>OY728125.1:189358659-190734809 GCA_963277665.1 Viscum album
TATTATTTTCAAGTTTATGTTTTAATGGAAGTTTTTTTATTACACATCTTTCCTTAACTCATTATAGCTTCCACAAAATTATTTAGCATTACTGATCATCTGAGCTCACCCCTTTTTTATGTTTTGTTTTCCCAGGATTCCATGAAGGGTATTATGATTGTAATGCAGGGTTAATCTAGGGGAATAATGGCATTTTCAAAGGATTATTTTTTTCTATTTTATATTTTAATGTGTAATGAGACTTTCATTTATGTAATCTATATTCCAAAACTACTGAAATGATCAACCCTTGTGCACTTGATTCCTTGTAATCATGCCTATGTATTAAAATAATGCACCAGCTCTGGGCTTCTCGGGCCGGGGTGTTATAGTTAGGTAGAGTTCTAGTGCCCCATAATCTATGGAAAAGGTTCCAAGTAACTGAAAATGGTGGAGATAACCATACTAGATAAATGGTTAGCTGATAATGTGACCATAGTTTCAAGTTGGAAGGGCTTGAGTAGTCACTGTTTGGGTGAGTTATCCCTTGTAGAGTACCCTGTCACGGGATTGTTTTGTCAAGTATCTGAGAGTTTTATGTTTTGTTTCTATGTATATTTGTGGAATTAAATCTTCAAGAAACATGGTTGGAATGATTATGTGTTTCCCTCAAGTTATATTGGGTTTGGGTCACCATTAGGGTATAAAAAATAGAGGAAAATGACACAAACTGATTTGGGTCATGAGTTGGGTAGAGGATCGGGCAGATGAGGCGCTAGTTGGTTCCTCCATGAGAATGTGATGTTGTGTGTTGTGTTTTCATGTTTTGTGAGTTAGGTTTTGTCACATATGTTTCCCCCATTATGATTTTGTGGTGATAATGGTCAAAGTTGATGAATCTAGGAGGAGTTTTCAGCTCGTGTTCTGGATATAGTGAGAAAGGCTTGTGGGGATATTATATTCCCTTGATCCATGATTGATTTGATTTTTAGTGTGAGACTAGAAATAGAGAGTATGGGAATGGATAAGTAGACATAGTAGAATGCCCCTAGTTCTAGAAGCTTAGTGATGCTTGGAAGAGAGGATCAAGGACTATCCGTTATGAGGTCTGGAGGTTGTATGGTCCCGGATGTTCTTCAAGTATGTTTTTGTATATGGTTTGGCTTGGGCCTCTCATTTGTGGCTAGATAAGTGTTTTACCAAGTACTTGAGAAGGCACATGGGTGTTCTAGGGGTTTAGCACAAGAAAAAGGTGGGAAAGGGGCTCACTAGACAATTTTCACTATTTGTGAACATCTTGGAAAACAGTGCAAGGGGAGACAGTGCAGGTAGATGAAATTCGTATAGTTCGTGCATGTTCTAAAAACCCATGTGAAATTCCCAGGAAACCGTGTGAAGGGGGTGATGATTTTGAAGTAGCTTCTTCATGGTTTGTGCACGGTTTGGTAAATTGTGCACGTAATCCGTGCATCCTAAAAGTGTTGTAATGTTTACAAACTTGTCATCCTAAGATTTCAATCCCCAACTTGATTTTCTCCTCCATTTCACCCCCTTCAACCCTATGGATGATATTGGATGATCCATTCTTGAATAAGGGATTATCCATTGATTATTGGCCATTTTGGACATTGTTGGTCTCATATTGAATCTCCATTTAAGCCTAATCCTCTCCTTCAATCAATTTCTTGGATTACGTTTTGGGGTTTCTTCTATCATCTTTTGCAACCCTAAAATCCACTTTTTATGGTGGAACATAGGTTGGGATTCAATGGGGTACTTGAATCTAGATATAAGTCCATGATTAAGAGCATGTTCATCAATGGATTTTAGGTGGATGGTCTACAAGTATTATCCAATATTTTAATTATAGATTTCTTCATGGAATCTTGTGTTCATCTTTTTTTTAAATGTGTTCTTGGTTCAATTTGTTTTTTTGATAAAAACTATTTCTAAGTAATCAATTGAAACCCTAACAGTTCCTATGGGATGTGTAGATGCAGAATTGACAATTTTAGGGCCACTATGGGGTGCATTGGTAAACACAGACCAAGAGTGTGGTAGGGTTAAGTGAAGGGTGTCCAATTAATAATCTATAACCCATGTAGAATATGTTTTAATAGTTGATTATGTTTTAAATGGGATGAAAATATATATGACTAGGGTGAGGAGGAAAAAGGGGTTGTTTTTCATTACATGGAATTGGGAAATGGGTCTAATGAGATTATGTTAATTATTTAAAGGCATTTGGTTAGAATTACCTAAGAGTATTTGGCATAAAAAATGGTGAACTCATATTTTGATGATTGAATGGAAAAGGGGGGGTATGTTAATGGGTTTTAATAAGGGAATGGATAAATACGTGGAATGGGTTAATACATGGGAATTGTGGAACCCTAATGTTGTAACGTAATAAGTGGTCAGGTTATGACGTATGAGAAATATACTTAAAATGAAAAAGTGGTTGAATTCTTGTGAAATGATAAAAGGGGTAAATGGGTAAATGTATGGACATTGATGAATTTGGAGAAGGAATAGGGTTTGATCAATACACCTAAATGGTTAAATAATGAGAATGAGAATTTGGATAATTGGACATGAATTATAAATGGGAAATGTATTAATGGGTAATACCATTTCATTAATTCTCATGTATTTTGTTATGTATTGTGAATTCTAATGCCATTGAATATGCTTAGTTGTGTTATGGTATAGTTGTAATGACATGATAAATAAGAATGTGAACATTGCTTGGAATATTGGGGTGTTGACTTGAGGTTCTATGCCCATTGGTCGAGTTAGACCAAAGCTCTAAACTCCACCCCAAAATGTATTGGTTAGGTAAGGGGACAGAGGCTCTATTCCCCTAGTGGTTGAATTCCACCCGGACCGAAGCTTTGAGGTGATAATAATGTATTGATATGATATGTGTTTCCCTAGTGAGATAGGGACATTATTTTTTCCCTTATGCACTGTGATTTATTTCCTTATACCCATGTGTAAATGATGTGTATTCCTAGCCCAAAGAGAATGTGTTGATAAATTGATTATGTGGTGAAAATGGTATAAGAAATGGAATTGGGACAAATCCAAGTCCGGAATTAAATAGACCATGTTATCTAATATAACCTGAACTATCCTTTATTTACTAAACTATAATTTTTTACTTTCATGAACTATCTGTTAGACTGTATAGTTTGTAAAAGCTGTTGGTGGTGGTTTACTAAGTTTTGAACTCACACCCTCCTCGGGATGCCATTGGGTACCCCGGAAGATCTCATGGTTACAGGTCAGGATAAGGTAAAAGGCCCAACATGAAGAAGTTAATTTGGGCTCCGGATGTTCATGGGGATGGATATGGACTTGCAGTCGAGATATATTTGGAGTTTAGTTCATTTCCTTAACATTGGGTTTCATTTACCATTCACTAATAGTATGACATGGCATTACTGTATTTGATTTGTGGTTTGTACCCTTTTTTTGGAAATGATTTGTTATGCATGTTTATTTGTCATTCGTATTGTTTTCGATATCCATATTGTTTTCCTCTATGACCTGATATAATAAAGAGGTTATAGTCTCCCAAAGTTTCTTATTATACCTCCACCACTAGTCGGCCACCTCTGATGAATGGGGAGGTTCTCTTAAGGTCATGTGACAACTCTGCTCGGAGCACCAGTTTAGTGGCTTCTGGGCTGGGGATATTATAATAAGAATGAAATTTTACATTTATATATGATCTAGTAGAGAAAATAAATGGAAATATGATATTTCACACAATGGTTGAGAAGAAACCCTCAAGAAATAATTTCAATTATATACAGAGATCATAGGATCAAATTTTCAATTAATATTTTCATGTATTAATTATATTAATATTACATAATATTAATGTATAAAATTAAATTTAATTTTTTTAAAACATAATCTATGTATTTCCATTAATAATGTGTGGTAGTAATACCATTGTATAAGTGATGGGATCACATCCCACACAAGAACATTTCCTTATTCCGCTTTAAAATAAAATCTTATTCTCCACTAATTTCTATACAAAATCCAAGAAAGGGTTTATACCATATATTTAGGATGTTTTGTAAGTGTTGTTAACAAGATCATAGATATTACCCCAAGCCTTGATGACCTACCTTAATGATTCTTCATTTCATCATGAGTCGTTGTCATGGTAAACATCACTAGAGTTATATAAGATTACTTTAATGGAGGATATTTATCTAGATCCTCCTATCCCAATTCCCTAGTTTTGATACCAAAATTAAATAACCCATACCCTTTTAATTAATTAATTTTCATAATTATTTGTAACATCAATATTTTACATTGAAAATTTATTAATCACTTGTTCACTCTTCTCCTCCCCTAAAAGATCACTTAAAAATTCTCGGTTCTTTCAAACATAAATACATTTAGAGAAATATTGATATATCTTATGAAATGATTCATGAAATTAATAAGGAAGTTTATGTAAAGAATTTCATTTAATTATATGACATGGAAAGATAATATGGAATCATAGAATAGTGTTTTACCATCATGATTATGTGATACATGGTATTATATGAACTGTTTTGTAATTTTTTATTCTAATTCTATTAATCTCAACAGTTTATAAACTAATTTTTGTGTAAATTTTTTTTAAAAAAATAAACTAGATGAATTCACCAAGGTTATCTCATATTCCCATTCCTTATTTCAATTGAAATTACTCTCTTATAAGGATTATTTATAATGCTAATTACTCAGGGTACTTTTCTCTAATTAAAGAAATGTATGGATTTTCTTTTAAGTCCCACTTACTTTTGGATAATTACATGTTATTTTTATGAATTTAAAACACAAGCCTATCTTAATCTTAAATAATATTATATAAAATTATAGTAATTGTAGAGGGGAATGTTCTATTCTATATAAAACAGTGTGTTCATTTTAAAACCTCTCTGTTCATCTAGGATCAATTAATTTAATTGTGACCTAGTTCTTATAGAATTAATAGCTCATTAATGTATCATAGAGAACATTTCCATAAATCATGTAATTGGATTTTTTAAATATATAACTTGGTTCATAGAATATTATAGTGTATCATCATATAGAATTATATACATCTCCCTTTCGGACAACACATCACTTTAATTAAATTAATATATTCATCAAATCATATGCACACTCATATCGTCCCCAATGTTCAAAATGGAGTTGTTAATTAAATTGTGAAATAAATTAATATAATATTTTGTGACTCTGGAAAAGAGGGTAGGTTTTTTCAAAATATCTAATAACTTATGGTAAAACCTATCAAATAGCGTGTTACTAGTTTGATGAACTTGGAAGAGTCCATGAATTCTATGCAGGAAAAACTCACAAGGGATAAAATTCCGACATATTAAATTTTTTATATGTCTATAAGAATAAAATATATAAAAATTTATAATTTATTCCTCCAATATAACCCTTGTTACTATTTTATTTAGAAGAGTCTCCAAGGCCCAATTCCACTCGTTCTTGGAAACATGTGATGGATAATTGGTTATGGGGACATCTGATTATAGTATGAAAATTGGATGAGGAGTACACTCCTATTTTCCATCCTACCCAACCCTAAAAATAATATTTAAATTAAAAACAATAATCCATATTTCACTAAAATAATCATATACATAGATCAGATACAGTTTTTCAATTCGATTGTCTTAAAAGAAGTTGTTGATCATTTCCACTTTGCTCATTCATGTTCAGCTTCATTCTGCGTGATTGAATATTATTTTTCACACAATACCTATCATAGGTATGGTTAGTGGTCCAAATACTACTATGATGTTTATATTCTAGTTAAATATATTTTAATGTTCTAGTTTACACATCACCATGATATTCCAATAGGAACTATTGTCCAATATAAAGGCATTTTTCTAGCATCAATGCGCCACTACCACACCCAATCTTTATTTGAAACTAACATGTAACACCCCACGCTTCCACGAAACGATTCCATTTGAATAATACAGTAGCGTGTGCTGTACGCAACTTTGAGATTTTAACACACTGCGACCAATCAAAGTAGCCGTTATGAAAAGTAATACCCACTTTTTGAAATTTTATAAATTTTATCTCGCAAAATTGACTTCATTTTTGAATTCAGAATATCGAAATTAGACAAGGGTGAAATTTTGGTACATTCCGGATAACTTTTATATTTTGATGAATAGTGAAAATTACTAAATTTTAATTAAAACAAACTTTTTCAATCGAAATAATAAATAGTTATAAATTATGAATTTTAGTTGTTTTAAAGTATATTCCGAATATATTTTTACCATTTAATACAATTTTGGTCATTGTACAGAATTTCACAATTAAATTGGACAAAAACAAGTGCCAATCTTTTGATAGTTATTATCTCTTAAAAACACGCTTTTTTTAACAAAGGTAATTAATTTTAAATTAATTTCTGCCACTTCTGTAATTTGAATTTGGAAAATTCGATTCCATATCTGGAATCCAGATTTCCAAATTGTGTAAATAGGTATCTTTTATTTTTAGACATTTTGAATAATTACTTTGGTAAATATTTTATTTACCATGACAAAAGGTAAATCTGGTAAATAAGGGTCAAAAAATAACATTATAATAATAATAAATTACCCTAAAACATGTCCTAACCTTATTTTTGGATACATGTCAGACCATGGGAATCTCTGGGTCTATTTTGGGACCCAATGGATCTACTTGTAAGTGATAAGGACACTTTATATTAATTAAGTTAAAATAAATACAAAAATGACATAAGCATATATCTTTTATCAAAAAAATATTATATAGGGTTATATATGTTGGAATTTAGACTATAAAAATTCACTAGAAATATAAAAATATTTCCTACATAATGGTATTTTATTTATAATTTTTTTACATTTAATAATTAAAATTATTTATGACTCAATAATGATGTAGTATTTTCTTATTAATGACATAATCAAATAAATGGTATTATATATGTTAAAATAAATATAATTTGAAATTTTTGATGACATACATTAATTTTATTGGATAATATGACATTATATTATTTCTTAAATGAATTTGGTTCTAATTAATAAATTTTTTTAGACTTTAACAAAAATCAATTATTAAATAGTGTCAAAATTGACATAAATGAGTATTTAAAACAAATATTATATTATTAATTGATATTCTATTCATAAAAATATAAGGTTCGGAAAAAGGACTTATATCATGATAGGAGTATAATTAATGGACCACTTTTGGGTCTCTTGTATGTATATAGTATGTTTATTAACTATATAATATAAAAATACAAAGTGACATGGTAAATGTCAAACTAATTTACTAAGTGTTAAACTACAAGATAAGGTTAATATAATGACCCAAACCTGTCTAAATTCTATTGGTTGAAATTATTTCGAACCATACTTATGTTATAGTTTTAATAATCCACTTCGGAGCCATTCTAAACCGAATATGAATTTATTATAAAATAATATTTTTAGCTTTTCCAATGGTATCCCTCACCCCTATTACAAAAGGGCACTCCCCCTTCTCACTAATTCACACATTAAATGCATTTTGGATTGGCCAAACCCTGCCCATGTACTCTCTCAACTTCCCTCACTTTAACCTAGAGGCATTAGTTTGATCAAAAAGCCATCCTATGGATCCCTTTTGATCAAATCAAAAAGAAGAACCCGAAGAAGAGGTAATGTTTTCACCAGCCCTTTTCAAGTTCATTTCTTCTTCAACTTCTTTTTTTTGTTATTCCAATTCTAAAATAATAAATCCAGTATATTCTATATACTGTGACATTATTATAAATATGGTACAACCATATTCATTATTATATCCATCCTTTGAATGACATGTCACCATACATTTGTACGTAAGGCTTATCGTCTCCATGTCATGGTGTAATTGTTATTCAAAATATTATTATTTGTATGGGTATAATAATGATGTGTAATTCAGGTAAATAATAAATATAACATGATAATGATTATGTATATATGATATACCATCCAATTATATATTATTTTAATATCAAAAGAATGATATTCTCACTTGTGCGTACGTACGGACTACCGTCTCCACGAACACGACGAGATTCATTTCCCATCGTATCCATTCAAGTCTAATTCTCATTTGATGATTAAAAATAATTTTTAAGGACTTGATATCATTCTGGATATGAATAATATACTAAACTATCCATAACAAACATGTCTTATATAACAAAATATATAAAAGAGAATGAGTAAGTTAACACCTAAAACGACGATAATACAAAGATATTATTAACAAAGTGGAGTTAAAAGATCATATATGATATCAAATTAATGTAAATGAATATTGTATAATTTAATAAAAATTATTTAACCATTATACAGGAGGTTAAACTACCCCCAACCAAGGAAAATTACAAGGTAATGGGTTTCTTATCTCACTTTTAATTCCATGAGATTTCCATTGTTCAATACATACTTATTGCATGTGATGTGTGTACTGCCCATGATTGTATTCATTGTGTAATATAATTTAATTTGTGGATATCTAAATCATCATTGTATAATCCTTCTTTCATGGGTGTATGTTTTTTATGATACCAAATCAATAGGGGAATTTAAAATTTCAATTTCCACTCATTCGGTTTTACGCATACTTCATTGACTATTTTACTCCCATATTATGTTTGTAATTGATATTAATTTGATAATGTCATAATTTGCACTCCCATTTATTTGTATATAATTTTGATACACATAATCTCTCCATTGATAAATTCTCAAGTCATTGGTATGAACATGATAAGAGTAATTTTTACTCAATCTCCATTAGTTGAGTTAAATATCCAATTCATTGGTGTTGTTCTTACAAGAATATGTGTGAATGTCCTATTGTTGTTTTACACTTAATATCCAATAATATTGAGTGTATTTATATTTTTCATGCATAATTATGTTTTGATTTATCCAAAACCTAAGGATATGACCTTTATGAGAGATTTAATCTCAATTTACATTCCATTGAGACTCATTTGTTGTTATACACCAAATCACTTTTATATGGTGTATATAATGTTGTTTGACATAGTATATCATAAATCCCTTTATTCTCATGATATTACTATGATTTTATTACCTCAATTATTTTTATTCAAGTGTCTCTCTTTTGGTAAGGAACTCTAACTAAAATATCATTTTAAAATCTTTTAAAGATTTATTATTCTAAATCTTTCTCATTAATGTCCATTTTTTAAAAATGGTTTTAAAGATTTATTTATATGGACATTAAATTTTTCATATAAAAATCCCTTTTAAAATTTTTAAAGTGGTACGAGACACATTGATTCAAAAATATATTTTAAATGGCTTCTTGACAAGTAGTGTGACTTTTAAATGTTTTCAAGAAAAGGGGGGATGTTTCTCTCAATAGTTGGATTATTATTTTAATCTATGTCAATATACATCATTATTCTCTATTGAGATTAATCTGATACAATAAAATATTCCATATTGTATTGAATGAGTTATGTTTGACTGTAGATGTTCTTTTTTTATACCATTCATGGTTTGTGGTTATAGTATTTACATTTCGTATGCTAGTTTTATTTCAAATGTTTATGTTATGTTTCAAAATTTTCATTTGAGTAATGCATTGGACTTATTAAGTGATGGGTGGAGCCTGCTATAGCTCCTCGATGCATCGGAAGGTCTAATGAGACAAACTAGTGTCTTGGCACGAAGCTTTTACAAAATCTTATTTGTAGTCTTTGCACGGGGCCTTGGCTATGTGGTTATGATAGTCTGGAATTATGCATTCCATCATTATGAATGTGGTTATTGATATTTCATGTGATTATTCGATTAGTAGAATATCCATGTGAATAAGTAAATGGAATAATTAGATTTTTTTTATGCCATATTATGCTGAAGTTCAAGTTTAAAAGGCCTTTGTTTTAGTTATACATTTCATTAATGTTAATGCTTATTTATCAAAAAAAAATTCCGATACTGTTATCCATACTAGGCATTTGAGATCACCCCTTTGTTTTTTTATTTTTCCCAGGATGTGATGAAGTATTTTATGAATGACCTGCAGGGATAGTATAAGGGTATATAAGTGTGGAGACAAGATGATATTTTAGTTTTTCACTTTATGATGTAATGTAAACTTTATGAATGTATCTAATGATTTCAAGGCTACTAAACTAATCGGTCTTTCGAGACTTGATGTTTTGTGTTCAGTCCAATGATATGTAATAATGCACTGACTCTGGGTAACTAGGGTTGGGGCATTATAGTTGGTATTATAGAAAGCTTAGTACATGCCTTGGAAGAAAGATTTAGATAAACACTGATTAGTGCACATAGACCTAAGATGGACTTTGAAGATTAGTATAGAAGGAATTCCTAGAATTTTGGTATTGTAGAGATTTTGTGAGTTTTCGGAGCAATCCATCACTATCTGGATATGAGCAGGTAGAGGCGGCTCTGGCACAGATGTACCTAGGGTTAAAACCCAAAAACACCACTTTGAGCTGGTCTTGAACCGGAATTGGTGCATGGCAACAGGCCATGCTGCACTCTTGGTTACGACACTCCCAGGGGATATTCTTAAGATAACATCCATTTTCGTTACAAACCATTATGAAGGGTTTATGAGTATATAATTCATCAAATAATTTTTTTTATGATTTTGTATTATGTCCATAAATAGTTTAATTTATGTTAAGTGTTTTATATGTATGGAATTATGTATTTTGATTCATAAACTGATCTAGTTTATGCCATTTTTTTAGAAATGACGCCTATATGAAGAAATGGAAATTGTATCAATGCATGAACTCCATGCAGGGATTGCCCTCCTGCTCAAGATAATTATAGTGGAGCTGGTGATGCAACTTGAGAAGATCAACTAATCACCATACTAGGATAACTCACTCAGGTTATGAATAATAACCTTACCCGTATGGAGCACCGTAATCCACAGCATGGAGGATCATTGTTAGATCACTACATGAGGCAGAAACCACCAACATTCAATGGGAGTACAAGTCCATTCGTAGCTGATAAATGGATAAGTTCCCTAGAGAAAATATTTCTAGTTTTGGGGATTAGTGAAAGGGAAAAGTTGAATATCCATCCTGCAGTAAATGTGTAAAGAAACACCCTGGTACTTTCTTGAAGGGAATGGGAGTCTATTACATGTGTGGTGAAAAAGGCCACCAATCTCATGATTTTAAGGGGAAGAAGGATGCTACAGATGTCCATTGCTAAAATTGCAAGGATATGGGACATTATGCAAATGAATGTCCTAAGCATCAAGGGATCTTACTTCAGAAAATTCCAAAGGATCAAGGCCAAGCTTATGTTATCTCTACTATTGAAGTAGAAGCTCTGAAAGATGTGGTGGCAGGTAATTTAATTGTTTCCTAAAGTTTAGAAAATTCATTATTTGATTCTAGATAATCACATTTTATAATATCTTCCCAGTTTGCTAAGAAAATTAGATATTTCCAATTTGATTTAACAAGGGAGTTTTCAGTTAAAACTCCAAAGAGAAGTATCATCGCAACAAAGTTTTGTGAATTAGTACCCATTAGAGAACTTAAATGTTCTTTATCCGATGATCTCATCGTCATACCAATGATTGAGTTTGATATAATCCTCAGTATGGATTGTCTTTCAGACCATGATGTGAAGATTTATTGTAAGAAGAAGGAGTTTGTGATTATTAATGATGATGATAAAGAACACATTATCTTTATAGTAGAATCATCACCTTCTAATTCTTATCGAGGTCCACCCCCAGTAGCTCAACTAAATTCAATAATTGGGGAGGAAGAGAATGAAATGACTGTGGGTGAGGAATGGAATGTTAAAATAGAGGATGTACCTATTGTGAAATAATATGTAGATGTGTTTCCGGAAGATTTACCTGGACATCCTCCAGAACAATAAGTTGAGTTTTCCATTGATTTAATTCCTGGATCAAGGACTATATTGAAGAACCCTTATAGAATGTCCACTGTGAAGTTAGTTGAACTAAATAAATAACTAGAGGAATTGAGTAATAAGGGATTTATTCGCCCTTGTGTTTCTCCATGGGGAGCCCCTATTCTTTCTATTAAAAAGAAAGATAGATCAATGAGGTTATGTATCGACTACAGGGAGATCAATGCTATAACAATAAAGAACAACTATCCCCTACCTCGCATTGATGATTTATTTAACCAACTACATAGAGATCAATACTTTTCAAATATTTACCTTCAGTTTGGATACCATCAGTTGTGTGTGATGAAGGAAGACATTCCGAAGACCGCATTTCGAACCAGGAATGGGCATTACGAGTTTACAGTAATGCCTTTTGGGTTGACTAATGCACCCTCTGTATTCATAAATCTAATGAATATAGTTTTTAAGGAATATATAGATGAATTTTTTGTGGTATTTATTGATGATATCTTTTTATACTCCAAAAGATACGATGATCATGAAAATCACTTGCGCGTTATCCTGAAGACTCTGAGAAGACATGAATTAGATGGGAAGTTTAGAAAGTTTGAATTTTGGCTTCAGGAGATTTCCTTTCTTGGCCATATTTTCTCTAAAGATGGAATCTCTGTTGATCTTTCTAAGACCAAGGCAATCCAAGAATGGCCTGCACTGACGAGTATAACTGAGGTACACCGTTTTATTGGTTTAGTAGGTTATTATCAGCATTTTGTCCTAAATTTTTCCCGGTTGGCTAACCCATTAACAAATCTCACACATAATGGGGTTAAATTTGTTTGGACAAAAGAGTGTGAAGAATGTTTTGAAGAACTGAGGAGAATATTAGTCAATGATCCTATATTGAATCTATCATCGGGGGATGATGGGTTTGTTATTTATAGTGATGCAACGAAGAAAAGACTTGGTTGTGTCCTTATACAGAATGATAGGGTTATTGCCTATGCATCACGACAGTTGAAAATTCATGAGAAAAACTATCCTACTCGTGATCTCGAGTTAGAAGTTGTGATCTTTTCATTGAAGATATAGACACAATACCTCAATGGTGAAAAATGTGAGATTTATACTGATAAAAAGAGTTTGAAGTATATTTTCTCACAAAAATAACTCAGCATGAGGCAAGGAAGATGCCTTGAATTACTGAAGGATTATGATTATATGATACACTACCACCCGGGGAAGGAAAATAAGGTGGAAGATGCTTTGAGTAGAAAAGATCATGGAGTTTTAAATAATATGAGAATTGAGAGGGATCCTATTTTCATGGATCTAGTAAAGTTGGATATGGGAATCACCATGGAAGGTGAAACAATAATGATTTCTCAAATGGTTGCAAAAACTTCTTTACTAGAAAGGATTAAGAGTTCTCAAACCGATGATGAAGAATTTCAAAAGAAGATTAAAGTTGTGAATGATGGGATATTGAGAGACTTTGTGTATGAAGAAGGAATTTTGAAATTTTGGAAGAGACTTTGTGTTCCTGATATATCTGAACTAAAAAGGGAATTTTTAAATGATTATCATAGCTCCAATTTCTCTATACACCATGGGAGCACCAAAATGTATAGAGATTTGAAGGAACAGTTTTGGTGGGACAACATGAAGAGGGAGATTGTGGATTTTGTGTCAAGATGTATGGTTTGTCAACAAGTGGAAGATGGAGGGAAATAGCCTGGAGGAGTCATGCATCATCTTCCCATACCAAAGTGGAAATGGGACAATGTTATGTTGGAATTATTCATTTGGATACCAAAGACTCCTAGAAGGAACGATGCAAGATAGGTTATTGTTGATCATATTACAAAATCAACACATTTTCTTGCTATAAGATAATATCTACCACTTGAACGTCTTGCAAGGATATATATATTAATGAAGTTGTGAGACTTCATGGAGTACCCCTATCAATTGTTTCTGATTGTGATCCCCATTTTACTTCCAGATTCTGGAAGAGTCTTCAGAAGGCCTTGGATACTGAACTTCATTTGTGAACTTCCTACAACCCACAAACAGATGGACAATCTGATCAGACTATTCAAACCTTAGAATACATGTTGAGATCTTGCTCACTTGTCTTTTAGGGTATTTGGGATTAATATTTACCTCTGGTAGAATTTTCCTATAACAATAGCTTCCATTCAAGTATTCAGATGGTGCCATATGAAGCGTTATACGAAAAGACATGTCACACACCAACCTATTGGGATGACATTGGTGAAAGAAAACTTGTAGGCCCAGAACTGGTGGAGGAAATGATGGAAAATGTAAAGGTAATCCAAAACCACATCAAAGCAGCTCAATGTAGGAAGAATATCTATGATGACAATTGAAGGAAAGATTTGGAATTTCAGGTAGGAGATCATGTTTTCTTGAAGGTATCTCTTTGGAGGGGAATTATATGTTTCAGCAAGAAAGGTAAATTGATTCCCATGTACATAGGACCTTTCAAAATTCATGAACGAATTGGGGCTGTAACTTACCGTTTGGCTATGCCAACAAATCTCTCCAAAGTTCACGATGTGTTCCACGTATCACTGTTGGGAAAATACATGCCTGACCCAATGCATGTACTCACTTACGTGGAATTAGAACTAGAACCCAATCTGTCTTATTATTAAGAGCCTGTTAATATTCACGACACAAGAGAGAAAGTGCTGAGAAACTAGATGACTCGTCTTGTAAAAGTTCTATGGAGGAACCATAATATGGAAGAGGCAACGTGGGAACCCGAGGAAATTATGATGAAGAACCACCCGAGTATTTTCATGTGGTAGTATTCTAGAAATTTCAAGGATGAAATTATTTGAAGGAGGAGAGAATGTAACACCCCAGGCTTCCACGACATGATTCTCTTTGAATAATACAATAGCGTGTGTAGTATGGAACTTCAAGAATCTAACACACTGTGACCAATCAAAGTAGTCATTATGAATAGTAATACCCACTTTTTAAGATTTTATAAATTTATCTCTCAAAAGTTTCTTCATATTTGGATTCGGAATATCGAAATTAGCCTACGGTGAAATTTTGGTACTTTTCAGATAACTTTTATATTTTGATGTATAGTAAAAATTACTAAATTTTAATTAAAATAAACTATTTTAATCAAAGTAATTAACAGTGATAAATTATGAATTTGAGTATTTTTAAAGTATATTTAGAATATATTGTTACCATTTAATACAATTTTGGTCATTGGACCTAATTTCACAATTATATCGGACATAAAAAAGTGTCATTCTTTTGATAGTTATTATCTCTTAAAACACGCTTTTTGTTTTAAGAACGTGAATTAATTTTAAATTAATTTCTACCACTTATGTTCTTTGAATTTGGAAAAATGGATTCTATATTTGGAATCAGGATGTCTAAATTTTGTAAATATGTAACTTTTATTTTTAGTCTTTTTGAATAATTACTTCTGTAAATATTTTATTTACCATGGTTAAAGGATAAATCTGTTAAATAAGGGTAAACATGTAATTTTATAATAATAATAAATTACCCTAAAACATGTAATAACCTTATTTTTGGATACATGTACGACCATGGGAATCTTTGGGTTGACTTTGCTACCCCATGGATACACTTGTAAGTGATAAGTACACTTTATATTAATTAAGTTAAAATAAATACAAAAATGACATAAGCATATATCTTTTAGAAAAACAATCTTTATATAGGGTTATCTATATTGTATTTTCGACTATAAATATTCATTACAAATCTAAAAATATTTCCTATATAATCGTATTTATTTATAATTTTTAGACATTTAATAATTAATATTATTTATGACTCAATAATGATGCAGTATTTGTTTATTAATGAAAGAATCAAATAATTGGTATTTAAATGTTAATATATATATATATATAATTTGAATGTTTTGATGACATACATGAATTTCATTGGTTAATATGATATTTCAGGATTTCATAAATAAATTATTTTCAAATTAATAAAATTTTATGACTTTAACAAAAATCAACTATTGAATAGTGTCAAAATTGAAACAAATGAGTTTTTAAAACAAGTATTATATTATTAATGGATATACTATTCCTAAAAATATAAGGTTTAGCTAAAGTAATTATATCATGATAGGTGTATCATTAATGGACCACTTGGGGTTCTCTTGGATGTATATAGTATGTTTATTAACTATATAATAAAAAATACAAAGTGACAAGGTAAATGTCAAACTAATTAACTAAGACTTAAAACTAAAAGATAAGGTTAATATAATGACCAAAACCTGTCTAAATTCAATTGGTTGAAATTAGTTTTACCCATACCAACCTTATAATTTTAATAATCCACTTTTGAGCCATTATAAACTGAATATTAATTTATTATAAAATAATATTTCTAGCTTTTCCAAAGGTACCCCTCACCCCTCTTATAAAAGGGAACTCCCCATTCTCACTAATTTACACAATCAATGATTTTTGGATCAGCCAAACCCGACCCAAATTCTCTCTCAATTTCACTCACTTCAACCTGGAGGCCTTAGTTTTATCAGAAAGCCAACCTAATGAGCCCTTATGATCAGATCAAAAGGAAGAACCTGAAGAAGAGGAAATGATTTCACCACCCTTTTTCATGTTCATTTCTTCTTCAACTTCTTCTATCTATGTTATTCCCATTATAAAATAATAACTAAATTATCATATATATATACTGGTATGTTATTATAAATATGTTTCCACCAAATTCATTATTCTATCCATCCTTTGAATGACATGTCATCATATGTGTGTACGTACAGCTTGCCATCTCCACGTCGTGGTGTAATTGTTATTCAAAATATTATTATTTGGATGGGTGTAATAATGATGGGTAATTAATTTAAGTAATAAATAAAACATGATAATTATTATTTATATATGGTATACCATCCAATTATATTTTATTTTAATATCAAAAGAATGATATTGTCGCTCGTGCGTATGTACGGCCTACCGTCTCCACGAACGCGATGAGATTCATTCCCCATCGTATCCATTCAAGTCTAACTATCATTTGATGATAAAAAATATTTTTTAAGGACTTGATATCATTCTATATGTGAATAATATACAAACCTATCCATAACAAACATGGCTTATATAACATAACATATAAAAGATAACGAGTAAGTTAACACCCGAAATGATGATAATACAAAGATATTATTAACAAAGCAGTGTTAAAAAATGATATATGATATCATATAAATGTATACGATTTTTTATAATTTAATAAAAATTATTCAACCGTTATAAAGGAGTTTAAACTACCCCCAACCAAGGAAAAGTACAAGGTAAGGGGTTTATTATCTCACTTTTAATTCCATTAGATTTCTATTGTTCACCACTTACTTATTGCATGTGATGTGTGTATTGACAATGATTGTATTCATTGTGTAATATAATTTAATTTTTTGATATCTACATCATCATTTTATGATCCTTCTTTCGTGGGTGTATGTTTCGCATGTCACCGATTCAATAAGAGAATTTGAAATTTCAATTTCCACTCCTTTAGCTTTACGCATACTTCATTAATTATTTTACTCAAAGATTATGTGTGTAATCACTATTAATTTGATTATGTCATAATTTCCACTACCCTTTATTTGGATATACTTTTGATACACATAATCACTTCATTGATAAATTCTAAAGTCATTGGTATGAACTTTATAAGAGTAATTTTTACTCAATCTCTATTTGTTGAGTTAAATATCCAATTCATTGGTGTCATTTTTACAAGATTAAGTGTGAATGTCCTTTTATTTTTTTACACTGAATATCCAATCATATTGGATTTATTTATATTTTTCACACATAATTATGTCATTGATTTATCCTTAACCTAAGGATACGACCTTTATGAGAGATTTCATCTCAATTTACATTCCATTAAGACTCGTTTTTTATTATACACAAAATCACTTATGTATGGTGTATATAATGTACTTTGACATAGTATATCATGAATCCCTTTATTCTCATGATATTACAATGATTTTACTACCCCAATTATTTTTATTCCAGTGTCTCCCTTTTGGTTAGGATCTCTAACTAAAATATCATTTTAAAATATTTTAAAGATTTGTTAATCTAAATATTTCTCATTAATGTCCATGTGTTAAAAATGGTTTTAAAGATTTATTTATATAGACATTAAAGATTTCAAAACAAAATCCATTATAAAAGTTTCAAAGAGGTATGGGACACTTTGATTGAAAAATCTATTTTAAATGGATTCTTGAAAAATAGGGTGACTTTTAAATGTTTTCATGAATAAGGGGGATATTTCTCTCAATAGTTTGATGATTATTTTAATCTACGTCAATATCCATCATTATTATCGATTGAGGTTAACCTGATACAATACAATCTTCCTTATTGTATCGAATGAGTTATGTTTGATTGTTGGTGTGTTATTTTTATACTATTCATGGTTTGTGGTTAAAGTATTGGCATTTTATATGTTAGTTTTAATACAAATGTTTATCTTATGCTTCAAAATTTCATATGAGGAATTCATTGGACTTAGTAAGTGACGAGTGGAACCTGCTATAGATCTTTGACTCATCGGTAGGAATCATGATAAAACTAGTGTCTTGACACGAGGCCTTGAAAAAATCTTATTTTTAGTCTTGCCATGAGGTCTTGGCTATGTGGTTATGATATTCTGGAATTATGCATTCCATCATTATAAATGTGGTTATTGATATTTCAGGTGATTATTCATTTACTAGAATATCCATGTGAATAAGTAAGTGGCATAATTTCATTTTATTTCAGCCATATTATGCTGAAGTTCAAGTTTAAAAGTCCTTTGTTTTAGTTATACATTGCCTTACATGTTTATGATTATTTATGAATGTTTCCGCTATATTGTTATCCTTACTGGGCATTTGGACTCACCCCTTTGTATTTTTTTTCGTAGGATTTGAAGAAGTATTTTATGAATGACCTGCAGGGACAGTATGAGGGTATATGAATATGGAGACAAGATTATGTTGTAGTTTTTCACTTTATTATGTAATGTAAACTTTATGAATATTTCTAGTGATTCCAAGGCTACTAAACTAATCGGTCTTTCGAGACATGATCTTTTTTTATCAGGACAATGATACGTAACAATGCACTGACTCTGGGTAACTAGGTTTGGGGTGCTACATAACGAACATATATAATATATACTAAAGGATTTTCCTATACTATCTAAGTGCCCTTAATTGTTTAATTCTTCTAAAATAGATTCCTCCCATGGTCTACTGATAAAAACACAATTCATTCCCAAACATTTTCCTCTCACATTACTCCTCAGAATCCACCCCCTCCCCTCAAATGTTGTGTCTCTACATTTATCTCCTCCATAGTGGTCTCCACCTCTTAATACTCATCCATATCTATCTATGCCTCTACCTCCACCTCTACCTCTGCCTATTACTCCAACACTTCCTCATCCTTTGAATCATCTCCACCTCCACCTCTTCTTCCTCCTCATCCTCCTTGTTTTTTCCCAAAACACCGGTCCCCACATCCAAATATGTCTCTCATAATCCACTAATATTATTTTCATTCCACCATTTTTTACACCATTTCATCATTCCTAACTCTCCCTTCTATGTTCTACATCCAAAACCTAACTACCTCTTTAGTCAAGTTCCAATTTCTTTAATATGTTCCACGTTATTCCACTTTATTCCACCGCATTTGGAATCATCAATTGATTGATTAATCACATCTCAATCACATTTTATTGGCCAAAATAAGTGGATTGATAGGGACCCATCTGCAAATAATCTATTCCTAACCCTAAAAGGTATATTTTTTTAATGACCATTTAATTTTTCTATTCATAAACCATAGTATTTTTATGCATCCAATTTTCCTAATAATATTCCCACTCTTCATATGTTCTCATTCATTTCTTTCATAACTATAATTGTTTTCATAAATTTATAGTGATGTTTTTATAGTTTCTCCAATAGGATCTTAAATTTAGTTAGCATTTTTTGACCCCAATAATATAAAATATCTTTAATTTTAGTTTTGGAATATTAAGGTATCTTCCCTCCATATTTTTTTTATGTATTTAAAATGTAATTCATTTCTAATGGATCATAATTTCATTTTAATGTTATATAATATTTTATTTTTTATACTTTAAATTAAATTTAATAATGTTTTAATTTTGGAAAAAATAAATTTCTTAATAACATTTAGTTTTTTATGATGTTTCTATGTCTAAAATGTTAAACAATTACCAATATTCAATTTTTTATTTATATTGAAAACTATTTCCTTTATTTTCCATATAATAACTATAAAATTCTTATAGAATAAAATTTTATTCATTCTAATCATATCTTTTTCATTTATCCCAATAATAATCTTTTATAATTCTTAATATAATAATATTTTACACAAAGTTATCAAGATATTTTAAACTTCCATATTTATTGTATATTTTTTATAAATCCATATTCACTCATTATCCTATAAAATTTTGTTTATACATAGTTTTCATAAATTTAATTAACTTAATTCATTATTCATTTCTTTCAAGAATTTTACGTATTTATATTTTTTATAGACATTCAATTTAATTCATGTTCAATATATTCTGACTCCCTTAAACCCTTTAATATAGTATACAATCTTAATTTTTGGTTCATTGTTTGTAGAGGATGATTCAAATAAATTTTATTGAAATTTGTTTTTTAATTCATGATGTTTCCACTTCAATTCACTACCATGATATGGCTGGAATCATTTTATTGACATTTATTATATGTATTTTATGTATTATAGTTTTTATTACAATATGTATATCAATTTATTTTACATTTTTATACCTTTGTTAACATAATTAATATTATTTATTCACAATATGTATTTATAATTAATTGGTTGGTTGCAGTACATAATTTTTACCACATTTTGAATTATAGGGGTGAACTTCTTCAGAATACATTTTGACTACAATTATATTTAAATTAATGGTATAATTTAAAAAAATTGTATATATTTGGTTTATAGCTAGTTTAATGTATAAAATAAATTTATTGTTCACTAACTTCTTATTTTTTCTATACTCTCTTTGTTTTGTAGGAATTTTTAGGATTTTTCTATTTCATTCTTATTTTCAGGTTCACTATTTAATTTTATTTTATTTTTTATTTTTTTTATTTTTTATTTATTCCATTAATTGTTTATTTTATGTTTATTTTTTAACATGTTAACATTATAATAGATTTAATATTCAAATATATTTTATTTTTTAAAATCATAAAAAAATTTCTTCAATTATAACTTATTATTATTGATAAAATTTTCATATAATTGACTGTATGATGAACATGGAAGTAATATATACATAATTTAGAAATTATAACTATAGTTAAATGCATTGTATTTTTTTAATTTTTTTAGATTTAAAATTTTCTATAATGTGTTAAACATTAAAAATGGAAAAAATCAAAAAAAAATTGTTATATATGATGAATTATATTGATAAAGTTTACCCAAAACAAACTCTATTGAAAATAATGAAATTAAATTTTGATATTTTATATAGAAATAAGGGATGTAAGAATTTTACATTTTATTGGGATAAATTTTGGTATTTTATTATATTGATATGTTAAAATCAAATTGTAAGAATTCATTAGCGTTTAAAAACATTTCAAACATATAAAAATAATGTGTAGTGTTTCTTTCAAATGTCTTTGTATTTTTTCTTCAAAAATATTCAGTGTATAAACATCATGAAAGTAAAACTTATTTGTATTTAATATTATAATATATATTTAAAGTTAAATGCTTGTTAAATTTTAGCATTCACTTCATTTTTTATATAGTAACTGTTGAGATGTTTAGTGGGTGAAATTTATCCACTCTTTAGGTTCCCTTTATAATTGTTTTTATTGTATTGACTCTCTAAATTCCTTACTATATTTGTTTTAAAATATTTATTATTATTTTTTCATTTTATGTATTTAATCATATTTAATTTATTTTAATATCACCATATTTTATTTGTGAAGTTCTTATAATAGGGAAATTGCCTCCTCCTCATCAGTTATTCATTGGACTTGAAGGTATAACTTCTCTCACTATGTTTATACTATACCACCCAAATGGCCCAACTATGTGGGCCTTCTCTTGGACATCTACCTTGCGACTGGCCTACCGAGGTAATTTATTTTCCATCAATAAATTTCATAAATTCCATTTTTATACTATATGTTATAGTCTATAGAATATATTCCAATATTATAATGTTTAAAAAATATATTATAGTTAATATTTTATTGACATATTTTTTCTATATACTTTTAAAATTATCTTTTAGATAATATATATATTCTCGTTAACCCAATAAGTCTTAGTAATATTTGAATACAATGTTGTATTAAAAGAGAATAAAAAAATTTCTTTCCCTTAGGAAATGCTTATAATGAAAAAAGATCATGTTTCAAATCATCTTTGAATATCAGCTTGTGTTACAAGAAACTATAATTTTTTATTTCTCGAGGAAATGCATATAAGGACAAAGATCATGCTTGAAATAATATCCAAATAACATCTATTATTAAAGGGTCATTAAATGTTTCATTTACTCAGGAAATTCTTATAAATGAAAATATTGGGTTTTATTTAAAAAAAATATTTTATTATTTTTTATTTCATATTCATGAAGTTCCATCCCATTCTATTATTTCTTTTTCAATACAGGCCCTCCAAAATATTACTAAATTAAATTTTATTGTTATGAATTCTTCGGTCACTACATTTCAGTTTTATGATATGATGTATTCACAAATATTGGATTTTGGGATTCTAACTACCATATTAACATTTTTTTGGTACACTATCCATGTTACCATAGTTCCATATTATTTTCTAGTAAACTCTATCCTGATATCCATTATCTATACAAAATTTTATGCCTCCAAAAACACATGCCACCCTCTCTTTACTCCATGGGCACGTGTCTCCCACTCCATCCTCTAGAAACATCAATTATCAATCACTAGTGCACAACCCCTCTCATTCCACCACCTATCCACAACCCCCATCTCCATATCACCACCTCCTCCCTCCCTGCACCCAACACTAAATCCTCGCCTCGTTGCCTCCCTAAAACCACCACTCCACTACCCAATATCTAAAGGACATCCCCATTCTAATTTAAATTTAACCATGATACTTATTCAATTAACCTTGTCTTTACTCCCCGAGGTCTTGCGACATCACGCTCAGATCTCCTCACTTCACACTATGACTCTTCCATTTCATCACATCATCCTCTGATTGCAAATAATTTATCTTCTTTTGATTAACAATGTTCCCAATCATTATGATTAATAATGATTTTGATAGATGATGTCAATTATACACTAACAGGTACTTATTCATCACTACATTTATGGTTCCTATGATCTTTGATACCCTCTTTTTGAAGTAAAACCCTTGAAATTGATTCATTCTACAACTGATACATGTGATTTGAGATCAAACCAATCTATCATATTTTTTGATATTGTTATATTTTACTAGAAAAATGTTTTATATGAATCATCCAATTTGAGGTTTATGGATTCATAATGTTTAAATTATTTCTAAGAATGATTTACATGAATATGTCAATTTCATAATCAAGGTACAAGTACCCTTTAGGTTTTTTAATTTTATTCATATATATTGATTTATTAAGTTCCTCATATTAAATTTAATAATCTATCACAACTATTGTATATTAGTTTCCATTAAATATATTTTTCCCTTTTATACCATTCTTTATCAATTAATACATATAGTTTTTTTTGTAATTTTATTACAGGTAAAAATTTATTCTTAATTCTTCATCATGGTGGTATGTTCAGGATGTCCTTACATTACAAGGTATATATATATTATAAAAAACTACTAAAATAGAAGGTATCCTTGATTCCCTAACTATAGGTGTTTTCCTGAACTCTTCAAGTATATGGTGAAACAAATATATCTATATTTTAGCTAACCAATGAAAACTGATCTCCCAATTATGATATATAATTCACTAAACTCTGGTCAATATGTTGTTCCATAGTTATATTAGTAAAATTATAATCCTATTCCTCTTTGGGGTTTTTAAATCTTCATTAATTTAAGAAATATATTTTCATGTAGTTATACTTCATCATTCGTCATTTGTAATTTGATTTGGTCAATAGGAATAATTCAATATTTTCTTCATATATTGTTAATAGAACATATTTGTTATAATTTTACAATTAATAATCCTTAATAATAATGAAATGATTTTGGAATTATAATTATCAATTAAACTATTATTTTAATTAAAATTATGTATGTTTTCATCATTGTTTGGTTCAATATACAAAAATTTTTATAGATATTTTTTTCCAATTTACATCAATGTCTCCGTGGATTCCTCACATCTTCTTAATAAAACACATGTTTTATGATTTTCTTAATATTATTATACAACCGTGATGATATGATTAGGGAACTATAATCTACTTATGTTAATCAGTCAATTATTATCTAGAAATTCTATTTATCTAATTTTAAATAATATATGTATTATCTAGTTCAATTACCACTAATACGTTATTTAGCATATGAAAGTATTTTATTTAACATCATTTATTTAATTCAATTATAGTAATATTTTATTTATCATATTTTATATATTTAAATTACTGTTATATGTTTTCTATAAGCGTGATGGTCTGTTATTTATGTGTCTCGTAATCTGTTATTTATGTGTATGTTATTTACATCTGATTCTTTAGTTATTCATCAAGGAATTATTATTTCATCATTATTACATTGAATTAAAATTTTCATAAACTATTTATAGTGTGTGCATTAAACTATTTTTGATTTTCAATAAATCCTTTAAATTTAATTCTGGTTATTTGTTTAAAGAGAAGAAAATTCCATGGAATGTTTTTTATTAAATTCATGGAAATTTTAAGAGTCTATAGTTTCTGACGGGGCTTGATTCTGAGGCCCGGTGTGCCCAGAATCAATTTCTGAAGTTTTGTTCGGGTACGTTCAGTAAACGTATGTATAGGATTTTATAACTTTAGAACTAGTTCACAGAATTAAAATTCGAGGGCACCGTTGAACTCACAACATCGGTGATTTCTTAGTGAGACCTTCACCGCAGTTGCATTCTAATGAGAATGTAAGTTAGTTTTTGGAGTTTTTAAAAAAACTAAATAAAAATAAGAGGATAACTTATTTTTATTGTGGTTGTTATAACATCCAAGTGGATGTTGGGGGTGGGGGCCACCACACCCTAATATCCCATGGGAGGTTATGGTGGTGGGGTACACCCTCACATAACCTCCCTTGGGAGGATATTTAATGTGGGGACCACACGGGCTTGAACCCCTTTTAACTCTCCATAAAGTGGGGGAAAACCTTGAACATCCCCCACTAATTTAGTGTGTCATCCCACACAATTAATTAACTGAACTCTTCATTTAATTAATTGGAACATATTGAATTCAGGCCAACAAATGAAATAATAGACTATCTATTAATTCATTTTGGGTGGGCATCATTTCTTTTGGTTGGTGGAAACTTGGGGGAGGAAGGGCTCTTAGAAGAACATATCCACTCCAATTAAGAACACGAAGAATGCCGGCTACATCCTCCCTTCTTCAACTTCTTCCTTGGACTCCTCCTCGGATTACTTCATCCTTCTTAACTAGAACATAGGATGGAGTGCCTTCCTTAAAGAACGTCGACAACGACATCCTCTGTTTCCTTCTTTCGGACGTCATCAGAACGATGTCCACTTCCCGCAACTCTATCAATGATCACTAAACTCGAGGAAGGGGGTTTTGAGCAGTTATTTTATTCCTGTTTAATGTATTTGAATGTATGGGTTGAGATATGCCTATAAAAACCTCCATAACAAGGAGAGATCGGACCACATGAACACGGATGACCCTCCCCCTTTGTTCTATCTTGATTGATTGATGAACATAGAGCAGAGTAGTGGCAGATGACATCGGGCTGGCCGCGAAAGAAACCAATGGCGCAAGGCCGCCGGGTTGCCGGAAAGGCGTGAAACCATTTTTCTGTGCGGATGAGCCAAGGGCCACGGCCAAACTGGGCCGCGGTGGAGGAAGCATGGTGCTGTCGCGCCGCACGGATGACCAGGGGGTCGCGGCCAGTCCGAGCTATAGCGGAGGGGGCGCGGCGCCGCTGCGCAGCACAGTGGGGGTGGGTTGCGACTAGGGTGGGCCATGGTGGAAGAGCATGGGCACGGTGCTGTCACTCCAAGTCGGTGGTGCAGAACTGGCATGCCGCTTGTCTATCCGGACAAGGCTGGACCCCATGGGTCCCGCGGGAGAAACCGAACCGGCGCCTAGCGCTGGTTCTGATCGGAGAAACAAAGGGGTGTAACCCCCCCCCCCCAACACGTGGTGATCCGGACCACGCGGCCAGCCAGACCACCCTCGGCCGGGCCGCCCTTAGTCAAGCCACCCATGACCAACCAGCCAGGCCACACAGCCAGCTAGCTGGGCCGCCTTCGGCCGTACAGCCCACGACCGGGCCACCCTAGACTGGTCCAACCTTAGGTCGGGCCGCCCTCGACCGCACTACCCTTGGGACGGGCCTCCCCTTCAGGGTATGCCACCCCCTCGGGCATGGCCGCTTTCTCGAATCAGGTCGAACCCCAGTCAGGACTAGGTCGGGTCGAGTCACTCCGACTGGGTCAGACCGGACCCGGGCCTGCTATGGCTGGTTTTTACATTTCCGCCCATATTTTATGCTATGGGTGTCCAAACGACAAACCTCCTATGGTGGAGAAAGTCTTATATAAAGAGGATTATTTTGGAATAACCCAATTGAGGATTGGACACAGTTGGGGTATGGCCGGGTTGGTTTGAACCTAAAAACCAACCGGGCCCATGGAACAGAAATGCTAATAACTCACAGACCAGGCATACGATTGACACGCCATCTATCGCGTTGGGGTCCTTATAATGAGACAGAACTATGAGAAACATCAAATAAAGACTTCATGGTAGTTGATGTATCAACACTTATCTTGTGGAGCAGACCCTCCCGGAATCGAGCATGCTGTGTATGGGAACCCTATGGGTGGCTACGATTGAGATGATACGATCCAACGTGGACCTATGACTGGACATCTATCATCCTTGGGTTTGACCGCGATGATACTAGACCAAGATCCTCTGTGGGTTTGACAGTGATGAGACTGGACCTGGATCCTCTGTGGGTTGGAAATTGACTGGAATGGACCTGGATCCTCTATGGGTTAGATAGTGACGAGACTCGACCTGGATCCTCCATGGGTTCGACAGTGAAGATACTAGACCTGGATCCTCTGTGGGTTCAACAGTGATGTGACCAGACCTGGATCCTCCATGGGTTCGACAGCAATGAGACAGGACCTTTATCCTCCGTGGGTTTGATAAGGAAATCTTTTGTACCAAGATCCCACATAGTATTGACAACTTTAACAAAATGTTGTTTTAGTTTTCTATGGATATCTGTCATTCGAGAGTGAAAAATGATTCAGTGGATATAAATAATCATGTATTACTCTCTTTTAATTTTAGTATACCTGGTGTGAGCGGATTCATTACCTTCGTGTTTACCTCATGTATGAATGTGTACTCTTGATGACTTAGGTATATGTATGGGAATATACCTATGTAAAGGTGGATGTTTCTTCGTGGATGTTTCTTCATGGATGTGTTTTGGTGAAGCTCACAAGGCTTTCTTCTATGATTTGTACCTATGGGATACTCCTTGTGTTGTACTTTCTTTGTGGAGTGTTTCTACACTTGTGGAATGGAATGTGGTTGGGCTTAAGAGTTGGAGTCGGATTGTGATTGGTAACTTAGTTATATGTATGGGAATATACCTAAGTAAGGATTTTTGATACTTTTTGATTGTATATTACTTCTTTCGTTTATCCTTATTGTATTTTGGGAGACCTTTGGGTGTCTTGGGGTCCCCTACTGAGTATTTTTATACTCACCCCTTCATGGGCTTCGTACACACCTTATTGTGTTCTGTGTAGGTGACCGTCAGTAGTGATTGAGGTTGAGGGTGACAGACAGGAGGCAACGTGGTGCTGGACTACATGGGATGTACCTCAGGGATGAGTTTTTTGAGATATGTACCTACCCTTCAGGAAGGATTCCCCGGTTGATGATCCAGGAGCTGTTTTCTTATTTTACTTATACTAGTACTTGTTGTCCAATTGGGTTTGTATACTATCCCACTTACATTCAGCACACCTTTCATTTCTATATTAGTACATTTTGATTCTACTTATTTTGTTCAGACTGTGTGTGATACAGGTTTAAAGGCATTTCCTTCCCTTTGTATCAGGGATTTTCCTTTGGTGCTAGTCGACATCCCCTTGGCCTATAGAAGGTGGGCTTGGGGTAGTCATGAAAATGGTTCTGAGGACGTGCCCGGACAAATTGGTATCAGAGGAGTCACTTATACCATAGAACATAGAATATGATTCTTTTAACAGCAATAGTGTTAGGTGTTTTGGGTGTGGTTATCAATTTAGGGAAACCACTATTTATGTGGTGGCTTACGTATCCATACACTAGGACTCTGACTTCTGATTTCTGGCTCAGTGCCTGAAAGCACTGATTGCGTGTGTGTTTCTTTTGAAAAGTTTTCTTTGTGATTACTTTGAGTCATCTCACTAGGTATACTTTTGATCATGGAGAACCTTTTTTTATCAGGATTTCTTCACTTAGTCATTCATCGTGGGTTCTGAGTGGAGAGCACGATGGTAGCCCACCGTGCGACGAGGCCTCAGTGCAGGGCCCCATCAAAGCAGAGACACCAGTGGTACCACTAACTGCTGGGATACCGTTGCTACCTATCCCCACAGCATAGGGTGAGTGTCTCTTGAGTGTGTTTCACTGGTTCCTATGACAGAGGCATCCGAGGTTTCGAGGCGAGACAAATTTTCAGAAGGGTGGGTATTGGCTGGAGTTTATAGCATGAGTTTTCCACAAAATTGGGACACCTGCTGACTTGATGGTGCTCCTAAATGTTAGTCTATTTTAGGGAGCATCTAAGAGGTGGTGGAGCATGATTCTCTAGTTTTATGATGAGGTGACTCTCTCCTGGGGAAACTTTGAGGGTCTTTTAGGGTGGAGTTTGTACCGGTGACTCTACACTCTGTGCATGCTCAGCGGCTGATGCACGTTCTGTAGGACATTCCGGAGTAGCCTAGTCATCTATAGCAGGCAGTTGATAGATGAGACGGGGTCACAAGTGGGTTATATCTACTATTAGACGACCCCAATATGTGGCATCGGGGGTTCAGGGCACCCATGAATGAGGGAGAATTGAACAGAAAAGGGTCTATTTTTCATGTAGAGAATGGTGTCACAGAGCGCGTGACTGTCTGACTCCCAGCACGGCTGATCAGCAGGTGTTAGGGGAGCCACCAAGATAGAGGAAGCAGCAGGATCTTGAGCATCAGCAGAGCGATGGACGAGGCAGTGGAGTAGGTCCTTCAATGGATGGTGGTCAAATTCATCGAGCACTACTACCACCACCCTAGATGGTTCACCTCGAGCTATTAGAGAAGGTGGACAGGTGTGGTACTAGTTCTAGGCATAGAGGATTTTGTAGATATTTCTAATAGCTTTGTTGATGTTTTTGTTTTTGTTTTTTTTGTGTCTTTGTAATATGATTGTAGTAATAAAATACACTTATCCTTGTGACGTTTGTTTTCCTGCCTTTTTGGGTGGTTGATACTGAGAGGTTCTGGTTATAAACTGTTGACTTGACCCTCACATTCATTATTCCTACTAGAGGAGACCCAGTGAACACACACTAATTCCGACAGTGTGACTCAACCCTTGGAGGTGAGAGTAACGGTTGAATCTATTGGTTGTAGCGTTGAGGCCTTACGACGTCATCTGTGGCAAGAAATAGCACCGTTCAAGTCAGGATTGACTATATTAGGCAAAGGACATGGTTCATCCAGGAAATGAGATTGGATTTCTCTTTTCAGCAAGGATAAATATTATAAACTCTTCTAGGACGTAGGTGAGGAATGTTGTAGTCAAGTTCTTTAAAATTGTCTAGTCTCACCCATAGTTCATTGAGAGAATGGTTTACGGATTACACTAATCTTAACAGTGTCAGGTGTTTCTTTGTGTACATGGACCTGAACTGAGACAGTGGTGTTGGATTGAGTTCCTCCAGGACTATGAATTTGAGATAGTCTATACTCTTTGGAAGGGGAACTTTGTAGAAGATGCTCTCGGCAAGAGATCGGGAATTCAGCTGCTAGGAGAGGCGATGGAGTAGCTGGCTACGTTGCAGTTATCCTTTGTGGATCGGGATGGAGCAGCCTTTCTGCAGTATCTTACAGTCACACCTTCACTTCTTCATAGAGTCAGTGAGGCGCAACATGGGGATGTTGACTGTGAGGCTCGACATGCACAAATATCCACAAGGCTGGCACTTGATGGATTTTCAATAGGTGGGGAGCACATCATTATTTTCAGAGGACATACTATGGTACCAGTAGCACTTCATGAGGATGTGTTGAGAGTGTTCCACACTTCCCCTCTAGCAGTAAATCTAGGAGTGGTGAAGATGTACCAGGACCTTCGATGATAGTACTAGTGACCAGGTATTAAGAAGGTAGTATATGAGTTTCTATCATGGTGCATCACTTGTCAGTTAGTGAAGGCAGAGCACCAGGTACCAGTAGTCTCGGTTTAACCCTTAATGTTCTCAGAGTGGAAGTGGGATGAGAAATCCATGGATTTCGTGGTGGGACTTCCATGTACAGCCCGAGGACACAACTCTATATGGGAGATCATTGACCAACTCACTAAGTCGGCCCACATCCTACCAATCAGAGATCAGGGTTTAGTAGAGATCTTGGGACGACTCTATGTATGGGAGGTCATACAACTTCATTGTATTCAATCAAAGAATTTCTCTGATCAAGATGCTTGATTCACTTCCCGGCTATGGAAGGGGTTGTTGTAGGCTTTCGGGACACATATTTTCTTGAGCACCGCCTTCCATCCTTAGACGTACGGTCATACTAAGAGGACCATTCAGACTCTCGAGGATATGCTCCGTGCATGTGTCATCAACTTTGGTTGCATCTAGGAGAATGATTTACCATTAGTAGAGTTTTCTTATAACAACAGCTAACACTCCACCATCGAGATGGCACCTTTCAAGGCAGTTTATGTCAACCTTCATGATTGCCTATGTGCTGGACTAACCTAGGGGAGTCAGCAGTTATGGGATCATAGATGGTGTAGGATATGACGGAGAAGGTTCTGATCATCCAGGAGCGGATGAAGACTACCCAGAGAAGGAAGAAGTCTTATGTTAATAGGAGACGAAGACCCCTAGAGTTTGAGGTTGGAGACCACATCTTTCTATTGGTCTCAACTCAATGAAGTCAGTGGAGATTTGGGCGACATGGAATGTTATCTCTACAATTTATTGGACCTTTACAGGTCCTTAGCAGAGTAGGTGAGGTGGCTTACCGCTTGCCTATTCCACCTCAGTTGCACTGGGTGCACGAAGTCTTCCACGTATCTCAGCTTAAGAGATATGTGCATGATCCTCTCATATCATCGACCATGGGGAGCTAGAAATCAATGACGGGGTGACTTTCACGGAGGTTCCAGTGGATAATGTGAATCGATAGTTGAGGGACTTGCGTGGATGGTCAATACCTCTGGTGCGTGTTTGCTGGCAGCCCAGGAACCTCCCAGAGAGCACATGGGAGAGAGAGACTCAGATTCATGCTCAGTACCCCCATTTGTTTTAGTAGTGTGATTTATAACTTATGGGGACATAAAGCCCTATGGTGGGGAGAATGTAAAGAACTAGAAATTTTGGGAAAAATATTCTTAAATTCATGATAATTTTATGAGTCCGCAGATTCTGACGGCGCTTGATTCTGAGGCCTAGTGTTCCTGGAATCAATTAATGAAGTTTTGTTTGGGTATGTTTAGTAATCATACGTACATGATTTTATAACTTCTGAATCGGTGCTCAGAATAGAAATGTGAGGGTACCGTTGAACTCACATCATCAGTGATTTCTTAGTGAGACCTTCACCACAGTTGCGTTCTACTGAGAATGGAGGTTAGTTTTTTGAGTTTTCAAACAAACTAAATAAAAATAAGATGATAACTTATATTTATTGTTATGGTTAAAACCTACATGATGAGGTTGGGGGTGGGTACCACCACACCCTTACCTCCCATGGGAGGTTATGGTGGTGGGGCCCACCCGCCAATAACCTCTATTGGGAAGATATTTAACGTGGAGAAAACATGGGCTTTAATCCCTTGTAACTCTCCATAAAGTGAGGAAAGCCTTGAACTTCCCACACTAATTATATGTTCCAACCCACATAATTAATTAATTGAACTCTTCATTTAATTAATTTCCACCTTTTGAATTCATGCCAACAAATTAAATAATAGAAGATCTATTAATTCATTTTGGGTGGGAATCTTTTCTATTGGTTGGTGGAAACATGGGGGAGGAAGGGATCTTAGAAGAACATATCCACTCCAACGAAGAATGCGAAGAATTTCGGAGGCATCCTCCCTTCTTCGACTTCATCCTTGGACTCCTCCTCAGACATATTCTTCATTATTCTACTATAAGAAAGGTGGGAGCTCCATCCTTGAGAACATTGATGATGCTATCCTTAGTTTCCTTCTTTCTGACATCATCAGAACGATGTCCACTTCCTACAACTCCATCAATGATCACTGAACTCGAGGTAGGGGGTTTTGAGCAGTTATATTGTTCTCGTTCAACGTCGTTGAATGTATGGATTGAGATATGCCAATTGATACATCTAAAACAAGGAGAACTCAGACCGCACAAACACGGCCGACCTTCTCCCTTTATTCTATCTCTTTTGATTAATGACGGCGGAGCAGAGCAGCGGCTGATGGCGTCGGACCGGCCGCCAAGGAAACTGGTGGCGCAAGGCCGCTGGGTTTCCAAAAAGGAGTGGCAACATTGTGCTGTGTGGAGGATCCGGGGGTCATGTCTAGGAAGGGCTATGGCAGTGGGAGGGGGGTGACGTCGCGCTGCATGGTGGAGTTGGGTCGTGGCCAGGACAGGCCGCAACTGAGGAGCAGAGGCGAGGCATCGTCACGCCCCACTGGTGTTGCGGAAATCAAAGGCCGCTCGGCCTGCCAGACAAGGTGGTACCCCTCGGGTGCCATAGGAGAAAACGAATTGGCACTTAGCATCTGTTCCAATCAAGGAAATAGGGAGGGTGTTACCAGCCCCCCCCCCCCCCCCACACATGTTGCTAGTCGGGCTCTGCGGCCAACACGCCGGGTACCGTGGCCATCTCGCGGGGCTGCGCGGCCCCTCGGCCGGGCCTCACAGCCGGCCTGCCTGTCGGGATGGTTTCGGCCGGACCTTCTATGACCAGGACCCCCTCGGCCGGGCCACGTGGCCATCCTGTTAGGCCGCCTTCGGCCGGACCGCCCCTGCCGGGCTGCCCTCGGACCGGTCTCCCTCGGCTGGGCCGCCCTCGGCCTGGTAGCCCATGGTCGGGCTGCCCTTGGCTGCGCGGACCTCACCCCCAGTCGCCCCTCGGGCTGGGATGCTCCCTCGGACCGGGTTGGACCCTCGGACCAGGTCGAACCCTTGTTAGGACTGGGTAGGGCCGGGTCGCTCTTATTGTGCCAGACCAGACCAGGACCTGTTATGGCCAGTTTTCATCTTTCCACCAATATTTCGGGCTACGGGGGTCCGAACAACAAACGGTCTGTGGCGACAGAATTCATAGAGCCAAACGGTTCTTCTGGAATACCCCACTTTAGGTTTTTACACCGTTGGGGTACAAAAGGGTTGGTTTGAACCTAAAAACCAATCGGGCCCCTGGAACCGAAATGCCAATAACTCACAAATTGGGTGTCCAATTGATGCGTCATCTATCGTGTTGATTTCCTTATGATGAGACGGAACTACATGATACACCAAATCAGGACTTCTTGGTAGTTGATGTATCGACACTTGGCTCATGGAGTAGACCCTTCCGTAATCGAGCGTGCTGTGTACGGGAACCCGTGATCCTACGTGGACTAACAACTGGACATGGATCCTTTATTGGTTTGATAGTGACGAGACTAGACCTGGATCCTCCGTGGGTTTGATAGTGATGAGACTGGACCTCGATCCTCCATCGGTTCAATAGTAATGTGACTGGACCTGGATCTTCCGTGGGTTCGAAAGTGACAAGACTCGACCTGTATCCTCCATGGTTTCGACAGTGACAAGACTAGACCTAGATCGTATGTGGGTTAGACAGTGACGAGATGGGACCTGGATCCTCTATGGGTTTGACAGTGATGAGATTGGACCTGGATCCTCCGTGGGATCGAGAGTGATGAGACTGGACCTTGATCCTCCATGGGTTCGACAGGGATGAGACTGGACCTGGATCCTCCATGGGTTCAACAGGGACAAGACTAGACCTGGATCCTCTGTGGGTTCGACAGTGACGATCCTGGACCTCGATCTTCCTTGGTTTCAACAGTGACATCTTTTGTACCAAGATCCCACATAGGATCGACCACTTCGACAGACTGTAGTTTTAGGTTTCAATGGATATCTTCCATTCAACATTGAAAGATGATTTAGTGCCCACAACTAATGATCTCTTACTCTATTTTAAGTTGAGTATACCTAGTGTGAGCTGAGTGATTACATTCATGTTTACCTCATTTATGATATGTGTACTCTTGACGAGTTAGGTATATGTATGGGAATATACCTAAGTAAGGGTGGATGTTTCTTCATAGATGTTTCATCAAGGATGTGTTGTCATAAAGCCCACGTGGCTTTCTTCTATGAGTTATATCTATGGGATACACCTTGTATTTTACTTTATTGGTAGAATGTCTCGACACTTGTGGAATGGAATGTGTTTGGGATTAAGAGTTGGAGATGGATTGTGATTGGTAACATAGGTATATTTATGGGAATATACCTATGTAAGGATGGTTGAAACTTTTTGATTGTATCTTACTACTGTGGTTTATTGTTAGTGGATTATTGGAGACCTTCGGGAGTCTCGGGCTCTCCTACTAAGTATTTTTATACTCTCCCCAGCACGGGATTCACCCGCACCATGTTGTGTTCTGTGTAGACAACTGTCAGCAGTGATCTAGGCTGAGGGTGATGAACGGATGGTTGTTCGGACCTGGACTTGATGGGACTTACCTCAGGTACGAGTTGTTTGAGATATCTACCTAACCTTCAGGGAGGATTCCCCAGTGGATGATCCATGATCTATTTTCCCTTTTTACTTGTACATTTAATTGTTGTTCAGTTGGGTTTGTATACTATCCCACTTACTTTCAGCACACCTTTCTTTTCTATATTAGTACCTATTGATTCTACTGCTCATGTTCAGACTATGAGTGATACAAGTTTAAAGGCGATGCCTTCCCTTTTTATCAGGGATTCTGCTTTGGTACTAGTCACCATCCCCTATCCTATGGAAGGTGGGCTTGGGGTAGTCACGACACGGGCTCCGAGGACGGGTTGTGACATTTAGTTTTCAAATAAAAATATAATTATTTAAAGGGAACTTCTCTAATTCATAATACATTTATGTTCTTATTAATACTCCATTTATACTAAATGAATATATATTTATTCAACCTATCATTATGTACTTTAGTGACAATATATTTCACTTTAAATTTCATATCAGTGAAAATAATACTTTTAAAAAATTCAGTGGATTAACATGATTATCCAAATTTCAGAATAAGACCAAACATGGAACATGTCAATTAAATTATATATATTAACTAATATAAATAATTATTATGCATATACCTTGTCATATTTAATGAAATATAATTCATTGAGTGCAGAAAGAGATAAAGTAATTTAATGAAGTATCCACTGTGTTCACAAATTAAGGTCCTTACAAGTGATTTATATTTAGAATTAAAATGAATGTAATGATTTAGAGTTTCTAGGGATCATAATGATTGAAAATTATTCAAACCTTAATAACTTAATTTGTTTAAATAATTAATTAATTATTAGACTGGAGGAGCTAATAGTTAATATTGGTAATATAAACTTTTTATTAGTCTAAAATTTGTTGTTGTAACACTACAACATTTTATATACATTAGTAATTATGGTTTCATATAGCTTCACAACATACAAGTTCCCTCGCATGTTTAGAAATAAATTCAAAAAGTAAAAAGGTTTCATTTGGATATACAAATTCCATATATGAAAAATAGGGGTGAATGATAGTAAACCAATTTAGTTATGGATGCGTGTATGCATTTTCAGTATGATTTTATATTTTTCAATTTTATTTATTTAATAATTATTCTAAATTCTCAATCTCTTTATATTGTTTTCTTATGTGTTATTATTTCTTATAGAGGAGTGAAACAGTTACATTTTTTTCTGTAGTGCTTTTGTTCCTATCCCTGATGAGTAGATCTTTCTTATTCCTATATAAATTCATTGATATAACTTGTCTGTAATGGAAGGTATTATGGTTGGTTTTTTATTTAAAATATTCGTTTTTTAATTTTTTGTAGTTTATAAAAAAATTATACATTTTTAGTATATATATATATATTAGGAGTTCAATTTTGAGAATAATTTTTATGTTTTTTTCTTATCACTGTGAACAATTTATAAAAATTTGAATGGTAGTTCTTTATAAACATTTATTTTTATTGGTTAGTGAGTTAGAGATATGTTTGAGTAATAGACAAGGGGATTAATCATTAATTGGGGTTTAATAATCTTATGTTTAATATAAAAATAAGGATGATAGGGATATCATTAAGTGTTTAATGATCCTAAATTTTTAATAAAAAGGGTGAAGTGGAAATAATTATCGGTTGTGTCATTATACATTTCATTCCTAAAAACATAGAGTATTTTTTCACTATATTTTTTAATTTTTGTTTTTATAGATTTATTTCATAAAACAATTCACCTTTCATTATTTTATAATTTTTATTACTTGTTGTGTTGACATAAAAATTTTGAGTTATATGATGGAACCTACAATGATGATAAATTTAAATGTTTTTTCATTTCATTCTTTGATGTTTTGACAAACCCAATGAAATTGGGAATTAATTAATAAATAAAATTTATAATTATATCTTACTGCATGTATTTTTGAAATTATAAGAAATTAGTATTTCATAAAAGGGGAAGTGATTTTCCAACATCTCCATTAACAAATAATTCTATTTGGATACTGATGGTTTGTATCATCCTTATTTATTTTAATTATTCTGTTAATTTATATCTTCTATTAATGTGTGTAATGGGATTTTTAGTGTTTCATTCTCAAATTTATGGATTTCCCAAGGTACAAGGATTTTAACAATTGTATAACATTAATTAAAATTTGACTATCCTTTTTCTATTATATTAATCATTACATTAATCATTAAATCTCGTGAAATTAATATATCTCCCCAAATAACTAATATAATTTCCTCTAATAATACCTCAAATTTTTAGGAATTATATTCCAAACATAAACTTTTTTTGATCCAGTTATAATTTTAACACATCTAGAATGAGAATAGAAATGGTTTCTTCAATATATTCATAATCCTTTCCTTATATGAGCTTTGAGTTCTCGATATATCATCAAACTACATGAGTTACACATATAAGATCCAAAGTGGATCTTTCATCTATGTGTATACAACATTCCTCAATTTTAAACTTGTTACACATAATACTATTGATTTTTTTATTTCGGTGAATTTTTTTTGAATTATAGTTTTTTAAAATTATATATTCCAAAATAACTATGTAAATTATGTATATATATCACTTTATGAATTTAAATCATTATGTAATTAATTTTCTCTTACAATCCAATCATAAAACATTTCCTAAGCCTGGTTCAGTACTATTAAACAACCATATAGTGAGAAAAAGCCATTAAATTATAAGCCAGTGTTTTGGGATTTTCATTTTTATAAGATTGTTTCATATTACTACTTTTAAATTTTAATTGGAAGTCACATTTATGAATTTTAGGTTCCATTTGGATAGTAAATGTTTATAAGATTGAGAGAATTATCATAATGAGGTTATCAATTTTTGAATACTCACTAAGAAATGTTCAAATACATTGTTGGTCTGATCTTCTATGGTTCTTTGTATTTATGGTTGTTTGATTATATCTATTTTAGATGATTAGAATAGTAACAAGAAATGATATGACATGAGTATATCATGAAGGTTGGTTGTTTCATTCTAATATCCTAACCAACCAAGATTGTTGTAACCTGTGGATGGTAAATATCATGTATTATATTTAAAATAAAATCAAAATTTAGTGTCATGACAAGTTATTTGTCTTGATGAAAACATGTTGTACTGTTTAAGAGTTTCTATTTTTTGTAATCATTTAAATCCCTTGTTATATCTTACGGAATTGTTTTCAGTTTGGAGAGAATATTAGAAAAATAATAATTATGTGTAAGTGAATTTGGCATTAAATGATTATTCTATGAAAATGCATGTGTTGGGTACTAATTTATTCCTATATTGTGATTGAGAATGTTAATTAAGTTTTCCCTTAGAGAGTATATAGTTATTTTAAATTGTATCACTCCCATTTAAATTTTCATTGAATCATGGCTCAAAATTTTGGAACTATAATCCACCAATGGTATAATATTTAAGGATTATCTATTTATGGGGTTTTGGGTTATTTGGGACTAGTGAAATGATATATATCACAATTCATTATCTTAAAATTAGTAGTGTCATTAAATAATCTTCTTACCATGGATCCATGATTTGGATCTCTTATAAAGTGAGACAAGATAGTCCTCTTTCTACTGAAACCATTTTTATCTCTTCTATAGCACCCAATATTCTATTATTTATATATCTAGACATTGGGTCAAGGGGATCCACACTGCATTAGTTTATATAATAAAACTTAATGGATCCTGTTTGTATGAGTTTATGGTTGAAAGTGGTATTATTTATTGTTTTTAGGGTTCTATAATACATTATTTCATTTCAATCAATGGAGAAGTCAACCACTTTTCTAAATATTATTATACCTTTGTCACTAAAATCCCCATTTTGAAAGATAATAATAAACATATCAATATATTGGAATATAATTCATCTTTATCATCAAAATAATTAGATATCAATCCCTAGTCCACTATTCTATTTCATATATCAGTTGGTAATGAAATAATACATTCAAAAATATTGTAATGATTTTTTACCAACTTCTTGATGGAAAAATGCTGTTATATATTCATTCGACTAATTGATAGATGATGTTAGCTATTCTAATTTTCTATTATTTAGAATCCTTGCCTCCATAGTGAATGATTATTTTCATATAAAAAATAATCATCCTCTATCACATCTCAGACATTAACTTATTTATTGTAAAATCTTTATCACTCTATTTGAGTACTCAATCTTCTCAACTCATTAGGTCTGGAAACTATCTATATCAAGAATGGATCTCTTTGAATGATAGAAACACTTCTCTGCAAAATGATTGTTCCATGAAATGGGTTAACTATTATCCTTTTTTATTATATAATAAAGTTTTTTAGTAATGATTCAAAAATGTAGAATTCAATAGAAATAATAAGAAAACTGATCTAAGATCAAAATGTGTAAATGAAAATAAATAATTAAATAAAAAAACATTTAAAAATGTTTTCGAATATTAATATAAATATTTAATTATTAAATGAAACCCGTATTAAAAATACATTAATAATGTTATTCATCACGGGTGTTGGGGTGTTCTATCATATCTCAATATTTCTAAGAGAAAACCATATGTATTTTGAATAAGTACTGAAATATTTGGAATGTGACAACATTAAAACATGATATACCAAAATTGAGAAGAAAATAAACCCCATACACCATAGTAAAACATCTCACACTTGATATCCCACAATACCCAGACTAAGAACTAGCTTAAAATACCTCAAAATTAAAATAATAAAAATTATGTGATTTCGAAGTATTACAACACAAGGGATAACACACTTAATTATTTTACAAACCAAAATTAGAATCTAAAATCACATCACTACATTATATGTTAATCTATCAAATCAATATGTAGTGGGATCCATCTAGATGTTCTGATTCCATAGCACTAAAAACAACATGAAGGCCCCACCATTGATCATAGAAAATATTGGTTTCCCTTAAGTTGCATTGCCTCTACTAATATTCAATCATGACTATTTTTTACTAAATAAGTTACTCCTATAATCAATAAATAGTCAAATGCCAACTGAATCTGGAAGAATGTTCTTCTAGAATATGCCTACCACCACTGAAATTCCTCTAATATAGTCCTCACCAAGTTTTTAACCAACATATTAGACTTTTCCCTTCCATTATAAAAGAAAAATAACCTGAAATTATACTCAACACTTTTTAAAAATATACACCATGAAGATTACATTCAATGACACAAGGAATATACCAACATAGAGGAAAAACATGATCACTTATACTTGTGTAGATATAAATAGAATTTCGCCATTTCACATACTAGTAACCCTTATCCCATTAATGCCTGATATATCATAAAACATTCTTAAAATAATATCTTTCTTAAAATATTTTCTAGGTTCTCATATCCAAAAATTATTTATATTTCCAGAAACCTAACTTCTACAAGATTCTAGATAAAATGATTGTTTTGATTTAGGTATTTCATCCATTAATGAAATATTTGGGTATTTACCTAATGAATCATCCTCTAATTATCATATGAAAACCTATTTTATGGACCCTATTAGAGTTCTTCCATCATACACTATTTCAATTACAATTAAATCATTTCTTCTATAATAGATATGTAAATTTATTCTATAGTTGAATTTAAGAATACTATAAGTGGAATTAATATAAAATATATCGATCTCCCTCATAAAGTGAATATAAATAATTCACAGTTCAGCTTCATGCATCTATATCCCTTTCAAAGTGTATATAAAAATAAACTTGTAATGAATCCTCAATTTTTGAAACACTAGGTTAATTATTCAATACAATAAGGTTATCAAAGAATAATCATCACTATTAAAAAATTTCATATTCAAAGATTTTATACATTCTTTCTATAAACATAAAATTCATGGGAAATTTAGAAAATCATAAAGACTATGAGACAACTTCAACTGCTAAAAATTTATGTATACAGATCTTTCGACATGTGTTTTTCTTCATTTCATATTTTAGGTGCCTTCTCTTTAGATATAATTACATTTCCACCCAATTCAGAATTTTCATAATTTCATAGGATCATTATAAATTTCCAAACAATCATATTGATATATTCCATCTATGGAAGAACCAATAACATAGTCTTCTTATCACTCTCGATCTGTATCTAAAAAAACACTTCGCTTCTCTAAGATTGTTTATATTAATCAATTTAGAAGAAACAACAATTATTACATTATGATAATCGATATTCAGACCTACTATGAGAATATCATCAATATATAATAGTGGTAGAAAAAAAATTCATCATTATATAATTTATAGTATCAAAAATATTCTCCATTATTCCATAAAAACATATTCCTAGCTAAAATCCACCAAAAATAGTATTTGATTACATTGGTTATTTTTTAAACTAGTATTCATTTTTTTTCAAATTAAAAAACATGTCATAATTATATTTATCAATGAAATCTTTTATCTACACCATTATTATTTCATCCACTAATTTAATATAATGGAAATCTATTTTTATATCCAATTATTCTAGTTGTAATCCATTTACAGTTATCATACATAACACCAACTAAATAGTTTTATACTTAACAATGAAAATATTTTAGTGAAATCCAGTCAACATATCAACGTAAATATCTTCACAACTAATATGGTTTTATTCCAATTTTCACCATATTATCCCTCCATTAATAAGTCCCTGGATTTGTTATTCATTACCATTTTCATTATTGAAGTTCCATTATCTCCCTTATTTCATATTAATTCATGGATTTTATATCTATATTCATATATCGCTCTAAATTTTCCAGATCTTTAACAAGAACTCTTTATTTTTAGATTTTGGGATGTCTACTATCTTTGTGAATAAAAAATAGTTATCATTTTTCAACCACTAAATATATCTTTTGATCTGAGAAGATCTATGAAATTAAAAAATGTGGCGCAGTACTTTATAGACTAACTACATTCAGTCCATCACCAATCAGATCTCTACCATGGTGTTTTTTTCCATTAGAATTTTGTTACATCTTTCATAAAAAATTATAATGAACTTTTTATTGGTTCGATGTATTATAGAACATCAAGATATTTTTTATTTATATTCATATTGACATGAACATTCTTCATTTGTTCTCTTTTCAGAAATGGTATCTTCCATTACGTTTTAATACATGTATAGGGTCTTCTTAATAAATAATAACTTGTATGTTCTAAAAATTATTTCTTCATTGGCCTAGAGTTTAAACCATTGTTTTCATTTCTAGGTTCCATAAAAACAAATAATTTCGTCTATTTTTCACATTTATCCCTTTCTTTGGAATTAACATGTACATGGGAGAGACATTTAAAAATCATAATGTGGGACTAGTCTATTGAATTTTGTATATATATATATATATATATTATAAAGACCATTTCTGAATTGGTCTAGATTGAATCTTGTTAATGAGATAAGTGGCTCCATTCAAGGATTCAACAAAAAACTCCATTGGAAACAGACACTATAATCACATGCTTTGTTCTCAGTCACTTAAATTCATATTCATATATTCCAATGTTCCAAACTGTTCTTGTATCTTGGGTATATTATTCTTTAACTGTATTCCATTTTATATCAAAACAACGGTGTACCCATAGTTATATACTTCCCTCTATTATAGGTACATAATATTTTAGGATTTATTTTAGTCTCCTTCCCAACAATATATATTTTCTAAAAAACATTCAAAAAAATGAAAATTATATTTAAAAAGTTACACTTATAAATTATGGTTAGAATTACAGTATAATGTTATATTATATAGAGACCCTTTATGAGACTAAATTGGATTTTGTCAGCAAACATCCGTGTGAATTGAGCTCTTATATCTGAGTCATTGGTGACCTATAATTAGTGAAAAATTAAACCATAATTTGATTTAAAATTATAAAACTATCACATATATCAAGGATATAGTGGACTACCATGAAAAAAGTATAAATATTATTTGTTATTACATTTATGAACATCAAAGATGTGTTTATAAAGAAATATTTTCATAACATATTGAATGTGGACCATTCCTAGAAGTTCATGGAGTTGCAGTAGGTTTTGTTGACGATATATATGTATTTTGATCAATTTATGAAGTTGATTATTTTTTATCATCCTTTTTAGGAATTAATTATAGAATGATAAGATTTTGTAGATATTCATTCTCCCCATGATCAGATTCATGGTAGGATATTTTTAATGATGATATACACAGGGGTTCTTCACTAGCCCATGAATTCTAAGAAGGGTATGGAGGAGGAAAATGTGGTACGTCTAGTTTCACACCTTAGTAGATTGGTAACAAAGATTCCTATACTAAAATAGAATCCTCTTCTAGTATTAAGAATAAGAAAGTGGACTAGGAGCAGTATGGAAGCATGGTGATGCGTCAATGTAGCACTTCTGTGGTATCCTCTATGGGATATGGTCATAATATATTTTGAATTTATAGCAATAGGGGGATTTAAAATAATAATTATAAAAATACATATGTGGAGTTACACCACTAGGGATGATCTAGTCTTATATTTTTTTCTCAAACTATTCATAAAGATGCTTTTGATAAACTAGGGAAAGATGGGAATGGAAGAACTCAATTGAGGATACAGACTTCCCATACTATGCTGACTTGGGTATAGGGTCATGGTGAAGAGACAGAATGGGGTTATGGTATATAAAAATCTACAGTATATGGTTGTGAGGGACCGTATTCTATTTAAGGTATGACCTTATTAGTTATACGGTGTCAACAACATTTTATACATGTTCTTAATATTCTATAATATCTTTATATTTTTTACTGGACATGGAATACCATTTATGTTTTCTTATGATTTACATTCTCTAAATACATCATTGGGAAAAAATTTATATCATATTCAATGATTCCTATAGTTTCCTATTGTAGTTTTCATTTATATGAATCAGTGGTACTTAATGATTCTACAGATGAAAAACTTCAATAGGTTCATAAACCATTTTGACACCCGCTTATCATATAACACTAGTTAAATTAAAGGAGGTCATGGTTAAACTCAAGGAAATAGATAATAAGGGATTTATTAGGGTAACACCTTCACTATAGGGTGAACCAATCATGATCTCCATGAAATAGTATGTTATTATCTGATTGTGAAAATATTAACAGAAGTTTATTGATGTTATGGTGAAGTATAGATATCATTTTCCCATGATCTATTGTATATTTGATTTGTTACGAAGACCCCATTGGTTTTCCATCATTAATATTCAATTAGGAAATCACCATTTGTAGGTTATAGAGTATGAAATCCTAAATATGGAATTTAAGAGTATTTATTGTCTATATGATTACATGGTGGGGTTTTTTGGACTGAGGAATTCAGATTTAGCGTTCATTACTATCCTAAAATATATATTTTCACCAATAAAAAGACTCCTTTATCATGGTACCAATTGATTAAATCCTCGTATAATCACCAACACCAAAGTCATATTCTAGATATATTAAGATAATATAATATTTAATTTGTAAAAAATAACTTTAGGAAAATATATAAAGGTATAAATTTTTTATCTATGTGTTGAACTGCAATGGGCTTGTCTTGTTAGATAAAGAAGTGTATTTGGACCTAGAGAATGTTTAGTAATTGATATGATAAACATATCCCCTAAACGTGTTGGAGAATATAAGTATTATTGGTTTAGCATGATATTAATGATGCTTTATCCAGAACATCATGTATCAATCATCGTGAATTACTGTTCTAACGAAAAATGGAGTCATGTTTTAATGGTCAAACTAGTGTAAATAATGATTTATTGAGATGAAAATTAAATTTACTACCACTCCATTATTTATTATTCATAATTATAGGATTGGTTATGTCATTTACTATGATTCATCAATCATTGGTTTAGGAGATGTATTGATTAAGAATGGGTAGGCTGTAACTTATGGGTCATGTCATCTATGACCCAAAGAGTAGATCTATTTCAACCATGACTTGGATCCAGAATATGAATTCTATTATCTAAATAGTTAAGGACACTATCTATTCTTTAAGAATTTTTTATAATTTAATCACAATATAATATATTATATCATCACACAGTGAGACCCAAACATGTGGAGGATGTGCATGATAGAGTAGCTACATATGTTCAGATATTAGATGGCATATACACCAAGTAAAGGTAATATTGTTGGAGATTATCTTATACATAAGACATATGTATCTTATGATATTGATTAATGTCCATCCGAGGAAAGGTGGTGACTAATGACCATGTGGAATGACAGGAGGGTGATTTTTTATGGGGAATAAGGATTAATTATTTTGGTTCCATTAGTGACCATATCTTCATTAGTAGACCTATAAAATAATAGATAGGTGACTATCCCAAAATATGCATTGATATGTGAATAGCTAGTAGGTGGTGAACAAATACTCAGGTTGTCATATGATTGGGAGTATATGATACTTATACATGGGAGAGATATATTAACAGCTTACATCTAGTATGATTTTATGAGAGACATCCATATATATTTGTATGTAATATATATTGGACTCGCATGAAATACCATGACTTGAGATGGTAGCTCTGGTGTCCAGGGATGAAAAATGACATTGAATATTTTTCCCCTAATACCTTATCAACCATAAGATAGTGGATACGCACTAGGATACTAGTTATTTACTTTAATGAATTTTTATTCCCATGGGGAGGTGAAATAATGTTACAATATACATTATGATAAGGTTACATAGGACCCTTCAGAGCTATGACACTATCCATTTGTTTTTCTGCAATCTAAATTTTTTTTTCATTTCTTAGTGATATATGAGACACACTAAGTATATGAGATCGTAATATTGTATTCTCATGAGATATAACACTTTCATGGAGTAAACTTTAGAGTGGTATCTAACATAGACACATGTTTACCATTTTGATTTTGGAAAGGCTTGTATAAGGCCTTTGGGACTCTGGTAAGATTGTGTGTAATGTTCCATTTGATGATAGAACAAAAAACTAGAGGAAAAATTTAGATTTTGTGGAAATGATATAATCTAGAGTTATCAACATGTTGGATTTTCATATTTAAACTTTTCATTAATTACATTATCATTCAAAAATAGTTATTTCAATTCAACTAATATTGACAAATATGATCTATTTATAAGAATCCATATCATTTAGTGATTTTTTTGTGAAAATTATGGTGATGTAGATGTTTTTGGGGAATTTTTTGTATTCGGTTCCTCTTAGGGAGTATAGTTAATTCAAAATGGGTTGACTACATATTAGAGAAGATAAGTGTCTTGTTAAAATCTTGGTAGGTTACCTATCGAGTTTATTATATGTGATTATTTTTTTTCTAAGAACAATTATTTAGTTTGGCCACCAATACTTGAGGAAGTAAATAATTTAATCCCCATTTTTTTGAACGTTCAATATCACCAAGAGTGTTAGTTCAATAGAATACCATTTGTATGTTCCCTCACATTATCAATATTTGAAAGATGTGTTTCATGTCACTCAACTTTGGTGGTACAATCTCAATCCCACTCATGTAATAGACAATGAAAACAGTCAGCAAAGATCCTCAGGCATCTTACATGGAGTGTATAGTGTATATTCAGGACTGAAGTGATAATGTAATATGAGGAATAACAATACCACATTTTAAATCATTTGGTTGTTTGTAATGATATAGGAGAAGACATGGTATCTGGAATATAACATTTTTTTGTAATATACTATGTTTTTCAAGTTAAACTATATAGATGCATCTTTTGGATGATAATTCCTTGAGAATTGTAACACGAAAATCTAAGGTGGTTGTGTTTATGTAAGTTACATCATTTGTTAAGTGATGTTTTTAAATCTTATGATTATTAAATTTCGGGATCAGTCAACATTGTATTTTTTGGAACATGATTTTTTTATAATTTTTAGTCCAAAATGGGCCACAGCATGATAATTGTGCATGTTGTGGGGAACCAAGTTAAATATTGTGAAAAATTGAAGTGTTAAAATTCCATGACTAAGCATTAGTGCTCAACTAAATACATTGTCTTCTTCTAACAATCTTGCCACACCACATCCATTTTAGAGGTTGTGGTGACATGAAAATGGGAAATACTTTGGTTCCACATCCTAGTGGCTATTTATTTCCTCGATCCCAACAAAACACAATTTCAATGGATGGACCATGGTGATAGCTATTTCAGAACTAATGTTTTGAAACATCCAAGTTCAATGCCTCCCCCATTCTTAGATAATGACCAAACCAAAATGTAAATGTATAAATATTAATATTTTGGCCTTTATTGAAGTTATTAATTGATTCAAAACCCCTATTAATCCATTCAAAACCATTATCTAACTATTTTTTTATTCTGAATTTATTTTTGAAAAAAAAAACAATTATTGAGTTTTTTTATCAATTAGCATTAGTTTATTCATTATTTAGTTTGATATTTTATTCTCCATAATAAATATAAGGACTACACTCATCCTTCTTTACTGGTGTATCCATTTTTGGTTTATTTGGAAACATTATTTGATGATCCTCCGTCTCTGTACAAATTTACTCTTTTCTACCTTTTTCGATACTAGAATGATGTTGTTATTTCTGTGATGATAATGCATATGTAATCTACAGAGTTGTTTCTAGAATTTTTTTATCATTAAACTTAAATAATATTAATGTACTTATATGATATCTTAATGACATTTTCTTGGTAACTTATCCACTTTTATCAATCACTGAGAGATAACTACGTCATCATTTAAATTGAATCAAATTATACAAATTTGAGAAACCATAATTGGGTCATGGTTGTTCTAACCAATGGATAGTTCTTTTATGTTTTTTTATTTAGAAAAATGTTTTATTTTATATTAATCCTCTTCAAAGTGTTCTTGTAATGAGAAATTATTCTAGTTGGTATGATAACATGGTTTAAAAGATGATTCCTTTGATTAACCTTGAGGTTAACTATGAAAACCTTTTTAATATGATGATACTTACCATATAAGGTGTTGGATATAATGTTTTCATGATTTGGTGGTTCATTCATGAAATAAGTTCTTCATTTGTATTTCTTGTGGGTGTGTAAGTGGCCCAAGAGACCCATCATTGATACATAACCACACGATTTTTGTGTAGTTTCTTTAGAACAATTCATTATTTTCCTTATTTTTTCATTTTATGATACATATTTCGTGTGGTATTTCATAGACCATGGAATATTTACTATGGTATTTGGATGAAAAAGTATCTAGTTTTGGTTAGATGGACCCCTAAAGTTGGAGAGTGATAACATGATGATGGATTCTAACTATGGATCATTTTGATGGTATGAGTTGAATCATGAATATGTTTGTTAATGCTAGTATAGACCATGCACAATAATTAAGAATCTATCAGCTATTGGATGAACATTTAGATTTTATTTGTTATCCAATTACATAAAAAATGTTAGGTGAGACTGCCTATCGTCCAAGGATAACAACAACTATTAGGTTGGGCATGCGATATTTCTGATAATGACCACTATCATGGTAGAGTGTACAGTTTTTCCTAAAAGACTAAACTTGGAATAATAATCATTGATATACTATCTAGCATCATGTTGCAGCATGTGTGGTTGGTGTTCATGGTGGATTTGTTGGAACATAATGACTTGGTACATGTGTGGATGTATATTTATTTATGAATTTACTTATGTATTGATATACACTATTATATGTTATGTGAACCTATTTTTATGTTGCATTGGTGTTGTTTTCTTGGGTTTATTACTCACACCATTCATGGGAATCACGGTGCATGTAAAATATCACGAAAAGGGTTCTAGTTAATGGTAATTACCCTATGAAAACGAATTTAGAAGGTGGTACATTGGAGTGAGAGGTGATATCATGTAACCCTTATGACTATTTCTTCTTTATTTATTTTTCTTTTCATATTTATAACTCTGGTTGGTCCTTCCACACTAGTAGAATTTTTTTTTATTTTATGTAATTTGTAGTATATAATGTTATATTCTTCCACCTGATTAATCAGAGTTTTTCATAATTATATATGTTATTAGTTTATGGATATGATATTAAGGTTATCGTATTGCCATTAATGGACTTAAAACCCTCAAACCTAATTAGAAGCCTCTATTATGCAGTGAGGAATGCATAAGGTCTTATGGATTTCTTACTTAGACCCAGTGGTTTGAGTTGGGGAATTAAAAAGGTGATATTATTGAGATCATCTAGTTACACATCCACACTCAAAACATTATATAAATTGAATCAAATAATGAAGGGGAAATAATAATATGTAATATATTAGTAAACACAGTCCATAAGTGAATTCATTGATGTAAGTATCCAATTATCCGACAATATTATCATAGTTAAAGGTAAAATGATTCGATAATTTTGATGTTAGAATATTTATATATAATAAAAAATCAGTTCTTAGAACTACTAAGAAATTTATCCCACAATTCCTATAGGTATAAGAATACCAAGCTATAGAGAAAAACCACACGTTTTTTACACAACATATTTCATTGTTACAATCTAGAATACAACCCCAAAAATATAGAATCTTGAATACAAAATGAAATTACAAATCACATTAAAATGAAAAACATAAAAACAAACCCAGGAACAAAATTGAAGCATATACCATGTAAAAAAAGCTCCCAATGCTCAATAGTTTTATGTGGATAAAAAACCAATGATTTTTTATTCATCTCCAAACTGAAATAATTTCAATATTATAATATCAAATTACCAAAAGTCGGACTTCCACTACGATATTATTAAATCACATGAACTCCACAAAAAATATTTTCCTCTCATATCCTCTTTTTCTACGTTTTATCAGACATAGAATAGCTATTTAGATAGAAAATTTCAAAATATATGGGTTACTTATGCAATTTCTTGATATTTTAAAATTTTTATGACTTTAAACACTATCCATGTCATGAACCAGCCCGGGTACAGTGGTAACCAGATAATAGAGCCATCACTGACATAGCCTGAGGGGCATTCCCGATCCCCACGGGTCGACGACTAGTACCTGGCATCCCACAACATGAAAATGGGAATGATTTTTCCAGTAATAATGCATAAGAAAAGAAATAAGACATCATGCATAACAAAAAGAAACTCCACTGTGAGTAATGTACCAGAAAAAAAAGGCATAAAAATCCCATAGTAATACAACCTAAGTACTAAAAATGGGAAAACAGTCCCAAGGTCCCTAAGGACACAACTCACCAAGACCAAAACTCAATAGCTAGATCCACCTCTAAGAGATCCCTTCCCATTTCTTAAACCTAGAAGAAGAATCTCTACAAACACCCGAAGGAAAAAGTAGGGTGTGAGCCTAAGCCTAGTAAGATACCACCAAAGATTCCATAATAGATTCCAAATATAGGTTATTCAAAGAAAATATTTCAATTTTCAAATAAACAGGTTTGGAAAATCTAAAACATATTTTAACAAAACATGATATACATTTTCAAATGATGGAAATAAATATTTTATGTAATAATTTTACAAACGATGGAATATTTCTAGAACAACGGCTTAAGTAAAACATTTATATTAAATAGTTTATATAAATTCATCAGGCATGTAAAGAAGTCCAATAGTATTGTCAAACATTTATATCTCAAATATAAATAAACAAGTGAGCAACATGGTCATATACCAAAAGATGCGCTAGTATTTACCAGTTATAGGATTCCACACTCTCTATGTGAACTAAGCAAAATGTGTATACACCTGTCCCTATGAAACTGGCCAAAGGAGACTCATCACCAACCCATCGGGGATGTGACCCGCCGCAAGTATGTTTTAGAACGTTGTCATAGCGTATAGTGTCTCCAAATAACTCACTAACTACCTAAGGCTTTCATGTGCTCTTACATGATTGGAGAACTATTTTAAGAATTCTTAAAAATAATATCAATCCCATTCTTCCATTTCAAATGTTCCAATTTATTTCCCTTTAACACCAAAGTAAGTTTTATTCCAAAACATTCCATTCACAAGATAAAACCAACGGGTTTTTATCAAATCATTTTAAGCCATTTTCACCTGTTTGAAATCTAATCAAAACTAATTCCATCAACACACCCTTTATTTCCACAATTAAATTCAATAATTTAATTGAATTCATTTCCATCAAATACCAAATTTAAATTAAACAACTTAGATCATCAAATTTCTATAAACACACCCAATTCAATAGAATTGGGGATTTTCCAAATTTTCCTGCAAAAACCATTTCAAATACCTCGATTCACTGGAATCGACTTTTTATCAATTTAAATGAAAGAAAATTTGAGAAATTGAATTTAAATAAACAATTGAAATAAATTAAGAAATACAAGGATGATCAATTTGTAAAGTCCGCATAGAACCACCTACCTCGATTTATTTACGGGAGTTAGCCCAACGAGAAACCCCAAAAATCGAGCGGCACAAAGTCGTCAATCAAGTTCTGGATCTAAATCCTTAAAAACAAAAAAAATATCAATGGCATCATGATCTTGTAAGACTAGATAAAGATCCAAAATCCAAGATCTAGTTCTCAACTCATAGGTTTAAATCCATGTAAAATGGTGGAAATCTCCCATGAAAAGGTTAAGGAAATATAAAGGAGAGAACATGAGAAGTAACAGGTTGAAATCCGCTTATAAGGAGTTGAGAGAATCCTCAAATCCAAGCCATTAATCACAAAGGAAGAAGTTTGGATCACCTTGGAATATCTCCAGGAGGCTTTGGAACCACCTAGAACATTCCAAACACATGACAATGTCTTAATATGGATGTCCTGGGGGTTCAGGTGGTTTAAGAAGGATTTTCGAGATTAAAAAGTTACGCCCACAATTACCTGGATAGAGTCGCACGACCAGGAAAACTGTGTGCCAACTGTGTGTAACCCACTGTCCATGTTTACAAGGTCGGAGCGGTTTGGTCGCAAGGTCTGTCAAACCATGCGCTAACCATGTGGACCTCTTTTTCGAGTTCTGCATGGTTGGCATGGTTTGGTCGCACGGTTTGTCAAACTGTGTGCAGATCGTGCACAACTCACAATCCTTTAGTTTTCCTTAAAATTTCACCCAAATTCACCCCAAGTCACTACTCCAAACTAGAGGTACTTAGAAACATCAAAATTACCTGAAAACATAATGTGATGTTACAACCTCCCCACCATTTGATCTTTTTGTCCCCAGAAATCCTTTGAAGAAACCTCCACGTCAAAAAATGAGGCCACTGCTCTCTCATTAGTACCTCCATTTCTCAATTCTCATGAGAATAAAAACCATGATTCCATAGTACATTGACCAAAGGTATCATTATCCCACGAAGTACTTTGGTCTCAGAATCAACAACCCTAACTGGTCATTCAGTCACAGATAAATCTGTTTCAATCTCAAGATCACTCCAGCTCAAAAAGTGAGATGGATTAGAGAGATACTTTCACAGATGTGATACATGGAACACGTTATGTATTGACGTTAGCTGTGGTGGTAGAGATAGATGGTAAGAAACTTTTCCTAAATGATCAACAACCTCAAAAGGTCCCACAATACAAGGAGAAATCTTCCTTTGCCTCCCAAGCTGTCAATGGCCTAATCGGGGTGAAACATTCAAGAACACTTGTTCAAAACTGAGAACTCTAAAGGTCTACGGTGATGATCAACATAAGACTTGTACCGACTCTGTGCTTTTAACATTCTCTAACGAATCAACTGGATCTTAGTTGTCTTCTCTTGGACCAGACTCGGTCCTACTAAGGAACTTTCACCAATATCAAACCAACATAAATGATATTTACAAGGATGGCCACACAATGCCTCAAAAGGAGCCATTTTTATCGCATACTGATAACTATTGTTATAAGAGCACCCAACTATCTCTAGTGGAGTTTCTTTTTGTTATGCATACTGTCTTGTTTATTTTTTTCCACATTTTTGGTGGAAAAATCATTCCCACTTGTTATGCATAATGTCTTTTTTTCTGGTACATTACTCTTTGTTGCATATTAGAGTTCAGTGGAAGGGGAATGAAGTTTCGTTAGACAATGTGTAGATAACATCTTCTCTTCCCGAGTTAATTCATTAGAAAAAACAACTTGATGATGAATTCCATAGAATTATGTGGTATCTTTATTGTGGGGAGACCAACACCCAGTGGTTGTTCTCCAATGATGTTGTTCTGTGTTATTGAAACTGTTACGTTGTGCCTTTATTGGCAAAGAAGGATGTGATGGGGGTTTCTATAACTCTCAGTAGGTTGTGCAACCTGGAACCACAAAGATTTTCTATGATATGTGGCCATAGTTCTGGTGGCTAGGTATGAGACGAGACATTACTAAGTTTGTATCTTGTTGCTATACATGCCAGCAGGTGAAAGTCGAGCACCAGAAACCTTCAGGTTTGCTTCAACCACTTCCAGTCCCTACATAGAAGTGGGATGAAATATCTATGGACTTTGTTCTTGGGTTACCTCAAACCTAGATGAAGAAGAACGGGATATGGGTTGTGATCGACAGGCTGACCAAGTTGGCTCACATTATACCTATTTGGGAAACAACCAAAGTTGGGGAGTTGGAAAATATCTATGTGAAAGAAATTGTTCGGTTGCATGGATTTCCATCTGCTATAGTCTTTAATAGGGATCCTCGGTTTACTTCTCGCTTTTGCAGAGGCCTTCAGGTGGAATAGGGATCTCAGGTCCATTTGAGAATGGCCTACCATCCACAGTCAGATGGCCAGATAGAGAGACCTATTCAGATCCTTGAGGATATGCTCTGCGCTTTTGTTCGCGAATTTGGTGGGTTTTGGGATGATCATCTAGGGCTAGTTGATTTTTATTATAACAACAATTATTATTCTAAAACCAAAATGGCACCTTTTGAGGAATTTTATGGTCGTCCTTGTAAATATCATTTATGTTGGTTGGATATTGGTTAATGTTCTGTGGTAGGATTGAGTTTGGTCCAAGAGATGACAGCTAATATCCAGTTGATTCATCAGATAATGTTGACAACACAGAGTGGGTACAAGTATTATGCTAATCATTTTCATAGTACTTTAGAGTTCTCAGCTGGTGACTAGGTGTTCTATAAATTTTCACCCCAATTAGGTCATCGACGACTTGGGAGGCAAGGGAAGATTGCTACCCATTTGTGGGACCTTTCAAGGTTTTTGGTCTTGTAGGGAAAGTTGCTTACCTTCTAGCTGTACCACCACATTTGACATCGATACATAACATGTTCAATGTATCACAGCTGAAAAAATATCTCTTTGATCCATATCATGTTTTCAGCTGGAGTGATCGTGAGATTGAACAAGTTTTATCTTTGACTGAATGACCAATCAGGGTTGTTGATTCTGAGACCAAGGTACTTTGTGGTAGAATGATACCTCTTGTCCATGTACTATAGTAGCATGGTTTTGATTCTCATGAGACGTGGGAAAGGGAGTCACTAATGAGAGAGAAGTGGACTCATCTTTTTTGATTTGGCGTCTTATTCATTGGCTTCTTGGGGACAAAAAGACATTCTGGTGGGGAGTAGTGACTTGGGGTGCATTTGGGTGAACTTTTAAGGAAAACTAAATGACAGTGAGTTTTGCACAGTTTGCGCAAGTTTTGAAAAACTGTGCAACCAAACTATGCTAACCATGTAGAAATGGATAGAGAGTTCCACATGGTTTGCACATGGTTTGACAGATTTTATGACCAAACCATGCCCTCCTTGAAAACTTGGATAGTGGGTTCCACACGGTTGGCGCACAGTTTTCTTGATCGAGCACCTCTATCAAGGTAATCGTGCACGCGATATTGTATTTCTGAAAATCATTCTTAAAACCATCTAAACCCCTAGGACTTCCATATTTCTGACCTTGTCTTGGGCTTGAAACATTCTAGGTGTTTCCAAAGCCACCTAGAGAGATTCCAAGGTGATCTGAACTTCTTCCTTAGAGATTGAAGGCTTGGATTGAGGATCCTCTCTCCTCCTGGTAAGAGGATTTCAGCCTGTTACTTCTCTCGTTCTTCCCTCTATCATTATATGATCTTTTTATGGGATATTTCCACTATTTTCATGGATTTAAACCTATCAGTTGAGATCTAGATCTAGGATTGTGGATCTTGATCTAGTTTTACAAGATCTTGATGCCATTGATCTTTTGTTGGTTTTAAGGATTCAAATATAGAACTTGATCAATGACATTATGCCGCTCGGTTTTTTGGGTTTCTTGTTGGGCTAACTCCCATCAATAAATCGAGTTAGGTGGTTCCATCCTGACTTTCAAAATTGATCATCCTTATTTTGTTTGATTTATTTCAATTTTATATTTAAAATCAATTCCTCAAATTTGTTTTCAACTAAATTGATCAAAAGTCGATTCGAGTGAATCGAGGTATTTGAAATTTTTTTGGCATGAAAATTTTGAAAACACCCAATTCCATTGAATTGGGTGTGTTTCTGGAAATTTACTGATTTAAATTGTTTAATTAAATTGTGGATTTTACGGAAATAATTTCAATTGAATTGTTGAATTTAATTTTGGAAATAAATTATGTGATGATTGAATTAGTTTTGATTGGATTTCAAACTAGTGAAAATGGATTAAAACGATTTGATAGAAACCCATTGGTTTTATTTTGTGAAAAGGCTTGTTTTTTTAATAAAACCTGTTTTGGTATTAAATGGAATGAAATTGGGACATTTGAAATGGAAGAATGGGATTGATCGTATTTTCAATAATTCTTAAAATAGTTTTCCCATCATGTAAGTGCACTTTCAAGCCTTAGGTAGTTAGTGAGTTATTTGGATACACTCTATGTTATAACAACATTCTAAAACATACTTGTGGTGGGTCACATCCCAAACGGGTTGGTGATGAGTCTACTTTGGCCAGTGTCATAGGGACATGTGTAAACACATTTTGCTGAGTTCACATAGAGAGTGTGGAATCCTATAACTGTTTAATACTATCGTACCTTTTGGTGGATGACCATGTTGCTCACATGTTAATTTATATTTACAATATAAATGTATTAAAATACTTTTGAACTGCTTTACATGACTACTGAATTTATGTAAACTATTTTATATAAATTTTTTACTTAAGACATTTTTTTATAAATATTCCATCATTTGTAAAATGATTACCTAAAATATTAATTTCCATCATTTGAAAATGTATAGCATGTTTTGTTAAAATATTCTTTGAATTTTCAAACTTGTTTATTTGAAAATTGAATTCTTTTCATTGGATAATATATAATTGGAAACTATTAAGGAATCATAGGGGGTATCCTACTGGGCTTAGGATCACACCCTACTTTTTCCTTCGTGTTTTTGTAGACTTTCTTCTTCCATGTTTGAGCAAAGGGAAGGGATCTCTTGGAGTTGGATCTAGCGGTTGAGTTTTGGTCTTGGTGAGTTTTGTCTTTAGGGACCTTGGGGTTGTTTTCCCATTTTGTGTACTTGGGTTGTAGTACTTTTGGATTTTTATGCCTCTTTGTTTTATGGTACATTACTCCTAGTGGAGTTTCTTTTTGTTATGAATACAGTCTTGTTATGCATATGGTGGCCGCTACCCTTTCCCTGTGTGGTGCACATAAGTAGGTTCTTCCTTGTTAATTCTTTTTTTTAATTGTTTTACTTCATCTTAAAATCATGAAACAACAGTGGAATTTAAAATAAATAATAAAACATAGATTTATCAAAGTATAGTTACATAAATTATCAGTAATTAGTTAAAGAATTATAATATGATAATTATATCAAATTATCTAAGGGGTTATTATATGGATATCAAAATAATAATTATTATTCAAAAATTATTGAATGTTAATTGCAAAAAATTATAAAAGGATAATTTTTAGAAACAAATTATCATATATAATTGTGAATTGATAACTTTCATGAAATAATTTTATAATATAGTTACACCAAATAATCAACAGATAATTTGTAGAAAAAAATTATCATATGTTAATTGAGAAGAAATAATTATTTAGTTTATCAAAAGGAAATTATTATGAATTATCAAATGTTAAATTGAAATGAATTATTAAAGGTCAATTTCCTGGAAATATCCAAGATAATTTTAACATAAATTATCAAAAGATAATTAATATAATAATCAAATTATAATTGTGAGTTTATCAAAGATAATTACTCTGATGGTTAATCGCATGTGCGTGCATTGATATAACAATAAACTGAAAAACAAATACATAAAAGATACATATTATCTCATGTGATAATATATATATATATATATATATATACGTATATATTTATATATTGAAACTTATCATGGTGAGATAAATTATCATCGCATGTGATAATTTAAAATAGTAATCTAGAGACTATCTAGGAGAGACAAAACAAAATTTCTTGTAATATTTTAATCAATAATTTTGATTATTATTCAAATGAGAGAAACAATCATCTCATTTGATATTTCATTTCCTTTTGAAATAAAATATCTGATTTGGGTTCTAGGTAACCTTGATGAACATCAACAATTGGTGTATCAGCGCTTATGATAATAAGGTCGTGAGGAGGTGTTTTGAACCACCTAGGGTGGTTTATCTTCAATACTATCATCAAAGACCTTGAGGTAGGTGGTTCTATCCTGACATTCCAAATTAATCATCCTTGCATTTGATGATTATTTTCAATTTTTGATTTAAATTTAATTACTCAAATTTTCATTCAATTAAATTGATAAAAAGTCGATTCCAGTGAGTCATGGTATATGAAATTTTTTTGGCATGAAAATTTTGAAAACCCACAATTCCATTGAATTGGGTGTATTTATGGAAGTTTGATGATTTAAATTGTGGATTTGATAGAAATGATTTCAATTAAATTATTAAATTTAATTGTGGAAATAAATTTTCGGATGATGGAATCCGTTTTTATTGGATTTCAAATTGGTGAAAATGGCTTTAAATGATATGATAGAAACCCATTGGTTTTATCTTGTGAAAAAAGAATGTTTTTTAATAATACCTATTTTGGTTTTAAATGGAAAGAAATTGGAACATTTGAAATAGAATACTGGTATTTATCATTTTTTAAGCATTCTTAAAATAGTTCTCCCATCATGTAAGAGTGTATGCAAGCCTTAGGTAGTTGATGTGTTATTTGGATACACTCTACACCATGACAAAATTCTAAAACATACTTGCAGTGGGTCACATCCATGACTGGTTGGTGATGATTCTCCTTTGGCCAGTTTCATAGGGACGTGTGTATACACATTTTGCTGAGTTTACATAGAGAGTGTGGAATACTAGAACTAGTTAATACTATCGTACTTTTTCGTAGATGACTATGTAGCTCGCTTGTTTATTTATATTTGAGGTATAAATGTATGCCAATACTTGTGAACAGCTTTACATGCATGCTGAATATATATAAACTGTTTTATATAAATGTTTTAATGAAGCCATTATTTTAGAAACATTCCATCATTTGTAAAATTATTAATTAAAATATTTATTTCCATTGTTTCAAAATGTATAGCATGTTTTGTTAAAATATGCCTTTGAATTGCCAAACCTGTTTATCAACGGGTCAATTTTTCTAAACTGAGATCCAAAATTTTATTCCGGGTGTTGGAACACCTAAAGTCATCATTTCTCAAACTTGATTGAAGTTTTGAGCCAAAGGGGAAGTCGAACGGGCGGCATACAGTTTTTCTAACAGTGCTGCCAAATCATATGTAGTTGATGTTTTGAGGTAGTAGCTTCCACATGTTTGTAGTATCGTTAGGAGAAACCATGAAATTAGGTCGTACAAGAGGGGTGGTCGAGGTAGTAGCTAACGCATGGTTAGCGCATGATTTTTTGAACCGTGTGAACTAACCGTGTGGGCACTTAAACAACATCCTTAAATTGTGGATCTCACTCGTTTTTTACTTTAGATGGCTCGTTTTTTACTAAGAGGCCATAACATGGGATTTTTCTTCTCCTTAGGTTAGAGAAATTTCTCCCATTGTTTTATAGGTGATGTGAAGGATTATATTGGAAAATCAAAGCCAGTTTCTTGAGGTATATAGATTTTCTTCTTCGTTCTTGTTTGGTTTCTTAGATCTACATAGATCAAAATCTCATCTTCTCACGGTTTCTTATATCTACACCTATGATGGGTAAATCTAAGTGTGTAGAGGAAAAATATGATGAGTTTTGGTCTTGGTATTTCTAGGAGAAGTTATTTAATGTGGGTTCTTGAAGAATCAACTCGTTTGTCTTGAGGGTTCTTTGTTTGTTGTGGTTTCCGTAAAAACCCTAGGTAGGGTCCCAAATCGTTAACACTTTATATGAGAATTCGATCTCTTTTTAATAAATTGAGAATGTGAGTTTCATTGATTATGATATTTTGATGCATGGAACATTTGATGTTATTAAATAATGCCATACACATGAGATAAATGAGGACTTGAACATGTGTTGATTTTAAGCATGGGTTTCTATTTTAGTTAATGTGATATGATTCAAAAATTGAATGATTTGAATGGGAAGAATGAGTAATAGGATAATTTATTGTACAATTAATTATCAATTCATGAGTTGGAATGGGTTTGTGGCTTTTACTGATTATTGGTAATATTGAGTATTTGACATGTACGAGAGATAATTTATAAACTAGTAATAATTAATAGAGGGATTAATTATTACATGTTAAATGGTAAATGGATAAATAATTTATGATTGGTTTAAGAAATACGGTTTGATTAATTAATTGTTTAATTAATTAATGTGCATGCATTAAATTAATATTTTGAATTGATTGTTTTTTACAGTTGTTGGCCAAGGTTACCTTTCTATGCATGTTATCCTTCCATTGCTTAAGTTGTCTTCGATGGAGTTATTTAGAGATTTGATATGTTGTGTGAGATGGTCACTAAATTATCTTGGCTTTGTTCAATATTTTTTGAGATGATTATGGTGAGCTTATATATTTTTAAAGTCCCTGATGAACCGTTGTTTGAATAGACGAGTTTGGACTTGTTAATGAATTTGGATAATTAAGTGCTGAGTTAGTTATTCAATTTTCTTGCTAAGAATAATTAATTGTTAACTAATTATAAATTAATGAAATGTTTAATGGTTAATTTAGTGTTGACTTATTAGATGAGTGATTTGTATTGTTAATTAATTGTTGAATTAATAACGGTTTGGTTTTGTGGTGTTAGACATGGTATTCTACACTAATGAAAAATATATATGTTTGATTGATGAATGGGTTGTGAGACAAGGATTGAGGCTCCAAATACTCACATGGTGTTAGATATGATGTTCTACACTAATGATAGATGTTTTTGTATGATTGATAAATGGGTTGTGAGATAGGGACTAATGCTCCAAATACTCATGGAGTGATAGACATCGTGTTCTACACCCAGCTTGTAAGACAATATTCTTTTATGGGTCAGGGATTGATGCTCCATATACCCATGGGTTGTGAGACATGGACTAATGCTCCGAATACTCAATAGGGTGCTAGACATGATGTTCTACACCAATTAATTAACATTGGATTGTGGGTCCAATTGTTCATGCATGATATGAGTTAATGGATAATGGGGTTGTTGTGACATGATGTTTTGTGTATTGATTATGAAAAAATATTGAGACTTATTAATGAATTGGGTGATCCACTGTAGCTGGATGGACCCAGGAGCAAATAACCATTTTAGTGGATGGGCTAAGATATAATATACGAAAGATTTAATTGAATAACTTATGACGTGTTATCCGAGCCAAATCATAAGCTTTGATTCGTGCTTTACTTTGATTACATAGATGCTCTTTAGAGATATCTTTGGTGACTGACTTATATGGGTGATTTTGGGCATAGGCTGAATCTCAAGAGTTTCATAATAATATTTGATTAATTGATAAATGAAAAATCATTATGTAATGATTGTTGAGTATGTATGAAAAATGAATACTACAGGTTCAGACACCAGGTGAGGAGTGAAGCAGGTACTTGAGTATATAGTTACTTTTTACTAATTACTTTATTTTATGCATGCCTTCATGTGTTTTTAATTATTTATTAAATTTCTGGATTTGGGGTAGACACCGGTGGTCCTGACCTACTGAGAATTATATCTCACACCCTAATCAGGCCGCTCTTGCACTGGGTACCCGAGTAGATTCTTTTTAGTTGTAGGACTTTGTTGTCTGTATTTACTTAGGAGTTAGGAGCAGAGGACGGAGCAGATGCTCGTGATGCTCGAGGAGATCGCCCTTGGGGATTTGAGTCATTATTTATTTATTTATGCATTGGAATGTAAAGCATGTTGTTTCGTTCACTGTTTTCTACTTTTGTATATTTAGCATGTCATGCTTGCATCTGTTGTATAATTTGGCGTTGGACACTTTTATAAAATGAGTATTATTTGTCTTCCATTTTTTGTCATTTATGAGTTACTCCTTCTGCTATTCTTTTTTATCCACACTGACAAACAATTGTGCAACTCTAGCAAGAGGGTATAGTCTCCCCACTAACTATCCTTAGACCCTCGCTGCTAGTCGGAAGCCTCTGGCGTATGGGGAGATGCGCTTGAGGTCCTGTGGGGACCAGTCCGACCACCAGATTAGTGGTGACCCGAGTCAGGATGTTACAAAGTGGAAACAAAGGTTTATGATTCTTTCTATTCCTTTTTCTTACTATTTTGGGGTTGGTAGATAGGAGACTAAGAATTTGTCGGTGCTTGGGTTAATAGTCGTGCTTGGGACTGATCACCTCATGTACATGAAATGAACAAGTTTCCTGGGATGGTAATTGATGTTTGTACTATTATAGGTTATAGTTGATATAATTTCACCTTGAGTGACTGGTGTATTTTCTGCTGTTTATTGATTTTGAGAATTTTGAAAAGAATATTTTCTTCGCCTGATATGGAAAGGAAGTTTCATACATGCATCATCTTTGGCACTTAGAGATTCACATGTCATCCATATAACATGCCATGTAGTTGCATTAGTAGGATGCTTGCTAATTTGGATTCTGTTCCTTGGGTAAAATTCCATGTTTGATATGCATTAGCATGCCTCTCTAGATATCATGTTATAGTGATAGATTTAACATGCTTTAGCGATTGTTTTCCATACTACCATGGTTATTACCATGTCTTGTTGTTATGACGGGATTCCGTGTTATAGCATGTTGTTATGTTACTACATATGATAACATATTTGAGATGTTTTTATATGTGAAAGGTGTGATAAAGATAAAATATTGAATAAATGTTGACTGTGTTAAATGGGAGCCACAATCCAGTGATAAGTTGTATGGGCGCCTTATCGATTGGTTAGTGGTCACCCATATAATTTGAACTGTTAGGTTGATGATGTTAATTTCGAAATTGACATTGGTATCAATTAATGACAGCCAATTTTCAATCCATGGAGTGTATGGGTGCTTGATGAATTGAGAAATGATGACTCATATTAATGTGATGACTTAATGCCATGTGAAAAGATAATAAATGTCAAAGATGTTTAATGTTGATCTGAAATCAAATGGCTTTCCCCCGTAATGCATCTGGGCCAATGTAAGTCAGTTGGGGACTGTTTTTATGGGATAAACCATTTGGGTGTTTGGAATTTTAATACCTGTGTGTTTGATATTGGGTTGCTTTATAGAGAACCTAGGTTGGTTAAAATGAGATCCTCATAGGTCGCCTATTCTTCTTAAAAGGAATTCATTTTCATAAATTTCGTGAAAATGATTGTCTGTAAACATACATAAATGTTTTAAACAGGGAATTTTATGAAACTTGAATGTATTTCCATGGGGCATTTTGAAAATGGTACTTTGATGTTTTGAATAAATCGTTTGACGGTTAATGATTAAAAGTGATTAAATATAATAGTCTTGGAAATATAACCTATTGTGGTGTCCACAGATTAAAACCCACATGTAATGGGTAGTTTGGACTTCTCTTGAGTTTCCTTGGAACGGAAGCATGATTACATTCTATAGTCATTCTTCTCCTTAGTAATGGACTTATGTTCGGATTTTGATCCTAGTGACTTATTTGAAGTAACCTGGATTAGGGTTGACACTTATTCTTCATAATGGGCTAACCTGTGGTCGCTAGCACCCTCAAAACATAAATATCTTGCTAACGCTATGGCTTTTCTCACTCTTTTGTTGTTTTTGGGTGCCGTTTTCCCTGGTAGGACTTCCAGTTTCCAATGACATTCTTATTCGAATGGGTGGTGATGTGTTTCTTGACATTATTGTGGGCTTGAGAATTGAGAAATGATCTTTGTCAGCTGGTTAGACGTGCCTCAGGCAATGTCGTCTTCTTTGTTGGTCATTTGACCCTTTCTTCATTGTAATGGATGATTGGTTATGGGGTTGTCCAGGAAAATAGTCGTATGAGGAAAAATGACTCCATAATAAGTAATTTATATTGTTGAGTTCGGTCTCGGGTCAACTCCATGTAGAGTAACTTGAGCGTTAAAGAATCAGTTTTATTTCAATACATGGAATGGTTTTCAAAAGACCCATGTGTTTTGACACACCGATCTTGTTGTTAATCTAGCATGCTGGTGAGAGGCTGATATTTTCTTAAGACGTCATGTGAAATCTTAAGGTGGGTAGTTCCACTTAGATCACGATGAATGTGTTGGCGGGTGATGCCAAGATTTTAGAACATATTTTTCCGGTAATGGTTTCACTGATCTTCTTCATGACCACAGTTTTCTCTTAGTGCACTCTTCTGGACATGACGATCATTTACTCTATCTTGACCTCATCATGGAGACACTAATATATCATTGGTCTTATGCCGTGCAACAGATTAAATGTTTTTGGGCTTGAGGAGTAGTTGTTATCTGGGTAGTATGCGGGATGTGTGGTTTCTTTGGGATACTTCCTTATTCGTGTTTGGGAACATTTGTTTTTCAAATAGCTTTGCGATGGCTTAACATGGCATTTTTTACCAGATGTTGGGTAAGGACATCGTTATAGTGGAGGATGTTTTTGTAATAGTTTAAAGGCACGTCGCCAGATAAAAGGAGAAAGTGGATTTTGGGTCTACGACATCTTTGAGTGAATCATGAGAAACCTATTCCATTTTTTGATCAAGGTTCAACCTTTTACGTTGAAAAGGTCCTTCTAATGACCTAATATATAAGATTTGTTTTGATTTTTGAGCTTTAGAGTAATCTTTGGATCTAATTAAAAAGTCTTATCCATCAGGTTTGTGAAGGGTTAAATGTGTGTTTGGTGTTAGGAACGCAACATGTCACTTCTAACGAGATTAAATGACCACGGTAGGTCGGTTGATTTAGTAGTTGTTCTGAATGGCTTCTTGGGGATGATAAGTTCTTAAGGTGGGTATAATGTACGATCCTGTATTTTTAACCAAATTAAAATTACGATTGTTTCTGAAATTCTTTTTCAGTTTATCAACGTGTCATTTCTTTTAAACCTAGCTCCGAAATTTTATTCTGATTGTTGGAACACCTAAAGATGTCTTTTCTCAAAATTGATTGAATCTTTGAGGCAAAGGGTAAGTCGCACGATCGGCGCATGGTTTGTCTAACTGTGCGGCCCAAACGTGCATAGTTGAAGTTTTGAGGGAGTAGCTTCTGCATGGTTGGCGCACAGTTAGGAGAGACCATGCAATGAGGTCGTGCAAGAAGGGTGGTCGAGGTAGTAGCTAACGCACGGTTATCACATGGTTTGTCAAAACATGTGAAATAACCATGCGGACACTTAAACTAGATCCTTAAATTGAGGATCTCTCACATTTTTTCCTTTAGATGGATATTTTTCCTCTTAATTAGCCATAACCCCGGATTTTGCTTCTCCTTAGGTAAAATAAGGTTCTCCTATCATTTTGGAGGTGATCCGAAGGATTCTCTTAGCGAATCGAAGCTAGTTTCTCAAGGTAGGTAGATGTTCTCCTTCGTTCTTGTTCATTTTCTTAGATCTTCTTAGATCTACATCTCCTCTTCTCATGGTTTCATAGTTCTACATCCGTTATGGGTAAATCTATGTGTGTGGATGACATGTATGATGAGTTTTGGTCGTGATCTTGCTAGGAGAAGTGATCTAATACGGGTTCTTGAATAATCAACATGATTCTATTGAGGGGTCTTAGTTCGTTGTGGTTTCCATCAAAACCTGAGGTAGGGTCCCAAATATTTAACACTTTATATGAGAATTTTATCTCCTTTTGAAAAATTGAGAATGTCATCTTCCATGATTATGATCTGTTGATGCATGACACTTTTGATGTTATTAAATTATTTCATCCACATGAGATAAATGAGAACTTGAACATGTGTTTATTTTAATCATGGGTTGCTATTTTAGTTAAAGTGAGATGATTAAACAATTGAAGGAATTTAATGTGAAGAATGAGTAATAGGATAATTAATTGCAGAATTAATTATCAAGTCATGAGTTGTAATGAGTTTGTGGCCTTTATTGATTATTGGGAATATTGAATATTAGTCATGTGCGTGAGATAATTTGGAAAATAGTAATAATTAATTGAGGGATTAATTATTACATGTTAAATGGTAAATGGATAACTAATTGATGATTGGTTAAAGAGATAAGGTTTGATTAATCAATTGTTGGATTAATTACTTTACGTGCATTAAATTAACATTTTAAATTGATTGTTTGTTATAGTTGTTGACCAAGGGTACCTTTTTATGCGTGTTATCTTTCCATGCCTTATGTTTTATTGGATGGAGTTATTTAGATATTAGATATGTTGTGTGAGATGGCCACTAAATTATCTTGGCTTTTTCCAGTATGTTTTGAGATGATTATGGTGAGCTTGTAGATTGTTAAAGTCTGAGACAAACCATTGTTTGAATGGATGGGTTCAGGCTTGTTATAGAATTTGGATAATTAAGTGTTGAGTTAATTATTCAGTTGGGTTGATAAGAATAATTAATTGTTAATTAATTATTACTTAATGAGATTTTTAAAGTTTAATTAAGTGTTTACTTATTTGATGAGTGATTTGTGTTGTTAATTTGTTTTTTAATTAATTAATGGGTTGGTTTTGTGGTGCTAGACATGGTATTCTATCGCAATGATAATTATATATTTTTTATTGATGAATGGGTTGTGAGACAAGGGATGAGGCTCCAAATACTCAAAGGGTGTTATACATGATGTTCTACACCAATTATAGATGTATTTGTATGATTGATAAATTGGTTGTAAGACAGGGGATAATGCAACAAATACTCAAGGTGTGCTAGACATGGCGTTCTACACCCAACTTGCAAGAAAATATAATTTTATTGGTCAGGGACTGATGCTATGAATACCAATGGGTTGTGAGACATGGACTGATGCACCAAATACTCACGAGGGTTCTAGGCATGATGTTCTACACCCATTAATTAACATTGGACTATGGGTCCAATTGTTCGTGCGTGGAATTAGTTCATGGATAATGAAGGCTGTTGTGACAAGATGTTTTGTGAATTGATTATGAGAGAGGGTTTAGACTTATTAATTAATTGGGTGAACCACTATTAGTGGGCGGACCTAGGAGCGAATCACTATTTTAGTGGACGAGATTAGACATAATATATGAAAGATTTAATTTTATAAATTATGACGCATTATCTAAGCCAAATAATAAGATTGGATTATGTCATTACTTTGATTACTTAGATGGTCTTTAGAGACATATTTGGTGAGTGACTTATACGGGGGATGTCAGGCATAGGACGAATCTCAAAACTTTAATAATAAGATTTGAATAATTGATAAATGTAAAATGATTATGTAATGATTGTTGAGTATGCATGGAAAATGAATACTGCAGGTTCAGATATCAGCTGAGGGATGAAACAGGTATTTGAGTATATAGTTACTTTGAACTGCTTACATTATTTTATGCATTCCTTCACATGTTTTAAATTATTTATTACATTTCTGGATTTTGGGTAGATACAGGTGGTACCAGCCTACTGAGATTTATATCTCAAACCCTCCTCGGGCCATCATTGCACTGGGTACCCGAGTATATTGTTTTTGGTTGCAAGACTATGTTGTTTGCATTTACTTGGGGGTTAGGAGCAGGGGACCGAGCAGAGGCTCGGGATGCTCGAGGAGATCTCCCAGGGGCCTTGAGCCGTTATTTGTTTATTTCTGCACTGGAATGTAAAGCATGCAGTTTTGATCATTATTTTCTACTTTTTTATCTTTAGTATGTCATGCATGCATCTGTTGTATAATTTGGCGTTGGCCACATTTATAAAATTAGAATTATTTTTCTTCCACTGTTTTTCATTTATGAGTTACTGCTTATGGTATTGTTTGTTATCAACACTGATATACCACTATGTAACTCTAACAAGAGGGTATAGTCTCGCCATTGACTATCCTTAGACCATCGCTACTAGTCGGCAGCCTCTGGCGAACGGGGAGACACGCTTGAGGTGATGTGGTGATCGGTCCAGCCACCAGATTAGTGGTGACCCGGGTTGGGGTGTTACAAAAAATGTAACAACAGGGCCCTGCCCACCAGTTTCCCTGCAGACATGTGGTTCCCACCTTGGGCCCCACACACATGTCTGAACTGGTCATTTGACTAATGATAGTTCCCACAAGAGAACACATGTCCTTTCTAGTTTGTTGTGTCCCCACTCACACACACCCTGGGAAAATTCCCAGAAGTTCACCCATCTTGATCACTACAACAATCCAAGCACGTTTAACTGGAGACTTCTAATCAGGTAGGCTCTCGAAATGGAAGGTGCACCTTATTGACATGAGTCATATCATTTAGTCATTTAACCCTTTATCATTTGTGGATGTCACAATCACCTTCCTTTAGAGCACAACGTCCCCGTTGTAGGCCCTACATCTCAACCCAGGTAGTGCACCGCACTTAAGGCTGGGTTCCTCCTCTGATACCAAAGGTAACAACTAGGCCCAACCCACCAGTCATCCCGCAGACATGTGGTTCCCACTCTGGGCCACACTCAAATGCCTGAACGGGTCATCTGACTAATGATAGTCCCCACAGGACAACACATGTCCTTCACAGTGTGTTTTTTCCTCACTCACACACAACTTGGGAAACTTCCCAGAAGGTCACCCATCCTGATCACTATTCCATGCACCAATTACACCAACTGAAGAAGCGTGGGAAAATGTTTTGAGAGAAATTCACCCGTTTCATGAAAATTATGGAAAGAGACCCAGTGTGGGTTCTGAAAAGATTGTCTGATCTGACGAGGGAGTTTCAGTTGCAGCACCCGCTAACTTTTACTAGAGAGGATGGTCTGGAGAATGCTGAGTTCTTGGATTGAATCTTCCCAGACTATACAAGACCACCTAGATACACCTCTTTAGAATAGATTCAAGATAGCTGCATATATGTAGCACGATCAAGAGAAACTTTGGTGGGACATCCAGACTCTGAATGGGCAGCTAGAATTTGTGGAGTGAAAGGATTTTCAGGAGAAGTTCTTTGAGAACTTCTAGCCAAAGACACTCATAAAGTAGAAAGCGGATGAGTTCATGAGTCTAACTCAAGGTAATATGTCTCTAATGAACTATGTTGGACTCTTTATAGACTTACAATATTTTCCTCCATCATTGGCAGAAGAAGAGGCCACTTCTGCAAGATGATTTAAGGATGGACTTAAATGTGAAATTAAGTCTCAAGTGAATATATTCAGGCATAAGAAGTTTCAAGAAGTGTTAAATCAGGCTCTCATCTTTCAGGGGAACCGGAAGACACTTCTAGTGGCAGAAAAAAAAAATTCATGACGGTCGGGTGGTGTGACTTTTGAGATCAAGAAGCGACGTTATGAGAATGTCATCCATGGAGGTGGGAGAGCGAGTAACCTAATAGAGGGGTCGGTTACACAGGACCTTACCAGAGTGTTTTGACACCGGTATGGAAGAGAGGGACATTATCTTAATCAATGTCCCCAACCTATTATTGAATACATATCCTGTGGTAGGATGGGACATCTCCAGATGTTCTGCAGGAACCCAAAAGAGTCATGTGGTGATGGATTAGCTAAACAGAGTTAGATTGTGGGGAGGAGATCCTCTACACCCATTCATCCCCAATGGTGGAGTTCTACTGGCCATGGTGGTAAGGGTGATGGATGTGGTGCACTTGGGCAGCAACACCCATATCAGCAAAGTTGTACAGGTCTGGGGAGTCTTGTGGAATCACAGGGAAGAGTAGCAGCACAGTTTAATGTAGTACAACCATCACTTGTGGATAGAATGGATGGAACCTCGATAGTGATAGGTACTATTCTGGTGGATTCTACTTTATCTAATGCCCAATTTGATACCGATGCCTCTCATTCCTTTATATCTACAAATCTTATTAATGGTTTGAGTTTGGTGGTGGAGTTTTTTAGTGAGGTTATAATGATAGTCACACCTTTGGGGGTACATTCTAGAGACACTTGAATGTGCAAGGGATGTTCTCTTGAGATCAGAGAATACTATTTCATGTGGGATCTCTATATCCCTGATATTACAGGCCTCGATATAATCCCAGTTATTGACTGGTTAGTCACATACCGATACCTCATTGATTGTTATCCTCATAGGGTGACATTTATTTCGCCTGTGCATGACCATTACATTAAAAATGGGGAGTGGGATATCTAGGAAGGTCGAACATGGCCGTTTACTCAGAAAATGGGAGAGCTCCCTGCCCATGTATCTAGTCATTTACTGGATGGTGAAGGTGTTAGGAAAGATTTCCTTCCACCAGGGTGTCACGACCCATCCTCGGGGCTCGTGTCGTGACTACCCCAAACCCGCGTTCCATAGGCCAGGGGATGGCGACTAGCACTGAAGGCGTAATTCCTAAAAACTGGGAAGGCATTGCCTTTATAAAGTAAAAGAACACCATAGATCAAGCAAGCAGTGGAAGTAAAACACTATGTAAAACTGAGTACAATAGTAGGTGCAGAATGTAAAAGGGGTCGGAAATACAAGCCCAACTGTAAAGTACAACTGAAAAGGAAAACCACAACTGAAAAGTATAACTGCAGCCTCGAGGCGTCCACTGGTTTTCCCTCCTGAGGGTGAGTACAGATAGCCTCCACAGCTCCTCGGGTCCTGCCGTCCACTCCGAGTACGTCCGCCCAGAGGTCCACCTCTGGGTACCGACCTGCTCCGCAAGCCTCTACCACGATCAGTGTTGTCCGTCGTCTGCAACCAACACAATGTAGTGCGGGCATAGCCCATGCAGGGGTGAGTATAAGCTACTCAGTAGGGACCCCAAGCCCCCCGAATGTCTCCCAAAATCCAAAAAGGATAAACCACAAAGGAGAGATACAATCACGAAGTAACATCCGACACTGCTTAGGTATATGACCATACATATACCTAAGTCATTAATTCTAGTATGCACCAACCCCTGAGCCCATGTAAAACCCAGTCCACACAGGAAAGCAGAACGTATTCCACACAGGAAAGTAAAATGTATTCCACACAGGATAGCACAACTCAATCCACAAAGGAAAGCAAACAGGATTCAGCTCACACAGTTATACTTCTTCGTAAGACGATAGAGATGATCAGATGTAGTTACTGATTCATCTAAGCCTTCAGAACCACAAAGGATCGATATTTACTAACCCCCGCAATGACCCAGGAAGGGTCTGACCCACAAAGGATCGATAGGTAACTAACCCCCGCAATGACCCACATAGGATCGGACCCACATAGGATCTGTAGGCGCTGGCTCACACAGAACCGCTGAGCGCTGACCCACACCGGATCGGATCCACAAAGGATCTGTAGCACTGATCTACATAGTCTTGCTAAGTGCTGTAGTCATCGTCGTCGAATCCACTGAGGATCTCTGTACAATCGTCGTCGTCGTCAAAGTCGCAAACACAGCCAACTCTAGGGTTCTCGCACATAGCAAGCTCGTTCGGGAGGGTCCGCTCCATGAGTTGAGAGGCTGATACATCAAATGACACATAGTCTAGAGTTGATGTATCCAAAAGCTCCGTATCACCAACAGGAACTCAACGCAACAGACGGCGCGTCAATCAGACACCCGGTCTCAGAGTTATTGTCTTTTTCGTCCCAGGGGCCCGGTTGGTTTTTAGGTCAAAATCAACCCAACCGTACTCCACCTACGTCAAAAAGGGTCCGAAAACGGGGGTTTTGGGCCCGGACCGACCCGGCCCGAGACCCCCTGGGACGGCCCAAACCGGGTCGGCCCGGCTGGGTGCGGCCCGGCCCGGGTCGGCCCGGCTGGGTGCGGCCCGGCCCGGCGGCCGGCCTGGCGGTCCGTCGCGCTGGCGCGTGGTGCCAGCGGGCTCGGCCGAACGGCCGAGCCGTTCTGTTTAGCGGGGGGGGGGGGGGCAATGCCCCCTGCGATTGTAACCGCAGCCCACCCTAATGGGGGCTGCTTGCTGGATGGCCGGGGGTTTGAACCCCCGGTTGTTCTCCTGTCCTTCCGGCCCACCTCAGTTGGCCAGTTCTACCACCACGGGACCGGCGTCAGCCGGTCCCCTCCCTGCTCTAACACCGGTGGCCCAGAACCGGCCTTCGGTCACCCTGCTCCGCCGTGACCCGGAACTAGCCGCGGCTTGGTTCATCTGACACGGCACGACAGCACCGCACCCCTCCACGGCGGCCCTACTCCGGCCGCGGTGTCTTTGGTTCTCTCCGACGCGGCGCGACGACGTCGCGTCCTTGTACGATTTCATGGCGGGGCGCGACAGCGCCGCGCGTTCTTTTGCCGCACGATTCCACGTGGTGCGTCGGCTCCACACCATTCCATTCGAAATCACAAAATAACCAACAAGGATAAGGAGGTGGGTCGGCTGTGTTTGTGTGGTCCAGCCCCCCTCTCATTAATTGATAGTATTTGGTCATATTACACGAAGAACAACAAGGTGGTAAACACGAACAAATTAATTAAAAAAACCACTACCTTCAGTGTAGCTTGAACGGAGGTTCGTTGAATGAGGATTCGTCCTGGAAGAACCATCGCAGAAAGAGATGTTGCGGAATAAGAGACGTTGCGGAAGAACCATCGTAGTATATGGCGTCACATAGTCAGTCTCTGATGACTCGGCGTTCTTCGTCGGAGATCGATGCGTTCTTCGTGTTCTTCGTCGAAGTCGAAGAAGATCTTCAAGTCCTTAGTCATTTCTCCCAAAAACTCCACCACAAGGTTGCAAACCCAAATAAAATAAGCTCACCTTTTATTTTATTAACATAACATAACTTTTGAATTTGAAGAGTTTGAAATTCAAACATCCACACTTAACTCACTTAATTAATAACATAAGTTATTAATATTTAATTTATCAAGATTTAATGGTGAGTGGAGGGGGGTTGAAGAATATGAAGGGGTGGGGTTCGTGTGGGCCCCACCACCCTCATAACCTCCCTTGGGAAGTTGGGTAGTTACCCAACTTCCACCCAAAGCCTTAAACCACTAAAAGGAAAATAAAATTTTTAGAATAATAATAAATTAAACATCCACAATTTTTTTCATCCACTCTCATGATAACATAGCTCCGGAACAGGATTTCCTAAGCAATTACCGGTGCTATGGTTCCATCAGTGCCCTCAGAATTCGATTCTGAGCACTGGTTCAAAAGATAGAAATTCCCGCTCTTTTTTTCACTGAACATACCCGAGCTAAACTTCAGATAGAAATTATGGGCACTCCGGGCCTCGAAATCAAGTGCCATTAGAAACCGCATTCTTGTAAAATTCCAAAGGAAAATAAGAAAAACATTCCCTTGAATTTTACGGGTCTTTACATTACTCCCACCTCAGGGCATTACGTCCCCGTAAAGATACATCGAAAACTAGGGAAACAAATGTGGGTATTGAGCATGCATCTGAGCCTCCCACTCCCAAGTGCTCTCCTGGAGGTTCCCGTGCTTCCATCTGACGCACACTAGAGGAATCGATCGTCCACGTAGGACCCGCTCCTATTGATCCTCGATCTCCACTGGAACCTCTGCAAAATTCACCCCATCATCAACGTCTAGCTCCCCATGGTCAATGATAGGCATCGGGTCGTGCATGTATCTCCTCAGTTGGGACACGTGGAAGACGTCGTGCACCCGGTGCAACTGAGGTGGTAGAGCCAGGCGATAAGCCACCTCGCCAATCTTGCTGAGGACCTGGAATGGTCCGATAAAGCATGGAGACAACTTGCCTCCTCGGCCAAATCACCCTCTACCACGTTGAGGTGAGACTCGCAAGAAGACATGATCGCCATCCTTGAACTAAAGTGGCCTCTGCCTCCTGTCCGCATAAGACTTCTGCCAGCTCTGAGCTGTCCTCATCCGCTCCTGGATGACCTGGAACTTTTCTATCATGGCCTGAACCATCTCCGGTCCCACAAGTGCTGACTCCCCAGGGTCTGTCCAGCACAACGGAGATCTGCAAGGTCGGTCGTACAACGCCTCGTATGGTGCCATCCCGATGGTGGACTGGTAGCTATTGTTGTACGAGAAATCCACCAAGGGTAGGTGGTCCTCCCAGCTACGACCAATGTCGAGGACACATGCGTGGAGCATGTCCTCGAGTGTCGGAATGTTCCTCTCCGTCTGACCATCCGACTGAGGGTGAAAGGCGGTGCACAGACGTAGCTACGTCCTGAACACCTCCTGCAACCCCTTCCAAAGACGGGAAGTAAAGCGGGCATCTCGATCAAAGACAATAGATGATGGCACGCCGTGAAGCCGCACAATCTCCTGAACGTAGGGATGTCCCATGATCTCTACTGATCCTTGCTCTCTGATGGGTAAGAAGTGCGCCTACTTGGTGAGTCGGTCGACAATCACCCAGATGGAGTCGTGACCTCTGGAAGTACGTGGAAGTCCTGTCACAAAGTACATAGATATCATGTCCCACTTCCACTCCGGGACCTCCAAGGGCTGTACCAAACCTGCGGGTACCTGGTGCTCTGCCTTCACCTGCTGGCAGGTGAGGCATCGAGAAATGAACTCTACCACAGCCTTCTTCATGCCTGGCCACCAGTGCTGTCGTCTAAGATCCTAGTACATCTTCGCCACTCCAGGATGTAATGCTAAAGGTGAAGTGTGAAACTCCCTCAGCAACTCCTCCCATAAAGAATCTAGTACCAAGGTACGTCCTCTGAAAAGGACGTCATGCTCTGCTCCAAAGGAGAAACCATCAGGTGCCTGTCCTGAGGATATCTGCGCACGCCGCGTCTCACAGTCAGCGTCCCTACTCTGTGCCTCTCTGACTCACTACAGTAGTGGAGGAGTGACTGTGAGAGACTGAAGGAAGGCTGCTCCATCTCTATCCACGAAGGATATCTGCAAAGCGGCTAACTGCTCTGATGCCTCCTCAAGTAGCTGAATTCCCATCCTCCTGCTGAGAGCATCGGCTACCACGTTCCCCTTCCCAGGAGTATAGACTATCTCAAATTCATAGTCCTGGAGGAACTCGAGCCATCACTGTTGTCTCAGGTTCAGGTCCTTCTGAGAGAAGATGTACCTGAGACTCTGATGGTCAGAATAGACTGTAAAGCGCTCACCCATCAGATAGTGCTGCCATGTCTTCAGAGCGAAGACCAACACTGCTAACTCCAGGTCATGGGTAGCGTAGTTCTGCTCATGTGGCCTCAACTGACATGATCCATAGGTGATCACGACCCGCTCCTGCATCAGGAAACATCCGAGTCTGGCCCCTGATGCATCGCAGTAGACTACGTACCCTACTCCCTCCTCCGGCAACCTCAAGATAGGTGCGCTGGTCAATCTCTGTCTCAGCTCTTGGAAGCTCTGCTGACATCTGTCGGACCACACAAAGGGTTTACCCTTCTTCTTCAAAGCTAAGAGTGGTTCCGCAACTCTTGAGAAGTCCGTCACAAATCTCCGATAGTATCCAGCTAGAACCAAGAAACTCCGCACCTCTGTCACGCTTCTGGGTGGCTCCCAAGCTTGCACTACCTCGATCTTCACAGGAACCACCGCAACTCCCACCTCAAAGATGACGTGTCCCAAGAAGTGGACCTCACGTAACCATAACTGACACTTCGAGAGCTTTCCATAAAGATGGTGCTCTCAGAGTGTGTCTAGTACAACCCGCAAGTGGTAGGCATGATCCTCCTCAGTCGTCGAGTAAATCAAAATGTTGTCTATGAAGACCACGACAAATCAATCCTGGTATGGCTGAAAGATCCTATTCATGAGGTCCATGAACACTTCTAGAGAATTGGTTATGCCAAATGGCATAACCAATAACTCATAGTGGTCATACCGACATCTGAAGGCCGTCTTCTACACGTCCTCGTCCTGAACTCTGAGCTGATGATAGCCTGACCTGAGGTCTATCTTCGAGAACCACCGTGCTCCCCTGAGCGGATCTAAGAGGTCATCAATCCTAAATAGTGGATACTTGTTCCTCACGGTCACCTGGTTCAGGCGATGATAGTCGACACAAAGTCGCAAGCTATTGTCCGCCTTCTTGGTGAACAAAATCGTGGAAGCCCAGGGTGAAACACTAGGTCGGATGAACCCCTTGCCCTGAAAGTCCTCCAACTGTTCCCATAGATCTCGAAGCTCGGTGGGGGCCATCCGATATGCTAAAGTCGATATCGGGGCTCTCCCAGGGTACAGGTTGTAACGCCCCGACCCTAGTTACCAAGAGCCAGTGCATTGTTACATAACATTGGCATGATCACAAGAAAGATCAAATCTCGAAAGACCGATTGGTTTAGTAGCCTTGGAAACACTATATATATTCATAATGTTTTACATCATAAAAATGAAAACTACAACAACATAGTCACCATAGACCACACTCTTATCCACTCATAATATTCCTGCAGGTCATTCATAATTCACTTCTTCATATCCTGGGAAAAATAAAACATAGAAAAGGAGTGAGCTCAAATGCCCAGTAAGGATAACAATATAGTGGAAACTTTCATAAATAAGAATAAACATTTAAGGCAATGTATAACTAAAACAAAAGCCTTTTAAACTTGAACTTCAACATAGTATGGAAAAAATAAAATGAAATAATTCCATTTACTTATTCACATGGATATTCTACTAATCGAATAATCACATTCAATATCAATTACCACTTTCATAATGATGGAATGCATAATTCCAGACTATCATAACCACATAGCCAAGGCCTCTGCCAAGACTACAAATAATATTTTGTCAAGGCCTTGTGCCAAGACACTAGTTTGTCTCATGAGACCTACCGATGCATCAGGGAGCTATAGCGGGCACCACCCGTCACTTAGTAAGTCCAATGCATTCCCATATGAAAAGTTTTAAACATAACATAAACATTCGTATTAAAACTAGCATACGAAATGTCAATACATTCTTCATAAACCATGAATGGTATAAAAATAACACATCCACAATAAAACATATCACAAAACCTTCAATACAATACAAAATTTTTGTATCATAATAAATCAAATTCAAATAAGCATAAACTCCATCAAAGGATGTTGACATAGATGAAATCAAAACTATTTGAGAGGAATATCTCTTTTCTCGAAATCATTGAAAAGTCACACATTTATAAATGAAGTAATTTAAAAGATATTTTTGAATCAAAGTGTCCCATACCACTTTGAAACTTTTGAAAAGAAATATCATATCAAAAACATCATGTCCATATAAATAAATCCTTAAAATAATTTTGAAAACATGGACATTAATTTAAAAGATTTAGAAAGATAAATCTTTAAAACATTTAAAATTATGATCTTGATAAAGAGTACCTTTCACAAATTCTTAAAATATTCATTTTTAAATCATTTAAAAGTCACATAGTTATAAAATAAAACATTTACTTTGAAAATATTCTTATCATCTTGTAAGGGAAGCTTTGACGATTTTATAACGGCGGTAAATAGCCGCACCTGCCGTATAAGTAAAAAAACATTCTTACCTTAATCCTGTCGAAAAGGTTAAAAGTGCCTTGTTTGGAAAACGACAGAAAGATTCCTTTATAAACCTCTTATAAAAATTCAAACAAGGGTATAAATGACTTTAACCCCTATTCTTGTAAATGGTGAAAATGTTTTGAAATACATTTTTAAGAAACATGGATGTGGATGATAAATAAATCTTAGTAGATTATTACGTATAAACAACCTCAGATAATGAAGAGATTGTGAAATAAACCCTTACCTTGTACATTTCCTTGTTTGGGGGTAGGTTAACCTCTTGTATAATAGTGAAATAATTGTTATTAAATTATACAAGAATCATATACATTCATATGATATCATATATGATCTTTTAACATTTCTTTGTTAGTATTATCGTTGTTTCGGGTGTTAACCTACTCATTTTCTTTTATCTGTTGTGTTACATAAGCCATGTTTTTCATGGATAGGTTGTATATTATTCATATCTAGAATGATATAAAGTCCTTAAACATTATTTTTCAATCATAAAATGATAATTATACTTGAATGGATACGATGGAGAATGAATCTCATCGCGTTCGTGGAGACGGTAGTCCGTACGTATGCACGAGCGACAATATCATTCTTTTGATATTAAAATAATATATAATTGGTTGGTATATTATATATACAGAATCATTATAATGATATATTTATTGTTTAAATGAATTATACATCATTATTATATCCATCCAAATAATAAAATATTGAATAACAATTACACCACGACGTGGAGACGGTAAGCTGTACGTACGCACGTATAGTGATATGTTATTAAAAGGGTGGATAGAAAACTGAATATGGTTATACCATATTTATAATAACATCATATTATATATTATAAACTGGAGTTATTATTTTATAATGGTAATAACAAATAAAGAAGAAGTGGAAGAAGAAAGGAACTTGAAAAAGGGTGGTGAAATCATTACCTCTTCCTCGGGTTCTTCCTTTTGATTTGATCAAAAGAGATCCTTAGGTTGGATTTATGATCAAACTAAGGCCTCTATGTTGTATTGAAGGAATTTGGGAGAGTATTTGGGCAGAGTTTGGCTGATCCAAAAGGCTTTGAAGGTGTGAAGAAATGAGAAGGAGGAGTGCCCTTTTATAATAGGGGTGAGGGGCACCTTTGGAAAAGCTAGAAATATTAGTTTATAATAAATTCATATTCGGTTTCTAATGGCTAAAAAGTTTATTATTTAAAAGTTAAGGTGGGGATAGGTTGAAATCCATTCAACTAATAGAATTTATACTGATTTTCGTCATTATATTAACCTTATCTTTTAGTTTTAACTCTTAGTTAATTAGTTTGACATTTACCATGTCACTTTGTATTTTTATATTATATAGTTAATAAACATACTATATACATCCAAGCGACCACAAAGTGGTCCATTAATGATACACCTATCATTATATATGTCTCTTGGCCGAACCTTATATTTTTATGAATTTAATATCAATTAATAATATAATATTTGTTTTAAAAACCCTTTTATGCCAATTGTGACACTATTCAATAGTTGATTTTTGTGAAACTCATAACAGATTGATTACTTCGAAAAAAAGTCAATTAAATGAATACTAATATGTAATATTATCCTATAAAATTAGTTTAATTGATTAAAAGTCTCATATTATATTTATTTGGATATTTATAATATCAATTATTTTAATTTTTCACTATTATAGTAATTACTGTATCATCATTGTGTCATAAATAAATTAAATTATTTAATGTCTAAAAATTATAAATAAAATATCATTATGTAAGGAATCGTATTATATTTCTAATTAATATTTATAATAGAATTTATCTTATGTATAACCCTATATAAAAATGTTTTTGTAAATAAACTTTGATTTTAACTCAAGTAACTCTTCTTTGAATTAAATAATAATAAATGTCCTAATCTAATCCAAGTGGACCTGAATGATAATATTTTATTACAAAGGTTGTTTTGGTCGAGATAAACCTGTCCAATAGAATTCGGACATGTGTCAAGGGTAATATTAATATCATTTCTACCCTTAATTACCCTATTTACTTTTAACCGTGGTAAATAAAAGTAAAAAGTTACTATTCACCAAAAATTATTTTCATCTCATTGAACCACATTTTACTTCTTGATATTAACTGTGTCTCTCGGATTTTCAAAATTCCATTCACATAAGCGGTAAAATTAAGTTTTATGAAAAAAATCAATTTTTTTTAACTACAACTTAGTAGTTTCACTATTCATCAAAAATTGAAGTTTTTCAGAACAATGCCAAAATTTCACCCTAAGCTATAATTGATATTCCAAATTCAAAAATGATGTATATTTTACAAAATTCCAAACATATTAGTTTCATTAATTAATTTTATAATTAATTCCCGCTGTCACAACAAATAGCGTGTTTTTAAGAAACAATATATATCAAAAGATTGACAATTGCTTCGGTCCAATTTCAAAGTGAAATTAATTCTAATGAACACCATTGGATAAAATTGTAAAAATATATTCTAATTATACTTTAAAACCACTCAAATTCATAATTTATCACTATTAATTATTTTGATTAAAACAGTTGTTTTTAATTAAAATTTAGTAATATTCACTATTCATCAAAATATTAAAGTTATCCGAAAAGTACCAAAATTTCACCCTAGGCTAATTTTGATATTCTGAATCCAAAAATGATGTCCATTTTTAAATATAATATATATATAATTTTAAAAAGTAGGTATTACTACTCATAACGGCTAGTTTGATTGGTTGTGGTGTGTGTTACAACTCGAAGTTGCGTATAACTCACGCTACTATATTATTCAAAGGAAAGCATATCGTGGAAGCTTGGGATGTTTCATTGTAAATTTTTGATATCCCCATTGTAAAAAGTAAATTTTTTAGTCAAATTGAAAAAGGTTAAAACATTGGATTTAAAAAAGGTTCACCATTAAAAGTTGGTAAAACTGCAATACTGAAAATGAATTATGTCTAAGAAAATCATAATATGGATTCTAAAATTATAAGGATTATATAAAGTTTAAAATTTAGTTAATACTATTTATAACCTCTTTTGAACGGCTTGTTTGGTAAGTCATGGTGTCCATGAACTCGGTGTTGCGTGTAGTGAAAGTTATTGAATTATTTTGAAGAAATAACACACTAGGAAATCTTGGGGTGTTACATTCTCCCCTCCTTCAATAAATTGTATCCTCGCAATTTGAAATTTTTCTTCGAAAATAAAAGGTTGAATATAGAAATATCTTTGTGGGAAAACCCACATCGAAAATTGGGTTGATAATGTTTAGTTTTAATAAGAGGAAAAGGGAAATGAAAGGGTCACCACCAAATTATGATCTCGATTAGGAGAACATTGGTGGAAATTAGAGACATATAATAGGAGGAAAAATGTAAATATTTATAGGTAGTGATTGAGGTCATCAATCACAAACAAGTTTAAAACTGAGGTCCTTAAATTCATCAATCTATAATGATTTGAAATATCATCGGTTCAACAAAACATAGGGTATTAGGATAAAACATTTTTGGTTTTAGGATTCCTTAAATAAATATAAGAATTAATTTCTTCATAGAATAAGAAAAGAAGAAAAAATATATTCTTGATAAGTAGAGTTCCATCCTTTATCTAATTTCTACCATTGACTCATCTTTCACTCTAAAAGATAATAGAACTTAAAAATAATATTCTATTTATCCTATTCGTATAGGGTTAAAAAAATTAATTTATAATTCATCTAGAAGAACCATTAAAAAAAGACATTATTCAAGCCAGGACATCACGTGGGTCAGTGGTAGGTGATACACCCTTGTCGCCCTTCGGTTGTGGGTTCAAGTCTCGCGGCCTTGTCGGACGTGACTGGTTGCCGCCCAACCTCCAGGTTGTCCTTTTATGGCAATCCAAAATAATCCAAACTAGAACTATCCAAAATACTTCAGTCCAAAATTTATAATGAAGTTAAACACAATAAAGATCTATTTTTCTACATAATAACATGTGAACACCTTCATCATGTATTCTTTTAAAACACTGCAACATCATGAATTACCATAAAACCATATTGATTACATTCATGATCCCTTATTCCTTAAAGAATAATAGATATACTCCATCAATCCAAAAATGTTTTAAACCCAAACAATGATGGAATATGAAAATCATTAATCAGTTTCAAGGTAGTGAAGAATATCCAATATAATTTATCCAAATCAATCATGTATTATTCCAAAATCACTACCTCGGTATCAGAAATATATTATGGTTTATCATTCCCTCAGCCATATATTTTCTAAAAATTTATCTTACAATTGAGTCACTTTTCTTTATTCCACACAATCTCAAGTCCTTAATGAAATAGTACTGTAGTACAATGCTTATATACTCCATAATTATTATAACAAGTACATTGTTGATACAACACTCAATTGAAATAATCAACATAAGAACTCTAATCATTCCTCTTCATCTGCGGTAGTATCATAACTTGATTATTATCCAATAGCATCATTTGCGGCATAGTCTGATGACTGTGACATAGGTTCACGTAGTGTCCAAACTCTTTGCAAATGAAGTATTGTACATTTGAAACCATTTTCTTACCCTTGAAGTCACGTACTTTGTGTCCTTTTACTCCACACTTATAACAAACTCCCATTCATTTCAGGCAAGTTCCAGGGTGTTTCTTTCCACAGTTATCACATATGGGAAAATTCTTCTTTTCCCTCTTCCCTTTAACCATATTTCTCTTTTTCATCCTTTTCTTCTCTTGTTTCCCTTCAAATCCACAGGACTCAGTAAACTCTTTTCTTATCTTATCAACACATGATATTATTTCTTCATATGATGATAACACATGGGAGACTATTTCTCTTATAAATTCTAGCTTAAGACCATGAAATATATGATCCTTCTTTATCTTTTGATCATGTGCATTTCTGGAGTTCGCATTCCTTCCACTGGGCGCCATTTCAAAACAACAGCATAAACTAGGTCAGTTTATGAATTTCAATGAATAATTCCAAACTTTTAAAATACCTAAAGCAAATTGAATAGTTTATGGATATAATCCATAATCATAAAAATGTATTATTTGAGTAAGAATATAATCATGAGCCCTTCATAATGGTTTGTAAAGAAAATGAGAATTATCCTAAGCATATCCCCCGGGAGTGTCGTAACCAATAGTGAAGCAAGGCCCGTTGTCGTGCACTAGTTCTCGTTCGAGTCTAGCTCAAAGCGGTGCTTTCAGGTTTTACCCCTAGGTACATTTGTGCCAGAGCCGCCTCTACCTGCTCGTATCCAGACATAGATGTATTCCTCGGAAAACTCACAAAATCTCCACAATACCAAAATGCTAGTAAGTTATTCTATACTAATCCTCAAGGTCCATCTTAAGTCTTTGTGCTCTAATTAGAGTTTATCTAAATCTAGGTTCCAAGGTTTGCACTAAACTTCCTCTGATACCAACTGTAACGCCATGACCCTAGTTACCTAGAGCCGGTGCATTATTACAAAACATTTTCATGATCACAAGAAAGATAAAATCTCGAAAGACCAATTGGTTTAGTAGCCTTGGAAACACTAGATATATTCATAATGTTTTACATCATAAAAATGAAAACTACAACAACATAGTCTCCATAGACCACACTCTTATCCACTCATACTATTCTTGCAGGTCATTTATAATTTACTTCTTTATATCATGGGAAAAATAAAACATAGAAAAGGGGTGAGCTCAAATGCCCAGTAAGGATAACAATATAGCAGAAACATTCATAAATAAGAATAAACATATAAGGCAATGTATAACTAAAACAAAATCCTTTTAAACTTGAACTTCAACATAGTATGGAAAAAATAAAATGAAATAATTCCATTTACTTATTCACATGGATATTCTACTAATCGAATAATCACATGCATTATCAATTACCACTTTCATAATGATGGAATGCATAATGCCAGACTATCATAACCAAATAGCCAAGGCCTCGTGCCAAGAATACAAATAAGATTTTGTCAAGGCCTTGTGTCAAGAGACTAGTTTGTCTCATTAGACCTACCGATGCATCGAGGAGCTATAGCAGGCTCCACCTGTCACTTACTAAGTCCAATGCATTCCCATATGAAAAGGGTTAAACATAACATAAACATTCATATTAAAACTAGTATACGGAATGTCAATAATTTCTCCATAAACCATGAATGGTATAAAAATAAAACATCCACAGTAAAATATATCACAAAACCTTCAATACAATACAAAAGTTTTGTATCATAATAAATCAACTTCAAATAAGCTTAAAATCCATCAAAGGATGTTGACATAGATTAAATCAAAAATATTTGAGGGAAATATCTCTTTTCTCAAAATAATTGAAAAGGCACACATTTATAAATGAAGTAATTTAAAAGATATTTTTGAATCAAATTGTCCCATACCACTTTGAAACTTTTGAAAAGAAATATCATTTCTAAAACTTCATGTCCATATAAATAAATCCTTGAAATCATTTTGAAAACAAGGTCATTAATTAAAAAGATTTAGAAAGATAAATCTTTAAAACATTTAAAATTATGATCTTGATAAAGAGTACCTTTAACAAATTCCTAAAATATTCATTTTGAAATCATTTAAATGTCATATAATTATAAAATAAAACATTTAGTTTGAAAATATTCTTATAAGCTTGTAAGTGAAGCTTTGATGATTTTATAACGGCGGTAAATAGCCACACCCGCCGTATAAGTTAAAAAAACATTCATACCTTAATCCTGTCGAAAAGGTTAAAAGTGTCTTGTTTGGAAAATGATGGAAAAATTCTTTTATAAACCTCTTATGAAAAGTCAAAAAAGGTTATAAATGACTTTAACCCCTATTCTTGTAAATGGTGAAAATGTTGTGAAATACACATTGAAGAAACATGGATGTGGATGATAAAGAAATCCCAGTAGATTATTACGTATAAACAACCTCTGATAATGGAAAGATTGCGAAATAAACCCTTACCTTGTACTTTTTCTTGGTTGGGGGTAGGTTAACCATCTGTATAATAGTGAAATAATTGTTATTAAATTATACAAGAATCATATACATTCATATGATATCATATATGATCTTTTAACATTTCTTTGTTAGTATTATCGTCGTTTCAGGTGTTAACTTAGTCGTTTTATTTTATATGTTTTGTTACATAACCCGTGTTTTTCATGGATAGATTGTATATTATTCATATCCAGAATTATATCAAGTCCTTAAACATTATTTTTAAATCATCAAATGATAATTATACTTGAATGGATGCGATGGAAAATGAATCTCATCGCGTTCGTGGAGACGGTAGTCCGTACGTACGCACGAGCGACAATATCATTCTTTTGATATTAAAATAATATATAATTGGTTGGTATATTATATATACAGAATCATTACCATGTTATATTTATTGTTTAAATGAATTATACATCATTATTATATCCATCCAAATAATAATATATTGAATAACAATTACACCACGACGTGGAGACGGGAAGCCGTACGTACGCACGTATGGTGACATGTTATTAAAAGGGCGGATAGAATAATAAATATGGTTATACCATATTTATAATAACATAATAGTATATATTAGATACTGGTGATATTATTTTAGAATGGTAATAACAAATAAAGAAGAAGTGGAAGAAGAAAGGAACTTGAAAAAGGGTGGTGAAATTATTACATCTTCTTCGGGTTCTTCCATTTGATTTGATCAAAAGGGATCCTTAGGTTGGCTTTATGATCAAACTAAGGCCTCTAGGTTGTATTGAGGGATGTTGGGAGAGTATTTGGGCAGAGTTTAGACGAACCCAAAGGCTTTGAAGGTGTGAAGAAATGAGAATGAGGAGTGCCTTTTTATAATAGGGGTGAGGGGCACCTTTGGAAAAGCTAGAAATATTAGTTTAGAATAAATTCATATTCGGTTTCCAATGGCTCCAAAGTTGATTATTTAAAGTTTAAGGTTGGGATAGGTCAAAATCAATTCAACCAATATAATTTAGATAGGGTTGGGTCATTATATTAACCTTATATTTTAGTTTTAACTCTTAGTTAATTAGTTTGACATTTACCATGTCACTTTGTATTTTTATATTATATAGTTAATAAACATACTATATACATCCAAGAGACCACCAAGTGGTCCATTAATGATACACCTATCATGATATAAGTCTCTTGTCTGAACTGTAGATTTTTAGTAATTTAATATTAATTAATAATATAATATTTGTTTTAAAAACTCTTTTATGTCAATTTTGACACTATTCAATAGTTGATTTTTGTGAAACTCATAACAGATTGATTACTTCGAATAAAGTCAATTAAATCAATCCTAATATGTCATATTATCCTAGAAAATTAGTTTAATTCATTAAAAGTCTCAAATTATATTTATTTTTGTATTTAAAATATGAATTATTTTAATTTTTCACTATTATAGTAATTACTGCATTATCATTGTCTCATAAATAAATTAAATTATTTAATTTCTAAAAATTATAAATAAAATATCATTATGTATGGAATCTTATTAGATTTCTATTGAATATTTATAATAGATTTTATCTTATGTATAACCCTAAACGAAAAATGTTTTAGTAAATAAACGTTTATTTTAATCTTTTAACTCTTCTTTGAATTAAATAATAATAAATGTCCTAATCTAATCCAAGTGGACCTAAATAAAAATATTTTTTTTCCTAAGGTTGTTTTTGGCCGAGATACACTTATCCACTAGAATTAGGACATGTGTTAGGGTAATATTAATATCATTTCTACCCTTAATTACCCTATTTACTTTTAACCGTGGTAAATAAAATAAAAAGTTACTATTCACCAAAAATTATTTTCATCACATTGAACCACATTTTACTTCTTGATATTAACCGTGTCTCTCGGATTTTTGAAATTCCATTCACAGAAGCGGTAAAATTGGGTTTTATGAAAAAATTTACTTTTTTTTAACTACCACTTAGTAGTTTCACTATTCATCAAAAATTGAAGTTTTTCAGAACAATGCCAAAATTTCACCCTAAGCTATAATTGATATTCTGAATTCAAAATTGATGTCTATTTTAAAAAATTCCAAACATATAAGTTGCATTAATTAATTTTATAATTAATTCCCGTTGTCACAACAAATAGCGTGTTTTTAAGAAATAATATATATCAAAAGATTGACAATTGTTTAGGTCCAATTTCAAAGTGAAATTAATTATAATGAAAACCATTGGATAAAATTGTAAAAATATATTCTAATTATACTTTAAAACCACTCAAATTCATAATTTATCACTATTAATTATTTTTATTAAAAAAGTTGTTTTTAATTAAAAGTTAGTAATTTTCACTATTCATCAAAATATTAAAGTTATCCGAAAAGTACCAAAATTTCACCATAGGATAATTTTGATATTCCGAATCCAAAAATAAAGTCCAATTTGAAATATAATATATCTATAATTTCAAAAATTAGGTATTACTATTCATAACGGCTAGTTTAATTGGTTGTGGTGTGTGTTAGAACTCGAAGTTGCGTATAACACACCCTACTATATTATTCAAAGGAAAGCGTATCGTGGAAGCTTGGAATGATTCATTGTAAATTTTTTATGTCCCCATTCTAAAAAGTAAATTTTTTATTCAAATTGAAAAAGTTTAAAACATTGGATTTAAAAAGGGTTCACTATTAAAAGCTGGTAAAAGTGAAAAACTAAAAATGAATTATGTCCAAGAAACTCATAATATGGATTCTAAAATTATAAGGATTATATAAAGTTTAAAATTTAGTTAATACAATTTATAACCTCTTTTGAACGGCTTGTTTGGTATGTCATGGTGTGCTTGAACTCAGTGTTGCATGTAGTGCAAGTTATTGAATTATTTTGAAGAAATAACACACTATGAAATCATGGGGTGTTACACAGGTCAATATAAAAGTCTACCTCTCTGCAAGGAGGTAGCCCAGGAAGGTTGTCTGGAAAAACGTCTACATACTAATCCACCACTACAGGAAAACTAGGACTCTGCACGTCAACTGCTCCTATGATGAGGCTAGCCAACTGAGGAGTGATGGGCTCTCCTCTCCTCTGCGAGAGTCCATGCTGTGCTGCAAAGGCTCCCTTATCGCCAGTGAAGGTGAACCTACTCCCGTCGGTGCGTACACATCGCACCTTGCAGCTAATACAGTCGATCTGGTCATGAACTGTAGATAACCAATCCATTCCCAAGATGACATCTTAAGGCATCAACGCTGCTACAAGAAGATTCCAGCCGAAGCTCTCACCTCCTAGAGTAAGCTCACACTGCCGGCACCAGTTCGTAATCGTCGAGTCTACACCCGTAAGAGTTTCTAGCCGTAAGGATCGAGCCAACGGCTCTATCGGAATCACCGTGCTCCGAACAAGGGTAGTGGCTATGAAAGAGTGACTCGCTCCTGTGTCTATAAGAACTGCAGAAAGGGTGGAATAGACACAGAAAGTACCTCGAATCATCTCGGGCGCGCCATGGTCATAGACCTCCGCTGCCTGGAGATATGCCTATCTCTGCCCGCCAGCTCCCTGTAGTCGGGGTGGACCTCTTGGTGGTGGTAGTGGTAGGGCCTCAAAGCGTCGCCCACCACCTGCTGCTCTGCCAGCTCCTCTGCTTCGTCCGCCTGCTCCCTGTGGACCGCCATGGTCGACCCTCTACCTGGGTGGTCCCTCAATCGTCTTCTACTCCTCTGCATGGTGGTTTCGGCAGTCACGTGCCATGTGGCCCTGCCCGCCGCATGCATAGCACTGTCTACCTCTTGAAAGACGGGCTCCGTGCTGAGTTCCCTGCACTGCTGAGCCAGTGTCCTGAGGTCGTCTGCCCGAGGGTCTAGTCTGCCTGGACCCAAGAGTCATTCATCGACTGCCTGCTGCAGAAGACTCTGCTACGTGCTGCCCTGCGGTAGGTCTCACTGCTGAAGTAGGCTCAGCAAGAAAGCTCTCGATCAAAAGGGCTCGCTGCAGTACTCCTGTCTGAGTTGGAATGCTGAGAGAGGTCAGTGATGCCTTGATCTTGTGTCTCAATCCCTGGTCAATGGTCCGAGCTCGGAAGAATGGTTCTCGTACCATGTCTATCGAGTAACTTGAGAGATCAGTAAATCTCGAAGAGTACTGGGTGACCATCAAGCTTCCCTACCGCAGCTGTAGATGCTCCTGGATGTGCACCACATGGAGGGTGGCTGGGACGAACTCTGAGTGGAAGAGGCTCTCAAAGTTCATCTAGAGGAGAGATGCCTCATCGTGCACCTGAAACATCAAGCTCTACCATCTGCCTGCCGCTACGTGCAGTAGGCTCGCTGTGAGGATCACCATGAGGTATGCTGGTGTCCTCACTAGTATGAAAACTTGCACAACTGCCTCTAGCCAGTCCTCGACTACCTGGGGGTCCGTCTCCCCGTGGAACCTGGGCGGTCACTAGCACTGAAACTCGTGCAGTGCACTCAGGCGACGTGCATCCTCAGCGGCTGGAACTGGTAGCATCGGTGGCTCGGTGGGTAGTGGTATCGCCGGTGCCTCTGCAGTCAAAGGGCCCTATACCGAGGCCTCGTCGCTCGGTGGGCTGTCGTCACGCACAACTCTCGGAACCCTAGCTGGCTGCCATCGTGGGGCCATCCTGAAAGAAACAGGTGCGCCATGGTCAAACAGTATACCTGGTGAGCTGATAATAAGTAATCACAAAGAAAACATGAAACACACATGCAATCAATGTTTTCGTGCATTAAGTCGGAAATCAGAAGTCAGGGTCCTGGTGTACGGATACGTCGGCCGCCGCACCAACACTGGACTCCCTGGACTGATAACCACACCCAATACACTTAACATTATTGCTCCACATAGAAATAGATCAGAGTCCTGAGTTCTGCGGTAGAACCGAACTCCTCTAATACCAATTTGTCACGACCCGTCCTCGGGTCCTGTGCCGTGACTACCCCAAGCCCGACTTCCATAGGCCAGGGGCTGGCGACTAGCACCGAAGGCATAATTCCCAAAAACTGGGAATGCATTGCCTTTATAAAGTAAAATAACACCATAGAGCAAGCAATCGGTAAAAGTAAAACACTAAGTAAAACTGAGTACAACAGTAGGTGTGGAAAGTAAAAGGGGCCAAAAATACAAGCCCAACTGTAAAGTACAACTGAAAAGTATAACTGCATCCTTGAGGCGTCCACTGGCAGTCCCTCCTGAGGGTGAGTACAGATAGCCTCCACAGCTCCTCAGGTCTTGCCGTCCACTCCGAGTATGTCCTCCCCGTGGTCCACCTCCGGGTACCGACATGATCCGCAAGCCTCTACCACGATCAGCGCTATCCGTCGTCTGCAACCAACACAACGTAGTGCGGGCATAGCCCATGTAGGGTTGAGTATAAGCTACTCAGTAGGGACCCCAAGACCCCCGAAGGTCTCCCAAAATCCACAAAGGATAAACCACAAAGGAGAGATACAATCACGAAGTAACATCCGAAACTACTTAGGTATATGCCCATACATATACATAAGCCATTAATTCCAGTACGCACCAACCTCCGAGCCCAAGTAAAACCCAGTCCACATAGGAAAGCAGAATGTATTACACACAGGAAATTAAAATGTAATCGACACAGGATAGCACAAATCAATCCACAAAGGAAAGAAAACAGGATTCAGCTCACACAAGTATACTTCTTTGTAAGATGATAGAGATAATCAGATGTAGTTACTGATTCATCTAAGAAGTCGGACCCACAAAGGATCGATAGGTACTAACCCCTGCAATGACCCAGGAAGGGTCTGACCCACACAAGATTAATAGGTAACTAACCCCTGCAATGACCCACACAGGATCAGATCCACACAGTATTCGTAGCACTGATTCACGTAGGATTGCTGAGTGCTGTAGTCGTTGCCGTTGAATCCACTGAGGATCTCTGTACAGTCGGCGTCGTCATCAAAGTCGCAAACACAGCCAACTCTGGGGTTCCCGCACACAGCAAGCTCGTTCGGGAGGGTCCGGTCCACGAGCTGAGAGGCTGATACTTCAACTGACACATAGTCCATAGTTGATGTATCCAAAAATTTCGTATCGCCAATAGGAACTCAACGCAATAGACGGCGCGTCAATCGGACGCCCGGTCTGAGAGTTATTGGATTTTTTGCCCCAGGGGCCCGTTTGGTTTTTAGGTCAAAACCAACCCGACTGTACTCCACCTGTGTCCAAACCTCTGGCGGAGTAATCCAAATATTCATGTCACTAAGAGGAATCCAACAAAGTCGACGTCACGTCAATCAGTCGTCCGGAGCTCAAGATATGAGCGTTTCCGCTCCGAGGGCCCGGTTGGTTTCATGTATGAACCAACCCAGCCGAACCCAAAGTATTCTGAAACCTTGAGTGCGATATACCGAAATGACCGTCTCAATCTGAGGATCGCATCGCCGCTTACGGCATGTCGATCGGAGGTCCTCAGCCCAAGATATGGGCAGAAGAACCAAAAGGGTCCGAAAATGGGGGTTTCGGGCCCGGACCGACCCGGCCCGAGACCCCCTGGGTCGGCCCGGCCCGGCGGCCGGCCTGGCGGTCTGTCGCGCTGGTGCGCGGTGCCAGCTGGCTCGGCTGAACGGTCGAGCCGTTCGATTTAGCGGGGGGCGCTGCCCCCTGCGATTGTAACTGCAGCCCCCTTAATGGTGGCCGCTTGTTGGCTGGCCGGGGGTTTGAACCCCCGGCTGTTCTCCTGTCCAGCCGGCCCACCCCGGCCGGCCGGTTCTGCCACCATGGGACCGGTGTCGGCCTGTCCACTCCCTGCTCCAACACCGGCGGCCCGGAACTGGCCGCCAGTCACCCTGCTCCGCCGCGGCCCGAAACCGGCCGCAGCTTGGTTCGTCCGATGCGGTGCGATGGCGTCGCGCCCCTCTGCCACGACCCCTCTCCGGCCGCGGTGTCTTCGGTTCTCTCCGACATGGCGTGACGGCATAACTTCCTTGTTCGATTTCATGGTGCAGCGCAACGGCGCCACACATTCTTTTACCGCACGATTCCACGTGGTGCGTCGGCACCACACGATTCCGTTCCAAATCACAAAAGAACCAACAAGGATAAAGAGGTGGGTCGGCCCTGTTTGTGTGGTCCGGCCCCCCTCTCGTTAATTGATAGTATTTTGTCATATTACACAAAGAACAAAAAGGTGGTAAACACAAAAAAAATTAATTAAAAAAACCCCTACCTTGAGCGTAGCTTGAACGGAGGTTCGTCGAAAGAGGATTCGTCGCGGAAGAACCGTCGCGGAAAGAGACGTCGCAGAAGAAGAGACGTTGCGGAAGAACCGTCACGGTATATGGAGTCACGTAGTCGGTATCCGAGGACTCAACATTCTTCGTCGGAGATAGATGCGTTATTTTTGTTCATCATCGAAGTCGAAGAAGATCTTCAAGTCCTTAGTCTTTTCTCCCAAAAACCCCACCACAAGGATGCAACCCCAAATAAAATAATCTCACGTCTTATTTTATTAACATAACATAAATTTTGAATTTCAAGAGTTTGAAATTCAAACATCACCACTTAACTCACTTAATTAATAACCGAAGTTATTAATATTTAAGTTATCAAGATTTAATGGTGAGTGGAGGGGGGGTTGAAGAATATGAAGGGGTGGGGTTCGTGTGGACCCCACCACCCCCATAACGTCCCTTGGGAAGTTGGGTAGTTACCCAACATCCACACAAAGCCTTAAACCACAAAAAGGAAAATAAAAATTGTAGAATAATAATAAATTAAACTTCCAAAATTTTTATCATCCACTCTCGTGATAACGCAACTCCGGAACAGGAGTTCATAAGAAATTATCGGCGCTATGGTTCCATCGGTGCCCTCGAAATTCGATTCCGAGCACCGGTTCAAAAGTTAGAAATTCCCACTCATTCTTTCCCTGAATGTACCCGATCTAAACTTCGGATAGAAATTCCGGGCACTCCGGGCCTCGGAATCAAGTGCCGTCAGAAACCACGTTCCTGTAAAATTTCAAAGAAAATTAAGAAAAAATTTCCCTTGAATTTTACGGTTTTTTACAAGGGGTTGATATGTTTCAGGATGTATTACAGGAACACTTCTTAGGGTTGCCACCTAAGAGAGCTGTTGAATTTACTATTGAGATCATGCCAGGAGCTGAGCCAGTATCAATTCCACCATATAGTATGGCACTGACAAATCTTCAGGAACACAAAGATCAGTTGGAAGACTTGAAGGATAATGGATTTATATATCCATGTACTTAGCCATGGGGATCGCATGTACTATTTGAAAAGAAGGGTGATGGGAGTTTACGTTTGGGTGTCGATTATCAAAGTTGAATGTGATGACTATGAAGAACCGATATCCTCTACCGTGTATTGATGATTTGTTTTACCAGTTGACAGGAGCCAATGTTTTCTCAAAGATTAACTTATGATTGGGGTATCATAAGTTGAGAGTTCAGACTTTTGATATACCGAGGACTGATTTCGGGAGTAGGTATGGGATTTATGAGTTTTATGTAATGCCATTTGGGTAAACAAACACACCAGTAGTGTTTATATCCATGTTGAATAGGATCTTCCATCCGTACCTGGATCAGTTTGTGGTGGTATTTTTGGATGACATCTTGGGGTACTCTAAGACGCATGACGATCATGAACAACATCTTGACATCATCCTGAGTACACTGAGAGAGCATCAGCTATACGCCAAGCTATCTGGTTTCAATTTTGGATTGATCAGGTACACTTCTTGGGAAACAGTATCTCGAAGAATATTGTTTTAGTGGATCCAGAGAAGGTCCGGGTAGGGGTTTCTTGGGAGCAGCCCAAGAATATTTTCGCTTTCTGAGGCTTTATGGGGTTAGATGGATAATACAAGAGATTTATCCAAAACTTTTCCAATTTGGAAACACCACTTTAGGGCTTTACCAAAAAGGGAGTAAAATTTGAATGGTCGGAGGCTTGCGAGACATCTTTTTAGGAGTTAAAGAAGCGTTTGGTGTCCGCACCAATTATGGCTCTTCCGGAAGTCGGGTGAAGAGTACACAGTGTATTGTGATTCTTTTGGGATAGGACTCAGAGTTGTATTGATGAACAGAGATAAATTTGTGCCCTACGGGTCTCGACAATTGAGGCCGCATGAAAGGAATTACCCAACACATGACCTTGAGTTGGGAACGGTGGTTTATGCTTTGAAGTGATGGCGAAACTACCTCCTGGGTGAAAGGTTTATAGTTTAAAAAGACCACAAGAGATTGAATTATAGATTTTATCAGTGTTATTTCAATCTTTGACATCGGTGATGGGTTTATTATATGTAGTATTTTGATTTTGAGTTGTAATATACACTTGAGAAAGGAAATGAGTTGGCTGATACTTTGAGTATGAAGACTCGGACTCATATTGTTTAGAAATCAAGTGTCGGGTAAAGGATGATGTTGTTTCCAGCTGAAATGCATGTTGTGGTTCATTAGAGACATGAGGAAATGACACTCATGTTAGTCGTAGTGGAGTCTACACTTTTGAGAAGGATCAGGGATAAGAAATATGAGGACACAAAATTCTTGGCAAAGAGGGAAAACATTGAAGGTGGGGAGACACCTTCAAACTAGAAGATAATTGAGAATGATATCATTCATATGAAGAATCAGGTTGATGTTCCTACGAGCATATAAGAGGATCTCATGTTGGAATTCCGTGCCTCAATATGGGATGTACACCCTAGGGTGACCAAAATGTATCGTGATCTGCAACGACAGTTTTGGTGGTCAGGCATGAAGAAGGAGATAACAGGGTTTGTGACACGATGCTTTGCCTGTTAGAAGGTGAAGGTGGAGCATCAAATACCTGGAGGTTTACTGTTACCATTATCCATTCCAGAATAGAAGTGGGATGATGTGAGCATGGACTTCTTGATAGGCCTTCCAAAAAATCTTATGAAGAATGATTCTATTTGGGTCATTGTGGATCGACTAACAAAGGTGGAACATTTAGTTCCTATAAGGGAATCATTTAAAGTTGATCAGTTAGGAGAGATGTATTTATATAGGATAGTTCAATTTCATGGGGTGATATAAACTATAGTTTTGGATCGCGATTCACTGTTTACTTCGTGTTTTGGGAAGGTCTTGCATAAGGAACTTGGTACGCAGGTTTTATTGAGTATGTCTTTCCATCTGCAAACATATGGACATTCAAAGCGTACTATACAAGTTCTTGAAGATATGTTGAGGGATTGTGAACTTGACTTTGGTGGTACATGGTAGAAGTACCTATATTTAGTGGAGTTTTCCTATAACAACATTTATCAGGCAATTAAACAGATGGCACTATACGAGGATCTTTATGGAAGACCCTACAGATCACCGCTATTCTGTATAGAATATGGAGAGTAAGAGTTATTTGGACTGAGTCTTGTGTAGGAGACGAAAGAGAAGGTTCATCTGATTTCAAAATTTGTGGCTATGGCTCAGAGTAGGCAGAAGTCATATGCTGAAAACCAGAGAGGACCCTTAGAGTTTATAGAGGGTGATCGTGTTTTCCTTTGGGTGTTACCAAAGATGGGTCACCGCAGGATACAGTGGTAGGTAAATTTAGCACTCTGGTTTGTTGGACCTTTTGAGATCATGAATAGAGTCGAGCTTGTAGCATACCAATTGTCTGTTCCACATTAATATAGTTCTATGCATGATGTTTTCCATGTATCACAACTCCAATAGTATCACCTCGACCCTTCTCAAGTGATCGATGTGGATGATGTTGATCTAGAAATAGATGTGTCCTTTGAGGAACATCTGAAAAGTGTGTTGGATCACAGTGAGAAGGTGTTTAGGTGAAAGACTGTAATATTAGTCCATGTTTTATGGTAGCATGTATTTATGTAGGAAGAGACATGGGAAAGAGAGATAGATATATGGACTCAGTGGCCTGATCTTTTTATCTCAGAATATCAGAGAAGTTTGGGAGTACAGCTCGAGGAGGAGCTGTTATAAGGTGGGGAGAATGTAAGATCTGGATATTTTGTAGAGTCAATCTCAGGAATTTTTGTAGGTATTTTACTATTTTTGAGTACCTCTATTTTGAAGTAGTGATTTGGGGTGCGTTTTGGTGAACTTTTATAAAAAACAAAATGGAAGTGGGTTATACACGGTTTGTGCATGGTTTGACAAACTGTGCGATCAAACTGTGCCAACCTAGTAGAACATGATAGATAGGTATGCACGGTTTCCACATGGTTTGACAAACCATGTGACCAAACCGTGTGAACTGTGCATCTTTGGAAATTGAGGTCTGCGTGGTTTTGGCATAGTTTGTCAAACCATGCACCACATTCCATGAAACTATGCACACAGTTTTTAATTTAGAAAATCCTTTTTAAAACCACCATAACTCCGGGACTAACTTATTTTCTAACCTTGTCTCGGTCTTGGAAATTTATAGGGGTTTCCAAAGCCCCTTGGAGATATTCCAAGGATATCCAAACACATTTTCTCTAGATTGAAGGCTCAGATTGATGATCCTCTCTCCTTTCGATAATTAGATTTCATCCTATTGTTTTTTCCATTCCTTCCTCTATATTTCCTTGATCTTTTCATTTGAGATTTCCATCGTTTCCATGGATCTAAAACTATGAGTTAAGGTATAGATCTAGGATGGTGGATCTAGATCTAGTTATTCAAGATATTTATTCCTTTGATCTTTTTTTGAGGATTTAGATCCTGAACATGATTGACGACGTTGTGCCCCTTGGATTTTTGTGGATTTTCATTAGGATAACTTACATCAATAAATCGAGGTTGGTAGTGTAAATCCAATCCCAAAGTCTCATCTCTTTTGGATTATGCATTTGTATAAATTTCATGGCATAAATAATTAATTGGTGGTTTGGTTGTGTAGTTCTTTGTGAATTGTGGATCTAGTTGAATATGGGCGAGAGTTATGATGGAAGGATAAAGATGATTAAACATTTGAATATGGTTGTATATGTGAATTGGTTATTTGTTTTGAAAAAGGGTTGTGGAACATGGAATGATGATCCTAATACCCATAGAGGTTCTAGACATGGAGTTCTAGAACCAATGACATGCATGAATTTGATATTTTATGGGACCAGGACTGATGCTCCACATACCCATAGGTTTATGAGACACGGACTGATGTTCCAAATACTCACATGTGTGCTAGACATGATGTTCTACGGTCTTCCATTTATTTTTTACTATGGTTTATTTTGGATATTCATAAACATAATATTTTGACATAGTAATTATAAATTGAACAGGGGGAATGGTTTAGGCTCTTACATGGGCTGAAGCATGCATTGTGTTTTGGGTGTTCTCAGGAACCTGTATGTTTAACATATTCAGGAAAGGTCAATTAGATAAATATAATTGTTTTCCCTATTTCCTTACTTTATTATTAATGCAACTGCATACACTTCTTTTTGACTGGATTGTTTTTGACATTGTTGGTGGTGACCTACTGAGTCATACTAACACCCAACTCGGGATGCCTGATTGGTACCCAAATAGACTTTGTTGTTCCAGGATAGGATATGGGAAAGAGCCCTAGTAAGATTTTGAGAAGCGATGGAGCTTGGTTGAGGGATCCGAACATGGTTTGGGACCCATTGGGAGTCGTTGTGTCTTTACTTCAGTTTCATTGTAGACACTTGGAACTTTTATAGTCATAGCATGTTTTACCTTTAAGTTGAGTATTTTATTTCCATTTTCATTTATTATGCTAGTGTCATTGTATTGTTTTGTTTATATGTGATTCTGCTATTGCTTGATTACATCCGCGAGCATTTTATTCATTTAATAGAGGGAATATTCTCCCCAAGACTGACTTACTAGACCCTCACTGTTAGACGGCACCCTCTGGCGTACGGGGAGGTGCGCTTGAGGGCTTGTGACGAACTCGCTTGGAGCACCATTTAGTGTCTCCCTGGTCAGGTACATTTGATGTTTTTGAGTACCTCTGTTTTGGAGTAGTGACTTGGGGTGAATTTGGGTGAACTTTTAAGTAAAACAAAAAGGGAAGTGGGTTGTGCATGGTTTACGCATGGTTTGACAAACCGTGCGACCAAACCGTGCCAACCAAGTAGAACTAGACATAGAGGTACGCATGATTTACGCATGGTTTGACAAACCCTACGATCAAACCATGTGGACCGTGCATATCTAGATAGTGAGGTCCACATAGTTTGCGCACAGTTTGAAAAACTATGCGCCACTGTCTAAGAAACTATGCGTGTGATTTTTAATTCCTAAAATCTTTTATAAAACCACCAGAACTCCGGGACATCCTTATTTTTCATCCTTGGTTTGGGATTTCCAATTTCTAGGTGTTTCTAAAGTCTCTTGGAGAGATTAAAAGGAGATCTAAACACCTTTTCTCTAGATTGACGGCTCGGATTAAAGATCCACCCTCCTTTCAGTAAGTAGATTTCATCATGTTGTTTCCTCCGTTCTTTCCTCTATCTTTCCTTGATCTTTTCATGGGGGATTTACATCATTTCCATTGAAATAGAGCTATGATTTAAGGTTTAGATCTATGATGGTGGATCTAGAAATAGTTTTTCAAGATCATAATTCCTTTGATCTTATTTTTTGTTTTGAGGATTTAGATTCAGATGTTGATCTACGATGTTGTGCCGCTCAGATTATTGGGGATTTCTGTTGGTCTGACTTCCATCAATAAATCGAGGTAGGTGGTCTAAATCAAATCCCATAGTCTCATATTGTTAAGTGTATGCAGTTGTATAAATTTCATTTAATAAATAATTAATTGGTGGTTTGGTTATGTCGTTCTTTGTGAATTGTGGATCTAGTTGAATATGGGTGAGAGTTATGATGGAAGGATAACGATGATTAAACATTTGAATATGGTTGTATATGTGAATTGGTTGTTTGTTTGTAAAAAGGGTTGTGGGATATGAACTGATTCACTTAATACCCACAGAGGTTCTAGATATGGTGTTGTAGAACCAATGACATGCATGAATTTGATATTTTATGGGACATTGACTGATGCTCCAAATATGATTGGGGTTGTGAGACAGGGACTGATGATCCAAATACTCACATGTGTGCTAGGCATGATGTTCTACACTCATTCATTTATTTTGTAATATGGTTTCATTTGGCTATTCATAAACTTAATATTGTGACACAGTAATTATAAATTCCACTGGGGAAATGGTTTAGGCTCCCACGCAGGTTGAAGCTAGCATTGTGTTTTGGGTGTTCTCGCAAACCTGGATGTTTAACATATTAATGTAAAGTTAATTGGATATATATATAACTTTATCCGTATTGTGATTCTTTATTATTAATGCAACTGCATACACTGCATTTTGACTGGATTGTTTTTGACATGTTGGTGGGGACCTACTGAGTCATGCTCACACCCTAATCGGGCTGCCTGGTCGGTACCCGAATAGACTCTATTATTGTGGGACATGACAAGGGAAAGTTCCCTAGTTATATTGTTGAGTTGGGGATGAAGCTTGGATGAGGGATCCAGACATGGTTCGACACCCATTGAGAGACGTTGTGTCTTTATATCAGTTTCGTTTTAGTCACATGGAACTTGCATAGTCATAGCATGTTTTAACATTCAGCTGAGTATTGTTTTTTTGTTTTCATTTATTATGCTAGTGACATTGTACTATTTTATTTATATGTGTTTCCGATATATCTTGGTTACTTCCACTTGTATTTTATTCTATTAACTGAGGGTATAGTCTCCCCAATACTGACTTACTAGACCCTAGCTACTATTCGGCACCCTCTGGCGTACGAGGAGGCGTGCATGAGGGCTTATGAGCAACTAGCTCAGAGCACCGTTTAGTGGATCCTAGGTCGGGACATTATAGTTGTAACATCACGTTATGTTTTTACGTACTTTTGATGTTTCTAAGTAGCTATATTTTGTAGTAGTGATTTGGGGTATGTTTGGGTGAACATTTAAGGAAAACTAAAGGATGGGGAGTTGTGCACAGTTTGCGTACGGTTTGACAAGCCATGCGACCAAACCGTGCCAACCATGCAGAACTGGACAAGGAGTTCTGCATGGTATGTGCACAGTTTGACAGACTGGGCATCCAAAATGTGCCAACCTTGCAAACCTGGACATTGGGTTCCGCACGGTTGGCGCACGGTTTGTCTGACTATGTGCCTCTGTCCAGGTAACTGTGGGCGCGGTTTTTTTAATTATGAAAATCCTTTTTAAAACCACCTGAACCCCCAAGACTTTCATATTTCCGACCTTTTATTGGTTTTGAAACATTCTAGGTGTTTCCAAATCCTCTCGTAGAGATTCCAAGGTGATCTGAACTTCTTTTTTCAAGATTGAATGCTCAAATTGAGGATCTTATCTCCTCCTCGTAAGTGGATTTCAACCTGTTACTTCACTCATTCTTTACCATATCATTCCTTGATCTTTCCATGGAATATTTCCACCATTTTACAAGTATTTAAACCTATGAGTTGAGATATAGATCTAGGATTTTGGATCTAGATCATGTTTTTAAAGATCTTGATGCCATTGATCTTTTTTTTTTTGGTTTTATGGATTTAGATCCAGAACATGATTGATGACGTTATGCCACTAAGTTTTGGGGGTTTCTCATTGTGCTAACTCCCATCAATAAATCGAGGTATGTGGTTCTGTCCCATCTTTCCAAATTTTTCATCCTTGTATTACTTGATTTATTTCAATTGTTGATTTAAATTCAATTTCTCAAATTTTCATTCAATTAAATCGATAAAAAGTCAATTCCTGTTAATCGAGGCATTTGAAATGGATTTGGAATAATAATTTGTAAAAACACCCAATTCCATTGAATTGGGTGTGTTTATGGAAATTTTTTGATTTAAAGTGTTTCAATTAAACTGTGTATTTGATGGAAATAATTTTAATTAAATTGTTGAATTTAATTGTGGAAATAAATTACGTGTTGATGGAATTAGTTTTTTATTGATTTCAAACTGGTGAAAATGTCTTAAAATGATTTGATAGAAACCCATTGGTTTTATCTTGTGAAAAGGGCATGTTTTTAATAAAACCTATTTTGGTTTTAAATGGAAAGTATTTGGAACATTTGAAATGGAATGATCGGATTGATTATATTTTTAAGCATTCTTAAAATAGTTCACCCATCATGTAACAGTGCATGCAAGCCTTAGGTAGTTAGTGAGATATTTGGATACACTCTATGCTACGACAACATACTAAAACATATGTGTGGTTGTTCACATCCCCGATGGGTTGGTTATGAGTCTCCTTTGGCCAGTGTCATAGGGATGTGTGTATACACATTTTTCTTAGTTCAAATAGAGAGTTTGGAATCCTATAACTGGTTAGTACTGTCGTAACTTTGGGTAGACGACCATGTTGCTAGCTAGTTTATTTATATTTGAGATATAAATGTAATCCAATACTTTTGAAATGATTTACATGCCTTCTGAATTAATTTATACTATTTTATATAAATGTTTTACTTAAGACATTGCCTTATAAATATTCCATCATTTATAAAATTATTACTTAAAATATTTATTTCAACCATTTGAAAATGTATAACATGTTTTGTTAAAACAAGATTTTGAATTTTCAAACCTGTTTATTTGAAAATTGAATGCTTTTCTTTTGTTAATCTATATTTGGAATCTATTACAGAATCTTTGGTTCATTCCTACTAGGCTTAGGCTCACACCCAAATTTTGACTTCGGGTGTTTGTAGACATTCTTTTTCCATGTTCGAGCAAAGGGAAGGGATCTCTTATAGGTGGATCCAGATGTTGAGTTTTGGTCTTGGTGAGTTGTTTCCTAAGGGACCTTGGGGATGTTTTCCCATTTTTATTACTTGGGTTGTTGTACTTTGGGATTTTATGCCTCTTTTTTCTGGTACATTACTCCTAGTGGAGTTTCTTTTTGTTATGCATACTGTTTTGTTTCTTTTCTTCCCAATTGTTGGTGGAAAAATAGTTCCCACTCGCTTGTTGTGTGATTCCAGGTGCCAGTCGGCGACCTTTGGGGATCAGGAACGCCCTTCAGGCTATTTCAGGGTTGGCTCGGTTATATGGTTACCTGGGTAACCAGGTTGGTTCGGGACAAAATGGTATCTGAGGCAATACCCAGTCGGATGTAATTATGCACTACCTGGGTTTGACGCTTGGGGTCCACAAAGAGGGCGTTGTGCTTTAAAGGGGTGGATAATGTAACACCCCTAGAAAAGTGAGACTTAAAAAGGATAAATGTTACTACCAATGTCAACAAGGTGAAACTTTATTTTTAAAATCCTACCTGATTAAAACTCCACCGGTAAGCATGCTTTTCATGGAGTAGTAATCAGGATGGGTGACCTTCCGGGATGTTTCCCAGGGTGTGATTGTGAGTGGGGACAAAATACACTAAAAGAGCATGTGTTGGCCTTTGGGGACAGTCATTAGTCTGATAAATGACCTTAATGAGTAATAGCATATGCTATGCTGGGAAGGCAACCAAGGTATTATTGGATACCCATGTTGTCAGATGACAAGGTTCATGGCCTGGGGAGGCGTGTCATGACAATCCAACATAGCGTAGAGTTTTTTGATTTAATCACACATTATTTTACACTTATTTAATCCATTTATATTGTGCATATGTTCATGGGCATGTCACATTTGGTTAATTTTGGTTATTCGTATGTTTCATTGAGCTTTTTTGATTAATTATCTAGAACCAATTAGTTAATCACTTATGAGAACAATAATTCTGTTGTTAATCTAACATAATGATTAATCATTTTAAGTTATCCTAATATGAAACATAAATTAATCTCTTAAGATATTCACACATGAGACTTCAGTACATATTCCATGTCCTCGAAAATAACTCACTTATCATTACAAAATCCCAACTCCTCCCCACCTAATAATAAACCACAAGTCCACAATTCTTATGGGCGGTGCATGATTCCCACTTGATCCATATGTGAGTGGTGAACCCTTTGAGGCATTGATTTAATCTAAAGTGGAACATTAAACATATTAAATGTGATAATAATACAATTAACCTCATGTATATCAACTACTACGCTTCAATAATAAACTTTAACATTATCTTATTCAAATTTAGAAAATTTTATGTCTTATGTAATAACAGAAACTTCTTAGGGAGACACCAACATATCATTTAAATCCTTACCTACATAAAAAAGAACAATTGATAAAATTATATTAATATGATATATTTAATCCAAAAATAATATAATATATCAAAAAATATATTGAATTCATCCATATGATATATTATAAGATACTTTATAAAACATCAGAAAATCCTTAATCTATGAAAATATTGATCATTGTAATATATAAGGAAAAAGGTCATAATATTTTGTCATTTAAACCCAAAAATTCTATAAATTTACTTATTATTCAATGAATTGTGAATTTCACACAAATGTTATTAAAAAATATTAATTAATCAATCAAAACTCATCTAAATACCAAATCATCAACAACTAATGCCAAAACATATATAGAACACATAAAATAAAATCAACACATAAAATCTCCTCACACTAAATCTTCTATAATCATCAAGAAATGAATTAAAAATACCCAAGATCAAGAAAATTTATATCAAAACTATTTGAAAAATCATTTATATAGTGAGGATGTTGTAAATATACTTATCTTTAAGAAATTAAAATAATGAAAAATGATTTTGGGAAAAACCATTTTTTTATTAGGTAACAAAATTTTAATTTATGAGATTTAGTAAACAATATTAATTATAAATTCAAGTATTATTTTAATTTAACTCCTTTTCTATGGATGAAATACACAAAGAACAATAATTATTTAACTCATCATAAATAGTGGAAATAATGAATTAGATGAGACATTACAATTTATAAATTACTAAAAGGCATTTTATAATCTCGTACACTAAATTAGATTTATAAAATTACTACTTTAATTAAATCATATGGATAAAACTAATTGGTAATAAAATCAAAGTAATAAAAATATCAATTAATTTTATGAATATTTTCCCCTTATATATGTATGAAAACCATCTGTTTAAAAATAACAAACCAAAAAAAAGGTATATTATATAAGATTAAATATAATTCCATTTTAGTGGAATAAAAGCCACCTAACCCAGACATATTTTCAACTTTATAGAAAATAATTATGTTGGGGGTATTTTAATTATAAATAATATTTCCATATAATGTTTTTTATTCAATAAAAGACATTCTAAATGGTGACTTCAACATTCAACGAGTTCTCTGTTTACCACATTTTAGATAAAATCTATGAAATTTTTAGGATGTATATGAAATATAGTAATCATGATTCAAAATAATTTTAAATAAAATTAATTAAATAATTCATTAACATACAAAAACTTGTTCTAAATTCAGTAATCTTGTTTCATTATTTTATCCAAAAATAGGTGCTACAAGAGTTGATATAATGTATATTTCCCTCTATAAATAGTTTTATGTATAAAATATAAATTTAATATTTTAAAATATTTTTAGGGAAAGGATATAATTGGAAGTTAAAAAATGAAAACTTTTTTCAAATAAACTCTTATATTATGGATTATGAAACTATATTATTTCACTATCAAAGAAACAAAAAAATGTATGAAATAAAACATAAACTAATATAACAATGTGAAAATCGTTAAAGTAGTGATATATATTTTACTATTTACAAAAGTATAGTAAGTTTTTTAACCACTATCATATTGGGGATTTGTTTTTAAAATAATATAATACAATATATTCATTCTTACAATTGATTTTAATATTAAACATTGAAAATCAGTTAGAATGTTATACTTTTTTAAAAAAATTAACCTAATTTCAAAATTCAAATTATTTCCTCTCATTATTTTTAAAATTTATAATTAAAATTAAATCGATATCATAAGAAGAATGTATGTATTTATAATTCACCACTCCATTTATAAAATCCATCAAACTATAATTTTCCATGAAATCTGAAATTTCTATATATGCCCCAAATTGGGTTTTTTATATTCTTCTTGAATATATAGAAACTTATAGTGACCATTTATATAATATATACCAATACAAGTAAAATAAAATTTATTTTCATACTAAAAAAATTGTAATCAAGTAAAAATAAAACTTCTTCTATCCAAAAATCATTTACCTATAGTTGTTATTCATTTTTTCCTCATGATAATGAACTTTTTGTTGAGTAATTCTATGATATAAAAAGATAGTAAACCTCCTACAACCTATATTCAAAGAATACTACCTCAATTTTGGTCTCTTCTATTGAAATATATAGGGATTATTCTTCTAAATTTCCTATTTATATATGGGAAACATGATAAACAGATAAGTGTAAATAAAATATTCCTACTTCTTTCCACTAGTAATTGATCATACAAAACTGATTTTGCTTCTATGAATTATTTGTGATACCTCTTTTTATAATATATAATAACACTCTAATAATATTGATTTCAAAAATTCAATCCATACATCAATATATTTATCTTTTCAAAATGTGAACTCCACTTGTTCTTCCTCAAAATTTTCTCTATATTCTAATTCTTAATGTTAATGTTATATCATTCCCATTTCATAAACATAATTTAAAATATTACTGAATAATTATATTATTAAGAACCATTCATAATTTATTTGTCATTATGTATTTTCTCTCATGCTATCATTTTTTATGAAATCTATAATTTTGTCTATAAATTCTAATACATGTGAAAAATATAACATTGAAACTGATGAAAACCCATAAGTGACCTTCTCTATTTTTAAGTATATCTAAAATTAAAATAATGAATCACAAAAAAATCTATCCCCCATGGTAATTGATCAAATTTTTAAATCTCCAAATAATGAAACTAGTCCTGAATCCTATTATAAATTTCATATGTATAAATTTTACTATTTATTCATCGAAGACTCTATAAAGGATTAAATAATCAAAAAATAACCTCACTTATTTTGTGGTGGGTTTCCAGAATCAACCAACACTATAATATTAAAGAGTGAGAACTTTTATATATATTTATTATAATTAACAAAGTAGAATCTTGATCTATAACAATAAACATAGTAAAACCATTATCCATAAACATGTCTCTCTAGAATAAAAAATATTATAATGGACATATAATTTCACATCCATAATCACAACACTGTATTGAGTGACACAAATTATGGTGTATAATATAATAATAGAAATAGAGTATGAAATTATTTCTAAGAGTGAATGTTTCGACGCACCTCTCTACTTCACCAAATATACTATACTAGAATGATTAATTAGGAGGTGATTTTTTTGATATTCTAATCTCTATATATTATCATTATTTACTTCCATGATATAGTAAGTTTGTTATTCCTTAGTTATTATATATACAATAACATCATCCTGGAGAAAACCCCTGCACATTATTTACAAAAAATTAGAAAACTATTATATCCAATATCAATAGTCTTCTATCAAGTGACATAGTCTCATATTAAAAATAGGAACCATAAAAACTAGAGATATATACTAATAGGTAGTTTGAACCATGTGATAGGAAATCCCAAATGTTCTTTAGGTCATTTTAGATGAAAACCAATGAAATTATCTTAATATACAACCCAAAATAATTTCTTCTATAAGACTAAAAATGAATTTAACCACTACATGTGATGGAATTAATTAAATCATTTAAACTCTATTAAAAAATTTTCAACTCAATACGTTTTTCGGTATTCTTCTTAAATACCCTGACCAAAGTGGCCCAAATATTATGCCTTACTTAATTACATTGGGACTATAAACAAAAGAACACATCTGAAAAGGACCGGATAGTTTAGTAGATTTGGAAAACCAATTATAAACATAATCGTTACATTATAGATTTAAAGTAAAAAAATATCAAATAAAGTCCATTGGAAATATACATTAAATCCCAGATTATCCCTATAAGCCATTCATAATATACATCTTTACATCCTGTAAAAAATAATATATAAGAAAGGGGAGATATTATATTCTTAGTAAGGGTATAAAATTTAGTGGAAAATATCATAAATAGACATAATAAATAATACAAGGTGAATAACTAAAAAAATATGGAGTTAAAAAATAATCCAAAGTATAATTTGGAAGGAATAAATACTAAATCAATAATTCTATATAAATAATCACATGAGAATGAAACATGAAAAATGACATTTTACTTGTAAAACAGTCACATGGATTACTAATATCATAAGGAGGAAATTCGTAATTTTGGATATCATAAACATAACATCATGGATTTGTCCAAGAAACCATACATAAATGTGTAAAAACTCAGGCTAGTTTATCTCATGAGACCTACCAATGCGTCAAGGGGCTATAACGGTCTCCGCTAAACACTTATTAAGTCTAATTCATTCTTCATGAATCGAATAATATATATAAAATTATAATATTAAATAACAGTCTCCCATCCCAATTTGTGCTATTTCAATCAGAATTATATAATGAAATAATCTAATAAAATCATTGATAAATTCATGAGAGAAATAACCTTTTTATTTTTGAAAGAATTGTTCTTTTGGAATTTTTTTTCTTTGTAAAAAAATAATATTGTAAACTTACACAACAGAAACATAAGAGGTAAGGATAGATAAATTATGTTTGTGTCATAAATTATGTCTATATAAAGTTAAAATATATCAAAATAGTTTTTAAGAAATATTAGAAATGGTCTACTTCAATGCGGTTAGGGGGAAAAATAAATGAGTCTTTAATGATAAAAAGGGATTAATTGTTTAGATAAAATCGGAAAAAACATTAAGATATTTTTCATGATAAAAAGAGTTATTTTATAAAAATATTTTTTTCTTAATATAGATTATGGAGTGTACTAGATAATTTGTAGGAAGTTGGGATGTACACTTTAATCGAGCTTGCATATCACGAGGAATTGAAAAGGTATCCTTATAAAACATGTATTTCCACAATAAATAAAGATGAAATGATTTGGATATATGATTTTAGAACATATAAATATAATTTAGAATAATTTTATAAAAATATATTATAATTAATTTAGGGTACAAATAGATAAATGGTAACCCGAATTTAAAATTGAGGTTTGGGGAGAGTCCTTTACCAATTTGAAAACATGCAAATTGTATGCCCCATAAAATTAATGGACTTAAAATAGAACATTTAATACAATGAAAACAAATAAAATAATTATATCATTTATAAAAAGGTAGTATACATGCACCACAAACAATAAATATTATTGGATAAGATATATCTCATTAAAATTAATGTGAGATTACAACCCCCTTACCTTATGTCCAAAAGCGTTTATCACTTCCACATAACATCTTGAATAATGAAATTATATTCATTAAATATTTAAATCATAACATATTAAACATTTATTTGATTTATTATAATTTTATTATGTTTATTTATAGTCTTTTTTATGTTTTAAAATATTCAATTTCGTTGTTTGTAAGTGTTCGGTTCCTTGGTTTTCATGATTGATTTACTTCTATACATAAATGAAAGATCATGTGAAATGAGAATTATTATAAAAAATGGAAATTTTATACTAATAATGAAATTATATAATATTAAATGGTCTTATATATAATTTTTTCAGATATGAGTATGATTCATTAGATAAAATCTTAATGATAACCATTTGGATTATTTTCGGCATTTTTTCGGTCATCACAAACTAGTTTTCATTTTTTAATTATTATTATTTATATATACTCATTAAAAAACAATAAATTACTTTTATTACACATATTGAATTTTATATTATCCATAAAAATAGTATTACTCCCATCTGTGAAGGAAAAATTGAAAAACAAAAACTCGTCACTCATCAGGGTGTGAAATTTGCACCTCATAGACGATGTTTTCATTTTTAGAAAAATAGGAGAAGATAAGTGAATTGATTTTTGATATAGATTAAAAAATAACATTAATTTATATAAAATATAAATTATTTATCTTTTCACATTGAATAGGGGAGGTTATGGATATATAATAAAAGCAAATAAATTGAATGACATAGAGAGAATGTTCTACCTCTTGATTGTTGAATACTTGTGAACCTCCTTAAAGGACATGGAAATGGTCATTTGGTCTGATGAATAATACTATAACAAGGGGGAGAGTTATTGGATAGGAAATGGTCAGAATATAATATTGCTTCAAATCTTTTGAGGTGTGAGGAGAAGGGGTGGTGATCGGTTGTATTTATAATGGAGGAGAGGGGGATTTCTTGATTAATTAATTAATTTGTTATTACTTTGGATCAAAACTATAAATAGTAATTATTATTATAACTAGATAGAGTATATAATTCATTTCAAATCTAAACAATGGGTTGTTACTTCATAAATACATCATACATGACTCAATAATTCATCTATTTTTCTAAAATGCTAAATACCAAAAATACCATATTTCACTATTAACCAATAAACACATATTTTAGATAAATCCCAAAAAACTCACCATAATTTTTAAAAAAAAATAGAAATCAAAAAATCCCTCCATTTTATGAAAATAATTTTTAAAATATGATATATTTAATTTTTAATTAAAATCATCATTTATTTGAAAAATATGGATTTTAAAACTATAACTGATTTCAGAGTTTTTGAAAGAATGAGAGGTTATGGATTTCCCATCGGTACCGGGCCTGTGCAGCATTGCATAGGATAGCTAGATTACCAGCCCTATGAAGGTGGAGTGCTGATATCATGACACATGCTGGGGAGGAGTAGTTCTAAGTTTTCTTGTCTGGGTGATTCCCTCTATGACCTATGGTTCCTATAATGGTCTTTGAGCCTTCGGGCCTTGTTATGGTTCCACCTCATCCCTTGAAAGGTGGATTATCAAAATAATAAAAAATGAAGGTTACTGGGCCATTCCAACTGAAATTTTTTTATTTTTTTTCTTTCATTTGTGTGGTTACTATTGAAATCTAAAATAGACTAATAATATAACAAAAATGGCAGTTTTATAAAATTTAGGATTTTTTACTATTCATTTGAAAATAAATATTTTCAAAAAATACCAAAACGGAACCCTAAGATAATTTTTTAACTCCTATTTTAAAAATTATGTTTATTTTATAATAGAATTTATAAAAGATCTAAAATTTACTTTTAAATGAAGTTCTCCAAAAAAGGTGATAAACCTCCCTTAGAAAAATATTTCATTCTGATGTGTGAAATTGGATTAATTCTTAAGTTATCTCTATAAAATCATTTGGATGAATGTAATCACATTTTATTAAATATATAATACATAAATTTCATAACATGGTTAATACTATTTCATCCTACCAATTTATCTACATGGTTATAACAGTCCATTTAAAATAATGATTTTTAATTGTATATCACTGTTCGTTTATGATTGGTGTTATATAAAAACTATATTGTCAACGAAATTAAATTTATAAATATACCTACTATAAAATATTTGGGTTTACATTATATAATCCTTCAATAAATTTCAACCTCACAATTTGAAATTTCACTTATAAAATCAAAGGTTGATACTTCAAAATTACTTTCTATGATACCGACATCGAAACTATAGTTAACAAAATATTTAATTAATAAGAGAGGAAAGGGAAATTCAAATAACACCACAAATAATGATTCAAAAAAATAGAAGAATATTTTTAAAAATATTGAAATATAATAGAAATATAATTATCATGTTTTGATGGAGAGTGATAGAAAACATGGTCATTAGAAAGTAAACCCTCACAAAACAATAAATCTAAGATTGCACAAAAGACAATTGGTTTCTCAGAAATAATATTAAATGGATAAATTTTTTGTTATAATATCCTTTTTCTAGAGATTAGAAATCCTTATACTATCTATAAAATTATTTGAGAATATAAACATACTTGATTATATTCTATATCATAATCAAAATCTCATCCTTTAGTTGTGCTTCAATCTATTTTCACTTCACCCCTCACACATGGTTGTGCATGTTAAAAATAAATTCTTCATGCATGAAGCACTTTTATGAATCATAATATCCACCATTCATTCCTTCAGACATTAAATTTTTATTGAAACCAAAATGGTTACGATTAGGTATCGAATATGATAAATAATATTTTAATCTTAAACAAAAATATCATTAATCCATTCCATAAGTAGTTAAACATAAGAACCTTCCATAATATGTAAGTACAAATTTAGAGATAAAATATTTTAAAAAAATGTTACTTATTATCATATTTACTTAAAAATAACATAATTTATCTCTTATTTTTACATATCAAATATACAATACCCTGACTTCTTTTAAACCTTTATAATACATGCATGCTTCAAAGACTAAAATCTCTGGTTGTCCTTAGAGCCTAAAATCTAATAATTACATAATAATGTAAACTATAAGATTATTAACAACCCTCATGGTCACCAATACTATTTAATAAAAACTTATTTATTATTATATCAATCATCAGGCATATATTTAGGGTTATATATACAAGGACATGGGTTTTCAAAAAAATCAACCTATAATAGAATCACTTATATTGATTAATGGTCATATTAATGAAATTCATCAAATTAATTAAACCAGAAGTACTATAGTACAATCCATATATATCTCATGAATCTTATTAACATAAACCTTTTGGTAAAATATTCAAATAACATATTCCTTAAATCTAAAAATAGGCATATTAATCATTCCTCTTCATTTGAGGTAGTAGCATAAGCCTGAACCTGAACCTTTTTCTTATTAAGAGCTATATTACCTTGATGCTTGGGACATTCATTTTCATAGTTTCTCATATAGTTGAATCATTGAATAATGGAAATTTCTTTACTTTTATTGATATTATGAGAAAGTAAGCATTTTTCTCCACACATGAAGCAAACACATCTTCCTCTTAAGCATATACCAATGTGTTTCCTTCCACAATTATCACAAGTTTGATAATCCTTGTTTCCATTATTCCCATTATATATTAGTTTCCCTGTCATCATCTTATTCTCATGCATCCCTTCAAATTCATAAAACATATATAATTCTTTCTCTTTCTTGATAACACCTAATATAATGTCCACAAATGATGAGAAGGTTTTACAGACTTAATCCCTTCGAAATATTTTTATAATACCAGAAAAGATATGATCATTATTACACATTAGATCATGTGTATTGGTGAGGCTCTCATTCCTTCTGTGAGGTTATATTTCTAAACCATGGAATACTCTAAATTATGTACTGAATCATAATGCATAATGTCAATCCAGAAACATATTTAATAAAAATTCAATATTTATGAATATATAATCTCATAATCATAAACATCATTTAGTTGGGTAAATATTGTCTTTTAAATATTTAATAATGGTTTATAAATAAAATGTGAATTATCCTAATCATATCCCCTTTAAATGTCAAGACAGGTGTGTGGTAAGGCCCATAGTCATATATCATGTCATGTCAAGTCAGGATGGATGAACCATATCTAAATTGTTACCCCTAGATACATTTATACTAGAACCACGTCTATTTTATGTATCCAAATAGGGATTTATTTTTAGGAATACCAACATAATCTCTACATTACCTAAATTACAGATTTCCTTCTACTATTACCCTTAAGGTCTATCTTAGTGTTATTTTCCTTAATAATTTTTCTTAAATATAGTTTCCATGGTTAATACAAAACATCCTATGATACCAACTATAAATATCCCAATCAAATTTTCATGGAATTGGTGCCTTACTTAATTAAATTGGTACTATGAAAAATATATTTTATCTAAAAGGACCAAATAGTTTAGTATATTTGAAAAACATATACAAAAATAATAGTTACATTTCAAAATTAAAGGAAAAATATATAAAAAATCAATTTTAAACACCAATAAACTCTAATATTATCCATGCTTGTTAGTCATTATATAAATACTCACATATTGGTAAAAAAATAAACCTAAATAAATGGGTGAGATCGGATTCTTGGTAAGGAAAAACTATATAATACAAGCCATCATAAATAAATACAAACAGAAATTCATCGTGAATTACTATAAACACATGCTATTAAAATACAATCTTGAGCATAATATGGTAGAGATAATAACTGATTAAATAATTAAATGTAAATAATCACATGACAATGTAACTTACCAGTGGATATTATTCTAGTTGAATAACCACATGGATTATCAATTACTAATATCATAAGGAGGGAATGCATAATGATGGAAATCATAACCATATTTTCAATTCTTCGGCCAAGACACCCTATATAAAAGGATAAAAACCTGGACTATTTTTTCTAATGAGACCTAACGATGCATCTAGGGGCTATAACAAGCCCCACATGTCAATTATTAGGTCCAATGTATTCCTCATATGTTGAATAATATATTTAAATATATAAATTTATGTAAAATATTACTATAAAAATATGAAATGTTTTAATCATAACCATATATGAAATACTCTAATAAATCATGGATAAATTCTTTAGAGGAATACATGTTTCCTTCTGAAAATATTTTTTCTTTTGAAAAAACATTTTTTATTTTTCATAAAATCCTATATTAAGCATTTATATCCCAAAAAAAGGGAAGGATAATGAAATAATGTTTTATTCCTAAATGATGTCCATATAAATTGAAAATAATTAAAAATGTTTTTTAATAAACATTAGAAATGGGTCACATTAATGTGTTTTAAGGGAACATATAAAATAAAATTTAAGAGAAAAAAAGAATCATTGTTTACATAAGACTAGAAAAACATTTAAGGTAGTTTTTAATGATATAAATAGATAATTTATAAAAATATCGACGATTTATTGTAGATTATGGAGTGTATTAGAATATGGGTAAGAAATTGAGAAGTATCCTTTATTTGGGCTTGCAAATTGGGTGGAATTGAAATGTGAACCTTGTAAAACATGTATTCTGTCATGAAATAAAGTTGATATAACCTAGATATATTATTTTATAACATATAAATATAATTTATAAGAATTATATAAAAATAAATAAGAATTGCATTAGGGTAAAGTGATAGAAAGTGTATCCCGAATGAAAAATGGATGTTCGGGGAGGATCCCTCACCAATTTTCAAATAGTCAAACCATATGGGCTATATAATTAATGTAAAAAACAATACAAAATTTCATAACATGAATTTAAATATATTAATTATATTTTATATATAAGGTATTTATAAATACACCATGCACAATAAATATTGGTGAATAAGGAATATCATACAAAAATGAATGTGAGATGAGAAAACCCTTATATTATGTTCAAAAGCATTATTAACATGAAATTAATGTCCTGGATAATAAAATTAAATTCATTAATAATTTAATTTAAAACCTATTAAACCTATATTTGATTTATTATAATATTATTTTGTTTAATTATGATCTTTTTTGTGAGTTATAAGATTCAATTTCATCATTTGAAGTAAGTCGTTTCCTTGGTTTTCATGATTGGTTCACATTTATACGCATGAAAAAAATAATATGAAATGATAATATTTATATTGAATTGAAATTATATGTTATAAATGAAATTCGAAAATATTTAGTGGTCCAATATATCATTTTGTTTCTAGATATTATGATGATTGATTAGATAAAACAATAACGATAACTGTTTGGATTATTTTGGTGTGTTTTAGATCATCACATGCGAGTTTTATTTTCTAAATTAAAATTATTAAAATTATTAAAATATTATTTTATAATAAAATTCTATTTATGACTATTCTTGAATGTGAAATTGAAAAATAAAAACACTTCATCCACAAAGGCGGTAAATCAACACCTCACGGGTGATGTGTTCCTTTTTATAATTAAAATGAAGGAATAAAAGAGAATTTTTTTATATACCATTAACATAATAATATTATATTATATAAATGATATTGTAGTTATTATTTCACTTTGGGTATGGGAGGTGGGGGAAGGACAATAAAAGAAAAATATTTAAAGAGAGAGAGAGAGAGAAAATTTACCTATTCAGTGTCGCCTCCTTGAGAACCTCGTTGAGGGATATGGAAATGGTATTTTGGTGAGACCATAAATACCCTAACATGGTTGAGATATTTTTAGAGGTAATGGGCATAATATAAGAAATATTCAATTATTTGGTGATTTTAGGAGAAGGGGTGGATTTGTAGTGGGGAAGAGGTGTGTGGTTTGATTTTTTAATTCATTAGTTTTTTATTTTGAATAGAGAATATGAATTTTGGTGATTATTTTGACTAAAGATAATAAATAATTTATGTTAGTTTGTAACAATGGTTTCTAACCTCATTGATACATTTTTAATGACTAAATAATTCTTGTATTTGGATAAATTGTAAAATACCAAAAATTCCTATAACATCCCAGGTAAATAAAGAATATGAAATTTTATATTTATTAATATTTGTGAATTAAATATTAATTTTACATTCAAGGGTATTCTATGTAATATAGTTTACTCAACACGCAACTATGTGTTTCTTTGAAATCTGACGTTGCACACATCATTGAGTTATACTGAAAAATAATATAATAATATTATTATTTGAAATAGTAGTTAACGCCTAAAAATTGTATTCATGATAATGAATAGAATTATCTAGAATATGATTTCACATATTTTTTAAATATTTTTTTCTTTTATCTAATAAATTTCAGAGGCTTAAAATAAGAATTAATCTGATTTTAATCACGAAATAGTCAAATATTCTTTAAAAGGTCGATTTACCGCCATTTAATAGAGGGCGCTTTTTAAATATAGTTTTTTTTTCAATTTTATATGTTACCTTTGAAAAAAAATCTTATTTAGAAGCGAGAAATCAATATTTACATTGGGAAAAAATTTGGTATTTTTCTGAAAAAGTTCATTTTTTGATGAATAGTGAAAAATACTGCATTTTAATTCAAAGCTTCCTTTGAATCTAATTGATTTATATGGACAGAATATATTTTTAACTGGTTTTAAAGTATAATTATATTATATTTTTATCATTTAAACTAGTTTTGGTCATTGAAAGTAATTTCAATTTGAAATAATATATAATCATATATCAATAGTTTGTTAGTTTTACTTCATAAAACGCGCTTTTAGGTTTCGACAATGGAAGTTAATTTTAAATTATTTTCTACAACTTCTTCATTTTTAATTTAGAAAAATTGATTCCATATTTGAAATTAGTAGGTCCAAATTATTTAAATATCTATATTTATTTTTAGACATTAGCAATAGTAACTTTAGTAAATATTTTATTTACCATGGTTAAAGGGTAAATCTGATGAATAAGGGTAAAAAATAATATTATAATGATATTAAATTACCTTAACATATGTTCAGACCCTATTGAACATTACATTTTCAACCCTGGACATCCTTTGGTCGATTGTGGGACCCCATGGATCAACCTTTAATTGAAAATTTCATTTTATAAAAATTAATTTAAAGGTAAGGAAACTGTAACATAAAAATATATATTTTAGTAAAATAATTTAAAAAATAGCTTAAATAATTATTATTTTCAACTATAAATAGTAATTAGAAATATAAAATTATTTCATACATCATGTTATTTTATTTATAATTTTTAGATATTAAATAAATAAAAGTAGTTATGACATAATGATGATATATTGATTACCTTATTAATGAATGATTAAAATAAATGAAATTTTAAATATTAAAATAAATTATTATTGAACTTTTTTATGATGTACAATAATTTTAGATATTATTATTACTTTTTATATTTTAATTAATGAATGTTCTAGAAATAATAAAGTTGGTTTGGATTTTCTAAAAATTCATGATATGAATACTTTCAAAATTGACATAATTCTTATTTTAATGTATATAATATATTATTAAATATTATAAAATTCAAAAAAATATAAGATTCCAAAATATAGTTATAATAAGTCTCAAAAGTTTTTAATGACTCTCTATTTTTATTTTTGTCATGTTTTGTTAACTATTTTGATTCTCATATTGTTAAATGCTTGATAAAATGGTAAGAGTAAAAAGTGTTAAATAAAAAATATAAGGAATAAAAAAAATTCAAAAAAAATACAATACTTATTGGATGGTTTTATTTCAACTTATATTCATACTATATTCTAATTTAATGTGTTTTGGACCTTGTGAAACTAAAATTAATTTAATAATAAAATAATACTTTCAAACATTCCTAAAGAGCCCCTCCTCCCTCTTATAGAATGCCAACACCTCTAACCCATTACCCACACCTCTCAAGCCCCTTGGCTGATCCATAATAATCTCTTATAATCTCCCAAAACCAGTATCTTCCCCATATAATCCTTAAATTAAGAATAAGGCAATTCAATAAAGCTTTTTGGTTCTAACCAAAGGGAGTTACCCGATTTAAAGTTTACGCCTTCTCTCTAGTTCTTTTCATTTATTTTCCTTCTCCAACCCCTTAAACTCTATTTATTACATTATTTTATAAAAAAACCATTATCCTAAATATACTAGGATGTTTTTATGAGATATATTTAAACTAAACTTCCACGTACCTCTGTATAATAGATACCAACATACTGTTTATGTGGACGTCGACCTACTGCCCCATGAAACGATGATTGTTAAATTATCTCATACTGACTTTCATGGTGTCCATTATGATGGAAATGTATTTACATGTGATATATATATATATATTATTTATATTTTCTCTATGATTCTGTATTTTTTATTTATATCATTCCTTTATGGTTTCCATAATATGTAAATACGATAATTTCATTTGAGGAAGTGCGAACTACCACCCCTCAAAATGATAGGAGTCTTTCATTCCAATCATGGAATGTATAAATAATGCCTTTAATGAACTTATGAAACATATATAAAATATGATATTATACTGGAATTAAAATATAAATTTGTTTCTTTATATTTTATTTCCATTAAAAGCCAAATAGAAATGAAAGTAGTGTTCATGCGTACGTACGGATTACTGTCTCCATGAACAGTTCATTTCATTTCTTATCTCCAAATGATATGTAGTATTATAAATACATATATTTATATATACTTAATATATATTATATCTAATTCATTAATATCATTATGAAGATAACATAATTTTGACCACATGGACAACTTATAATTATAAGAAGTTTATTTTTGACTCACGTACCAAATATCGACAAAATGACTGTTATTGACATAAATGATTATGTAATGTTTATAATGTGGTAAAAAGTGATTTAAAAAGAAAAATAAACTTGAAAAATGTTCTGAAGAAATTATTAATTAACTTTAGGGTATTATTTTGGAGATTAAATAATAAACGAGTGAAGTCTGACACGAGGTAAGGGAACTTTATAACCCAATTTCAATTCTTTTGGTTAAACTTATACTTCTTGATTATGTCATTATATGATTATGTGATAAAATATTTTTTATATCCTATCTTGTATTTATACTTTCTTTAGGTGTACTTATAGTGAATACACATAAACGATCTATTTTAATTAAAAATGATCTTTTTAAGGGACTTCGTCAGAATATACTTTCATTGAGGCATATTTTGATTTATAAAAAACATTATTTTATATGATGTATAAACCCATTTGACATTTAATTTCATATTAAGGGAATATTTTTTCATCAAATCATTTTACTAAATGACACAAAGAATTTTTCTTTTTAATGTACATTTTGATAACGACTTTTCCGCCACCACGAGCATTCTTTAATATTTGGCTTCCTTAACAAGTTGTAATTTTTTAATAGGAAAATAACAACCATATAACCTTTTTACGTATTTTTTATTGAATATGGTTTGATAAATAATTTATTAAGTAAATATCTTTAAATGATATATTTTGATTGCAATGTTTAAATTTTATCTTTTCATTATACTTGTTTTATGTGTTATGATTATGTTATGCTTGTTTGGAATTGTTTACATATATGGGTGGTTCCATGATAAACCTAGGGCGGGTGAGCTTGAGATAACTCTCCAATGAATTGGGTATCATGATGTAGGTAAATGTTAGTGTTTCTCCAATGATATTTAGGGAATATACTGTAATTGGTATTCCAAATATAACTCCATATGTATATGTGAAAGCATCAATGTAAGTATGTTATGGATGCCACAAGTTATCATTAAGATATATAATATCTATGTGCTATTAATAAATCTTATGATTTCATGATTAATATTAAATATCGTATGTTTTGTATGTGTGGACATAAAAATGTTTTCTTTATTTATTTTATAACCCTTTCTGATTTTTTATGATCATCATAAGTATTTGAATTTCATAGGGTATAAGGAAGGGTCAGATAATGGATGAATTCAAGAAGATTTATGTCAAGAAAAAAATTCTTGTTTTATTTTAAGAGTTCTTATTTTATGAAAAAACAGGATACATTATAGAATTGTCCACTTAGTAATATTTGAGTTGTAATGTAATTATTATGTCCCACTTCTCTAAAACTCTAATCCTTAAAATATTCTCATCATTAATTCTTTATTTATCACATGAGTATGTAATGTTTTAAGGGCAGGGACTTATAGTTGGTATCAGAGGATAGTTAAGACAACATTAGGGATTATGAGTTTTGTAAGACACATGGTTAGTCTCTATGTATACACTTTTAGTTAAATCACTATTTTATAACTTTTTCATATCATGGAATCAATTATAAATGTAAGGAGGAGTATCTCAAAGGGCATTCCAATCTCTTTCTGATAACATGCTTTCAATAATTTTTGCAAAGTCATGTCTAGATGACTCTGAAATATTTTCTAACAAACAACTCAATTGCAAGAAATTTTTGGAGATATCAAACACATCTTCTATTCCTTGATACCATCATGGATCAAGGGTCATATTTAATCAAATCATTTTTCTAAATATTCTCATATTTTCACGAAAGGTAAATATTATCAAGGAATTTTCTAAAATTTTACCTTATCACAAGATTTTGCAGCATATTATGATTTTTAAAAAGGTTCTGAAGAAGAATATCCTTTTGCAACATATTTATATTTTATTTTAAACTATTTTATTTTAGAACATATGAATGGTATTATAAAAATACTATTTATTGAATTATTCAACTCAAACTCAGTCCGACTATTCTATAAAATGAAAATTTTATCAGTTGTTTTGAAATTATATGTCAAACAAGATTATTTTCAGAAAATATTTTTATGAACACCCATATGACCCAAGTTGTAAAAGTTGTATTTGGATAAATGAATATGATGATTTTGAAGGATCTCTAAATAACTCTTGCAATGCAAAGATCATCTATCTATGTGACCAACATGATGATGAAATAATATAGACATCGTGATCAAGGTATGATGTTCTTTCTTTTGGAATAGTGTTATTTTAAGGAGGTAAAAAATGTCACTATATATAAGACTTAATAAATTATGACATTGAGATCATTATGAGTTGGGATAAAAATGAGGTGTATAAGAAAACCATTGAGGATAAATCATGTTAATGTTATTTTTGAGTTTTTTAAAAAGGGACAACATGAAATACGGGTGACAACCCATCATGTCTGGCAAGGTTGTAGTAATCGAACCCACAACTGAAGGGCGAGAAGGGTTTATCACTTACAACCGGCCTACGTGAAACCACTGGTTAGTATGAATTATTATTTTCAGTTAAATGATTTTATTTATCAAGAATAATTTTATTTGGGATCCTATGTGTTATCAAATGGATATCCTTAGTATAAGAAAATGATTTGGTGATTATGTGAAAATGGTTATTTTGGAGGACATTCTCTCTTTTGGGAAAACTATATGCCTATGTAAAATAGAATACTGTGGGATTTCATTTGAGGAGTAATGTTAGAATTTTATTTTGGAAGAATCTATGATTAACCTATCATATATAGATTTGGTTTATTAATGGAAATGATTAAACTATCATGAAGAATATGTGATTAGGTTAATTAATTTTCAGTGTGACACTTATAGAGCATCTAATGTTATTTAGAGACATGTGTTATGATTTTTTTGGAATACTGGGTGATCAAATCCTTCTAAATTTTGGGTTTCAAACATGGTGTGGATTATTTTAAATATTTTTATGGATAATTATGTATTTATTATATTTTTTATCTTGGGTATTGTTTTTTCAGTTTTGGAGATTAAGATTAGTATTTATTTTTTTATAAGAGATTATCCTTTTTAGGTATTATATGATCTTGTACTATCCTTTTTTGGTTTAGGTTAATGTCTAAAGACACGGAAAATATATAATTTATCTTTTTTTGATTATGTGATTCTCTAGAAGATGATTCTAGTGCTTTATGTGTATCCATGTCATCTTAAATACTAATCATTTGGAGAAAATATGAGTTTGTGGTAGAAAAATATTAAAGGATGAAACTCTACTTGAAAAGTAAGTATATTTCTTTATGTTCTTAGTCAATCTTGTAAATAAAATCTCAATATTTATTAAAAGGAACCTAAAGCAAATAAATGTTGTATATTTACTTTTTATACTAGGGAATCAATGACCATTTAACTAATCACAGGTTTCTGGTTTTCTGAAGGTTATCTTTCTCTTGATCATGGTTTCTATGACTCTCCATCAGAACATGACACTTAGTTTCTCCTCCATATGTTATCTTAGGTGAGATTTATTCTTCTCTTTCCCCATTTTAAAGTGATAGCTGTATTGACTCTTTTACCGATATGGGACATTTAATGAAGTGTCTAAGCCCAATTTCAAAATTGTGAGGAAACAATTCCCAAAATGGGGGAAGGATGTAACGTCCCAGGTAAATAAAAAAATAACATTTTCAATTTTTTTAATATTTTTGAATTAAATATACATTTTACATTCAAGTTGATGATATGTCTTATAGTGTACTCAACATAAAACAACATGTTTCTTTTAAATCATGTGTTGCACACAACTTTGAGTTATACCAAAAAATAATATAATAATATTATTATTTTAAATGGTAGTTAACGCCTAGACATTGTATTGGAGGGAATGAACATAACTAACTACAATATGATTTCACATTTTTTCTAAATGTTTTTAATTTTATCCAATAAATTATAGAGGCATAAAATCAGAATGAAATTGATTTTAATCATGAAATACTATAATATTCTTTAAATGTTCTATTTATCACCTTTTGATAGAGAACCCTTTTTAAATAATTTTTCTTTTCACTTTAATATGTTCCATTTGAAAAAATAAAATTTTAATTTAGAATAGGGACATAAAATTTGACATTGGGAATTTTTTTTATTTTTATGATAAAGTTCTTTTTTTATGAATAGTGACAAATACTGCATTTTAATTTCAAACTTCATTTTAATATAATTTATTTATATTAATATTCTATCTTTTTATTTAGTTTTAAATTTTAATTAGATAATATTTTTATAATTTAAGATATTTTTGGTCCTTGAAATCAATTTTACATTGAAAATGGGCATAGACTCGTGTCAATCCATTGATAGTTTTTATTTCTTAAAAACACGCTTTTTGGTTTTAACAACAGGAATTAATTTTACATTAAGTTCTGCAACTTCATTATTTTGAATCTAGAAAAATGGATTCCATATTTGGAATCTGTAGGTCCAAATTTTCTCAATAGGTAAATTTTATTTTTAGAAATTATGAATAGTAACTTCAGTAAATATTTCATTTAATATGAGTAAAACGAAATTTTTGTGATTAAGTGTAAAAAATAATATTATAATAATATTAAATTACCCCAACACATGTCCTCACCCTATTGGACGATACATGTCTGACCAGACGAATCCTTGTGGCGATTTTGGGACCCCATGGAGAGAATTGTAAGTGGAAATGACATATTATAAAAATTAATTTAATGTTAAGGAAAATGTAACAAAAATATATATCTTCTAGTAAAAAAATTTATATGGGGTTACAAAAGTGATAGTTTCGACTATAAATAGTCATTAGAAAGATAAAAATATGTCATATATTTGGTTATTTTATTTATAATTTTTATACATTATATAAATAAATATATTTTTGACACAATAATGATGTAGTGATAACCTTATTAATGAATGAATTAAATAAATGAGATTATAAATATTAAAATAAATTTATTTTCAAACTTTTTATGACATAATCGAATTTTAAAGATTAGGATGACTTTTTATATTTGTATTTATGAAGTTATTTATAAATAATGATGTGGGATTTGATTTAAAAAGAAATCATGATATGAATAGTTCCAAAATGTACTTAATTCATAATTTAAAATATATAATATTTTATTTCATAGTATAAAATTCCAAAAATATAAGATTCAACCAAATAGTAATAATAAGTCTAAAATTAAATTAATGACTTCTTATTTTGTTTTTTATGATGTTTTGGTAACTATTTTGATTCTCAAAGTGTAAAATGCTTGATAAAATGGTAAGAGAAAAAAAAGATTATATAAAAAAGATAAAGGTTAAAAAATATCAACAAAATTTCAAATTTTTTTGGATGACTTTATTTCAACTTTTATTGATCTAATATTTTAATTTAATGATTTTATTATCTTTTTAAATGAAAAATAATTTTAAAATAATATAATACTTTCAATCATTCCTAAAGATCCCCTCCTCCAACTTATAAAATGCCACCACATTCAACCCATTACCCACACCTCTAAAGCCCCTTGGATTGCCCAAAATCTACCCCCAATAACCTCCCAAAATCCCTCTATTTCACAAATAATCCTTAATTTTGTATGAAGGAAATTAAATAAAACTGTTTGGTTCAAACCAAAGGGAGTTACCCGATTTATTGGTAATGTCTTCTCTTAAGTTATTTACTTTTATTTTCCTTCTCTAACCCAATTAACTCTCTTTATTCCATTATTTTAAAAAAAATTGTAGTATCCTTAATATATTCAAATGTTTTTATGATATTTATTTGAACTACACGTCCACAAACCTCTATATAATGGATATGAACATACTGTTTTTCTGGATGGCGAACTAATGCCTCATGAAACGATGATTATTCAATTTCTCCAACAACCTCTCATGGTGGCCATTATGATGGAATTATATTTATATATGATATAAATTATATTTATATTGTTTCTATAAAACTTTATTATTACATTATATCATACATTTATGGTTTCCATTTTGGGTAAATATGATAATTTCATTTGTGGAAGCGCGGACTACCGCCCCATCAAAGTGATATGACTCGTTCACGCCATACATAGAACATATAAAATATGGATTTAATGAAATTATGTAACATATATAAAATATGATATTATACTAGAATTATACTATACCTATTTATCATTGTGTTTTCATTCCATTAAATATGAAATAGAAATGAAAGTAGCATTCATGCATTTGTATGACTTACCATCTCCATGAACAGTGCATTTCATTTATTATCACCAAATGTTTTTTACTATTAAAATGCATATATATATATATATACTAGATATATAAAATATATATGATATGTAAATAATTAATATCATTCTGGAGATAATAAAATTTTGACCACGTGGACAACATGTAATTATAAGAAGTTCATTTTTTACTCAAGAACCAGATATCGACAAAACAACCATAATTCACATAAATGATTATGTAATGTTTATAACATGGTAATATTGATATAAAAGGAATAATAAACTTTAAAAAGGTTTCAAAAATTGTAAATTAACATTAGTTTATTATTTTGGATATTAAATAAAGAACGAGTCAAGTAGGACACGAGGTAAGAGAACTTCCTAAACCAATTTCCATTCTTTAGGTTAAACTTATACTTCCTGATTATATTGTGCTATGATTATTCAAGAAATAACTTTTGACATCCTATATTGTATTTATGTGTACATTATGTGTACTTATAGTGAATAAACAAAATTGATCTATTTTATTTAAAAAATTACCTTTGTAAGGGACATCATCAGAATCTCCTTTCATTGAGTCATATTTTGATTTATACACCACTTTATTTTATATAGTGTATAATCCCCGTTGACTTTTAATTTCATTCCAAGGGAATATTTTTTCTAGGAATCATTTTACTAAATGAAAAAAAGACTGTTTCTTTTGAATGTACGTGGTCACAATTACACTTCCGCCGATGTGATCATTCTTTGATACTTGGATTTCGTAACAAGCTATAATGTTTTTAAAAGGAAAATAACTACCACATACCATTTATATGTATTTTGGTTGTGAAAATGGTTTGAGGAAGCATTTATAAAGTGAATATCCTAAAATTATATATTTTGATTGTAATGTGGAAATTTTATCTTTCCTTTATTCTTGTTTTATGTGTTATGATTATGTTAAGGTTCATGGGCATTGTTTACGTATATGGGTGGTTTTGTGATAAAAAAAGGCCGGGAGAGCTCGAGATAGCACTCCAATGCATTGGGTAACGTGACAGAGTTAAATTTTAATGTTTCTACTAAGATATTTAGGGAATATATCATGATGGGTATTCCAAACATAACTCCCAATATATATATGAAATCTACAATGTAAGTATGTTATGGATGCCACAAGTTACCATTATGATTTATGATTTCTATGTGATATTCATAAATCTTATGATTTCATGAGGTATGTATAAGAGTATTTGTTTTGTATGTATTGATAGACTAATGTTTTATTTAATTATATTATAACCCTTACTGATATTTTTGTGCTCATACAAGGTTTTGGAAAAAAAATTCATGGGGTTTAAGGAAGGGGAAGAGAAAGAAATATTTCAAGAAGATTTATATCAAGAAAATAATTCTTATATTCTTTTAAGAGTTTTTTAATTTATGAAAAAATGGATACTTGGTAGATGTGTCTACATGGTAATATTTTATTTGTATTGTAATATTTATGGCCTAATTCTCTAAAACTATAAACCTAAAAAGATCTTCATTGGTAATATTTGATTTAACTCAAAATTAAGTAATGTTTAAAGGATGGGGCCTTACAATTACTATGTTTCAATATTTACGAAGAAATCAAACATTTCAGATAAATTCAAAAGAATAAACATAAACTTTATTCAATGTCTAGAATTAAAAAATGGTTTTTATTTAATGAAAATAATTTTTTCAATATGATAAATTTTATTTTTTATTAAAATCATCATTTATTCTCAAAATTCTGATTTTAAAATTCTTGATGATTTTATAAAATCATAGAAAATTTAAATTAGGTCTCATAAAATTATCACATAATTATAAGAAAAAATATTAAATATTAAATATTAAATCTATTTAATTAAAGTAAATTTTATTTTAAATCATCGTATTAATTATAATATTGTAAATAAACATTTACTATAAATAAAAATACCAATAAATATTTTATGATTTTTAAAATAATTATTTACTTATTAAATGATATAAATATATCATATTTTAATTTATAAATTACATGAATACTATTCACACATTTATTGGTGTGGTTACAATTAAAATAAAAAATATGTTATTAATATAACGAAAATCACAGTTGAATAAAAAATCAAATTTTTACACTATTCACTGGAATATTAATATTTCTAGAAAATGCCAAAATTTCACCCTAAGATAATTTTCACATTCCTATTTCAAAAATTAATTTCCTTTCTATCAATAAATATTAAAAAATATTCATTATTTAGTTTAAAACAAGGGAGCCATTAAAAGATGGTAAAACTACAATTCGAAAAAATAGTCTTTTAATGCGTGAAATTTGATTCATTATGATATTATGCTGATAAAAGAATTTGGATTAATATAAAAACTTTTTATTGAATGTATAATATATAATTTTCATAATTTTTTTAATAAAATTTATATCCTCTAATTTATCGACAAGGTTATAAAGGTCATTATAAAATAATGATTTTTCATTATGTAACACTATTCATTTAAATTATGTGCTCTGTGAAAACTATAGTGTTGAATAAACTAAATTGAAAAAAAGACATACCATAAAATAATGGGATGTCATAAGCTTCATCAACTTTCAAATAACTTATTATTTAGATATTTGTAAAAGATACGGGTTCACTATTTGTTTTCATGGCAATGGGAATCATGTGTTACTTTATAATTAATATTTTAAAACACGGAATTGTTTGATTTATTAAAACATTGGATTTTAATATTATGCATTTCATGCATACATAGATCAAGTTCACAATCAGGTCACCTTTGATGGATTTCATAAATTGGACATAGAATAATGTTTCTATTTTTAATATTTTTCATGTAATGAATTGATCACATATTATAAATTCTTAATGTTTGATAATATAATATAATAAATGATAACTTATAGTAATAATTACCAAGAACATTAGTTAAATTCACATAATACACCAATTAATCTGACACAACCAAGAAAATATCATGCTTTCCATTATTTTTCCACTTCTCTTATCTATTTAATCAAAGATTATATGTGTACCATTATTACATGTGATGCCAAATTCCCACTTAATTCATTTGATATGGGTGTTTCCATTGAAATAAATATTTTTTCTACCACGATACCTTCATTATTTTTGTAGGAGAAGCCTTTATGTATTATACACATTTCTACTAGTATTGTTCCCCAATAAAATTCGATTTAAAATTCTTTGAACTCCTGAGAGTCATATATCTTACGTAGTAGCAGAAATTTATTATGGAGATACCAAAATATTGAACATGTCTTCATTTATATAATCCAAAATCAATAGAAAGTAATTTTACCCTAATATATCAAATCCAAACATAATATAATTCATCGATATATAAAATAATTAGTTCATGTGTAATATATATTAGAATAAACTTAAAAATTATCATAAAATCAATTTTTAAATTTCATTAAATAGTAATATTCACAAATATATATATATATATATAATTAATGACATAACATTTATCTATTCATGAAAAAATATTAAAAATGTTAAAATTTATTCTAATACTTCCAAATGTCATGAAAATTGAAAATATACTAAATAATTAATCATTGAAAAAAAATCTTGACAACAAATAATCATTAATTAACAATAAAACTAGGTTAAACCAAAATCTAGTAAAACATGTGGAAGATTGTAAAGGATTTATTTCATATTATGAAGGCCCTATTTAATGACACAAATATGAAGGCCACACCATAGAGATGACTAGTATACATTCAATGACTATATATTTGGAGATATCCATATTTTGGAGAATAATCTACATCCCAATTGATGTTATTATCATGAAGAATTGAGACTAGCATGAAATATTGTAATTCTATCAAATTGAAGGTTGTTCCTTTAGTAGAATAAGAAAAATGATCTTACTGTATCTGTAAAATTATTCAATATAATGATGTTCTCTATTCCACAACCTAAGTGGAAGTTGAAAAATGGTTTCAGCGAAACTTTATCATTTCACTATAAAGGAATATTTTGTTTTGTGATGTATGTTTTCTAAATAGTTTGAATAGAAATAATTATGGGGAAATATATTATAGGTTTTCTGAATAGTTAGACATATTAAACAATGATATCCAAATAAGATAAAGGAAAATTTATAAAAAATTAATCATGGAGGGACTTAAAGTTGAGGAAAAATGTGTTAAATAAATATCTAATTTATAATTTGAAATTAAAACATTTAAAGGATATAAAAGATGTTATTGTGCATTAGAATAAAAATCACACATATAATATAGATTATATTATGATAATATTGATTTTCATATAAATATAATAATTATTTATTATATGGATTATAGAAGAGATGTTTCTAAGGTGGAATAGAATTAGAGATTAACATTAAATGAATGGTTTCTTGTTTATATCATTAAATATCTAGAATTGAAAAAATTGAATCATCATGAGAAAAAAACATGATGTTTCGTCATATATAAATTTGATGGAAATATTTGATGATCAATATTACTATTGATTTCATCATTGTATCCCTCTTAAAGGTAGTAAGTATCAGAAGGGAAATAATTATAGACTATAGAGGTATAATAATGTCCTTGAAAAAAAAATAGATTGTAAATTACTAGTCATTGAAAATATCAACATAATATTGATATTTGTTCCTTTGAATAGCCTTTTATAGGTGAACTAAGTAAAATCAGTGTGTTTATACTCTATATTTTTTATTTGATTATGATTAAAATTAAATTAATTTTTCCCTTACTAGTGAGAAGAAAACCCTAATTTTTTCTAAATAGAATAAGAAATATCATCACCCAAATTCACTCCCCCACCATATAACATCAGAGTGTATAATGGTAACATGGGACAATTAGTTCTATAAAATACATTGGTTGATTCCTGAACATATTTTTACATTTAAACTATCTTGGAAAACATTAATAATAAAATGGTACTGGACATAGTAGAAGGTTGTAGTAATTAAATATGGGGGAATATTATGAGATCTCAACTGTGACCTCTTGGGATATATGGGGATTCTTTTGTAGTATATGGATTATATGTATGTATTCCCATATGAAGTAAATTTATAGAATGTGGAAAACATTTTATAAATGATGATTTTAAGGCTCATAAGTCCTTATTAAGATAACATTATAATAATATATATAAACATGGTTGACTGCTCAATTGACCATGCTATTTATGATATTTTTATGCTATCTTTTCATGTGACACCAAAATGAAGAGGAAGATTTTCATGTTCAATAAAATATACTAAAATATATGAAAATGAACTCAAAATAAAATATAGATGGTTTATTTAATCATATTACAATTCTTTTTTTATATTCATGGACTTGGTCTGGAGATCATTGATTTAGATATTTTTGAATACTATGATAAGAAGACAACATCAAATATATAATCAAAAAGGATGAGTTCTAGAGGAGATGAATCTTGGTGAATTTCTACTTGATGAATTATATAGAAAAATAGTTTCTTATAAGATTTAGGTGAAACCTGATAACTATTTATAACATTTATATAATGGTATTAAATTCCAATTTATTGAATGATTGTAATATTAAGAAGTTAAAAATGAGTATGATGTAAGTGATGAGTTCTTATCAATTACAAGAAGGATATTTAAAATAGGAAAATGTTGATTTAGGGGAAATATTACACTAGATGTTTCCATTGTGGTAAGATTAGACCTACAATTACTAGGTTTCAAAATTGGTTCAATGATGGAGATAGTGGGGGTTAAATTCTACCTAAAATAGAATAATAAATTTACTCCTTGAAGTAATTTCAATTATGATCATTCTAGTTGAAATAACGTTCAATTTAATATAATATTTTAAAAGTAATAATATTATGGTGAGGAAGATATCATGTAGGGTATTGAAAATTATTTTATATTAGATGATGAATATGTAATGATTGCTTTAATGGAGATGTATAAAGTGGATATATAAGACAATGACCAATAAGAGGGATTTGTAATCCTCCAAGTGGATTTGGAAGGAGATCTTGAAGATTTTGATTTATAAAGAAATAGTAATATCAAAAAATAAAGGAAATTTATGTACTATTAGTGATATATTTATGAACATGAACCTAAATAAGAGTTTCCTGAGAAATTGTTGGAAGAATGTGAAATATGAAGAAGATGCATATTATAAATTTTAGATTTAAGAAAAAAGGAAGATCATTGAAGTTATTATTTTTTATATCATAGATAATGTAAAAACGTTTTAAAACTTTCATTAAGATACTATTTATTTTAATAATAAATATTGAACCTCATATCAACATAAATGGTTCAAAGAAGAATCTTAAATTCAGGAATTTACCGGATAATGTGTTGAAGTAGAGTGTTGAATCTAGTATAAGAAAATTTGATGAAATGATTAGTTCTCAAACACCAAATAGTGTGGGTAAAATGGATATTTACTTTCATCATGAAATATGAAATATAAGGTCAATATGAATGAAGAGTGTAGGAAAATAATTTAATGAAAATGATATCATCTAATAATATCTTATCAATAATCAAGGTATTTTCCAAAATCAATAGATATATGGATAGGTGAGAGTAATGGGATATATCAATAGATGAAATTACATTTTTTTTATTATCCAAAAAAATTATTTCTTATTAAAATGAAGTTGAAAACTATCTTATATTATAATATATTCAAATCATGAAAAATATATTTGGAATATACTATTCCAATAAGGTATTAAACTCTTTCAATGGTAAATATTTTAATTCATCATGAATTTTAAAAAATAGTTGATTAATGTCATTGATGTGGGATATAAACTTATGTATGGAAGAAAAGAAAGGATTCAAGATGTTATAATTAATACCCCATAATCCATAGGTTTTATCCAGTAAAAATAATATAAATATACTTGATGAATTTCCCAAAAAAACGAAAAGTTCAAATAAAAATCCCAACTCATTAGAGAATTCCTTTGAATGAAATAAGGGATATTTAGAATGAAATAACATGATCAGTCTCTATAATGTTTGAAGAAAACAAAAATATGTATCTTAATAATTCATTACCAAGAACCTTAATTTTTTGTGTCTTTAGAAACTAGATATATAATCAATTTATTTACAAAAAATATTCAATATCTCCATCTATCATTCTGCATAAATTTTACCCATTTAGACTTATAATACCAAATACATTTCTTTATGATATAGGAAATGGGAATACATGAATGGTTGAACTCATATGATTAGTACATGTAAAAACTGGAACTAAAAATTAAAGATGATAATTATTAATAATATGAGCGTAAGGTAATGTAAACATGATCATATATTATAATAATAATACCCAATCATTCATTGATCATAAACCACAAGTCATAGAAAAATAGTTTTTCATAAGAGTATGGAAACATCATTAATCAATAATGATCCCCTAGAGTATATCATAAATATAAGAATATGAATAATTCTATTGAATAATCATATGTATATAAAAGAATTGCCTTTTTATGTATAATTTCCAATATCATCCCCACCTAGTAGACATAGTCCAATAATTTATTGGTTTCACTACCCAGTCCCTTGTAGTCCTTGGTGGAAAGTGTCCCATAGTGGATTAGGTTCCAACCCGATTATGTTACATATTATATCCTAGGTATAAGTCTATAATCAATGTATTTAAAAAATATATATATTTTATCCCACTTATCACATCATTTAAAACATTAATATAAGTGTTATAATGTCATAAAAACATTCATAAATTCTTTATTTCTTAGTTAACTACCTGGAATAAAATATCTTTCATGAATACATCCTTAAAAATCAACCATCATAAAACATATAGAGAAATAATTTAGAAGGTATCATTAAATCATATACCAAATTATTTATATTAATCAATAAAAGATATGGAACTTTTTAAAAACACTTTTTTAAATAAAGTTTGAATATTCTTTGAAAACAAGAAAAAAATCTTTTCTTTAGAAAAAATTTAAAAATGAAAAATAATAAAAAAATGGGAAAGTGATTATATCTGAAAAATGTTTTGAATTTATAAATGTAATATTAATATAAAATAATGGTCATGATATTGATATAAATCGGTCATGTGGTAAACATTAAAAAAATTACACCTTCAGAAAGAAAGTCAAAATTAACCCTTATAGAAATTGAAAAAAATTATAACTTGTTAAAACATTTCAAAAAGTAAAATAAACGTTCAAATAAACTCAAACAGTAATTTTATTATATATAAAAATCTTTTGAAAAAAAAATAACAAAGATAGAAAGGGATAGAAAATATTCCATACCTACACAATGAAATTGGGTTATATTTTATTAAAACAATTTGTTCTATCTTTTTTAGTGAAAAATCTTGGTAAAAATGAACAAATTCCTAAAATACACATATAAAAAATTGTTTTCTTATGGAATTAATAAAATAAAATTTTCTCTAATGAAATTTGGAACATAAATAATCCCAAAAAAGTGAGATTATAATATAAACTTTCACCCCAGTCTTTTGCACAGTTAAACACACCATAACCTTTATTATAGTAAATTATAATATAATATAAATATATATATTATAGTAATATTTATATCTATATTACTATATAAAACTCACGTATAATTTATTATCACCTTTTTGATAATAATTATTTGTTAAAATTAATATTTGGGTATTAACTGTTCTTTTTTTCTTTTATATTTTAGTTTCCAGATTCCAGTCATTTAAAATTTTTCATGGTTATAGAATAATAATAATTACATTCATATTATAAATAATATAAAATTCTATAATAGTAAATATAAGGTTTTAATGAAAAAAATAAATTCATTGTTTCATGGAGGGGGTTGTCCTCAAACACACATTGGAAATATTTTTATTTTTTAAATTCATAGAATAAAGGGAAGGATGAAAATAATTTAACATTCTATAATAATGGTTATTTAATTGATATAATATTTTTTATTTAAAATTTTATATATAAACATTAATGTGAGATGATTATGGGAAATAAAATACATTGCTTCTTAGAGGCGGTAGTCCACACAAACTCAAGATCGACATTTTTATTTTCTATAAGATGTAATTGAAGAAAATAATAATTGTTAAATAAACATAATACTGATTAATTAATTGAATAATATTAATTCATTTATTTTGATGTGGTTATAATTGATTTGGAGGAGGTCGAAGAATAAGTAAACAAGACTGAACTCAGTTAATATAATTTCTTCATCAATGGGTATCATCAATTAAATCTCTCCTTAAACATTCTAGGATATCTCATTTAGTGAGAAAAAAACTGCTATGTTGTGGATATGTTTTTTTATAAATGATTTTGGTAGTTTTCGATTAACATATGGTAATTTATGTGTGTATAGAATTGATAAGAAGATGTGTTATTTTATAAGTATAAGGAGTATAACCCTAGTAAATATTAAGAACTTTTACATATATTAAATTTAATTCTCAAAGATATTCCATCAAATTAAAAAAAAAATTATATAATTTTAGGTGCTTCCAAAGTACAAAATAATCAATTAAATATATAGGTTTTATATTATCTGACACTATATCCCTTATTTTAACCCTTTTTATCAATTTTAATCCCTTACTCTAGTGAATTAACATTCACCACAGTCACTTATTTTTATTATGAAAAAATAAATTAAGACTAACACCAAATTATTATATGAGGAATACAAATATTAAATCAATTTTTTTATATTAAATTTTTAGAGGAGGATTAAATTATTTCTATTATCTCTACACAAAATGTGTAAAACCCAATTTCATAAACAAGTGTTTTTGAACCATAAAATGAATTTAATTTTATATTATTCATAGTAATAATATTTATATGAATGTTAATTTATTTATTTTAATATATTATCTATAAATTTCATTAATATATATCATTAACATTGATTAATTTCTTTTAATAAGGGTAATATGCATTGCGCACAGAATAAACTATTTTCTGTAAAATATCCCTTCTTACCTAAATATGATTCTATCTTTAAATTGAAACAATTGATATTAAATACTTTCAGGATTATTAATTATTTTCATGTATTAAAAACAAATTTAAATAATTTTAATAATAAATTTAAGATAAATTAGCATCTAATTAATATCTTATATAATAAATAATGTTTTTAATCAAAACATTTTCATTTAGATAAAATAATATACTAATATTCCTTGAACTTAAATAATAATTTTATTTATGTAATTAATTGATTTTAAAAATTAGTACATGAATATTGTAATTGAATTTTAATGAAATAATTCCTTAAAATTAAAAAATATATAAAAATATAATTCATCAATGCAATTAATATCAGTCTCTTTAGGACTAATTTCAATTTCTATTATAAATTTGACCCCTTTTTTTTTACAAAGTCATTTATTTACCATTATTATTTAATTGTCTAGTAATTATTTCTATTTTGTGTTGTACTAAATATTTATTCACATATTATTAGTTTTCCATTAATCACACGATATTTAACTCATTTAATTTTTTAATTTATTATATATTATAAAATAATTGGGTGTTATATTATTCCCTATTATATATATTTTTTTACCAAAAAATTACATTAACCAGTTAGAATCCAATTATGATACTTTTTCTACATTAAAACCTATGGTTCCCATATAACTCATTCAAAATTATTGTTTCCCCGAAAAACCTTATCTAGGTGGGTTTATTTATTCATAGTCAGTATTTACCTTTAATAAAAAATCATCGATACTTCTTCCTCATAAGAAATGACATTCTTCATTGTATAATATGTGATTTATATATGATAAATATTATATATGTATTTTCATAGAATAGATACATGGAAGACATCATGAATTTTACATATGTTTAGTGGAAGATTCATCCCCTCAGCTACCATCCTAATACAATAATTAATATCAAATTTGATGATATATCAAAGGATTAAATTGACCTAACTCAAAATATCATAAACATATTTAAATGATATATTCAATGGGATATTTTTGGTTAAAAATACATCAAGGAAGCATTAAATCATGTTTGGGATTATATTTTTTGTTGACAAAGAGGGTTTGTTTATTTTCATGACGGTTTTCATTGTGAGTTTTCGAGTTCCATAGTTAATGTTGATAAACATTGTTGAAAAATAACAATGATAAATTAATGGTCAATCTAGATGTGGTACTAATAGAACATATATGAAGTAGAGGCATTTCCAGTGCTTTCCCAATTTTTAGGCCTAAAAATCAGAAAATAGGGAAATATGTTTTTGGAAAATGAAGTTGCATACAGGATTGAAGGTGGCTTTGAAACATGAGAGAAATGCATGATTCAGTACAATAAATTCGAAAAATTAAAAAGGAATGAATTGCGTGAAAAATTTTGAAATGTACCAGAAAGATGCGGTCGCGTGAAAGAAACTTGTGTTCCCAATGTGATGTCAAATGGGGGTTTTCACGCTTGATGAGGATCATCGGTGACACATCGAATCTTCTACATAGAGTTTGGTGATTCTTATAAATATGAGGTGATCCCCCATAACATGAGGTAGCTCAATAGTTAGAGGGAATATGCACTATGGATCACTTAAAAATTTCATGAAATGGGAGTTGCATGAATGATTTAGTGTTTCACACAATCTAATGAAGTAGCATATAATTTTTGAGGTGTGTGAAAGATTGATGTTTCACGTAAGGGGTGTTCGATGAAAAAGTGGAATCTTGCGTGCAAGGAATTTATGTTTTTTACAAGACATAATAGGGTTGCATTAAAGATTTAGAGTCACTCAGTACATCTATGGTAAAGTGGTATTTATTAGTTGGTGAAATAGGGACATAAATAGTTCATCTACATATAGTGAAGGATTCGTTCATTTTAAATAATTAAGGGACCAACAAGTATATAAATTGTGTGTTGGTCTTATGAAGAATCAGTGAGCACACTTTAGTTGAGAGAGAAGTGAGATATCAAATTGTGATTGGTTATAAATTAAGAGGAACAGTGAGTTTACTAAAAATGTTGTAATCAATAGTTCTTTTATAGTGGATTTGGTACATCGGAACATCATTGGTGTGTGCACAATTTATGTAGCCCCTTGAGGGTGAACCGAGTAAAATTTATGTGTCATGTGCATACTTTGATATTTTTTCATACTTTGCAAGGGGAAAGAGTGACAAGAGTGTTTTGATTAAAAAACAAGATCAAAAGAGGGAATTGTTTTAATCTTTCCTACTCTAATTCACCCCCCTCTTTGGATATCTAGCATAGTGGACCAAAAAAATACCATATCATTAACTTTTATCATTATGTCACATTGAAAAAAGTCATCATAATTTTTATGTAAACATGGAGATTACATGAATTGATAAAGAATATCATTAAGATTATGTTACATTTCATTATCTCTCTCATGTCTCAATATCTATTTTTCTCATATTTATTTCTATAATATTGATCTATTAAACATATTTACATAGAGTTCTTCATATGAATACATCTGAATACTTTATTGAAAATGTTTGTTGTAAGAAAATTCAACCATTGGTAGGTTTTTATCACTAAAACCATTGAAATCCATTAAGGAATATCTAAAAATATATTTTAGGGTCTGAAATATAGAAACACTAATTTTTCATACATCCCTGTTAAATAATTTTTGTACGATAAACAACATAATAGTGTTAAAAATTTATTATCCAAATGTTCAGTGTTAGGGGAAAATAATCTCATACCTCACATGAATGTAATATGACATAAAAATATAATTAAATAGTTTATGATTATCCATATAAAATCTCACATTATCCTTCAAAAATATCATTATTTGAGGATATACTACAAAGATAGGGGCGAGCTTTAATCTCAATAAGGCTAAGTATAACATTATGAAAATAAGATACATGAATCAATAGTTCATGTGGGATAATAATCATTATAATCATTCCATAATCATCATATAAGTATTATAAGAATGATTAATGAATTTTAAAAAGGCATGTAATGTGGTACTTGAAAAAAATGAAATATTGTATCATCATGGACAGATATTATACATATTTGTGAACAAAGCTAGCATCATGTTTACACATAACATTTTTGAATAAATCATAACATCATCATTTTAAAAAATGATATCATCATGTTCACATATAATAAAAATAATATCATGAGATACATCACATTAAAAAATTCATTGAAGTTCTGTATAATTCCAAACCCACCCATCACGTCATTATATTCACATAATAATGCATTCTATATAGAATGTAATACTATCATAGTCCTCAAATAACCATTGGAAATGAATATTGTTCTTAATAATTTACTAAGGAATACATTCATGAATAAACTTGTGATTTCCAAATGAATATGGGAAAAGATATTTTTTATAAACATCAATATTCTTAATTAATAAAGAAACAACTCAAGAAGAGTCAAAGATGTGTTTCAAAATGAAATGAATTCTCTTGTAATAACATTGAATTTGGATTAAAAAATAAACCTAAAACATTTATATGAAAAAAGGGAAGAATATTGAAATTATAGTTAAGGAATATTTGATAAATATCTTTACGAAAAATAATTTGAATTAGGGATACCTTAATGGAAATGAGTTGGGTTTTAGAATCCCCTTACCTTAAATCACTCTTTATTTCTTCACATTTTTCGCACATAAATTATAATGATACGTTTATTAAACATTTTATCTAGAAGGTATTTATTTCAATTTTTAGAACTATATATCAATTATAATCATTAGACTACATTTTTTAATATCAATGGATAATGTGAGTACTATTTGATATCATGTTTCCCATAAATATTTCTCTCTTTCCTACAATTTCCCTATTTTGTTCAATGTAATATATACTTTAGCTGAATTTATTCCAAAATCATGAAATAAATAAATAAATAATTTTATATATCATAAATAATTTATTTTAACTAGCCCTAGGGTTTTGATTAGACAATAATTGGCAAAAATCCTTATTGTTGGTTAACCGACCATAAATGGGACATTATCAAAAGGGTGATAATGGAAAGTATGAAAATAGAATATATCATAAAAATATTAATGATAGTGGGTTACCATAATTAATATAATTAAAACATGATATATAATTATGATTATACGACTTGGGTTCTAAATGGTTATATAAAAAGAAAAATATAAGAGCAGAATGAAAGGAATAATTTGTGAGAGCATACACTCTTCTCGATGTCGATTCTTCTTTGTGATACTAAAATACTTTAATGATTGGAGTTTGATGGATATATATATTCCCAAGTTAATCTAAGATAAATATGAGTGGTTATTTGAGAATTTATGGTCCTTTTTTAGGAGAGGCAGGAGAGGTTTTCAAATGGAGGTAAAGGGATTATTTATATTAAAGGAGAGGGGTATTTTTGAGTTACAATATTCAATAAAATAAAATATCTAATGTAACACATATAATCATGAAATTTTTTACATTATAAATAATATTTTTGTTAAATAAAACAATTTTGTGATTTATAATCACATTAAAATTTTAATTCATTAATCTTTTCAAATGTAAAAGTGAAAAAATAAAAACATATCATTTTAACGTAATACTTCAGATTTTATATTTTGAAAAGTATTTTTTTCCTTTTGAAATCGTATCTGTTATATTTAAATGAAACATTTATCAAATTAAATATGTTATGTATGAGAAAAAAGTTATATAATTTTTATTTTCTTAATACTTCATGAATGTTGTAATTAAGGATACATTGGTTCTCAAAAAACTGAATTTTCACTATTCACCTGAAAATTGATTGATTTCTGAAAATTACCAAAAAAATATCCTTAGAATATTTATTCTTTTTGATTTTAGAAAATATGTTCATTTTAAAAAATATTTTTCTATCATTCTTGTGGTTAATCTATAATATAAAATTATTATTATTATGAAATACTAAAAAACACAGTTTCCCCAAAAATGTGGTCATATTTTCATTCAGTTTGTTAATGATGATATTTAGTTTTTTCTGAATTATAATAAATATATTTAATTATATTACTCATGATTAATATTATGTATATATATATATCAAAATTTATTATTTTGAGGTAAATAAGTATTCCAACAGTCGGGTTACTATTCCCAATGGTTATGATTCAATTCCAACAGACTAATTACATCCTATAAATAAATCTTTATTCATTAATTGATTATTCACATCAATTCCACTTAACGTTCTAAAATTCCATTTTATATAATGAAAATTGGTTTAATAATATTTTTTCCCTATATTTCTTTTCATGGGAGGGATGATACAATCCAATATGGGTGATCATAAAAGATTCATTAGTGTATTTCTATTTTTTATTTTCTGTCAACATTTAATATTTAGTGATTTACTTGGTTTAGTCATTGATTAATGTAATAATTTTTGTTAATGAAATTTTGTTTTGTTTGTTTCTATATATACTCTATGTGTATAATACTATATCATGTAAAACACATTTATTATAGAATCCATTTTAATTTTAAAAGTTAGGGTCGTTACATTATTCCCCCATTTAAAAGTTTTGTCGTTAAAATTTCATCCCATATTATTAGTTGAGAATTGATGGGGTACTTTTTTCATTGTTATTTTTGGTTCCAATGTTTCCTCTTCATACTGATGGTTCCTCCAAAAAACATTGACAAGGTGTGTTTTCTTACTGTATAATATTCTATCTCTATAGTCTATGATCTTCACATAAGGCTCTTCATATGAGAGGTCATTATCTAGTTTTATCACCTTCGTATTCAGTACATGAGATGAATAATGTATGTACTTCCACAAGAGAGATACATGGAACACATCATGAACATGGTCCATGTTTTTTATAATAGCTAAATGATAATATAAATATATTATATTATCAAGGATCTTAAAGGGAAAAATGTACTTGGCTAAAAGATTCCCTTTCTTACTGGACTATATGAATCTATTACATGGTGATATTCAAATGAAAACTATGACTCCAACTTCAAACTCCAAATACCTTCAACGTTTTTTAGTATATCTTTATTTATAACTATAATGTTTTTTTATTTATCTATATTTTTTTTATCCTTCTCCTTCATTTTTTTCATAAGTTCAAGTCCTTGTAGCTTTCGTTCACAAAAATCATCACATGAAGTCTAATTTCTACATCCCTTCCCATATAAAGATTCATATTAATACATTTGAATACTTGAGTTTTGTTTTTTATTGTATGATAAATCATGTAATGGAAAATGTTGATCCCATACACCTTTAAATTCCATTGAGTAGGATCTCAATATTTCATTTAGAGGATGAACGGTCCATATAGATTGGATATTAGTTTGGGGGTAATAGAGAATCCTTAAATTCAACTTAGTATAAATAGAAAATAGAATACTTCTCCGTGATTTAGATGTTAATCTTTGATCATGATTATAAATGATCGAAAGTGGTATTCCATTAATATTTATAGCTTACTTTACCTATATACTTTCACATTATCAAGAAATAAATCTTCCAAAATAGAAATGATGTGGGAAGTCATGTTGAGTAGATCCAAAAATACCCATATGACATTGTTTCCTTTAGATGTATTTAGAAGGCTGGTGAAAAAATCCATGGTGATGTTCTCCCATTTTTACATGGTTATAGTTAATGGTTGCAGTAACCCATTTAGACTAGTGTCTCTCTATATTAACTAGTTCACATACAAATAATCATGATTGCATTCATCAATCTTCTTCTTCATGTTGCCCCATGAGAAATGCTCTCGAAGATCATGATACATCATGGTTGGTTTGGGATTGGTGGAGAAATATGAGCTATATGAATTATCTGATAGGTCCTTCTTTATATTATGTTATAAAGGCACACAAATTCAAGTTCCAAATAAAATGAAACCATCCTTATTGATGTGGAACTCATGTGAACTCCCTTCATTTACTATTTTCATCTTATTTTAATGCTTAAGATTATACCATTGTACCTCCTTGATCATTTCTTGGATAGATGTTTGGGAAATCCTTATGAAAAGTTATGATGTATTCAATGTTTTTATGATTTATGTTATATACTTTTTATATCCATGAATATTTGGTTTTTCTCAATCCGCATCTTGCAAAGAGTAGCATGCTATTTTCAATTTGGATAAACAACTACCTTGTTCGCCTATCCTAGATGGTCGGGAATAGAGAAACTATTTTCCTTTGTTATCTATAACCATGTCCATTGATGCATGTTGAGATCCTTATATGTGAATATATACATTAGACTTGTGATATATTTATATATATGTCACAATTATAACCATAGAGACACTTACACCAAATTTTTTATTCAACAATCATTTATGTTAACACAAAATCATGCATTAGGTAGTTCTCCCCATAGATCTTCAACTCATGTGAGCATAGGATATCAATTTTTCATTCTTCTTGAGCATACAACCCAAGACATTTTAAAGAATCACTATATTTCAAAAACCCATATCAAATTGATGGTAGTGTTATTATATACATAGTGATTAGCGTATTTTTGAACTCCTTAACACCTTCCTCACATTCTTCGATCCCAACATAATTTATTCCTCTTGATGTTAACTAAGTTATTGGAAAAAAAAATTAAAAATTTCAAAAAAACAATGGTTGTACCCTTATAATCAATCAAAAATATTAATTTCCATGAAACTAGTGGGTTTGGGTCATTCCTCAATTTCTATTATCATTGAAGGGTAAATATAAATTCCATATGTTTTTATCACATGCCCTAATAATGTCGTTTTTAACATACAAATTAAGGAATTTATGAACATAGAAAACATTTTATCTTTTTTTAATGTTGGAAGAACATTCATTATATGATATTCATGTTCGTACATACACTTTCATTAAATGATAATATCAATGTAAAATACTTCTACAAAACAGCTTTGGTGTTTTCTAATAACTATATTCAAAAAATCATTTATGATTTAAGAGGAATTATAATGTATCAAGGGAATCACTATGAACTTGTAGTATCTTTACCATGTGCAGAATCCCATTTTATAACTATATTCCTTATTCACTTTCACCTGATGATATCTATAATGATGATATAATATTGAGAATTATTTATTTTATTGTATTTGATGAAAGATGTTTCTAGGGGATACATAGTCTTTATGGTGATCTATTTCAGGTAACAGTTTTAAATGAATATATTCATTGATCTATTGTTTTTAATTTATAAAGAGTATTGGTTCTCCTAAAGGTGATGCACTATGGAGTATAAATCCTTTGTCTAGATACAGTTGTACCTACTTCATTAACTTTTATTGTTTGATTGGTGATATCATATTGGGGAATTTTGATATAGGAGTGGATTTATTTATAATATCTATTTATAACTCTACCTAACAATATGGTGTAATTATGAGTAACTATTCAAGAATTACAACAATGTATTCCTTCAAATGGGGAATTTCCTCATGTATGATACTTTCTTTTGACAAAACTATTTGGGAAAGGTATGATTCTTTATTGGGTATCAACAACTACACTATTGACATGTTTTCTAGATGTGATTCATGATCATCCTATCTTTAATATAAAAGTATGGTATGGTTGGAAATATCAAAAGAGATTGAATTTTAATTATGGTTAATGAATGATCTATATAATGAGAGATAGTCCATTCTTAGTATAGTATAAAATTCACCAAAGGGAAGGAATAAAATATTCTCTAGTAGAATCATCAACATTATGGTAAGAGGATATGATTCCAACACATGGATTTAAATAATTGCACCACTCGGGTTTATATAGATATGTCTAATTCAATGTTTTAGGGTGTAGATTCAATATTTTTAGAAAATATAATTGATATAAGAGAACTAATTGAAATAGAATCATATAAAATTTTGAAATTATGGAGTAAATAGTAATTATACCATGTATGACTTCATTATTATGCTCCACTTCAGCATTAATGATGGCAGACGATTTCCTATTCTCAATTGAATTTACTAGTTGCAGAAGATGATTACCCTTAAAGACCAATGTTTTAGGGCACTGTATTCTATAGTTCCCTTGATACCTATAGTTAAATAATAGAACTATGGGTGGTGACATTAGATGCTCCTTCATTTCCACCATCATATTGGATGGATTACTCTTGTCACTTATACATTCGTGAGATTAGTGACCTTCTATAATAAACATGCAACATTTCCATATACCATTAAGGAAGATCCAATGATGGTTCTTTATAAAGTATTAATATGTGGGTCATTAAATCCTCTATCATCCTTTTATTATGTAACCTAATAGATTGAAACTAAATTATTATCTTCTTATCATCATAAAAATAGGACGATTTTTTAAAATAAATCTCTACGATGAGAGAACATATAACTACTATATCAGATCTATGAATGTCTTGGATAGATATAGAACTTCGAAGGTGTGGTTTTAAACTACTAATGTGTACATTTTTTTTATCATTTTCTATAAGAATTGCCAGGACATATCTTTCAAGACTTTTTCAGTTTTCCTCACATGTTAATATCGTTTTCACCTTCCTTTTACTTCATCGTAAATAATTATGTCTCCTCATATCAATTGAATATTTCAATGTACATACATTTTATGAAATATTTTATTAAATTATTTTTACTCCATTTCTTAAATATCATCTCTCAACTTGACTTTATTTATAATTTACCACCATTTATCAGCTTCTCCATCTAAATAATAAAAGGATAGATTAACCTTCTCCTTCTCATAATATGAGAGAAAGTAAAATATCATCTCTACTGAGTTAACTGTCTATTTCAAGAAAATGGGATTAGATGGTCAGAAAAATGTTGTTATTTATTAAAGCATAAAGTAATTGATAGTTGACTTCTTCTTATTTGGTGAAGGAAGACATTCTACAAGGTTTAGTTTATTGTTCATAGAATGATACAAGTTTATAAAAAGCACCATAATATTTTGAACTCCTCCCCCCTTGGAATTAGAGATTTTCATTATATAATAGTTGAACTGTCTATCACACTGGTTTTTGGCATGGTTTCTATAGGTTCACACCATTTTATAAAATAGAAAAGGATTAAAAATATAATCCGAGGAATCATGAAAAAATATTTTATTATATTTCATAATTGAATCTAATGGAATATCTTATGGGATCTTTATGATTAGACTATGCATAATATTATTCTTCTAGGATGTTTTACTTGTACATATACATATAATTTGCGTTTTAATTATTATTTTCTAACCATAATTCCCAAATTTACAAAACTGTCGCATCGATACAAACTACTGACACCATTAGTTTTCATAAATTACTATTACATCATTTTTAATGATTAATGCCAAAATAGTGCTAAAAATACAAGATCCAAATAATTTTTGTCTTTGTAAACTTAGTCTCATAAATCACTTGTACATAATACAAAAATAAACATTTATTAAAATAATTTTTCATTATCCTTCTATAATACCATGTTCTACTTTGTACATTTAATCACCAATGGATTTAAATCAAATAAAAGGGAAAGGTAAAATCCTAATAATGGGAATGATAACATAGTAGAAAAAACATGCATGAATAAACAGTACATGAGTGATAATAATCATTATTATAATTTCATAAGAATGTTTTCATCATAATAAGGAAGAAGAAATTAAAAAAAATGGGATTTTTTCATTCATAAAAATGAAACATCATATCATAGTGGTCAGGTACTACACATGGTTGTGAGAAAAGCCGGAATCATGGTCACACATAACATATGTGAATAAATCAAGACATCATAATTTTGAACAAATCTAGAATCTGTTTTTACACATAATACACAGAATATCATGAGGCACATCACATTAATAAATCCATTAGTGAAATATAAAATTCTGGTCCCACCCATCACATCATAATATTTACAAAATCCTGCATGGAAAATAGAATGTAATATAATCATTGTAATAAAATAACATAAGGAAATGATTCAGTTTATTAAGGATTTTATAAATAATACAGTCATGAATAAACATGGGGTTCGTATATAAATAAGTTTATTAATATTTCATATAAACAACACCATTATTTACTAAATAAAAGACAAATCAAATAAGAGTCAAAGATGTGTTTCTGGAATGAAAAGTCTTTTTAGAAAAAAAATTCATTTTGTTTAATAAATCAATGCAAAAATAAATATATACCTAAAAATAAAGGGGGTAAATATTTATTTTATATTAAAATAACTTTAGATAAATATATATACATAAATTGATATGAAATATGGATAACCTAAAGAAATGTAGTTGGGTACAAGAATCCCCTTTCCTTAAAAATTCACTATTTCATCTTATTTCCACATATTGAATAATAAACATGTGTGTACAAAAAAATTGATTTATAAGTGAATTATTTTCATTTTTAACACAACTTATAAATTATCTATATTTTATTATATTTATTAATTTCTTTTTTTAAGGGAATATATTTGATGTCATGTTTTCCATAAAACTTTTCTAATTTTACAAGATTTCAATATTTTGTTTAATGTATTATATAAATTAGTTGAATTTATTATAGAAAATTGAAATACATATAATTATTATTTATATATCACAAATAATTTATAACAACCATGGATAGTGTTGGTGATACGAATAGAATTTAAAACATCATCATTGGTGGATAACAGACCATTAATGGGATATTGTCAAAAGAGTTGAAATTCAAAGTATAAAATTTAAATATGTCATAAATATAATAATTTATTCATTTAACCACTAATAATATAATTGTAAAATAATAATTAATTATCCTTAAAATATTTTTGTTTGAAATGGGTTGATAAAAAAGAGAAAGAGGATAGGATATTAAGAAGAAGAATTGTGAGTGCTTACCCTCTTCTCTAGATTTCTTCAAATCTACATCCTTATACATCTTTGATGATTAGATTTGGATTGATACAAAACCTCAATAAGATTTATTTTAGGATTAAGAGGTACTATTTAGGTATATATTTTTAATTTCTAGTAGGACAAGAGTATTTTCCCAAGGATGAGAGAGGGGTTATTTATACCTAAGGATATGGGTTTTTTTAGTTAATATATTGATTAAAATACTATATATAAGGAAATGTTTTTAATAGTAAAATTTTGGGCATTATAAAAAATATTTTAATTACTTAAATTTATTTTTAGTCTTTTAATATATTTATTGTAACACCTCGACTTCAGTTACCCAGAGTCGGTGCATTATTACATAACATTGGCATGATCACAAACGATTAAGTCTTGAAAGACCGATTAGTTTAGTGGCCTTGGAAACACTAGATATATTCATAAAGTTTACATTACATCAATAAGTGAAAAAATACAACAAAATATTTTCTTCATATCCCCTCATACAATCCTTGTAGGTCATTCATAAAATACTTCTTCACATCCTATGAAAAATAAAACATTTAAAGGGGTCAGCTCAGATGCTCAGTAAGGATAACAATATAGCAAAAACTTTCATAAATAAACATAAAAATTTAAGGCAATGTATAACTAAAACAAAAGACTTTTAAAATTGAACTTCAGAATAATATGGCAAGGATAAAATGAACTGATTCGATTTTACTTATTCACATGGATATTCTACTAGATGAATAATCACATGAAAATATCAATAACCACTTTCATAATGACAGAATGCATAATTCAGACTATCTTAACCACGTAGCCAAGGCCTCGTGCAAAGACTACAAATACGATTTTGTCAAGGCCTTGTGCCAAGACAGTAGTTTGTCTCATGTGACCTACCGATGAAATGAGGAGCTATAGCGGGCTCTACCCGTCACTTACTATATCCAATGCATTCCTTATATGAAAAGTTTGAAACATAACATAAACATTCGTATTAGAACTAGCATACCAAATGTCAATAATTTATCCACAAACCATGAATGTTATAAAAATAGCACATCCACAGTCAATCATAAATCATTCAATACTACATGGAAGATTTTATTGTAACATATTAACCACAATCAAGAATAATGAAGGATATTTACATAGATTAAAATAATCATCAAAACTATTTGAGATAAATATCCCCCTTTTTCTTGAAAATATTTAAAAGTTACACTACTTATCAAGAATCCATTTAAAAATAGATTTGTGAATCCAAGTGTCCCATACTGCATTGAAACCTTTAAAAGGAATTTTAATTTGAAAGCATTAATGTCCATATAAATAAATCCATAAACCCATTTTTAAAACATGGATATTAATGAGAAAGATTGAGAATAATAAATCATTAAAACATTTAAAATGATATTTTAGTTAGAGTTCCAAACCAAAAGAGAGAAACTTGAATACAAATAATTGAGGTAATAAAAACATTATAATATCATGAGAATAAAGGGATTAATGATATATTATGTCAAAGTACATTATATACACCATATAAAAGTGATTTTGTGTATAACAACAAAGAAGTCCCAATGGATTGTAATTTGAGATGCAATCTCTTATAAAGACTGTATCCTTAGGTTAAAGATAAATCAACGACATAATTATGTGTGAAATGTATATATACACTCAATATGATTATATATTCAGTTTAAATCAATCATAGTACATTCACACATATTCTTGTAAAGACAACACCCATGAATTGGATATTTAACTCAACAAATGGAGATTGAGTTAAAATTACTCTTATCAAGTTCATATCGATGACTTTAGAAATTATAAATGGTGTGATTATGTGTATCAAAATTATTTCCACATAAAGGGGAGTGGAAATTATGACATAAGAAAATGAATACTGATTCCACATATAATCTTGGAGAAAAATTATCAATGAAGTATGCGTAAAGCCGAATGAATGGAAATTGAAATTTCAAATACCCTTATCGATTTGGTAACATACAAAACATACACCCATGAAAGAAGGATCATACAATGATGATGTAAATACCCATAAATTAAAGTATATTACACAATTAATACAATCATGTGTATTACACATACCCCACATGCAATAAATAAGTGTTGAACAATGGAATTCTCACGAAATTAAGAGGGAAATAAGAAACCCCATACTTTGTAATTTTTCCTTGGAAGATTGTAGGTTAACCTCCTGTATAATGGTGAAATAATCGTTATTTAATTCTATAAGAATAATTTACATTAATATGATATCATATATGATATTTTAACATTTCTTTGTTAGTAATATCTTATTATTATCGCCATTTTGGGTGTTAACTTACTCGTTTTCCTTTATATTATTTGTTACGTAAGCCGTGTTTGTTATTGATATGTTGTATCTTATTCATATACAGAATGATATCAACTACATAAACATTATTTTTAATCATTAAATGTGAATTAGACTCAAATGGATATGATGGGGAATGAATCTCATCGTGTTCGTGGAGACGGTAGTCCGTACGTACGCAAGAGCGACAATATCATTCTTTTTATATTAAAATAATATTTAATTATATGGTATATCACATATAAAGAATAATTACCACGTTATATTTATTATTTACATTAATTATACATCATTATTATACCCATATAATTAATAATTTATTGAATAACAATTACACCACAATGTGGAGACGACAGGTCGTACGTACGCACGTATGGTAACATGTCATTCAAGGGATGGATAGAATAATGAATTTTTTTGTTCCATATTTATAATGACATCCAATATATAGAATATACTGGATTTATTATTTTATAATAGAAATAACAATGAAATAAGAAGTTGAAGAAGAAATGAACTTGAAAGAGGGTGGTGAAAACATTACATCTTCTTCGGGTTCTTCCTTTTGATTTGATCAAAAAGGATCCTTAGGTTGGATTTATGATAAAAAGAAGGCATCCAAGATTAAGTGAGGGAATTTGGGAATATATTTGGGCAGATTCTGGCCAATCCAAATGGATTTGATGGTGTGAATTAATGAGAAGGGAGAGTGCCCTTTTATAAGATGGGTGAGTGGCTCCTTTGGAAAAGCTAGATATATTATTTTATAATAAATCCATATTTGATTTATAATGGCTCAAAAGTATATTTTTTAAATTATAAGGTGGGGATAGGTCAAAAAAACTCAACCAATAGATTTTAGACGGGTTGGGGTCACATTATTAACCATATCTTTTAGTTTTAACTCTTAGTTAATTAGTTTTACATTTACCATGTATTTTTGTATTTTCATATTATTGTTAATAAACTTACTATAAACTTCCAAGAGACCCTCAAGTGGTCCATTAATGATACACCTATCATGAGAAAAGTTCTTTGGCCGAACCTTAGAGTTTTTGGAATAGAATATGAATTAATAATAAAATATTTGTTTTAAAGATACTTTTATGTCAATGTTGAAACTATTTAGAATTTGATTTATGTGAAAATCATAACAGCATGATTACTTCGAACAAAGTTAATTAAATCAATCCTAACATGTCATATTATCTTATAAAATTATTTTAATTCATACAAGTCTCAAATTACATTTATTTGGATATTTAAAATTACAATTATTTTAATATTTCATGAATTTTGTAATTACTCTATCACCATTGTTTCATAAATAAATTAAATTATTTAATGTCTAAAAATTATAAATAAAATACCATTATTTAGGAAATACTCTTAGATTTCTAATGAATATTTACAATCAAATTTATCTTATGTATAACCCTATATTAAAAAAATATTTAGTAATTAAACATTGATTTTAACTCTTTTAACTCTTCTTTGAATTAAATAATAATAAATGTCCTCATCTAATCCAAGTGGAAATAAATGATAATAGTTTTTTCCTAAGGATGTTTTTGGTCGAGATAAACTTGTCTAATAGAATTAGAACATGTTTTAGGGAAATATCAATATCATTTTTACCCTTAATTACCCTATTTACTTTTAATTGTGGTAAATAAAAGTAAAAAGATACTATTCACCAAAATTACTTTTATCTTATTGAACCAAATTTTACTCCTTGATATTAACCGTGTCTCTTGGATTTAATAAATTCCACTCACAAAAGTATTAAAATTACGTTTTATGTAAATTTCCAAATTCTCCTAGGAGGTGGGTAAAAGACGGTGAAAAGTTCAATAAACTTTTTATATATCTAAAATTGTTCTAAACTAACTTCAATTAATTACATTGAAAATATATAGGTATTATGTATCTATTTTTACCTTAATTAAATTTAAATAAAATAAATAATTATTTAAATGAAAATTCGGTTTTAAACTATAACTCAGTATTTTTTACTATTCCTCAAAATTTGAAAGTTTTGAGTAAAATACCAAAAATTTGGCCTAATATATATTTGATATTATGAATTAAAAAATGATGTCTATTTTACAAAATTCATAACATATAAGTTGTATTAATTAATTTAAGAATCAATTCTTGTTGTCAAAACAAATAGCTTGTTTTTATGAAATAATAACTATCAAAATATTGACACTTATTTATGTTTGGTTTAAATGTGAAATTTTGTCCAATGACCAAAATTGTATTAAATGGTAAAAATATATTCTAAATATAATTTAAAACCACTCAAATTTGTAATTTATCACAATTAATTATTTCGATTAAAAAAGTAGTTTTTAATTAAAATTTAGTAATTTTCACTATTCATCAAAATATGAAAGTTATCTGAAAAGTACCAAAATTTCACCCTAATATATTTTCGATATTATGATTCAAAAAATGAAGTCCATTTTGAACGATAAAATTTAAAAAATTTAAAAAACTAGGTACTACTATTCATAACGGCTAGTTTGATTGGTTGTGGTGTGTTAGAATCTCAAAGTTGCGTACAATGCAAGCCATTGCATTATTCAAAGAGAAATGTACCATGGATGTTTGGTGTGTTACATTCTCCCTGCATTAAATAAATTCTGTCCTCACAATTTTTAAAATTGGGTTTGATAATATAATGGAAAGTCCCACATCAGAAAAAGAGTCAATAAAACTATCACTTTAAAAGAAAGAAATAGAGTTATAAAGGTCACCCAAGATAACCCAAACTAGGATTCCATATAGGAAAACATGGATATGGACGATAAAATAAGTGTAATGTTCTGATGGATAGGGATAGAAAACATGATCAGGAGAAATTTAACTACAAAAAACCCACAAACTTGTCTTGGGACAAATCATCCTTAGTCTCCCAATAGGAAAACTAAACGGAAAACATTTTTTTTAAAGTTACATTACATAAGAATGAGGAATTAATTTATGATATTGACTAAGAACATAAAGAGATATAATTAATTTTTAGGTAGAGTTTCATTCTTTAATAAAATTCTACCACTAACTCATTTTTTTGAACAATGAGTATTCAAGAAGACTTGGTCACACTGGAAGAGCTAGAATAAACTTCTATAGAATTACATGATCTACGTAGCATAAACTATATATTTACCTTGTCTTTAAGGAATAATCAAAACCAAAATGGTTAGTATAAGATCTGATGATCCCCCAAATGGATATTCCATTAGATAAAAAAACACTAATCTTAATTTCTTAAATGAAACCAACAATAACCCAATGTTAAATAAATAACATTCAATAATAAATTGACCTTAAAATCCTACAATATAATCCAAACTAATATTGAAACCCAAAACATATAAGAATTTGGTTATGTAGTCTTCCACATTAAATTGTATCTCCAAATGACATCAAATACTCTTAAAGTCACATACTTAAAAGTAATTAACCTAATCACATATTCTCTTTTATAGGTTAATAATTTCCATAAATAACCCAAATCACTATAAATCCAAAATAAAAACATAGGTAAAAATCCACCATTACTCCTCAAATAAAATCCCCTAGTATTCTATTTTCCTTGGGCATATAGTGTTCCCAACAAAGTGAAATTTTTTCAAAATAACATTTATCAATTAATCACCAAATCAATTTTCTATACTAAGGTTATTCATTTTATTATACATAAGATCCCAAATCAACTTATTATTGATCAACAAAATCATCTAACTAAAAAAATATTTACACTAACCATGGACTTCATGTAGTCCAGTGGTAGGTGATAAATCCCAATCGCACATTGGTTGTGGGTTCGATTCCCACAACTTTGTCGGAAGCGACTGGTTGTCACAGGGTCTGAGTGTTGTCCCTTTTCAAAAACTATATTTTATAACATTACCAAAATGAGCTAAATTCATAAAAATAACCATAACATAAAATAACCACAAATATTATCTCGTACCTTTCATTTTCATCCCAAAATAACTTGTAATTTCCTCGAAACCAATGATCATATAAAACCAAATGGTTATTTATAACTATATCCACAAGAGAAATGATAATTCTTCCTAAAATATCATTCTCACATGGAAAACTACAAGGTTACAAATACAAGAGAAAATTATTCCAAAGTAATCCCATCAATAAAGAGCACTAACACTTTTAAACATTTCACCATCCATTTATTTCCACATTGGTTCTTCATCATATGTTCCTCAGGTTCCCACATTTCCTCTTCCATATTATGATTTCTCCATAGAACTTTTACCAGATGAGTCATCCGGTTTCTCAACACTTGATATTTGGTATGAAGAGTTCTAATAGGCTCTTCACAATAAGATAGATCGGCTTCTAGTTCTAATTCTTCATAGGTGAGTACATGCGTTGGGTCAGGCATGTATTTTGTCACTGGTGATATGTGGAACACATCATGAAATATGGGGAGACTAGGCGGAATTGCCTTTTAGTAGAATGTGTTCATGTGTCAAAATTGTACCTCAGGAATTTTTCAAAATCATCTACTTCCTTTACCCCATAACTGCTCATCCATCATGGATTATATCTATGGAAGCATCGATACATCATTAAAAAATAGGAATTTATTATATGTAATTTTGAGACGTCATCTTCAACACGTTTTTTTAGAAAAACTATTACTGTTTCATCTTAATAATATTTCAAAATAGGTTTTGGTAAATCAGTTTCCTTATATCCCAAAAGACATAAATATATAATCTTATACATATAGGATGCTCAAAAGTCTCCCTCTTCTCCAGCATCTAGAAAATCATTTAGTGCATTTTAATTTTGAGATAAAGTAAAGAATTTGAAAAGACCTTGATGGTACTTCCCACACATAGCATGGTAAGAAAGTTTAGAGTGCAATATTATCTTATAGTCAGTACTTGATCCTTGAATGAATTGTGAAATTCTAGAGGTATTGGATGTCTCGTAATGTTGTTTGCATGTAACTTGGACATTTGAAAAGTTTCAACATCATCTATGCATGACTTCTGGATAATAATTGTAAGTAGTTCTTCATGAAGAGAGAGAAGAGTTGTTCGTGATCTTTCTCCCTCCATGTTTTAACTAACAAAAAGAAAATACAATTATGTTGTTTTAATACTTACCTAATAAGAATGTAAAAAAATTAGACATAATAGGATAACCTATTAATTTAACAATATATCCTAACATGGGGTACCCTATGTTAAAATCTAGGTTATCCACTATCTATTTCCGGACATATATTCTTAGGGGAAATTTTATTATTCCCTTTATAATGGTTCATACTAATCTTGTGACTTTACCAAAGCATACCCCTCAGGAGTGTCATAACCAAGAGTGCAGCAAAGCCTATTGTCGTGCACCAGTTCACATTCTAGTCTAGATCAAAGCAGCGTTTTTGGGTTTTAACCTTAGGTATATCTGTGCCAGAGCCACCTCTACCTGCTCATATTCAAACAGGGATATATTACTTGGATAACTCACAAAATATGTACAATACCAAAATTCTAGTATGTTCTTCTATACTAATCCTCAAATTCTATCTAAGGGCTATGTGATTTAATCAGAGTTTATCTAAATCTAGATTCTAAGGTTTGTACTAAACTTCCTCTGATACCAACTGTAATGCCCCAACCCCAGTTACCCAGATTCGATTCATTATTGCATAACATTGGAATTATCACAAAAGATCAATTCTCGAAAGACCGATTTGTTTAGTAGCCTTGGAAACACTAAATATATTAATAAAGTATACATTACATCAATAAGTGACAAACTACAACAACATATTGTCTTCATATCCCCTCATATTATCAAGGCAGGTCATTCATAAAATACTTCTTCACATCCTGGGAAAAATAAAACATCGAAAGTGGTGAGTTCAGATGCTTAGTAAGGATAACAATATAGCGGAAACTTTTATAAATAATCATAAAAATTTAAGGCAATGTATAACTAAAAGAAAAGACTTTTAAACTTGAAATTTAGCATAATATGGTAAGGATAAAATGAAATAATTCCATTTAATTATTCACATGGATATTCTACTAGTCTAATAATAACATTAAAATATCAATAACCACTTTTATAATGACTGAATGCATAATGCCAGACTATCATAAGCATGTAGCCAAGGCCTCGTGCCAAGACTACAAATAAGATTTTGTCAAGGCCTTGTACCAAGACAATAGTTTGTCTCATGATACCTACCGATGAAATGGGGAGCTATAGCAGGCGCCACCCGTCACTTACTAAGTCCAATGCATTCTTCATATGAAAAGTTTGAGACATAACATAAACATTTGTATTAAAACTAGCATACGAAATGTCAATACTTTATCCACAAACCATGAATGGTATAAAAATAGCATATCCATAGTCAAACATAACTAATTCAATACAACATGGAATATTTTATTGTAACATATTAACCTCAATCGAGAATAATGAAGATATTGACATAGATGAAAATAATCATCAAAACTATTTGAGAGAAATATCCCCCTTTTTATTGAAAACATTTAAAAGTTACACTACTTATCAAGAATCCATTTAAAAATATATTTTTGAATCAAAGTGTCCCATACCACATTGAAACTTTTAAAAGGAATTATAATTTGTAAACTTTAATGTCCATATAAATATATCCTTAAAACCATTTTTAAAACATGGACATTAATGAGAATGATTTAGAATAATAAATCATTAAAACATTTAAAATGATATTTTAGTTAGAGTTACTAACCAAAAGAGAGACACTTGAATAAAAATAATTGAGGTAATAAAAACATTATAATATCTTGATAATATTGGGATTCATGATATACTATTTCAAAGTACATTATATACATCATATAAAAGTGATTTGTTGTATACCAACAATGAAGTCCCAATGGATTGTAATTTGAGATGCAATCTCTTATAAAGACTGTATACTTAGGTTAAGGATAAATCAATAACATAATTATGTGTGACAAATATATATACAGTCAATATGATTGGATATTCAGTGTAAATCAATCATAGTACATTCACACATATTCTTGTAAAGACAACACCAATGAAATGGATATTTATCTCAACAAATGGAGATTGAGTTAAAATTACTCTTATCAAATTCATATCGAAGAATTAAGAAAATATCAATGGAGTGATTATGTGTATAAAACGTATATCCATAGAATGGGGAGTGGAAATTATGGAATAAGAAAATGAATAATGATTCCACAAATAATCTTGGAGTAAAATAATCAATGAAGTATGCATAAAGCTGAATGAATGGAAATTGAAATTTCAAATACCCTTATCGATTTGGTAACTTACGAAACATACACCCATGAAAGAAGGATCATAAAATGAAGATGTAAATACCCATAAATTAAATTATATTACAGAAATAATACAATCATGTGTAGTACATATACACCACATGCAATAAATAAGTTGTGAACAATGGAATTCTCACGAAATTAAGAGTGAGATAAGAAACCCCTTACATTGTACATTTTCCTTGGTCGATGGTAGGTTAACCTCCTGTATAATGGTGAAATAATTGTTATTGAATTATAAAAGAATCATTTACACTAATATGTTATCATACATGATCTTTTAACATTGATTTGTTAATAATATCTAAGTATTATCGCCATTTCGGGTGTTAACTTACTCGTTTTCCATTATATTATTTGTTACATAAGCTGTTTTGTTTATGGATAGGTTGTATCTTACTCATATAAAGAATTATATCAGTTCCTAAAACATTATTTTTAATCATTAAATGACAATTTGACTCAAATGGATATGATAGGGAAGGAATCTCATCATGTTCATGGAGACGGTAGTCCGCACATACGCATGAGCGATAATATCATTGTTTTGATATTAAAATAATATATAATTGGATTGTATATCATATAGACAGAATCATTATCATGTTATATTTATTATTTAAATGAATTATACATCAATATTATATCAATCTAAATAATAATATATTGAATTACAATTACACCACAGCGTGGAGACGGTAGGTCGTACATACGCACATATGGTGACATGTCATTAAAGGGATGGATAGAATAATGAATTTGTTTGTTCTATATTTATAATAACATCATTGTATATATAAGACACTGGATTCATTATTTTAGAATAGAAATAACAAAGAAAGGAGATGTTGAAGAAGAAATGAACTTGAAAGGGGGTGGTGAAAACATTACCTCTTCTTCGGGTTCTTCCTTTTGATTTGATCAAAAGGGATCCTTAGGTTGGATTTCTAATAAAAATAAATACTCTAGGTTGAATTGAAGTATGTTGGGAGGATATTTGGGTAGATTTTGGCTGAGGAAAATGTCTTTGAAGGTGTGAATTAATGAGAAGGGGGAGTTCCCTTTTATAATAGTGGTGAGGGGCTCCTTTGGAAAAGCTAGAAATGTTATTTTATAATAAATCCATATTCCAGTTCTAATGTCTCCAAAGTAGATTATTTAAAGGTTAAGGTGGGTATAGGTCGAAAAAAATCAACCAATATATTTTATACAGGTTTGGGTCACATTATTAACCCTATCATTTAGTTTTAACTCTTAGTTAATTAGTTTTACATTTACCATGTCTCTTTTTATTTTTATATTATATGGTTAATAAACATACTATAATCTTCAAAGGGACCCCCAAGTTGTCCATTAATTATACACCTTTCATGATACAAGTTCTTTGGCCACACCTTAAATTTTTAGAAATAGAATATGAATTAATAATATAATATTCGTTTTAAAAACTCTTTTTTGTCAATTTCGATACTATTTGGAATTTGATTTTTATGAAAATCATAACACCATGATTACTTTGAAAAAAGTTAATTAAATCAATCCTAACATGTCATATTATCCAAGATAATTTTTTTTAATTCATAAAAGTCTCAAATTACATTTATTTGGATATTTAAAATATATATTATTTTAATAATTCATTAATTCGATAATTACTACATCACCATTTTATCATACATAAATTAAATTAGTTAATGTCTAAAAATTATAAATAAAATAAAATTATATAGGAAATCTTTTTATCTTTATAATTAATATTTACAATCGAATTTATCGTATGTATAACCATATATTAAAAATGATTTAATAATTAAACTTTGATTTTAACTCTTTTAACTCTTTTAAATTAAATAATAATAAATGCCCTAATCTAATACAAGTTGACCTAAATGATAATATATTATCCCTAATGTTGATTTTGGTCGAGATACACTTGTCCAATAGAATTAGAACATGTGTTAGGGTAATATTAATATCATTTTTACCCTTAATTACCCTATTTACTTTTAACCGTGGTAAATAAAAGTAAAAAGTTACTATTCACCAAAAATTATTTTTATCTTATTGAACCACATTTTACTCATTGTTATTAACCATGTCTCTCAGATTTTCGAAATTCTACTCATAGAAGTGGTAAAATTATGTTTTATGTAAATTTCCAAATTCTCCTAGGAGGTGGGTAAAAGACGGTGAAAAGTTCAGCAAAAATTTTATATATCTAAATTTTTTCTAAACTGACTTCAATGAATTACATTGAAATTATATAGGTATTATGTATCTATTTTTATCTTAATTTAATTTATATAAAATAAATAATTATTTAAATAAAAATTTGGTTTTAAACTATAACTCAGTATTTTTCACTATTCATCAAAAATTGAAAGTTTTCAGAAAAATACCAAAAATTCGGCCTAAGATATATTTACTATTATGAATTCAAAAATTATTTCTATTTTACCAAATTCAAAACATTTATGTTTCATTAATTAATTTAAAAATGAATTCCCGTTGTCACAAAAAATAGCATGTTTTTAAGAAATAATAATTATCAAAATGTTGACACTTGTTTATGTCTGGTTTAAATGTGAAATTACGTCCAATGACCAAAATTGTATTAAATGGTAAAAATATATTCTAAATATACTTTAAAACCACTCAAATTCATAATATATCACTATTAATTATTTCGATTAAAAAGTTGTTTTTAATTAAAATTTAGTAATTTTCACTATTTATCAAAATATGAATGTTATCTGAAAAGTACCAAAATTTCACCCTAAGCTAATTATCGATATTACGAATGCAAAAATGAAGTCCATTTTGAAAGATAAAATTTATAAAATTTCAAAAATTAGGTATTACTATTCATAACGGCTAGTTTGATTGGTTGTGGTGTGTTAGAATCTCGAAGTTGCGTACAATGAAAGTCATTGCATTATTCAAAGGGAAACGTACCGTGGAAGCATGGGGTGTTACATTTATAATTTTAATTCATTTCTTTAATAAAATGGAAAGTATTATTATTTGAGATAATATTATTTTAATGTAATACTTTATCATCTAGACTTTGGAATTAACATTTTTGTTTTGGAATTCATGTAAATAATATTTTAATGAAAACATTATAAATTTTTTTATCCATAGATTTATATATAATATTTTTATTTTATTTTTACATCTTTAATGATGTAATTCAAGATATACTAATAATGGGAAGTAAAATTTTCTTTTCAATTAAAAATTGAACTATTTCAGAAAATTACCAAAAAGTGCACCATAGGAAAATTTATAAATCATTACTTATAAAATGATATTAATTTTATAAAAATTAGCCTATAACATTAGTAATTTGATGTTTTAAATTAAAAATTATGTTTTTTATTAAATCATTTAAAATATAGTTCATAAAAAATCTTCTTATATTTTAATTATTTTTTAATGATGATATTTATTTATATTTTTGAATTTTAATATTTATATTTAATTAAATTAATAATTATAAATATTATTTTTATCTTATTTTGAAGATAAATTACAATTAAAATACTTTAGGTTAATATTCTCAATGGTCACGTTATTATTCCCCACTATGAGGTTACAATTCCCAATGGTCAGGTTACTATTCCAATGGTAAAATTAATTCTAATAAATACAAATTAATTTATAAATTAATTACTCACCTCAATTCCCATCATGTTTATACATTTCCATTTCATAAAATTTCAATTATTTTACTATTATTTTGTTTCTTTTCAATAATTTTCTTCACAGGTGTGATGATTCTAGATGATCAAGGTGACCAAATGTAGTCCATTATCACATTTTTATTTTTTATTTTTTACCCTTGTGATATTTTCCATTTTAAAGGGTTCATTCAATAAATAATGTAATGATTTTAATTAATTAATTTAATTTTTTTCTTTCAATATGATATCTATTTATATACTACTAGATAATATAACACACATGTATTTGAGAATCATTTATCATATAAAAGGATCAGGTCATTACATGAATATCCATATTTTACTGGCCACTTATCTAAAAATTACATTCATTATTAAAATTTCAAATATGTAATCATTTCTGATGTAATAATTTTATATAACATTTAGTTAAACCTATGAACTTTTTCAAATACAATTTTGATAGTCACTCCATGCAATCGTACCACTTACTTAATGTATATCATGGAAAGTTGGTCATGTGAGAAATATTCTCTCGTATAAATGAACATGATGACTTCGTAAGGATATCAACTCAAACCTAAATGGTGTTATGAACATTATATTTCTAGTTAGTTCTATGATAAATTATATGATGATTTGTTTTTTATTTCCATAATGGTATGGTTAATGGAAATATTATCCCCTTATATTTTTTATCTTTAGAATTAACATAATGGCATAAAAAGTGTCGAGATACCTAATCAGTAATATCTATATTAATTTTTTCCTAATATAAATTTTTTATGAGATATATATTAATCTTTTTGTATATTGTATGAATATAGAATCAGGATTAATATGCTTCATCAAAATGTTGTTTCCTCAGTTCTGGTATTGAACAGATGCATAAGCAGTTTTTTATCTTATCATTCTATCGTAGTCAATACTGATCTTATGAAAAGTAGGCAACTTTTTTTCATTTTCAAGTACTTTTTATACTTATATTTAATATTCACATGAATGAATGGCTTTATTTTGATTAGATTATTTTGGGATTTATCCCCTCTCATGACAATTTCAAGGTCCATAATAAAATAATCCATAAGTAATGAATCTATTTAAATCATCATCATGGAAAAGATAACAAGATTATTCACACTCAAAGCTCCATCCACCATGTAAAATTACCTTGAGAGTTAATATATTGAGAATTCATAATATTTAACCAACCAAAAGTGTCTATATCAGTGCATATTAATCTTTTCCAATGTGAATTTATAATTCATGATTTTATGATCAGCATATATATATAACATGTTTACCCACACAGAAAATTCCTCCACAAATATTGAGTTAATTATTAACCATTTTTTCAAATACCAATCATGAGTAGGTACTATAACCCTTATAATGGATTACATTTTCATTAGATGATTATATTCATCCTCACATCAATAGACAATCATAGATTGTTTCTGAATATCAATTATGGCTTCCCTTCCTTGGAAATTGTTATGGTTTATATATATATATATAGGGACAACCAAATACCTAGATCACATAAAATCTGAATATATAGAAAATAATAATATTTTCATGATGTATGCATCCAAAAATTTATATAGGACATGAGTGATATAATTAAGATGAAATCATTATACCTATATTAACTAGTGGACTATGTGGTCACGCCTAAGTGGGAGGAGAATTAATTTTTTATAACTTTTAGAAAAATAAAAATAAACCATTTTATCTTAAAACCTTTGGACTCTAAATACATGATAATTGTGGGTTATAATTGTATATTTTCAACTTCACCCAACATGTAAAAACCACATGAATTTCATAAATCTAAAAAAACACTTTCTCATAAAATATGTTTATAAATGTTGGACATAATGTGAGAAATATACTCCTTGTTTTGTAAAATGGCATTGATGAATGAATTATCCACTATAATCAACTCAACAAATAAAATGGGTGGTCTTGGTTCATCCTATAACTATGTTCAAAAAAATTTACAGATTTGTGGTTCAATATATTTTAAAGGTGAATCAATCTTATCCTTAATATTCGTTATACACATATTCCTTGAGTTCTCTTCATATCTTTATTCCTCCCATAAAAGTAGATCAAACTCTATCAAGATATATCATTGCACCCAAAATAATGATTTTCTTCCTCAAACACAAAGAGTGTCTTCAAATATAAATATATATTCAAAAAAACTCATATAAAATTTTTCCTCTTTTCAATCTACAATGTCTAGTTATTTATAGATACTATTGATTGCTATTCAGCTCCATTATCAAACTCTTAACACTAAAATATTTGATATTTATATATTAAAATGAACACAATATCAGAATATTATTCACAAAATTATTGGCTCTCCACCGATTTATTATTAAATTCTTGGATTCCTAGTATGTTACACATGATCAGCTCACTCTTTGTATTTTTTTTCTATAATATATTATAGATTTATATTTATTCTTATTGTTATTATTTGGTAAATCTATTTATTTATATCTCTCTTCACATTTCTCTATCTATAGTAGCATATTATTTACTTGTGGTGTGGAAATAGGGGAATTTTTCTAAGTTCCCCTTGATATGTTTTCTTCTTATAGGTATGGGAAACTACATTGAATGTTTTCTTTTATTTATCGTTCCCATAAATGATATTTCAAGGGGTGAATTCAAACATTGATAAAAAATTAGTATTAAAGACAACATATTTTTGTTTCACATTTATTCGCATGTGTTACTTTTTTATGTCGAATACTATTCCAGAAAAAACATTGATTAATATATCCTCATTACATGGAACTCAACTGAATAAATAATTCCTTTTATTATTCTGCTGGATCCAATTCTTTGACTCAAAATATTAAATTTTAATATATAAAATTTATTTCAAAATTTATAAATTAGAATATGTATCTTAACAATTATAAGTCATAAAAATTATCTTGTGACATAACTCCTCTCAAAAACTAGAACAGAACATTGTGGGAGTTTATAAAAGTAGATATCAACTCAATATTACTTCCATGATTAATTTTTTCAATTATTTTACAGAATAAATAAAAATAATAATTGATGAACACCAAAGCATCAACAAAAAAATATCAATATTGTTCTTGAAAACTAGATAAATTTATTTCTGCTAATTCTGATATTGTAGTTGTTCTTCATTCATTTATTTAATTGGAATTTGGATTGAAGATCATCATAATGGGATTAGATCATGGATTTTGAATGTTTCAGGCCATTTTGATCATCATCAAACAATGAAGGAAAATATAAAGTTACTATTATTTGAATTTTAAAAAATATGGAAAACTCAGTTTTTCAATCAGCAGTTATCACACTACGATGTATGGAATCATTTACATATCTTCCTCTAGAAATTTTCTTATTATTTATCTATGTGAATATATTTTTCTATAGGTTATTTTGGAAGATGGTAAATTCCCCAACATAGTTTTTATGAGGTTAATAGGTAAAGTATTTCATCCTATACCCATGGGATTCCTCACTGTCCCGCTGGGCTTTCAGTTTTGTAAGGGGAAATATATCATTTATTCGATAATTACTTATCGTCTTCCATAATACACCCCAAATTTTATCTTTATATTAGATCTCCTTGGTGATTATTTTTTATATTTCCCGCTTCTCATTGCTGGATCATAGTTCTAAATGAAATATTGGGTCTCCATTGATCATAATCCAGTGAGTTAAATCTATTTTCTTCTTTTTATTCTTTTCTTATACAAGAATTTGTTACCAATTGAGACAATATCGTTTAATTTATCATTGAAATGGAAAATATATTTTTATCATTGGATATAAGTTCTTGAGAATTTTATCTCTTCCTTGCACATCACAGTTCTTAATGTCATCACCATTCTTATTGATATTGAGTTAGGTGCCTCTCTCCTAAATTCTATCCCTCGGAGATCCATATGTTTTAGTGATGATTTCCATTGTTTTTGAATATTTAAATTAGATTTAATATATTGGGTAAGTAGAAATTGGTATTCAAAAGGTTATTTCTTTGAAACATGAATTTTATACACATTATGTATGCGATAAAATGCTTCAAAATTTGTTTTGAAATAGAAATGGTTGTTCAAGCATGATAGAAGTGTGGAATCACTAATGAAATGTTTTTATGAAATTAGAATTTATTTTAAATATATTTTTCATAATAAAATGTATGTTAAAAATGATTTTATTTTATTTTAATGTAATGGTGAAATAAATTACATTATAAACCATTGGGTATGGGGGAAAACAACATATGGATGATGCCTAATGGGGTTATCTATCACTACGGGTGGTTATCATTTTTCCATGGGAGATATGGGGTTTACTTTTTGATGGAATGAGTTTCCTATAAATTAAATTTCATAAATGTTGGATAGTGTTCCTTTTTTTCTTATATATTTAGTTGTGTACACCCACTTGTCATATATTTTTCTCTTTGGATTCATTAAGATTACATTACATGCAAGACCATTAGATATGATTTTTACCCACTAAAATATAACATGGATATTGATCCTTGGAAAATATTTCATTTATATTTTTAGTTGATTTTATATGTGATATGTCATATAATATTGATTATTTTTATATAGAATGATTTTCAGAGGAATGGCATGTTTTTTAAAAGAAAACCAATACATGATTTTCATATGAAAAATCATTTTTGTTATATTTGTTTTGGAAATAAATACATAAACAAGAAATAAGGATTCATGTGGATTGAAATTTTACATATTATTAGAGTAATCCTACTAAGATTTCTTTCTCAAACCATCATGTTTACTTTAGTAATTTATTATCTTGTATTTTATTAATACAATAAAAGGGAAAAGTTCCATATATATGACAACTCTCCTAGTTAATGTTTCATTTAATGTGTTGTTGGGATGGTGGTGACATATGGTCAACAAGATATTTATTGTGGCTTTCTTTATGTTCTATGTTTTATGACCTATTATTTGGTAGTTTGGTTGATGTTATCTTTTTTCTTTGTATTTTACCTTATAGAATGGTTTCTTTGGTATATAATTTATTGTTTTAATACTCTAGATATTCTATTTAACCATATATCTTATGGATGTTGAAATCATTACCACGTTCATTTTAATGTCACCATGGTACTCGTTGCCCACCTGTGTAAATTGGGAATGCACTTTAGTCCATATAGTGATTCAATTTAGGGAATATTGTAAGTTGACCAAGGATGGGTTGTTAATAATATTTATAAGAGGCAGAGGATGAGTTAAATCCAATTACTATTCTTTTGTGTCACCCAATTGAGTCTAGGAGTTGTTGATTGTCATGAGTTGGATTTTAAAAAACATGAGATGTAGTGTGGGAGTATACATGGGAAACTCACATTCATTAAGAACCTTGATTTACCATGGGATTTATGGGGTTATTTATTTTTCTTATTTTTTGTTTTAGAATTTTAGCTTGAATTAATAAATATGATTTATAATAAATCAATAAACTTTTGTTGTGAATGGTTTTCCTCATATTATTCTATAGATTAAGGAAATTATAACCAAAATAACATATAATGCTAGATGAGTGGATGAGGAGTAAATCCATATTATAAAATACATTAATTAACTCTGTTTTTTTTTTTGAAACTATCTTCTGAGTGATCCAACCTATAGACCACATCACAAATGTTGTACTAATACGAAATGTGTAACATAATTTGAAATTCACCAAAATGTATCCACCAATATTTTGTAGGGACATGGGTCCATAAAATTGTTTATAATATATCAAAAGTATCAAGAGGATTTCCCACTTTCAGAAAACTCCAAAAGTCTCCATGTTTTTTTAACTTATATGACTAAAAGGCCCAAAAAAATTGTGGGTTCTATTATGAAAGTAAATTTGAATGAATATATCCCCGAGAGTAACATTAAAAAAGATATTAATATAAAGTTATATCCAAAGACACTAAGTGCGGTGAAGACAAAAGAGTATCCCACATTTGAATAGGGAGATCATATTCTCATAGATCATTCTACAAGATTATCTATGTTGGTGAACCAATATCTATAAAATGTGTCAACTGATTATATCATGGTATAATTGTTTCAAATTTGTTTGAGGAAAAATATTTTAGCTATTACGAATCATATGTTCCTCCCCACCCTCACCGAGTTTTTGTGAAAGGCGTCTAGATTAAGGTGGGCATAACCGAGAAAACATGTCATTTGGAGAATCTGTGAAAGAATGAGGTAGACAAAGGTTTCATTATGATCATAAATGAATGTAGGATGAATAGTACTAAAGTTATTGTATGAGTGTGATGAAGACATAAACACATAGTGATGTTTTCTATTTCTAATGTTGAAAATGGACACATCAAACATAATTGAAGGATAACACAGTGGTTGTGTCACACATATAGTAGATGTGGTCATCTGATTCTTTTGTTGAGATAGAATCCTAGGTATGTATACATGGATCCACCTTCACCATGTGATCTCAATTTACATCTATGATAGAAAATTGATGGGATCCCAACATTACGCTAAGGGTGATGCTCAAGTTGTGAATAAATAGATGTATGATACCAGAAATCCTCATATAGTATAGTGGGAACCATAAGATTTATTTGAAAGATCGAATACCAGGTTAGGAATGATGTTTGTTTAAAATTATATAGTTATCGATTTTTTATATAATTTAATCACATTCATTTATATCAACCAATATTATGAGTACTTTGGGTTATATTCTAAGAATATTCCTTTCTTAATAACTCTTTTCACACCCTTGGGAAGGAGTTCAATGTAGATATTTTATTGTTTCAGTTGTTGAGTCATGATTATCGACTAAACAAATATGTATACTTTTTATATATTTATATTTATATAATTTAAATTATATTTTTTGGGATTAATAATTAGCTATAAATAATACATCAATTTGTTTCTTCATCAGGTGATGTTTCATTGCCCCCATGGAATTCACTCATGTATTCCATGGTGAGCGTGTTCAGAGACTAAGGAGATAAGTTTATTTTGATCCTATTGTTCAGTTAATCTCCAACGTATAGTTACATTTTATTCAAAGAAAATTGGTTATTGTCTTAGTGGTCTTCTTATTACTATGTTGAGTGAGTATCGTGAAATATTTCAAGGTGATTTATATTTGTTACCACCCTAGAGGGATGTCTAGTTCTTTATAAACATTATTCTAGGGATAAGACCAATTTTATTACTAAAATACCATATTAATCCCACTAAATTGATGTAATTAAATGTTTATCTTTATTATTAGAAGGATAATGGATTAATTCATTTTTGTGTTTCACCATATGAATCATAAGTTCTCTTCGGAAAAAAGGTGAATAAGAGTATCTGAGTTTTCATATTAATAGAAACACAACTTTTTGATACTAAAGAAAAAAATATCCCTTTCATAGGATAGATTAACTTTTTTTAGCACAATGGAGTGTGGTGGTTTTCAATGATCAATATGGAATCATTGTATGATCCTATAAGGTTCCTAGAGGAAAATATCACTAAGATGAGTTTTAACAAAGGTTATGGTCATTATCAGAATCTTTTAATTTCAATTATCCTTACTAAAATTGTTTATGACTTGGATTAATGGAATCGTTTAATGGTTCATGGATTCCACATTGTTTTTTTCATAGATGATATCTTTTGTCCAGATAAGAGTTAGTTCATGATGAGCATTTTAATATCATCCATAGAATCTAAAGAGAGTACTGTATTTATGTAAATTTATCCAAATCCCATGATAAGATTTAGTATATAAAACATTTGGGCTATGTGAGTTTTTAGAAGGGTGTATTAGTTGATATAGAAAAGATTCAGGAATTTATATCATGGGATAAACCTGTAAATGCATTTATGATATAGAGTTCATTCAGATTATCTGGTTATCATATGTTCTTTGTTCAAGGCTTCCCTGAGCATGTATCCCCTATAAGATTGTTAAACATTAAGGATTTATAGTTTTTTTTGAAGTGATCAGTAAAAGGGGTATTTTGATGTGTTGAAAGTGATATTGACTTTATCTCCAGTATTTATTCTTCTTAAGTCTCCGGTTAGTTATAATTTTTAATGTAATGCCTTAATAATGGGTTCGGGTCGTGTTCTGATATAGTACATATATATAGTCGTTTATGTGTATTGTTAATTACACCTCCATCATAAAATATTTTTTCAACTCGTGACCATGAGTTGGTAGAAATGTTACACAATATTGAGACATGTAAAAAATACCTCTTATTATGGTGGTTTGTAGTGTATTCAAACCAAAGGGGACTAAAATATATATTCACATAGAAGTACCTCAACTAGAGATAAAAATATGGTTTGATTAATGCAAAACATTTTTTAGAAAATTTATTACACAACCAATAAAATTTTTGTGATTGTAGATGATTTGTTTCTGAAATTAAAGATCCAGGAAGTAAAGGAATTAATATATGAATAGTGCATGATGATATTCTATGTTGATATGCCCTTGGATGAAGGTAGTGATGACATACATGTATTCCTAGATTGTATTTTGGTAGGATCTATTATGTAAAATCAGAATCCTGATGGACAAGATAATGATGAAGTGTCTCATAATTATAGAAGGAATATTTATGATAGGGATACCATGGGTTAGTGGATTTGGTATCATGATAGATTTTTCTAACTTTTAAGGAAAGATGGGTTTTCCGGTAAACATGATGAAACTTTTTTTAAATAGTATACATTGATTATATATGTCCATGAACCTTGGATCTATAAAGTTGTACTATGATTTGCGATGTCATAATTGGTGGTTGAGAATGAGACGATCTATTTTGGGTTCTTTGTCTTTATGCCTCATGTATCAAAAAATTAATGTGCAACATCAAATACATTTTCGGATAATTTGCCATGATAATGGAATTATGTAACTGTGGAATTTCTTATTGGGATACCATGGACACCAAGTGGTAAGGATCAGATATTGGAGTTTATTGATCAAATGATTTTTTTTATTTATTGTCAATAAAGGATTTAGTGATGGTAGAGGAAATTGGTAAATTGTATGTGTGGGAGGTTTTCAAATGTCATTGATTTTCATTAGTAATATTTTCGACAGAGACCCTCACTTTACAACCTAGTTTATATTGGATTATAGACATCCTTGTGTTCTTATTCTAAGTGTATAATGACTTATCATCTATATATAGATGGCCATAGTATGTGAGAAATCTTGATTCATGTTAAAATTTATTGAGAATGTTTTCTTAAAAGTAGTGGATCCTCAGAGAAACATAATTACATTGTATATTTTCTCTAAAATAATAGTTACCATACATTGATATTAATTGATAAATTTGAGGTGTTATATGGGTGTACATTAAAATTTTCCCCATTTTCGGTTAGGGGTTAGATAATAGTCCTTGAATAGACCATGATTTGTTCATGGTATGGTTAATATAATGTAGTTGATCATGAAGAGGTAAAAATATCTCCATGTCAAAAAGAACTATTTCCAATTAGTTTCATTATACATTTTAAATTTTGGTAGGTGATTTACATTTTATTAGAGTCCCAACTTAGTCAAGATAGAGATATTTATGAGAGTTTGTTAATTTATCAATTTATTATATCATACTTTTATATATTATGGAGTTACTTGGGAAGTTGGATTATCATTTGGACTTACCTAATTAATTTACTTCTATCCATGATGTATTTGATATGTTCAAGTAAAATATCATCTAGAACCATTCATCCTCATTGAGTTGGAGGATATTGATACTGGACCTAACTCTATAGTGGTTGAATAACATATTCAAATAGTTTACCAATATGATATGGTGAAACAAGAAAAGACGATCACATTGGGTTGACTAAGATCGATTTTTGGTAAGGTTAATCCTATTAATGGGAGGTTTTAAGCCCTGATGATGTGTAAATGGACTTCTATCTTCTAGGTATTTTGATATGGAGCCTTTACGGGGTTAGAAACATTTATGGTGGGGTGAAAATTCACACCTCAATGTACTGAATAAGGTAAAATGACTAATTTTCAATTTATCATTTTAATTTATTAGAAATATATATTTGGAGGTCTATCTTGATAATTGGTTGTTTCCACTGGGCATATGATGGGATACATGGATTTACAAGATTTCTACCAGTTTTCATCATCTATTTGGCAGACCCCATACCTACAGGTGATGCCCGATGACTCATTAGTGGTGCCATTGGTCATAACTTTTAATAATGGGATAAATTTTTTAAAATCAATTTTTATATAAAATAATTAATCCATTACCTCAATATATCATTTTTTTTAGTTTAGGAGCTCTTTGACATTCATTTGGGCTCTTCCCCACTACTTATTGATAGAACATAGTTTTTATTGAAAGGATGGGTCTCTACTGATCGTAATCTAGTTAATTATACTTGTTTGATTCAATTTCTTATATTCTAATCCATTTTTATGTTACCAGTTTATAATAGATCATTAGATCTATCAAGGACATAGATAAATGATTTTTTTAATTAGATTTACTTTTTGGAGAATTTTATCTCTTCATCTCCCATCAACAGTCTTAAGGGAAATATCGTTTTCATAGATCTTATGGTAGGTTTCTCTATTTTATGGTCAATCCCTTATCAATACTTTTATTTCCATTTCATACTTTCCTTTGATTTTGAATATTAAAATTAGATTTAATATTTGGACATAATGGAAAGGTATTTTCAAAATTCGTTTTCATTTAAACAAAAATTTAATTAACATTATGTGTTTGAAAAAAATGCATCAATGATGGTGATGGTTTGAGATTAGGAAATTATATTGGAGATGTGGAAACAGTTAAGGTATCGAGATGATAACGTGGGAGGATCAGAGTCCAGTGGTAGGCATTGCTGGTGAAGTGATGAGATTTGTGATATCAGGATGCACAACTAAATGTGTTTGGTTGGTGGTGATGTGAGGTGGCACACAGACCAAGATCGGGGTTGAATCTATTAAAATTTTTAATTTTGGTACTATTTGAGTAGGGAAGCTAGTTTTGAATTTCGAATCCCTATGTTCAGTTAAAGATAAATTTTAAGGAGGCTTTTTAAAATAAAAAAATGTATTGGAAGATTATTTTCCCACATGATCATTATATGGATATTTATTTTTGAAAAATATATTATTTATAATTTTATCCCAAGAAATATGTGTTATGTCATATTTCTATATTAATTTTAATATGGCATGATTTTAAATGCAATGGCATGCTTTTTTAAAGAAAACAAAATAATGATTTTTATATAAAAAAGTATTTCATTTGAAGGTGTTTTAGAAATATTAATATAAATAAGAACAATTAGATTCACATAGAGAGGCATTTTATATATTCATGGTGGCATACTACTAGAATTTTGTGTGCAAATCCTAAATATTTATTTGTGAACTTTTAGCATTATTTTTTTAGGATAAATATAATTGGAAGAGAATCATGTAGAGAACAAATCCCATAGTTTGTGTTACCTTTATAGTAGGGTAGGGATGATAGTGATATATGGGGAAAAGGAGATAGACCCATTTTTAACTTTGGGATCCATGTTTTATAGTCTCTTAGTTTTTTATATGGACCTTATTGTTCCATTATTAGATTTTATATTTTTTTAATTTAGAATATGATGTATTATATAGATCTATAATAATACTCTAATTGTTTCTATTCTATCATATTTTAATTTTAGGGAGAAATATTTCCCATATTATTTTGTATGATAGCCTACTACTATTCTATATCATGTGGATAGATGGAGCGGCAGAGAGAGGGTAACGAACGAGGGCACCGAACGCGAACCGAGGGCGACGCAAGCAGACGAGATACGCGAAGCTTCGCAGATGTGGTTGCAGGAGCTGAGCAGATTCGATCATCGGATGAATCTCCGCCTCGTGCAGAATCCTTTCATCCGAAGCACTTCCGGCATAGGGGTCACGCGTCCATCTCTTTCTCGCAGGCGGAGGTCCATTTCCTTGCTTCTGATTTTCAATTTGTTCTTGTTGGTAAATTTTTTAAGCGTCGTCCCTCTCTGATCTATCTACGAAAATCATTCGAATCCATCGGATTTGTTGATTTTGAAATCGGCCTGCTCAACTCGATGCATATTGCTATTCGGCTTTCCTCTGCAAACGATTTCTATCGGCTTTGGTCTAGGGGTTCTTGGAGTTTTGGTGGCTGCACGATGAAGGTCTTTAAATGGTCTCCTTCTTTTGATTGCTTCTCTGAATCACCGCTTGCACCTGTTTGGATAGGATTTCCTGGTTTGCCGATGCATCTTTTCAAGCAAATTGCTTTATTCCCGATTGCTAAGCTCATCGGTAATCCCATTAAGATGGATTCCGCGACTCAGAAGCTCTCAAGGCCTTCGGTTGCCCGCGTGTGTGTGGAGGTTGATATTTCGCAGAAATTGCCCTCTGCTATTTGGATACAGAATGGGGATGTAGGTTTTTTTCAGGAAGTGGTTTATGAATCTTTACCGAGCTACTGCTCCAATTGTATGCAAATTGGCCACTCTCTTAGCGAGTGTGGTTCTGGGAAGGATCCCATGAATAGTCAGAAACTTGGGAAACACTTTCCGAATGAAGGGAATTTAGTCTGGATTGAGAAGGATAGGCCTCATGCTGAACAGACTGAGCCTTCTAATTCTAAGGGTCCTCCGGCATCATGTTCAGCATAGCCGGTTTGCGACAAAAATTCTGCTCCTTCTGGTTTTGTGGACATGGTCAATGAAGTTAAGATGTGCACTGACACCCCAGGAGTTGTTCCAACCTCTAATGAGCAAGCACAAGAGATGCATTCTGTTTCTGGTGAGTCCAATCATCATGATAGTGAGCAAGCGGATAGAATTGAGGAGGAATACCTGCGCTCAAGTGCCAAAAAAGTTAAGAAAGCTATTGTTGATCCTGATGGTTTTATCACTCAGCACCCTAAGAAGACTCGAAAGCGAATTGATTACTCCAAGTTGGAGAGGACCATTGTTACTAGATCGTCAGGGCCTCGAGTGGAGGAAATTAACATTCCTGCACAGCCGGTTGTCAGCAAGAGTACCTCTGCACCGGAATCCCATAATGAAGGGGACTCCTCCACAGAAGAAGAGGACTCCTACTCTTGGATTGAGGATCGCGCGGATAGAGTTAAGCTTAGAAATTGCACTCGGGTTATTAAGGAAGGATACAAGGAGGATTTCTACACATGGATTGAGGAGCAAGCAAGGTTATCTTATAGAAAATATTGTAATAAAGAAATATCTGTCGATGATTATCTCATTACGAGGGAGCGTATGTTTGATAGGGTGGAATTTGAGCTCGATCGGAACCCTGAATTTGATTATTCTCAGCTTCAGTGGGAATAGCGCTGTCTCATTATGTTGGATCGCTGCGGATGCACCTGCTGATCTAGTGTAGAGCAGCTTTTTTTTGTGCTGCTGAAGTTTCAGGAGATATGAATACCTGGTTTTTGTACAGAATTTTCAGATTTGAATGCCTATAGTCCTACTGGACTAGCAGCATTGTTTGTTTCATGAGATACAAATACCTAGTTTTTGTGCAGAATTTTCAGATTGGAATTCCTAGAATGAAGGGAAATACTCATTATAGCATTTTGAGTTTCATGCGATACAATACCTGTTTATTGTGCAGAAATTTCAGATCTGAATTTCTCTGGTGAAGCAGCTGTTGTAACATCGGTGGTGGCAGGAGACTAAGGCACGCCTCTCTGAAGGGATTGAGCTTGGACGATGCTGGTTTAAACAAACCCAAAATGGATGGCAGGTGCTTTCTCTTGTTTATCATTTATTTTGTAATCATCTGAATTCCAGTTGGTGCAAAAACATTGCACCTCATGTATTCACCTTGCTGTTGGATTTTTATTTTTAATAAACTTTTGGGGCATGGGTTGGGAAACCAACTCATGCTCGCATCTTTTTGGTATTCTATATCATGTGGGGACAGGGAACCCACTATGTGCATTCTTCTAGACTAATTTGGGTTATATTATGGGTTGACCATGGTTTCATGTTACAAATTTATAAAAAATCCTTTTATTGAGTTAAATCCAATTCATATTCTCTTGTGTCACCCTCTTATGTATGTCGTTATTGATTGATTGTAGGTAAGATAGTTGAAACTAGAGATGTATTGTGGGATTGTTCCTATCAATCTCACTCTTAAGTAGAACCTAGAGTTACCATGGAAAGATTTTTCTTCGTTCCGGAAAAAAATTTGTCTTCAACAAAATGAATTATCTTATATGGTTATCCATTCACATTAATTTAACATAATTATATTTTGCAGGTCTCAATTTCTTATGTTGTCAAAAATCCCTTCTAAGTTTCTTGAAAGTGTAGATAAATTAACTTATGCACTACATTGAGTATAAATGTTATCTTATAGGAAGTTAAAATGACTCATAAATTATTCAAACATGTGTGTCTCATTTTAATTTTGTGTTAAGAAAATATTATATTTGTAACATAATTTAATAATTCAGTGGATCTATCATTCCATATAAAATTTTCTCCTTCATACATATGTTATTTTTTCATAGCTTGTATATCATAAATTCATTTACCCTTTCCCTTAATTCTAGATCGAGTACAGTGATTCTAGAGACTCTTAAAATCAACTATGAGATTATTCAAAAAAGCTATGGTCCTTCTCTATTCATGCTATATAATCCTGGAACCACAAAAAACTATTCTACGAATTATTAAAATAACCAAAAACAGCTTCAGGATGTTTTTTGATGTATTGCATCATATAATATAGTAAAATTAGTGTATTATTAAAAACTTATTTTGCAGATCATTTATAGATCTTCTAAAACCATTACTGGTCCATCAATATTCAAATAAATACTACTATGGACTTACAAATATTTAAAATTGTTAATGTGTTGCTAAAAAAATATTCTAAAAATATTTTATACAGGTGAAGTAGTCATTACATTCTCATATTCTCCTATTTTTTCAACTATATAAGTTATTGTTATAGACAATGTCCCTCTATGATTTGGAACATTACATTAAAAATAAGATCATCTCAACTGTCAACATATGTTATTATCCTAATTAATATATATATATATATATATATATATATATATTACAGGGACATTTTTTCATAACCTTTGAAATGAAAATATAATAGTAGTTCCCTAATAACCATTCATTGGTAGATACTCAAATATTTACCCAATTAATCACATAAGATAACTCATTTTCATTATTACATTGGAAAACATAATTGAAAAAAATAAAATCAAATGCCTTTGGGAACTTAAATACCCCCCTTTTTGGTTTTTTAAATTCCAATTGATTCCACATAAACTTCAAAGAACAATGTAATACTCCTACCCTGATTGATAATAAATTTAATGGGGAAAGATACTCTGCCTTATTTTCTCATAGTAGAGTTTATGTTTCAATTTCCTCTCACCTTTTAATATCTGATAACAAAATACATGTAATTGAGGTTTCTACTTCAAATTCAGATCCTTTTGGTGATTCCACTTTCTTGATTTCAACAAACCTTCCTATTGTTGCCATAGGATTTTATGATTTTTTATCAAAAAAATATCATATTTTATTGAAAATAAACTCCCCCATATGTCTCCAATCCTCCTTTAAGAGATCCAGTCAACATTTATTTTTGATAAGAAAAATTTAATGAATCAAAAATTATCTAATAAAGGGGATTGATAGAACCATAGATCAATACATCATTAACTAAAATCACATTGTATAAAATTTTTATAAGAAATTAGCCATCAATAAATCAACTCTAAGTCTACAGAGTCCAGCACTTTTTATAAAGAAGTTTAAAAAGATTTAAAAAATTATTGCCTATATTTTCAACACATGTGATACTAGTTTTAGTCATTCTCATTATACGTACTTCACATTTAGATTTTCAAAAAACAATAGAAACCTATACTCATTTGAATACACACATCAAAACACTTCAAGTGTTTGGTTTTCAAAATTTAGTTAAATAACCAACCCCCACCACCAGATGTACATCATTTTTAATTATTTTAAAAAGACATTGGAAAATGAAATAATACCTAATACTTTATATTTATAAGGCATAATCCATAATTCCTTATTTAATAAAATTTTTTAAAACTATAAAAGATTCATCTTTTTTGAAATATCTCATTCAATGGATTCCTTCCAACTTTATTTACATCAAATTCCAAACATTAAGGAATATTTACATCAGTCTTGGGATCATGTTGTATTATCCATAATATCCATATATTTTTTATCTGGTATAATAATGATCACTCATCTCAACAAATAAATTTCTTATTGGATTGAAATATATTAACCTCTTCATGATCTCTTATCTTTTTATTCTATAAATATCTTTAAATTTTAAAAGCACGTATTTCTTCTTATTTTTGTTTTCATAGATAAAATATTCTTATTAACTATCAAAAGTAGTGATGTGGGATTTCCATAAATTCTTATAGTATTTTCTATCTAATTTTTTACTTATGATTAGTATATAAACAATTCAATTCTTTATTTGTGTGTTTATTTCTAATTTTAAGAAACAATTTTAGAATTAGAGATTAAATAATCTAATCATTTATTTTACATTCATTACAAAATATTTTCATACTTTTTATAGCCTGGTGATCTTTATGTTTTCACCACCAATACAACTCTTTATCAACTTTTAACCTACTATATTTGGGAAACTATTAATTCTCTATATATAGACTGTTGACCACTAATCTTATCATAATGTCTCTCTCAAGGATGAATTATATACATGATTAAAACTTATTTATTTTCTTTATTAATATTGTCAGCCATTTTTAATGGACTATGAAACTTAATAATTATAATAAATACAAGTTTAATTTACTAGTCACTTCGATCTATTTATCAAGAATCATCATTACAATATACATGGATGTATGTGTATCTATTACATTATTCACATAACTACCTTCCATGAAGCATTAATTGTTTTCTTCACATATATCGCATCCTATGGTGGTTCTATCTTATCTTTAGTATGTGGATAATAACTAATATTATTATTTCCATAAACACTTTCCTTACAGAACATACATAAATTTTAAAGTAATTCAAATATATTTTTTCTAGATATATTCTTGGATTTTAGTGGTATATTATTATGTATAAAAAGTTTTCACTTATATTATATTTTCCCCACCCAATATGTAAGGCTTCTAGAAATTTTGAATATAAACCCTTGTCTATTACATATTTTGTAATAGTATTTTCAAAGAAAATATCCATCATAAAAAACCAAAATATCCAGATGTCTAGTGTGCATGGGGGATAATTTATGAAATAAATCAACTGAAAAATAAGCTAAATGACCATTATTTTAATAAAAATAATGTTATCTTATATCCATTGTAAAAACTACAACATGATAGGATATAAAAGTAGTTAAAGGGTGTATGAAAAACATATGAAACCCATGTTTAAAGCATCAATTATGAGGGGTGCATGTATTATAATTTTCAAATCATCATACTGTAGTCCATGTATTCAATGACATAAAAAATTTTGAACATCCAATTCAATTAACACAATTGATAAATACCTTATTAAACCAAATGTTGATATAGATACTTTATATGATTAATACCGTGAAAAAAATTTATATTTCATTCTCAATAAATTTGAATGATAAGAATTGGGAAAATAATTTGTATGGATATTTGTATTAGGATTTGTTAAGTAAAAATTTGAGGATACAGATTACTGTAAATGAATTTTTTCTATATTGTTTCCATTATTTGAATTTCATAGGATTCATTAATTCATTTAATTTTTGGAGTCCCAATCAATGAGTAGTTGTCCCAACCATTCTTATCATTCAAGAGACATCATCGAAGCCCAATATTTCACATTCATTATAATGTATTTTTCTTGTGTAATGTGATTGAGATATCATCTAGAAATTCCTTATCAAATTTTCAATGCTATGAATTCATAGAATCAATTTTATCAGGATTGATACATCTATTATTTAACCCGTTATTCTTGGAACCTCCTAAGATTAATGTTTTTAACCATGTAGAATTCATGAAAAGTTTTTTTGCGATATGAGCTAAGTAACTTGGATATTTTATTCATTGATACCTATCTCTATATATTTATCAAGATATTTAGAATTATAAATTTGGGGGAGTGATTTTAGATGGTTGATTGGGATATACTACAATGATTAGAGTTTTGGGGGTATATCCTTATGATTCAGGGAGAGGCCATGACATCATGCAATATTAAAATAGTATTATTTAACTCTCTTGTTACAAAAACAAAATAGAAATTAAAAAAATGGGTTGCGTATTAGGAGGATAAAAATTCACCACTACAAAGTAGAAAATATATTAATAATATTCAGTTAGGTGATGGATGAAATATATTACCTAAACACAATTTTAAAAATATATAAAAATTAAATAAAGCAAGAGAGTGTGATTAATTTCTTCTTCTAACTTGTATTATGAGCACACTTTTTTTTATTTTTAGGAGATATTATAAATGACATATATAAAGGTATATTTTTATTTTTATAAACTTTTGGTATCATATATTAGGCTTTAGATTCAAACCTCATTTTAATTATTAATTGTTATATCATTAACTTACATTCCGAAATTATAAGAGTCATCTGATTATAAATAGTGAATCCATCATGATTTATTGTGATATCTTGTTTGACAAGTTGGAGAAGTAATATTTCCTACAAACCTATGGTAAGTATCATTTTTTTAAGGTATTATTCAAAATCTATTTATAATTATACCCCAATGATGATCAGAAAAATTCATTATGATGTAAATTCAAAATGGCTTGAATATTAATAATGAATTGAAAAAATAAACTTGATGAAAAATAAACCTTGATTATTTAAAAGGATAAAAGTAAAACAAATGATTGATTTGATTCATTGAAAAATGATTTGTTGATGAATTTTCATGTGTGAAGATTTAATATTAACCTTTCCATTTAATCAATTTATTTTATTAACATTTTATTTGAAAATTGGTAAGGTGAAAAAAAATTTTAGTATGTTGAGTTTCTATCCTTGAAAAATATTCTTGATTCATGTTTGGGGATTTGATATATTTATTTTATGCATATATTTTAGGATATTTTTATACATTTATTTTTGTAATATATTTTATATTTTACCAATATTTGAATTGTTTTACATGTTTTATGATTTGTGGTAGGAGAAAACCATAATTTAGAAAAGATAAATGAGATGAATATGGGGATTAAATAAATTTTTGTATGGGGGCATGAATTTTTATAGCATGGAAAGGAAAAAAGAGTGATTATCATGGTGAAATATTCTTATGGAACACTACAGGGTGGTCAAAAGTGAATATTTAAAGATTCTAGTGCTAGAAAACGGGGATTCATTGGGTGAAAGAATTACATGATGTATAAATACTACATGGATTAAAATTAGAAGAAATCATTAATCTATTAAAACTCTATAGGAGTAGAGCCTAACAAATTAATTTCATGAATCCATTGCACACTGTGAATGTTATGATATGGATCCATTAACACGGTCATGGTGGTATTATCTACTATAAAGGAAAATTAATGACGCAAAAAGTCATTTAATAACCATTATGTACCCAACACTCATAATGGTACATTTAATGATTAATTAAATGAAACATAATCCCCTAATAATTTAATAAATATAGGGTAATTATGTTTCTTCAAATAAAGTCATATTGAAACAAAAGACTATAGAGAGATTTTTTGATACTATAAAATCCTCCACCACTTTCTCTATACATTTCATTATGTTTTCTATAGATTAATTTCAACCCCCTTAACCCATCATCAATAGGATGTGTAGGTAAAACCTAACTTTTTATTTGGTTATATAGTCAACGGGGGAAGGTGTTTTTTGATCTATTTAAAATTTTTATTCATGTTTTTGACTATTTTAATTTGTTTATTAAATTCCAATCCATTTCAATTCATTTTTCAGGACCATTTATAATTTAATCTGAAAGGAACCATTTATATTGAACAACTGGTTACCATGAATTGAGATATTACCATTTTAACATTTAGGGAAACCTGGATTAAATATACTATCTAGAAAAACTAAATTAAGAAATTCCCTAAACAACCTAACCATGGGATAAAGGTGTTTATAGGTTTATGAGAGGATACCATTTCCATTGTCTACCTCATATCAACTACAAAACCATACATGAATTATTTAATTTAATTCCTAAAAAAATTCACCCAAACCATGAAATTAAAACACCCTAGAACACTTTTAAAACATGATGTTAAAAAAAAAATCCTTTGCCACATTATCACCCTTTATTAAAATATCTTTCAAAACAATTTTTTTAATTAGATCAATGTAAATTTTCATATATAATCGTAATAAACTAAATGGTTGTTCATATAGCTACTATATCTATTGGTCCATCTAAAAGATTGAAGTGTCGGTCTATATTCTAGTATCAGTAGTTCAGGATATTTCTGCATGGCTTTTCCACTACTCAAAATAATGATTATCATGTATTCTTATGGGAACACTAAGGGTAATATAATAAGTTTTCCACTTATTCTCTCTATATGTTGATGATTTATTTTTCTAAATTGTTTCTCTTGGTTTATGATTTACAACAACTACTCTCTTGAGTGGTCCTTCACGTCCTTTATAGATTCACTATGATCTTTAGAATAAGATATAATTTCTTTAATAGTACACCCAATGGAAGATATGATAGTATCTGAGGCCTCAACTATTGTGTGGACGAAGCTTGTGAGTAAAGGCCATTGGGGTTCTTGGAATCCTAGTTACCACTCATAATATCATTATCCTTGGTTTTGTAGCACCCACTAATCCTAGAAATTATTTCCATGATTATAATCAGCATAATTGAAATCTTATATATATGTATCATAGGTTGATCATTACAATACCATCATCATGTCCATAATTCTATTTAGTAATTACATAAATTATACAATATAGTAATTTTTTATTGATCATGTGGACTCCTGTTCATTGTATCTCTTATACTCTCCATAGGAAAATATTTCTCTATATTTAATCCAACCCATAGTATCTCTCCTCATGTCATTTCTTCATCATTGATCCTCCTTCTGTAGCATATAAAATTAACTTGTTTCCTGACAAAAAACCATAATAAAACATTTGTATTTGAATCTATAGTTCTATATCATGATGTGGGAATTTACAAGTCACATCTTTGTAACATACCCATGAAGAGTAGATTGATTCTTCCCCAAATTAGAAATAATTTTTATGTTTACCCTTATGTCCATTTACTTAGAAGGTGGGAATAAGAGGCTGAGAAATTTCTTTGAAAATTATCCCATGTAGTGATGAAATATTCAAGAAGTCTTCGGACCCAATCCCAAGATTTCTCTCATAATGAAAATTATAATATACATAAACTCATCGCGTCATTCGAGACATTATGGAATTAAAATGTGTCAAAAATATTTAAAAATCATCAAAGGTGAGATTTTAGATATTAATGAGGTATTATGGTGAATTTCATGTTGTTTGTGTTCATATGAATGATATAATAACTAATCCCTAATTTGATGGAATCAACGGGGCCTCTAGGATTCTCAGTTACAATCATGTGTTCATTGGCCACCCTTAGTCTGCAATCCTATATAGCCCCAAACCCCTTTGAATAACCCTAACAACATGATTGATCTCTATTCCTACCATGATCCTCACTAGTTTACATTCTAGGGTGTTTTCAATATTGGGATTGAACTTAATGATCACTTTCGATTTTTTCCCAAGTATTGTTAATATGAATTAGTGTTTTTTTAAATTTGAAAATTGACGCACAAAATACCAAACATAAAAATAGTAAATTCAATAAAAAAATTTAAATTCAAATTAATAAAAACCTAAAAATTAGTGACATACCATCCTCGGAAAAGTTTTAATTTTAACAGACATATATAGATCTAATTAAAATATTTAATTAATGGAAACTAATATTTGTTAAATTTAATAACTCAAATATAACATGAATTAGGATCATTATCGATCCAAAAAAGATGGTGAAATTTATTTACTTATTTTTATAAATATTTTTTTATTTAATTGGTTTTAAGAAAGGGATATAATAAAAATTTTCATTTTTGAAAGTGATTTGAAAAAATATATGGAACAAAGTAATGCATGTTCGGTTTTAAAAATCATGATTTAAAATATTCTCATATTTTTATAGTTCTAGGGATCATGTGAATTTTTATTTTAGTAATTATATTTATAAATCCATGTATGTTGTCAGATTTGAGATAATGTGGATCCAACAGTCATGGTGTCCCATCCATAACCCAGTAATCCCCCATTTATTATGGTCATGTTGTTTTGGGAATTTCTGAATTGAGTTTCTCTCGATATCATATAAAAGAATTTATCAATAATTTTATTATGATCATAACTCAATTTATGGTGATGAGTTTCACAATTTAAATGGTTTTTTTTCAAATTCGAATATCAATTCCCATGATTAATGGAAAATAAAGTTATTTTAATTGATCAAAAAATTTCAGTAATCTGGAATGTGAATAAGAAATAAGAAATATATCCATTGATGCATTCCCACTTAGGATATATAACCTTATCAGATAGATGGTTTTACCCCCTCATCCTAGTTATGATGGAGGAAGGTCTAAAGAAGGAAGAAAAATACAATAAAATGAACACCTGATAGAATGTCGCAGAGGATCCTGTAGCAGCACAACTTCTCTCCCTAAAGTTTAGTATTTGGATTTCACCATTTTAAAAATATCCCATCTATTTATATTAATTTATTGGGATTATATTTCATTTAATTCATCATTAATATTGATAATTATGAGTGGTGGGGACCCCTTGGGTATTAAATGGATGTCCAAGATGTTATTTGGGATTTTCTATGCTAAGTCTCAAAAAATATCATTAATGGGTCTTTCTCAAAACATTAACGGTGTAAATTTTATATAGAAGGTGAAACTATGGGTCTCTCCTAAGATTTATTTTTTTCAATTCATGCTCTATGCTGATTTTATGACTTGTACTATTTACATGTCCTTTAATGAGTTCACTTCGTGATTCTCTAGTTTACAACACTAGAAGCCCGTTTTTGTTTCATTTCTTCACTTTTGACCCCTTGGATTGTTTTATAAGAAGTGTACATTATATAAATTTTTATCATTTTATAATATCATTCCATAACATGAAGTACTCTGTTCCTCATATTTTCAACTTTTCTATTCATTATCCAAATACTGGTTCTTTTCTGTCAAAACATATAGAACAAGTAAAATAATATAAATGTTGGACAAATTATCAATTAAATTGCACAAATAAATGTATTAAAAAATCAAAATATAGTCATGAAACACATGTATTATATACTCTTAGGATGTACATAAAAAATGATGTTCTATAAAGATGGTTAAGGGAATGGTTAGAGGAAATCATTAGGAAAATTAATACATTTGAGGCTAGAGGATTATCAAGAATACAAAAAAACTGATAATCACATATAATAAAAAAGTAAAATTTCATTAGAACATGGTTTCATAATATCATCGAAACAAAGGAATTTAGATACAATATAAATCATGATATCATAAGCATTAGTGAAGGATTCTAGGTAAAAAATCATAACATAGTGTGTTTGGCTAGTCACTCATGCTTTATACATAGTATCTTAGGAGATGAAAGAAATACTAATTCATTTCGGGGATTCATAATTTCAGTCCAATATTTCACATGCATAACATGTACATGAGTATTTGTGGCATAGAAGGAACTCATACATAGGTAATAATCATATGAAAATCCCATGATAAAGGAAATGTGTTACATAGTTTTATATTGTAGCATAAAAATGGAATATCACATAGTCTCCCATGAATGAAGGGATTAATGAAATATTTAGAATTAATGTATAAGTAAATTCATAAATTTCCTAAACATAAATTCCAAAAAGATTAATGACTCCAAAATATTGTGGATGATAATTTTGAAATGTACTTCTTATGTAATGTTTTAAGAAAAGGCACAGTCTTTATAGAGGGTATGAGCATAATAATTCCCATAAAACCAAAAATGTAAAAAAATGGATTTTGATATAAAAATATGTATGATGAGAAACCATAAAAAATAAAAAACATTTTATGATGTTTTAAATTAAATGATTAATCAAATATAGAATTTCCATTAATCAGGGTTTCTTATCAAATGAAATTTATAAGAGAACCTTAAAAGATTATAAATCCTCGAGAAGGAAAGGTATTTTAAAATAGTTCTATATATATGAATATAATATATATATATATAATAAAATAAATATATAAGAATATCATTGTGAAAAATTATAGTTTTATAGAGGAAAGGCCAAATATAAAATAGAATGGTGTGGTTTTTGATGTTCAGTTACCACTAGTCCTTGACTTTATTAGTGTAATTTTCAACTATCAAAAAATAAGAAAATTAAATTTATTAAATAATTTATCCAGAATTTTATATCTTAATTTTATTAATTAATAATATTTTATGTTTTTTCAAATTTATTTTTTAAGTCATCATATTTATTCATACTCTTCTGATGGTGTTTGTTTCACGGTTCCAAAGCCGTACAAATTTTTCGATAATTATGGAAGTTATTATAAAATGGGACAACAAATAAAATTGTAAAATTAAATTATGTTAATTTTATTCTATATTATTAAATGTAATCAAATATCCATTCATGTTCTGACATAGATTTGATTTATTATTGTATTATTTGTATCATTACATAGTCTGTTCATTTAAGTTTTTTTAACAAATATCACGAACTAGATTCATTATGTGTAGTTAAATTATTTTTCATATAATATATAAAATTAAAGAAGTTGTTATAAAATTATTAGTATCATATTTAACCATAATATTATTTATATAATGGTCTATATAATAAGTGTCCAAAAATGTAACATGTCATCCATGGAATTAGTGAACCAATCAAAACATTAGAGACATTCTCATTTTAGAGAAGATGAATGGATGGTATATTGTGTATATTCAATTAATATAATAACAATTAATAATATTAATAAATTTTATTTTAGGATAAAAATATCTATATCATATATTTTAGGATTCAAAGTAGGGAAATAATTTAAGAGTCTTTAGTTTAGAGTATAACCACATCTTTTGTATGTGAACTCTTAAGATACTCATTAAGGATCCTTAGAATGGAATTTTGGAAATACCAGAACATTATAGATATGGGAATTATGGTTGGGGAAATATTTGGGAAATAATTTTTCATTTTAATTAACGTAATGTTTTAATATAAGAGGTATGGTGAAGGATGGTATTTATAAGTGGAGGTGATAGGGTATTTTCAATATAATAATCATTAGTATTTAATTTTTTCTAAAAACTAAAAATAGTAATTATTTGTGAGATTATATATATATAAAAATGCTCACGGTTCTAAGAAAATGGTTTCTTAAATAACTCCTTATGGAATTAACCATATATTTAACTTATAATTTAAAATGTTGTATTTTGACCTATGATACTGTTCAAATAAAATTCAACATTTGTAGTAAAAATTCAAAACATTAATCATAATCCAATTTAAATTTTATGATTCAAAAAGTGAAAAATATTTTATCAAAATATCTTTTTAAAAATTTTAAATACAATATTTAAACAAAATCATTTTTGGAAAAATATATTACTAATGAAAAAATTAAGTGTCCAATAGTTTGAAAAATAATGCAAGGTTTCATAAAAATAAATTATAATATTTATAATAATATATATGGTTTCATAAAAACATTTTATTGAAGGAAAAGTTTATTTAAAATATTAATATTTATTTTAAAAAATTAATTTAAAAAAGATAAATCATATATTTTTGTTTCATATTATAATTTTTATTTCATTGTATGAAACATTTATTTTGTCCTAATTTAAAAAAAATTACTTATATTATGATATAAATTCATTATAATTTTTCTCAAACATAATTTTTCTATTCCATTAAATAGTTTACTATACCTTAGTGCTAGATTACTATTCCAATAGTCAGATTACTATTCCAATAGTCATATTATGGTCACGCAATGACCATTTCCAAATTGTAACATTTCATTTTAAATTCAATATAAACACCACCATTATCATACTACTTCATTCACTAATTCACAAAAAAAAGTTCTTACACATCCCTTGATAATGCATGTCAAAATCATAAGCTTCTCTATCTTTTTATTGTCTTTATGGAAGGAATAATCATCATGGTAGATTTCAAGATTGTGGATTTTTCCTTAGTGTTTTCAATATTTTTTGTTTTTTATGTCCGTATACTATTATATTATATTTTAAAAAACTATTTAATGATTTATAACGTTTCTATGAAATTTAATAATATTTCAATGAGAATATTCTATAAAAAATAAGAAAATAGTCATCATGAAACATGGGTTCTGTTACTATTGAAGGGAATATTTATGTTGTTACATTCTCTACCTTATCAAATTTTTCCTTGAAATTTAATTTCATTCATTTATGTTATAATAGATTTTTATTTTTATATCATTTCTTTTTCAGGATCCCCAGTCACATATTCATATTTATCATTCCACCAAATTACTTTGACCAGATGTTTTTTCATATTGAGTATCACTTTTTCTCTACAGTCCAATATCTTCACCAAATTATTCTAATAAGAAAATAATTATTCAACTATTCCTTTCCTTGATTTAGTGAATTTTAAGTATCTTGTATATACATCATCAGGGGGATAAATTGAGGTATTTCACATATCTGGGAAACATTTGTTCAAAGAATGATTCTGTATTCAACAAATATAATGCAACGAAGAATTTAGAAAGGGAAAATATGCCTAATAAATAGTTTCCCCTTCATCTGAGACATCTCTTATTGGGATATATAGAATTTAAATCTATATCAATGACCACAAATTCTATATATCATCAAGGATTATCAAAATAACTATTCTTTTAACTTTGAGCTACATTGATGTCTAGTTGAATGGGCTTGAACTTCATAGTAATTTATTCCCCTATTTCTATTCTAAATAGATTTAATTTGAAAAATTCATCCATAATGTTGGAGTTTTGAAATTATTTCTATATAGTTATTTGTAGGGATCCATTTAAATTCTTAAGTGAAATCTTTTGTTTGGTGAGAACTAAACCAAAGGATGTTTTTATCCCAGACTCCTTCAAAGTCCTTATTTAAATATCTCAACATATCCTCAATTATCTAGATTATACCCTTTTATTTTCCATTGGTATAAGGGTGATAATATATATTTAAATACAACCTTATGATTAGGGAATATTAGATATGTTTCCATAATTATTTTATTATTCCCAATTCCTAATCAAATACAATTGAAATTTGTGTTCCATACATCATCACCACTTATATAATGTTTATTTTTAAAATTTCATCCTTTTGGGGTCATCTAAAATAAAAATAAAATTAGTATCCTTTTCGGAACGTTCTACCATGACCCATATGACTTTATTCCCTTTGGTTTTCTTTTTATAGAATAAATACAAAATACCTAGTGTTGTTCTACCATTTCCATAAAGGTATGGGTAATGGTTACATTACCCCCTTGGTATTTTTATCAATCTAAATTGACTTGTTTACATATAAGAAATATTAATTTACAGCCTATAAAAACATTCTTCATATTGTCCCACTAAGTGTAATATTAGAGAACTATATCTGTATATGTCCTCCCTAGGTGGATTGAGAATAATAAATTATGAGTATCAGTCAATAGATCATTTTTTATCTTAGGTTATTATGTTATACATCATCATAGACCAAATGTTATAATTCATTTTTCATAAATGGTTATCTTTGATGATTTCCCCATTATTCTATCATCCACCATCTTTCATTTCTTTAAATAGGTATTTTTGATTTCATATAATGATCCATACTAGATGGTTGTGAATATATATAACCAAGGTAAGATGTTTTTCCTTCAATTAGGATATTTTTATCCTTGTAATTTATAATAATATTTTATCATTCTCATTAATTATCATGGATAAGGTTGTACGATCATTTCTATATAGAGAATTTACACCTTATTCATAATCCTAGGGTGGTGATGGATTGAACAATCATAATACCTGGTCATCTATAACCAGCTTCCCTGGTGTGTGTTGAAATCCTTAGGTGTGAATATATACTTTTCTATAATATGATGTAAATATATATATCTCACTTAAATTTGTTTCATAGATACAATTCCATCACATTTTAAATGAAAAGATTGCTACCATCAATTTTAGATTCTTTTTCGTATCATTCTACTTATCGATCTTCAACTATAGAGAGGCATTGACTATGAATTTATAATTTTTTATGATGAAAAAACATAATCCCTTCTTTTATGTATCATTGTATATCAGAAATTATTCCCCACAGGTGGATAGTGAGTGCATAGGTGTATTGATTCTCATATTTTTCAACTATTTAAAGATGTATTTGCATTCATCATTTAAGAAAAACATTACATCTTTTCATGTTATATTGGTTCTCATGTTTGATAATCGTTAATTTTTTCTTAGAAATAAAAACTAATTCCCATTTACTTAGAGGAAACTAAATATATATATATATATATATTATAGATTTTTTCTTAGGCAATTACTCAATCACATATATTTTTAATGTATACACATATTTTCCCTCACATGTGATTTAAAGACCCTTGAATGATGTATTTTATTGGAAAAATTTTCAATTTATAATAAGGAATACAATATTTCCTATATCAATGTAATTAACTTGTTATTCAAATTCACATTATGTTCCCCTTTAAATTTATAGTATATGAGAATATAATCTTAAAATAGTACAAAAAATTTCTCAAGGTAATTTCTAAAGGCTCCATCCTTCAATCCAATTAATATTTTTAGGGAATTATGGATTCTAGCGGCCATTATTATAAACTCATAGTGTATGTACTTATATGAAAGTCTGTATTGGTTATATCAACCTTATGCACCTTTATTCATTAATTCCATAATCAAAGGTATGCATTAGGTAATTAAATCAATAAACATTAATGATCAAACCATTTACTAATCCATGTAAGTGAATACTTGTTCATTATCATGATCTTGTTTGGTTCATAATAATCAGTACAGACACGCATCGACCCATACATTTTCATGAAAAATATGACTAATGTACCCCATGGTAAAGTTCTCAAATATATGAAACCCAAGTCAAGATTATTTTGTAGCTATTTCATTTGTTATTCAAGCTTAACTGTGTCCATTATATATCAAAATATAGATATTTCTATATATATATATGTGTATATGTTTAATTGAGAAATATACCTTACATTAATGAGGTATACTGGGAATCTTTTCAAGGAGAACATCAGTATATTCCCTTATAATGGGAATGTCTTTACGGGTGAAAATTTACTTTGTCTCAATAATTTGATCAAGATATGATTTTTCGTATGATAAAAATATCAATTCTTGAGAATAAATTACAAAAGTATATTTATCCTCCTCCTTATATATGTATTGTATTGGAGGATGATTTAATAAATAAAAAGTTATTTACTTTTATTTGAGGTTGATATGGACACTATATAAGGAAATATAATCCATCAGTATAGAATTTAATTCCATTAATGAGAGTATGAAAAGGTTGTTTAGAAGATTCATCCAATAAATATTGACTTGGGAGGATTTATATATCAGAGATGAAAAAATATTTTTATTTTTCTATTCAAATATAACCCAACACACATGTTTTGAGGTGGTTTCTAAATAGTTAAAATAAATGTTCATGATATGAAAGAATGTATATGACCATAATCAAATAACACATTTTCTATTATGGAATGAATATATAGTGTACTTGTTACCAATTCATTATCAATATCCATCTTAGATATAATGGGGTAATAACCCTTCACTTTTATATTTTGAAGCTATTCTTATCAGTTATATTCAATCACCTCTCTCTTAAAGTGTTTATTTGTTTAGTGTATGTGTTTGGTTTAGTTGAAACATTATATAGTCTGTTGATAATTTATTGTTACTATATTTTATTCCATTTTATTAATGTTATTTTTTATCTCCCTTTTGAATTTATACGCTTGATTGACCAACTCTCTACACTTTTAAAATATATGTGTTCCCTTAAATTAGTTTCTAGGATTCTTTTCCCCCAATTATGTCATGTGGAAATTTTGATTTTCTTGCTTCTATAAGAATTATAGTATGATCCTCACAAGTAAAAGTATATTTTTTTCATTTTATCCATAGTCCCAGTAGACCACTTAGAGTCATCAATTTATATATTAAATGTGTGGAAATGTTAGAAAATTTCGTTATTGCTGTTGAAGTATCGAATCACTTATTCTTTTTGAATACATGTCTTCAAACTCTAAAGATATAGTCAAACTTACATTCAACATTGAGGAAAATTTTAAAGTTTTTCCCTGAAATATAGGGAATCTTTTAGATATAAAACCCAATAGATTAATCCCCCTTTTTTATAATCCTATTTAATTTCCTCCAAATTTTAAGAATAACAGTGTAGAAAAAATATTTATTGAAAATTTTATTCTTGAATCTATCACATTCAAACAAATTATGTCATTATTAGCCTTTAATCAATTTCCCCCAATAATTATATTCTTTATCGAGTTGTTAGATTATCAAAGATACTTTCTCCTACTCATAGAATTGTCTGATAGGAAATAATTTCTTAACGAAGTTAATCTTTTTCATAAAAATTAGTGGATATGAATATAAACTATATATTGGATCACTTTTTATTGTATAGTACTCAGCATCAACTTGTTCTCTCTTAGGAGATGTATGTAATTCTACCTGATTCATGTTATTACTTATAACATGAGTCATTTTTTCTAGTATTTTCATGAATTTCTTAATAGCTAATCTAATGATATTTGGTGTTTTTTAGTAAAATATTCATATTTCTCATAGCATATTTTGTGGATAGGTTTATTTCAATTATCGATCATTTTATAAAACAAAAGTATGTTTGGGATTAGAATTATTAAATTAAATAAAATAAAAGTTTCACTATAAACAAAGGATAAATAACTCTTAAATATAATATATAAATTTTTTTAATAATATCTATGTTTCAATAAACGTAATTCATAGTCATTTTCATATAATGTTTTCTAACATAACTAGTTATATTATACTTCTTCAAATTCTATAAATCATTCATAATGGATTGTAAATATAATTTAAATTGACCAAAGTATATCCCTCATAAGTATAAAATAAGGTGTGTAGTAAATCATAATAAACTTGTGTGGGGTGAAGATTGGATTAATACCCAACTGACCCATTATTGGGTTATTAACCCAAGGTGTATCTACACCAAAACAGCACACATTTATTAACTAAACATGTATGTTGTTTCATGGATACCACACACTTATTTGTCAAAATGTTTGGTGTTTTCCTATAATTATAATTACTATTAGAGTTTTTACTAACTCTTTATAATCATAATCCCCGGAGATAACTATAACCGTCTCTAATACCATCCATAGTAACTAGTTTATCTTAAATACATTAATACATGATGTTTAATATATTGATGCGTAAAATATAACCCAAGGATCTAGAGGTCTTGTGTATTTTGGAGACTATTCGTGAAATATAACATCTTAAAAAACCCTATAAAATAATTATTTTAATCTCCATAATGTAATATGATATCTCTTTGAACAATAAACAATACATTGGATTCCCTGGAAACATATTTAATGATAATGGGGTGTTGTAAATCTTTATAAGGGAATAATCAAACAAAATCATGATATAAAATGGTGAATATGATGAAATAGTCCTATCATAATAACCTAAAATGTGAATATAAGATAAAATAATGTAGAAAAATGGAATGGAAATAAAATATCATAATATCATGTCATCATAGGAGAGTGGAAACAACATAAAACATGAGATCATAAGAATAAGTAAAGGCTCATCACCCAGACCAAACAAAATAATGTGCTTGATTAATGGATCATATTAGAAGAAACAATTACCCAATGAAATGGGGGGAAATATATATCTATATACACTTATAATATTCATAACATGTATGAGAATATTCGTTCCTCATCAGAAATTCATACATAGGGTGTGATAATAGGAAATCCACCTGAAAAATGTAATTTGTTTTATTGTATATTCTAATAGCATAACAAAATCGTATAGAATAATGATTCACTTTAAATAAATAATTATAGAATTCATTGAAATTAATGACTGAGAAAATTAGGAAATTAAAATAATTCCCAAGTAAATTGAATACATAAATAATCATTGAACTAGGTTTGGAAATGATCTTCTTAAAGAAATATTATTAAAAAGGATAAAGAGTCTACAAATAGGGTAATAGCATAGTACTTTCAACAAAAAATGGAACAAATTAGTATTAAATATAAAAAATATATTTAAGAAAATCTATATTTTTAATATAAATTAATTTTTTGTTATGTGATATGAGGTATAGAATAAGGAAATTCACTTCAATAGGGTTTTCATAACGAATGAAATTGAGACAGAAAACATAAAATCATGTATATACATAATAAGTACAGCAACGTTAAACTATGAATATGTGTGATTAGAACAAATATATGTATAAAATTAATAAAAAAATTGAAAAAAGTGATAAATTTAATTTTTGAGAGAAAATTAATAATTTGTAATAGAAGAGGGTGGTTTTGAAGTTCTCTTACCTCAGGTCTGAGACTCCACTGGTGTGATCTACATACATCTTGAGAATGGTTTCTTGTTTAGTTCTCATTAACTCAAAATGTAATTTATTTTATAAATAAAAAAAATTATTTTTTAGTATATGACAAGAAATGATTTATAATATATTCATATTTAACAATTATGGTACTTCTATATTTGCCTATTATGATTGTGGGTTAAAATGAAACTCGTTATCCATGGAGGTGGTGAACCAAAAAAAGGGAGACATTTTCATTTTTTAAAAATATGTTAGGATATGAAATTATTGATATTATATTTCTAAATAAATAATATAGTTTTTTAATAAAAAATAATAATAATAATAATAAGTTATAATATATTTTATGAGGCATAAGAAGCATAGGATTTAAGAATAATGGTTTGAGAGTTTTAATACATCCTTTAGATGTTAACTCTTACCCAACCCCTTATGTAACCTCAGAATGGTGTTTTGGTAAGACAAAAAAATAATTGGTCATGGGAAATATGGTTGGATATATATTTAGGTAAATATATTCAAAGTTAAGGAACAAGCAATGTGAGGAGAAGATGGGTGGGGAAATGTGATATTTATAAGGGAATAAGTGTAGTGTATTTTAATATAATACACATTGGTTTATTATTTTTGATTAATATTAAAAATAATGAGGATTATTGTGACAATTTACAAAAATTGGTGCAGTTTATTATAGTATAATGGTTTCCTACATCATACATTGTGTAATTAATCATTTACTCAACTTATAATATAAAATAAAATATTTTTTCATAAAATTTATTTAAAAAATTCCACATTTTAATAAAAATATTAAAACAACCCCCTAATATAATTTTGGCATCGTAATTATAAAAAACCCCATTTTGTATAAATAATTTTTTAAATGTGGGAAATTTAATAATTAAATAAAATCATTTTGTATTGAAAAATTAACAACTTTAATGAAATAATAAAATTTGTAACACATATAAAAATTACCAATGGTTTCATAAAATTAATTTCTCATATTTTTTAAAAAATATATATAATTTCATGAAAATATTTAATTAATATGAAATTTAACATTAAAATTTTCCATTTATCATAATGATTTATTTTAATTAAGATAATACATATATATATTTTCTAGAAAATAATTATCATTACATTATTTCATATATTTATTTTAACATTTATAATTTTTATTTAATTATTTCATAATAATCAAATAATATTGTTTCCCAAATATTCATTCACCATTCCATTGGTATTTTTACTATTCCTAATCGTTATATTACTATTCCCTTAGTTAGATAATAGTCAAGTAACAATCATCTCATAGTGATCACATTTCCCTTAAAACCCTCTATATAATTTACCAATATCATACTTCATCATTTACTACATCACTTATACTGTTCGATAAACTTTCCGTGAAAATGTGTATCATATTTCTAATGCTTCACTTTCTATCTACATTCATTATTGAAAAAGTGACCTATATGTGAGATTTCAGGCATATAAAATTTACATTACTGTATTCGCTATTCATTAGAATTTATATCCCTATATTATTCATTTCTATAACTGGAAAATATTATTTCATTATGTGTAACATTCATATTAAATGTTATATAGTATTATTTTGTATCTATTATAACACATAATAAGACAGTCATATTCAAACATGAGTTTTGTTACTAATAGATGGATTATTTTATCCTCTATATTCTTCCCTCTTATAAAATTTCACCCTCTCAATTGAATTTCATAAATTATATATAAATAAATGAGGTTATTTTTACTTTTTTACTTCTTTATGTTCCTATGTATACTCTTTATATATATTATTCTTCCAAATTTTAAGAAATAATTGAGTTTTCCTATTGAATATTACATTTTCTATATAGTCTAGAATCATTACTAGATACTCATTGTTAGAAAGGTCATTCTCAAATTATATCAACTAATGATTGATTACATTTAAGGGATCTGGTATATACTTCATTAACAGGGTTTCATGGAAAATTTCATATTCATGGAAAATTTTGGTGGGATTTCAATTTGATATTCCAAAACTCTGATTAGATCAAGGATCTTAATCATGATAACATACCAATTATTTATCATTCCCTTATATCCAATACTAACTACTCTATTTCATATATATATATGAAGGAACAATTTATCAGCAATCATAATTTCTTGGTATCTTATTTGGCTATCAAAAAAATTATTTTTTCATCTTTTAGTTTCTCTAAGGTGTTTTTGAATGGGATTGACCTTCTCAATAATTTCATCCTTGAGTGTAGATCCCATATCTTTTGTTCAATAACATCATATGAACATGTTGTAGTTGTATATATTTATTTATATAGAGGGCTTTGTAAGGAGTCATTTAGTGATCCAGTGGAAGATATTATGATATGAGAACCATACCATAAGAAGATGGCGATCATAGTACACTCTTGAGTACATAGATTATGCTCTCAACATATTATCAAGTGATTATATTGTATATTATGTCAAAACATTAATATTATGGTCATAGTGGTGTTCTATAAAGACTTTATACATCGTTAATGTCTATTCTAAGAATTTTATTTATTGATAATTCCTCTTAAGTGGAAATTTAATGATAATTATATGTAAAATAGTCCACGACAACCTAAATTACACTATTCTCTTTAGTTGTATATTGATGACCCATGATAAAATCTGTGGTGTTGTTCTCAAATTTCTATGTTGGTATAAGTAATGGTTGTATCATACCCAAGGTATTTTTCCTATTTTATATAACTTACGAACATTCTAAGAACATTTATATTTATTTTGTTATCTCCATCGCCGTATTCTACAACCAATTGTGATCATATAGATCTCTATACATCATTAGGTCCCAAGGTGGATGGATATTATTTATCTATGAGAGTTAATCAACATATTATTCTTTATATCAGGGCCTAATGGAAATTGTTTTTATGAAACTAATATTATAAATCCTTTTTAGTCAATTTAAATATCTATATATTTTATCATTATTATAGAATCCACCATATTCCCTATATTCACACCATTCTTTTGATATTCCTTAATAATCTCAAAAATGGATGGTTGAGAAATCATTTGATCATGGTGGAATAGTGTTCCTTCCTTTATGAATATCATCCCCATCCACTGAATTTATAATAGTATGAGATCCTTTATAGTAGTATTCATCTATGAGGTTATAGGATGTTTCCTTCTTATATAAACTTCTAATTTATTCACCTTCTACTAGTGGTGATGGACTGAGCACTCGTAATCCTTGATCGTTTCTAATCCACATCATTAGAACATATTTATCTCCATCAGTTTGAATACATACTTGAGGATATTATTATCTATATATATTTCATAATTATCACTATAGAGATCATTTCAACTAATATTCAATGAAAATATTACATCATCAAACTCAAAATCATGCATCAAATAGATCTTCTCATGAATATTCATATGTCGAGTGGAATAGATTTTCAATTTCTAGTTTTTTATATAGAACCTTATATAATCATTTTAGATCACAAGTCCTCCATCATAGGTTGTTAGTGTGACGAATTGTCTAGTGATTAGCCTCTTATTTAACTCCATGAATATCTCTTCACATTCATCAGTCCATAAAAATATTATAACCATTAGAGTTAGCTTGGTTTGTGGGTTTGAAAATCATGAAAAAGAATTTGCAAATCGCAGATAGTACCCAATTAATATGAGGAAAATATTGATAACTATTAGAAATTTTTTTCTATGTTGTTCCTAAATAACATATATCTTTTAAAGATGCACATATATGTATTCACTAGTGATTATATAACCCAAGAAGTATAATTTTATAGCTGAAATTGATTATTTTATAATTGAACATACAATTTTGTCATTATAAATGGAATTTGAACATTACTCAAATACTCCTCATGTTCCACATTGATTTTGATGTATATTATAATATCACTTATTAATTGTAACACCGCAAGCTTCCACGGTACACTTCTCTTTGCATTATACAATTGTGTGTGTTGTACGCAACTTCAAGTTCTAACACACACCATAACCAATCAAAATAGCCGGTATGAATAGTAATACATAGTTTTTGAAATTTTATAAATTTTATCCTTCAAAATGGAATTCATTTTTGGATTCAGAATATCTAAATTATCTTAGGGTGAATTTTTTGTATTTTTCTGAAAACATTCAATTTTTTATGAATAGTGAAAAAACCCTGAGTTAAAGTTTAAAACTGAATTTTTATTTGAATAATTATTTAATTTATTTAAATTTAATTAAGGTTAAAATTGATAAATAATACCTATATAAGTTCAATGTAATTCATTGAGTTTAGTTTAGAATAATTTTAGATATATAAAAATATTATAGAACCTTTCACCGTCTTTTACCCACCTCCTAGAAGAATTTGGAAAATCATATAAAACGTAATTTTACCGCTTCTGTGAGTGGAATTTTGAAAATCCAAGATAAACGATTAATGTAAAGGAGTAACATGTGGTTAAATAAGATAAAAATAATTTTTGGTGAATAGTAACCTTTTTACTTTTATTTACCACGGATAAAAGTAAATAGGGTAATTAAGGGTAAAAAGGATATTAATATTACCCTAAAACATGTCCTAATTCTATTGAAAAAGTGTATCTTGATGAAAAAAAACCTTAGGAATAAAATATTATCATTTATGTCCACTTAGATTAGATTAGGACATTTATTACTTTTTAATTCAGAGAAGAGTTAAAAGAGTTAAAATCAAAGTTTAATAACTAAAACATTTTTCATAAAGGGTTATACATAAGATAATTTCGATTATAAATATTAATAAGTAAGATAAAATGCATTTCTACATAATGTTATTTTATTTATAATTTTTACACATTAAATAATTTAATTTAGTTATGAAAAAATGTTGATGCAGTAATTACCTAATTATTGAAATATTAAAATAATTAATTTTATAAATATCAAAATAAATATAATTTGAGATTTTTTATGATTTCCAATAATTATATAGGTTAATATGACATATTAGGATTGGTTATTTAAATTTTTTCGAAGTAATAACGCTGTTATGAAATTATCAAAAACAAAATACCAAATAGTGTCAAAATTGACATAAAAGAGTTTTTAAAACAAATATTATATTATTAATTTTTAATATATTCCTAAAAATCTAATGTTCGGCCAAAGTAATTATAAAATGATATTTGTATCATTAATATACCACTTGGGGGTCTCTTGTAGGAATATACTATGTTTCTTAACTATATAATATAATAATACAAAGAGACATGGTAAATGTCATACTATTTAACTAAGAGTTAAATATAAATGATAAGGCTCATATAGTGACCCAAACCTGTCTAAAAGATATTGGTTGAAATAATTACGACCTATCCCCACCTTAACAATTAAATAATACACGTTTGAGCCATTAGAAACCGAATATGAATTTATTAAAAAATAATATTTCAAGTATTTCCAAAGGTGCCCCTCACCCACCTTATAAAAGCGCACTCCCCCTTCTCTGTAATTCACACCTTAAAAGACTTTTTTCTCATCCATAACCTACCCAAATATCCTCTAAACATCTCTCAATTCATCCTATAGTCCATAGTTTGTTCATAAAGCCATGCTAAGGAGCCCTTTTGATCAAATCAAAAGGAAGAACTCAGAGAAGAGGTATTGTTTTCACCACCCTTTTTCAAGTTCCTTTCTTCTTCAACTTCTTTTTCTTTGTTATTCCCATTATAAAATAATAACTCCAGTATCTTATATATAAAATGGTTTTATTATAAATATGGTACAACCATATTCATTATTCTATCCATCCTTTGAATGACATGTCACCATACGTGCATATGTACGGCTTACCGTCTCCACGTCGTGGTGTAATTGTTATTCAAAACATTATTATTTGGATGTATATAATAATGATGTGTAATTCATGTAAATAATATATATAACATGATAATGATTCTGTATATATGATATACCATCCAATTATATATTATTTTAATATCTAAATGATGATATTGTCTCTCGTGCATACGTACGGATTATCGTCTCTATGAACATGATGAGTTTCATTCCACATCATATCCATTCAAGTATAATTATCATTTGATGATTAAACATAATTTTTAAGGACTTGATATCATTATGTATTTGAATTAGATACAACCTATACATAACAAACACGTCTTATGTAACAAAACATATTAAATAAAATGAGTATGTTAACACCTAAAACGAAGATAAAACTAAAATATTAATAACAAAGCATTATTAGAAGATCATATATGACATCATAATTATGTATATAGATCTTATTTAATTTAATAACAATGTTTTAACTATTATACAGGAGGTTAACATACCATCGACTAAGTAAAATTACAAGGTAAGAGTTTATTTCACAATCTCTTCATTATCCGAGCTTGTTTATACGTAATTATCTACGGGGACCTCTTTATCATCCACATCCTTGTTTCTTAAAAATTCATTTCAAATCTTTCTTAATATTTTATAGACTATGGGTTAAATTCATTTATACAATTTTTTACTTTTTATAAGAAGTTTATAAAGGAATCTTTTTGTTGTTTTCCACACAAGGTCCTTTTTAACCTTTTCGACAAAATAAAGGTCAGAATGTCTTTTTTAATTATACGGAGGGTGCAACTATTTTCCACCGCTATAAAATCGTCGAAGCTTCCCTTACAAGATTATAAGAATATTTTCAAAGTATATGTTTCCTTTTATAATTATTTGACCTTTAAATGATTTCAAAAAAGAGATATTTCTCTCAAATAGTTTAGATTTCATCAATGTCAATATCCTTTGATGGATTTTAAGCTTATTTGAAGTTTATTTATTATGATACAAAACATCCATATTGTATTGAAGGTTTTTTTATATGTTTCACTATGGATTTGTTATTTTTATACCATTCATGGTTTATGGAGAAAGTATTGAAATTCCATAAGCTAGTTTTAATACGAATGTTTATGTTATGTTTAAACCTGTTCATATGAGGAATTCATTAGACTCAATAAGTGACGGGTGGAGCCCGCTATAGCTCCCTAATGAATCGGTAGGTCTCATGAGACAAACTGGTGTCTTGTCACAAGGCCTTAACGAAATATTATTTGTATTCTTGGCACAAGGCCTTGACTATGTGGTTATGATTGTATGGAATTGTGCATTCCATCATTATGGAAGTTGTTATTGATATTGCATGTGATTATTCTACTAGTAGACTATCCATGTGAATAAGTAAAAGGCATTATTTCATTTCCCCTTTCCATATTACTCTGAAGTTCATGTTTAAAAGGATTAAGTTTTAGTTATACTTTTCCTTAATTGTTTATGCTTATTTATTAATGTTTCCGCTATATTGTTGTCCTTAATTGGCATTTGAGCTCACCCCTTTATATATTTTATTTTTCCCAGGATGTAAAGAAGTATTTTATGAATGACTTGTAGAGATATTATAAGGGTATATGAGTGTGGAGACAAGATGTTGTTGTAGTTTTCACTTTATGATGTAATGTTAGATTTATGAACGTTTCTAGTGTTTCCAAAGCTTATAAACTAATATGTATTTTGAGATTTGATCTTTTGTGATCATGAAAATGTTATGTAATAATGCGCCGACTTTAGGTAACTGGGGTTGGGGAATTATAGTGGGTATCAGATAGAGTATAGTACAAACCTTGAAATCTATATGTAGATAAACTTTGATTAGAGCACATAGCCCTAAGATAGACTTCGAGGATTAGTATAGAAGAACTTCCAAGAATTTTGGTATTATAGAGATTTTGTGAGTTTTCCAAGAAATACTTCCCTATCTGGATACGAGTAGGTAGAGACAGCTCTGGCACAGATGTACCTAGGGGTAAAACCCAAAAACACAGCTTTGAGGTAGACTTGAATGGGAACTGGTGGACGACAACGAGCCTTGCTGCACTCTTGGTTACGACACTCCCAGGGGATATGCTTAGGATAATTATCATTTTCTTTACAAACCATTATGAAGTGTTTATGAGTATATACTTACTCAAAGAAAACATTTTTATGATTATGGATTATATCCATAAACAGTTCAATTTATGTTAAGTGTTTTACATGTATGAAATTATGTATTTTGATTTATAAACTGATCTAGTTTATGCCATTTTTTAGAAATGGTGCCTAGTGGAAGAGATGGAACTGTATCAATGAATGCACTCCATGTAAGGATTGCCTTCCAACTCAAGATGATTATAGTGGAGCTAGTGATACCACTGGTACTGATCAGATAATGACCATACTGGGGAAACTCACTTAGGTTATGAATAATAACCTTACCCGTATGGAGCACACTGATTTGTAGTGTGGCAGATCAATGTTAGATCGCTTCATGAGTCAATATCCACCAACAATAAATGGGAGTACAAATCCATTGATATCTGAGTAATTGATAAGTTCCCTAGAGGAAATTTTTCAGGATTTGGTTAGTAGTGAAAGGGAAAAGGTTATCATGGATGTTTACCGCCTCACTGGAGATGCTGATCAATGGTGGTCATTGATTCAAAACACAAAGGAAGATGATGAAGTATCAAATATGGAATGAAGGAAGTTCAATAAGATTTTCTTAGAAAAATACTTTCCTCGTGACCATTGAGCAGATATGGATAGGCAATTTCTGAGTCTGAGACAAAAGGAGGATGAAAATGTCGCAATGTATGAGGCTAACATTACAAGGATAGCAAGGTATACTGTAGATTATATACATAACCCAAGAAGTAATATTGAAAATTTCTTTGATGGGTAAAAACCATTTCTCCATAGAGAATTAGTCTCACAAACCTTCTCATTGTACAAAGATATTATCTCATGTGCTATCAAGACATAAAAATAATTCTCTAAGTCTTATGACTTTAAAGAAAATCAAGAGAAGAAGAGATCTGATGATCACTATGGGAATAGAAATAATGGGAAGAAGGGAAAATTTGAATATCCATCCTATAGTAAATGTTGGAAGAAACACCCTGGTGCTTTCTTGAGGGGAATGGGAGTCTGTTACAAGTGTGGCGAAAAAAGGCCACTAATCTCGTGATTTCAAGGGGAATAAAGAAGCTACTGATGTTTAATTCTAAAATTGCAGGGAGATGGGAAATTATGAAAATGAATGACCTAAGCGTCATGGGAACTAACCTCAAAAAGGCCAAGGGATCAAAGCCAATCTTATGTTATTACAGCTAATGAGGTAGAATCATCAAAGACGTGGTGGTAGTTAATTTAATGGTTTTATCAAGATTAGAAAATGCACTATTTGATTCTGGATCATCATATTGTTTCACATCTTCCTAGTTTGACAATAAAATTAGATATTTCTAATTTTATTTAACATGGTAGTTTTCAGTCAAAACTCGTAAGGGAAGTATCATTGCAACAAAGTTTTGTGAATTAGTCACCATTAGAGCACATAAATGTTCTTTATCTGCTGATCTCATTTCCATACCTATGATTTAATTTGATATAATCCTCACAATGGATTGGCTTTCGGACCATGATGTGAATATTTATTATAAGAAGAAGGAGGTTGCTATTATTGATGATGATGATAAAGAACACCTTATCATTAATGTGGAATCATCACCACCTAAGTCTTACCTAGATCCACCCCCAGTAGCTCAACTAAATTCAATTATTGGGGAGGAAGAGAATGAAATTACTGTGGGTGAGGAAAGGAATGTTCAAATATAGAATGTTCCAATAGTGAGAGAATATGTTGACTTGCTTCCACAAGATTTATCTGGACATCCTCCAGAATGAGAAATTGAGTTTTCCATTGATTTAATTCCTAGTTTAAGGCCTATATTGAACACCCCATATAGAATGGACATTGTGTAATTAGTTTAACTAAAGAAACAATAAGAGGAATTGAGTAATAAGGGATTTATTCTCCCTAGTGTTTCTCTATGGGGAGCCCATGTCCTTTTGTTAAGAAGAAAGATGGATCTATGAGGTTATGTATCGACTACAGGGAAATAAATTCTATAACAATAAATAAATAGTATCCCCTGCCTCACATTGATGATTTATTTGACCAAATTCATGGAGCTCAATACTTTTGAAAGATTGAACTTCGATATGGGTACCATCAGTTTTGTTTGAAGAAGGAAGACATTCCGAAGATAGCATTTCGAACCAGGTATGGGTATTATGAGTTTACATTAATGCCTTTTGGGCTAAATAATTCACCCTATGTATTCATGGATCTAATGAATAGAGTTTTAAAGGAATATCTCGATGATTTTTTGGTGGTATTTATTGATGATATCTTGGTATACTCAAAAATCTAATAAGATCATGAAAATCACTTGCACATTATCCTGAAGACTCTTAGAAGACATGAATTATATGGGACGTTTTACAAGTGTGAATTCTAGCTTCAGGAGATCTCTTTTCTTGGACATATTTCCTCTAAAGATGGAATCTATATTGATCCTTCTAAGACCAAGGAAATCCAATAATGGCCTGCACCGAGGAGTATAACTGAGGTACACAGTTTTATTGGTTTAGCAGGTTATTATCGACATTCAGTCCAGAAGTTTTCCCGATTGGCTAACCCATTAATGAAGCTCACATGTAAAGAGGATAAATTTGTTTGGATAAAAGAGTGTGAAGAATGTATTGAATAACTGAAGAGAATCTTATTCAAGGATCCTATATTGACTCTACCATCAGGGAATGATGGGTTCGTTATTTATAGTGATGCATTGAAGAAAGGACTTGGTTGTGTACATATGCAAAATGATAGGGTTATTGCCTATGCATCATGACAACTGAAAATTAATGAGCAAAACTATCCAACTCATGATCTTGAGTTAGCTTCTGTAATTTTTTCTTTGAAGATATTGAGAAATTATCTCTATGGTCAAAATTTTGAGATTTATACTGATCACAAGAGTTTGAAGTACATTTTCTTACAGAAAGAACTCAACATGAGGCAAAGGTGATGGCTTGAACTACTCACGGATTATGATTACACGATACACTACCACCTGGGGAAGGTATATAAGGTAGAATATGCTTTGAGAAGAAAAGATCATGGAGTTTTGAACGTGATGAGAGTTGAAAAGGATCCTATATACATGGATCTAGTAAATATGGGTATGGGAATCACCATGGAAGGTGAAACCTCAATACTTTTTCAAATGGTTACCTAACCAACTTTTCTAGAAAGGATAAAGAGTTCTCAGACTGGTGATGAAGATTTTCAAAAGAGGATTAAAGCTATGAATAATGGGAGATTGAGTGACTTTGTGTATAAAGATGGAATTTTGAAATTTGGGAGGATATTTTGTGTTCCCAATATACCTGATTTAAAAAGAGAGTTATTCGATGATGCTCATATATCCAATTTCTCTATACAATCTGTAAGCACCAAAATGTATAGAGATTTGAAGGAACATTTTTGGTTGGAAAACATGAAAGGGGACATTTCAAATTTTGTATCAAGATGTATGGTTTGTCAACAAGTTAAAGGTGGAAGGAAACAGCCTAGAGGAGTCATGCAACCTCTTCCCATACCAGACTGGAAATTGGAAAATATTACGTTGGACATTGTCATGGGGCTACCAAAGACTACTATAAGGAATGATGCAATGTGGGTTATTGTTGATCCTCTTACCAAGTCAGAACATTTTCATTCTATAGGAGTAGATCTTCCACTGGAACGTCTAGCAAGACTATATATTAATGATGTTGTGAGACTTCACAGAGTACCCCTGTCGATTGTTTCTTATCTTGATCCCCGTTTTACTTCAAGATTCTGGAAAAGTCTTTAGAAATCCCTAGATTCTGAACTTCATTTGACCACTGCCTACCACCCTCAAACAGATGGACAATCAGAATAGACTATTCAAAACATAGAATACATGTTGAGATCATGATCACTTGACTTTCATGGTATGCGGGATCAATATTTACCTCCGGTGGAATTTTTCTATAACAATAGCTTCCATTCAAGTATTTGGATGGCACCATATGAAGTGTTATACAGAAAGAGATGTCACAAACCAACCTGTTGGGATAATGTTGGGTAAAGAAAACTCATAGGCCCAGAATTGGTGTTAGAAGCGATGGAAAATGTAAAGGTAATCCAAAACCACATCAATGCAGCTCAAAGTAGGCAGAAGAGCTATAATGACAACCGAAGGAAGGATTTAGAATTTCAAGAAGGAAATAATTTTTTCTATAAGGTATCTCCATGGAAGGGAGTTATACGTTTCGGTAAGAAAGGTAAATTGAGTCACAGGTACATAGGACCTTTCGAAATTCTAGAATGGATTGGTGTTGTATCTTACCGTTTGGCAATGCCTCTAAATATCTCTTAAGTACATGATGTGTTCCACGTATCACTGTTGATAAAATAAATGTCTGACCCAATGCATGTGCTCACTTATGGGGAATTAGAACTGCAACCTGATCTGTCTTATTGCGAAGAGCCCGTCAGGATTCTTGATATAAAAGAACAAGTGCTGAGAAACTGGATGACTCGTCTGGTAAAAGTTCTATGGAGAAACCCTAAAATGGAAGAGGCAACATGGGAACCCAAGGAACTTATGATGAAGAATCACCTAATTCTTTTCATGTGGTAGTATTCTAGAAATTTATAGGAGGAAATTATTTGAAGTAGAAGAGAATGTAAAACCCCAAGATTCCACAATATTCCTCTTTGAATAATACAGTAGCGTGTGTTGTACGAAACTTCGAGTTCTAAGACACACCAATAACAACAAAAATATCCATTATGAATTTTAATACCCACTTTTTGAAATTTTATAAATTTTATCTTTCAAAATGGACTTCATTTTTGGATTCAGAATATTGAAATTAGCTTAGGGTGAATTTTTTGTATTTTTCTGAAAACATTCAATTTTTTATGAATAATGAGAAAACACTGAGTTATAGTTTACAACCAAATTTTTATTTTAACAATTATTTATTTTATTTAAATTTAATTAAGGTCAAAATGGATACATAATACCTATATATTTTCAACGTAATTTATTAAAGTTAGTATATAATAATTTTAGATATATAAAACATTTTATAGAACTTTTCACCGTCTTTTACCCACCTCCTAGAAAAATTTGGAAATTCATAGAAAACATAATTTTACTGCTTTTGTGTGTGGAATTTCAAAAATAGGAGATACATAGTTAATATAAAGGATAAAATGTGGTTTAATAAGATAAAAATAATTTTTTGGTGAATAGTAACTTTTTACTTTTATTTACCACGGTTAAAGGTAAATAGGGTAATTAAGGATTAAAATGTTATTAATATTACCCTAAGACATGTCATAATTATATTGGACAAGTTTATCTCAACCAAAAACAACCTTAGGAATAAAATATTAAAATTTTGGTCCACTTGGATTAGATTAGGTCATTTATTACTATTTAATTCAAAGCAAAGTTAAAAGAGTTAAAATAAAAGTTTAATAACTAAAAAATTTTTAATATAGGGTTATACATAAGATAAATTCAATTATAAATATTAATTTCAAAGATAAAACTATTTCCTAAATATTTGTATTTTATTTATAATTTTTAGACATTAAATAATATAATTTATTTATGACACAATGGTGATGTATTAATTACTTAATTAATGAAATATTAAAATAATTCATATAATAAATATCCAAATAAATGTAATTTGAGACTTTTTGTGAATTAAACTGATTTTATATGTTAATATGACAGATTATGATTGGTTATATAAATTTTTTTCGAAGTAATAATGTTGTTATAAAATTATCAAAAAAAATACTCAATAGTGTCAAAATTGACATAAAAGAGTTTTTAAAACAAATATTATATTATTAATTGATATTATATTCATAAAAATCTAAGGTTCCGAAAAAAGGACTTATATAATGATAGTTTTATTGTTAATAGACCACTTTGGGGTCTCTTGGATGTTTATAGTAAGTTTATTAACTATATAATATAAAAATCCAAAGAGACATGGTAAATGTCAAACTATTTTACTAAGAGTTAAATATATATTATACGGTGAATATAGTAACCCAAACCTATATAAAATATATTTTTTGATAGGATTTTGACCGATACTCAGCCTAAACTTTAAATAATCTGATTTAGATCCATTAGAAACCGAATATGAATTTATACTAAAATAATATTTCTAGCTTTTCCAAAGGTGCCCCTCACCCCTCTTATAAAAGGGCACTCTCCCTACTCTATAATTCACACATTAAAAGGATTTTAGATTGACAAAACCAGCCCAAATATTCTTTAAACTTTCCTAACTTAAACCTATAGGCCTTAGTTCGATCAGAAAGCCAACCTAAGGAGCTCTTTTGATCAAATCAATAGAAAGAACCCGAAGAAGAGATAATGTTTTCACCACCCTCTTTCAAGTTCCATTCTTCTGCAACTTCTTCTTTCTTTGTTATTCCCATTCTAAAATAATAACTCCAGTATATTCTATATAATTTGATGTTATTATAAATATGGTATAACCATATACAGTATTAAATCGATCCTTTGAATGACATGTCACCATATGTGCGTGCGTACGGCTTACCGTCTCCGCATCGTGGTGTAATTGTTATTCAATACATTATTATTTGGATGGGTATAATAATTATGTATAATTAATGTAAATAATAAATATAACATGATAATGATTCTGTATATATGATATAACATCCAATTATATATTATTTTAATATCAAAATAATGATATTGTCACTCGTGCATACGTACAGATTACTGTCTCCACGAACGCTATGAGATTCATTCCCCATCGTATCCATTCAAGTATAATTGTCATTTGATGATTAAAAATAATATTTAAGGACTTGATATCAATATGGATATGAATAAGATACATCCTATCAATAAAAAACACATCTTATGTAACAAAACATATAAAAGAAAACGAGTAAGTTAACACCCGAAATGACAATAGTACTAAAATATTATTAACAAATCATTAATAGAAGATCATATATGATATTATAATTATGTATATGGTTCTTTTATAATTTAATAACATTGTTTTAACTGTTATACAAGAGTTTAACATACCATCGTCTAAGGAAAATCACAAGGTAAGGGTTTATTTCACAATCTCTTCATTATCTGAGGTTTTTTATACGTAATTATATACTGGGACCTCATTATCATCCACATAAATATTTCTTCAAAAAGTATTTAAAATCATTGTTAATATTTTATAAACTATGGGTTAAAGTTTTTTATACCCTTATAGACTTTTTATAAGAAATTTATAAATGAATCTTTCTGTCGTATTCCAAACAAAGTCCTTTTTAACCTTTTCGACAGAATCATGGTAAGAATGTCTTTTTTAACTTATACAGAAGTTGTGGCTATTTTATGCCGTTATAAAATCTTTTTAGTTTCCCTTAAAAGCTTATAAGAATATTTTAAAATTAAATTTCTTCTTTTATTATTATGTTACTTTTAAATGATTTCAAAAAGAGATATTTCTCTCAAATAGTTTTGATTTCATCTATGTCAACACCCATTGATGGATTTTAAGCTTATTTGATGATTAATTATTATGATACAAAACTTCCATATTGTATTGAAGGTTTTTTGATATGTTTGACTGTGGATTTTTTATTTTTATACCATTCCTTGTTTATGGAGAAAGTATTGACATTTCGTATGCCAGTTTTAATACTAATGTTTATGTTATGTTTAAACCTGTTCATATGAGGAATGTGTTGGGCTTAATAAGTGATGGGTGGATCCCTCTATAGCTCCTCGATGCATCGGTAGGTCCCATGAGACAAACTAGTGTCTTAGAAAAATGCCTTCACAAAATCTTATTTTTAGTCCTTGAACAAGGCCTTGACTATGTGGTTATGATGGTCTGGCATTATGCATTCCATCATTATGAAAGTGGTTATTAATATTGCATGTTATCATCCGACATGTAGAATATCCTTGTGAATTAGTAAATGGAATTATTTCATTTTATATTTTCCATATTATTCTGAAGTTCAAGTTTAAAAGACTTTTGTTTTAGTTATACATTGCTTTTAATGTTTATTCTTATTTATGAAAGTATCCGCTATATTGTTATCATTACGGGGCATTTGAGTTCACCCCTTTCTATGTTTTATTTTTTCCAGGATGTGAAGAAGTATTTTATGAATGACCTATAGGGACAGTATAAGGGGATATGAGTGTGGAGACAAGATGATGTAGTTTTCACTTTATGATATAATGTAAACTTTAGGAATGTATCTAGTGTTTCCAAGATTACTAAACTAATCGGTATTTTGAGATTTGATCTTTTGTGATTATTCTAATGTTATGTAATAATGCAGCGACTATGGGTAACTGTGGTCAAGGAGTTACATAAATACTACCAAAAAATAATGTTTATCTCTAAATAGTATATTAATCTGGCCTAGGAACATCGATATATGGATGGTGAGTTTGATGGGAATTTTTATGAATTCATATTTACAATACCTTGTAATAATTTTAGTCATTTGTGTATCCCCCTTCATCAACATTATTTAATAATTTCTTAAGTAAAGGTCCATTTTCTAGGAGTACGTGAATCTATATAGATGATCAAAAAATAAATCAATAATTGTAATGGGATACTTGTTATTTATAATGATATTGGGGATTTTATGATAATCAATACATGGATGCATCAAAGCATCCTTCTTCCTTACAAATAGAACTGGTGAACCCCACCGTGAATGACTCCGATGTATAAAACCCTTTCCCATATTATCTTTTATATATAATTTAGTACTTCTAGGTCAATGGTGGATATTGTAAAGAGATTCATGGATATTGGAAGAGCTCTAGGTACAATCAAAATTGAGAACTCAACCTCATAGTTTAGTAGAATACAATGAGATAATTTGTCTGAATATATCTCTATATTCCCATGCAATGGGAATGTATTCAACGGTGATATTTTCCTTTGCATAAATTATTTTAGATAGATTGTTTATCTCACTGGTAAATAATATCCATTCCTGTGAGGAATTTATAATGTATGATTCATCCTCCTCCTAACACATTTATATAATTGGATGATGATTCAAAATATGTAAAGTAACTTATTTTTCCTTTATAATTATATAGGCCCTATATATTGATGGCCAATCCATTCCCAGGATATCATCAAAATCCGCTAAAGGGTGTATGATAATGTTTTTAGGATATTTATGCTATAAATATAGACTAAAGTGGAGTTATATGTTCAACATACAATATCTTCATTATTTTATATTTTCAATGAATTCCACCATTATGTTTGGAGGTGGTATTTGAATAGTTATTCTAAAACATGAATGACAGAAATAATATATAGAAATAGCATATAATAAGTTTGTTCAATATTCTTTAATAAATAAAATGAATACATATCCACACTTAATTATTAGGTTCCACCTCACCATTACTGATGGAATGGGAATGTATATACACTTTTATCCTTAATGATTATTACCATTAGTTATCTTCAACAACACTTGGATTAGGTAATTGGTTTTAATAGTTTATATATTCATTATAGTTGAAAATTTAAAAATAGGTTGATGGTTGATCAGAGAATTTTTTTTCTTTGATAACATCATTGGGATTCTTCATCTCCCTTTGGCATTAATTAGCTTGATTCCCATCCTTCAGTCACTTATAACATATTCTGGTTCCCTTAAAAGATCTTACATAATTTTATTATCATACTTATATAATGAGGGTTATTTAATTTTATTTCATTCATAAGGTTTAACTAATGATCCGCTAGAGTTAAACTCTATTCTCGGATTCTTATCTTAAGTCCCATTAGACTATTAAGAATCAGCAATTTCTATCTAGACATTAAGGGTACATCTGACTATTTCTTCATAGTTGTCAATGTATCAAATATCTAAATAATTGAGATACATATATTTAACCAATTGAATGATTGGTCGACCTTACATTTAATTTTTATAACAATTATAGAGGTGTATCATTAAATCTTAAGGATGTTTTCATTATAATCCTTAATATATTAACTTTTTTTTAATTGAATCAAAGGAACCCCATATAAATTTTAATATATAGAGTACTAGTAAATATTTATTGAAGATATCTTCTTGAATATATCCAATTACACTAATTAAATGTCTTAATTTTACTTTGTATTCATGATCAGGTTTGACCATAGATCAACTTATTCCTCTAGTATATAGAATAAGAAGTGAATTCTCCCTACATAAAGAATTATAGGGTAGAGAATATTTTATCAATGGAGTTAATCCATTAATATTTAATTATGGGATTAGAAGATCCATCAAATGTAAGAGGCATTATTCACATAAAGTAGTGAACATCATCTTGTTCTATCTAAGGATAAGGAGTAACTTTTATTTGAATCATGTTACTACTGATAACATGAGTCATTTCTACTAGTAATGCTAAACAATTATGATTCTTTAGCGAATTACATTAGTTTTTTAGATAAATTATCACATTTCCTATAACATATGATATTGACACAATTCCTTCTATTCATAGAAATTTTCAAAAATAAAGGATATTTTTAGATGATAATTGTAAAATTAATAAATGTATAAATTTCAAGTTATGAAAATTGAAGATATAAAACCTAAATAACATGTATAACCTAACTTATGAATATATATGATTTAATGTCAGTCATCTGTTTTCATTTTATTCTTAATTTTTATAACTAAAAAATTTATACACTACTTCATAAAATTTTATAAATCCTTTATAATTATATTTAAATAACAAGTGAATATAAAAACATATCCATATGGAGTGTCAAACCACATATGTCATAAATCCAACTACTTTTTTCCAAAATAGTAATCAGGTTAATACTCAACCAAAACTTTTCAAGTTCATTTCCCAATGGTGCATCTACTATAGAAATTTATCCACATATATTATCTAGATGGATATTCCATTGCTGGTAGGCAAAAATATCTTTTACTAAAATTTTAGATTATTTATTATAAAGAATTATCATTAGGGTTTTCAAAAATTACTTCTAATATTAATCCCAAAAAATGAGAACATTATTTGATACCAAAAATATTAGTTGATGCCTCTTACATAATTTATTAGATAATTTTTAATATAAATATTCAAAAAAACATCATGGATATAGATTTATAGTGTCTTTGGGTGACTAGTTATGAAATACATAAACCTAAACCTAACTTATTTAATATTTATTTTAATCTTCAAAACATGATCTTAGATATCTTTGAACATCTAATACTCTGTAGGATACTATAGGGATGTACATATAGAAAATGGTGAGTTGTAAATCAAAGTAATATTATAATCAATGTAATACATGATGATAAGTAATAAAAATGAGGAAAGAGGTGCATCATTATAACATAAAAATTAAAAATTAAATAGAATAACACTAAAACATTGCATTAGAATATTGTATCATTGTAGTGTCTAATCATTATAATGTGAAAAAAAAAATTATGACATCATAATCATAAGTCAATGATTTATGTCAAGACTATATAAGATAATATAATAAGTTAACCGCTTGCGCATAATACATGGTGTCTTGGGAGAAGAAAACATTACCATATGTATTATGGTGATATATAATTATTTTCTATCTTGTTATATTAATAATATGTATATTCTTTTGTGTTACACTTATGGAAGTCATATGTTGTGAATAATTATAAGAATCCTCAGTAAAAAGGAAGTGGGTTCCATGGTCTTATTATAGAGAATAAAATAGAATTTAATAAAGATTATCATGAATTATGGGATTAAATAATTCATTGACATTCATTAATAAGTAATGATATAAATTCCGTAAAATTAAATTCAATTAAATTGAAAAACTAAAATGAGTAGAGAAGTAGTATGGGAAATGAATTTATTATGATCAGTTTTCAGGAAATGTGTGTAGAGTCTTTAAAAGGGCTTAGAGAATAATAATTTCCCTAAAACCTGAAATGACCCAAAAAAATTCCATAAAAAATTTGTTTTTTAGATAGAATTTAATATTAAAAAAATAATGAATATGTACCAAAAATGATCCAAGAAGTTGAGAAGTTCACTTTATCAGGTTTTATTAATGAATAAAATTTAGAAATGAACATTAAAATATTATATATCAATAGTGAATAAATTTATGTTAAAATATATATATATAAATAATTATAAAATATGTTTCTAATATTAAGTACATATTTTATAACTCTATAGAGATAAAGTGAGTTTTCGAGAGAAAAGGATTAACTTGAAATTGAAGAGGGTGGTTTAGATGTTTTCCTACCTATGATCCATGGATCTCTTAGTAAAATTGATTAACATCATAAATCATCAAAATAAAATTATAATAGACCTGATACTAAAACATTTTCATCCATATTTAATTTAATACTATTATTTTATGCTTATTTAATATAGTTTTGTGAAGACATCTTATTTATAATTACTCAGTTGGGGGTGTGGGTATCATGAATACAATGACACTTCTGGAAAAGAAATGAAATAAAATTCTTGTCACTACAGATATTTAAATGGTCCCAAGTGTCTTTAAGTATTCTAACATAGAGATGATACATTTTCTATAAATTGTTTCAATATACGCTTAGTTCATTTAGGCAGGTTTAGCAAATATTATGAACTAGATTAATAATATTTAATTTAATGATTATTTCTACATTCCAGAACAAAAAATAAGTTCTAATTTACTTATAAAAATCTTATTTGACAATAATAATTTTTAAATTATTATCCCTGAAAGTGGTGGGGAAAAATAACAGCATCGTTCATGGATGTGGTGAAACAACCAAAACAAGGATAACGATATAATTTTAGAAAAGATGGTTGGAGGTCAGATTTTAGATATATCAGTAATTTAATAACAATTGATTGTATAAATGATACAAATTATATCGTAAAATTATGGAAACAATGGAGTTGAGTAGGCATAAAATAAAATAATTTAAGAAATTTCAACCGATAATATTACATCTTCATTTGGATGCTTACCCTTAGGATACACCAAAATGATCTTTATAATGATATTCAAGTAACACAAAAAAATCATTGGATGTGTGAATGATTTTTGAGGAGTAATTTGATTATATATTCATAAAGGTAAGGAACTTAGATTCTAAGGATAAAAGCAGTTCTGAAGTGTCATATTTATTAATGGGAGAATAGGTGTGTTTTTTAATATAATATTCCCCAGTTTATTATTCTTTCTCAATACTTACAATTAAGATGATTCTTGAGGACATATATAGTAATTGATTAATATTATTCTATGATAATGGTTTCTAACATTACCCCTTATGAAATAGATAATTACCAGAACATATAATGAAACATAACATATTTTTTAGTATAATACAACTCACCAAAAAGTCAAAATTTTAAAAACATATAAACAATTCAACCTTTGATAATTTCAACCTTGTGATTCAAAAAATGGTATTACTTTTATTAAAATAATTTTCTATTTATGGGAAATTGAAAAAGAAAACATTTTTATAAAATGATCAACTTTTTAACACTTATAAAGTTTAAATATGGTTTCATAAAATTTCTATACCCTGTTTATAAAAATATATATTCATTCATGTAACCATGTAATTATTTTTAAATTTTATATAAATATTTTAATGTTACCCTAAAATTTGATTTTAATTAATATAATTTAAATATATATGATTCCCAAAATATTTTTTTTTAATTGTGACATATATTTATTTTATCATTTTTAACACTTTTATTTAATTATATTCTGATATAAACTCGTTATATTATTTCTTAAATATTATTTCACAACTATATTGGTAAGTTTACTATTCCTAATGATTAGATTACTATTCCAATAGCTAGATTACTATTCCAACCATAATATAATTGTCATGTAATGGTCACACTATTGTATAAACCCTATAAATACACCACTGTTTGCATACTTCATCATTCACTACTCCATATACAAATGTTCTTCGACTTCTTTTGATAATATAAATCATATTCATAATGTTTAAATTTATTTTTACTTTTTTTATAGAATGAGTGATTTTATTTAGAGATTTCAATATAGTATAGTGTTTCTTAAAGGTTGTACAATTTTTTTATTTATCTCCATGTACTATTCTTTGTTATTATAGAAAATAATGTTTCATTATCTATAATTTTCCTAGAAATATAATAGTCTTTATATATACATTTATTATTAAAAGTAATAAATTGGTCATAATAGACCATGTTCTAATTTACTTATAGATTAAATTTTTAGTTCATTACATAGTGCAAACAGATAAGTTATTCTAGAAAAAATTACACTATTTTCAAACATCAAGAAGCACTAAAAACCTCCAAAAAACACTTGTTCTTTTCACTTCAGTTACACTCTATCTGTCCTGACATATGGTTCTTGTGGGTTATAACTCTAACATTTTTTCTTCTTTGGGAGTGGTTTTTTTCAGTGACATGTTCAGCCCCACAATTTATGGTACGGTGGTTGTATAAGTATGTTAAAAATTACACATATGTATAAAAATATTTATCCTAAACATTCATATGTAATTGATTAAATGTACACTAAATTTTTAGAGTCATGAGATAAATTTTTAATACTCAGGTGGTGTATTGTAACAACCAGAACTTTTTTAATGACATTTGTTTCTCAAATCCCTCTGTTATATTATTTTATTTATAAAAAATTAATGTCTTTATTTATTAGAGTTAATGTAAAGGGAAATGTGACCATATGGTTTTAACCAGTATATGACTGTTGTACAATTATCATCATTCTTAAATATGAACACTGGAAATTATATACTCTTCATAATAATTTTAACAATATAATTAGTGGTTATATGTAAAATTTTGACAACGGAAAATTAAAATACAATGAAAAGTCAGTGGCCTTTACTAGTAGAGTTGTTCTATTTGAAGCTCATATGTCAGAACTTGAGAGGGAGATATCATCACTGGGTTTTTCCTATAACCAATCCCAGTCCATGTTTCAAAAAGTTATGTTAGAATGAAAATTCCTATGAGAGAAGTTCAAGTTTTTGGAGATTACCACTTGGTCGACGATAGCTGAGGGACCCCCTGACAGTACCAACATATCATACCATACTCTTAGGGTGTATGTGGGTGTAATACGGGGTTACATGTCCCAACCTTAGTGTGTAATTCCTTTGTATAAATAAAATCATTGTTCCGTAATTTATTTTTTAATAATATTTTTTCTTAATAAAATTTGATGTAAAATTTGATAAATTGATTTTTCAGTTAGAAGTTTTACTTTTCAGATGGGAAATATTTATTATAATAAAATAATATATTATGAATAATATTCATTTTAATGAAATATCAGGATTAAAACCCCCTTATTTAAATGTAAAAGATAAAATAATTTTATTTTTTTGAAGTTCTAGAAATTTTACTATGCATTTTACTATGCGTTTTTTATCCGTTGTTATTTTTAATAAATAAAAATTTTATTTTTAAAAGTTAAACATATCATACTTCGAGAATTTTTATGACAAAATAAATATCATTTTTTTCGTAATAATTTATAAATTGGGGTATGGTGAATTTATGATAATTTCCTAAAATATTTTGTTTTTCAATGAATAGAAAAAATATTGTTTTGAGTTTTTGGTATGTTTAATGACTTCATAATTGTATCATTATTATGTAATAATTATTTAACCATAATCCATGACTCAAAACATTTTATTTTATTAATATAAACTATTATATTGTATTTTAATCAATTATAAAAAATATAATTTACTTTCCAAATTCTAAAATAGAAAATTTTACCATAAAAATTTTATTTTGTAGAGACATTAATTTCTATTGAAAAATAAGTAATTTAAAATTATGGTAAACTCTTATTGATTTAGATAAGATATAAGGTGTCCCATGTGTCCAATATCATGGGAAATACCATGGGAAAGCCCATGGTTTTTCATTTACCACTACCTAGGTGTTAAAGGAAATTAATAACCATGTCCTCATATTTTCTATAATTTCACACCCATTTCTCTATTATCCTTGAATCCAAATTCATCATCCATGAAGATATATTTTTTTACTCCCAATTATTCCCCATATGGTTTCATAAAACCCCCATGTTTCCAATCTTCTAGTTTTAGGAGATAGTCTTCAATGTCAATAAAATCAAAACCTCTCTCTTCCTTTCAAGTTCCCTTTTTATGAAGTATGTCTTTATGATTTAAAAATATGTTCTTTTATAATTTTATTTTATCTCTTTATTGTATTAATATTATTTAATTAATGGAAGACTCATTTCCCCTCTATTTTTACAATTTTCTAAATCCATGTTTCATACATGTTATGCTGCTGAATTTTCATCTCAAAATTTCTCTATTTATCTCAAAAAACTATATAATTTCATTTTCTGAATATAAAAACTATTTATTTCCCAGGTGTATTCACCTATATTTAAAAATTATCTATTTTAATATTGTATTAACATACATGAAACCCACCTTCCATTTTCTTTGGTTAATAATGACATAAAGATCTAGTCCTTAAGCACTTTTCGTTAAAATGCAATAATTTTGATATGAAACCAGTTTCTTTTATACTCCACAAGATATTTATGAAATTTTTTATTATTATATATGTGGATCAAATTAATTAATACATATAAAGGGTTACCCCTGATAGCATGTAAAATCTTTGAGTAAGTAATTAAATATCTAGAGATGACATGTTTTATGATACCTTTCTTGATAACTTATGTAATTTTTATAACACATCTATGAAAAGCCTTGGGTACATGATTATGAATGTATAAAATAATTTTTTTAGCCACATTTACATGTTATGATTCATGTTATTTTATTTATGATATTCTAGATGTTATCTTTTTCAATCCATAATGATATTCCTCATGTTCTTATTGATTTTTTCTTCAAGATCACATGTTAACAGTTTCTCTTGTTTTCCCTTATTGGGCCTTGTGCTCAATCTTTCAATCAATGTATTTCCCCAAGTTATGAGATAAATTAATTTACAAAGGATAAACCTATGATGAATTATTTCAAGAAGATTATAATAAAATTTTATGTTTTCATGTATTATATACCATTTTTCTAAGAAATTGTACTTTAAATGATCCACTATTTTTGTTCAATGTAATTAAAAGTTTATGTAATAAAAATGATGGATTCCAATGTTGGTATCATAGGAAGATTTAGTTATTTGTGAAAATTAGGATTCTAAATCAATATTAATAACCATAAGGAGATGTTTTACATATATTTAATTTGGTAAAATATTAAGTAAGTTGTTTTTGAGAAAAGAAACCCATGAATGGATATAAAAAAATGGACCTAGATTTATCACAAATGTACATAGGGTTAATAACTATAACAAGGTGTGTTGGTCCTAAATCAGTGTAACCTGGTACATGAAAATGGGCCTTACTATGCACCTAGTTTGACACTTATAGGGGACATATTTGGTTAACCAGAAGCATTTTAAGAAAAATTATGAATCATTTATAGAAAATGTAATTGTAATTAATGAATAAGAAATTTATTATTTATGAAATAAAATTATTCTAAAATTATAATAATATTAAAAGAAACATGTTTCCCACTATGGTTTTATTATTTTAGAAAATGGTTGAAAATAGGAGGAACAAATTAAATTGGGAGAATGATGAATGGGGAATTGATGGCGCTCTAATGGAATCAAGAATGGAAAACATCATCAGAATGATCAATAAACATACATGAGTTATGAATAATAACTTGAATCAAGATGGGAGACCAGATTCACCTCGATGGGGATAGCATTATGTTGAGTTCTTCATGCGTTTATAACCACTATCTTTTAGTGGATCTACTGACCCTTAGATTAGTGAACAATGTACAAGCTCTATAGAAAATATCATTTCTATACTCCCTTGTTCAGAGCAGGATAAACTGACAATATATATTTACCTCTTAGAATGATAAGCTGGTCATTGGGGGAAAATTATTTAAAATACGAATACATCAATAGAGATTAATGATATAGAGTATGATGAGTTTTGGGGAAGCTTTTTGAAAACATATTTCTATCATTTGATGAAAAAAGAAATGGAGAAGGAATTTATAGAGCTGATGTAGAAGGATTATGAATCTGTGGGGAGATATGTGGTGAAATGTATATGGAATTCTTGCTAGACGTTTATCAATTTTGTGGATCCTAATGGAAAGGTTGATAGATTCGTTATTAAATTAATACCCCTTCTACGGATAAACCTACCAAATCGAGACTTTGACAGTTATCAGGAGATACTGTAATGTTCTATGAAGGTTGAACAGATGATCAGTGAGATGAAGTGATCTCACAAATCAAATAAAAATAAGATATTAATTGACGTGATATTAGATAGTAATATTGATCACATAATAGGAGGAAAAAATTGTAACCATCCACATGAAAAAATTGTGGTATGAAGCATTTGGGGAATTTATTGCTTGGGAGTGGGAAATTTTAAAAGTGTGAAAGATATTTCCATATTTCTCAGGACTATCATAGTGAGTTAAAGCCTTATCTTCTCAAAACTAATGACAAATGGGAGATGGTTCATGCCCTTCCTGAAGACCAAATATTCATTTGTGGAAATCTTGGGAACTACCCCAATCACTATCCAAATCCTAATTTAAATTAAGGGAATCTCCATCATCCTCAGAAAAGTCTAAGTGAGAAATATTGGGATTTTTCTATCACAACAGCAGAAATTAAAGATCCAAATGATGTTGTGGAAGTTAATATCATTGTTCTCTAAAATATAGTAAGTACTTAGTTTGATTCAGATTACAAAAATTCCTTTATTTTATCAAAGATTGTAATGAATATAGAATCACATATGGAACATCTATTAGTAGAGTTATCTATCAAAACATCGGGAGGGATTATCCCATCCTTAATAGTTTATAGAAAAATATTATATTAACATAAAAATAATAATCTCATAAAATATAGTGTATTCATTCCCTTGATATAATTTTACATTATACCAGGTGTAGGCTTTCAAAAAAATTATAATTCTATGATCAACTTTAGAGGCAAGGAAATCTCAATGGTCTTAAATGGAAATACTATTTTTTTTCAAAGAATATATATCTTGGCCCGATCTTTGGCTATAAGCACATCATGTAGCCTTCTTTATAAATACGATTGGTGAATATGAAGAATGAAATAAAAGTATATAAATAGAAAGTATCCCCATATTTCAAGAAGAATTTGACATATTTCTTATGTAGTTACCCTAACCTCCCCTATAAGGAGAGGTACTGTTATTCATTGAGCTCATGCCTAGTTCCAAGATGATATCAAAGACCCCTTATAAAATGTAAAATGTAGAACTAAATGAATTAAAGATATAACTCCAAGATCCTTTTAATAAGGGGATTATTTGACTAAGTGTGTCTCCTTGGGGTGAACATGTTCTCTTTGTAAAGAGGAAGGATAGGTCAATGCAGCTATGCATTGATTATAAAGAACATAACAAGATCATGTTGTAGAAAAGGTACCCTATTACAAAGATTGATTATTTACTTGACCAGCCTCGTGTGGCTCAATGATTCTCCAAAATTGATCATCGATCTTGACATTATCAATTGAGGGTGAACAATGAAGATATTTCATAGACTGCCTTATAATCAAGATATGGACATTATGAGTTTATTGTTATTCCCGTCAACTTGATTAATTATCCTACTATTTGTATGGAGTTGATGATTCGATTCATTAAATACTAGCTTGACAACTTTGTGGTAGTTTCTATTGATGATATTTTAAAATATTCTCAATGTCTTGGGGGAATGATAATAATATAACTATTATATTTCAAACTATGGGGAAGTGGAGGCTCATTGGAAATTTCATGAATTGTGAATTTCGATTACAAAAAGCTTTTTTCCTGGTGAACATTATAACCAATGAAGGAATATTAGTCGAACATACTAAGTAAAATGTTGTGGAGGAGTGGACGTAACCTACAATAGTAACTGAGATTCATAGTTTCCTTATTTAGCAAGATATTATATAAGATTTTTCAAAAAACTATTCAGGAATTTCGAATCTAATAACAAAGTTAACTCACAAGGGGTTCATATTGATCTAGACAATAGAGCGTGAATAAATTTTCTATGAGGTGATGAAAAGATTAGTTATTGCATTCATTTTAAGTTTACACTATATCAGAGAATGAATCATTATTTTTAGAAATGAATCTCTGATAGGTTGTTGGTTCATCCTAATTCAACATGAAAAGTTGGTTTCTTATGCATATCTACATTTGAAATTTTGTGTGAAAAAATATCCTATGTATGACCAAGAACTAGCTACAATTGTTTTTTCTCTAATGATATGGAAACATTATTGTTATGGGGGGAATGTGATTTATAAAAAGACCACCAAAGTTTGAATTATATTTTCACTAAAAAGGAATTTATCATGAGACAAAACAGATGGTTGGAACTTCTTAGAGACTATGGTTTTTCCATTCATTAATCATCCCAGAATAGAAAATAGAGTTACTGATGTATTAAGATGGAAAGGACCTGTTTTTCTAATTATGATGATTATTCAAGGAGATCCATTTATTGACGACCTAGTAAAAATATAAATTGTAATTGTAAGTTAAGGGACATCATCAATACTATCCCCAATGATTTATCAATAATCATTACTATAGAAGATCAGGAAATATAAAATAGATTATCCTTTTTTGAAAAAGGTGTTAGAGTCTCTGAATTATAAAAAGTTTCATGAGTTCAACATTGATCAAGAAGGTGTACTAAAATTCCATACAAGGATACATTCCATATATTCTAGAATTAATGAAGGATGTGATGGAATAAGCTCATACATCTACTTTATCTATACATCATGGAATCCCTAAAATTTATAGGGACCTTTGTGGTCATTATTGGTGTGATAACTTGAAATGGGATATTGTTGACTACACTACAAGGTGCCCAGTGTGTCATCATGTTAACATAGAGAGATGACTTCCTAAATTAGTATACAAACACTACCCATACCAGTATGGGAGTGGGACAATATCCATATTGACTTAGTCACTGGTGTCCCACTAAGATCCAAAAGAAATAATATGAAATGGGATTTAGGTGATCATCTCACCAAGAGTTACCAATTTATCAAAATTCAAGAGGATTTATATCATGAAAAACTTTTAAAGATCTACGTGAATTATGTGGTAAGGATTTAAGGGGTATGACACTATATCTTAACATATCAGGAACCGAGGGTCGCATCATAATTATGGAGAAGTATTTAACCTTATTTGAGTAATGAAATAAATTTTAGTACAACATATCACCCCCAACATGATGGCCAATGTAAAAGGACTATTCAGATAATCAAAAACATGATGAGAACATGATCAATGAAATTTTATGGTGCATGAGATCAATATCTCCCATTTATTGAGTTCTCATAAAAAAATCCATTAGTGTACTCAAATGTCACCCTATAAACCTCTATATAAGAATTTATATAGAACTTCTTCTGGTTGGGAAAAATCTAGTGAGAGAGTTTCATAGGCCTGATCTTATACATGATATGACAAAAAAGGTTCATTATAACCAGAAACTCATAAAGACCACTTATTTTCATCAGAATATCTATACTGACAACTATTGAAGGGACTCGAGGTTTGTTATTGGTGAAAATTTGTTTCTTCAAATAACACTCTGGAAGAGATTCCATTTAGTTTGGAAATAAATGGAATATTATCCCTAGTTACATTGGCCCCTATTAAATCCTTGATCTCATTGGAGAAATGGACTATTGGAAAGAAAATATACTAAACCAAGCTCATGTTCATCACATTTTTCATTTATATCATCTTGAGGAAGTACTTACCTTGCCCTTTAACCTACACAAAATCATTAGGTGTTACAACTGTAACATGACCTCTCTTTTTAGGATAATTCATTTGTGATGTTGGATCGTAGAGACAATGTTCTACACTATAAGAATACCAACTTCATCAATGTGTTTTGGAGGAACCACAAATACGAAGAAGAGATTTGGGAACCAGAGAAAAAAATCAGAGAAAAGTACTCAAAAATTTTCACAATGGAGATAATGAGTTGAAATTTCAGGGATAAAATTTATTAAGGGGGTAGAATGTAATGACCCAAACTTTTTTTATGTTAATTGTTTCTTGAAAATGTGTGTTATATTATTTTATTTATAAAAAATCATGTTATTTTAAATGAAGTGTATATAAAGAGAAATGTGACAATCCAGTTTCAACCATTATATAACCATTGGTCAATTAATACCATTGGACAATATGACTATAGTAAATTATAAACTCTTGATAATAACTTGAACATTGAAATTAGTATTTATAAGTAGAATTTCCAAAAAAGGAGAATTGTTACAGAAAGAAGATTTTATGGCCTCAACCAGTAGATTTATTCCATTTAAATCTGATCTGTTCAAACATGTGATGGATGTATCATCATGGGGGTTCTCCCCAGACCAACCCCAAGATGAGCTTCAATAATTGAATCTTGAATGAAATCACCTTTGGGATAAGATTATGTTATTGAAGAATACCACTCGGTTGATGTTAGTTAAGGCACCCCATGAAATTACAACCATCTCACACCATACTATTAAGAACTACATAGGTTTAACGAGGGTTTATATGTCCCAATCATAGTGTATAACTTTTTTTAAATAAAATTATTATTCCATCATTTTCATTTTAAGAATATATTTTCTTATTATAATTCATATGGAATTTGATAAATTTATTTTTTCGGTCATAATTTATACATTTCATAAAATAAATAATTATTATAATAAACTTATTTTTTATGGATAATTTTTATTTTAATGAAATTATATGATTAAGAAAATATTTTTTAAATTTAAATGTTAAATTAATTTTTTCTAGTGTCTAAAATTTCACAATGTATTTTACTATATATTTTATATCCAATATTTTTTAATAAATAAGATTTTGTTTTATATTTAAATATTAAATTCCTCATACAAATAAAACTATAATGATAAGATTAACTTAATGTTTTAAATCATCATTTCTAAATTAGGTTTGGCTGATTTTATGAGAATTTTCCGAAACATTTGTTTTTTCAGTGAATAGAGAAAATATTGTTCTGAGTAATGGTATGTTTAATGACTTCATATTTTTGTTATAATAATTTAATAATTAGATATCCATAATCAAAGACTCAAAACAGGTTATTTTATTAATATAAACTATTATAATATATTTTAATCAATTTAAAAATATATATATAATTTACATTCCAAATTTTAAAATGGAAACACTAACTTTATAAAAATTATTTTGTGAAACGTTAATTCCCATTGAAAAATAAGTAACATTAAATTATTGTCAACTATCTAGATTAAAATAATATAAGGGTTTTCCCAAGAGTCCAATTCCTTTGTAAAATACCATGTTTAATCTCATGGTTTTTCGTTTACCTCTACCTAGGGGTATAAAGAAATTAATAGGAAAATCCCCTAATTTTTCATTAAATACCAACCCATTTATCCATTATTATTCATTCCAAATTCATAATATAAAAATATATGATAGTTTTACCTACCAAGGATTCCTAAAAAGGTTTCCTCAATCCCTTAAGGTACTAACCTTTATGTTATAAGAGTTACTCTTCAATGTAAGAGATATCTAAACTTCTCTCTTCCTTTCAGGTTCCCTTTTTTATGTATTATATCCTTCAAATTTTAAAAATATGTTATTTTGTACATTTATTTCTATCTCTTTACTTTTTTAATATTCATTAATTAATATTAAACCTTTGTCCCCTCTACTTGTAATATTTTTTAGAACTATGTTTCATACCTGTTATAATACTAAATTTTCATCTCAAAATTTCACTATTTTTCTCAAGAAAATCTTTTATTTTATTTTGTGAATACCAAAATTTCTTAATTTTGTAGAGTTATTAACTAGTATTTCAATGTGATATATTTTATTTTATTATTAACAAACATTTAACAAGACTTCAATGCCATGATGTTGATATGAAACCCATTTCATTTTGATACAAGGGTTATTTATGAAATGTTTTATTATAATATATGTGTCTCAAATTAATTATTAAATATTAAAGGTTCACTCTGACAGCACTTTAATGCATCTGATAATGAATTTAATCTCTTGAGATGATATGTTTTATGTTACCTTGGTGAATAAACATGGTAATTTTTATTACACCTTAGTGAAAAAAACTATGGTGATATTTTTATGAATTTATAAAATAAATGTTTTGGCCACATTTGCATTTTATTATTCATGTTATTTTATTTATTTTATGCCTCTTGTTATATTTTTCATTCAATAATGATATTACTAATGTTCTTATTGATTTGTTCCCAAAGATCACACATGAATGTTTTATCTTGTTTTCCCTTACTAGGCCTTATTGTCACCCTCTCCATTGATGTATGTCCCAAGGTTTTGAGATCTAGTAATTTTTCTAGGTAATATCCTTTGATTTAGTCCTTTATTGTGTATTTTTATAACATTTTATGTTTTCATGTATTATGTATATTTTTTCTATAACGCCCTGAACCCAATTACCTAGAGTGAGTGCATTATTACGTATCATTGGCCTAATAAAAAAAGATCAAGTCTCGAAAGACCGATTAGTTTAGTAGCCTTGGAATCACTAGATACATTCATAATATTTACATTACATCATAAATTGAAAAACTACAACATCATCTTGTCTCCACACCCATATCCCATTATACTATCCCTGCAGGTCATTTATAAAATACTTCATCACATCCTGGGAAAAATAAAACATAGAAAGGGGTGAGCTCAAATGCCCAGTAAGGATACCAATATAGTGGAAACGTTCATAAATAAGAATAAACATTTAAGGCAATGTATAACTAAAACAAAATCCTTTTAAACATGAATTTAAGAATAATATGGCAGAAATAAAATCAAACTATGCCATTTACTTATTCACATGTATATTCTACTAATCGAATAATCACATGAAATATCAATAACGACTTTTATAACGATGGAATTCATAATGCCAAAATATCATAACCACGTATCCAAGGCCTCGTTCCAAGACTACAAACAAGATCTTGTCAATGCCTCGTGACAAGACACTAGTTTGTCTCATGAGACCTACCGATGAATCGAGGAGCTGTAGTAGTCTCCACCCATCACTTACTAAGCCCAATGCATTCCTCATATAAAAATTCTGAAACCTAATATAAACATTCGTATTAAAACTAACATATTAAATGTCAATACTTTAACCACAAACCATGAATGGTATAAAGATAGCACATACATAGTCAAACATAACTCATTCGATACAATATGGAAGATTTTATTGTATCAGACTAACCTCAATAGAGAATAATGATGGATATTGATATATATTAAAATAATCATCAAACTATTGAGAGAAATATCCCCCTTTTTCTTGAGAACATTTAAAAGTCACAATATTTTCCAAGAATCCATTTAAAATAGATTTTTGAATCACAGTGCCCCATACCACTTTGAAACATTTAAAAGAAATTTTTATTTGAAAATTTTAATTTCCATATAAATAAATCCTTAAAACCATTTTTAAAACATGGACATTAATGAGAAAAATTTATACTAATAAATCTTTAAAACGTTTTAAAATGATATTTTAGTTAGAGTTCCTAACCAAAAGAGAGACACTTAAATACAAATAATTGAGGTAATAAAAACATTGTAATATCCTGAGAATAAAGGGATTCAAGATATACTATGTCAAAATACATTATATACACCATATAAAAGTGATTTGGTGTATAACAACAAAGGAGTCTCAATTGAATGTAAATTGAGATCAAATCTCTCATAAAGGTCGTATCCTTAGGTTAAGGATAAATCAACTACATAATTATGTGTGACAAATATAAATACACTCAATATGTTTAGATATTTAGTTTAAAACAATAAAAGTAAATTCACACATATTCCTATAAAAAACAACCCCAATGAATTGGATAGTTAACTCAACAAATTGAGATTGAGTAAAACTTACCCTTATCGATTTCGTACCGATGACTTGAGAATTTATCAACATAGTGATTATGTGTATAAAAGTTATATCAATTGAAAGGGGAGTGGAAATTATTACATAATCAAATGAATAGTGATTACACACATAATCTTTGAGTAAAATAATCAATGAAGTATGTGTAAAGCCGAATGAGTGGAAATTGAAATTTCAAATTCCTTTATTGATTTAGTAACTTAAAAAACATACACCCATGAAAGAAGGATCATACAATGATGATGTAGATATCCACAAATTAAATTATATTACATAATGAATTCAATTATGGGCAGTACACACATCACATGCAATAAGTAACTGGTGAACAATGGAAATCTCACGGAATTAAAAGTCAGATAAGAAACCCCTTACCTTGCACTTTCCTTTAGTCGGGGGTATGTTTAACCTCCTGTATGAAGACTATAGTATGTTAATAAATTATAACATAACCAAATTATTATTTATTATATCATTAATTTTTAATTTATTACTTTATACTACCCATTTAATAATAATTTCCATGTTATATTAATATTTCGGGTAATAATTGCTTTCTTTATAATACGTGTTTTAACTTGTTACTCTTGATTGTATAGCTTAGATCAATATTTAAATATTTCTAGAATATAAAAATGATTTATTTATCATATATAATTATAATATAAAAAATTTATAATATACGTACATATGAAATGGAAAATATTGTTTATGGATACAGTAGTCCATACGTACGCATAAACGATGTTTCCGTTTTCATATAGTATTGAACGGAAGTAAGTGAATAAGATATATGTAAGTACATAAATACTTATATATATAAATATATATATCACTCATAGAATTATTATGACATATATTACATACTTATAAGTAATATATAATTTTATATTTGTCGATGAATGGTGAACTTGGAAAGGAATCACATCGCGTCGTGGAAACGGTAATCCATACGTACGGACGAGCAATAATATAATTCTTTTGATATTAATATAATATATAATTGGATGGTATATAATATATACAGAATCCTTATCATGTTATATTTATTATTTACATAAAATACAAATCATTATTATACCCATCCAAATAATAATGTATTGAATAACAATTACATCATGACGTGGAGACGGTGTGTCGTACGTACGCACGTATGGTGACATATCATTCAAAGGGTTGAAAGAATAATGAATTTGGTAGTACCATAATTATAATAACATAACATTATATAGAATATACTGGAGTTATTATTTTATAATGGAAACAATAAAGAAAAAGGAATTGGAAGAAGAAAAGTAACTTGAAAGAGGGTGGTGATATCATTACCACTTCTTCGGGTTCTTCCTTTTTATTTGATCTAAAGGGCTCCTTAGGTTAGCTTTATAACCAAAATAAGGACTCTAGGTTAAATTAAGGTAATTTGAGAGAATATTTGGGCAGGGTTTGGCCGATCCAAAAGGATTTGAAGGTGTAAAAAATTGTTTAGAAGTGGTGTCCTTTAATAAGGGGGAGGAGAGGCTCTTTAGGAAAATGTAAAGTATTATTTTATGATAAAATCATATTCGGTTTATAATGCATCCAAAGTGGATTTATCAAAGTATAAGGTGGGTATGTGTCTAAATACTTTCAACCAATATATTTTAGATAGGTTTTGGTCATTATATTAACCTTATCTTTTAGTTTTAACTCTTAGTTAATTAGATTGACATTTACCATGTCACTTTGTATTTTTATATTATATAGTTAATAAGATTACTATATACATACAAGAGACCCCAAAGTGGTAAATTAATGATTCAACTATCATGATCTAAGTACTTTGGAAGAACCTTATATTTTTAAGAATAGAATATCAATTATTAATATAATATTCGTTTTAAAAACACTTTTATGTCAATTTTGACACTATTGGGTATTTTGTTTTTGATAAATTCATAAAGGCATTATTACATCGAAACAATTTCATATAACCAGTCCTAATATGTCATATTAACCTTGAAAATTAGTTTAATTCATAAAAAGTTTCAAATTACATTTATTTTGATATTTATAATATCAATTATTTGATTTTTTTCATTACTAAGGAAAATACTGCATCATTATTGTGTCATAAATATATTTAAATATTCAATGTCTAAAAATTATAAATAAAATACAATTATGTAGGAAATCATTTTAACTTTCTAATGAATTTTTTTAGTTGGAAATATAACATATATAACCCTATGTAAAAATTGTTTTTCTAAAAGATACATTATTCTGTAATTTTTGTATTTACTTTAACTTAATTAATATAAATTGTCATTATCACTTAAAAGTGGATCCATGGGGTCCCAAAATAGACCCAAAGATAACAATGGTTGGAAATGTATCAACCAATAGGGTTAGTACACGTTTTAGGGTAAATTAGTATTATTAAAATATTATTTATTTACCCTTATTTACCGGATTTACCCTTTAATCATGGAAAATAAAATATTTACCAAAGTAATTATTCAAAATGTCTACAAATAAGAGTTACCTATTTACACAATTAATAAATATTGATTCTAAATATGTAATCCATTTTTTAAAATTCAAAACACATAAGTGGGTGAAATTAATTTAAAATTAATTACCACTTTCAAAACAAAAAAGCGTGTTTTTAAGAAATAATAACTATCAAAAGATTGACACTTGTTTATATCCGGTTTAAATGTGAAATTATTTCCAATGAACAACATTGTATTAAATGATAAAAAATATTCTAAATATACTTTAAAACCACTAAAATTTATAATTTATCTCTATTAAGTATTGCGATTAAAAAAGTTGTTTTTAATTAAAATTTAGTAATTTTCACTATTCATCAAATTATGATTGTTATCAGAAAAGTACCAAAAATTTACCCTAAGATAATTTCAATATTAAAAATCCAAAAATGAAGTCCATTTTTAATGATAAAATATGTAAAATATTAAAAAGTGGGTATTTCTATTCATAACGGCTAGTTTGATTGGTTGTGGTGTGCTAGAATCTCGAAGTCGCGTACAATGAAAGTTATTGCATTATTCAAAGGGAAACGTACTGTGGAAGCTTGGGGTGTTACATTCTACTCTCCTTCAATAAATTGTATCCTCAAAATTTTTAGAATTGGGCTTTGGAATGTAATGGAAATTCCCACAACGGAAAAAGAGTCAATAAAACTATCACTTTAAAAAAAAGAAGCAGAAGTACAAAGGTCACCTGAGATAACCTATACTAGGATTCCATGTAGAAAAACATGGATATTGATGGTAAACTAAGTGTCATGTTCTGATGGAGAGGGATATAAAACATGATCAGGAGAATGTTAACAACAAGAAAAACACAAACTTGTGATGGACAAACAATCATCAGTTTCCCAGTAGGAAAAGTAAACGGACAACATTTTTTTGTTTTATGTTACATTACATAAAGATGAGGAATTAATTTTTGAGATTGACTAAGAACATAAAGAGATATACTTACTTTTTAAGTAAAATTTTATCCTTTAATAAATTTCTACTACTAACTCATTTTTAAACGATGAGTATTCAAGAGCACTTGGTCACACTCGAAGAGCTAGAATAAACTTATAATAGAAACACATGATCCATGAAGGATAAACTATATATTTACCTTGTCTATAGAGTTTAATCAAAACCAAAACGGTTATTATATGATCTGATGATCCCCCATAAGGATATTACATTATAGAAAGAAACACTAATCTTAATTTCTAAAATTAAACCAATAATACCCCAAAGTTAAATAAATAGCATTCAATAAACAATCGTCCTTAACATTTATCACTTAATCACCAAATCATTTTCCTATACTAATGGTATTCATTTGATAAGACATAAGATCCCAAATCAACTTATTATTGATCAATAAAATCATTTAACTAAAAATAATTAGTCGCACTGACCAGGGACTTCACATAGTCTAGTGGTAGGCGATAAATCCCAATCACACTTTGGTTGTGGGTTCGATTCCCAGAGCTTTGTCCGATGTGACGGGTTGTCACATGGTCTTCGTGTTGTCCTTTCTCAAAAACTATATTTTATTACATTTCCAAAATGAGATAAATTTTTCAAAATAACCATAAAATTGTTTAACAACAAATTTTATCTCATACCTTGAATTTTCATCCCAAAATATAATAACTTGTAATTGCCTCAAACCCAATGATCATATAAAACTAAATGGTTATTTAAAACTATATCCACAAGAGAAAATATAAGTCTTCCTCAAATACCATTCTCACATGTAAAACTATAGGGTTACAAATACAAGAGGAAATTATTCCAAAGTAATACCATCAAGAAGGAGCACTAATACTTTTAAACATTTCTCCAACCATTTATTTCCACATAGCTTCTTCATTGACCAAGAAAATATCCTATGGAATAGGGCATTCACTTGTGTAATGGCCAGGTCCCCAAAATTTACAGAAAATGACTATAAATGGATTATTGGGACCATTATTATTTTCTTTCATAGTACTCTTCATTTTTCCTCAGCAATTCATCACATTATGTCCTTATTTCCCACACGTAAATCATTTTCCTCAGCAATTCTTCACATTATGTCCTTATTTTCTTTCATAGTACTCTTCTAGAGATCTTATCATTCATCACCTTTCTCCTCTTTGTTGAGTCTGGGATTTGGTTAATATATATATTGTTGATCACATTTTTCGAAAATTGATTTGGCATGAAGCCAATATCTTGTACACCTATCAACATTCCATTTTGTTTCTCATTTCCACCACTATTCCTAACTTTTACAACATTCTCAAAGTCTATATGACTTCCTTGGAATCCAGCCATTGACTAAAACCAGAAAGCATTGTGTGAGTAATAGTAGAGATAAAATTATTTAGAGAATATCATGTCACCACATTCTAAATTTGAAACACATTAGGATTAACCTAGGTCATTTACTCTCATCTCATATATAATACATCAAATTTATTTGTAAAGAAAATGTAAATTGTCCTAAGAATATCCCCCAGGAGTGTCATAACCAATAGTGTAGCAAGGCCTGTTGTCATGCACCAGTTCCCGTTCGAGTCTAGCTCAAAGCTATGTTTTCGGGTTTTACCCCTAGGTACATTTGTGCTAGAACCAGCTCTACTTGCTCATATCCAGACAGGGATGTATTGCTTGGAAAACTCACAAAATATCTACAATACCAAAATTCTAGGATGTTATTCTATACTACTTCTCAATGTCCGTCTTAGGGCTATGTGCTCTAATCAGAGTTTACCTAAATCTAGTTTCCAAGGTTTGTAAAAAACTTCCTATGATATCAACTATAACACCTGACCCCAGTTACCCAGATTCGATGCATTATTATGTATCATTGGCCTGATCAGAAAATATCAAGTCTCGAAATACCGATTATTTTAGTAGCCTTGGAATCACTAGATACATTCATAAAGTATACATTACATCATAAAGTGAAAATCAACAACATCATCTTGTCTCCACACTCATATCCTCTTATACTATCCATGTAGGTCATTCATAAAATACTTTTCACATCCTGGGAAAAATAAAACATATAAAGGGGTGAGCTCAAATGCCCATTAAGGATAACAATTTGCGGAAACTTTCATAAATAAGCATAAACATTTAAGGCAATGTATAACTAAAACAAAAGCCTTTTAAACATGAACTTCAGCCTAATATGGCAGAAATAAAATGAAATTATTCCATTTACTTATTCACATGGATATTATACTAATCAAATAGTCACATGAAATATCGATAACCACTTTTATAACGATTGAATGCATAATTCCAGACTATCATAACCATGTAGCCAAGGCCTCATGCCAAGACTACAAATAAGATTTTGTGAAGGCCTCGTGCCAAGACACTAGTTTGTCTCAAGAGACCTACCGATGCATCGAGGAGCTATAGCGGGCTCCATCCGTCACTTAATAAGTCTAATTCATTCCTCATATGAAAATTTTGAAACATAACATAAATATTCGTATTAAAACTAGCATATGAAATGTCAATACTTTTACCACAAACCATGAATGGTATAAAAATAGCACATCCACAGTCAAACATAACTCATTAGATACAATATGGAAGATTTTATTGTATAATATTAACCTCAATTTAGAATAATAATGGATATTGATGTAGATTAAAATAATCATCAAACTATTTAGAGAAATATCCCCATTTTTCTTGAAAACATTTAAAAGTCACACTATTTATCAAGAAGCCATTTAAAATAGATTTTTGAATCAAAGTGTCCCATACCACATTGAAACTTTTAATGGGAATTTTGATTTGAAAACTATAATGTCCATATATATAAATCCTTAAAACAATTTTTTAAACATAGACATTAGAGAGAAAGATAGAATAATAAATCTTTAAAACATTTTAAAATGATATTTTAGTTAGAGTTCCTAACCAAAAGAGAGACACTTCAATAAAAATAATTGAGGTAATAAAAACATTATAATATCATGAGAATAAATGGATTCATGATATACTATGTCAAAGTACATTATATACACTATATAAAAGTGATTTGGTGTATAACAACAAATGAGTCTCAATGTAATGTAAATTGAGATGAAATCTCTCAGAAAGGTCGTATCCTTAGGTTAAGGATAAATAAATGACATAATTATGTGTTAAAAATATAAATACAATAAATATTATTGGATATTAATTGTAAAAAAATAAAAGTATATTCACACATATTCATGTAAAAATAGCACCAATGAATTGGATGTTTAACTCGGCAAATGGAGATTGAGTAAAAATTAATCTTATCAAGTTCATAACCATGACTTGAGAATTTATCAATGGAGTGATTATGTGTATAAAAAGTATATAAACATAAAGAGGAGTGGAAATTATGACATAATCAAATTAATAGTGATTACACACATAATCTTGGAGTAAAATAATCAATTAAGTATGCGTAAAGGCAAATGAGTAGAAATTGAAATTTTAAATTCCCTTATTGATTTGGTAACTTATGAAACATACACCCATGAAAGAATGATCATACAATGATGATGTAGATATCCAGAAATTAAATTATATTACACAATTAATACAATCATGGGTATTACACACATCGCATGCAATTAGTAAGTGGTGAACAATGGAAATCTCATGGAATTAAAAGTGAGATTATAAACCCCTTACCTTGCACTTTCCTTTAGTCGAGGGTACGTTTAACCTCCTGTGTGAAGACAATATTATGTTATTAAATTATACTAGAACAATATTAATATTTATGATATCATGTATTATTCTTTTATGACTTTATACTACCCATTTAATAATAATTTCCATGTTATATTAATATTTCGAGTAATAATCTCTTTCTTTATCGTACATGTTTTAACTTGTTACTGTTGATTATATCACTTAGATCATGATTTAAATACTTCCAGAATATAAAACATGATTTATTTATCATATATATATAATATAAAAAATTTATTATAGATGTATATATGAAATGGAAAACACAGTTTATGGAGACGGTAGTCCGTACATACGTATAAACGATGTTTCTATTTTCATATAGTATTGAATGGAAGTAAGTGAATAAAATATATATTAGTACATAAATACTTATATATGTATATATATATAAATATATATCTCCAGTAGAATTATTATGTCATATATTACATACTTATTAGTAATATATATTTATAATTGTCAATGAATGGTGAACTTGGAAATAAATCTCATCACGTCATGGAGACGGTAATCTGTACGTACGCACGACTAAAAATATCATTATATTGATATTAATATAATATATAATAGGATGTGATATAATATATTCGTAATCCTTATCATGTTATATTTATTATTTACATCAAATACAAATAATTATTATACCCATCCAAATAATAATGTATTGAATAACAATTACACCACGACGTGGAGACGGTAAGCCGTACGTACGCACGTATGGTGACATGTCATTCAAAGGGTGGATAGAATAATGAATTTGGTTGTACCATAATTATAATAACATCACAGTGTATAGAATATAATTGAGTTATTATTTTATATTGGAAACAACAAAGAAAAAGGAAGTGGAAGAATAAAGGAACTTGAAAGAGGGTGGGGAAATCATTACCTCTTCTTCGGGTTCTTCCTTTTGATTTGATCAAAAGGGCTACTTAGGTTATATTTCTAACCAAAATAAGGACTCTAGGTTGAAGTGAAGAAATTTGATAGAATATTTTGGTAGGTTTTGGCCGAACCAAAACGCTATGAAGGTGTGAAGAATTGGTTACAAGTGGTGTCCTTTAATAAGGGGGAGGAGGGGCTCTTTAGGAAAACTTAAAGTATTATTTTATAATAAATTCATATTCAGTTTATAATGGTTCTAAATTGAATTATTTAAAGTATAAGGTGGGTATGGGTCTAAATCCTTTCAATAAATATATTTTAGTTAGTTTTTGGTCATTATATTAACCTTATCTTTTAGTTTTAACTCTTAGTTAATTAGATTCACATTTACCATGTCACTTTGCATTTTTATATTATATAGTTAATAAACATACTATATACATCCAAGATACCAGAAATTGGTCCATTAATGATACACCTATCATTATATAAGTACTTTGGCCGAACCTTTGATTTTTAGTAATAGAATATATAATAATAATATGATATTTGTTTTAAAAACACTTTTATGTCAATTTTTACACTATTGGGTATTTTGTTTTTTCTAAATTCATAAAAGCGTTATTATTTCTAAAAAAATTCAAATAACCAGTCCTAATATGTCATATTAAGCTTTAAAATTAGTGTAATTCATAAAAAGTTTCAAATTATATTTATTTTTATATTTATAATATCAATTATTTGATTCTTTCATTAATAAGGAAAATATTGCATCTTTATTGTGTCATAAATATATTTAGTTATTCAATGTCTAAAAATTATAAATAAAATATCATTATGTAGGAAATTGTTTTTTTTATAATGAATATTTATAGATTAAAATATAACATATATAACCCTATGTAAGAAAATATTTTCTAAAAGATATATGCTTATGTCATTTTTGTCTTTAATTTAACTTAATTAATATAAAGTGTCATTATTACTTACAAGTGGATCCATGGGGTCCCAAAATCGACCCAAAGATTCACATGGTCAAGAATGTATAAAATAATAGGTTTAGGACATGTTTTGGGATAAATTAATATTATTATAATATTATTTTTTACCAGTATTTACCGGATTTACCCTTCAACCATGGTAAATAAAATATTTACCGAAATAATTATTGAAAATGTCTAAAAATAAGAGTTACCTGTTTACACAATTTGGAAATCCTGATTACAAATAAGGAATCCATTTTTCCAAATTCAAAACGCAGAAGTGGCAGAAATTAATATAAAATTAATTTCTGTAGTCAAAATAAAAGGCGTGTTTTTAAGAAATAATAACTATCAAAAGATTGACACTTGTTTATGTCCGGTTTAAATGTGAAGTTATGTCCAATGTCCAACATTGTATTAAATGGTAAAAATATATTCTAAATATAATTTAAAACCACTAAAATTCATAATTTATCACTATTAATTATTTCCATTAAAAAAGTTGTTTTAAATTAAAATTTTGTAATTTTCACTATTCATCAAAATATGAAAGTTATCGGAAAAGTACCAAAAAATCACCCTAAGATAATTTTGATATTCCAAATCCAAAAATGAAGTACATTTTGAAAGATAAAATATATAAAATTTAAAAAAGCAGTAATTACTCTTCATAACAGCTAGTTTGATTGGTTGTGGTGTGTTAGAATCTTGAAGTCGCATACAATGCAAGCTATTGCATTATTCAAATGGAAACATTCCATGGATGCATGGGGTGCTACATTTTCCAAGAAAATAACATTAAAAATTCTTCTGTTTTTTAATAATGTAATGAATGTTTTATGTAATAAAAAGGAAAGATACCATATGTATTCTTCTCAATATGATCTCTACCTCTTCTTACCACTATTTAGAGTCCATTTTGAAACTAAATACTTAAAATAGGTCTATATAGTACTTCTTTCTATTTCAAATGTTGGGGATGACTAAACATATATAGTATCTAGATTTCAAATTCTTGTTTCTATATAAACAAACATAATTTTAGGAAATATTTTCATCCACAACAAATATCAATATGGTATCCCTTTCTTTCTCTAGCTTCTTAACCTGAACATCATCCATCTTTATTATTTCTACTAAATAATTATCTTTCTTTTCATCATTTTTATTTAATATTAAACTAAGTATAATTTTAATCCATGGAGACATTATGAAGCTTCATCAATGTAGGGATCAAATCCTTAACAACATTCTGGAATACATCTTTCAAAAAATAACTGTTTGTAATTATTAATAAACTAAAGAAACACTTTCATTAAAATGGGTGAAATATCCTTCTAATATTTTACTTCAATTTGGAGCATATTGTAGAAAACAAATTAATCCATATCCTTATTCAAATACATCATACACTTATTCTAATTATGACTTTTCATCATTAAATATGATTATAAATTTTATGTTTTAGTTTACCACTTCAATAAAATCATCCATATGATAGTATTTTAATCAAGGTAGTGGTATACGGTAGATTCAATGAATCAATAATTATAATTAGTAAATGATTCATAGGGGTAATAATGACCAATATATTTAACTAATAAATAACTAATATTCCAATTACCTTCACATAATGGTGTTTCTTATTCCATTCTTTCACTCTACCTCAACTTTTTAGTCTCTTTCTTCTATTTTTTCTCAATATAGTTATTAATACCTCTAAATATTTTCTCAAATGAATTGAAATATATTCTAAAAACTATAGATCTTCATCAATCATATAAAATATGAACTTCTTATATATCAAATAAAATAATTGGTAAAAAATTTATAACATACCAGTGGGAACCTTAGCTTCAGATTCTAATTGCTTGCATCAATAAAGATCCTATCAGAGGGAACCTATGCCCTGATTTTAATTGTAGTGCCTAGTAGATCGTACTGACACACCTAATAGGAATAGTGAATCAATTATGAAAAATGTTCACCAAATACTAATACTTATTTTAAAATGTAACCATTTTTTAGTGAACACGTATTAGCTTTTAGTTTAACTATGGATCTATTATGCTTCAACTAACATGCTAAAAAACATAAAATATACAAATATAAACAATATTCCATCATGTGGTTGTTTTTATATTCCCCCAATATGATGTTGTAATCCTAATCCTTGTTGTTTCAAATTTAATTAAGTCATTGATTATATACAATATTAAAATCACCAATTATAATGGTTGTACATGGATCATCTAGTAACCTTATTTTCACAATATTACACATTTTTGATTCACTATGTTTATCAATTGAACTAGTATGATTCTTAATGTTTATTATACTTATATCAAATTAGTTCTATTCAGTTAATACATCCATATCTTTAACTATATCATAAATGTACAAGTATTTAAATTCATTCACAATATTGATCTGATTCCTCAAATACATTGAGAGCCTTCGACTACAAAGATGTCTTTAAAAAACCCACAGCAAATTCGACCTCTACACTACCCACAACTACAAGTTCATTATGGAATACGTTTCTAGAACCCCACATCAATTCTTGGACTATCAATACTGAAATTTCATGTATAAAATAGTTAAATGAATACTTTTTTCATCTTCATCATTACAGATGCTTCATCATACCACTGACTTGAAGTTACATTATTTGATTCCTAGAAATTTTCATAGGCTCAACTCACTATTCTTATTTTTTAAATAAAATATATAATGCCTCGCTCATCCTTATTCTTTCTTGATAGAAATACTGATTCTCCATTCACATTTCACTTCCATTATAATAGTAATGAATTCTTTTCTCACTATATAGACACATGGATGCTTCTTCTATGCCATCCACAAGATACATGCTTCTCACATTGATGGGAAACTATATTGAATGAGTTATTTACTATAACATTATGAAAAAGGGCATGATTATAATATAAAGTATCTAAAAGAACAACATATTAAGTATTTAATAACCATTTTAGGTTACCATGAAATTTCATGCAGTAGTTTTCCATCTTAATGAGTTTTATAGAAATACATTTCAGTAATTGATTCTCAGCACTAGAAACTCTGATAAATGAAAAAAATCCATTTATTCATCTCTTGGATCAAAATATTTTTATCAGGAGATTCCATTGTAAGATTTGTAATTTTATTCCTCATAACTGTATAATAATATATAGTTTAACAAATTAGTGGAATGTAAATTTCTTAGAAAGTAATGCTTCTTAAAAACTAGTGTATATTTTTGTTTGTGTCTGTGAAAATAGATAAAAACTCACCAATTATTATTTTTTATACATAAATATTTTTTATTAATAAATTATTAAATAAAATAATTAAATAATAATATTTCCCTCAATAATATCATCATTATTCATGAAAACTAGATTAATTCACATCAACTCATTCAGATACCTCTATAAGTCTGCGTTATTTGATCATTTTCTCCTATAGATCGACAATAAAAATCTAAAGATTGGATCATTAGATTGTAAATTTCCATGATGTTTTTTTCTTGGTAAAATATTATAAGAATATTTAGATTTATATTCCTTAGAACCTTGAAATTATATAAAAATTATTTTTTAGTTTGAAAGAATATATGATTTTTACAAAGGATTTATTCTTATCGGTTGAAAAATTATATTCATGTCAATCAATTACATTAAAAGGGTAACCTTTCACATTCATCTAAAATAAATTATATTCAGTCGACATAAACTCACTAACATGTTTCGAAATCCATTTTTCATCTTTCAAATGATTTGAGGAAGTTATTTAGGCATTATCTTGTGTAAATAAATTATCATATGGGTTGTCAAACTACCTTTATAATTTTTTAAACTCACATATATAATTTTACTTATATTTTCTTCAAATATTATATATATATAATAGGATTTACAAATATAATGGATCCCTAATACAATTTCTAAAATAATTTTATCTTTCTTAGATAAATCATCTTATGGGAATCGTACAAATAGTAACTTTTCTTTCTTTATTCAATATACAATATCAAGAAAATTGATTCTAGATATGACTCAAAAAAACATTGAACTTCCTCGGATATTTTTTTATACATCTTTATTAACCTTAAATAATAATGAAAATACTCAAATAATTTGGTTATTTATTCAAATAACCTCAAACACATTCAATTATATCTCCAAGGTGTTAAATCATATAAGATACCCAAATTAGATTGTTTTAAAAAAATCCTTGATAAGATCATGTGAATCTCTTCTAAAATTATTCCCTATACATGACTATTTAAATCAAATCCTCATAGACATTTGTGAACATCATTCATATCAAATGATTATTAAATATAACTTCGTAAATCTAACAAGTATAGGTGTCTTGGCCTTCTCCTCCTTAGATTCTCTCAACAATCCTACTCTTGAATGGAATATTATATATAGTTATTCTATGTGACTTATAACTAGTCGTTAACAGCAATAGATAGATTTTGTTGGAATAAGGTATTTTTCTATTAAATTATTCCAAGGTCCAATGTTTATCTCAATTTATATGAAATTAAAAAATCATTTACTCAACCTCCTTTCAAGGGATTATACTCACATAGTCACTCAATTCATCACCTTATATATCAAATTTTAAAAATTAAATTAAAAAACCTAATTAATAAAATTAAACACCTTAAGGAACTACTATACAATTCTAAACATTCAATTATTTTTAATTATATAATAGTTGATGTATTGATGTGACGCCCAAATTAAATTCTCTAAATAGAAAAATTGTGTAGAACCTAAATCAAATAATATATGTTTAGTTCAAAATTTGATGATTAATTTAACTTTTTCCACGATATTCTCTTGATCTACAACAATAGTTGTAATTTCATAAGCCTTCCCTTTGTACATTATACTATGAGTCTGGTTTCTCCTAATAACGCTTGTATTCATTAAATAATTGGGATCATTTCCATACTCCTAGAAATTTTAACATTAGAGTTGGTGTGGTGCATCTTAGCTAATATTTATGTTCATCATTGATTTTCCTCTTCAGGTCTCTTTGATGTTAATTTTCAAGATGTTTGTTTTCAAATAATTTAAATAATTAAATTTGCCTTAATGAAGATTTTATCCATGCTTATTCAAAAACTTTAGATATATATTAAGATGTAATTTATTCCTTCTATAGGTTTTATTATTTTCATAGTCTCCATGAATGTCTATTATTCAAATATTTTTTCCAAAATTAGGAGTATGTAGGAAGTCTCTAATTTCCATTTCTACAATTAGAGAACATCTAATAATTTATTCATAGCTAAAAAATTCTCATGTAACAAATGATATTTGAATGCATGGCTTTACTCCACTAAATATTCAATCAATTTGGATTTTAGTGTTGATGATAAATGAAGAATAAAGCTAAGAAATTAGGGTGGAATTTTAAACATATTAATTAGTGGATTAATCATCCCTTTGTGTCTATTTAAATAATTCACCTTCTATTTCAGTGTGATTGTTCTATAGAAAATACTTATAAAATATATATTCTTAAAATAATCTAAATTCATAGAGTCTATTTCATTCTCTTTATATGAAATCTTAATATGATTTCACAATTAATTAGAATGACATTCAACATGGTAAACAAGAAAGATAATATTCGCATGGTTTGAGAACTAATGAATGAAAAATATATTTTCTATTAAATTTATAATTTACTCATAATTTAGTGGATAAAAGGACCGTTTAATGGATGGTGGACATTTATTCCTAAAATACTCAATGGTGAGTTGTCTCCTAATTTGTTTATTTGGATTTTTAAAATGATTCATGTTATTATTCATATATAGAGAGTGTTGGAAGAGAATAGACACAATATTTTTCATTCTATATCCGTTTTCGTTTAGTTTCTCATTATAAATGTCATGGAATTTGTTGTTACATTCATTGTTCTGATGATTCCTCAATGTTCCAACCACTGAATAAAACAAAAATTATCAGTGTGACTTTAAATCAATATAAATAAAATTAATAAAACACGTAAAATCGAAAATAACATCTAAGATTTCTTAAATTAGGGAAAATTATTTTAGGGAATCATATTATTGGTTCCTTATATATCACATTAAATATAGGTTATTTTAGGTCAAACTCTCTTATTCTTCATAATTATGTCCAAAAAAATAGCTATATTTTTTATTTATTTTTTGAGCATGCCTATTGAAAAATGGTTGATAAATATGTTTTATATAAATTGAGTTACTTGGTGGCTAGATGATGCCTTGTTTGATCCCATAGTGGATGGGAGCTATAGAAGTCACAATTCAAAAAAATATTCATTATCTAGTAAATTAAAATAACGTCTGTAAAAAAGATAATTAAACAACAAAATTAAAGTACATAAGGGAAAATAAAATGAAACATGTTCAAAAAAGTAAAACAAATGGAAAAAACACAAAAGGGGATTAATTTAAAAATTGGTATTATTATAAAATCATTCATTTTAATGTCAATTATTTATTAAATCAATTTCCCATGGGGATTTAATTTTACAATTATTTCATTTGTTGATAATAAACCATTGAATTATTTATGATTTAATCCCTCAATCAAAGGATTAATTTATTTGGATATATAGTCTTAGAAAAACCCTTATTTTAGTCGAAATGATCTCAATAAATAGTCATGGGATTACTGATTATCAATCCTTTGAGTTTTTCTAATGGTGTCTATATTTTTCTAAAATAGAACCACCAATGGATTTTTAATTAGATTATCAATTAAATAATAAAAAGATGTGCAATAAATATAAGCACATAAAAGTTCATATTACAAAAAACATGATACCATATTGTAACTTGAACATAATGAAATTACAGTATCTTTATTATGGTATTAGAGAAAAAAAGATGATAAAATAAAACATATACATAGATAGAAGAATAATTTAAGGGGAAAATTATAAAATTAATAAAACATATGAAAAAAATTAAAAACAAATACTGGTTTGTTGAAGGATAAATTTCATAGAGTGTAAGAATATCCCCCACAGAAAATGAACCCAAATTTAGAGGAACTGATCTGATTTTATAGAAAATATATTTATATAGTGTGTAACAAAATAACATGTGGTAAAATCTATCCAACCCTAATATTTTTCCCTATACTTTAGGTAAACAACCATTCCAACCAAGGAATTTTCAAAAATTAGAAATCGGTTTTTGATTGATAAATAATAGTTCCAAAGTTTACTATGTATTCCCTTCTAGATAGCATACTCAGTCATGTACTTTAGCTGGTAGAATAAGGAATCATAGGAAAGAAAACGGTATATAATTATTACATATAGTTTTTGTAGTTTAATCTTTTCTACAGGAAACCAAAAGTGTGGATGTGACAGTGAAGTCCAACAAATAATGCATATATATATATATAAACCATATAATAATATGTATCTAATATAAAATGAATCTTTACTCAACGAGATAATAAAAATAGAATGCATGATTTTGGTTCATCAAACTACACCACACATAGTTAATTTTTTCCCTGAAAAAAATATTAAATAAAATAAAAAAGAATACATACCCAAATAAGTGAAGATTTAAATTAATTATACTTATAAAAATAAAATAATAGGTGATAATTAAAAATTCAGAAAAAATATCCAATAAAAATCAATCTAATAATATCATATATACAAATACAATTCAATATAGCAATCCACTTTGATTCAAATTGTTTATATTTTCTTAAATACCCCTGGCATTTATGATCTACATCACCTATAAATAATTTAAAAAACCACTCATGGTGATTTATTCTTATTTATACTCTATCTCAACTATGTTCACACTATATATAAGCTTTAACATAATATAAATATCTATAAATTATTTAAACAACCATAATCACAAGTACATGCCTTAAGGATCAAATGAATCTGAGTCTTATAGTTTGTCAAAAATATATGAAAATTATACCATGATACTTGAAAAAAGAGTTAGAATTCATTAAATCCAAAAACATGATTTTCCTATCAACTATTTGAAACATAATCTCATTGAACATTCATTAAATTGAATTCAATGTCCACTTCTTTCTCTCGTTCCAAATGGTTTGTAAACAAATATTTATATTCAATAAAATATTCCTATTTTGTTCTCTTTTTATTAGTAGGACCCACATAATAATAAGGATTGATGGGTTTTAAACAATTTTCACAAAATGAAATTTTACATAATAATTATAATAATTAAATTGTACTAAATAATTTGTATGGTAAGGATATTTAGGCTTGTAATGGGGCTTCATATCACTTAAATTCATGGTATCTCGGGTTTTCACAAAATATTAATTGTAAGATAGCTCTTATGATCAAATTGGTTGAAAATATATCTGTTGAATTCCATATTAATTTTAATATGGTTCAAAATCATCATTTTTAAATGAAAAAATAAATTTTTTAATTCATATTCTAGCAATATCTCCCGAAGGAGGGTATAATAAAGAATATCTTAAAATTGATTGAATAACTCTTAGAAATGGGAAAACTAAATCAATTATAAATGTTATTCCATGTATAGAAATTATATATTTACTAAAATATAATTTCAAAGAACTTAAATCATTAATCTATATTATTTTATTAATCTTTTTACCATTTAAATAATACTTAAATAAGTGTGTATTTATCAAAATTTCTATGTAAATATTCATTATTTAAAATTCTAATTAATAAACAATTTAAATCATGTTAAAATATATCTTTTAATTACTGATGTTTACAAAATTATCCAAAGTAAAAAAAATGATATAGTGTAGTTCATATCATCCCCTACACATAATATGCCACATTCTATTCCCTGCTTCATATTAAATATGAGAAGTGATATTTGATAAGACACAAGACCAGACTAGCTCCGGGATGTAAAGATATAATATCAATAGAAATGTATAAAATGTTTGAGGTAAAAAATATCCCTTTATTGGTGGATTTCTAAATATGTGTAAGAATATGGATGTAAGATTACCATATGTAGTATGGGAATATATGGCCCAATGTTGAGAAAAAATAAATTACTATGAATTTAAAGGAAAGTAAATATGTAAAAAATATAAGCATCCCATCAAAAAATAAAATGCACACACACAGAAACACATATCTCAAAAATAATGTATTGTTTGAGTTAGTGATAATAGAGCCTCATGAGAGGCATTGTCTAAAACCAGGGGGTCAAAAATAGTAATAGAGGGAACATTGGTAACTTGGACAAAAAGAATATGTATTCTTTGAATTGGTTGAAATCTGGCTATCTTGAAGTGTAGTTTACTCTGCATCGCATGTGTCCAATGTGACAATATGGTCCCCAAAAATAGGGAGAAAGTGTATGGTATAGGTTATTTATATTTATTGGTCTAGTAAATTCATTTTTTGTGGTTGAATGTAAATTCATATATATCTAACTAGGGGGAATGATTTAATGGATTCTATAGGAGTTGGTGGTGTTACTTCTTAATAAGTGGATAACAGATTTAATGATTTTGGCCTCTATGTGAATATATCATGGGGTGGGTGACTTCTCTCTAGATGATATGGTTTAATTATTCTATGTGATAAAGGATGACCCTCATCAACCATGATCCTAAGAAAAAACAAAATGATAAACTGAAAAGAAGAAGAGGAAAAACATCTTAATTTTAAAAGTGTGTGGAATTTTCTTCAATATTACATGACTTGTAGTGTAATATTGAACGTGACTCATTTTCTATTGAGATATGCCTTGGATTCCCATGGGTTAAAGAATATTGGACACAACATGAAGAAAAAAATTATGCCTATACAATAAAATATATAACATGTTTTTGTGGTGTTCAAGACATGTAATATGTATGAACAAGTAGAACAATAGACCTTAAAAGTGTATACCAAATACACACATTGTATGAATTTTAAAATTTATTGGGGTGCCCAATTTACCCATATAAAATACAAAATGTTGTTTTTTCTACATGTGTCCCCATGTACATCTATTTTTTGGATTAATATCCAAAAAATTCACTGAAAATGTAAAAAAAATAAAATAAATGATGTAATAAGGATTTTTAGGGTACTTACCTCAGTCAAGAAATGAAATAGAAGGTATTTTGAGTTTCAGATCTCCCTAGAAAAATAGATTAAAGGTTTTTCATTTGTGTATTACTAGATATAACATGTTTAGACAAAGTGGGAATGATTTATCACTATGTGTACACCATGGACACATTGTGTACTTATTTATTTTAATTTTATTTATTTTTTATTTTATTATATTTATTTATTATACATTTATGTTCTATGAATATATATATCTACTAATACATATGCTTTTTATAGAGATACATGGTGTTGGTTTTAGAAATTAAAATGTTAACAAAAAATATTTTCCTGAATTTTTGGGGTATGGATGGAATCAGTGACTGGTTTGATCCAGTCCATTTATCTTAACCACTAGAGTAATGTTTCTTCTACTGATCATTTAATATCTTTTTGGTTATTTGTTAATAAAATAAATCAAATCATGTTGAAATGAAGCATAAACTGTGTGTGTTTTTAAGGGTGATGTTGGGAATATTGGAAGTACTTAAACATGGATCTATTAGAATTTGGGTAGAGATGGTTCCCACCATCCAAACCCATTATTTCTTTTGAAATTTATATAATATATTATTTTAAATTTTAAAACAATATCACACACACATGACTAATATGGATATGGATTAAATGTGATTTTATTTAAGAGAAAAAGTATGGAATTATGTCAGATGGAAGGACTCAATCCTATGTTTATTATACCCATTATTGTGACCCCACTAGTTAAAGCAACTCTATCATCGGTTGTATTATTTTTTTGGTTTTATATTAACTTTTTTTAAAATTTTATATGATGTTTAATAAAATATATTTAGTGAAATGAAATAAACCTACCCTGATTGGTTTCACATATGGATTTGAACAACAGAAAATTTGGATATACCCAAGAGATAATTCAATAGAAATAAGAATAATTATTATTTATTGACGTAATAATTGTTTAATTTTAGCAACTATTCCTCTAAATACACATAGAAAATTATGAACCAACTCAATTTAATATTTATACACAATTTATATAAATAAAACATTTATGTTTAAGTATATATCAAAATAATAAATTTAAGAGAAAAGAGAATAATAGGTACACAATGTGTAGAGTAAAAATAAATACCAAAGAATTATTAAAAATAGAAAAATGGAAAGACAAAATATCATTGAAAATATTTCCTCACAAGACTGAGGTTTTTTTAGTGTATTTAAATCACACTAAGGGCGATAAACATAAAATTAATTTATTTAGGTTTACGTGGATTCATACCAAAAAAATAACCAAAAAATACTTATTTTTTCCTTTATGTGGAAATAAATTATTATTTTAAAGTAAAAGGTAGTAGTTTATAATAACCATACACTACTTATACATGATTCGATTTGTCTAGATAAGTGTTAGATAGTTTATTTATATAATCATCCTCCTTTGGATATTTATCATTAATACTAAATACTTGAAATGGCCCCCAATCCCTCTAATGAAATTGAATTTTCAAAAGATTTATATGTATTAAATACATGAAAATTAATTTTTAAAATATTTCAATTCTAAATTATTATTTCCTATATCATAACATGTTTCCTAATTTGATACTAGGTCAGGGAACTCAGTATCATTAACTAGATCATCCATGTTTTCTATTATCTTACACAATTTTCCCACAAAATATCTATATCCTCAATACCATTATCTTTTTCCAACTCGATTTCAATGAATGATTTCATCATCGATAATATTTTATCATCTAAACTAAATTTTGGAGAATAATTTGGTATATATTTTAAATTTATGAATGTAAAAGAGTTTTCCTTTTATCATAACTCAACATCCATGTTTGGTTGTTGCTCCACTGATAAGATTATAACATCCTTATGTCATATGGAAAAAATTCCTCTCCAAACAAAACATACCAGTCTCTAAATAAATACACATCCATTGTGATGTGAGATTAAAGTGCCAGAGAGAAATAAAATAACATATAAATAAAGGAAAATAAATTCCATAATTCATCAGTATTACTGATGACTCACACTGTTTCCCATTTCCCTAGCTACAATTCCTTAATTTTGCATTTATCTATATAATGTGGGCCAAAATGAGTTTTTAATTAAACAAAATAACTAGGTAAATTGTGGACATTGGGATTAATCCCTTATAGAATTAGGGGTTTCAATTGTTTCAAGCCTATAAGTAGTGATTGATTATTAGGGTGATGGAAATATCTGACAAAAAAATAACTGAAAAAAAAAAGATGAAAAAAAGGGAGAAAAATTAAAAAAAGTAAAGAAATAAAGGGAAAATCATATTAAGGGTAAAATTTGAAAATGATTTTTTAAAATTATTCCTTATTTTTTAAATTATTTATGAAATTACTTTACCATGGAATTCATATTTCTAGTCTAAAAATAAATAAATTCACTCTATACTATTTAATAACTCAATCCAACAGTTAAACTCTTTATAAAATCCATATTGATGATAATAATTCAGTGCAAATTATTTCACTTAATGGTCATGGAATTACCCATTTTAAATCCATCTTCTTCCCCTAATTTTCTTGATCTAGCTCCAATATGCCACCACTATTGGATTTGTAATTAGATCATCCAATTAGTTATAAAATAAATGACATAATAAATAAAAACACCTAATAGTTGATATTATAAGACACCTAAAAATTCATTTAACCTTGAATAATAAACACTTACCCCATAATGGTAATGGAAATAGTGTAAATACTGAGTAAAAACTCCCCCCAAACCATGGACATAAGAGGAATTTTAGGGTAATAAGAGAACATGGAAAAAAACCAATATAAAAAACACCATCTGGTTTGGGGAGGATTAAGATGATATTGTCGCGTAACATCCCCCTTGGAATAGAATCCCATAATTTGGAGGTGATGCACTACTTTTATAGAAAATTTATTAACAAGGTGTGTACCAAAAGTACATCCCACATACATGGGTCAATAAATAATTCCTCATTTTTCTTCTCTTTTAGGTAAACCTCTTCATAGTTCATTGAATTTCCATTTATCATTTTCTATTGGTGGAAAATACATGGTTTTCATAAATTTTATGTGAAATTTCCATAATGGATGGGAACTCATACATGCATTCTATCTATTAAATTCTTATACATTATGAAAGTACACGACATGTTCTTATTATATACACACTCTGTATTTGATTACTTTTCTCCAAAAACATCTCAATGTTATCATTTGAATATAAAATCCTATTAATTATCCATATATATGGAAATTAATAATTTTAATATAACATAATAATATACCTCATATAAAGGGATTTTTTAATAAATAAAATAACCTGAAATAATATATACACACATGGAAAATCAATACAAAATTATATCTTAAAGTGATGTTGTCACTCGTGCCTCTTGATGCTTCTCTCGGATCTCCTCCCTCGTCTCATTAACTACATATTCCTTCATCAGAGAATTTTCCTCCAACAAGGGGTGGTAGATGTCCCCCTCTTTCCCATTGGTTATCTCTATGAAACCCTCCTAGAAAAAATTTATTTTTGGGGTGTGGTCCTTTGTGGAGGTGCATGTTGGGCTCTCATTTATGGTTACCTGGACTTTTCATTCATGTATTCTGGAAATCATGTTGTCCCCTCATGTGGTTTGGTTGGAAGGGTTCCTGTCATTGGACCTCTCAGAAGAGATGATTTGGGATGCTTCACATTATCATCAGTTGACCATGTTTTCATGGTTTGAGCTGTTGGATATTGTTGTAAAAAATACAACCATACAAAATGGTGGTTGGTCGCCTTTGATGACCCGCTGCAGAAGGATACATGAAGAAGTAGTTGGTGTATCCCATTCATGACCTACAGAGGGGTTGTTTTCACAAAAGAATATATGGTCTAGATAGGTGAAAACTGTAGGAGACTCCTCAGAGGGGATTGGTGATTTCTAAAAGAATATTTAGTGCTACCATATTTGAACCTTTGATTCCACTTTGAAAGGAATGAAGCCTTGACCTCTTAGAATCACACACAAAAATAGTGAAATTGAACACAAGAAGGGACACAAAAAAATTTAAGGCTAATGAGTATAGGCAAAAGGATAGGTGTGATCATTGGAATTCCAGATCTTCTGCACCGATTGAATCTAGTGGAAGATAATTGGAAAGAAATAGGAATGATTTAGATGAGATTTATTATAATATACATAGAAGGATTAGTCCATCATTATATGTCCAGTGAAATATGAGTGTGCCTACTATCATAAAAAAGGGAACTAGAAGAAGGATTGTCCCAAAAATTCGAATCCAAAGGTCAATATTGTACAAAAAAAATAATTTTTCAAAGATACTATCCTCATTTCCACAATGATCAGCCATTTAGAATGTTGGACTATTGATTCAGGTAGTTCATTTGATATGTATAGGAATCACTTTTGGATTTAAAACATCATGGAGTCAGATTATGTTGTGGAGCTTATGGTAAATATCCACCCATGTTATACCAAAGGTATTGGAATGATATGGTTAAAGATTCATAATGGTACAACTTGACGCCTTACACATGTAATATATGTTCCAAAATTGGAGAAGAACCTCATATCACTTTTAATTTTTGATAAACTTGGTTACGAGATAACTGTTGATGATGGATTTGTGAAAGTTATCCATGGCTCACTTTTTGTGATCAAAGGTATTTGAAAATCTGTTTTGTATTATTTAAATGTTGAGAGTGTTATAGGTGCAACAATGATATCAGATAAGAGTATCACTAGTGGTAGAGCACAGAGGACTATAAGAAGACATTATAGGTGTGAAAATTTGGTTATATTTTCTCTTTTTATTAGATAGAATGTTTTAGATAAATATCTATACATTTTTTATAGTAATGAAATAAATTAGTGGATGTATGTTATCAAAGAAGACATGCATTCACTACATCAGAATATGAAATGAGATATTTTTAATACTCCAACGTAAAATATGGATGCTATAGAGATAATGTTCTAGTATTGTCTGGAATTGATCAATATGTCTCATAATTGAGATGTGTACGGGCTTTGGGAGGGCAACAGTATGCGAAAATATTTCTTTTGGTAAAAGTTGGAAGATTTGTTTGAGTAGGGACTTGGTGAAATTTATTTCAAGGTGGAGATTGATGGATATTATTGAAAAAATAATACCTTAAAAATGGTGGTGACCACCTTTGATGACCAACCATTAGAGGAGACCTTCTGTAGTAGTTGGGTCCACCCAATGATGACATGCAGACGGATTGGTATCACCAAAGAAGGCATGTCTTTGATAGGTGACCGCCAGAGGAGACTCGCAACATGGGTTTGGTGACATCCAAATAAGATTTGTAGATACCTCATTTGAACATTCTCCGCATTATTGACTATAAAATTTGTGTATTTTGTGTGGAAAAATTAGGGAAATCTTATAATATGTCAGTATTCCCTCTTAAATGAGATTTTTTTTCTTCCATCCCAGTGGACATAGTTCATCCGAACAAATCGCGTTAAATATTTTGAGTCCAAAATTGTGTTTTATTTCTCTATATTAGTGTTCTATTTTGAGAGGGTGAGCCTTCCTCCCATCTTGGGCATGATAAACATTTTCTAGATTACTCTAGATTGTTTTTTTTTCTTCCTAGTTTTTGAAGTGTCCAGTGGCGATGTTAGTTTTCTCTCAAACATCTTTTTGTGTCTGCATGTTCTCTAGAGTTGACTTCACCAAGTCTTGGTCGAGTGATGATCAACATTTCAGTAGTAGTTGGTTCTCACTGATGAGGTAGTCTTAGGAGGTTTATATTGGTATGGAAAAAATCATAAATATTATTTGGATAAGGTTTTTGGGGCTCCCTCTTCCCCTATATAACCCTTCGACCCTTCAGTCTTTTGGAAATGCTTTGGGTCATTTTCTGGGAAGAATATTTCAATTATTTTTTTATAAATGTATGTGGTAAATTGTATTTTAAAAATGGGGTTTGGAGAAGTGTGAACCCCATCCATGCTTCTCCCCACTCTAGGAATAGTGACTATGGTTTACGCTTTTTGTGTGAGTTTTCTGAATGAAGAGTGAATGACTTTCACTCTTCTTGAGATTTTTTAATTACAAATATTTCTATATATCAATATATATCTAACTATATAGTATAATAAATATTAAAAAAATTAATAATATACTAATAAATAAGAATAAAATATAAATAAATATTATTAAAAAAATCGTCATTATTTATAAAAACAAATAATGATTAATTAAATATTGATAAATATAAAGAAATATTAATAATAATTAATTAAATATTCATAAATATTGATAATATAAATAAATACAAATATATATTAATAAATATTAATTAAATGTTTAATAAATATTCACAAATATTAATTAAATATTAATCAATATTAATCAATATAAACAAATGTAAATAAATATTATTAAATATAAAAATAAAGTTATTATATATTAATTAATATTAATTAATTATTCCCACATATTAATTAAATATCCATAAATATTCTTAAATACAAAAAAAACTACTAAATATTAAGAAATCATAATAAATATTATATGAATATTAATAAATATTCTTTAAAAAATAATATATATTAATTAAATATTAATGAAAAGAAATAAAATTCTATTTAATATTCATAAATACTCATAAATAACAATAAATATCAATAAATATTAATACATATTAATTAAATAATAAAAAATATAAAAATAATACAAATAGATATTAATAAATACCATCAAAATATTTTTCAACATTTTTAAATATTTATAAATATTAATTAATAATTAATAAAAATTAATAAATATTAATAAATATTCATGAATATTAATAAATATCAATTAAATATTAAAAATTATTAAAAACTTATTCATAAATTTGAATAATTTATTAATTGTTAGAGAGTCAAACCCTCTTATATTAAGAATATAAATATTAACTCAATATTAATGAATATAAATAAATATTAGTAACATTTAAAGAAATATTATTAAATTATAAGAATTATTAATAAATAATAAATATCTGTTAAATAAACATTATTAAATATTATTAAATATAACGGAATATTGATATTTATGAATATTTACTAACATTTCGTAAGATTTAGTAATTTTTTTTATGTTTCTTAGTATTCAAGAATATTTAAAAAAATAATTAAGGTGTTTAATTTTATTTATTTAAAATTTATTTAGTACTTATATATTATTTATTAATATGTACTTTCATTTATTTCAAGTTAGTTAATTTTTATTATAATTTACTCTCTAGATATTATTATTAATTTATATGCATTAATATATAATTAATGTATATTAAAATTTAATTAACATGTATTAATTTTTTTAATTTTTTTTAATTATTAGTTAAAATTTATAAATGATTATAAATAATTAAAATTATTTTATTGTTATTTGTGGATATTTTTTATTATTTTACTCATATTTAAGAATTTTTTATTAAAATACATTAATAAATATATATATTTACTAATATTTGTTTAAATTTATTTATATTTAATTAATATTTATTAGTATTTATAAATGTTAAATTTAATTTTATTACTTTTTATGAATATTTTGCTAATATTATATTATTAATTTTGCATAATAATTTCATATTTTTGAATATTCTTGCATATTTATTAGGATTTTTTTATATTTTTTTAGAATTTATGAATTTTTATGAATATTTTTTAATAGTTATATAACATTTGTGAATAATTAATTTATATTTTATAATATTATATTTCTATTTTTTACATCATATTTATATTTACAAATATTAATTTACATTTTTTATATTTATTAATATTCAATTAATATTTAAATAGTATATAAGAATATTTATTTTATATTCATTCAATATTTATTAATATTTATTTTTATTGTGAATATTTATGAATAATTAGTTAATGTTTATTAATATTTTGTAATATTCATAAATATTTAATTAATATTTATTGATATTTTATAAATATTAATGAATTTTTTGTTAATATTTATTTATATTTCATTAGTATTTATTAATATTTAGTTAATATTTATTACATTTTCTTAATATTTAGTTTAAAATTTAATTAGATATATATTTAAATAAATATATATATATATACATAGTAATATTTGTAATTAAACAAATATGGAGGAAGAGTGAACATTGCCAGGAAAGCCCAGCGAGAGACAACATCTCCAATCATTTATTAAAATAAAAGAAAAGTATAGCAAGAAAGTATCACAAGCCATAAAAAGCAACAACATATCATAAAAACCATACCTGCCACAGTATCCATGATCTATTGCTTCATCTGCAGTATCTGATTCCAACTCCGAGCATTCATAATGCTTCAGAGTCTTGATATACTTCTTCCTGAGATTTAGTTTTTCCAAATATAGAAACTCCTTAGATGATTGTGTACCTTTTCCCTTGCTGATAGAGGACCTGGTAGGCATCGGCTTCGACATATAAGCGTAGTCTTTCCTCTGCCTTCTTCTTGGCGGAGATGACATAACTTCCTCATTCCAGGGAACATTCTTCTTTCCACCCTGAATAATTTTACCATAAGTGGTTTTAATCCTACCACTAGCATTCTTCTTTTCACTATCAGAGAAGTCCCCCCATTATCTATAGATACACAACTCATGGTAACCATTATTCACTCCCCGCTCTTTTTCAATGTGACTATTAGTATCAATCATTGTTATACATTGTGGGTGTCCCACACATTGAGATTTATCAGGACCAACAGAAGACTCCTTGTCTATTGCCTCCTCCACAATTCCTCCTTTGTTGGTGACTACATCCTGCAAAACAACACTATCAATCCCTTGGGAACTATCCATCCCCGATGGCATCTCCTCATTCTCCAGACATAAAAGCGATTGTAGGTCATAACTTCACTAGAGATATGAGTACCCATTTTTATAGCCTCATGGTCACCATCTGCATTAGACAAAGTCTCCTCGGAGAGGGGAACCAACTGTAGAAGACACTCACCCTCCACCGTAGACAGGGACCCAACTATAAGGCCACCCTTCAGTCTATCAAAACATTGCATCACTGTTGGATTCAGAGGTTCCATCATTATCTTCTTATCACCTAAAATACTTGGCACAGCAACAATAATATCATGCATCATCTCCCTCTCCAAATTCCCAGTAGGTTTCTCTTCAACCCTTGTAACAGTAGTTTATGAAGACTCAAACAGGCCTCCCTTCATAGAAGAGTCTCCAGAATTGGTACAGACAGCGGATACCATAGGGGCACTCATACGGCCTTTCCACCACCTATGGGGTACCACCCAACCTTTCACTATTTAAAATGGCTTCTAGATGCCCAAACTATCTTCACCCTATACAGAACTGCATCCACAATTTGAAGACAACCTCTTACATCCAACAGAACTCCTTCCCAATAGTAATCTAGATACAACACAGTGGAGGATTATCAACTTCATCCTCGATACAAACCATTGGAAAAATCATGTGTGACACAGACTTATTTTTTTGATCTAAGCATAAATATTTCCCAATCATATTACCAATGGAACATAAATAGAAGTATTTTGAAGTGAAAGAGGAAAACCCAGGGGACTTAGCCATGTTGGGATCGACGAAGGGTTATGCCGCATATGGAATTCGAAACTCCATTAGATTAACTGAAAGGAAGAACCAACACACCTCTGAGGAGCCTAGGACCAAGTAAAAATCATTTCTTCCTTCGATCTAAAATGAACCATTATGTGTCTTTGGTCAAGAAACCAAACAATCATGCGATCATGAAGCTTCCAGGATTTAGAGACGAACTGGGTAAACACTTCCACTGAAGGTCTATGAGGATGAAATCGAGTGACCATGGTATACATGGAATGATCGGTAGCACTATTGAGCTCCGTCAGGAGTAGAGATAATTGGGGTTCCAATAGGAAGAGATATGGAACGTTCTGGGAAATAAAGATCCTTGGGAAGGGTGGAGAAGAGTCATGGTATAAAGACATGACATCCCTCCCATGTGGAAAACAATTTGAGACTCCTCCCTTTGATCCGGAGGGGGGAGCAGGTCCTAGCTGTATGGATCTTGGTCCTCGCTGTGACGGCATAGTAGCGAAGGCGTGAGAAATCAAAATAGTTAAAATTATTCACTCATACATCCAAAAATTACACGAGAAATGTTAATCTCATTCTTGATTCATGAAAATGGGAGTAGTGAGTCTCCAACTTTAAATTACCCCAAATTGTACCCTTTTTTATAAAAAATTTTTAAAATACATTTAAAAAATTCATCCAACATTTTCTATGTTATGATGAAGAATCCAGTTGTTTGCAAGCAGAAAGATGACCCCATATATGGGAGGATATAAACTTGGGGAAGGATATTCTATAGAGGTTTATTGTCAAGGCTAACAACTATTTTGTTTTGTGGCAATACATTTTTTACCATGATCTCCTAAAGGTTTTCATGGTTTGAATCCTTCTCGTTCATTCACTAGAGTTTTTCGGACATCAAAAACTAGAATCCTTTGTGCTCATCATAGTATCATTCATTTCATGAGTGACCCAACCCCTTATGGTCTTTGGGTATAACCGCATTAGTCGAGCAATGTCAAACTAGAATTGCATGATTCATTATTTCCTCCTCTAGTTACCTTAGCGTCAACATTGAAGGGGTGGGATTTTTAAATAAGGATAATACCCCTCACACACCTATATTTTTCTGAGTGTTCTTGAATATCTCATTTATGAAGGGAACATCCACATCTCCAATCCTAATTTGTAAAGAACATGATCCCTATAAAAAATTGGTGCTTTTGGAAACTCCTAAGATGATGCTTAAAACTAGAATTATTTCCAAGAATTTTAGCTTCTAATATAGGTAATTTTTTAGGATGCAAGACTCCTCTCTTATAGTCTTATGATCTTTACCATTATCTTGAATGTTTGGGAACTAGGACTATGGGATCATAGTTCTTTTATTTGTAATAAAACATCTCGTTTACATGCATCTGTTTTTGTCTCTAAAGAACACAAACAATATATGCATCTTTTTTCATCCTTCACTAATGGTTTGATATTTTTTGAATGCATTCTTGAATTTCCATGCAATGTTCACATCGGGTTATTCTGCAAAAAGTCATTTCAGTAGTGTGGGGGCCACTCCCAAATTGGGATCACTTTTTCACCACTTATTACAGAAGTTTTCATTAGAAACTATTTCCATAATGTTGAAAGAAACATGGACGGTTGAGAGATATTCCCCCTTTGGTGGGAATCTAACCATAGTGGACACAGCCAATATGGAATATAAACTAGCAGTAAAGAGTTTTTCAAAGGTTGACGAACAAACCCAAGCCAATCATGACCCTGCTAAATCTTTTCTCTTTATAATAGGGTCAAAATTCCATGAATATGTAATATATAGTATGATCCTCTTACGAATTGATCCAGATAAGATAGAAATGAGATAAACTTCCTCATTTTTTCATGGATATTGGCATCATTTTTGAACCATGTTCAATTGATTTCTCGATCCATTTTCATCTCTTATTTGAGTTTATTTCATTTCCACAAACATCACCTACCACAACAAGTTGTATTAGAGGAATCAAATTCAAAACAAAAATGTTTTAACGAATTTTTCTAATGAAAGGAAAAATGAAAGTCCTCAGATATTTTTCTAGGCCAAATTCATGAGGAGTGTGGAAGGATGATTCTAACAGAGCAAGCATAGTCCAAAATGGTGTTCAAACGAAGCCATTAGAGCTAGTTTAATTTTCAATCAAATCTAGGGTGATACAGTAAACCCTACAAGAGAATGAGACACTTTTCACACTAACATCAACTTTACCATGATGGTTTAGGATACTATTCTAGTGAGTCACTTCATCTCCACATCATCAGATGATCTGGGCCATTGATACAGATTTAGCTATATCCCATCCAATTAAGCACAATTTTCAGTGATCTAGATGTCGATTCTAGCTATTTCAACCATTTCAGATGCATTATTTTGGTTATATTTTCAATATTCTCACTTTATAAAGTTTTTTCAAATGGGTACAACATCAAAAGTGGTAATATTGTTTTGTTACAATGATGATGGCTAGTATTACAGCCATACCAAAATTTGATATTGATAAGTTCGATGGTCAGACCAATTTTGTCCTGTGTAAAAGAACATTGAAAGATATTCTAGTGCAGTATGGCATGATCAGACAATTGAGTAGAGAAAATCCCAATAGAACCATTGACGATGATTGTATAGAGCTGAAGATACTGGTCTTGAGCACAATTCCACTATATCTAGAGAACGATGTAAAGTGCTTGGAGTTAGATGAGACCTCACCAAAGGAGATCTGGAGGAATTGGGACTATTAGGGTATGGTTAATTCTCTCACCAAAAGATTATTTTTAATGAATAATTTGTACATGTTGTGGATGGATGAGGGAACAATTAGTTGTACCACACCAAAAAATTCAACAAAATCCTGACACAATTTTGGGGCTCGGTGTAAAGATTTAAGTGGAAGAGAAATAAATTTTTATTTTATAATCTCTACCAATATCATTTGATGGGATTGTGATGTAATTACTTGTGAGGAAAGAATATTTGATCCTGGATGAGGTGATTGCATTTCTTCAAAATTTGGAGGAATTTTGAAGGGTTATGAAACATTTAGGATAGAAAATCATGGTGATGTGAGATGATCAAAGTGGAAGAGCTAATATCTTATGTGTGGATGTAATGAATGATGACCAAAATTGATGGCATGTGATCATAGAAAAATCATGTGTTTCTTGTCTGAGAACAAGATTCACTATAAAAGTGACTATGAAGACAGAAATGGACATGATTCTGAGAAAGATAAAGATGAATAAAAGTTTGTGAAAATCAAAAAATCCTTAAAAGATCTTGTTGTCTTTTTAACAATGGGAAGTTCACACACAGATGGTATAATAGAATATGGAAAATTTTTGTGTCGTCACTAAAAAAGATGCGGGCACATGAAGTGATAATGTTGAATTTTATAATGTCAGAACAAGAGGGATCAAAATCAAAACAATGAAAGTTGGATTTTTGATTTAGGGAGAAATGTACACATATATAAAAGAAATGGTTTTATTCATGATTTTTTTAAAGGTGTAAGATTTAGTGAGGCTTGATGATGGGTCAACATGAGCGGTTCGAGGAGTCAGTATAGTGAAATTGAATAAACATGACAGAGTAGTACAAAAACTAGTTGAACTAAAATTCATTCAGAGGAAGAGACTAAACAATGTATCATTAATTTGGATCGATGAAAAATGGTATATGATTTCTATATCGAATGGAGTATTGGAAGTATCATGTGGGGATGTCGTGATGCTTATTTGGATAGAGTCCCATATGTTATATCATTTTATTGGGATCATAAGTAGCTAGATATTGATTTATGATAGTGAAAGTGACACATCATCTGACAAGAATAAGCATGTTTAATTTTCTAATGATGTTTTTAATTCCTCCATGGATACTATGGGTCTAGTTGCTACCCTAAATTGGGTGTGAGGGGAGATTTTTTGGGAAAAATCCCAAATTAGAGTGACTTTTTCACCACATATTATGGGTGTTTTTTTTGTCAAAAACTATTTTCATCATGTGAAAATAAACTCAAGAGGTTGTGGGAGATTTCTCCTTTGGTGGGAAACCAACCACAGTGGATGGATCCAACATTGAATAAAGCTGAAGAAAGGGAATCTTTCAAGGGTTAGTGAACCAACACTTACCAACCTTGATATTTCTAAATTTTTTCTTCTTATAACAAGATCAAAAACCCATGAATCTATAATATATGGTTTGATCCTACAATTAATTTATCTATAAAAGAGATAAATAAAAGAGATGTCCCCTTTATCCTGAGGACATAATAACCATTTCCAAACCACATTAAATTATTGTTTTGAGCCATTTTATTCTTTAGTTAATGTTTATTTCCTCAAAACAAACATCTTATTCCACAACATGTAAAAATTGTGGTTGTTTTTTCTGTAGTATGTTTCTACTAAAATATTTGAAGGTGGATCAAATGTTTTCTTCACATTTATTTATTCAAGTTGTAATATTTAGGAGAGTGTAATTATAGAACAAGCTTGATCTATTTAAACTAGGGATCTTTCCTTTGTTTGTAGGGGGGACCTTATTACATTTGAAGAGTCTTAGAAAAAAATGGGGTGAGGAATACTCAATAATAACTATATAGGATTCCAAGAATTCATAGCCACCAATTGTCTTCTAGATTTGGGATACATAATAAGTTGGTTTAGTATGTACAAAAAATAGGAAATGGATTAAGAGAATGTGTACTAGGTTGGATCTATTCTTATCCATCCATCAAGGCAATGCCACCTACACTCAAGCATCCATTATTTATCTCTAAATGGCTCTTTCAGGCCACTGAGTTGTAGTATTGTAGAAAAAATAGGATGAAAGAAGTATACAACTTTTTTATTCAATGAAATAGATGAGGATGGAGTACTTACATCGACTAGAACAAGAATCATGGGAAACAATGGACCCGGTAACATTATGGGAAGGACATAAAAATTGCCTAAACCCATGAAGAAAAAAAATCTATTATGGATGGAATGTAAATCAAATAATATCTTGGATGCTATCAATGAAGACATAGAATTTCTGGAGGAGAGGCTTAATAAATGTTGGGATGATGTCAGTTTTTTCAAACCTAGTGGAAAATCAATGACTTCTAGTTGAAAAAATCATAGAAATGGAAAGATCTTGGAGGTGAAAATCACACAACCTATTACTAAAGTAGGGTGAAAGGGACATAACATTCTTCTTGGATTTATTGAAGGAGTGGAAGGTATCAAAGAAAATAAAAATAAAATTGTAGGAAGATTTTTAGATGATAGAGGTATAGGTGGCTAGGAAAATTTATCTTAATCATTTCATAGAGCTACTTGTAGGAGACATAAGGAAAAATGGTGGAGGATCGTGTGGGGAGGACATGGAGGGGAATTTTATGAACTGCAACCTGATTTTTGTGGTAATCATGGTTAATGACATGTTGGTATCAGTTCTCGATGAGTGTGAGATAATGGAGTTAGTGTGTAACTTTAATCAAGAGAGCTCGTCATGCCCGAATGGTTTTCCTGGATAATTTTATGTGGATGAATGGGATGTTATTAAGGATAATGTGGCATAAGAAGTTATATATTTTATTAGATATTGTGGCTGAAATATGTCTATATGTGCTTCTAAGGTGTTTCTCATCAAAAATATTAAGGATCCTACTAATCCAAACCATTATAGGCCCATATGATTCTCTAACTTTTCATAAAATTTCATTCACATTTTTTTAACTGTATACTCAACTGTTTCAATCCAAGGCTAGTCTCATAGGATGAGAATAGATTTTTTCAAGGGTGTAGTATTCAAGGGAAGATAGTAATATCTCAAGAAATTATGCATGACATTAAAATGAAAAATATAGTCTTGATCATCACTATTTAAGATGATGTGGAGTAGGCATATAATTGGATTAAATAGAGTTTCATTTTCAAAATCATTATGGTGGTTGATTTTAAGGAGTGGTCATGTGATTTTTGTTTTATCTGCTTTGAATCCCCTTGTATTTTTATTTATAGGATGGAAAAGGTCTTTAGTTTCTTCAAAATAATTAGAAGAGTAAGGAAAGGGGATATAAATTCACCCAAAATATTCATTGTCATGCATTAATCCATTATAAGGAAAATCCACCATTATTTGGAGGATGTGATGATAACTTCATTCATTAATAGATCTAGGAATAGTTTGATTCTTAATCTTAAATTTTATAACGATATTATCTTTATTATAAATGGAAGGAAGAAATGTATATGTTTTTTCCTTTAGATAATTGAGGATTATGGAAAACAGATTGGCCAAAGAATCAATCCATGAAATAGAAATGTGCTTGTCTGTAGAATTTTATCCAACTGCCATAGTAGAAAAATAATAGAAAACTTAGGAATAGAGATGAGACACATTACTATGGTGTACTTATGAGCTCCTATTTCTAATGGGAGAATTATGAAGGCTCTATTTTAAGACATATTTTTCAAAATATCAGGGAGGATCTTCAACAAGAAAAATGTTATCCTCTCATTTGGAGGAGGATTTATTTGAAAAAAAAGACTTCCAACTTTTATACCCATGCATGTGTTTTTGGATTCTCAAATCCCAAAGGGAACTACTATTAGGATTAAAAAATATCTACAACCTTTATTTGGGATGGAAACCAGACCAAGAAGTTCCAGTGGGCATATTAGAAAAGTATGGATCTACCACTTGATGAAGGGCAAGACAAATGGGTTGGATAGAATCTTGGAAATAGAATTATGAGTTAACGTCAATGAGAACCAAATGGATTGAATCAAAAAATAAGAAAAATATTTAACAAAACATTAAGGAAGGGAAGATTAATGTTGGGTAATATATAAAAACTTTGTACATGATCGGAAACCATTTTTAAGACTTAGTCGTAAATGATCAAGATAAAAAGGTTTATGTACATAACTATGGTTTATACAAGGTTATAGATTCCAATAATTTATTTCTTGTTTTTAATGACTGTTATTTCCTATTGCGTTTAATGAATATCTGCGGTGAAGTGGTATGGTACCTACTTTCTCCTCAAAATATCTTTTCAAATAAAAATTTAATTCTCAATAAAGGGGGTCCAACTTAGGTAGCATCTAAAATTATATGAATTACATGCATGTGAGGCTGTCATGGGACATTATTTAAGGTATTTAATTATGGGAAACGTTCATGAGAAACACGTATGGGGATAAATGGGATCTCTTGGACACTTCTAGAAGGAGAATGAATAGTATGACCAAATCCCTTATTCATCATTTAGAGATATTGAATTATGAAGTTTGATGGGTGGTGGGGTGAGAAGACATCAAGTTATAGGATGATAAATGGGTGGGTGAGGGTTTTTACATCTCGATGTGTCTATTTCCATACCTCTCTTTCACGGAGACAAGCCTATTCCCTAGAATTATTAGTTTCATACATAATAAATAATAAAATACCTTACATGATAATATAATCATGAATCAAGATCCATATTTATTTATTTTTAAAGACTATGCTATGTGATTTTCAACATTTTTGATTGTATAGGACTGATACATGTAGGAAACAGATAGGTTGAATAGGCCATAAGCATTTAGTGTAAGGATATTTTGACCAAGATGAATTTTTTGATGTTTCATTTTAGGAATCATACATTTCCCACTATTGATAATTTCCAGATGAATGGTGTTTTTATTACTTCACAATGATAGTGTGGTGAATCACTTAGACTACAGACCACATGGATCCTTTTCTTTAAAATAGATTGGGATTTCGACAAAAATAATTTCATGAGTCTGGATCTGGTCTTGATAGGGGCTGGTGAAGCAATCAACATATTCTTGGTAGGAAGGTTTCAGGATATGGACAATAATATAAGTAGGCCACCATTCTTTATGGATGGTTGAGTCCTTTGGGATGAAAGGAATATGGAAAGGGAGGGAATATGTTTATTTTCTCTATAATTTCAGTTTTGTGTGACGCCCAATGTAGCATAACTTGGAAACCATATTAATGAAGGTGGAACATCTCCCATGCTTAGGAGATTTATTATAATGTATTTTTCTACTAAGATAGAAAGAAGTTGAAGGATCACATGCATATGGGTTAAATGGATCTTTTGACACTTGGGGAAATGATGAACATGGATGGATCATGTGTTTCTAGTTTTACGAAGGGAGGGGATCTTTTTAATATTATATATGATCGAAGATCCTATTATTTCACACATACTATGGATCAGGTACTTTCTTGGGGGATAAGGTTATAGAAAGGGAAATTAGTATTTCAATCTACAGGCATTACAACAAAAAATTCAATGGTGTGGAATCAGATTCTAGTGTTCTAGTTTGGAAGATCTAAGGAAATTATAGGTGTCCTTGGAATTTGTAAACTTTTGTGAGAATATGTTGGAAACACATCTCTCTGGGTATTAGTATTGGTCACACCTAGAAGGAATATAATTATTCAACATAATCTTTGGCCAACAAGGGGTTCACATGTAATGTTTTTATTGTATATTATTGTATTTGGTCCTTACCGAAAGATTTCCTTCTCAATATTAGTGATGATTCTGTAGAACACAAACATTCCCAACCCTCCATAGATGGGGATTCCATATTCAATTATTCTCAACATAATAAATTTAATTTTGATTGAAAAATATACCATGTTATGTGACCCATTCTTAACATACATATGTATTCCATAATTTTAATGAAAACTAATACATCTCATAGTAAATCACACATGAGAAGCATAAAGGTTTTTCTACTTTAGAGAATTTATATATAATAGAAATATTTATAAACAACATTTATCATCTCTTAATATTATTATTCATTCATGGTACTCTTATAGACTTTTCATAATTAATACCTTTCTTCATAACCCGGTGAAATATAAATGTAATAAACGTTTTACCAATCAGTAATGATAAACATGGGAGACAAAAAATAAATATCATAATAGAAAATACGATGACTATAAAGTTATGAGAGCATGATCATTAGTTGTTGTAATCACATCCAATTAGTCATATACCATAAAAAATGAGTCTTGGCATCAGGATTTGGAATAAGTGTGAGAAAATATCATTCATAAATAATTATCCATGACGGATTGTCAGAAAAATAGGAATATAGATTCCATATGAGGAATACACATAAGTGAATATAATCATTTCCTTAATCAAGGATTGGTTCCAAGACTAGAATCCCATAGTAGATAGAGGTCCCAAGGTGATTGGGTTCACACAATAGTCCTTTTAAACCTTAGTGGATAGTGTCCCACAGTGTATTGAGTTCACTCCCCCATCCCATGAAATATTATCTCATTAGATTTAATTCTTTTCCAAATGCATTTAAGTTCTATATAATATCATTCCCATTCATTATATAATGAAGAATATACATATGTGTAACATAATAGGATAAATAATTCATCATTTCATTATGGATTAATTAACTTATTGTAATGAAATGAGTCAAATGGGAACTTATTTAAAACATAAACATTATAATCCATTCAGTGAATTAAATTGGACGATTTACTTAAATAATATCCCAAATTATTCATAGAAACCAATAAAGAGTGGAAAAGTAAATTCAAAATAATTTTATAAAATCATTATAATTATTATTTGAAAACCAAAAATAAATACATTTTTCTTTTTGAAATATTTAAAAAAAATATAGAAAATAATGTAAATATTATTTTTCTTTAAAAAACTAGGAAAATTTAAAAGAATACAAATAATATATAATAATTTTGATACAAATTCAATAATTGCATGCATTAAATGGTAAAAAGTATTATTTTCACCCCTTTATAAAGAAAATTGAAATTAACTTATACCAGATATATAAAAAAGATTAATTTTAAAAATAGTGATAAAATACTAATATAGTTAAAAACTAACATAAAAAATTTATTTTATTATATAATAACATTAATTAAAAAATATATAGAACTTTTACTCTAAAGAAAATTAATTATAGCCTACGGAATGAAATAAGGACATGTATTTTTTAAATAATTATTTTCAACTTTTTGAGTAAGAAAGAGGGGGAAATAGAATTAACACATAAAGAACCTAGAAATAACAAAATAAAAATATTATATATGGGTTTTATGAGATAAATAATATATAATTCCCCAAATGGGAAATTGAAACATAAACAGTCCCAATAAAAAGTGATATTTTACCACAAACTCATACCAATTTCTTCAGTTTAGTTGAATAAACTATAAAATCATGTATAAAAATTTTATTTATATATTATACATATAATATTTAAATCTATATTACTATATATAAATCAATTATAATTTATTTTATCATATTTATTAATATTACTTGGTTAAAATAAATATTTGGGTGTAAATTGATTCATTATCCATGCATATTTTGGATCAACATTTCATGTACTTGATTATTTCTCATTATTTTAAAACATTAATCAGGTCATAAATATAATATTTATTAAAAATATACTCTTTTATAACCATATTTATATTCCAGTGATGAAAATTTAAATTCAACAATTCATTGAGGTGTAGACTATATGTATACACAAGTGATGTTTTTAATCCTTTAATTCAAGGACAAAAAGAAAGGTAGATCATAATTTTAATTTAAATAATCATAATTATAGAACGCATATCATATTTATTAATATATATATATATATATATATATATATTCTGATCCATGTGATGTGGTTATTTAAAAAATTACTTCATGGAGGTGGTAGTCTAAAAATATGCACGAGAAGCGTTTTAATTTATCATTAGAAGGAAATGAGATTGATAATTATTGATCCATCAAAATAATATAATTTTATTATACTAATGATAATAATTACAATATTTTTTAGGTTTTTATATAATATTTTGATTATTTTTAAGATGAAATGAAGTCGATTGAACTCTGTTAAGATGATTTCAAAGTCTAGTGGTATCCCATTTTTTATCCCTTTACAATCCTTCAGGGGTTTTTCTTATGGTGAGAAAAGAACATCAATGTAATTTATTGGAATTATGGGAAATTTTATAGGTATATATTTTGAGCTAATGTGATCACATTATAGTGATATGTGATGAGATATGGTCCAATTTTATAAGTGAGAGGGGTGTTACCATTGTGAATATTTAGTACATCAATATATAATAAAATTAATATTCCATGAGAGTGGATCCATTAATCACAATTTTAAATGTATGATTATGTGTGGTATAAATAATCTAATCTAATCAAACAAATACAAATATTTTCTAATATTTTAAGCAGTATCACTTATTCACCTATATTTAATCATTTTAACTTTTACCATGATGGCATAACATATACCATAGATACATTTTTTTATAACAAGCAATTAAATTAAAATTATTTAAAAATAATTTATCATGATTATTCCAAATATTTTATCCTATTTCATTAGAATCAATTTCTCATGGTGGTATAAATTATTTATAATATATTAATAAAAATGTGTAAAAACTATTTATATAAAATGTATTTTTGAAGAATAAAATTGATTTAATTTTTCATATTACATACAATAACCATTATATGATTGTTAATTTATTAAATTGAATATATAATCGAAAAAGATCATTAAATTCATTTATGGATAGTGATTAATTTAAAATTTTAAGAAAAAATATGTATTTCACACATAAAAACAGTTTTTTAAGTCACTTTTATCCTTATGATGATTTTATATTCATTTAAAACCAATTGATAAAAAATATATAAATTATTATTTATTGGTTAAATTTATAAAAACCCCATTTTCAAAATAATAATAAAAAAATTATGTTTTAAATAGAAAAATATTATAATCCATTTTTTGTAAACCAAACATTCTCCTTTAGTCCAGAATTATAATAATAGTACTCCTAATCCTTAATTAAAATTTTCATAGAAGTACTTAATTTATTTTATTAATTATTACATTAAATTTATAAATAAAGTTTATTTATATCATTCCTCAAAAGAATTAAATCTAACAAAAATACATAATTCAACTAAATAGTTTAGAATATTCTATTTATAATCAATTTTTTCTTACGTGAATTTAACCCCTATTATTTTAAAAATTCATTTATTTGTAAATATCATTTAAAAATTCAATAATGTATTCTATTCTATGTTGTATTAAATAATTAATCAGTTATTATTGTTTTTATGCACCATAATCTATAAAACACAAATAATTTATTTTAAATAAATATTAATAATAAAATCATGATGTGTTATCAGAAAACATGATTTAAATTTTCTTTGCAATAAAAATCATAGATCCCCAATTTTTAATAATGGTTGTTGATCTCATATGATAGGTGTTGTGAATTTTTTTAATAATCTTAATGGAAATTTTTTGGAATGATGAGCTTCAAAAATAATGGAGCATTACATATTAAAGGATGTGGAATGATTCTGCTCAATGATAAAGAATTGATGAATTCTAATGTTATTAATTTTAATGGTCTCTGTAATATTTTATTAAGAATTATTGAGTTATGTGAATTTTTATTGGAGGTCACATTCATTTGGAAGGGAAACAACATCAATGAAATTTATATGAATCTTTGAATAAATTTTTAAGACCTAATAGAAATTTATATCATATTGATATCAATAAAAAAAGTCTATTATCATAAGATGAACAAAAATAACATGGCATCATATGCTTGGACATATTTATCAAGTAATTTTAGAGAACATAAAAATTTTAAATAATCTATGTATATTCTGAACATGAAGATATATAATGAAAAGACTTTTAAATTTTTTCTAAGGAAATTATTTTACATTCTATGTACATTATAGAATAAGTTGGCATCTGGTTTCTAAATATCATTGAATCTGATGTGTGTGTTACAATTAGTCGGGATGGAACCTATCGATAGAGTTATATCATCCTATATAAATATGATTATAGTAAGGTGGGAGTTTCAATTTTCAAACATTCAAAAAATAAAGTGTTTGATTATATAATAAGGATCTAAAGAAGAGTTTTCAATGAAACTAGAAGGATGATACAAATTATAAGACCAGATATTAAAATAATTTAAATATATTTTGAGGTTGAAACTTATCTATAAAAGCATAGTATTAATCATTGTATGTTTCATCATTGATAACTATATAAAAATTAGGTTGTGGAAAGGTAAATTTTTGGGGTCAAAAATATTTCAATGATATTATTGATTGATAGTGGCATTTCATTCCACTATTGGAAACAATAATTTCAACTGAATTTCCATACAAAAAATAGATTATTCTTTAATGTATGGGTATATATGATTCCATATTAAATGTGGCATAAAATGAAACCCTTTTGGCATAATTTCATTGTATTTAAATGAAGGTATTTTATATGAAATAAAAAATTAAATCAATGATAGTGTAGTGATGTAGTGTATGAGGGTAGTTTATTTAGCTACTCAAAAAGGGTATGGACTAAAAATGTTTCAATAAGTTAAAAAACATTATTTATGATATGGGTGATGTGATATTTTTTGAAATAATTCCTAATCCACTTCTATAATTTATCTTTATGAATAATGTTCTCATTAAAGTGATGAACCAATTACATATTTAGCATAAACTCAATAAAGTTATGAAAATGATAATTATGAGAATGAATTTTTAAAATAAAACATTAATGGTATAATTCCACCAATAACTAATTCATGAAGAAAAATGGCTCATGTTAGTCAATGGAATACCAATGGAGAAAAATATAATCTAACTCAAACTCAATGGTTGAAGATAGTATAGTACATTTCTCTCTTATGGAACATCGAACCCCTATCATTTAAGTAAGTGAAAAAATAATGATTCATGGACTACGTCCATGAATGAAAAAATACTTAAAAATATTAAAAATAATACATAGTTGTATTTTAATTTATTTTAAAAATATAAATTATTTAGAATGAAGTGCATATACACAAAAAAATATACATGAACATGAAAATGTAATCCAAAATAAATCAAGACTAGTATGAAAAGGATATCCTTAGATTGTAGGTTTTGATGTTGATATGAGTTTTATACTTATAAACGTAGTGGAACATATTAGATTCTTATTTTATGTTGTTATCCATATAATGTTTAATATGTTTAAGGTTTATTAAAATATTTAATTTCTGAATGGATTCATGAGTAAATATTTATATATCGAACAATCAGTTTGACTTATTCTCAGAGATAATGATGCTAACTTGTGTCGGTTGAGAAAATATTCGTGTATCCAAAATAAAGATCCTTTTTCATGGTATTCAAGGCTAGAAACTTTTCTAATATATATGGAATTATAATGAAAAGGTTTTGACAAAAACATCTTTCTTTAATTTTTTTATTAAGAGAATTTTACAATGTTGGTGTATGAATATAAAATCATATTTGAATTTAGTTGATAAAATTTTCTGGAATGAAATGAAATATTAATGCATGAAAAGTTTAAAAATTCAATAATTAGGGTGTTTCAAAAAGTTTATGGGGATTTATATTAATCAAAATGAAGGGATTCCATACAATTAAAATATCATGTATACAGTAGAAACCTTAAAAAAATCCAATATGAGAAGTGAAATTCTGTTTTTACTTTGATATAAATTGGAACAAAAATGTAATAATTTTGATATTGATGATGTAGAATAAAAAATATACAGATGTATCAATGATTTATTACTCTATATTACTAGGACTATGATTTATATTTTCTTTTCTACATGCTTGAAAATAAGGATTCAATGTTTTCCCAATAATGAACATCTCACTATTGCTATAAGAATAATGATGGGTCTTCAAGGAAAATTACATTGTAGATTGTTATTTATATCTATAAATGACATGTATTTATTATAATATTCAGATATTTATTTCACTGTTGATATTGGGGATAAAACATCTATACATGAATGATCCTTTTTTCATTGGGAATAATTTTATTTTTTGGTTAATTAGGAAACGAGATTCTAATTCCTTATATATAGTAGTGGAACAATATTTTCAAGTAACTGATGAATATAAATTTCTTATTTTTATGATGAAATGGTAGGGATTCATTTTTTGATGTTGTAAAATATTTAATGATTGTTTAATGTGATGAAAAAATTCTATTATGTTATCTAAATTTTGGTTCATCACTTACAGATGAAGAACATTGAAATCTAATAGAATTTAATAATGGATAATGTGGACAACAATACAGTGATGCATGAATTGATTGGACGTCAATATCAAGTGGTTCATATTTTCACAAACCCATTAGTGACACGTATATTTGAAATTAATAGTTTGTATGTTTGAGATCTGATACTTTTCTTAAACTAATGAGGTTAGAATTCCCTCACTCTCCCTTTTTTATCTAATTTTACATCTATAATTTATGTGTTATTGAAAAATTATTTGTATAATGTAGTGTAAAATAATTAATGACATACAATTTAATAGGATTTTTTAGAAAGACAATTCGTCTCTAAAAATAATATTCTTCAATGTAATGATTTTTATTTTTTGTTGTTTCTGACAGTAAGATTTTTCACACATAGGATTAGGGAAATTATTTAAGGAAATTTAATTGACTTTAGAAATTATAAAATGATGAAGAACCCATTGTATTCTTGGCACAAGGCCTTGACGAAATCTTATTTGTATTCTTGGAACAAGGCCTTGACTATGTGGTTATGATAGTATGGCATTGTGCATTCCATCATTATGGAAGTTGTTATTGATATTGCATGTGATTATTCTACTAGTAGAATATCCATGTGAATAAGTAAAAGGAATTATTTCATTTCCCCTTTCCATATTACTCTGAAGTTCAAGTTTAAAAGGCTTAAGTTTTAGTTATACTTTTCCTTAAATGTTTATGCTTATTTATTAATGTTTCCGCTATATTGTTGTCCTTAATTGGCATTTGAGCTCACCCCTTTATATGTTTTATTTTTCCCAGGATGTAAAGAAGTATTTTATGAATGAATTGTAGAGATATTATAAGGGTATATGAGTGTGGAGACAAGATGTTGTTGTAGTTTTCACTTTATGATGTAATGTAAGCTTTATGAACGTATCTAGTGTTTCCAAAGCTTCTAAACAAATATGTATTTTGAGATTTCATCTTTTGTGATCATGAAAATGTTATGTAATAATGCGCCGACTTTAGGTAACTAGGGTTGGGGAATTATAGTGTGTATCAGATAAAGTATAGTACAAACCTTGAAATCTAGATGTAGATAAACTTTGATTAGAGCACATAGCCCTAAGATAGACTTTGGGGATTATTATAGAAGAACATCCATGAATTTTGGTATTATAGAGATTTTGTGAGTTTTCCAAGAAATACATCCCTATCTGGATACGAGTAGGTAGAGACAGCTCTGGCACAGATGTACCTAGGGGTAAAACCCAAAAACACAGCTTTGAGGTAGACTCGAACGGGAACTGGTGGACGACAACGAGCCTTGCTACACTCTTGGTTACGACACTCCCAGGGGATATGCTGAGGATAATTCTCATTTTCTTTACAAACCATTATGAAGTGTTTATGAGTATATAATTACTCAAAGAAAACATTTTTATGATTATGGATTATATCCATAAATAGTTCAATTTATGTTAAGTGTTTTACATGTATGAAATTATGTATTTTGATTTATAAACTGATCTAGTTTATGCCATTTTTTAGAAATTGTGCCTAGTGGAAGAGATGGAACTGTATCAATGAATGCACTCCATCTAAGGATTGCCTTCCTACTCAAGATGATTATAGTGGAGCTAGTGATACCACTGGTACTGATCAGCTAATGACCGTACTGGGGAAACTCACTTAGGTTATGAATAATAACCTTACCCGTATGGAGCACACTGATTTATAGTGTGGTAGATCAATGTTAGATCGCTTCATGAGTCAATAACCACCAACATTAAATGGGAGTACAAATCCATTGATATCTGAGTAATTGATAAGTTCCCTAGAGAAAATATTTCAGGATTTGGTTAGTAGTGAAAGGGAAAAGGTTATCATGGAAGTTTACCGCCTCACTGGAGATGCTGATCAATGGTGGTCATTGATTTAGAACACAAAGGAAGATGATGAAGTATCAAATATGGAATGAAGGAAGTTCAATAAGATTTTCTTAGAAAAATACTTTCCTCGTGACCATTGAGCAGATATGGATAGGCAATTTCTGAGTCTGAGACAAAAGGAGGATGAGAATGTCGCAATGTATGAGGCTAACATTACAAGGATAGCAAGGTATAATGTAGATTATATACATAACCCAAGAAGTAATATTGAAAATTTCTTTGATGGGTTAAAACCATTTCTCCATCGAGAATTAGTCTCACAAACCTTCTCATTGTACAAAGATATTATCTCATGTGCTATCAAGACATAAAAAGAATTCTCTAAGTCTTATGACTTTAAAGCAAAGCAAGAGAAGAAGAGATCTGGTGATCACTATGGGAATAGAAATAAGGGGAAGAAGGGAAAATTTGAATATCCATCCTATAGTAAATGTTGGAAGAAACACCCTGGTGCTTTCTTGAGGGGAATGAGAGTCTGTTACAAGTGTGGCGAAAAAAGGCCACTAATCTCGTGATTTCAAGGGGAATAAAGAAGCTACTGATGTTTATTTATAAAATTGCAGGGAGATGGGAAATTATGCAAATGAATGTCCTAAGAATCATGGGAACTAACCTCAAAAAGGCCAAGGGATCAAATCCAATCTTATGTTATTACAGCTGATGAGGTAGAATCTTCAAAGACGTGGTGGCAGTTAATTTAATGGTTTTCTCAAGATTAGAAAATGCACTATTTGATTCTGGATCATCATATTGTTTCACATCTTCCTAGTTTGATAATAAAATTAGATATTTCCAATTTTATTTAACATGGGAGTTGTCAGTCAAAACTCATAAGGGAAGTATCATTGCAACAAAGTTTTGTGAATTAGTCACCATTAGAGCACATAAATGTTCTTTATCTGCGGATCTCATTGCCATACCTATGATTGAATTTGATATAATCCTAAGAATGGATTGGCTTGCGGACCATGATGTGAATATTTATTATAAGAAGAAGGATGTTACTATTGTTGATGATGGTGATAAGGAACACCTTATCTTTAAAGTGGAATCATCACCACCTAATTCTTACCTAGATCCACCCCCAGTAGCTCAACTAAATTAAATTATTGGGGACGAAGAGAATGAAATTACTGTGGGTGAGGAAAGGAATGTTCAAATATATAATGTTCTAATAGTGAGAGAATATGTTGACGTGTTTCCACAAGATTTACCTGGACATCCTCCAGAATGACAAATTGAGTTTTCTATTGATTTAATTCATAGTTTAAGTCCTATATTGAACACCCCATATAGAATGGACATTGTGTAATTAGTTTAACTAAATAAACAATAAGAGGAATTGAGTAATAAGGGATTTATTCTCCCTAGTGTTTCTCTATGGGGAGCCCCTGTCCTTTTGTTAAGAAGAAAGATGGATCTATGAGGTTATGTATCGACTACAGGGAAATAAATTCTATAACAATAAATAAATAGTATCCCATGCCTCACATTGATGATTTATTTGACCAAATTCATGGATCTCAATAATTTTGAAAGATTGACCTTCGATATGGGTACCATCAGTTTTGTTTGAAGAAGGAAGACATTCCAAAGATAGCATTTCGAACCAGGTATGGGTATTATGAGTTTACATTAATGCCTTTTGGGCTGACTAATTCACCCTCTGTATTCATGGATCTAATGAATAGAGTTTTAAAGGAATATCTCGATGATATTTTGGTGGTATTTATTGATAATATCTTGGTATACTCCAAAATCTACAAATATCATGAAAATCACTTGCACATTATCCTGAAGACTCTTAGAAGACATGAATTATATGGGACGTTTTACAAGTGTGAATTCTAGCTTGAGGAGATCTCTTTTCTTGGACATATTTCCTCTAAAGATGGAATCTATGTTGATCCTTCTAAGACCAAGGAAATCCAATAATGGCCTACACCGACGAGTATAACTGAGGTACACAGTTTTATTGGTTTAGCAGGTTATTATCGACATTCTGTCCAGAAGTTTTCCCGATTGGCTAACCCATTAATGAAGCTCACATGTAAAGAGGTTAAATTTGTTTGGAAAAAAGAGTGTGAAGAATGTATTGAATAACTGAAGAGAATCATATTAAAGGATCCTATATTGACTCTACCATCAGGGAATGATGGGTTCGTTATTATTAGTGATGCATTGAAGAAAGGACATGGTTGTGTACATATGCAAAATGATAGGGTTATTGCCTATACATCATGACAACTGAAAATTAATGAGAAAAACTATCCTACTCATGATCTTGAGTTAGCTGCTATAATTTTTTCATTGAAGATATGGAGAAATTATCTCTATGGTCAAAATTTTGAGATTTATACTGATCACAAGAGTTTGATGTACATTTTCTTACAGAAAGAACTCAACATGAGGCAAAGGTGATGGCTTTAACTACTCACGGATTATGATTACACGATACGCTACCACCTGGGGAAGGTATATAAGGTGGAATATGCTTTGAGAAGAAAAGATCATGTAGTTTTGAACGTGGTGAGAGTTGAAAAGGATCCTATATACATGGATCTAGTAAATATGGATATGGGAATCACCATGGAAGGTGAAACCTCAATACTTTTTCAAATGGTTGCCTAACCATCTTTACTAGAAAGGATAAAGAGTTCTCAGACTGGTGATGAAGATTTTCAAAAGAGGATTAAAGCTATGAATAATGGGATATTGAGTGACTTTGTGTATGAAGATGGAATTTTGAAATTTGGGAGGAGATTTTGTGTTCCCAGTATACCTGATTTAAAAAGAGAGTTATTCGATGATGCTCATATATCCAATTTCTCTATACACCCTGTAAGCACCCAAATGTATAGAGATTTGAAGGAACATTTTTGGTGGGAAAACACGAAAGGGGCCATTTCAAATTTTGTATCAAGATGTATGGTTTGTCAACAAGTTAAAGCTGGAAGGAAACAGCCTAGAGGAGTCATGCAACCTCTTCCCATACTAGACTGGAAATTGGAAAATATTACGATGGAAATTGTCATGGGGCTACCAAAGACTCCTAGAAGGAATGATGCAATATGGGTTATTGTTGATCCTCTTACCAAGTCAGCACATTTTAAATCTATAGGAGTAGATCTTCCACTGGAACGTCTAGAAAGACTATATATTAATGATGTTGTGAGACTTCACAGAGTACCCCTGTCGATTGTTTCTTATCTTGATCCTCGTTTTACTTCACGATTCTGGGAAAGTCTTTAGAAAGCCCTAGATTCTGAACTTCATTTAACCACTGCCTACCACCCTCAAACAGATGGACAATCAGAATAGACTATTCAAAACATAGAATACATGTTGAGATCATGCTCACATGACTTTCAGGGTATGTGGGATCAATATTTACCTCCGGTGGAATTTTTCTATAACAATAGCTTCCATTCAAGTATTTGGATGGCACCATATGAAGTGTTATATAGAAAGAGATTTCACAAACCAACCTGTTGGGATAATGTTGGGTAAAGAAAACTCATAGGCCCAGAATTGGTGTTAGAAGCGATGGAAAATGTAAAGGTAATCCAAAACCACATCAAAGCAGCTCAAAGTAGGTAGAAGAGCTATAATGACAACCGAAGGAAGGATTTAGAATTTCAAGAAGGAAATAATTTTTTCTAGAAGGTATCTCCATGGAAGGGAGTTATACGTTTCGGTAAGAAAGGTAAATTGAGTCACAGGTACATAGGACCTTTCGAAATTCTAGAATGGATTGGTGTTGTAGCTTACCGTTTGGAAATGCCTCTAAATATCTCTTAAGTACATGATGTGTTCCGCGTATCACTGTTGAGAAAATACATGTCTGACCCAATGCATGTGCTCACTTATGGGGAATTAGAACTGCAACCTAATCTATCTTATTGCGAAGAGCCCGTCAGGATTCTTGATATAAAAGAACAAGTGCTGAGAAACTGGATGACTCGTCTAGTAAATGTTCTATGGAGAAACCATAAAATGGAAGAGGCAACATGGGAACCTAAGGAACTTATGATGAAGAATCACCTAATTATTTTCATGTGGTAGTATTCTAGAAATTTATAGGAGGAAATTATTTAAAGGAGGAGAGAATGTAACATCCCAAGCTTCCACAATATGCCTCTTTGAATAATACAGTAGCGTGTGTTGTACGAAACTTCGAGTTCTAAGACACACCAATAAAAACAAAACTATCCATTATGAATTTTAATACCCAGTTTTTGAAATTTTATAAATTTTAACTTTCAAAATGGACTTCATTTTTGGATTCAGAATATTGAAATTAGCTTAGGGTGAATTTTTGGTATTTTTCTGAAAACATTCAATTTTTGATGAATAGTGAGAAAATAGTGAGTTATAGTTTACAACCAAATTTTTATTTTAAAAATTATTTATTTTATTTAAATTTAATTAAGGTCAAAATGGATACATAATACCTATATATTTTCAATGTAATTCATTAAAGTTAGTATATAATAATTTTAGATATATAAAAAATTTTATGGAACTTTTCACCGTCTTTTACCCACCTCCTAGAAAAATTTGGAAATTCATATAAAACATAATTTTACTGCTTTTGTGTGTGGAATTTAAATAATAGGAGATACATAGTTAATATAAAGGATAAAATGTGGTTTAATAAGATAAAAATAATTTTTGGTGAATAGTAACTTTTTACTTTTATTTACCACGGTTAAAGGTAAATAGGGTAATTAAGGATTAAAATGTTATTAATATTACCCTAAGACATGTCATAATTATATTGGACAAGTGTATCTCAACCAAAAAAAACCTTAGGAATAAAATATTAAAATTTTGGTCCACTTGGATTAGATTAGGTCATTTATTACTATTTAATTCAAAGCAAAGTTAAAAGAGTTAAAATCAAAGTTTAATAACTAAAAAATTTTTAATATAGGGTTATACATAAGATAAATTCAACTATAAATATTAATTTCAAAGATAAAACTATTTCCTAAATAATGGTATTTTATTTATAATTTTTAGACATTAAATAATATAATTTATGTATGACACAATGGTGATGTATTAATAACCTAATTAATGAAATATTAAAATAATTCATATTATAAATATCCAAATAAATGTAATTTGAGACTTTTTGTGAATTAAACTGATTTTATACGTTAATATGACAGATTATGATTGGTTATATAAATTTGTTTCGAATTAATAATGTTGTTATAAAATTATCAAAAAAAATACCCAATAGTGTCAAAATTGACATAAAAGAGTTTTTAAAACAAATATTATATTATTAATTGATATTATATTCATAAAAATCTAAGTTTCCGAAAAAGGACTTACATAATGAGAGTTTTATTGTTAATAGACCACTTTGGGGTCTCTTGGATGTTTATAGTAAGTTTCTTAACTATATAATCTAAAAATCCAAAGAGACATGGTAAATGTCAAACTATTTTACTAAGAGTTAAATATAAATTATACGGTGAATATAGTAACCCAAACCTATATAAAATATATTTTTTGATAGGATTTTGACCGATAATCAGCCTAAACTTTAAATAATCTGATTTGGATCCATTATAAACCGAATATGAATTTATACTAAAATAATATTTCTAGCTTTTCCAAAGGTGCCCCTCACCCCTCTTATAAAAGGGCACTCTCCCTTCTCTATAATTCACACCTTAAAAGGATTTTAGATTGCCAAAACCAGCCCAAATATCCTTTAAACATCCCTCACTTTAACCTATAGGCCTTAGTTCGATCAGAAAGCCAACCTAAGGAGCCCTTTTGATCAAATCAATAGAAAGAACCCGAAGAAGAGGTAATGTTTTCACCACCCTCTTTCAAGTTCCATTCTTCTGCAACTTCTTCTTTCTTTGTTATTCCCATTCTAAAATAATAACTCCAGTATATTCGATATAATTTGATGTTATTATAAATATGGTATAACCATATACAGTATTAAATCGATCCTTCGAATGACATGTCACCATATGTGCGTACTTACGGCTTACCGTCTCCACATCGTGGTGTAATTGTTATTCAATACATTATTATTTGGATGGGTATAATAATTATGTGTAATTAATGTAAATAATAAATATAACATGATAATGATTCTGTATATATGATATAACATCCAATTATATATTATTTTAATATCAAAATAATGATATTGTCGCTCGTGCATACGTACAGATTACTGTCTCCACGAACGCTATGAGATTCATTCCCCATCATATCCATTCAAGTATAATTCTAATTTGAGGATTAAAAATAATATTTAAGGACTTGATATCAATATGGATATGAATAAGATACATCCTATCAATAAAAAACACATCTTATGTAACAAAACATATAAAAGAAAATGAGTAAGTTAACACCCGGAACGACAATAGTACTAAAATATTATTAACAAATCATTAATAGAAGATCATATATGATATTATAATTATGTATATGGTTCTTTTATAGTTTAATAACATTGTTTTAACTGTTATGCAAGAGTTTAACATAGCATCGTCTAAGGGAAAGTACAAGGTAAGGGTTTATTTCACAATCTCTTCATTATCTGAGGTTTTTTATACGTAATTATATATTGGGACCTCTTTATCATCCACATCAATATTTCTTAAAAAAGTATTTAAAATCATTCTTAATATTTTATAGACTATGGGTTAAAGTTTTTAATACCCTTGTAGACTTTTTATAAGAAATTTATAAATGAATCTTTCTGTCGTATTCCAACCAAAGTCCTTTTTAACCTTTTCGACAGAATCATGGTAAGAATGTCTTTTTTAACTTATACAGAAGCTATGGCTATTTTATGCCGTTATAAAATCTTTTAAGTTTCCCTTAAAATCTTATAAGAATATTTTAAAAGTAAATTTCTTCTTTTATTATTATGTTACTTTTAAATGATTTCAAAAAGAGATATTTCTCTCAAATAGTTTTGATTTCATCTATGTCAACATCCTTTGATGGATTTTAAGCTTATTTGATGATTAATTATTATGATACAAAACTTTCATATTGTATTGAAGGTTTTTTGATATGTTTGACTGTGGATTTGTAATTTTTATACCATTCCTTGTTTATGGAGAAAGTATTGACATTTCGTATGCCAGTTTTAATACTAATGTTTATGTTATGTTTAAACATGTTCATATGAGGAATGTGTTGGACTTAATAAGTGATGGGTGGATCCCGCTATAGCTTCTCGATGCATCGGTAGGTCCCATGAGACAAACTAGTGTCTTAGAAAAATGCCTTGACAAAATATTATTTTTAGTCCTGACACAAGGCCTTGACTATATGGTTATGACGGTCTGGCATTATGCATTCCATCATTATGAAAGTGGTTATTAATATTGCATGTTATTATTCTACATGTAGAATATCCTTGTGAATTAGTAAATGGAATTATATCATTTTATATTTTCCATATTATGCTGAAGTTCAACTTTAAAAGACGTTTGTTTTAGTTATACATTGCCTTTAATGTTTATTCTTATTTATGAAAGTTTCCGCTATATTGTTATCATTACGGGGCTTTTGAGTTCACCCCTTTCTATGTTTTATTTTTTCCAGGATGTGAAGAAGTATTTTATGAATGACCTATAGGGACATTATAAGGGGATATGAGTGTGGAGACAAGATGATGTAGTTTTCACTTTATGATGTAATGTAAACTTTGGGAATGTATCTAGTGTTTCCAAGATTACTAAACTAATCGGTCTTTTGAGATTTGATCTTTTGTGATCATTCTAATGTTATGTAATAACGCGGCGACTATGGGTAACTGTGGTCAGGGAGTTACATAAATACTACCAAAAATAATGTTTATCTCTAAATAGTATATTAATCTGGCCTAGGAACATCGATATATGGATGGTGAGTTTGATGGGAATTATTATGAATTCATATTTACAATACCTTGTAATAATTTTAGTCATTTGTGTATCCCCCTTCATCAACATTATTTAATAATATCTTAAGTAAATGTCCATTTTCTAGGAGTACGTGAATCTATATAGATGATCAAAAAAACAATCAATAATTGTAATGGGATACTTGTTATTTATAATGATATTGGGGATTTTATGATAATCAATAAATGGATGCATCAAAGAATCCTTCTTCCTTACAAATAGAACTGGTGAACCCCACCGTGAATGACTCCGATGTATAAAACCCTTTCCCATATTACCTTTTATATATAATTTAGTACTTCTAGGTCAATGATGGATATTGTAAAGAGATTCATGGAGATTGTAAGAGCTCTAGGTACAATCAAAATTGAGAACTAAACCTCATAGTTTAGTAGAATACAATGAGATAATTTGTCTGAATATATCACTATATTCCCATGCATGGGAATGTATTCAAGGGTGATATTTTCCTTTGCATAAATTATTTTAAATAGATTTTTTATCTCACTGGTAAATAATATCAATTCCTGTGAGGAATTTATAATGTATGATTCATCCTCCTCCTAACACTTGTATATAATTGGATGATGATTCAAAATATGTAAAGTAACATATTTTTCCTTTATATTTATATAGGCCCTATATATTGATGGCCAATCCATTCCCAGGATATCATCAAAATCCACTAAAGGGTGTATGATAATGTTTTTAGGATATTTATGCTATAAATATAGACTAAAGAGGAGTTATATGTTCAACATACAATATATTCATTATTTTATATTTTCAATGAATTCCACTGTTATGTTTGGAGGTGGTATTTGAATAGTTATTCTAAAACATGAATGATAGAAATAATATATAGAAATAGCATATAATAAGTTTGTTCAATATTCTTTAATAAATAAAATGAATACATATCCACACTTAATTATTAGGTTCCACCTCACCATTACTGATGGAATGGGAATGTATATGCACTTTTATCCTTAAGGATTATTACCATTAGTTATCTTCATCAACACTTGGATTAGGTAATTGGTTTTCATAGTTTATATATTCATTATAGTTGAAAATTTAAAAATAGGTTGATGGTTGATCAGAGAATTTTTTTTCTTTGATAACATCATTGGGATTCTTCACCTCCCTTTGGCATTCATTAGCTTGATTCCCATCCTTCACTCACTTATAACATATTCCGGTTCCCTTAAAAGATCTTACATAATTTTATTATCATACTTATATAATGAGGGTTATTTAATTTTATTTCATTCATAAGGTTTAACTAATGATCCGCTAGAGTTAAACTCTATTCTCGGATTCTTATCTTAAGTCCCATTAGACTATTAAAAATCAGCAATTTCTATCTAGACATTAAGGGTACATCTGAATATTTTCTCATAGTTGTCAATGTATCAAATATCTAAATAATTGAGATACATATATTTAACCAATTGAATGATTGGTCAACCTTACATTTAATTTTTATAACAATTATAGAGGTGTATCATTAAAGCTTAGGGATGTTTTCATTATAATGCTTAATATATTAACTTTTTTTTAATTGAATCAAAGGAACCCCATATAAATTTTAATATATAGAGTACTAGTAAATATTTATTGAAGATATCTTCTTGAATCTATCCAATTACACTAATTAAATGTCTTAATTTTACTTTGTATTCATGATCGGGTTTAACCATAGATCAACTTCTTCCTCTAGTATATAGAATAAGAAGTGAATTTCCCCAACATAAAGAATTATAGGGTAGAGAATATTTTATCAATGGAGTTAATCCATTAATATTTAATTATGGGATTAGAAGATCCATCAAATGTAAGAGGCATTATTCACATAAAGTAGTGAACATCATCTTGTTCTATCTTAGGATAAGGAGTAAATTTTATTTGAATCATGTTACTACTGATAACATGAGTCATTTCTACTAGTAATGATAAACAATTATGATTCTTTAGAGAATTACATTAGTTTTTTAGATAAATTATCACATTTCCTATAACATATGATATTGACACAATTCCTTCTATTCATAGAAATTTTCAAAAATAAAGGATTTTTTCAGATGAGAATTCTAAAATTAATAAATGTATAAATTTCAAGTTATGAAAATTGAAGATATATCACCTAAATAACATGTATTACCTAACTTATGAATATATATGATTTAATGTCAGTCATCTGTTTTCATTTTATTCTTAATTTTTATAACTAAAAAATTTATACACTACTTCATAAAATTTTATAAATCCTTTATAATTATATTTAAATAACAAGTGAATATAAAAACATATCCCTATGGAGTGTCAAACCACATATGTCATAAATCCAACTACTTTTTTCCAAAATAGTAATCAGGTTAATACTCAACCAAAACATTTCAAGTTCATTTCCCAATGGTGCATCTACTGTAGAAATTTATCCACATATATTATCTAGATGGATATTCCATTGCTGGTAGGCAAAAATATCTTTTACTAAAATTTTAGATTATTTATTATACGTAGAATTATCATTAGGGTTTTCAAAAATTACTTCTAATATTAATCCCAAAAAATGAGAACATTATTTGATACCAAAAATATTAGCTGATTCCTCTTACATAATTTATTAGATAATTTTTAATATAAATATTCAAAAAAACATCATGGATATAGATTTCTAGTGTATTTGGGTGACTAGTTATGAAATACATAAACCTAAACCTAACTTATTTAATATTTATTTTAATCTTCAAAACATGATCTTAGATATATTTGAACATCTAATACTTTGTAGGATACTCTGGGGATGTACATATAGAAAATGGTGAGTTGTAAATCAAAGTAATATTATAATCAATGTAATACATAATGATAAGTAATAAAAATGAGGAAAGAGGTGCATCATTATAACATAAAAGTTAAAAATTAAATAGAATAACACTAAAACATTGCATTAGAATATTGTATCATTGTAGTGTTTAATCATTATAATGTGAAAATAAAATAAAATATGACATCATAATCATAAGTCAATGATTTCTGTCAAGACTATATAAGATAATATAATAAGTTAACCGCTTGCGCATAATACATGGTGTCTTGGGAGAAGAAAACATTACCCTATGTATTATGGTGATATATAATTATTTTCTCTCTTGTTATATTAATAACATGTATATTCTTTTGTGTTACACTTATGGAAGTCATATGTAGTGAATAAGTATAATAATCCTCAGTAAAAAGGAAGTGGGTTCCATGGTCTTATTGTAGAGAATAAAATAGAATTTAATAAAGATTATAATGAATGATGGGATTAAATAATTCATTGACATTCATTAATAAGTAATGATATAAATTTGGTAAAATTAAATTCCATTAAATTGAAAAACTAAAATGAGTGGAGAAGTATGATGGGAAATGAATTTATTATGATCGGTTTTCAGGAAATGTGTGTAGAGTCTTTAAAAGGGCTTAGAGAATAATAATTTCCCTAAAACCTGAAATGACCCAAAAAAATTCCATAAAAAATGTGTTTTTTTAGATAGAATTTAATATTAAAAAAATAATGAATATGTACCTAAAATGATCCAAGAAGTTGAGAAGTTCACTTTATCAGGTTTTCTTAATGAATAAAATTTAGAAATGAACATTAAAATAATATATATCAATAGTGAATAAAGTTATGTTAAAATATATATATAAATAATTATAAAACATGTTTCTAATATTAAGTAAATATTTTATAACTCTATAGAGATAAAGTGAGTTTTCGAGAGAAAAGGATTAACTTGAAATTGAAGAGGGTGGTTTAGATGTTTTCCTACCTATGATCCATGGATCTCTCAGTAAAATTGATTAACATCATAAATCATCAAAATAAAATTATAATAGACCTGATACTAAAACATTTTCATCCATATTTAATTTAATACTATTATTTTATGCTTATTTAAAATAGTTTTGTGAAGACATATTATTTATAATTACTCAGTTGGGGGTGTTGGTTTCATGAATACAATGACACTTCTGGAAAAGAAATGAAAAAAAATTCTTGTCACTACAGATATTTAAATGGTCCCAAGTTTCTTTATGTATTCTAACATAAAGATGATACCTTTTCTATAAATTTTTTCAATATACTCTTAGTTCATTTAGGCAGGTTTAGAAAATAGTATGAACTAGATTAATAATATTTAATTTAATTATTATTTCTACATTCCAGAACAAAAAATAATTTCTAATTTACATATAAAAATCTTATTTGACAATAATAATTTTTAAATTATTATCCCTGAAAGTGGTGGGGAAAAAGAACAGCATCGTTCATGGATGTGGTGAAACAACCAAAACAAGGATAGCGATATAATTTTAGAAAAGATGGTTGGAGGTCAGATTGTAGATATATCATTAATTTAATAACAATTGACTGTATAAATGATCCAATTATATCGTAAAATTATGGAAACAATGGAGTTGAGTAGGCATAAAATAAAATAATTTAAGAAATTTCAACCGATAATATTACATCTTCTTTTGGATGTTTACCCTTAGGATACACCAAAATGATCTTTATAATGATATTCAAGTTACACAAAAAAATAATTGGATGTGTGAATGATTTTTGAGGAGGAATTTTCTTATATATTCATAAAGGTAAGGAACTTAGATTCTAAGGATAAAAGCAGTTCTGAAGTGTCATATTTATTAATGGGAGAATAGGTGTGTTTTTTAATATAAAATTCCCCAGTTTATTATTCTTTCTCAATACTTACAATTGAGATGATTCTCGAGGATATATATAGTAATTGATTAATATTATTCTATGATAATGGTTTCTAACATTACCCCTTATGAAATAGATCATTACCAGAACATATAATGAAACATAACATATTTTTTAGTATAATACAACTCACCAAAAAGTCAAAATTTTAAAAACATATAAACAATTCAACCTTTGATAATTTCAACCTTGTGATTCAAAAAATGGCATTAATTTTATTAAAATAATTTTCTATTTATGGGAAATTGAAAAAAAACATTTTTATAAAATGATCAACTTTTTAACACTTATAAATTTTAAATATGGTTTCATAAAATTTCTATACCCTATTTATAAAAATATATATTCATTCATGTAACCATGTAATTATATTTAAATATTATATAAATATTTTAATGTTACCCTAAAATTCTATTTTAATTAATATAAATTAAATATATATGATTCCCAAAATATATTTTTTTAATTGTGACATATATTTATTTTATCATTTTTAACACTTTTATTTAATTATATTCTGATATAATCTCGTTATATTATTTCTTAAATATTATTTGACAACTATATTGGTAAGTTTACTATTCCTAATGATTAGATTACTATTCCAATAGCTAGATTACTATTCCAACCATAATATAATGTTCATGTAATGGTCACACTATTGTATAAACCCTATAAATACACCACTGTTTGCATACATCGTCATTCACTACTCCATATACAAATGTTTTTCGACTTCTTTTGATAATATAAATCATATTCATAATGTTTAAATTTATTTTTACTTTTTTTATGGAATGAGTGATTTTATTTAGAGATTTCAATATAGCATAGTGTTTCTTATAGTTTGTACAATTTTTTTATTTATCTCCATGTACTATTCTTTGTTATTATAGAAAATAATGTTTCATTATCTATAATTTTCCTAGAAATATAATAGTCTTTATATATACATTTATTGTTAAAAGTAATAAATTGGTCATAATAGACCATGTTCTAATTTACTTATAGATTAAATTTTTAGTTCATTACATAGTGCAAACAGATATGTTATTCCAGAAAAAAATTACACTATTTTCAAACATCAAGAAGCACTAAAAACCTCCAAAAAACACTTGTTCTTTTCACTTCAATTACACTCTATCTGTCCTGACATATGGTTCTTGTGGGTTATAACTCTAAAAAAATTTCTTCTTTGGGAGTGGTTTTTTTCATTGACATGTTCAGCCCCACAATTTATGATACGGTGGTTGTATAAGTATGTTTAAAATTACACATATGTATAAAAATATTTATCCTAAACATTCAGATGTAATTGATTAAATGTACACTAAATTGTTAGAGTCATGAGATAAATTTTTAATACTCAGGTGGTGTATTGTAACAACCAGAACTTTTGTAATGACATTTGTTTCTCAAATCTCTCTGTTATATTATTTTATTTATAAAAAAATAATGTCTTTATTTATTGGAGTTAATGTAAAGGGAAATGTGACCATATGGTTTTAACCATTATATAACTATTGTACAATTATCGTCATTCTTAAATATGAACACTGTAAATTATATACTCTTCATAATAATTTTAACAATATAATTAGTGGTTATATGTAAAATTTTGACAATGGAAAATTACAAGAGAAAGAAAAGTCAGTGGCCTTTACTAGTAGAGTTGTTCTATTTGAAGCTCATCTGTCAGAACTTGAGAGGGAGATATCATCACTGGGTTTTTCCTATAACCAATCCCAATCCATGTTTCAAAATGTTATGTTAGAATGAAAATTCCTATGAGAGAAGTTCAAGTTTTTGGAGATTACCACTTGGTCGATGATAGCTGAGGGACCCCCTGACAGTACCAACATATCATACCATACTCTTAGGGTGTATGTGGGTGTAATACTGGGTTACATGTCCCAACCTTAGTGTGTAATTCCTTTGTATAAATAAAATCATTGTTCCGTAATTTCTTTTTTAATAATATTTTTTCTTAATAAAATTTGATGTAAAATTTGATAAATTGATTTTTTAGTTAGAAGTTTTACTTTTCATATTGGAAGTATTTATTATAATAAAATAATATATTATGAATAATATTCATTTTAATGAAATATCATGATTAAAACCCCCTTATTTAAATGTAAAAGATAAAATAATTTTTTTTTTTTGAAGTTCTAGAAATTTTACTATGCATTTTACTATGCGTTTTTTATCCGTTGTTATTTTTAATAAATAAAAATTTTATTTTTAAAAGTTAAACATATCATACTTCGAGAATTTTTATGATAAAATAAATATAATTTTTTGGTAATAATTTATAAATTGGGGTATGGTGAATTTATGATAATTTCCTAAAATATTTTGTTTTTCAATGAATAGAAAAAATATTGTTTTGAGTTTTTGGTATGTTTAATGACTTCATAATTGTATCATTATTATGTAATAATTATTTAACCATAATCCATTACTCAAATCATTTTATTTTATTAATATAAACTATTATATTGTATTTTAATAAATTTTAAAAAATATAATTTACTTTCCAAATTCTAAAATGGAAACTTTTACCATAAAAATTTTATTTTGTAGAGACATTAATTTCTATTGAAAAATAAGTAATTTAAAATTATGGTAAACTATTATTGATTTAAATAAGATATAAGGTGTCCCATGAGTCCAATGTCATGGGAAATACCATGGGAAAGCCCATGGTTTTTCATTTACCACTACCTATGTGTTAAAGGAAATTAATAACCATGTCCTCATATTTTCTATAATTTCACAACCATTTCTCTATTATCCTTGAATACAAATTCATCATCCATGAAGATATATTTTTTTTACTCCCAATTATTCCCCATATGGTTTCATAAAACCCCCATTTTTCCAATCTTCTAGTTTTAGGAGGTAGTCTTCAATGTCACTAAAATCAAAACCTCTCTCTTCCTTTCAAGTTCCCTTTTTATGAAGTATGTCTTTAAGATTTAAAAATATGTTCTTTTATAATTTTCTTTTATCTCTTTATTGTATTAATATTATTTTATTAATGGAATACTCGTTTCCCCTCTATTTTTACAATTTTCTAAATCCATGTTTAATACATGTTATGCTGCTGAATTTTCATCTCAAAATTTCTCTATTTATCTCAAAAAACTATATAATTTCCTTTTGTGAATATAAAAACTATTTATTTTCCAGGTGTATTCACCTATATTTAAAAATTGTCTATTTTAATATTGTATTAACATACATGAAACCCACCATCCATTTTCTTGGGATAATAATGACATAAAGATCTAGTCCTTAAACACTTTTCTTTAAAATGCAATAATTTTGATATGAAACCAGTTTCTTTTATACTCCACAGGATATTTATGAAATTTTTTATTATTATATATGTGGATCAAATTAATTAATACATATAAAGGGTTAACCCTGATAGCATGTAAAATCTTTGAGTAAGTAATTAAATATCTAGAGATGACATGTTTTATGATACCTTTCTTGATAACTTAGGTAATTTTTATAACACCTCTATGAAAAGCCTTTGGTACATGATTATGAATGTATAAAATAATTTTTTTAGCCACATTTACATGTTATGATTCATTTTATTTTATTTATGATATTCTAGATGTTATCTTTTTCAATCCATAATGATATTCCTCATGTTCGTATTGATTTTTTCTTCAAGATCACATGTTAACAGTTTCTCTTGTTTTCCCTTATTGGGCCTTGTGCTCAATCTTTCAATCAATGTATATCCCCAAGTTATGAGATAAATTAATTTACAAAGGACAAACCTATGATGAATTATTTCAAGAGGATTATAATACAATTTTATGTTTTCATGTATTATATACCTTTTTTCTAAGAAATTGTACTTTAAATGATCCACTATTTTTGTTCAATGTAATTAAAAGTTTATGTAATAAAAATGATGGATTCCAATGTTGGTATCATAGGAAGATTTAGTTATTTGTGAAAATTAGGATTCTAAATCAATATTAATAACCATAAAGAGATGTTTTACATATATTTAATTTGGTAAAATATTAAGTAAGTTGTTTTTCAGAAAATAAACCCATGAATGGATATAAACAAATGGACCTAGATTTATCACAAATGTACATAGGGTTAATAACTATAACAAGGTGTGTTGGTCCTAAATCAGTGTAACCTGGTACATGACAATGGGCCTTACTATGCACCTAGTTTGACACTTATAGGGGATATATTTGGTTAACCAGAAGCATTTTATGAACAATTATGAAGCATTTATAGAAAATGTAATTGTAATTAATGAATAAAAATTTATTATTTATGAAATAAATTTATTCTAAAATTATAATAATATTAAAAGAAACACGTTTCCCACTAAGGTTTTATTATTTTAGAAAATGGTTGAAAATAGTAGGAACAAAATAAATTGGGAGAATGATGAATGGGGAATTGATGGCGCTCTAATGGAATCAAGAATGGAAAACATCATCAGAATGATCAATAAACATACATGAGTTATGAATAATAACTCGAATCAAGATGGGAGACTAGATTTTCCTCGATGGGGATAGCATTATGTTGAGTTCTTCATGCGTTTATTACCACCATCTTTCAGTGGATCTACTGACCCTTAGATTAGTGAACAATGTACAAGCTCTATGGAAAATATCATTTCTATACTCCCTTGTTCAGAGCAGGATAAACTGACAATATATATTTACCTCTTAGAATGATAAGCTGGTCATTGGGGGAAAATTATTTAAAATACGAATACATCAATAGAGATTAACGACATAGAGTATGATGAGTTTTGGGGAAGCTTTTTTAAAACATATTTCTATCATTTGATGAAAAAAGAAATGGAGAAGGAATTTATACAGATGATGTAGAAGGATTATGAATCTGTGGGGAGATATGTAGTGAAATATATATGGAATTCTTGTTAGACGTTTATCATTTTTGTGGATCCGAATGGAAAGGTTGATAGATTCGTTATTAAATTAATACCCCTTCTACGGATAAATCTACAAAATCGAGACTTTGACAGTTATCAAGAGATACTGTAAAGTTCTATGAAGGTTGAACAGATCATTAGTGAGATGAAGTGATCTCAAAAATCAAATAAAAATAAGATATTAATTGACGTGATATTAGATAGTAATATTGATCACGTAATAGGAGGAAAAAATTGTAACCATCCACATGAAAAAAATGTGGTATGAAGAATTTGGGGAATTTATTGCTTGGGAGTGGGAAATTTTACAAGTGTGAAAGATATTTCCATATTTCTCCAGACTGTCATAGTGAGTTAAAGCCTTATCTTCTCAAAACTAATGACAAATGGGAGATGGTTCATGCCCTTCCTGAAGACCAAATATTCATTTGTGGAAATCTTGGGAACTACCCCAATCACTATCCAAATCCTAATTTAAAGTAAGGGAATATCCATCATCCTCAGAAAAGTATAAGTGAGAAATATTGGGATTTTTCTATCACAACAGCTGAAATTAAAGATCCAAATGATGTTGTGGAAGTTAATATCATTGTTCTCTAAAATATAGTAAGTACTTAGTTTGATTCAGATTCTACAAATTCCATTATTTTATCAAAGAATTTAATGAATATAGAATCACATCTGGAACATCTATTAGTAGAGTTATCTATCAAAACATCAGGAGGGATTATCTCATCCTCAATAGTTTATATAAAAATCTTATATTAACATACAAATAATAATCTCATAAAATATAGAGTATTCATTCCCCTGATATAATTTTACATTATACCAGGTATAGGCTTTCAATAAAATTATAATTCTGTGATCAACTTTAGAGGCAAGGAAATCTCAATGGTCTTGAATGGAAATACTGTTTTTTTTTCAAAGAAGATATATCTTGGCCCGATATTTGGCTATAAGCACATCATGTAGCCTTCTTTATAAATACGATTGGTGAATATGAAGAATGAAAAAAAAGTATATGAATAGAAAGTATCCCCATATTTCAAAAGAAATTGACATATTTCTTATGGAGTTACCCTAACCTCCCCTATAAGGAGAGGTACTGTTATTCATTGAGCTCATGCCTAGTTCCAAGATGATATCAGAGACCCCTTAGAAAATTTAAAATGTAGAACTGAATGAATTAAAGATATAACTCCAAGATTCTTTTAATAAGGGGATTATTTGACTAAGTGTCTCTCCTTGGGGTGAACATGTTCTCTTTGTAAAGAGGAAGGATGGGTCAATGCATCTATGCATTGATTATAAAGAACATAACAAGATCATGTTGTAGAAATGGTACCCTATTACAAAGATTGATTATTTACTTGACCAGCCTCGTGTGGATCAATGATTCTCCAAAATTGATCATCGATCTTGACATTATCAATTGAGGGTGAAGAATGAAGATATTTCATAGACTGCCTTATAATCAAGATATGGACATTATGAGTTTATTGTTATTCCCGTCAACTTGATTAATTATCCTACTATTTGTATGGAGTTGATGATTCGATTTGTTAAATACTATCTTGACAACTTTGTGGTAGTTTCTATTGATGATATTTTAAAATATTCTCAATTTCTTGGGGGAATGATAATAATATAACTATTATATTTCAAACTATGGGGAAGTGGAGGCTAATTGGAAATTTCATGAATTGTGAATTTCGATTACAAAAATCTTTTTTCTTGGTGAACATTATAACCAATGAAGGAATATTAGTCAAATGTACTAAGTAAAATGTTGTGGAGGAGTGGACTTAACCTACAATAGTAACTGAGATTCATAGTTTCCTTATTTAGCAAGATATTATATAAGATTTTTCAAAAAACTATTCAGTAATTTCTAATCTAATAACAAAGTTAACTCGCAAAGTGGTCATATTGAGCTAGAAAATAGAGCGTGAATAAATCTCTTATGAGGTGATGAAGAGATTAGTTATTGCATTCATTTTAAGTTTACACTCTATCAGAGAATGAATCATTATTTTTAGAAATGAATCTCTGATAGGTCGTTGGTGCATCCTAACTCAACATGAAAAGTTGGTTTCTTATGCATATCTACATTTGAAATTTTGTGTGAAAAAATATCCTATGTATGACCAAGAACTAGCTACAATTGTTTTTTCTCTAATGATATGGAAACATTATTGTTATGGGGGGAATGTGATTTATAGAAAGACCACCAAAGATTGAATTATATTTTCACTAAAAAGGAATTTATCATGAGACAAAACAGATGGTTGGAACTTCTTAGAGACTATGGTTTTTCCATTCATTATCATCCCAGAATAGAAAATAGAGTTACTGATGTATTAAGATGGAAAGACCCTGTTTTTCTAATTATGATGATTATTCAAGGAGATCCATTTATTGACGACCTAGTAAAAATATATATTGTAATTGTAAGGTAAGGGACATCATCAATACTATCCCCAATGATTTATCAATAATCATTAATATAGAAGATCAGGAAATATAAAATAGATGATCCTTTTTTGAAAAAGGGGTTAGAGTCTCTGAATTATAAAAAGTTTCATGAGTTCAACATTGATCAAGAAGGTGTACTAAAATTCCATACAATGATACATTCCATATATTCTATAATTAATGAAGGATATGATGGATTAAGCTCATACATCTACTTTATCTATACATCATGGAATCACTAAAATTTATAGGGACCTTCGTGGTCATTATTGGTGTGATAACATGAAATGGGATATTGTTGACTACACTACAAGGTTCCCAGTGTGTCATCATGTTAACATAGAGAGATGACTTCCTAAATTAGTATACAAACACTACCCATACAAGTATGGAAGTGGGACAATATCCCTATTGACTTAGTCACTGGTGTCCCACTAAGATCCAAAAGAAATAATATGACATGGGTTTTAGGTGATCATCTCACCAATAGTTACCAATTTATCACAATTCAAGAGGATTTATATCATGAAAAACTTTTAAAGATCTACGTGAATTATGTGGTAAGGATTTAAGGGGTATGACACTATATCTTAACTTATCAGGAACCGAGGGTCGCATCAAAATTATGGAGAAGTATTTAACCTTATTTGAGTAATGAAATGAATTTTAGTACAACTTATCACCCCCAACATGATGGCCAAAGTAAAAGGACTATTCAGACAATCAAAAACATGATGAGAACATGATCAATGAAATTTTATGGTGCATGAGATCAATATCTCCCATTTCTTGAGTTCTCATAAAAAACAAATTCCATTAGTGTACTCAAATTTCACCCTATAAACCTCTATATAAGAATTTATATAGAACTTCTTCTGGTTGGGAAAAATATGGTGAGAGAGTTTCATAGGCCTGATCTTATGCATGATATGACAAAAAAGGTTCATTCTAACCAAAAACTCATAAAGACCACTTATTTTCAGTAGAATATCTACACTGTCAACTATTGAAGGGACTCTAGGTTTGTTATTGGTGAAAATTTGTTTCTTCAAATAACACTCTGGAAGAGATTCCATTTAGTTTGGAAATAAATGGAATATTATCCCTAGTTACATTGGCCCCTATTAAATCCTTGATCTCATAGGAGAAATGGCCTATTGGCATGAAAATATACTAAACCAAGCTCATGTTCATCAGATTTTTCATTTATATCATCTTGAAGAAGTACTTACCTTGCCCTTTAACCTACACAAAATCATTAGGTGTTACAACTGTTACATGACCTCCCTTTTTAGGATAATTCATTTGTGATGTTGGATCGTAGAGACAATGTTCTACACTATAAGAACACCAAATTCATCAATGTGTTTTGGAGGAACCACAAATACGAAGAAGAGATTTGGGAACTAGAGAAAACAAATCAGATAAAAGTACTCAAAAATTTTCACAGTGGAGATAATGAGTTGAAATTTCAGGGATAAAATTTATTAAGGGGGTATAATGTAATGACCCAAATTTTTTTATGTTAATTGTTTCTTCAAAATGTGTGTTATATTATTTTATTTATAAAAAATCATGTTATTTTAAATGAAGTGTATATAAAGAGAAATGTGACAATCCAGTTTCAACCATTATATAACCACTGCTCAATTATGACCATTGGACAATATGACTATAGTAAATTATAAACTCTTGATAATAACATGAACATTGAAATTAGTATTTATAAGTTGAATTTCCAAAAAAGGAGAATTGTTACAGAAAGAAGATTTGATGGCCTCAACTAGTAGATTTATTCTGTTTAAATCCGATCTGGTCAAACATGTGATGGATGTATCATCATGGGGGTTCTCCCCAGACCAACCCCAAGCTGAGCTTCAATAATTGAATCTTGAATGAAATCACCTTTGGGATAAGTTTATGTTAGTGAAGAATACCACACGGTTGATGATAGTTGAGGAACCCCATGAAATTACAACCATCTCACACCATACTATTAAGAACTACATAGGTTTAACGAGGGTTTATATGTCCCAATCATAGTGTATAATTTTTTTTAAATAAAATTATTATTCCAAAATTTTCATTTTAATAATATATTTTCTTATTATAATTCATATGGAATTTGATAAATTGATTTTTTGGTCAAAAATTATACATTTCATAAAATAAATAATTATTATAATAAACTTATTTATTATGGATAATTTTTATTTTAATGAAATTATATGATTAAGAAAATATTTTTTAAATTTAAATGTTAAATTAATTTTTTCTAGTGTCTAAAATTTCACAATGCATTTTACTATATATTTTATATCCAATATTTTTTAATAAATAAGATTTTGTTTTATATTTATATATTAAATTCCTCATACATATAAAACTATAATTATAAGATTAACTTAATTTTTTAAATCATCATTTCTAAATTAGGTTTGGCTGATTTTTTGAGAATTTTCCGAAACATTTGTTTTTTCAGTGAATAGAGAAAATATTGTTCTGAGTAATGGTAAGTTTAATGACTTCATATTTTTTTTATAATAATTTAATAATTAGTTATCCATAATCAAAGACTCAAAACAAGTTATTTTATTAATATAAACTATTATAATATATTTTAATCAATTTAAAAATATATATATAATTTACATTCCAAATTTTAAAATGGAAACACTAACTTTATAAAAATTATTTTGTGAAACGTTAATTCCCATTGAAAAATAAGTAACATTAAATTATTGTCAACTATCTGGATTAAAATAATATAAGGGTTTTCCCAAGAGTCCAATACCTTTGTAAAATACCATGTTTAATCTCATGGTTTTTCGTTTACCACTACCTAGGGGTATAAAGAAATTAATAGGAAAATCCCCTTATTTTTCATTAAATACCAACCCATTTATCCATTATTATTCATTCCAAATTCATAATATAAAAATATATGATAGTTTTACCTACCAAGGATTCCTAAAAAGGTTTCCTCAATCCCTTAAGGTACTAACCTTTATGTTATAAGAGTTACTCTTCAATGTAAGAGATATCTAAACTTCTCTCTTCCTTTTAGGTTACCTTTTTAATGTATTACATCCTTCAAATTTTAAAAATATGTTATTTTGTACATTTAATTCTATCTCTTTACTTTTTTAATATTCATTAATTAATATTAAACCTTTGTCCCCTCTCCTTGTAACATTTTTTAGAACTATGTTTCATACATGTTATAATGATGAATTTTCATCTCAAAATTTCACTATTTTTCTCAAGAAAATCTTTTATTTTATTTTTTGAATACCAAAATGTCTTAATTTTGTAGTGTTATTAACTAGTATTTCAATGTGATCTATTTTATTTTCTTATTAACAAACATTTAACAAGACTTCAATGCCATGATGTGGATATGAAACACATTTCATTTTTGATACAAGGGTTATTTATGAAATGTTTTATTATAATATATGTGTCTCAAATTAATTATTAAATATTAATGGTTCACTCTGACAACACTTTAATGCATTTGATAATGAATTTAATCTCTTAAGATGATATGTTTTATGTTACCTTGGTGAATAAACATGGTAATTTTTATTACACCTTAGTGAAAAAAACTATGGTGATATGCTTATGAATTTATAAAATAAATGTTTTGGCCACATTTCCATTTTATTATTCATGTTATTTTATTTATTTTATGCCTATTGTTATATTTTTCATTCAATAATGATATTACTAATGTTCTTATTGATTTGTTCCCAAAGATCACACATGAATGTTTTATCTTGTTTTCCCTTACTAGGCGTTATTGTCAGCCTCTCCATTGATGTATGTCCCAAGGTTTTTAGATCTAGTAATTTTTCTAGGTAATATCCTTTGATTTAATCCTTTATTGTGTATTTTTATAACTTTTTATGTTTTCATGTATTATGTATATTTTTTCTATAATTCCCCGACCCCAATTACCTAGAGTTAGTGCATTATTACGTATCATTGGCCTAATCAAAAATGATCAAGTCTCTAAAGACCGATTAGTTTAGTATCCTTGGATCACTAGATACATTCATAATATTTGCATTAAATCATAAATTGAAAAACTACAAAATCATCTTGTCTCCACACCCATATCCCATTATATTATCCCTGCAGGTCATTCATAAAATACTTCATCACATCCTGGGAAAAATAAAACATATAAAGGGGTGAGCTCAAATGCTCAGTAAGGATACCAATATAGCGGAAACATTCATAAATAAGCATAAACATTTAAGGCAATGTATAACTAAAACAAAATCCTTTTAAACGTGAATTTAAGCATAATATGGCAGAAATAAAATCAAACTATGCCATTTACTTACTCACATGTATATTCTACTAATCGAATAATCACATGAAATATCAATAACTACTTTTATAACGATGGAATTCATAATGCCAAAATATCATAACCATGTATCCAAGGCCTCGTTCCAAGACTACAAACAAGATCTTGTCAATGCCTCGTGCCAAGACACTAGTTTGTCCCATGAGACCTACCGATGCATCGAGTAGCTATAGTAGTCTCCACCCATCACTTACTAAGCCCAATGAATTCCTCATATAAAAATTCTGAAACCTAATATAAACATTCGTATTAAAACTAACATATGAAATGTCAATACTTTAACCACAAACCATGAATGGTATAAAAATAGCACATCCACAGTCAAACGTAAATCATTCAATACAATATGGAAGATTTTATTGTATCAGACTAACCTCAATAGAGAATAATGATGGATATTTATATATATTAAAATAATCATCAAACTATTGAGAGAAATATCCCCCTTTTTATTGAGAACATTTAAAAGTCACAATATTTTCCAAGAAGCCATTTAAAATAGATTTTTGAATCACAGTGCCCCATACCACTTTGAAACATTTAAAAGAAATTTTGATTTGAAAATTTTAATTTCCATATAAATAAATCCTTAAAACCATTTTTAAAACATGGACATTAATGAGAAAAATTTATACTAATAAATCTTTAAAATGTTTTAAAATGATATTTTAGTTAGAGTTCCTAACCAAAAGAGAGACACTTAAATACAAATAATTGAGGTAATAAAAACATTGTAATATCCTAATAATAAAGGTATTCAAGATATACTATGTCAAAATACATTATATACACCATATAAAAGTGATTTGGTGTATAACAACAAAGTAGTCTCAATTGAATGTAAATTGAGATCAAATCTCTCATAAAGGTCGTATCCTTAGGTTAAGGATAAATCAACTACATAATTATGTGTGAAAAATATAAATACACTCAATATGATTAGATATTTAGTTTAAAACAATAAAATAACATTCACACATATTCCTGTAAAAAACAACCCCAATGAATTGGATGTTTAACTCAACAAATTGAGATTGAGTAAAACTTACCCTATCGATTTCATACCGATGACTTGAGAATTTATCAACAGAGTGATTATGTGTATAAAAGGTATATCCATTGAAAGGGGAGTTGAAATTATTACATAATCAAATGAATAGTGATTACACACATAATCTTTGAGTAAAATAATCAATGAAGTATGTGTAAATCCGAATGAGTGGAAATTGAAATTTCAAATTCCCTTATTGATTTGGTAACTTAAAAAACATACACCCATGAAAGAAGGATCTTACAATGATGATGTAGATATCCAAAAATTAAATTATAATACATAATGAATACAATCATGGGAAGTACACACATCACATGTAATAAGTAACTGGTGAACAATGGAAATCTCACGGAATTAAAAGTCATATAAGAAACCCCTTACCTTGCACTTTCCTTTAGTCGGGGGTACGTTTAGCCTCCTGTATGAAGACTATAGTATGTTATTAAATTATACCAGAACCAAATTAATATTTATTATATCATTAATTTTTAATTTATTACTTTATAATACCCATTTATTAATAATTTCCATGTTATATTAATATTTCGGGTAATAATTGCTTTCTTTATCATACGTGTTTTAACTTGTTACTCTTGATTGTATCACTTACATCATGATTTAAATATTTCTAGAATTTAAAACATGATTTATTTATCATATATAATTATAATATAAAAAATTTATAATAGACGTACATATGAAATGGAAAATACTGTTTATGGATACGGTAGTCCATACGTACGCATAAACGATGTTTCCGTTTTCATATAGTATTGAACGGAAGTAAGTGAATAAGATATATGTAAGTACATAAATACTTATATATATAAATATATATATATCTAGTAGAATTATTATGACATAATTACATACTTATAAGTAATATATATTTTTATATTTGTCGATGAATGGTGAACTTGGAAAGGAATCACATCACGTCATGGAAACGGTAATCCGTACGTACGGACGAGCAATAATATAATTCTTTTGATATTAATATAATATATAATTGGATGGTATATAATATATAAATAATCCTTATCATGTTATATTTATTATTTACATAAAATACAAATCATTATTATACCCATCCAAATAATAATGTATTGAATAACAATTACATCATGACGTGGAGACGGTGTGTCGTACGTACGCACGTATGGTGACATGTCATTCAAAGGGTTGAAAGAATAATGAATTTGGTTGTACCATAATTATAATAACATAAAATTAAATAGAATATACTGGAGTTATTATTTTATAATGGAAACAATAAAGAAAAATGGATTGGAAGAAGAAAAGGAACTTCAAAGAGGGTGGTTATATCATTACCACTTCTTCGGGTTCTTCCTTTTGATTTAATCTAAAGGGCTACTTAGGTTGGATTTATAACCAAAATAAGGACTCTAGGTTGAATTAAGGTAATTTGAGAGTATATTTAGGCAGGGTTTGGCCGATCCAAAAGGCTTTGAAGGTGTAAAGAATTGGTTAGAAGTGGTGTCCTTTAATAAGGGGGAGGAGAGGCTCTTTAGGAAAATGTAAAGTATTATTTTATAATAAAATCATATTCGGTTTATAATGCTTCCAAAGTGGATTGTTCAAAGTTTAAGGTGGGTATGTGTCGAAATACTTTCAACCAATATATTTTAGATAGGTTTTGGTCATTATATTAACCTTATCTTTTAGTTTTAACTCTTAGTTAGTTAGATTGACATTTACCATGTCACTTTGTATTTTTATATTATATAGTTAATAAGCTTACTATATACATCCAAGAGACCCCAAAGTGGTCAATTAATGATTCACCTATCATTATCTAAGTACTTTGGAAGAACATTAGATTTTTAAGAATAGAATATCAATTATTAATATAATAATCGTTTTAAAAACACTTTTATGTCAATTTTGACACTGTTGGGTATTTTGTTTTTGATAAATTCATAAAGGCATTATTACTTCGAAAACAATTCATATAACCAGTCCTAATATGTCATATTAACCTTGAAAATTAGTGTAATTCATAAAAAGTTTCAAATTACATTTATTTTGATATTTATAATATCAATTATTTGATTTTTTTCATTAATAAAGAAAATACTGCATCATTATTGTGTCAGAAATATATTTAAATATTCAATGTCTAAAAATTATAAATAAAATACCATTATGTAGGAAATCATTTTATCTTTCTAATGAATTTTTTTAGTTGGAAATATAACATATATAACCCTATTTAAAAATTGTTTTTCTAAAAGATACATTCTTATGTAATTTTTGTATTTACTTTAACTTAATTAATATAAATTGTCATTATCACTTAAAAGTCGATCCATGGGGTCCCAAAATAGACCCAAAGATTAAAATGGTTGGAAATGTATCAACCAATAGATTTAGTACACGTTTTAGGGTAAATTAATATTATTATAATATTATTTATTTACCCTTATTTACCGGATTTACCCTTTAATCATGGTAAATAAAATATTTACCGAAGTAATTATTCAAAATGTCTACAAATAAGAGTTACCTATTTACACAATTAAGAAATATTGATTCTAAATATTTAATCCATTTTTTAAAATTCAAAACACATAAGTGGAGGAAATTAATTTAAAATTAATTCCAACTGTCAAAACAAAAAAGCGTGTTTTTAAGAAATAATAACTATCAAAAGATTGACACTTGTTTATATCCGGTTTAAATGTGAAATTATTTCCAATGACCAACATTGTATTCAATGATAAAAAAATATTCTAAATATACTTTAAAACCACTAAAATTTATAATTTATCTCTATTAAGTATTGCGATTAAAAAAGTTGTTTTTAATTAAAATTTAGTAATTTTCACTATTCATCAAAATATGATTGTTATCTGAAAAGTACCAAAAATTTACCCTAAGATAATTTCAATATTAAAAATCCAAAAATGAAGTCCATTTTTAATGATAAAATATGTAAAATATTAAAAAGTGGGTATTTCTATTCATAACGGCTAGTTTGATTGGTTGTGGTGTGCTAGAATCTCGAAGTCGCGTACAATGAAAGCTATTGCATTATTCAAAGGGAAACGTACTGTGGAAGCTTGGGGTGTTACATTCTACTCTCCTTCAATAAATTGTATCCTAAAAAATTTTAGAATTGGGCTTTGGAATGTAATGGAAATTCCCACAACGGAAAAAGTGTCAATAAAACTATCACTTTAAAAAAAAGAAACAGAAGTACAAAGGTCACCTGAGATAACCTATACTAGGATTCCATGTAGAAAAACATGGATATTTATGGTAAACTAAGTGTCATGTCCTGATGGAGAGGGATATAAAACATGATCAGGAGAATGTTAACAACAAGAAAAACACAAACTTGTTATGGACAAACGGTCATCAGTTTCCCAGTAGGAAAAGTAAACGAACAACATTTTTTTGTTTTATGTTACATTACATAAAGATGAGGAATTAATTTTTGAGATTGACTAAGAACATAAAGAGATATACTTACTTTTTAAGTAAAATTTCATTATTTAATAAATTTCTACTACTAACTCATTTTTAAACGATGAGTATTCAAGAGGACTTGGTCACACTCGAAGAGCTAGAATAAACTTATAATAGAAACACATGATCCATGAAGGATAAACTATATATTTACCTTGTATATAGAGTTTAATCAAAACCAAAACGGTTAGTATAAGATCTGATGATCCCCCAGAAGGATATTACATTATAGAAAGAAACACCAATCTTAATTTCTAAAATTAAACCAATAATACCCCAAAGTTAAATAAATAGCATTCAATAAACAATCGTCCTTAACATTTATCACTTAATCACCAAATCATTTTCCTATACTAATGGTATTCATTTGATAAGACATAAGATCCCAAATCAACTTATTATTGATCAATAAAATCATTTAACTAAAAATAATTAGTCGCACTGACCAAGGACTTCACATAGTCTAGTGGTAGGCGATACATCCCAATCACACTTTGGTTGTGGGTTCGATTCCCAGAGCTTTGTCCGGTGCAACGGGTTGTCACATGGTCTTCGTGTTGTCCTTTCTCAAAAACTATATTTTATTACATTTCCAAAATGAGATAAATTTTTCAATATAACTATAACATTGTTTAACAAAAAATTTTATCTCATACCTCGAATTTTCATCCCAAAATATAATAACTTTTAATTGCCTCAAACCCAATGATCATATAAAACTAAATGGTTATTTATAACTATATCCACAAGAGAAAATATAAGTCTTCCTCAAATATCATTCTCACATGTAAACCTATAGGGTTACAAATACAAGAGGAAATTATTCCAAAGTAATACCATCAACAAGGAGCACTAATACTTTTAAACATTTCTCCATCCATTTCTTTCCACATAGCTTCTTCTTTGACCAAAAAAAATATCCTATGGAATAGGGCATTCACTCGTGTAATGGCCAGGTCCCCAAAATTTACGGAAAATGACTATAAATGGATTATTGGGACCATTATTATTTTCTTTCATAGTACTCTTCATTTTTCCTCAGCAATTCTTCACTTTATGTCCTTATTTCCCACACGTAAATCATTTTCCTTGGCAATTCTTCACTTTATGTCCATATTTTCTTTCATAGTACTCTTCTAGAGTCTTATCATTCATCACCTTTCTCCTCTTTGTTGAGTCTGGGATTTGGTTAATATATATATTGTTGATCACATTTTTGGAAAATTGATTTGGCATGAAGCCAATATCTTGTACGCCTATCAACATTCCATTTTGTTGCTCATTTACACCAATGTTCCTAACTTTTACAACATTCTCAAAGTCTTTATGACTTCTTTGGAATCCAACCATTGACTAAAACCAGAAAGCATAGTGTGAGTAATAGTAGAGATAAAATCATTTAGAGAATATCATGTTACCACATTCTAAATTTGAAACCCATTAGGATTAACCTAGGTCATTTACTCTCATCTCATATATAATACATCAAATTTATTTGTAAAGAAAATGTAAATTATCCTAAGCATATCCCCTAGGAGTGTCATAACCAATAGTGTATCAAGGCCTGTTGTCATGCACCAGTTCCCGTTCGATTCTAGCTCAAAGCTATGTTTTCGGGTTTTACCCCTAGGTACATCTGTGCTAGAACCACCTCTACTTGCTCATATCCAGACAGGGATGTATTGCTTGGAAAACTCACAAAATATCTACAATACCAAAATTCTAGGATGTTATTCTATACTACTTCTCAATGTCCGTCTTAGGGCTATGTGCTCTAATCAGAGTTTATCTAAATCTAGTTTCCAAGGTTTGTAAAAAACTTCCTTTGATATCAACTATAACACCCGACCCCAGTTACCCAGATTCGATGCATTATTATGTATCATTGGCCTGATCACAAAATATCAAGTCTCGAAATACCGATTATTTTAGTAGCCTTGGAATCACTAGATACATTCATAATGTTTACATTACATCATAAAGTGAAAATCAACAACATCATCTTGTCTCCACACTCATATCCTCTTATACTATCCCTGTAGGTCATTCATAAAATACTTTTCACATCCTAAGAAAAATAAAACATATAAAGGGGTGAGCTCAAATTCCCATTAAGGATAACAATTTGCGGAAACTTTCATAAATAAGCATAAACATTTAAGGCAATGTATAACTAAAACAAATGCCTTTTAAACTGGAACTTCAGCATAATATGGAAGAAATAAAATGAAATTATTCCATTTACTTATTCACGTGGATATTATACTAATCAAATAATCACATGAAATATCGATAACCACTTTTATAACGATGGAATGCATAATTCCAGACTATCATAACCATGTAGCCAAGGCCTCATGCCAAGACTACAAATACGATTTTGTGAAGACCTCCTGCCAAGACACTAGTTTGTCTCAAGAGACCTACCGATGCATCGAGGAGCTATAGCGGGCTCTATCTGTCACTTAATAATTCTAATTCATTCCTCATATGAAAATTTTGAAACATAACATAAATATTCGTATTAAAACTAGCATATGAAATGTCAATACTTTTACCACAAACCATGAATGGTATAAAAATAGCACATCCACAGTCAAACATAACTCATTCGATACAATATGGAAGATTGTATTGTATAATATTAACCTCAATTTAGAATAATAATGGATATTGATGTAGATTAAAATAATCATCAAACTATTTAGAGAAATATCCCCATTTTTCTTGAAAACATTTAAAAGTCACACTATTTATCAAGAAGCCATTTAAAATAGATTTTTGAATCAAAGTGCCCCATACCACTTTGAAACTTTTAATGGGAATTTTGATTTGAAAACTTTAATGTCCATATATATAAATCCTTAAAACAATTTTTTAAACATAGACATTAGAGAGAAAGATAGAATAATAAATCTTTAAAACATTTTAAAATTATATTTTAGTTAGAGTTCCTAACCAAAAAGAGACACTTCAATAAAAATAATTGAGGTAATAAAAACTTTATAATATCATGAGAATAAATGGATTCATGATATACTATGTCAAAGTACATTATATACACTATATAAAAGTGATTTGGTGTATAACAACAAATGAGTCTCAATGGAATGTAAATTGAGATGAAATCTCTCAGAAAGGTCGTATCCTTAGGTTAAGGATAAATAAATGACATAATTATGTGTTAAAAATATAAATACAATAAATATTATTGGATATTAATTGTAAAAAAATAAAAGTATATTCACGCATATTCATGTAAAAACAGCACCAATGAATTGGATGTTTAACTCACCAAATGGAGATTGAGTAAAAATTAATCTTATCAAGTTCATAACCATGACTTGAGAATTTATCAATGGAGTGATTATGTGTATAAAAAGTATATCCACATAAAGAGGAGTGGAAATTATTACATAATCAAATTAATAGTGATTGCACACATAATCTTGGAGTAAAATAATCAATGAAGTATGCGTAAAGGCAAATGAGTATAAATTGAAATTTTAAATTCCCTTATTGATTTGGTAACTTACGAAACATACACCCATGAAAGAATGATCATACAATGATGATGTAGATATCCAGAAATTAAATTATATTACACAATTAATACAATCATGGGTATTACACACATCGCATGCAATTAGTAAGTGGTGAACAATGGAAATCTCATGGAATTAAAATTGAGATTAGAAACCCCTTACCTTGCACTTTCCTTTAGTCGAGGGTACGTTTAGCCTCCTGTATGAAGACTATATTATGTTATTAAATTATACTAGAACCATATTAATATTTATGATATCATTTATTATTCTCTTATGACTTTATACTACCCATTTAATAATAATTTCCATGTTATATTAATATTTCGAGTAATAATCTCTTTCTTTATCGTACATGTTTTAACTTGTTATTGTTGATTATATCACTTAGATCATGATTTAAATACTTCCAGAATATAAAACATGATTTATTTATCATATATATATAATATAAAAAATTTATAATAGACGTATAAATGAAATGGAAAACACAGTTTATGGAGACGGTAGTCCGTACATACGTATAAACGATGTTTCCATTTTCATATAGTATTGAATTGAAGTAAGTGAATAAAATATATATTAGTACATAAATACTTATATATGTATATATATATAAATATATATCTCCAGTAGAATTATTATTTCATATATTACATACTTATTAGTAATATATATATTTATAATTGTCGATGATTGGTGAACTTGGAAATAAATCTCATCGCGTCATGGAGACGGTAATCTGTACGTACGCACGAGCAAAAATATCATTATTTTGATATTAATATAATATATAATTGGATGTGATATAATATATTCGTAATCCTTATCATGTTATGTTTATTATTTACATCAAATACAAATAATTATTATACCCATCCAAATAATAATGTATTGAATAACAATTACACCACGACGTGGAGACGGTAAGCCGTACGTATGCATGTATGGTGACATGTCATTCAAAGGGTGGATAGAATAATGAATTTGGTTGTACCATAATTATAATAACATAACAGTGTATAGAATATACTTGAGTTATTATTTTATATTGGAAAAAACAATGAAAAAGGAAGTGGAAGAATAAAGGAACTTGAAAGAGGGTGGGGAAATCATTACCTCTTCTTCGGGTTCTTCCTTTTGATTTGATCAAAAGGGCTACTTAGGTTATATTTCTAACCAAAATAAGGACTCTAGGTTGAAGTGACGAAAGTTGATAGAATATTTTGGTAGGGTTTGGCCGAACCAAAAGGCTATGAAGGTGTGAAGAATTGGTTACAAGTGGTGTCCTTTAATAAGGGGGAGGAGGGGCTCTTTAGGAAAACTTAAAGTATTATTTTCTAATAAATTCATATTCAGTTTATAATGGCTCTAATGTGAATTATTTAAAGTATAAGGTGGGTATGGGTCTAAATCCTTTCAATAAATAGATTTTAGTTAGTTTTTGGTCATTATATTAACCTTATCTTTTAGTTTTAACTCTTAGTTAATTAGATTCACATTTACCATGTCACTTTGTATTTTTATATCATATAGTTAATAAACATACTATATACATCCAAGATACCAGAAATTGGTCCATTAATAATACACCTATCATTATATAAGTACTTTGTCCGAACCTTTGATTTTTAGGAATAGAATATAAATTAATAATATAATATTCGTTTTAAAAACTCTTTTATGTCAATTTTTACACTATTGGGTATTTTGTTTTTGATAAATTCATAAAAACATTATTATTTCTAAAAACATTCATATAACCAGTCCTAATATGTCATATTAAGCTTGAAAATTAGTGTAATTCATAAAAAGTTTCAAATTACATATATTTTTATATTTATAATATCAATTATTTGATTCTTTCATTAATAAGGAAAATATTGCATCATTATTGTGTCATAAATATATTTAGTTATTCAATGTCTAAAAATTATAAATAAAATACCATTATGTAGGAAATATTATTTTTTTTTATAATGAATATTTATAGATTAAAATATAACATATATAACCCTATGAAAGAAAATATTTTCTAAAAGATATATGCTTATGTCATTTTTGTCATTAATTTAACTTAATTAATATAAAGTGTCATTATTACATACAAGTGGATCCATGGGGTCCCAAAATCAACCCAAAGATTCACATGGTCAAGAATGTATAAAATAATAGGTTTAGGACATGTTTTGGGATAAATTAATATTATTATAATATTATATATTTTTACCAGTATTTACCGGATTTACCCTTCAACCATGGTAAATAAAATATTTACCGAAATAATTATTGAAAATGTCTAAAAATAAGAGTTACCTATTTACACAATTTGGAAATCCTGATTCCAAATAAGGAATTCATTTTTCCAAATTCAAAACGCAGAAGTGGCAGAAATTAATATAAAATTAATTCCTGTAGTCAAAACAAAAGGCGTGTTTTTAAGAAATAATAACTATCAAAAGATTGACACTTGTTTATGTCCGGTTTAAATGTGAAATTATGTCCAATGGCCAAAATTGTATTAAATGGTAAAAATATATTCTAAATATAATTTAAAACCACTAAAATTCATAATTTATCACTATTAATTATTTCGATTAAAAAATTTGTTTTTAATTAAAATTTAGTAATTTTCACTATTCATCAAAATATGAAAGTTATCGGAAAAGTACCAAAAAATCACCCTAAGATAATTTCGATATTCCAAATCCAAAAATGAAGTCCATTTTGAAAGATAAAATATATAAAATTTAAAAAAGTAGTAATTACTCTTCATAACAGCTAGTTTGATTGGTTGTGGTGTGTTAGAATCTTGAAGTAGCATACAATGCAAGCTATTGCATTATTCAAATGGAAACATTCCATGGAAGCTTGGGGTGCTACATTTTCCAAGAAAATAACATTAAAAAGTCTTCTGTTTTTTTAAAATGTAATGAATGTTTTATGTAATAAAAAGGAAAGATATCATATGTATTCTTCTCAATATGATCTCTACCTCTTCTTACCACTATTTAGAGTCCATTTTGAAACTAAATACTTAAAATAGGTATATATAGTACTTGTTTCTATTTCAAATGTTGGGGATGACTAAACATATATAGTATCTAGATTTCAAATTCTTGTTTCTATATAAACAAACATAATTTTAGGAAATATTTTCATCCACAACAAATATCAATATGGTATCCCTTTCTTTCTCTAGCTTCTTAACCTGAACATCATCCATCTTTCTTATTTCTACTAAATAATTATCTTTCTTTTCATCATTTTTATTTAATATTTATCTAAGTATAATTTTAATCCATGGAGACCTTATGAAGCTTCATCAATTTAGGGATCAAATCCTTAACAACATTCTGGAATACATCTTTAAAAAAATAACTGTTTGTAATTATTCATAAACTAAAGAAACACTTTCATTAAAATGGGTGAAATATCCTTCTAATATTTTACTTCAATTTGGAGCATATTGTAGAAAAACATTAATCCATATCATTATTCAAATACATCATACACTTATTCTAATTATGACTTTTCATCATTAAATATGATTATAAATTTTATGTTTTAGTTTACCACTTCAATAAAATCATCCATATGATAGTATTTTAATCAAGGTAGTGGTATACGGTAGATTAAATGAATCAATAATTATAAGTAGTAAAAGATTCATAGGGGGAATAATGACCAATATATTTAACTAATAAATAATTAATATTCCAATTACCTTCACGTAATGGTGTTTCTTATTCCATTCTTTCACTCTACCACAACTTTTTAGTCTCTTTCTTCTATTTTTTCTCAATATAGTTATTAATACCTCTAAATATTTTCTCAAATGAATTGAAATATATTCTAAAAACTATATATCTTCATCTATCATATAAAATATGAACTTCTTATATATCAAATAAAATAATTGGTAAAAAATTTATAACATACCAGTGGGAACCTTAGCTTCAGATTCTAATTTCTTGCATCAATAAAGATCCTATCAGAGGGAACATATGCCCTGATTTTAATTGTAGTGCCTAGTAGATCGTTCTGACACACCTAATAGGCATAGTGAATCAATTATGAAAAATGTTCACCAAATACTAATACTTATTTTAAAATGTATCCATTTTTTAGTGAACACATATTAGATTTTAGTTTAACTGTGGATCTATTATGCTTCAACTAACATGCTAGAAAAACATAAAATATACAAATATAAACAATATTCCATCATGTGGTTGTTTTTATATTCCCCCAAAATGATGTTGTAATCCTAATCCTTGTTGTTTTAAATTTAATTAAGTCATTGATTCTATACAATATTAAAATCACCAATTATAATGGTTGTCCATGGATCATCTAGTAACCTTATTTTCACAATATTACACATTTGTGATTCACTATGTTTATCAATTGAACTAGTATGATTCTTAATGTTTATTATACTTATATCAAATTAGTTCTATTCAGTTAATACATCCATATCTTTAACTATATCATAAATGTACAAGTATTTAAATACATTCACAATATTGATCTGCTTCCTCAAATACATTGAGAGCCTTCGACTACAAAGATGTCTTTAAAAACCCACAACAAATTCGACCTCTACACTACCCACAACTACAAGTTCATTATGGAATACGTTTCTAGAACCCCACATCAATTCTTGGACTATCAATACTGAAATTTCATGTATAAAATAATTAAATGAAGATTTTTTTCATCTTCATCATTACAGATGCTTCATCATACCACTAACTTGAAGTTACATTATTTGATTCCTAGAAATTTTCATAGGCTCAACTCACTATTCTTATTTTTTAAATACAATATATAATGCCTCGCTCATCATTATTCTTTCTTGATAGAAATACTAATTCTCTATTCACATTTCACTTCCATTATAATAGCAATGAATTCTTTTCTTACTATATAGACACATGGATGCTTCTTCTATGCCATCCACAAGATACATGCTTCTCACATTGATGGGAAACTATATTGAATGAGTTATTTACTATAACATTATGAAAAAGGGTATGATTATAATATAATGTATCTAAAAGAACAACATATTAAGTATTTAATAACCATTTTAGGTTACCATGAAATGTCATGCAGTAGTTTTCCATCTTAATGAGTTTTATAGAAATACTTTTCATTAATTGATTCTCAGCACTAGAAACTCTGATAAATGAAAAATTCCATTTATTCATCTCTTGGATCAAAATATTTTTATCAGGAGATTCCATTGTAAGATTTGTAATTTTATTCCTCATAACTGTATAATAATATATAGTTTAACAAATTAGTGGAATGTAAATTTCTTAGAAAGTAATGTTTCTTAAAAACTAGTGTAGATTTTTGTTTGTGTCTGTGAAAATAGATAAAAACTCACCAATTATTATTTTTTATACATAAATAATTTTTTTTAATAAATTATTCAATAAAATAATTAGATAATAATATTTCCCTCAATAATATCATCATTATTCATGAAAACTAGATTAATTCACATCAACTCATTCAGATATCTCTATAAGTCTGCGTTATTTGATCATTTTCTCCTATAGATCGACAATAAAAATCTAAAGATTGGATCATTAGATTGTAAATTTCCATGATGTTTTTTTCTTGGTAAAATATTATAAGAATATTTAGATTTAAATTCCTTAGAACCTTGAAATTATATAAAAATTATTTTTTAGTTTGAAAGAATATATGATTTTTACAAAGGATTTATTCTTATCGGTTGAAAAATTATATTCATGTAAATCAATTACATTAAAAGGGTAACCTTTCACATTCATCTAAAATAAATTATATTCAGTCGACATAAACTCACTAACATGTTTCAAAATCCCTTTTTCATCTTTCAAATGATTTGAGGAAGTTATTTAGGCATTATCTTGTGTAAATAAATTATCATATGGGTTGTCAAACTACATTTATAATTTTTTAAACTCACATATATAATTTTACTTATATTTTGTTCAAATATTATATATATAATAGGATTTACAAATATAATGGATCCCTAATATAATTTCTAAAATAATTTTATCTTTCATAGATAAATCATCTTATGGGAATCGTACAAATAGTAACTTATCGTTCTTTATTCACTATACAATATCAAGAAAATTGATTCTAGATATGACTCAAAAAATCATTGAACTTCCTCGGATATTTTTTTATACATCTTTATTAACCTTAAATAATAATTAAAATACTCAAATAATTTGGTTATTTATTCAAATAACCTCAAACACATTCAATTATATCTCGAAGGTGTTAAATCATATAAGATACCCAAATTAGATTATTTTAAAAAAATCCTTGATAAGATCATGTGAATCTCTTTTAAAATTATTCCCTATACATGCCTATTTAAATCAACTCCACATAGACATTTGTGAACATCATTCATATCAAATGATTATTAAATATAACTTCGTAAATCTAACAAGTATAGGTGTCTTGGCCTTCTCCTCCTCATATTCTCTCAACAATCCTAATCTTGAATGGAATATTATATATAGTTATTCTATGTGACTTATAACTAGTCGTTAACAGCAATACATAGATTTTGTTGGAATAAGGTATTTTTCTATTAAATTATTCCAAGGTCCAATGTTTATCTCAATTTATATGAAATTAAAAAATCATTCACTCAACCTCATTTCAAGGGATTATACTCACATAGTCACTCGATTCATCACCTTCTATATCAAATTTTAAAAATTAAATTAAAAAAACCTAATTAATAAAATTAAACACCTTAGGGAACTACTATACCATTCTAAACATTCAATTATTTTTAATTATATAATAGTTGATGTATTGATGTGACGCCCAAATTAAATTCTCTAAATAGAAAAATTGTGTTGAACCTAAATCAAATAATATATGTTTAGTTCAAAATTTGATGATTAATTTAACTTTTTCCATGGTATTCTCTTGATCTACAACAATAGTTGTAATTTCATAAGCCTTCCCTTTGTACATTATCCTATGAGTCTGGTTTCTCCTAATAACGCTTGTATTCATTAAATAATTGGGATCATTTCCGTACTCCTAGAAATTTTAACATTAGAGTTGGTGTGGTGCATCTTAGCTAATATTTATGTTCATCATTGATTTTCCTCTTCAGGTCTCTTTGATGTTAATTTTCAAGATGTTTGTTTTCAAATAATTTAAATAATTAAATTTTCTTTAATGTAGATTTTATCCATACTTATTCAAAAACTTTATATATATATTAAGATGTAATTTATTCCTTCTATAGGTTTTATTATTTTCATAGTTTCCATGAATGTCTATTATTCAATTATTTTTTCCAAAATTAGGAGTATGGAGGAAGTCTCTAATTTACATTTCTACAATTAGAGAACATCTAATAATTTATTCATAGCTAAAAAATTCTCATGTAACAAATGATATTTGAATGCATGGCTTTACTCCACTAAATATTCAATCAATTTGGATTTTAGTGTTGATGATAAATGAAGAATAAAACTAAGAAATTAGGGTGGAATTTTAAACATATGAATTAGTGGATTCATCATCCCTCTGTGTATATTTAAATAATTCACCTTCTATTTCAGTGTGATTGTTCTATAGAAAATACTTATAAAATATATATTCTTAAAATAATCTAAATTCATAGAGTCTATTTCTTTCTCTTTATATGAAATCTTAATATGATTTCACAATTAATTAGAATGACATTCAACATGGTAAACAAGAAAGATAATATTCGCATGGTTTGAGAACTAATGAATGAAAAATATATTTTCTATTAAATTTATAATTTACTCATAATTTAGTGGATAAAAGGACCGTTTAATGGATGGTGGACATTTCTTCCTAAAATACTCAATGGTGAGTTGTCTCCTAATTTGTTTATTTTGATTTTTAAAATGATTCATGTTATTATTCATATATAGAGAGTGTTGGAAGAGAATAGACACAATATTTTTCATTCTATATCACTTTTCATTTAGTTTCTCATTATAAATGTCATGGAATTTGTTGTTACATTCATTGTTCTGATGATTCCTCAAAGTTCCAACCACTGAATAAAACAAAAATTATCAGTGTGACTTTAAATCAATATAAATAAAATTAATAAAACACGTAAAATCAAATATAACCTCTAAGATTTCTTAAATTAGGGAAAATTGTTTTAGGGAATCATATTATTGATTCCTTATATATCACATTAAATATAGGTTATTTTAGGTCAAACTCTCTTATTCTTCATAATTATGTCCAAACAAATAGCTATATTTTTTATTTATTTTGTGAGCATGCCTATTGAAAAATGGATGATAAATATGTTTTATATAAGTTGAGTTACTTGGTGGCTAGATGATGCCTTGTTTGATCCCATAGTGGATGGGAGCTATAGAAGTCACAATTCAAAAAAATATTCATTATCTAGTAAATTAAAATAACGTGTGTAAAAAAGATAATTAAACAACAAAATTAAAGTACATAAGGGAAAAGAAAATGAAACATGTTCAAAAAAGTAAAAAAATGGAAAAAACACAAAAGGGGAATAATTTAAAAATTGGTATTATTATAAAATCATTCATTTTAATGTCAATTATTTATTAAATCAATTTCCCATGGGGATTTAATTTTACAATTATTTCATTTGTTGATAATAAACAATTGAATTATTTATGATTTAATCCCTCAATAAAAGGATTAATTTATTTGGATATATAGTCTTAGAAAAACCCTTATTTTAGTCGAAATGATCTCAATAAACAGTCATGGGATTACTGATTATAAATCCTTTGAGTCTTTCTAATGGTGTCTATATTTTTCTAAAATAGAACCACCAATGTATTTTTAATTAGATTATCAATTAAATAACAAAAAGATGTGCAATAAATATATGCATATTAAAGTTCATATTACAAAAAACATGATTCCATATTGTAAATTGAACATAATGAAATTACATTATCTTTATTATGGTATTAGAGAAAAAAAAGATGATAAAATAAAACATATACATAGATAGAAGAATAATTTAAGGGGAAAATTATAAAATTAATAAAACATATGAAAAAAATTAAAAACAAATACTAGTTTGTTGAAGGATATAGTTCATAGAGTGTAAGAATATCCCCCACAGAAAATGAACCCTAATTTAGAGGAACTGATCTGATTTTATAGAAAATATATTTATATAGTGTGTACCAAAATAACATGTGGTAAAATCTATCCAACACTAATATTTTTCCCTATACTTTAGGTAAACAACCATTCCAACCAAGTAATTTTCAAAAAATAGAAATCGGTTTTTGATTGATAAATAACAGTTCCAAAGTTTACTATGTATTCCCTTCTAGGTAGCATACTCAGTCATGTACTTTAGCTGGTAGAATAAGGAATCATAGGAAAGAACATGGTATATAATTAGTATATATAGTTTTTTTAGTTTAATCTTTCTCGACAAGCAACCCAAAGTGTGGATGTGACAATGAAGTCCAACAAATAATGCATATATATATATATATATAAACCATATAATAATATGTATCTAATATAAAATGACTCTTTACTCAACGAGATAATAAAAATAGAATTCATGCTTTTGGTTCATCAAACTACACCACACATAGTTAAGTTTTTCCCTGAAAAAAATATTAAATAAAATAAAAAAGAATACATACCCAAATAAGTGAAGATTTAAATTAATTATACTTATAAAAATAAAATAATAGGTGATAATTAAAAATTCAGAAAACATATCCAATAAAAATCAATCTAATAATATCATATATACAAATACAATTCAATATAGCAATCCACTTTGATTCAAATTTTTTATATTTTCTTAAATACCCCTGGCATTTATGATCTACATCACCTATAAATAATTTAAAAAATCACTCATGGTGATTTATTCTTATTTATACTCTATCTCAACTATGTGCACACTATATATAAGCTTTAACATAATATAAATATCAATAAATTATTTAAACAACCATAATCACAAGTACATGCCTTAAGGATCAAATGAATCTAAGGCTTATAGTTTGTCAAAAATTATATGAAAATTATACCATGATACTTGAAAAAAGAGTTAGAATTCATTAAATCCAAAAACATGATTTTCCTATCAACTATTTGAAACATAATCTCATTCAACATTCATTAAATTGAATTCAATGTCCACTTCTTTCTCTCTTTCCAAATGGTTTGTAAACAAATATTTATATTCAATAAAATATTCCTATTTTGTTCTCTTTTTATTTGGAGGACCCACATAATAATAAGGATTGATGGGTTTTAAACAATTTTCAGAAAATGAAATTTTACATAATAATTATAATAATTAAATTGTACTAAATAATTAGTATGGTAAGGATATTTAGGCTTGTAATGGGGCTTCATAGCACTTAAATTCATGGTATCTTAGGTTTTCACAAAATATTAAGTGTAAGATAGCTCTTAAGATCAAATTGGTTGAAAATATATCGGTTGAATTCCATATTAATTTTAATATGGTTCAAAATCATCATTTTTAAATGAAAAAATAAATTTTTTAATACATATTCTAGCAATATCTCCCAAAGGAGGGTATAATAAAGAATATCATAAAATTGATTGAATAACTCTTAGAAATGGGAAAAATAAATCAATTATAAATGTTATTCTATGTATAAAAATTATATATTTACTAAAATAGAATTTCAAAGAACTTAAATCATTAATCTATATTATTTTATTAATCTTTTTACTATTTAAATAATACTTAAATAAGTGTGTATTTATCAAAATTTCTATGTAAATATTCATTATTTAAAATTCTAATTAATAAAAAATTTAAATCATGTTAAAATATATCTTTTAATTACTGATGTTTCCAAAATTATCCAAAGTAAAAAAAATGATATAGTGTAGTATCATATCATCCCCTACACATAATATGCCACATTCTCTTCCCTGCTTCATATTAAATAGGAGAAGTGATATTTGATAAGACACAAGACCAGACTAGCTCCGGGATGTAAAGATATAATATCAATAGAAATGTATAAAATGTTTGAGGTAAAAAATATACCTTTATTGGTGGATTTATAAATATGTGTAAGAATATGGATGTAAGATTCCCATAAGTAGTATGGGAATATATGGCCCAATGTTGAGAAAAAATAAATTACTATGAATTTAAAGGAAAGTAAATATGTAAAAAATATAAGCATCCCATCAAAAAATAAAATGCACACACACAGAAACACATATCTCTAAAAGAATGTATTGTTTGAGTTAGTGATAATAGATCCTCATGAGAGTCATTGTATAAAACCCGGGGTTCATAAATAGTAATAGAGGGAACATTGGTAACTTGGACAAAAAGAATATGTATTCTTTGAATTGGTTGAAATCTGGCTATCTTGAAGTGTAGTTTACTCTGCATCGCATGTGTCCAATGTGACAATATAGTCCCCAAAAATAGGGAGAAAGTGTATGGTATAGGTTATTGATAATTATTGGTCTAGTAAATTCATTGTTTTTGGTTGAATGTAAATTCATATATATCTAACTAGGGGGAATGATTTCATGGATTCTAGAGGAGTTGGTGGTGTTACTTCTTAATAAGTGGATAACAGATTTAATGATTTTGGCCTCTATGTGAATATATCATGGGGTGGGTGACTTCTCTCTAGATGATATGGTTTAATTATTCTATGTGATAAAGGATGACCCCCATCAACCATGATCCTAAGAAAAAACAAAATGATAAACTGAAAAGAAGAAGAGGAAAAACATCTTAATTTTAAAAGTGTGTGGAATTTTCTTCAATATTACATGGGTTGTAGTGTAATATTGAACGTGACTCATGTTCTATTGAGATGTGCCTTGGATTCCCATGGGTTAAAGAATATTGGACACAACATGATGAAAAAAATTATGCCTATACAATCAAATATATAACATGTTTTTGTGGTGTTCAAGACATGTAATATGTATGAACAAGTAGAGTAAAAGACCTTAAAAGTGTATACCAAATACACACATTGTATGAATTTTAAAATTTATTGGGGTGCCCAATTTACCCATATAAAATACAAAATGTTGTTTTTTCGACATGTGTCCCCATGTACATCTATTTTTTGGATTAATATCCACAAAATTCACTGAAAACGTAAAAAAAATAAAATAAATGATGTAATACGTATTTTTAGGGTACTTACCTCAGTCAAGAAATGAAATAGAAGGTATTTTGAGTTTCAGATCTCCATAGAAAAATAAATTAAAGGTTTTTCATGGGTGTATTACTAGATATAACATGTGTAGACAAAGTGGGAATGATTTATCACTGTGTGTACACCATGGACACATTGTGTACTTATTTATTTTAATTTTATTGAATTTTTATTTTATTTTATTTGTTTATTTATTATACATTTATGTTCTATGAATATATATATCTACCAACACATATGCTTTTTATAGAGATACATGGTGTTGGTTTTAGAAATTAAAATGTTAATAAAAAATATTTTCCCTAATTTTTGGGGTATGGATGGAATCAGTGACTGGTTTGATCCAGTCCATTTATCTTAACCACTAGAGTAATGTTTCTTCTACTGATCATTTAATATCTTTTTGGTTATTTGTTAATAAAATAAATCAAATCAGGTTGAAATGAAGCATAAACTGTGTGTGTTTTTTAAGGGTGATGTTGGGAATATTGGAAGTACTTAAACATGGATCTATTAGAATTTGGGTAGAGATGGTTCCCACCATCCAAACCCATTATTTCTTTTGAAATTTATATAATATATTATTTTAAATTTTAAAACAATATCACACACACCTGAATAATATGGATATGGATTAAATGTGATTTTATTTTAGAGAAAAAGTATGGAATTATGTCAGATGGAAGGACTCAATCCTATGTTTATTATACCCATTATTGTGACCCCACTAGTTAAAGCAACTCTACCATCGGTTGTATTATTTTTTTGGTTTTATATTAACTTATTTAAAAATTTTATATGATGTTTAATAAAATATATTTAGTGAAATGAAATAAACCTACCCTGATTGGTTTCACATATGGATTTGAACAGCAAAAAATTTGGATATACCCAAGAGATAATTCAATAGAAATAAGAATAATTATTATTTATTGACGTAATAATTGTTTAATTTTAGCAACTATTCCTCTAAAGACACATAGAAAATTATGAACCAACTCAATTTAATATGTATACAAAATTTATATAAATAAAACATTTATGTTTAAGTATATATAAAAATAATAAATTTAAGAGAAAAGAGAATAATAGGTACACAATGTGTAGAGTAAAAATAAATACCAAAGAATTATTAAAAATAGAAAAATGGAAAGACAAAATATCATTGAAAATATTTCCTCACAAGACTCAGGTTTTTTTAGGGTATTTAAATCACACTAAGGGCGATAAACATAAAATTAATTTATTTAGGTTTAAGTGGATTCTTACCAAAAAAATAACCAAAAAATACTTATTTTTTCCTTTATGTCGAAATAAATTATTCTTTTAAAGTAAAAGGTGGTAGTTTATAATAACCATACACTATTTATACATGATTAAATTTGTCTAGATAAGTGTTAGATAGTTTATTTATATAATCATCCTCCTTGGGATATTTATCATTAATACTAAATACTTGAAATGGCCCCCAATCCCTCTAATGAAATTGAATTTTCAAAAGATATATAAGTATTAAATACATGAAAATTAATTTTTAAAATATTTCAATTCTAAATTATTATTTCCTATATCGTAACATGTTTCCTAATTTGATACTAGGTCAGGGAAATCAGTATCATTAACTAGATCATCCATTTTTTCTATTATCTTACACTATTTTCCCACAAAATATCTATATCCCCAATACCATTATCTTTTTCCAACTTGATTTCAATGAATGATTTCATCATCGATAATATTTTATCATCTAAACTAAATTTTGGAGAATAATTTGGTATATATTTTAAATTTATGAATGTAAAAGAGTTTTCCTTTTATCATAACTCAACATCCATGTTTGGTTGTTGCTCCACTGATAAGATTATAACATCCTTATGTCATATGGAAAAAAATCCTCTCCAAACAAAACATACCAGTCTCTAAAGAAATACACATCCATTGTGATGTGAGATTAAAGTGCTAGAGAGAAATAAAATAACATATAAATAAAGGAAAATAAATTCCATGATTCATCAGTATTACTGCTGACTCACACTGTTTCCCATTTCCCTAGCTACAATTCCTTAATTTTGCATTTATCTATATAATGTGGGCCAAAATGAGTTTTTAAATAAAAAAAATAACTAGGTAAATTGTGGATATTGGGATTAATCCCTTATAGAATTTGGGGTTTCAATTGTTTCAAGCCTATAAGTAGTGATTTATTATTAGGGTGATGGAAATAGCTGACAAAAAAGTAACTGAAAAAAAAGATGAAAAAACGGGAGAAAAATAATAAAAAAGTAAAGAAATAAAGGGAAAATCATATTAAGTGTACAATTTGAAAATGGTTTTTTAAAATTATTCCTTATTTTTTAAATTATTTATGAAATTACTTTACCATGGAATTCATATTTCTAGTCTAAAAATAAATAAATTCACTCTATACTATTTAATAACTCTATCCAACCGTTAAACTCTTTAAAAAATCCATATTGATGATAATAATTCAGTGCAAATTATTTCACTTAATGGTCATGGAATTACCCATTTTAAATCCATCTTCTTCCCCTAATTTTCTTGATCTAGCTCCAATATGCCACCACTAGTGGATTTATAATTAGATCATCCAATTAGTTATAAAATAAATGACATAATAAATAAAAACACCTAATAGTTGATATTATAAGACACCTAAAAAATCATTTAACCTTGAATAATAAACACTTACCCCATAATGTTAATGGAAATAGTGTAAATACTGAGTAAAAACTCTCCCCAAACCATGGACATAAGAGGTATTTTAGGGTAATAAGAGAACATGGAAAAAAACCAATATAAAAAACACCATCTGGTTTGGGGAGGACTAAGATGATATTGTGGGTTGACATCCCCCTTGGAATAGAAACCCATAATTTGGAGGTGATGCACTACTTTTATAGAAAATTTATTAACAAGGTGTGTACCAAAAGTACATCCCACATACATGGGTCAATAAATAATCCTCATTTTTCTTCTCTGTTAGGTAAACCTCTTCATAGTTCATTGAATTTCCATTTATCATTTTCTATTGGTGGAAAATACATGGTTTTCAGAAATTTTATGTGAAATTTCCATAATGGATGGGAACTCATACATGCATTCTATCTATTAAATTATTATACATTATGAAAGTACACGACATGTTCTTATTATATACACACTTTGTATTTGATTACTTTTCTCCAAAAACATCTCAATGTTATCATTTGAATATAAAATCCTATTAATTATCCATATATATGGAAATTAATAATTTTAATATAACATAATAATATACCTCATATAAAGGGAATTTTTAATAAATAAAATAACCTGAAATAATATGTACACACATGGAAAATCAATACAAAATTCTATCTTGAAGTGATGTTGTCACTCATGCCTCTTGATGCTTCTCTCGGTTCTCCTCCCTCGTCTCATTAACTACATCTTCCTTCATCAGAGAATTTTCCTCCAACAAGGGGTGGTAGATGTCCCCCTCTTTCCCATTGGTTATCTCCAGGAAACCCTCCTAGAAAAAATTTATTTTTGGGGTGTGGTCCTTTGTGGATGTGCATGTTGGGCTCTCAGTTATGGTTACCTTGACTTTTCATTCATGTATTCTGGAAATCATGTTGTCCCCTCATGTGGTTTGGTTGGAAGGGTTCCTGTCATTGGACCTCTCAGAAGAGATGATTTGGGATGCTTCACATTATCATCAGTTGACCATGTTTTCATGGTTTGAGCTGTTGGATATTATTTTAAAAAATACTACCATACAAAATGGTGGTTGGTCGCCTTTGATGACCTGCTGCAGAAGGATACATGATGAAGTAGTTGGTGTATCCCATTCATGACCTACAGAGGGGTTGTTTTCACAAAAGAATATATGGTCTAGATAGGTGAGAACTATAGGAGACTCCTCATAGGGGATTGGTGATTTCTAAAAGAATATTTAGTGCTACCATATTTGAACCTTTGATTCCACTTTGAAAGGAATGAAGCCTTGACCTCTTATAATCACACACTAAAATAGTGAAATTTAACACAAGAAGGGACACAAAAAATTTAAGGCTAATGAGTATAGGCAAAAGGATAGGTGTGATCATTGGAATTCCACATCTTCTGCACCGATTGAATCTAGTGGAAGATAATTGGAAAGAAATAGGAAAGATTTAGATGAGATTTATTATAATAGACATAGAAGGATTAGTCCATCATTATATGTCCGGTGAAATATGAGTGTGCCTACTATCCTAAAAAAGGTAACTAGAAGAAGGATTGTCCCAAAAATTCGAATCCAAAGGTCAATATTGTACAAAAAAAGAATTTTTCAAAGATACTATCCTCATTTCTACAATGATCAGCCATTTAGAAGGTTGGATTATTTATTCAAGTAGTTCATTTGATATGTATAGGAATCACTTTTGGATTTAAAACATCATGGAGTCAGATTATGTTGTGGAGCTTATGGTAAATATCCACCCATGTTATACCAAAGGTATTGAAATGATATGGTTAAAGATTCATGATGGTACAACTTGACGCCTTACATATGTAATATATGTTCCAAAATTGGAGAAGAACCTCATATCACTTTTAATTTTTGATAAACTTGGTTACGAGATAACCATTGATGATGGATTTGTGAAAGTTATCCATGGCTCACTTTTTGTGATGAAAGGTATTTGAAAATCTGTTTTGTATTATTTAAATGTTCAGAGTGTTATAGGTGCAACAATGATATCAGATAAGAGTATCACTAGTGGTAGAGCACAGAGGACTATAAGAAGACATTATAGGTGTGAAAATTTGGTTAGATTTTCTCTTTTTATTAGATAGAATGTTTTAGATACATATCTATATATTTTTTATAGTAATGAAATAAATCAGTGGATGTATGTTATCAAAGAAGACATGCATTCACTACATCAGAATATGAAATGAGATATTTTTAATACTCCAACGTAAAAGATGGATGCTATAGAGATCATGTTCTAGTATTGTCTGGAATTGATCAATATGTCTCATAATTGAGATGTTTACGGGCTTTGGGAGGGCAACAGTAGGCGAAAATATTTGTTTTGGTAAAAGTGGGAAGATTTGTTTGAGTAGGGACTTGGTGAAATTTATTTCAAGGTGGAGATTGTTGGATATTATTGAAAAAATAATACCTTAAAAATGGTGGGTGACCACCTTTGATGACCAACCATTAGAGGAGACCTTCTTTAGTAGTTGGTTCTACCCAATGATGACATGCATACGGATTGGTATCACCAAAGAAGGCATGTCCTTGATAGGTGACCGCCAGAGGAGACTCGCAACATGGGTTTGGTGACATCCAAATAAGATTTGCAGATACCCCATTTTAACATTCTCCACATTATTGACTATAAAATTTGTGTATTTTGTGTGGAAAAATTAGGGAAATCTTCTAATATGTCAGTATTCCCTCTTAAATGAGATTTTTTTGCTTCTATCCCAGTGGACATAGTTCATCCGAACAAACCGCGTTAAATTTTTGGAGTCCAAAATTGTGTTTGATTTCTCTATATTAGTGTTCTATTTTGAGAGGGTGAGCCTTCTTCCCATCTTGGGCGTGATAAATTTTTTCTAGATTACTCTAGGTTTTTTTTCTCCCTAGGTTTTGAAGTGTCCAGTGGCAATGTTAGTTTTCTCTCAAACATCTTTTTGTGTCTGCATGTTCTCTAGAGTGGACTTCACCAAGTCTTGGTCGAGTGATGATCAACATTTCAGTAGTCGTTGGTTCTCACTGATGAGGTGGTCTTAGGAGGTTTATATTGGTATGGAAAAAATCATAAATATTATTTGGATAAGGTTTTTGGGGTTCCCTCTTCCCCTATATAACCCTTCGACCCTTCAGTCTTTTGGAAATGCTTTGGGTAATTTTCTAGGAAGAATATTTCAATTGTTTTTTTATAAATGTATGTCGTAAATTGTATTTTAAAAATCGGGTTTGGAGAAGTGTGAACCCCATCCATGCTTCTCCCCACTCTAGGAATAGTGACTATGGTTTACGCTTTTTGTGTGAGTTTTCTGAATGAAGAGTGAACGACTTTCACTCTTCTTGAGATTTTTTAATTACAAATATTTCTATATATCAATATATATCTAATTATATAGTATAATAAATATTAAAAAAATTAATAATATACTAATAAATAAGAATAAAATATAAATAAATATTATTAAAAAATTCGTCATTATTTATAAAAACAAATAATCATTAATTAAATATTGATAAATATTAAAAAATATTAATAATAATTAATTAAATATTCATAAATATTGATAATATAAATAAATACAAATATATATTAATAAATATTAATTAAATGTTTATTAAATATTCAAAAATATTAATCAATATTAATCAATATTAATCAATATAAACAAATGTAAATAAATATTATTAAATATAAAAATAAAGTTATTAAATATTAATTAATATTAATTAATTATTCCCACATATTAATTAAATATCCATAAATATTCTTAAATACAAAAAAAACACTACTAAATATTAAGAAATCATAATAAATATTATATGAATATTAATAAATATTCTTAAAAAAATAATATATATTAATTAAATATTAATGAAAAGAAATAAAATTCTATTTAATATTCATAAATACTCATAAATAACAATAAATATTAATACATATTAATTAAATAATAAAAAATATAAAAAGAATACAAATAGATATTAATAAATACCATCAAAATATTTTTCAACATTTTTAAATATTTATAAATATTAATTAATAATTAATAAAAATTAATAAATATTAATAAATATTAATAAATATTCATGAATATTAATAAATATCAATTAAATATTAAAAATTATTAAAAAATTATTCATAAATTTGAAAATTTTATTAATTGTTAGAGAGTCAAACCCTCTTATATTAAGAATATAAATATTAACTCAATATTAATGAATATAAATAAATATTAGTAACATTTAAAGAAATATTATTAAATTATAATAATTATTAATAAATAATAAATATCTCTTAAATAAACATTATTAAATATTATTAAATATAACGGATTATTGATATTTATGAATATTTACTAACATTTCGTAAGATTTAGTAATTTTTTTATGTTTCTTAGTATTCAAGAATATTTAAAAAAATAATTAAGGTATTTAATTTTATTTATTTAAAATTTATTTAGTACTTTTATATTATTTATTAATATGTACTTTCATTTATTTCAAGTTAGTTAATATTTATTATAATTTACTCTGTAGCTATTATTATTAATTTATATGCATTAATATATAATTAATGTATATTAAAATTTAATTAACATGTCTTAATTTTTTTAATTTTTTTTAATTATTAGTTAAAATTTATAAATGATTATAAATAATTAAAATTATTTTATTGTTATTTGTGGATATTTTTTATTATTTTACTCATATTTAAGAATTTTTAATTAAAATACATTAATAAATATATATATTTACTAATATTTGTTTAAATTTATTTATATTTAATTAATATTTATTAGTATTTATAAATGTGAAATTTAATTTTATTACTTTTTATGAATATTTTACTAATATTATATTATTAATTTTGCATAATAATTTCATATTTTTGAATATTTTTGAATAATTATTAGGATTTTTTTATATTTTTTTAGAATTTATGAATTTTTATGAATATTTTTTAATTGTTAAATAACATTTGTGAATAATTAATTTATATTTTATAATATTATATTTCTGTTTTTTACATCATATTTATATTTTCAGATATTAATTTACATTTTTTATATTTATTAATATACAATTTATATTTAAATATTATATAAGAATATTTATTTTATATTCATTCAATATTTATTAATATTTATTTTTATTGTGAATATTTATGAATAATTAGTTAATTTTTATTAATATTTTGTAATATTCATAAATATTTAATTAATATTTATTGATATTTTATAAATATTAATGAATTTTTTGTTAATATTTATTTATATTTCATTAGTATTTATTAATATGTAGTTAATATTTATTACATTTTCTTAATATTTAGTTTAAAATTTAATTAGATATATATTTAAATAAATATATATATTATACATAGTAATATTTGTAATTAAACAAATATGGAGGAAGAGTGAACATTGCCAGGAAAGCCCCGCGAGAGACAACATCTCCAATAATTTATTAAAAAAAAGAAAAGTATAGAAAGAAAGTATCACAAGCCATAAAAAGCAACAACATATCATAAAAACCATACCCGCCACAATATCCATGATCTATTGCTTCATCTGCAGTATCTGATTCCAACTCCGAGCATTCATAATGCTTCAGAGTCTTGATATACTTCTTCCTGAGATTTAGTTTTTCCAAATATAGAAACTCCTTAGATGATTGTGTACCTTTTCCCTTGCTGATAGAGGACCTGGTAGGCATCGGCTTCGACATATAAGCGTAGTCTTTCCTCTGCCTTCTTCTTGGCGGAGAAGCCATAACTTCTTCATTCCAGGGCACATTCTTCTTTCCACCCCGAATAATTTTACCATAAGAGGTTTGAATCCTACCACCAGCATTCTTCTTTTCACTATCAGAGAAGTCCCCCCATTATCTATAGATACACACCTCATGGTAACCATTATTCACTACCTGTTCTTTTTCAAAGTGACTATTAGTATCAATCATTGTTATACATTGTGGGTGTCCCACACATTGAGATTTATCAGGACCAACAGAAGACTCCTTGTCTATTGCCTCCTCCACAATTCCTCCTTTGTTGGTGACTACAGCCTGCAAAACAACACTATCAATCCCTTGGGAACTATCCATCCCTGATGGCATCTCTTCATGCTCCAGACTTAAAAGCGATTGTAGGTCATAACTTCACTAGAGATATGAGTACCCATTTTTATAGCCTCATAGTCACCATCTGCATTAGACAAAGGCCCCTCGGAGAGGGGAACCAACTGTAGATGACACTCACCCTCCACCGTAGACAGGGACCAAACTATAAGGCCACCCTTCAGTCTATCAAAACCTTGCATCACTGTTGGATTCAGAGGTTCCATCATTATCTTCTTATCACCTAAAATACTTGGCACAACAACAAGAATATCATGCATCATCTCCCTCTCCACATTCCCAGTAGGTTTCTCTTCAACCCTTGCAACGGTAGTTTATGAAGACTCAAACTGGCCTCCCTTCCTAGAAGAGTCTCCAGAATTGGTACACACAGCGGATACCATAGGGGCACTCATACGGCCTTTCCACCACCCATGGGGTACCACCCAACCTTTCACTATTGCAAATGGCTTCTAGATGCCCAAACTATCTTCACCCTATACAGAACTACATCCACAATTTGAAGACAACCTCTTGCATCCAACAGAACTCCTTCCCAATTGTAATCTAGATACAACACAGTGGAGGATTATCAACTTCATCCTCGATACAAACCTTTGGAAAAATCATCTGTGACACAGACTTATTTTTTTGATCTAAGCATAAATATTTCCCAATCATATTACCAATGGCACATAAATAGAAGTATTTTGAAGTGAAAGAGGAAAACCCGGGGGACTTAGCCATGTTGGGATCGACGAAGGGTTATGCCGCATATGGAATTCCAAACTCCATTAGATTAAATTAAAGTAAGAACCAACACACCTATGAGGAGCCTAGGACCAAGTAAAAATCATTTCTTCCTTCGATCTAAAATGAACCATTATGTTTCTTTGGTCATGAAACCAAACAATCATGCGATCATGAAGCTTCCAGGATTTAGAGACGAACTGGGTAAACACTTCAACTGAAGGTCTATGAGGATGAAATCGAGCGACCATGGTATACATGGAATGATCGGTAGCACTATTGAGCTCCGTCAGGAGTAGAGATAATTGGGGTTCCAATAGGAAGTGATATGGAACTTTCTGGGAAATAAAGATCCTTGGGAAGGGTGGAGAAGAGTCATGGTATAAAGACATGACATCCCTCCCATGTGGAAAAAAATTTGAGACTCCTCCCTCTGATCCGGAGGGGGGAGCAGGTCCTAGCTGTATGAATCTTGGTCCTCGCTGTGACGGCATAGTAGCGAACGCGTGTGCAATCAAAATAGTGAAAATTATTCACTCATACATCCAAAAATTACACGAGAAATGTTAATCTCATTCCTGCTTCATGAAAATGGGAGTAGCGAGTCCCCAATTTTAAATTACCCCAAATTGTACCCTTTTTTATAAAAAAAATTTTAAAATACATTTAAAAAATTCATCCAACATTTTCTATATTATGATGAAGAATCCAGTTTTTTGCAAGCAGAAAGATGACCCCATATATGGGAGGATATAAACTTGGGGAAGGATATTCTATAGAGTTTTATTGTCAAGGATAACAACTATTTTGTTTTGTGGCAATACATTTTTTACCATGATCTCCTAAAGGTTTTCGTGGTTTGAATCCTTCTCGGTCATTCACTAGAGTTTTTCAGACATCAAAAACTAGAATCCTTTGTGCTCATCATAGTATTTTTCATTTAATGAGTGACCCAACCCCTTATGGTCTCTGGGTATAACCGCATTAGTCGAGCAATGTCAAACTAGAATCGCATGATTCATTATTTCCTCCTCTAGTTACCTTAGCGTCAACATTGAAGGGGTGGGATTTTTAAATAAGGATAATACCCCCCACACACCTATATTTTTCTGGGCGTTCTTGACTATCTCATTTATGAAGGGAACATTCACATCTCCAATCCTAATTTGCAAAGCACATGATCCCTATGAAAAATTGGTTCTTTTGGAAACTCCTAAGATGATTCTTAAAACTAGAATTATTTGCAAGAATTTTAGCTTCTAATATACGTAATTTTTTAGGATGCAAGACTCCTCTCTTATAGTCTTATGATCTTTACCATTATCTTGAATGTTTGGGAACTAGGACCATGGGATCATAGTTCTTTAATTTGTAGTAAAACATCTCGTTTACATGCATCTGTTTTTGTCTCTAAAGAACACAAACAATATATGCATCTTTTTTCATCCTTCACTAATGGTTTGATATTTTTTGAATGCATTCTTGCATTTCCAAGCAATGTTCACATCGGGTTATTCTGCAAAAACTCATTTATGTGGTGTGGGGGCCACTCCCAAATTGGGATCACTTTTTCACCACTTATTATAGAAGTTTTCATTAGAAACTATTTCCATAATTTTGAAAGAAACATGGACGGTTGAGAGATATTCCCCCTTTGGTGGGAATCCAACCATAGTGGACACAGCCAATACGGAATATAAACTAGCAGTAAAGAGTTTTTCAAAGGTTGACGAACAAAACCAAGCCAACCATGACCCTGCTAAATCTTTTCTCTTTATAATAGGGTCAAAATTCCATGAATATGTAATATATAGTATGATCCTCTGACGAATTGATCCAGAGAAGATAGAAATGAGATAAACTTCCTCATTTTTTCATGGATATTGGCATCATTTTTGAACCATTTTCAATTGATTTCTCGATCCATTTTCATCTCTTATTTGAGTTTATTTCATTTCCACAAACATCACCTACCACAACAAGTTGTATTAGAGGAATAAAATTCAAAACAAAAATGTTACAACGAATTTTTCTAATGAAAGGAAAAATGAAAGTCCTCGGATATTTTTCTAGGCCAAATTCATGAGGAGTGTGGAAGGATGATTCTAACGGAGCAAGCATAGTCCAAAATGGTGTTCAAACGAAACCAGTAGAGCTAGTTTAATTTTCAATCAAATCTAGGGTGATACAGTAAACCCTACAAGAGAATGAGACACTTTTCACACTAACATCATCTTTACTGTGATGGTTTAGGATACTATTCTAGTGAGTCACTTCATCTCCACATCATCAGATGATCTGGGCCATTGATACAGATTTAGCTATATCCCATCCAATTAAGCACAATTTTCAGTGATCTAGATGTCGATTCTAGCTATTTCAACCATTTCAGATGCATTATTTTGGTTATATTTTCAATATTCTCATTTTATAAAGTTGTTTCAAATGGGTACAACATCAAAAGTGGTAATCTTGTTTTGTTAAAATGATGATGGCTAGTATTACAGCCATACCAAAATTTGATATTGATAATTTCGATGGTCAGACCAATTTTGTCCTGTGTAAAAGAACATTGAAAGATATTCTAGTGCAGTATGGCATGATCAGACAATTGAGTAGAGAAAATCCCAATAGAACCATTGACGATGATTGTAAAGAGCTGAAGATACTGGTCCTGAGCACAATTCCACTATATCTAGAGAACGATGTAAAGTACTTGGAGTTAGATGAGACCTCACCAAAGGAGATCTGGAGGAATTGGGACCATTGGGGTATGGTTAATTCTCTCCCCAAAAGATTATTTTTAATGAATAATTTGTACATGTTGTGGATGGATGAGGGGTCAAATTAGTTGTACCACACCAAAAAATTCAACAAAATCCTGACACAATTATTGGGGCTCGGTGTAAAGATTTAAGTGGAAGAGATATCAATTTTTATTTTATAATCTCTACCAATATCATTTGATGGGATTGTGATGTCATTGCTTGTGAGGAAAAAAATTTGATCCTGGATGAGGTGATTGCATTTCTTCAAAATTTGGAGGAATTTTGAAGGGTTATGACACATTTAGGATAGAAAATCATGGTGATGCGAGATGATCAAAGTGGAAGAGCTAATATCATATGTGTGGATGTAATGAATGATGACCAAAATTGATGCCATGTGATCATAGAAAAATCATGTGTTTCTTGTCTGAGAAAAAGAGTCACTATAAAGGTGACTATGAAGACAGCAATGTACATGATTCTGAGAAAGATAAAGATGAATAAAAGTTTGTGAAAATCAAAAAATCCTTAAGAGATCTTGTTGTCTTTTTAACAATGGGAAGTTCACACATAGATGGTATAATAGAATATGGAAAATTTTAGTGTCGTCACTAAAAAAGATGCGGGCACATGAAGTGATAATGTTGAATTTTATAATGTCAGAACAAGAGGGATCAAAATCAAAACAATGAAAGTTGGATTTTTGATTTAGGGAGAAAAGTACACATATATAAAAGAAATGGTTTTATTCATACTTTTTTTAAAGGTGTAAGATTTAGTGAGGCTTGGTGATGGGTCAACATGAGCAGTTCGAGGAGTCTGTATAGTGAAATTGAATAAACATGACAGAGTAGTACAAAAACTAGTTGACCTAAAATTCATTCAGAGGAAGAGACTAAACAATGAATCATTAATTTGGATCGATGAAAAATGGTATATGATTTCCATATCGAATGGAGTATTGGAAGTATCATGTGGGGATGTCGTGATGCTTATTTGGATAGAGTCCCATATGTTATATCATTTTATTGGGATCGTAATTAGCTAGATATTGATTTATGATAGTGAAAGTGACACATCATATGACAAGAATAAGCATGTTTGATTTTCTAATGAAGTTTTTAATTCCTCCATGGAGACTATGGGTCCAGTTGCTACCCTAAATTGGGTGTGAGGGGAGATTTGTTGGGAAAACTCCCAAATTAGAGTGACTTTTTCACCACATATTATGGGAGTTTTTTTGTCAAAAACTATTTTCATCATGTGAAAGTAAACTCAAGAGGTTGTGGGAGATTTCTCCTTTGGTGGGAAACCAACCACAGTGGATGCATCCAACATTGAATAAAGCTGAAGACAGGGAATCTTTCAAGGTTTAGTGAACCAACACTTACCAACCTTGATATTGCTAAATTTTTTCTCCTTATAACAAGATCAAAAACCCATGAATCTATAATATATGGTTTGATCCTACAATTAATTGATCTATAAAAGAGATAAATAAAAGAGATGTCCCCTTTCTCTGGAGGACATAATCACCATTTCCAAACCACATTAAATTATTGTTTTGAGCCATTTCATTCTTTAGTTAGTGTTTATTTCCTCAAAACAAACATCTTACGCCACAACATGTAAAAATTGTGGTTGTTTTTCTGTAGTATGTTTCTACTAAAATATTTGAAGGTGGATCAAATTTTTTCTTCACATTTATTTATTCAAGTTGTAATATTGAGGAGAGTGTAATTATAGAACAAGCTTGATCTATTTAAACTAGGGAGCTTTCCTTGGTTTGTAGCGGGACCTTATTACAATTGAAGAGTCTTAGAAAAAAAATGGGGTGAGGAATACTCAATAATAACTATATAGGATTCCAAGAATTCATAGCCACCAATTGTCTTCTAGATTTGGGATACATAAGAAGTTGGTTTAGTATGTATAAAAAATAGGAAATGGATTAAGAGAATGTGTAATAGGTTGGATCTATTCTTATCCATCCATCAAGGTAATGCCACCTACACTCAAACATCCAGTATTCATCTCTAAATGGCTCTTTCAGGCCACTGAGTTGTAGTATTGTAGAAAAAATAGGATGAAAGAAGTATACAAATTTTTAATTCAATGAAATAGATGAGGATGGAGGACTTACATCGACAAGAACATGAATCATGGGAAACAATGGACCCGGTAACATTATGGGAAGGACATAAAAATTTCCTGAACACCTGAAGAATAAAAATCTATTATGGATGGAATGTAAATCAAATAATATCCTGGATGATATCAATGAAGACATAGAATTTCTGGAGGAGAGGCTTAATGAATGTTGGGATGATGTCAGTTTTTTCAAACCTAGTGTAAAATCAATGACTTCTAGTTGAAAAAATCCTAGAAATGGAAAGATCTTGGAGGTGAAAATCACACAACCTATTACTAAAGTAGGGTGAAAGGGACATAACATTCTTCTTGGATTTATTGAAGGAGTAGAAGGTATCAAAGAAAATAAAAATAAAATTGTAGGAAGATTTTTATATTATAGAGGTATAGGTGGCTAGGAAAATTTATCTTAATCATTTCATAGAGCTACTTGTAGGAGCCATAAGGTAAAATGGTGGAGGATCATGTGGGGAGGACAGGGAGGGGAATTTTATGAACTGCGTCCTGAGTTTGGTGGTAATCATGGTTAATGACATGTTGGTATCAGTTCTCGATGAGTGTCAGATAATGGAGTTAGTGTGTAACTTTAATCAAGAGAGCTCGTCATGCCCGAACGGTTTTCATGGATAATTTTATGTGGATGAATGGGATATTATTAAGGATAATGTGGCATAAGAAGTTATATATTTTATTAGATATTGTGGCTGAAATATGTCTATATGTGCTTCTAAGGTGTTTCTCATCAACAATATTAAGTATCCTACTAATCCAAACCATTATAGGCCCATATGACTCTCCAACTTTTCATAAAATTTCATTCACATTTTTTTTAACAGTATACTCAACTGTTTCAATCCAAGGCTAGTCTCATAGGATAAGAATAGATTTTTTCAAGGGTGTAGTATTCAAGGGAAGATATTAATAGATCAAGATATTATGCATGACATTAACATGAAAAATATAGTCTTGATCATCACTATTTAAGATGATATGGAGTAGGCATATAATTGGATTCAATAGAGTTTCATTTTCAAAATCATTATGGTGGTTGATTTTAAGGAGTGGTCATGTGATTTTTGATTTATCTACTTTGAATCCCCATGTATTTTTATTTATAGGATGGAAAAGGTCTTTAGTTTCTTCAAAATAATTAGAAGAGTACGGAAAGGGGATTTAAATTCACCCAAAATTTTCATTGTCATGCATTAATCCATTATAAGGAAAATCCACCATTGTTTGGAGGATGTGATGATAACTGCATTCATTAATAGATCTAGGAATAGTTTGATTCTTAATCTTAAATTTTATAACGATGTTATCTTTATTATAAATGGAAGGAAGAAATGTATATGTTTTTTCCTTCAGATAAGTGAGGATTATGGAAAACAGATTGGCCAAAGAATCAATCCATGAAATAGAAATGTGTTTGTCTGTAGAATTTTATCCAACTACCATAGTAGAAAAATAATAGAAAACTTAGGAATAGAGATGAGACACATTCCTATGGTGTACTTAGGAGCTCCTATTTCTGATGGGAGAATTATGAAGGATCTATTTTAAGACATATTTCTCAAAATATCAGGGAGGATCTTCAACAAGAAAAATGTTATCCTCTCATTTGGAGGAGGATTTATTTGAAAAAAAAAGACTTCAAACATTTATACCCATGCATGTGTTTTTGGAATCTCAAATCCCAAAGGGAACTACTATTAGGATTAAAAAAATATCTACAAACTTTATTTGGGATGGAAACTAGACCAAGAAGTTCCAGTGGGCATATTAGAAAAGTATGGATCTACCACTTGATGAAGGGGAAGCCAAATGGGTTGGATAGAATCTTGGAAATAGAATTATGAGTTAACGTCAATGATAACCAAATGGATTGGATCAAAAAATAAGAAAAATATTTAACAAAACATTAAGGAAGGGAAGATTAATGTTGGGTAATATATAAAAACTATGTACATGATCGGAAACCATTTTTAAGACTTAGTCGTAAATGATAAAGATAAAAAGGTTTATGTACATAACTATGGTTTATACAAGGTTATAGATTCCAATAATTTATTTGTTGTTTTTAATGACTGTTATTTCCTATTGTGTTTAATGAATATCTGCGGTGAAGTGGTATGGTACCTACTTTCTCCTCAAAATATCTTTTCAAATAAAAATTTAATTTTCAATAAAGGGGGTCCAACTTAGGTAGCATCTAAAATTCTATGAATTACATGAATGTGAGGCTGTCATGGGACATTATTTAAGGTATGTCATTATGGGAAACGTTCATGAGAAACATGTATGTGGATAAATGGGATCTCTTGGACACTTCTAGTAGGAGAATGACTAGTATGTCCAAATCCCTTATTCATCATTTAGAGATATTGAAGTATGAAGTCTGATGGTTGGTGGGGTGAGAAGACATCAAGTAATGGGATGATAAATGGGTGGGTGAGGGTTTTTACATCTCGATGTGTCTGTTTCCATACATCTCATTCACGGAGACAAGCCTATTCCCTAGCATTATTAGTTTCATACATAATAAAGAATAAAATACCTTACATGATAATATAATCATGAATCAAGATCCATATATATTTATTTTTAAAGACTATGCTATGTGATTTTCAACATTTTTGATTGTATAGGAATGATACATGTAGGAAACAGATAGGTTGAATGGGCCATAAGCATTTAGTGTAAGGATATTTTGACCAAGATGAATTTTTTGATGTTGCATTTTAGGAATCAGACATTTCCCACTATTGATAATTTCCAGATGAATGGTGTTTTTATTACTTCACAATGATGGTGTGGTGAATCACTTAGACTACAGACCACATGGATCCTTTCCTTTAAAATAGATTGGGATTTCGACAAAAATAATTTCATGAGTCTGGATCTGGTTTTGATAGGGGCTGGTGAAGCAATCAACATATTCTTGGTAGGAAGGTTTCAGGATATGGACAATAATATAAGTAGGCCACCATTCTTTATGGCTGGTTGAGTCCTTTGGGATGAAAGGAATATGGAAAGGGAGGGAATAGGTTTATTTTCTCTATAATTTCAGTTTTGTGTGATGCACAATGTAGCATAACTTGGAAACCATATTAATGAAGGTGGAACATCTCCCATGCTTAGGAGATTTATTATAATGTATTTTTCTACTAAGATAGAATGAAGTTTAAGGATCACATGCATATGGGTTAAATGGATCTTTCAACACTTGGGGAAAATGATGAACATGGATGTATCATGTGTTTCTAGTTTTACAAAGGGAGGGGATCTTTTTTAATATTATATTTGATCGATGATCCTATTATTTCACACATACTATGGATCAGGTACTTTCTTGGGGGATAAGGTTAGAGCAAGGGAAATTAGTATTTCAATCTACAGGCTTTACAACAAAAAATTCAATGGAGTGGAATCAGATTTTAGTGTTCTAGTTTGGAAGATCTAAGGAAATTATAGGTGTCCTTGGAATTTGTAAACTTTTGTGAGAATATGTTGGAAACACATCTCTTTGGGTATTAGTATTGGTCACACCTAGAAGGAATATAATTATTCAAATAATCTTTGGACAACAAGGGGTTCACATGTAATGTTTTTATTGTATATTATTGTATTTGGTCCTTACCGAAAGATTTCCTTCTCAATATTAGTGATGATTCTGTAGAACACAAACGTTCCCAACCCTCCATATATGGGGATTCCATATTCCATTATTCTCATCATAATAAATTGAATTTTGATTGAAAAATATACCATGTTATGTGACCCATGCTTAACATACATATGTATTCCATAATTTTAATGAAAACTAATACATCTCATAATAAATCACACATGAGAAGCATAAAGGTTTTTCTACTTTAGAGAATTTATATATAATAGAAATATTTATAAACAACATTTATCATCTCTTAATATTATTATTCATTCATGGTACTCTTATAGACTTTTCATAATTAATAACTTTCTTCATAACCTGGTGAAATATAAATGTAAAAAACGTTTTACCAATCAGTAATGATAAACATGGGAGATAAAAAATAAATATCATAATAGAAAATACGATGACTATAAAGTCATGAGAGCATGATCATTAGTTGTTGTAATCACATCCAATTAGTCATATTCCATAAACAATGAGTCTTGGCATCAGGATTTGGAATAAGTGTGAGAAAATATAATTCATAAATAATTATCCATGAGGGATTGTCAGAAAAATAGGAATATAGATTCCATATGAGGCATACACATAAGTGAATATAATCATTTCCTTAATCAAGGATTGGTTCCAAGACTAGAATCCCATAGTAGACAGAGGTCCCAGGGTGATTGGGTTCACACAATAGTCCTTTTAAACCTTAGTGGATAGTGTCCCACAGTGTATTGAGTTCACTCCCCCATCCCATGAAATATTATCTCATTAGATTTAATTCTTTTCCAAATGCATTTAAGTTCTATATAATATCATTCCCATTCATTATATAATGAAGAAGATACATATGTGTAACATAATGGGATAAATAATTCATCATTTCATTATGGATTAATTAACTTATTGTAATGAAATGAGTCAAATGGGAACTTATTTAAAACATAAACATTATAATCCATTCAGTGAATTAAATTGGACGATTTACTTAAATAATATCCCAAATTATTCATAGAAACCAATAAAGAGTGGAAAAGTAAATTCAAAATAATTTTATAAAATCATTATAATTATTATTTGAAAACCAAAAATAAATACATTTTTATTTTTGAAATATTTAAAAAAATATAGAAAATAATGTAAATATTATTTTTCTTTAAAAAACTAGGAAAATTTAAAAGAATACAAATAAAATATAATAATTTTGATACAAATTCAATAATTTCATGCATTAAATGGTAAAAAGAATTATTTTCACCCCTTTATAAAGAAAATTGAAATTAACTTATACCAGATATATAAAAAAGATTAATTTTAAAAATAGTGATAAAAAACTAATATAGTTAAAAACTAACATAAAAAATTTATTTTATTATATAATAACATTCATTAAAAAATATATATAACTTTTACTCTAAATAAAATTAATTATAGCCTACAGAATGAAATAAGGACATATTTTTTTTAAATAATTATTTTCAACTTGTTGAGTAAGAAAGAGGGGAAAATAGAATTAACACATAAAGAACCTAGAAATAACAAAATAAAAATATTATATATGGGTTTTATTAGATAAATAATATATAATTCCTTAAATGGAAAATTGAAACATAAACAGTCCCAATAAAAAGTGATATTTTACCATAAACTCATACCAATTTCTTCAGTTTAGTTGAATAAACTATAAAATCATGTATAAAAATTTTATTTATATATTATACATATAATATTTAAATCTATATTACTATATATAAATCAATTATAATTTATTTTATCATATTTATTAATATTACTTGGTTAAAATAAATATTTGGGTGTAAATTGATTCATTATCCATGCATATTTTGGTTCAACATTTCATGTCCTTGATTATTTCTCATTATTTCAAAACATTAATCAGGTCATAAATATAATATATATTAAAAATATACTCTTTTATAACCATATTTATATTCCAGTGATGAAAAATTAAATTCAACAATTCATTGAGGTGTAGACTATATGTATACACAAGTGATGTTTTTAATCATTTAATTCAAGGACAAAAAGAAAGGTAGATCATAATTTTAATTTAAATAATCATAATTATAGAACACATATCATATTTATTAATATAATATATATATATATATATATATATATATATTCTGATCCATGTGATGTGGTTATTTAAAAAATTACTTCATGGAGGTGGTAGTCTAAAAATATGCACGAGAAGCGTTTTAATTTATCATTAGAAGGAAATGAGATAGATAATTATTGATCCATCAAAATAATAGAATTTTATTATACTAGTGATAATAATTACAATATTTTTTAGGTTTTTATATAATATTTTGATTATTTTTAAGATGAAATGAAGTCGATTGAACTCTGTTAAGATGATTTCAAAGTCCAGTGGTATCCCATTTTTTATCCCTTTACAATCCTTCAGGGGTTTTTCTTATGGTGAGAAAAGAACCTAAATGTAATTTATTGGAATTATGGGAAATTTTATAGGTATATATTTTGAGCTAATGTGATCACATTATAGTGATATCTGATGAGATATGGTCCAATTTTATAAGTGAGAGGGGTGTTACCATTGTAAATATTTAGTACATCAATATATAATAAAATTAATATTCCATGAGAGTGGATCCGTTAAGCAAAATTTTAAATTTATGATTATGTGTGGTATAAATAATCTCATCTAATCAAAAAAATACAAATATTTTCTAATATTTTAAGTAGTATCACTTATTCACCTATATTTAATCATTTTAACTTTTACCATGATGGAATAACATATACCATAGATACATTTTTTTATAAAAAGAAATTAAATTTAAATTATTTAAAAATAATTTATCATGATTATTCCAAATATTTTATCCTATTTCATTAGAATCAATTTCTCATGGTGGTAGAAATTATTTATAATATATTAATAAAAATGTGTAAAAACTAGTTATATAAAATGTATTTTTGAAGAATAAAATTAATATAATTTTTCATATTACATACAATAACCATTATATGATTGTTAATTTATTAAATTGAATATATAATCGAAAAAGATCATTAAATTCATTTATGGATAGTGATTAATTTAAAATTTTAAGAAAAAATATGTATTTCACACACAAAAACCGATTTTAAGTCACTTTTAACCTTATGATGATTTCATATTCATTTAAAACCAATTGATAAAAAATATATAAATTATTATTTATTGGTTAAATTTATAAAAACCCCATTTTCAAAATAATAATAAAAAAATTATGTTTTAAATAGAAAAATATTATAATCCATTTTTTGTAAACCAAACATTCTCCTTTAGTCCAGAATTATAAAAATAGTACTCCTAATCTTTAATTAAAATTTTCATAGAAGTACTAAATTTATATTATTAATTATTACATTAAATTTATAAATAAATTTTATTTATATCATTCCTCAAGAGAATTAAATCTAACCAAAATACATAATTCAACTAAATAGTTTAGAATATTCTATTTATAATCAATTTTTTCTTACGTGAATTTAACCCCTATTATTTTAAAAATTCATTTATTTGTAAATATCATTTAAAAATTCAATAATGTATTCAATTCTATGTTGTATTAAATAATTAATCAGTTATTATTGTTTTTTATGCACCATAATCTATAAAACACAAATAATTTATTTTAAATAAATATTAATAATAAAATCATGATGTGTTATCAGAAAACATGATTTAAATTTTCTTTGCAATAAAAATCATAGATCCCCAATTTTTAATAATGGTTGTTGATCTCATATGATAGGTGTTGTGAATTTTTTTAATAATGTTAATGGAAATTTTTTGGAATGATGAGCTTCAAAAATAATGGAGCATTACATATTAAAGGATGTGGAATGATTCTGCTCAATGATAAAGAATTGATGAATTCTAATGTTATTAATTTTAATTGTCTCTGTAATATTTTATTAAGAATTATTGAGTTATGTGAATTTTTATTGGAGGTCACATTCATTTGGAAGGGAAACAAAATCAATGAAATTTATATGAATCTTTGAATAAAGTTTTAAGACCTAATAGAAATTTATATCATATTGATATCAATAAAAAAAGTCTATTATCATAAGATGAACAAAAATTACATGGCATCATAGGCTTGGACATATTTATTAAGTAATTTTAGAGAACATAAAAATTTTAAATAATCTATGTATATTCTAAACATGAAGATATATAATGAAAAGTCTTTTTAATTTTTTCTGAGGAAATTATTTTACGTTCTATGTACATTATAGAATAAGTTGGCATCTGGTTTCTAAATATCATTGAATCTGATGTGTGTGTTATAACTAGTCAGGATGGAACCTATCGATAGAGTTATAACATCCTATATAAATATTATTATAGTAAGGTGGGAGTTTCAATTTTCAAACATTCAAAAAAGATAGTGTTTGATTATATAATAAGGATCTAAAGAAGAGTTTTCAATGAAACTAGAAGGATGATACAAATTATAAGACCAGATATTAAAATTATTTAAATATATTTTGAGGTTGAAACTTATCTATAAAAGCATATTATTAATCATTGTATGTTTCATCATTGATAACTATATAAAAAATTAGGTTATTAAAAGGTAAATTTTCGTGGTCAAAAATATTTTAATGATATTATTGATTGATAGTGGCATTTCATTCCACTATTGGAAACAATAATTTCAACTGAATTTCCATTAAAAAAATATATTATTCTTTAATGTATGGGTATATATGATTCCATATTAAATGTGGCATAAAATGAAACCCTTTTGGCATAATTTCATTGTATTTAAATTAAGGTATTTTATATGAAATAAAAAATTAAATCAATGATAGTGTAGTGATGTAGTGTATGAGGGTAGTTTATTTAGCTACTCAAAAAGGGTATGGACTAAAAATGTTTCAATAAGTTAAAAAACATTATTTATGATATGGGTGATGTGAAATTTTTTGAAATAATGCCTAATCCACTTCTATAATTTATCTTTATGAATAATGTTCTCATTAAAGTGATGAACCAATTAAATATTTAGCATAAACTCAATAAAGTTATGAAAATGATAATTATGAGAAGGAATTTTTAAAATAAAACATTAATGGTATAATTCCACCAATAACTAATTCATGAAGAAAAATGTCTCATGTTAGTCAATGGAATACCAATGGAGAAAAATATAATCTAACTCAAACTCAATGGTTGAATATAGTATAGTACATTTCTCTCTTATGGAACATCGAACCCCTATCATTTAAGTAAGTGAAAAAATAAAGATTCATGGACTAAATCCATGAATGAAAAAATAGTTAAAAATATTAAAAATAATACATAGTTGTATTTTAATGGATTTTAAAAATATAAATTATTTAGAATGAAGTGCATATACACAAAAAAATATACATGAACATGAAAATGTAATCCATAATAAATCAAGACTAGTATGAAAAGGATATCCTTAGATTGTAGGTTTTGATGTTGATATGAATTTTATACTTATAAACTTAATGGAACATATTATATTCTTATTTTATGTTGTTATCCATAGAATGTTTAATATGTTTAAGATTTATTAAAATATTTAATTTCTGAATGGATTCATGAGTGAATATTTATATATCGAACAATCAGTTTGACTTATTCTCAGAGATAATGATGCTAACTTGTGTCGGTTGAGAAAATATTCATATATCCAAAATAAAGATCCTTTTTCATGGTATTCAAGGCTAGAAACTTTTCTAATATATATGGAATTAAAATGAAAAGGGTTTGACAAAAACATCTTTCTGTAATTTTTTTATTAAGAGAATTTTACAGTGTTGGTGTATGAATATAAAATCATATTTGAATTTAGTTGATAAAATTTTCTGGAATGAAATGAAATATTAATGCATGAAAAGTTTAAAAATTCAATAATTAGGGTGTTTCAAAAATTTTATGTGGATTTATATTAATCAAAATAAAGGGATTCCATACAATTAAAATATCATGTATAGAGTAGAAACCTTAAAAAAAATTCCAATATGAGAAGTGAAATTCTGTTTTTACTTTGATATAAATTGGAACAAAAATGTAATAATTTTGATAGTGATGATGTAGAATAAAAAATATACAGATGTATCAATGATTGATTACACTATATTACTGGGACTATGATTTATATTTTTTTTCTACATTCTTGAAAATAAGGATTCAATGTTTTCCCAATAATGAACATCTCACTATTGCTAGAAGAATAATGATGGGTCTTCAAGGAAAATTACATTGTAGATTGTTATTTATACCTATAAATGACATGTATTTATTATAATATTCAGATATTTATTTCACTATTGATATTGGGGATAAAAATTCTATACATGAATGATCCTTTTTTTCATTGGGAATAATTTTATTTTTTGGTTAATTAGGAAACGAGATTCTAATTCCTTATATATAGTAGTGGAAGAATATTTTCAAGTAACTGATGAATATATATTTCTTATTTTTATGATGAAATGGTAGGGATTCATTTTTGATGTTGTAAAATATTTAATGATTGTTTAATGTGATGAAAAAATTCTATTATGTTATCTAAATTTTTGGTTCATCACTTACATATGATGAACATTGAAATCTAATAGAATTTAATAATGGATAATGTGAACAACAATACAGTGATGCTTTAATTGATTGGACATCAATATCAAGTGGTTCATATTTTCAGAAACCCATTAGTGACACGTATATTTGAAATTAATAGTTTGTATGTTTGAGATCTGATACTTTTCTTAAACTAATGAGGTTAGAATTCCCTCACTCTCCCTTTTTTATCTAATTTTACATCTATAATTTATGTGTTATTGAAAAATTATTTGTATAATGTAGTGTAAAATAATTAATGACATACAATTTAAGAGGATTTTTTAGGTAGACAATTCCTCTCTAAAAATCATATTCTTCAATGTAAAGATTTTTATTTTTTGTTGTTTCTGACAGTAAGATTTTTCACACATAGGATTAGGGAAATTATTTAAGGAAATTTAATTGACTATAGAAATTATAAAATGATGAAGAACCCATTGTATTATATTTTAAAAGGGGGAGTGATAAACTATTTTTTCTTAGGGAAAAAGTGATTCCTTCGTGATTGATTTTTAAAAATAATGTACAAATTTATTATTTCCAAAAAAATGAAATAGCGTAGAATGTTAGGCTAGATTGTGTTTTTTGATGGGATTTTTTCTAAAAATATTTTTTTACATTAATATTTTTTAAATATTTTTTAAAATGAATTTTAATTAACTATTTTTGGTATGGGGAATTTATAATTCTGGTAGATGAAGGCCAAAACCACCCCTATAGAAACGGAGAAAAACATGCTTGGAGTTGATGTTTAAAATTTTTAAAGGCATGGATAGTGTGTAAGCTTCATATAAAATTACATGTCTAATTTTTTGGGTATATGGATAAACAATTACCAATATCCACACTACAGTAGTTTTGTGTGTCTGAAATAGAATTTAGGTTTGACTATTTTAGTTCTATAGAGGAAAAGTGCCACTATGAGGTGGCACTGATATTAGTCTAAATGCCAAAAAATGTGGCTCCAAAGAAGAAGTGATACGAGCACATGTTAGTGATAAAGTAAATGAAAAACCATGTCATAGTTTTGTACCTTGTATAATAAGTACTATGTGGGAAATCACAGTGATCCTCTAACCATGTTAAGGCCTAAAAGATTTGTTCACGAAATTGATGTAATGTTTTGGTTAATAAGAATCTTCATCCTAATTCCATTTATAATTTGGGATTTTACTTAAGTGGGTTATTCCACAATATTAGTAACCACATTTTAGAGTAAAAATATTTGATATCACATAAGTAATTCCATGTTATATGTATTAAGGATGAAGGAAATTCCATAGAGGTGACAAACATATATTCAGTGGCTCTTGAAATTTTGAGAATTCTGGTCATTGAGAATGAACTGAGTCTCCACATATGTTATAATAATTATGAATTTATAGTACTAATCCATATTTTAATCCCTACATCATAAATTTTGAACATTATAAATTTGAGAGGAATGATCTCACTCAATCTATTGAACATTTCATCATGAATATTTTCCCCATTCCCAAGACACCATGAAGGCTAAATAATGGTTAAAGATAAATTATCTAATTGTTGCACAAAGGTCTTTGTTGCACTATCCTATATGGTTTCTACAAATTTCAAACAGCGTTAACGATGTGGCTATATCTTGGAGGTATATTGGATAGTTAAATATTATAAATCATCCAATTCAAATAGAATATTAGAGACTTTATGTAATATTATTCTAGTAGAGGATTTATGTAGAAGAAATATGGAAGTTAATTGAAGCATAAAATTAAAATTTTAAATTATAAAATTTATAGGATATAGGGAAAGTTGTTGTGTTGAAAAAAATTGTAAACATAAAAGTGAATAGAATAAAATAATTTTTAATATTATATAAATCATAGTATCATTAACTATCTAAATTAGATAAGAGAAGGGTGTGAGATAATAAATCTATTAATGAATAATCTTAGAAGAAAGTTTTTTTATGCATATTGTTAAAGATCTAGAATTAAAGAACCAAGACATAATGAAAAACATTATGTTGGTTATTATTTTTCATTGATAGAAATTTAATAAATTTACATATGTTTTGATTTCATAATTATATCCCTATTGAAGGTTGTGAGTGGAAGAGAAAACTATTTTTTAGATATTTTTTAAATAGATATCTCTTCATAAATATGTAATCATATAAGAATAATGTAGTATTTTACCAGTATACCAAGACATTGTAGGCAGGTTCTCAGTGGATTATCCTCTAATACTTTTACCACAAAAAATTTAATTTTTTCCTTATATGTATATATATATATGTTACATTATGATTAAAATATTATTTCTTTTTTCTTTTATTATAAGAATATAAGTTTCAATTTGATCTAAATAGATGAAAAATTGTATAACTCCAATCCTCCACCCACAAAGATAGTTTGTATAGTGGGAATGAGGTATAACACATGTCCATTAAACAAAGTTTCTTTTTATCAAGCCTTTACCATTCTTATTTCTTAATTACATGAAGATTTAAGCCTTTTATGGTGGATTCAAATAATTTTGAAATATGAGATCTTCAATATTTATTCTCCAAAATCCAAAAATACATTTCTATAAATTTATTATCCTGGACCATTCGTTCTACCAAAATCATTCCATAAATTTAAGAACTAAACACATAATAAATTTAAAGGATAAAAAATGTAAATTTTACTAACTAATATGAAGAAAAAATATCCAATTTATCTAAATGTTTTCAAACCATAAGATTATGCACCAAACTTTGTGCCCAAAATCCTACTATACGGAGGAAATATATCAGTTCAAAAAATTTGGAATATGGATCTAAACATCACGAAAGAAATGATACATGAACTTGATATACCATAACTAACAAAAAAATCACCACATCCATAATGCAGATATATCTCCCACATGATCTTAGAACATTAGGTAAAATAAACCAAGAAACAATATAGAGGAAATGACAGTAATTAATTAAATATTTTGGATATACTCTTCCTATATGTTAGAACATTGATGATTTATGATACTAAAGGTTTGAAAACTTTACAATGAAATCACTATACAAAAATTGGTCGTGTCCACCTATACATAGTATGATATTATCAGTTTTAAATGTTTCACCGCCTTTTAAACATCAAGGGAAGATCTATTTTGATCATGGACACGTTTGGTTCCCTGTAGGTCTCACATCCTCAAACTCCATTATCTAGTGAAGAGTAAACTCTTCAAAAGTCTCTCTTATCATTATTAAATGCCCAATTTCTTATTATTTTTGCACACTGTTGTCTAAACCACATATTCCTTTATCGATCTTCAATAACAAAAATCATCCTCGTATATTTTACCTGAGTTCCCAATTTTAACTTTTTGGACGCAATGAAATGGAACTTCAAATAAAACATAGAAAATTTTAATCTATGTGTTACTCTTTTAATCCATGTTATTTTAGAATATACAAAGCCATGTAATGGAATATGTGATGAGAAGAACACATGTGAACCTCTATGATTAATAAAACAAGAGAACTATCAAAAATAAGGAAAAATAGAGAATTTTAATCACCATATTTACTTTATCACAATAGAAATAAGACTAAAGTACCTTTCCTTTATATTTATAGTAGTATTAAAATTCCATATAATATAATAAATGAAACAAATAACACTCAAGGAGCTGTGAAAATGTGAATTTAAATGGTATTTTGTGCATTAAATAGCTTCCAAATGTGGATTAGGTTATAAAATAACATCGGATAATCATTAATATTCCGATAAATGGGTAAAAGTTTCAAAGATGATTTTTAAATTGTATTTTTATGATGGACTATAAGATTCTATTACATAATTAAACATAGATTTTGATTTCATCAAAATCGGGCGCAAATCACATTTGGAATTTATTATTTCTATGTGTTTTTGTATTAAAACTATAAATAAATATTTTAATAATTATAATTACAAATTAGTTATTTGTTAAAAAAACTAATTACTTAACTAAATATTTCCAATTCACAAACCAAAAATTTTATTCACATTCACTGAAAACATAAACATTTGAATACATGGAATAATAAAATTACCTTAAAAATCATTATTAGTATTGTCTTATGGGTAGACACAATAGACCTTCATAATGTTATAAATAATTATAAATCCAATTTATAATCATAAACTATAATCAGTTTCTAGTAACACATTTTATAACCCAAATTAAAGAGGTTTTTAGTGTGATAAAATACCTTACATGTTCATTCGAAAAGATCTGTCATCATTAACATCAGGACAAAGAATAAGACCTAGATAATTTTAACCATGTATAGATTATCTCATTACCAAGTTTATAATATGGCTAAATATTATACAATTTCATCACATGAAATTATTATTCAATTTCCATCCATGTATTCAAAACTTAGTTGAGGGATATGATGTAAAAACTAACAACTTATGTATAGAAAAATCATATCTTTGTTAATTAAATCATTAAACCTAATTAGTATTATTTTTAATTACCTTTTTTTAATAAATATTTTATAATTAAATTAAATAGATATTTATGTATGAAATATCCCATGTATAGAAACTATTAAAAAATATCATGATGAATGATACATTACCAAAAATCTCTAAATTAACACCAATGAAAATATGTTGTGTAATTTAATAATGTGAATATTTATAAACTAATTACATATTTAATATGTAAAATTGGTAAATTTAAAAAAAAAAATTGAATTTATTATTAAATAATGTTTCAAATTATAAGTCACTAATTCAAAAGATGGATCATTTGAAATTTTTAAATTTAAAAGAATGAAATCAAAATGATAAATCCTTAAATTACAAGATTTTGGAATATTCATCTCATATTGGGTGAGTCATTTGTCAATTGATTTATATTAAGATCCCTATAAATCATCCACATGAGCTTTACCAATGTCATGGTTTCTAATTATTCAATTCTTCTTTTTATATTTTAGATAATCAAAAGGTTTTATGATGTCCATAGGATCACGAGAGGAACACTTAAATAATTTAGGGGATAATATCAATTAAATATTGGTATACCTTCCACATCCAACTCTATTACTTGATAGATATGAATATAGATCTCAAAATTATTTTTATGTTATTGGAATTCAATTTGATAATGTAAATTGTTTTATTAATTGGGTTAAACACTTAAAATTTTCTTTAGTCCTTTAATAAGTGTTAGCATAAAATGTTTATCATTATGTCATATATGACTTAGTAAACTTATTTTGAATTCCAAAAATATTTAACTACCCAAATCTTACCCTCCAACATATCTTAAGAAAAAATATGTTTGACCGACTTGGATAATTCTTATATAATATTCCTAGATAATTTTTAGGATTAATATTAAATTGAAAAAAGATTTTTCTTGTATTAAATTTTTTTACTTAAATAACTTCAAAATTTCTCAAGAAATAAATTCAATTCTCATCATTCTAATCATAAATAATATATAATTGAATTTACATTTTTTTACTTTCGATATTTTACACTTAGACATTTACATACCCATGTACACGGGTCTCACATTTCTTAAACTCTAATTCATATTAATTGGGGGGACATCTTGATACACTTCATGTATAACCCTACAGGCCCTTATTTAAATATCATTTAGTCATATAACCTAATTAAGGGTGGTATACAGAATCATATCTATTGAAACATGAGACACCCTGATAGGAGATGGGTGAATAAGGGTAACAAAATTATTTTATTCTTTAAATTATTTTTCAAATTATTGTAAGAACCTATTAAACCTATTCTATTCAATCTAACATCCACAACAAACACATATTCTGATATTAAGAACACAATTCATAGTGGATTTCTATTTGGTTCACCACAAAGGTCTAGTCAAATGACTATACACCAATGATTATTTATCCATCCCAAAATCCACTACGATTTATTTTTTTTATTTTAAAAATTTCTATCCACGGTCACTCCGTTCAAGGGGAACTACCTTAAAAAATAATTCAGGTTCATATCACTGCCTCCCTTATTCCACTTTTAAGAAATCCTCATTAATCGTTGCTAGAAATGAAATCTTCCTTAATTTAACAACTTGAGGGTAACTTCTTTATCGTAATAAAAATGATGAGTATGTTTCATTATTCATTCCATATTATGATTCCCACATGTGATACATGTTCTTTATAATAATCACTTGATATAATTTCATAAACTTTTGGATCCAAGAATAAAAAAGAAATAAGTTCCTCATTTTAGATTGTTCATTTTTAACTATTCTTTGAGATCCCCCTTCTATAAAACATGAATATTTCAATTTTACCCTGTACTTCACCTCACAAACAAGATTCATGGAACACCTATTGAGCTATATGTGTTAGTAAACACAATTATAAACAACATTTCACAAAATAATTCACTAAACCCCCTTCATAGTCTATATCATTTTAATATTTTTTGAACATATAGCTTCATTATTAGACACTCTTCAAGATTACTCTTCTTATAAAAATAATCCTAATATGAAGACACTTCTTGCTATGTAGTCGACCAAACATCTCTAATATTTCAACGGAATTAAAGATCTTAATATTCTTCTCTTCAAAACATAATGGTGAGATTAGCAGGGTATTTATAGGAAAACATAAATTCAATAATACTATTCATGGAAATTATACATAAGATTCTCTACGAACAATCGTAAATTCAAAGTGGTCAAACCTATGCAGTACTTCCCAAAACACCATCTCCAAACACAAACAAAAAATGCTAATAATGTTCATATAGATCATTTTATAAGTGATTCCACTTTCTTGGATCAATCTAAAATACATCCATTCCCTCATAAATAAACCAATGAATTATGAATATTTTTTCGACTTAGGATAACTCCATTATGGTTTTCAAACATATTATTCGGGAAGAATGATTTTTCCAAAAAATTATTCAAGGAAATATCTATTTCACTTCATAGAATCTTAGTATGGTTTTCATAGGCGATACACATTTCTCATAATAATTATGTGGTTTGTATTTTGTTCCATGAAATAATATTCATAACAAAATAATGAAATCCAAATTTTTATGACTAAAAATTAAAAAAATACTATAGAACAATACAAATAACAAACATCATTTGGGATTATATATTCTATTTTACAACATCTATTAGTGTTTAAATTCTATTTATTAACCTGAAATATAATTCAAAAAACAATAAATTAGTAAAATCTATCCTAGATCCCCTTGGTTTTAACATTCTCCCAGATAGGGTTTATTTATAATCAAAATTGAAATTAAATTCTATATACATTATCCAAATCATATGGAAAGAATTCGAATTATTTATCTATCACTTAATATCTGAATGAGATTTACATTTTGCAGAAAAAAAGATCTCATTATACCACTCGATTCATAATTTCATTCCTTATTACCACACTCCAACTTCCTTAAAGAATCATAAACTCCCTCTAGATGTGATATCAGTTCTCCATGTCACCTCCATTAAATTTAAGAATCATTTCCCACCCTTTAACAATAAACCAAAAATATACCTACTAAACATGAAACACACTAGATAGAAAATAAGACCAAAAATGGGATAGGGGAACTTCCAAACCCCCAGAAGGAAGAGGTAGGTTATTTGACACCTAGGTTTAATCAATGTTTCTCAAACATGGTGTTGGAAAAAGGATTAGTCATAACAACTTACACTTACTCTGTTGTTCCAAAAATATCCATTCTAATAACTCATTATTCCATTTTTTATTTAATAAATTATTATTTTATATCAATATTCTTGGTATAATAGAGTTGAATGGGGTTTTTCATGGGCTATATTTCACTTTTCATATTAGAAAACCCCACAATTAGTTTTTTGAATTGTTCCACCATATCTTATAACTATTTCTTCGTACCCATTTGTTTTTTTCATGACTTGATCAATGAAATATATTCTACCACTACTGTGCTCAATTATTTGATTTCCTATTTATTAATCATCCAAAAGAAACATTTATACCCAATAATGAAATCACCACCACTTGTAGACTTATGGTCCACAACATATCCTGACTAGTATATTTTAGTTAATGTTGAAAACCCATGAAATTTTACTCCATGAATTAATAATCCAAAATTTAGAGTACCTTGTTGAAGGTTTCAGGTGCAGCGGAAGAGCGTTGGTGGGTGTAACCAACATTATTTTTTGTGTTAACAACGATCAATCCGAGATCCTTCACGATAATAAAACATTGTATCTTTGGAATAGAACGAAGAATGAAAAAAAAGATGGAGTCCTGGAAGTATAAATATAGGATCATCATATGTTGGTTATAAATAATTTAACTAATTGACAAGAATTAACTAGATGGAATTATTTCTTTGTTAATATATCAAGTTGTAAAGACCTTGAAATTTCAAAGAAATGTTTTTTAAAATACTTTTAAATTTTACGAGTATGCAGTTTCTGACGGCACCTGATTCTGAGGCCCGGTGTGCCCAGAATAATTTTTAAAGTTTAGCTCGGGTACATTCAGTGAATGAATGAGTGGGTTTTTGTATATTTTGAAGTGGTTATTGGAATTTGAATCTGATGGAACCGATGAACTCGTAGATCCAGTATTTTCTTAAGGGTACCTTTACTGTAGTTGCATTTTGTGGGGGTTGAAAGTTATTTTATGGGGTTTATTCCTATGATTAAATAAAAATTTGGGGGTGCACAAATTTTATTTTATGAGGTGGGGCCGACACAAGCCCCAACCTTTTAACTACCCATTAATTCTCAACTATTTACTTTTTCAACTCCACACATTTATTATGGTAGAGCCATCCCACCTCTCTCTTCCCATTAATTGTGCCCAATCTCATAATTAATGTCAGTGTTAATTTATTTGGCACCGTGTTGGAATTAATAAGAATGGAATGACAATTATTTTATTTGAAGAGCCCCTTTTCCTAGTGTTAGCATATCACATTTGGGAAAGGGCTCTGGAGAATTAAGAAAAGGATATCCTTCATCGACGAATAACATTGTTCTTCGACGAAGAACACCCCCGGCGAAGAACGCGAAGAACACCCCCGGTGAAGAACGTGAAGAACTTATTTCTTGGATGCACCTCGACGTCAAGGACCCTACGTCGCCTATGACAGCAACCCTTCCTCCATCATTGATGGAATGACACCGTTCTTCCGCGACACTCGTCTACCACGATGCTCTTCTTCCGCGAATCGACGACGTACGACAACAACTTCGGGGTAAGGGATTTTTATATATCATTTATGTGATTTATACTCCCGAATATAGCGTTTAATTGTTGGGTGATGATTTGATCCACTAACGCAGTGGGTACAGACTAACGAAAAAGTCTAAACCCACCATTAATTTGTACTTGATGCGCGGGGTGTTTGGTGACGATGAAACGGGACCGCAAAGCAATTTGGGGCCTTCACAATGGATTTCGGGTCCCGAGACGACCGCAGGCGTAGACATGAGATAAAACGGACCACCGGAATGACTATGGTGGCCCGCGGAAGACCCCAGTGGCACGGGTCTCTGGCACGGCGACCCCGGCGGCCGGAGGTGGTGGCCTGCACCGGCCGGCCTCCTGGTGGCAGTGGCACCCCAGCGTGTCGCCGGCAGAAGGTCACTGCGGCATCGACCACTGAAGCGAGGGAAGGATCCTATGGCCATGCGGGATCCAGGGGAGATAGCAACACCAGCCTGGCACCGCGTTCACAGAACAGAGGGATGTGCCCCCCACTCGGCCTGTTGGCCGAGCCAGCACACCCCCCCCCCCCACCCACCCCCCCCCCCCCCACCCAGCTGGGCTAGGTCAGGTCACGTGAACCGGTCACGCCGACCGGGCCGGGCCGCGCCCAGCCAGGCCGGAGCCAGACCCAGGTCGGGTCGACCTCGTTCGGGCCGACCCAGGGGGGTTGGGTCGGGTCGGACAGGGCCCAGACCCCCATATCAGACCGTTTTTCGGTATTTTGCACATAACTTGAGCAACGAGCCTCTGATCGACGCAAATTTAGTTGCGTAGGAATCCTTGGATCAAGACGGTCATTTCGGGATATTACACTTGAGGTTTATGCGAAGTTTGGGTATGGCCGGGTTGGTTCGAACCCGAAACCAACCGTGCCCTTGGAGCGGAAACGCTTATATCTTAAGCACTAGATGTCTGATTGACGTTCCGTAAACTACATTGAATTCCTTTTGTCGAGAAGGTTCTTTTGGAATACTCCACTTTAGGATTGTACATAGTTGTAGTACGGTCGGGTTGGTTTTAGCTTAAAACCCAACTGAGCCCCTGGAACGGAAAAGCCAATAACTCTCAGATCGGGCGTCTGATTGACACGCCCTCTGTCGCGTTGGGTTTAATTTAACGAGATAGAACGTTCGGATACCACAAATATAGACTTCGTGATTGTTTATGTATTGACCCTCCTTTCTCGATGAGCAGACCCTCCCTGAATCGAGCGTGCTGTGTGCGGGAACCCTAGAGCTCGCTGCGACTGCATCAACTATTGTACTGGAATTCTTCATGGGTTCGACAGTGAAGACTACCATACTGGGATCCTACATGGTTTCTACAAATATGGCTACTATTGTTGTATCCTATGTGGGTCCAGCATTATTGACCTTTTTACTTGTATCCTGTGTGGGTCTGGTAGAGTAGCTGGTCGTGTATCCTCTATGGGTCCGACAGCATAGCTGGACTTGTATCCAGTGTGGGTCCGAAAGATTAGATGAATCAGTGGCAACATTTTATCATATCTATCCCTATACGAAGGATGTATACTTGTGTGAGCTGAGTATTTATTTTCAATCATTATCATCGATGTGATTGACTTTCTTTTCTGTGTGGACTGGGTTGTGTTTTCTTGTGTGGACTAGGTTGTTCTTGTGCTCGAGAGTGGGAGTCCAATTGCAATTGATGACTTAGGTATATGTATGGGCATATACATAAGTAGGGTTGGTTGATACTTCCTAATTGTATCTTTCCTTTGTGATTTATCCTTTTGGGATTCTGAGAGACCGTCGGGGGTCTCGGGGTCCCTACTTAGTATCGTATACTAACCCCTTCACGGGCTATATCCGCACTATAATTTGTGGGATGCAGACGATGGACAATACTGATTGAGGTGGAGGCTTCTGGATCTAGATGGTAACCGGAGGTGGACCACTTGGTGGGACCTACACGGAGCGGACGGCCAGACCTGAGGAGCTGAGGAGACTATCTGTACCCACCCTTCAGGTGGGATTTTCGGAGGATGACTCGGTGTTGCTATTTTAATTACTGCAGTTGTACTTTCTTTTTAGTTTTACTGTACTTTCTGTTTGGTTTGTATACTGGCCCATTTACTTTTCAACACTTACTTTGTACCCAGTTTTAATTTGTGCTTACTTCACTTGCATACTCTGTTGTGTTTGTTTACTTTGTAAAGGCAATTCCTTCCCTTTTATCGGGATTTATGACTTTGGTGCTAGTCGTCAGCCCCTGGCCTATGGAAGGTGGGTTTGGGGGTATTCAAGGAATGATCTATGAGGACAGGTCATGAAAAACCACCCGCAGGAGGTCAACCCTGACCACAGGGAGCTGCCGGGCAGAGGCAGGCTCTACTTTAGGTAGCAGAGGCTTACGACCACGGCGCACCTGAGATGATTCTAGGTACTATCTGTGTCTACTCCATCCTTGCAGCAATTCTTATAGACACAGGTCTGAGTCATTCTTTTATTGTCGCTGCCCTTGTTGGGAGCATGGAGATTCCAACGGAGCCATTGGCTTGATCCTTACGGCTACAGACTCCTACGGTAGGAGACTCGACGATTACGCACTGGTGTCGGTAGTGTGAGCTTACTCTAGGAGGTGAGCGCTTCGGTTGGGATCTTCTTGTAGTAACATCGAGGCCTTAAGACTTCATCTTGGGTATGGACTGGTTATTTGCAGTCCATGCTCAGATTGACTGTATTAGGCACAAAGTGCGGTGTGTCTGCACTGATAGAACCAGGTTCACCTTCACTGACGATAAGGGATCCTTTGTAGCGCAGGATGGACTTACGCATAGGAGAGGGCATCCAATCACACATCAGTTGGCTAGTCTCACCCTTAGGGAAATTGATGTGTGAAGTCATATTTTTCATATTGTGGGGGATCAGTATTCGGTCGTTTTTCCTGATGATGTTCCAGGACTACCTCCTCAAAGAGAGATAGACTTCTACATAGACCTGTACTCTAGGAGAAAACCGATATCTACTCCAGCATATCGGATGGCTCCTGTTGAGCATCCTAAGCTGTGGGTATAGCTGGAGGACTTGTAGGGAAAAGGATTCATCTGACCTAGTGTTTCACCCTGGGCTTCTCCGATTTTGTTCTCCAAGAAGGAGGATGGGTGCATGCGACTGTGTGTCGACTACCGTCGCCTGAATCTGGTGACCATAAGGAATAAGTACCCACTTTTGTGGATTTATGACCTCTTCGATCAGATCAAGGGATCACGATGGTTCTCAAAGATAGAACTTAGGTCAGGCTATCACCAACTCAGAGTTCGAGATGAGGATGTGTAGAAGATGGCCTTCGGGTGTCGGTATGGCCACTATGAGTTCATAATTATGCCCTTCGGCGTGAATAATGCTCCAATAGTGTTCATGATTCTCATGAACAGGATCTTCCAGCCTTACCTGGATCGGTTTGTCATAGTCTTCATTGACGACATACTGATTTATTCGACCACTGAGGAGGAGCACGCCTACCCCTTGCGGGTTGTACTAGATACACTCTGAGAGAACCATCTTTATGGTAAGATCTCGAAGTTCCAGTTCTAGATTTGAGAGGTTCACTTCTTGGGGCACGTCATCTCTGAGGCGGGAGTAACTGTGGATCCTGTGAAGATCGAGACAGTGCTTGTTTGGAAGCCACCCAAGATCGTGAAGGAGGTGTGGAGTTTCCTAGGTTTGGCTGGGTACTATCATAGATTTTTTCCAGACTTCTCCATAGTTGCAGCACCGCTTTCAGCTATGACGAAGAAGGGGAAACCCTTCATGTGGTCAGATAAGTGCTAGCAGAGCTTTCAGAAGCTGAGATGAAGATTGACCAGTGCGCCCATCTTGAGGCTACCAGAGGAGGGCGTAGGGTACATAGTTTACTGTGACACATCAGGGACCGGACTAGGGTGTGTTCTGATACAGGTGTGAGCAATGATCGCTTATGGTTCACGACAGTTGAGGCATCATGAGCAGAACTACGCTACACATGACCTGGAGTTAGCAGCAGTGGTCTTCGCCTTGAAGATGTGGTGGCACTATCTGATGGGGGAGTGCTTTAAAGTCTACTCTGACCACCAGAGTCTCAGGTATATCTTCTCAAAGAAGGATCTGAACCTGAGATAGCAGCGATGGATTGAGTTACTCCAGGACTCTGACTTTGAGATAGTCTATACCCCTAGGAAAGGGAACATTTTGGATAATGCTCTTAGTAGGAGATCGGACATACAGCTGTTGGGGATGCGACAGAGCAGCTAGTCGTGTTGCAGATATCTTTCGTGGATAGAGATGGGGCAGAATTTCTACAGTCTCTTATAGTCACTCCTACGTAACTTCTCCAAGTCAGAGAGGCACAATGTGGGGATGTTGACTTTGAGAGGCGACGTGCTCAGATTTCCACAGGGCAGGTGCCTGATTGATTTTTTGAAGGAGGAGAGAACATCATCCTCTTCAGGGGACGTACCATGGTACTAGTTGCACTGCAGGAGGAAGTGCTAATGGAGTTTCACACATCCCCTCTAGTGGTACATCCAGGAGTGGTGAAGATGTACCAGGACCTTAGACGACAGAACTGGTGGCCGGGTATGAAAAACTCTATAGCAGAGTTCATTTCACAATGCCTCACTTGCCAGTAAATGAAGGTGGAGCACTAGGTACCAACAGGCTTGGTACAGCCCTTAGAGGTTCTGGAGTGGATTTTGGGTAGGATATCCATGGATTTCTTGACGGGGCTTCCATGTATATCCAGGTGTCATGACTCCATCTAGGTTATCATAGACCGACTCACCAAGTCGTCCCACTTCCTACCGATCAGACAGCAGGGCTCAATAGAGAGCTTGGGACGCCTCAACATTAAGGAGATCGTATGGCTTCATGGTGTGTCATCGTCTATCTTCTCAGATCGAGCCACTCACTTTACTTCCTGGCTTTGGAAGGGGTTACAGGAACCATTTGGAACAAAACTATGTTTGAGAACCGCCTTCCATCCTTAGACGGATGGCCAGATGGAGAGAACAATTTAGACTCTCGAAGACATGCTCTATGCATGTTTCTTTGACTTTGGTCGCACCTGGGAGGACCACCTACCCTTGGTAGAGTTTTCATACAACAATAGCTACCACTCCACCATTGGGATGGCACCTTACGAGGCATTGTATGGCCGAAAATGCAGATCACCTCTGTGCTGGACTGACCTTGGTGAGTCAGCACTTGTAGGACCAGAGATGGTTCAGGATATGATGGAGAAGGTGTAGATCATCCAAGAGCAGATGTGGACTGCACAGAGTAGACAGAAATCCTATGCTGATAGGAGATAGAGACCACTGGAGTTCGAGGATGGCGACCACGTTTTCTTACGATTCTCACCTCGATGTGGATTACAGAGATTTGGCTGGGGCGGTAAGTTATCTCCACGCTTCATCGGACCTTTCAAGTTCCACAGCAGATTAGGCTAGGTGGCTTACCACCTGGCCCTTCCACCTCAGTTGCATCGGGTGCACGATGTCTTCAACATATCTCAGCTGAGAAGATACGTGCATGACCCAACCCACATCATCGATCACGGGGAGCTGACCATCAATGACGGGGTGACGTTTGCAGAGCTACCAGTGGAGATCGAGGATCGACAGGACCAGGTCCTTCCTGGATGGTTGATTCCTCTGGTGTACGTTCGCTGGATCATGGGAACCTTTAGTAGAGCACATGGGAGTGGGAGGCTCAGATGCATGTTCAGTACCCCTTTTTGTTTCCCTAGTGTATGTTGTAGCTTTACGGGGACATAAATCCCTGAGGTGGGAGTAATATAAAGACCAAAAAATTTCAAGGAATATTTTTTAAAATACTATGAAATTTTACGAGTATGCAGTTTCTGACAGTACCTGATTTCGACAGCCGGTGTGCCTCGAATAATTTTCTGAAATTTTTCTCGGGTACGTTCAGTTAACGAATGAGTGGGTTTTTTTATCTTTTGAAGTGGTGCTCAGAATTAAAATCTGAGGACACCGATAAACTCGCAGTGTCGGTATTTTCTTAAGAGTACCTTTACCGTAGTTGTGGTTTGTACTGGTTGAATGTTAATTTTTGGAGTTTATTCCTACGATTAAATAAATATTTGGTGGTGCAAAAATTTTCTTTTGTGAGGTGGGTCCCACACGAGCCCCAACCTTTTAACTCCCCATTAATTCCCTACTGTTTACTTTGACAACTCCACACATTTATTATGGTGGAGCCTTCCCACCTCCATATTCCAATTAATTGTGCCCAATCTAATAATTAATGTCAATGTTAATTTATTTGGCACCGCGTTGGAATTAATAAGAATAGCATGACAATTCTCTTAATTGGAGATCCCATTTTCCTTACGTTGGTAAATCAAATTTGGGAAAGGGATATAGAAAATTAAGCAGAAGAGATATTTCATCGACGAAGAACATCGTTCTTCGATGGAGGACACCCCCAATGAAGAACACAAATAACATATTCCTCGTACGCACCTTGACGTCATGGAGCCTAAGTCGCCTACGACAGTGACCCTTCCTCCATCATTAACAGAATGACACCATTCTTTCGCGATGCCCATCTACCGCGACGCTCGTCTTCTATTGATCAACGATGTACGACAACAACTTCGAGGTAGAGGGATTTGTATATTTCATTTATGTGATTTATACTCCCGAATATGGCGTTTAATTGTTGGGTGATGATTTGAGCCAATAATGCGGTGCGTATGAACTAACGAACAAGTCCAAACCCACCGTTAACTTGTTCTTGATGCGCGGGGTGTTTGGTGACGATGAAATTGGACTACAACAGCAATTTGGGGCCTTCATAGTGGAGTACGGGTCCCGAGATGACTGCAGGCGCAGATGGGAGAAAACACGGACCACTGGAATGACTCTGATGGCCCATGGAAGACCCCGACGGTGCCCCTTCATGCCTCCGGAAGAAGCCCGCCACGGTCCCAGCCGCGCGGAATCTAGGGGAGAGAGCGGCGCCAGCCTGGCGTCGCATTCGAAGAACAGTGGGTTGGGCCCCCCGCTCGGCTAGCTGGCCGATCCAGCACACCCCCCCCCCCCTAGCCGGGACGGGGCGGGTCACGCGGAATGGGATGCGCAGGCTGGGCCGGACTCAGACCTAGGTCAGGTCGACCCGGTTCGGGCTGACCCAGGGGGGTTGGGCTGGGTCGGACCGGACCCAGACCCCAACTTCAGACCGTTTTCGGTCTTTTTCCCATAACATGATCTACAGACCTCCGATCGATGCACCATCAGTTGCATAGGAATCCTTGGATCGATACGGGCGTTTCGATATATTTCACTCGAGGGTTTGGAGAAGTTTGCGTACATCCGGGTTGGTTCAAACCCGAAACCAACCGGGCCCTTGGAGCAGAAATGCTTATAACTTAAGGATCGGGCGTCCGATTGATGTATCGTCAACTACGTTGAATTCATTTTATTGAGATGGTTCTATTGGAATAATCCACTTGAGGATTGGATTCAGCTAGAGTATGGTTGGTTTGGTTTTATCTTAAAAACTAACCGGGCCCCTGGAACGGAGAAGCCAATAACTCTCAGACCGGGCGTCCGATTGTCGCGCTGTCTGTTGCATTGGGTTTCATTTGACGAGACAGAACTTGGGGATACCTCAAAACTAGACTTAATGACAATTGATGTATCGACCCCCCTGGATGGAGGATCAAACCCTCCAGGAATCGAGCGTGTTGTGTGCAGGAACCCTAGAGGTGGCTGCGACTGCATCGACTAATGTACTGGAATCCTCCATGTGTTCGACAGCGACGACTACCGTACTGGGATCCTCCTTGGGTTCGACGTCAATGGATACTATTCTTGTATCCTATGTGGGTCTGGCAATATTGACCTCTGTACTTGTATCCTGTGTGGGTCCGGTAGAGTAGCTAGTCTTGTATCCTATGTGGGTCCGACAACTTAGCTGGACTTGTATCATATGTGGGTCGGATAGCTTAGATGAATCAGTGGATACATCTGATCATCTCTATCTCTATACGAAAGATTTATACCTGTGTGAGCTGAGTCTTGATTTTCAATCATTATCATCGATGTGATTGATTTTCTTTCCTATGTGGACTAGGTTATGTTTTCCTGTGTGGACTAGTTTGTGCTTGGGCTCAAGAGTGGGAGCTGAATTGAAATTTATGACTTAGTTATATGTATGGGAATATACCTAAGTAGAGTTGGTTTATATTTCGTGATTAAATATTTCCTTTTTGGTTTATCCTTCATGGATTCTGAGAGACCTTCGGGGGTCTCGGGGTCCCTACTGAGTATCGTATACACACCCTTGCACGGTCTATGCTCGCACTACGTTGTGTTGGATGCAGACAACGGACAACACTGATCGAGGTGGAGGCTTGTGAAGCTAGACGGTACCCAGAGGTGGATAACATGGTGGGAAATACACGGAGTGGACGACCAGACCAAAGGAGCTGAGGAGAATATCTGTACCCACCCTTCAGGTGGGATTTCCAGAGGATGACTCGGTGTTTCTGTTTTACTTACTACTGTTGTACATTCTTTTCATTTGTATTGTACTTTCAGTTGGATTTTTATACTGGCCCATTTACTTTTCATCACTTACTTTGTACCCAGTTTTACTTAGTGCTTACTTCACTTGTTTACTTTGTTGTGTTTGTTTACATTATAAAGGAAATTTATTCAATTTTATCGAGATTTATGCCTTTGGTTCTAGTTGCTAGCCCCTGGCCTATGGAAGGCGGGCTTGGGGTAGTCACAACAAGGGCCCTGAGGACAGGTTGTGACACAGGTCACGATCTGATGTGATTCATTGTTGCATCGTAGAAGCCATGTGTAGACTTCCTCTAGCAGTGATCCACACGTGCACCACTTATCTCTGGATATCTCCAAAGTAATCTCCATGTGCTAGTGTGGAGTAGCCTTTTCTTGTGTTTTCCTCCATAGATCACCTTGATCTGATGGAAGAGGGTCTCTCTCTGCCATGAGAGAATTATTTGAGGAAGGTGTTCTTTCAGCCTTGAATGAATTATCCAGAATTTTTGTGCACAATGATTCTCCCTGGAAAAGGGTTCGGGTTGTGAGGATATTTATAATCGGGTTTGATGTTATAGAGTTATGAAAATAAATAAACACGTTACGCTTTTTATTTATTTCATTAACTCTTATTGAAAATCCCCATTTCAAATGATTAATTTCATGACATGAACCCATGCTAATTATAATAAATATAATTTAATAAAACAATATCATTTCCTCAAAATACCGACTGGAAAACTACACGGTGTGTAATCATTAATACACGGGGTGAAATCATTTTCCATGAAAACTACAAAGCGTGTACAGTCAATGTACATGGTGTGTTTATCTTGTTATCATTTTTCTTTATTTCCACCACCATATTTGTTAGACCTTGAGTAATGGCTATTTATTTCTTAAAAAAAGTAACTGCATTACTAGTTAATAAATATATATTATTTCACCCACAATATATTCTCTCGAATAAATAGGGTTGAAATAAATTCGATCAGACATCCATAAATAATTATTAAACCATAGTCAGGAATAATATTTATTTTTAAATTAATATTTAACTAAGATATTTGGACACACATAGTGTGTGACCCTATAGGCCTCTTTCTCAGTGGCATTCGGCGGAGCCTGCCTAAAGTCCAATGTTAGCATCTAGTAACTCGCCAAGGCACCCATAGGGAATGAATTTAATGCCACAATGACATGTCACCTCATATGAACACTTATCATGTAATATAATCCATTTTTCATGATATTTCTAATCAAGTGGGTTACATTCTAGTGCCATCAACCCATGTGCTCGATTATTCTTTCTTTTCCTTTCTAGAATTGAACTCGCCCATTCTTTCCCATGGCCATAGATTTCTTTAGGCTATATCAATTCCATCAAAGGGTCTGAGATATCTACTTCTGTTATGTAACAGAAGGTACAAATCCTTTCTCACATTATCTATTAATGTAATATTACTCATAACGCACCCAAAGTATCCTACCCCGCTGCAAATAGTGTTTCATCACTGTTTTCGTCAATACATCTTAGTGTTCAAGTTATAATACCCATTAACAATAATCTTAAATTCCAAGTACCAATACACACATCTTTAGATAATAACATCCAATGAAACTATGAAATGAGTATTTCCTAATGGCGGGTCTTGTTCTCATAATATCCTCCTAGATATTACCCAGGGAGCACACCATGAGAAGGTGCCTCAATGTTTTATGAGTCCTCACCCTTAATGGAATGTATTATTTGTGTCCCTCAAATAACTTCGTCCATCCATAGAACAATTATTCAAGAACAATGTTATGTCACTTTCAGGTTCTCATCATAGTAGGGATCCTCTATGACCCTTTAATGAAAAAGATATCCTTGGTACATTATCACAGGTATTGTCATGTAGAAGAATAATCAAGATATGATAATTTATTTATTTAATGAATAAAGTACAAAGTAGTTGGTTCTAGGCCACCAACTCCAACAGACTCCCAATTAGACTAGATACAACTGGTAAAAACTTTTTACCCATAAGTTCTAACATGATATTCATGCTTTTGCTGAGATATTCCTTTAGTCATGGGGTCCTCCACGTTCTCTTCCGTGGACACTCTGCTCACTACAACATCCCCCCTTTTAAATAAATCCCTCAAGAGTTGATACATTTTGATTATGTGCTTTGTCTATTGATGTGACATTGGTTCTTTTGCAAGATCCACTACTGCAGTATTATCACAATACAATGTTATAGGATCTTTACTACTAGGCACCACATCAAGATCCTGGAAAATGTTCTTAATCTAGACAGCTTCCTTGGCTATATCAGAAGCCACTATATATTCAGACTCTGCTGTAGAATCAGCGACAACTGGCTAATTTTAACTCTTCCAGCTCACATCTTCTCTATTGAGATAGAAAACATATCCATATTGTGACTTTATATCATTCTGATCTTTCTAAAAACTAGCATTAGCGTACCCTCTCATGACAAGCTCCTTCTCTCCTCCATATACCATGAACAAATCCTTAGTTCTTCTCTAATACTTAATTATAGTATTAACAGTAGTCTAATATTGTTCTCATGGATCTTCTTGATATCTTCCTACCATGCTCAGTGCATAGGAAACATCAAGCTCGGTACATAACATGGCATACATTATGGATCCTATATCATAAGTGTATGGGAACATACTCACTCTATCATTCTTCTATTGGGTCTATGGAAACATTTTCTTAGAAATATGTAGGCCATGTGACACTGGAAATAATCCCCTATTGGATTGTTTTATACTAAATCTCTTTGGTATCTGGCCATTGTATGTACCCTGACTTAGTCCAAGAAGCCTCTTGGATCTATCACGAATGATCTTGATCCATATAATATAGGCTACTTCACCCATGACCTTCATGGAGAAACACTTGTTCAACCAGTCCTTAACTGACTGTAAGAACAGTACATTGTTTCCATTACACAATATTTCATCAACATATACAACTAGGATAATGATTGCATTACCATTAAACATCTTATAAACACATGGATAACATTTGTTCTTAATGAAACCAAATTCCTTTCTGGATTCATCAAATCGAATGTTCCATGACCTGGATGCTTAATTTAATCCATAAATAGATTTTTGCAACTTGAAAACTCGATTGGCTTCACCTGGTGTCACAAACCCTTCTTGTATTGTCATATAGAAATCTTCCTAAAGGATCCTATTATGGAATGCAGTTTTGACATCCATCATCCAAATCTCGTAGTCATCGTAAGATACTATAGAAAGTATGATTATTATGAATTAAAACATGGAAACTAGTAAAAAGGTTTCATCATATCCAATTCGTTGACTTTGTCTGAATCCTTTAGCCACTAGTCTTACTTTATAGGTGCTAACTTGACCTTCCATGTCCAGTTTCCTCTTGAATACCCATTTATATCCAACATTCATTACATCAAATGGCTCATAGACCAGAACCCAGACTTGGTTCTGATACATGGAATCCATCTCAGAATTTATAGCTTCTATCCATCTTGTAGCTTCCGAGATTTCTACTACTTCCTTGTAGGAGATAGGTTCATCGTTTTCCAACAGTAATGATTCACCATCCTTGTTGACTAGGAATCCAAATCTCTCTGGTTCCCTTACAACTCTTCAGCTCCTACGCAGTACTTGTGTTTCTAGAACATCTTCCATGAGGACCTGTGGAGCTTGTTCTTGTATCAACTCATGTGTATCTTGAGCATCAACTTCATTAAATTCAATCTTCCTCCCACTATCCTTTTTGTGGATGGTCTCTCTCTCTTAAGAAAGACGGCTTGTCTAGTGACAGTTACATTCCTATCTGAAGAGTTATATAGGTAATATACTTTTGTTTCCTTGGGATATCCTATAAGGTTACACCTCATGCCCCAGGGTGCTAGTTTGTTACCTGATAAGGCCTTAACAAATACCTCGCATCCCCATACATGTGTGTGTGAAAAAATGGCTTTATTCCCATTCAATTACTCGGATGGAATTTCATTTTTAGCTCTAGTTGGTACTCGGTTTAATGTGTATGCTGCAGTTTGTAATAAATATCCCCAAAAGGATAATAGAAGGTCTACATGACTCATCATTGACCTCACCATATCCAACAAGGTGTGGTTCTATCTTTCACTAACTCCATTCCACTGTGGTGTATAAGGATGATTGAGATGATATAGAATCCTATTCTCCCATCGAAGATCAATGAAATCATGGTTTAGATATTCTCCACCTCGATCCAATACATGTTTCTTTATCTTCTTACCAAACTGATTCACAACATCATTCATGAATTCGTTAAATTTATCTAAGGATTCTAACTTATACCTCATTAATTATATGTATCCATATCTACTAAAATCATCTGTAAAAGAAATTAAGTGAGAATATCCACCTTCATCTTCAAATAGAAGTGGTCCACACACATCCGTGTGCACAAATCCTTGAAGCTTTATGGCCCTTTCACCTTGCCCAACGAAAGGCATCTTGGTCATTTTACCTTGTAAATATGTGTGACATATATCAAGTGGTTTTAGATCAGTAGAGTCTAAATAGCCATCTTGGTAGAGCTTTATCAAGCATTTATCATTTACATGAATGATACAGTGATGCCACAATTTGGTGATGTATGATTCATGTGAGTTTGTTTCGTTATCGATTAAAAACACTTGGTTTTCATAATTTAATACATAAAAACCATTATTTAAATGTTCTATATCATAACACACATTGTTCTTATAAAATAGACAACCCCTATTTACAATCTTGAAAATGAATCCATCTATTTCCAAACAAGATACAAAAATTATGTTCTTGGTAACCCTAGGTACATAATAACAGTTATGTAAAACCAAAATCATACCAGTCTGCAATGAGAGATGGTAATCACCAAAAGCCAATGCAGCCAACCTCACGCCATTGGTAGATCGATGATCCACCTCTCCTCTGGAAATCTTTCAAAATCTACTTGGTTCCTACATTTGAATAGAGATGTGATCCCCATAAGATTTATCCAATAACCAAGGTGTAGAAATAGAAAGATTACATTCGATAACGAACACACCTTTAGCATCCTCACACTTATGGGGGAAGTTCCTCTTCTATTTTCCTTGATTGCCACATGAAAAAGACATTTCCTCTTGTTTCTTTCCCTACCTCTGGATCTTCCCCTTCTTGGAAGGATGTCTCTCGGGGGCTTCAGACTTTTTATAAGTCTTTGGACCCTTTTCCTTGTCCTTCCTTTTCTTATTAACCATAAGGACTGCAGGTTTTTAATGCCCCATGTCTTTATCTACCTAGAGAATAATGTTCATAAGTTCTGATAGACTATTCTCATTATTTCTCATGTTTTAGTTGACAATAAGTCTTGATAATGTCTTGGGTAGTGATGATAGCATGAGATCTGTACGCAACTCAACCGGGAATTTAATTCCTAATATGTCCAGGCGTTCGATGTAGCCAATATGATTGACTAGATGAGGCCCAGCTGGTGCAGACTCTCCAAGTTTAGTTGTAAACAAAGTATTAGAGATCTCATATCTCTCTTGTCTCACCTTCTCTTGGTAGATATCCTAAAGGTGAGACACCATGCTATACACGTCCTTGTTTTCATGTTGCTTCAAGTGCTCATTAGACATGGCCGATAACATGAAACATTGGATATATGTGGAATCATCCATATGTTTGGCATAGAGAGATATTTCCTTATCACTGGCCTCTTTTCCAGGTGCAACTGGAACAGGCTCTTCTAGCACATACAATTTCCTTTCGTGGCGAAGTATGACGCGTAAATACCTCTTCCACTCTTGGAAATTGGTGCCGGTGAGAAGGATTTCCTTTTTGAGTATGGTTCACAATGATATATTTGATGTCATTTTCCTTTTCATTTCTAGAAATTAACATTAGAAATGGTAATGTACTTTATTACAAAACTTAGAGAAATAAATAAATTAATACTTATTAGTCTCCCACTATTTTATTGAAATCCAATATCCCTCACCATTGACTTCGAAATATTTTGTTTCTTGAATATTCTAGTCCCAAGGATCCATATTTCACTTCTCATTACCCAAACTAGGGTTGTTCAAGCAAATTGAAGGGCTGTAGGTAGGCATTCCAAATGCCAAATGCATTAACTCACAGATCTTTGATCCGCTGAGTAGACTCCGCAATCCTGGAATCATTTTATTTCGGATTTCCTCAACCTTTGCCTCTTGGTCACACCAAGTCCAACTATGGAAGTCAACCCTTGATGCATGTAGAGACCCGAAGCTTAACGTACATGGAATTTACATTACTTTTGCAGAATACTTAGTAGATAACAAAAACACACACACAAGGACTGTAATAGTTTAGTGTCTTTGGAAACTCGGAATAGAATCCTCTAATCGTGGTGAAAGATCTTCAACATCTCCCAATAAAGATCTTCCCTTTTTATTTTTCTTATCTGAGACCTTTCTTTACATCTTGGGGAAAGGAAAACATAAAAGGGGTGAGCTCAAATGCCCAGAAAGGGTAAACATAGAGAACATAAAACAATCCATAAAAATTTGAATGCAAAAACTTGAACATAAATTCTAAACATCAAAATCTTGAGCAAAGACATGAATCTTCGATGTACGTAAGGCATATATCATAAAGAAACATTAAGAATGATAAAATAGCATGGGAATAAAACATTTAATTGTGGAAACCATTCAGAACATGTCATGATTTCCATAGTATCCAAGGCATTGCTGCCAAGAGCATCTTAGTGGACAAAGTCCCATTTTGAATCGAGTTCACTCCTCGTTTCAGTCCTGTTTCACTGAACCGGTATGACCTACCATTCCAGCCAAGTCTATCTCATGAGATATTTACCCAATGCATTGGAGGGAGATATAGGTCCCATCCATCTCGTAATGAAATCATTCTTACTTTTGCCACAAAATAAACATACATCATTTATAATAACCCAATAAATAAAATGGGTTTCATAAACATCATCCCATCATCACATAATCCATATATAAAAATGGATATCATTTCATCATAAGAAAAGTGAAACCATGTAAATCATGGATACTTGAAACATACAAATGTGAAATAATGTCATCTTATATGAAAAATGGTTTTGATAAAACACTTGAAATGAATTCTTGAGGAAAATATCCTTTCTTCTTTAAAATCATTTTCCTTTCACAAAATGTCATGAATCTTTAAAAGAAAAGGATTTTCTTGAAAATAGTTATGAAATATTTTTGAGTAATCTTCATGAAAATATGGCTTTATAAAACAGTAAAAATCCTTTCATGCCGTGTAAGTTAAAAAAATATTCTTCTCGTACTTTTGTCGGAAAAGTCAAAAAGTACCTCGTACGAAAAACGACAAAAGATTCCTTTCATATCTTTTACTAAAAACTCACCAAAGGGTAAAATTGGATTTAAAAAATTGTAGTTGGATGGAAATAATTTTACATATTGAGGAAACATGGATGTGGATAATAAAATACACCCCAGTAAATGCCAAAGTATAAACAATCTCGGATAAAAATGAGATTGTGATATTTTCCCTTACCTTAGGTCCGACTTGCTTTGTAAGTGTCCGAACCTCCTGTATAATGATTTAAATAATTTTATTGACTTATTACAGAATCATATTCATTGTTATGATATCATATATGGTTCACTTATTATATTACCCGTTCTTTTTTAAATTCCATGTTAAAGAAGCGTTTTGGATAAAATCGTTTCATTTATCGTAGGTGTTTGGAGTTATTGTTCTTGACATTATTATTACTTATATCATGATTTACTTACTTACAGAATATAAAATATGATTTATATATCATATATATTCAGTATATATATATATAATAGATAGATAAATGAAATGAAACACACCGTTCATGGAGACGGTAGTCCGTACGTGCGCATGAACGTTGTTTTCCTTTCCTTATTGTCTTGAATGGAAGTAAGTAGATGACATATATATATATATATATATATAAATCTAGTAGATTTACCATGTCATATATTCCATTATTATTCATTATATATACTTTATAATCATTCGGGAATGGTTAACATGGATAATGATTCTCATCGCGTCGTGGAGACGGTAGTCTGTATGTACGCACGAGCGATGATATCGTTCCCATGGTCGTGGAATTATGTTGAAGTGTATGTATACTATTTCAGTATCAATATCACATTATTATAATCATATATATTTACTCATTAGACTATTATACCCATCCAATTAAGGTGGTGGCGGAAAATCGATTACACCACGGCGTGGAGACGGTATTCCGTACGTACGCACGCCCGGTGATTTCTTTTTCCGTAGGATGGATAGATGGTGAAATAGGGTTGTTTCATACTTATAATAACATATCCATATATGAGTGATACTGATGTTATTAATTCATGATGAAACAACTAAAGAAGAATAAGTGGAAGAAGAAATAAAGATGAAAGAATCGGTAATGGGCATTACCTCTTCTTTGAAGCGCCTCTTTGAGACCTCCTTTTAGGGCACTAAAATTGGTCTTTGAGGAAGACCAAAACCTCTAGGATGTTTCTAGGGAAGTGGAGAAGGGAATTTGTCAGGGGTTTTCGGAGCATGAAGGCACAAAGTGGTGTGAGGAAGAGAGGGAGGGGTGCCCTTTTATAAGGGAGGAGAGGGGTACCTTTGGAATAACTAAAGATATTAATTTATTATAAAGCCAAATTCGGTTTTAAATAGATCCAAATTGATTTATTTCGAAGCTAAGGTGGGTATGGGTAGAAATACTCTCATCCAGTAGAATTTAGACAAGTTTAGGTTATTATACTAACCTTATCTTTTCGTTTTAACTCTTAGTTAATTAGATTGACATTTACCATGTCACTTTGTATTTTAATATTATATAGTTAATAAACATACCATATAAATCAAAGAGACCCCCAAGTTGTGATTTATTAATATATATAATCTTATATAAGTAATTTGGAGGAACCTCAGATTTTTAGGAATAAAATAACAATTAATAATATAATATTTGTTTTAAAAACTATTTTATGTCAATTTTGACACTATTTAGTAATTGATTTTTTTAAAAATCATAACAGGATTTTTAGTTCAAAAAAAGTTAATTAACTCAATACTAACATGTCATATTAACCTATAAAATTATTTTAATTCATTAAAAGTCTCAAATTATATTTATTTAGGTATTTATAACATCAATTATGTCAATATTTCATTAATAAGATAATTAATCCATCATCTTTGTGTCATAAATAAATTAACTTATTTAATGTCTAAAAATTACAAATAAAATACCATTATGTAGGAACTCTTGTTAGCTTTCTAATGACTATTTATAGTCTAATTTATCGTATGTATAGCCCCATATTAAAAATTATTTATTTATTAAACGTTTATTTTAACTATTTTAACCCTTCTTTAAATAAATTAATATTAAATGTCTTAATCTAATCCAAGTGGGCCTAAATGGTCATATTTTATTTCTAAGGTTGTTTTTGGTCGAATTACACTTATCCAATAGAATTAGGACATATTTTAGGGTAATAATAATATCATTTTTACCCTTAATTACCCTATTTACTTTTAACCGTGGTAAAAAAAAGTAAAAAGTTACTATTCACCAAAAATTATTTTCATCTCATTGAACCACATTTTACTTATTGACATCAACCGTGTCTCTCGGATTATTGAAATTCCAATCACAGAAGCGGTAAAATTAAGATTTATGAAAAAATTAGTTTTTTAACTACCACTTAGTAGTTTCACTATTCATCAAAAATTGATGTTTTTCAGAAAAATTCCAAAATTTAACCCTAAGCTATAATTGATATTCCGAATTCAAAAATTATTTCTATTTTACAAAATTCCCAACATATAAGTTTCATTAATTAACTTTATAATTAATTTCCGTTGTCACAACAAATAGTGTGCTTTTAAGAGATAATAACTATCAAAAGATTAACACTTGTTTATATCGGGTTTAAATGTGAAATTACATCCAATGACCAACATTGTATTAAATTGTAAAAATATATTCTAAATATACTTTAAAACCACTCAAATTAATAATTTATCACTATTAATTATTTCGATTAAAAAAGTTTTTTTTAATTATAATTTAGTAATTTTCACTATTCATCAGAATATGAAAGTTATCCGAAAAGTACCAAAATTTCACCATAGGCTAAATTCGATACTCCGAATCCAAAAATTAAGTCCATTTTGAGAGCTAAAATTTCTAAAATTTTAAAAAGTGGTTATTACTATTCATAACGGCTAGTTTTAATAATATTTTAATAGCATATCGTTGTTTAGTGAAACTCGGTATTGTGTACTACACACGCTATCGAGGAAGGTTGTGATTGCGTGTAATGCAAGGAAAGTCAAGGATGTGTGTTGTGCAAACTCCTTTTGGTGTAGCGTATAACACATGACATTAATAAAATTAAAAAGAATATTTTTCATAAAATCTCAGATTGTTACATTCTACCCCCCTTAAAATAAATTTCTCCCTCGGAATTCGTCTGGGTTATAAATCGTTTACTATTCATAGAAACCCACATCGTAAAAAGAAATACCAAAACCAATCTTTAAAAAAAAAGTATGAAACGTAACGGTTACCCAAATAAACTAATCACTGGGTTTCCACATAGGTGAAAATATGGATATGGAAGAGAAATCTAACCATCATTTTCTTATGGAGAGTGGTAGAGAACATGGCTATGCAAAATCCAGTAATCACAAATCCATAGATTTGTGATGATAAGAGGTACCATCTGATTCATCGGATATAAGGGCACTAGGACAACATTTTTGGTTTTCAAGATCATTTCCCGAAAGTTGATGAATTAAAAGAAATACTTACATGATTTTGGTACAATCTCACTATTGTTCGTTAATTAAACAATTTCCACTTCATCCCTTAATGAAATGAAGTTGAATTTGTTATTCGTGATGTGTTAGTAGATCATGTGATAGAATGATGGGTCATTTCATTTCTCTCAAACAAAAGGTTAGGAAAGTTATCAAAAAATTCATAAGTCCATCTATAGAGAGATTAATCATAAATGGTTCTTAAAATGGACTTATACTTTATATATCATACTGTTTAATAAAATAAAACTAGTTTCTACTAAATAGGGACTTCCTGTAGGCCAGTGGTAGGCGATAAAGGCTAGTCGCACTTCGGTTGTGGGTTCGATTCCCACATCCTTTTCCGACGTGATGGGCTATCGCCCGTTCTGCAGGTTGTCCTTTTTCTAAAACTACATTACTATAACATCCCATCAATAATATCAAAAAAAGAACTTTTATCCTTAAACAATACTAATTTATGCCCACCATAATCCATTCTAGTCTTTAGGATTATCCATAATACTGCAGTCCATTGTCATAATATAGTGACAATGATTACCAGAGATTTAATACCATCTTTGATCCCCATATATCATAAGATATTTCTTGTTGGTCACATTCCAAACATTCAAAAGCCTTAATCATGTATTCTCTTGAATACCCATTGAACCTTAGTGAAAACATGAATGCAGTTAAAAGTTAACACTTTCCACATACCAAAATCCTCAAAATTCTATATACTCAAACCATGATATCACTTAGTCCTTATATCAATCATGACCTCATGAATACTGTTAAAAATTTCATTTTCCCATTTTCCCTTCATTATGCGCATATCATCTTATTTCCAAAAATATCTCAATCACTTTGAATACCACATTAGACCAATACATAAATTTTCCAATACTCCATGATAAAACATTATTTTGGAATCCCATTACATAAACACTTAATCATTCCACCACATCGTTGTCATATCCAACATTGCCAATAGTGATCGCATGTTACTTCCCTTTGTCATTTTCATTAAGCGGTTGCTCATGTCGATCATCACTAACCCTTGGATTAGGGAATTTATTAGCATAATGCCCCATTTCCTTGCACATGAAGCATTGAAGTGTTGGTGGTGCGTTCTCTGCAGTGTTTTCTTTATTCACATCATTAGAAACCCTTTTTTCAATTACTTCGACACTAAGCTGCTCGATGACCTTCTTTTCTACACATAAAACATTTTATAGTCCCTTTAAGACAATCTCCACCATGCTTCTTTCCACACTTTGTGCATAAGGAAACATTCATCTTCTTTTCACCATTATTCTGAGATTTATCCTTGAACTCCATCTTTCGTTTCTTGTCAAAACCATGAGATGGATACGTAACACCAACATCCATTTCTACCTTGACAGCACAACAAACAATTTCTTCATAGCTACTGAATATTCATATAGCTAATGCCCTTCGAAGACTTGGTTTTAAGCCACTGAAAAATTGATCAACTTTACTTTCAGGTTGGATGATAAATCCAGATGCATACCTTGAAAGACTTGTAAAATTCGCTTCGTATATACCAACAGATTCATCATCCTTTTTCTTTAGTTCAAGAAACTCCTTCTCCATCTTTGTTTTAAGAATACGAGGAAAGTACTTATTGAAAAATAATTTCTTGAACTTGTCCCATTCCATTGACTCAATTTCATCTCTTTGCCTCGTATTCTTGATAAGATTCCACCATTGATCAGCTTCACCTTCCAAACGATATACTTCTAAGATGACTTTATCATGTTCAAAACATTGAAGAACTAAAAATATCTTTTCAGTAGTACTGATCCATTGTTCAGAAACAAGTGGATTAGAAGACCCACTGAAAGAAGGTGGTCGTTGCCTCATGAAGAACTCAATAGAATATTTTTCCCTTCTCTGCTCATTTGGAAGTCCAGAATGATTCATATCTTGTGTAAGTATAGCAATAAGATTTTTCACTCCATCTCTCATAACATTTGTTTGTTTAGGAGGACAATCATTGCATTGTCCATTGCATTGATCAACACGATTCCTTCGGGTTCCAGCCATCGTCTAAATCCCAAAAATAATAGTGTGAGAAGCAAAAATCATGCTAGGGAAAACAACATAATAAAGGGGGAGTACCTTCAATATCTAACATCTTAGGTTTAATTCTATGATCGTTAGCATAATTCTAGTACTATAACCTATATGTATACTTAACCTTAGGGACATCCCTAGACATACCTTAGAAATATCTCTAGTGATCTCACTAACATTTTCGCATCCTAGTTTCCAAAGGTTGACTAAACCTTTCCTCTGATACCAACTATAGAGACCCGAAGCTTAACGTACATGGACTTTACATTACTTTTGCGGAATACTTAGTACATAACAAAAACACACACACAAGGACCGTAATAGTTTAGTGTCTTTGGAAACTCAGAATAGAATCCTCTAATCATGGTGAAAGATCTTCAACATCTCCCAATAAAGATCTTCCCTTTTTATTTTTCTTATCTATGACCTTTCTTTACATCCTGGGGAAAGGAAAACATAAAAGGGGTGAGCTCAAATGCCCAGTAAGGGTAAACATAGAGAACATAAAACAATCCATAGAAATTTTAATGCAAAAACTTGAACATAAATTCTAAACATCAAAATCTTGAGCAAAGACATGAATCTTCGAAGTACGTAAGGTATATATCATAAAGAAACATTAAGAATGATAAAATAGCATGGGATTAAAACATGTAATTGTGGCAACCATTCAGCACATTTCATGATTTCCAAAGTAACCAAGGCATTGCTGCCAAGACCATCTTAGTGGACAAAGTCCCATTCTGAATCGAGGCCACTCCTCATTTCAGTCCTGTTTTACTGAACCGGTATGACCTACCGTTCCAGCCATGTCTATCTCATGAGATATAAAATCTTTACCCAATTCATTGGAGGGAGATATAGGTCCCACCCATCTCGTAATGAAATAATTCTTACTTGTGCCACAAAATAAACATACATCATTGATAATAACCCAATAAATAAAATGGGATTCATAAACATCATCTCGTCATCAAATAATCCATATATAAAAATGGATATCATTTCATCATAAGAAAATTGAAACCATGTAAATCATGGATACTTGAAACATAAAAATGTGAAATAATGTCATCTTATATGAAAAATGGTTTTGATAGAACACTTGAAATGAATTCTTGAGGAAAATATCCTTTCTTCTTTAAAATCATTTTCTTTTCACAAAATGTCATAAATCGTTAAAAGAAAAGGATTTTCTTGAAAATAGTCATGAAATCTTTTTGAGGAAGCATTATGAAAATATGGCTTTATAAAACTGTAAAAATCCTTTCATGCCGTATATGTTAAAAAAACATTATTCTCGTACTTTTGTCAAAAAAGTCAAAAAGTACCTTGTATGAAAAATGACAAAAGATTCCATTCATATCTTTTACCAAAAGCTCGCCGAAGGATAAAATTGGATTTAAACAATTTTAGGTGGATGGAAATAATATTACATATTGAGGAAACATCGATGTGGATGAAAAAATACACCCCAGTAAATACCAAAGTATAAACAATCTCGTATAAAAATGAGATTGTGATATTTCCCTTACCTTAGGTCCGACTTGCGTTGTAAGTGTCTTAACCTCCTGTATAATGATTTAAATAATGTTATTAACTTATTAAAGAATCATATTCCTTGTTATGATATCATATATGGTTCACTTATTATATTACCCGTTCTTTTGTAAATTCCATGTTAAAGAAGCGTTTTGGATAAAATCGTTTCATTTATCGTAGGTGTTTGGACTTGTTGTTATTGACATTATGATTACTTATATCATGATTTACTTACTTCCAGAATATAAAATATGATTTATATATCATATATATTCAGTATATATATATATATAATAGATAGATAAATGAAATGAAACACACCGTTCATGGAGACGGTAGTCCGTACGTACGCATGAACGATGTTTTCCTTTCCTTATTGTCTTGAATGGAAGTAAGTAGATGACATATATATATACATAAATCCAGTAGATTTACCATGTCATATATTCCATTATTATTCATTATATATACTTTATAATCATTGTGGAATGGTTAACATGGAAAATGAATCTCATCGCGTCGTGGAGACGGTAGTCCGTACGTACACACGAGCGATGATATTGTTCCCATGGTCGTGGAATTGTGTTGAAGTGTATGTATACTATTTCATTATAAATATAACTTTATAATAATAATATATAGTTACTCATTACACCATTATACCCATCCAATTAAGGTGGTGGTGGAAAATCGATTACACCACGGCGTGGAGACGGTATTCTGTACGTACGCACGCGCGGTGATTTCTTTTTCCGTAGGATTGATAGATGGTGAAATAGGGTTGTTTAATACTTATTATAACATATCATTATATGAGTGATACCTATTTTATTACTTCATGATGAAACAACTAAAGAAGAAGAAGTGGAAGAAGAAATAAAGATGAAAGAATCGGTAACGGGCATTACCTCTTCTTTGAAGCGCCTCTTTGAGACCTCCTTTTAGGGCACTAATATTGGTCTTTTAGGATAACCAGAACCTCTAGGATGTTTCTAGGGAAGTGGAGAAGGGAATGTTTTAGGGTTTGGCTGAGCGTGAAGGCTCAATGTGGTGTGAGGAAGAGAGGGAGGGGTGCCCTTTTATAAGGGAGGAGAGGGGCAGCTTTGGAATAACAAAAACTATTAATTTATTATAAAGAAAAATTCGGTTTTAAATAGCTCAAAATTGATTTATTTCTAAGCTAAGGTGGGGATGGGTCGAAATCCTCTCATACAATAGAATTTAGACAAGTTTAGGTTATTATACTAACCTTATCTTTTAGTTTTAACTCTTAGTTAATTAGATGGACATTTACCATGTCACTTTGTATTTTAATATTATATAGTTAATAAAATTACCATATACATCCAAGAGACCCCCAAGTTGTGCTTTATTAATATATATAAGCTTAGCTAAGTAATTTGGCCGAACCTTAGATTTTTTGGAATAAAATAACAATTAATAATATAATATTTGTTTTAAAAACTATTTTATGTCAATTTTGACACTATTTAGTAATTGATTTGTTTGAAAATTATAACAAGATTATTAGTTCAAAAAAAGTTAATTAAATCAATACTAACATGTCATATTAACCTATAAAATTAGTGTAATTCATAAAAAGTATAATATTATATTTATTTAGTTATTTATAACATCAATTATGTCAATATTTCATTAATAAGATAATTACTCCATCATCTTTGTGTCATAAATAAATTAACTTATTTAATGTCTAAAAATTACAAATAAAATACCATTATGTAGGAAATATGTTTAGCTTTCTAAGGAATATTTATAGTCGAATTTATCTTATGTATAACCCCATATGAAAAATGATTTAGTTATTAAACATTTATTTTAACTATTTTAACCTTTCTTTAAATAAATTAATAATAAATGTCCTAATCTAATCCAAGTGGGCATAAATGGTAATATTTTATTTCTAAGGTTGTTTTTGGTCGAATTAAACTTATCCAATAGAATTAGGACATGTGTTAGGGTAATAATAATATCATTTTTACCCTTAATTACCCTATTTACTTTTAACCGTGGTAAAAAAAAGTAAAAAGTTACTATTCACCAAAAATTATTTTCATCTCATTGAACAACATTTTACTTACTGACATCAACCGTGTCTTTCGGATTTTTGAAATTCCAATCACAGAAGCGGTAAAATTAAGATTTATGAAAAAATTAGTTTTTTAACTACCACTTAGTAGTTTCACTATTCATCAAAAATTGAAGTTTTTCAGAAAAATGCCAAAATTTCACCCTAAGCTATAATTGATATTCCAAATTCAAAAATGATTTCTATTTTACAAAATTCCCAACATATAAGTTGCATTAATTAATTTTATAATTAATTTCCACTGTCACAACAAATAGTGTGTTTTTAAGAGATAATAACTATCAAAAGATTAACACTAGTTTATGTCTGGTTTAAATGTGAAATTACATCCAATGACCAACAATGTATTAAATAGTAAAAATATATTCTAAATATACTTTAAAACCACTCAAATTAATAATTTATCACTATTAATTATTTCGATTAAAAAAGTTGTTTTTAATTATAATTTAGTAATTTTCACTATTCATCAGAATATGAAAGTTATCCGAAAAGTACCAAAATTTCACCTTAGGCTAAATTCGATACTTCGAATCCAAAAATGAAGTCCATTTTGAGATCTAAAATTTCTAAAATTTTAAAAAGTGGTTATTACTATTCATAACGGCTAGTTTTAATAATATTTTAATAGCTTATCGTTGTTTAGTGAAACTCGGTATTGCGTACTACACACGCTATCGAGGAAGGTCTCGATTGTGTGTAATGCAAGTAAAGTCAAGGATGTGTGTTGTGAAAGCTCCTTTTGGTGTAGCGTACAACACATGAAATTAATAAAATTAAAAAAAATATATATTTTTCAAAAAATCTCGGACTATTACAATGCGAACCATGTTAAGTCATCCCAAAACCTTGAATTTGAATTCCAAGACAATTGAAATCACCCCAACTAGGTTTGGTCAAGCACATTGAGCTATGGTTCGATTCTAACCAAGATTATGGAAGGCTATGTAGACTTAATATTTATTTGAGTGATTTTAAACGTAAATTGTGAATTTATTATCTTCGATTACATGTTTTTTAATATTAAGTGGGATATACTTAAGTGATTAACCATGTCCAAGATAATATTTTATGCATAAGTCGGTCTTATTTGAGTTCCATTTTGCATGGTTGTTTAATTCATTAACTGTGTGATCATGACAACACACCCACAATAAATAAACCGTTAAACTGACAGAAATAAAATAAATGGTATGATCATGAGGTTGATCTATTGGTTAGTTTATCTAGATGTTGATAAACTAACCTATGACCTAGGGGAAAATGCCATGAACCTTTCGGGTTCATGTTTACAGCTTTCTACCTGTCAACCTTTGTATCTCCTTGGATTGGTTTCACCTTGGCTCCTGACTTGTGCCTCCTCTACTAGCTTGGGAGATCCATTCATTACATATGCATTTATCTCACACGTAGGTGAGGGGTAAAAGGGGTTTTTACATAATTGAAACCTTGGGCATTCATGCCCGACATATTAATGAGGAAAAGGCTCACAGGACAACAAATTTAATTTAAATAAATAAATTAAAATAAACTATTAATATACAAAGGTCTTGTTCTAGATCATGATCATCTAAGCATGCAATGAAAATATGCATTAATAAAACTAGAGTTCAATTCATTAATCATTCTTGTTTAAGATAAATCATGCTCAAATCAATTATTTATCTTTAATTAATCAATCCTTCTATCTTAAACCCTCATTCTGAATTTCCTTGAGATTCTCACCCATCATGATTTTAAACAAATAAATTCATTTAAAATTATCTTTGTATGTAACTTGTACCTTGGAGGAAACCTGGTGAATTCCCATTCATTACACAGATGATAAATTAAACACACATATATAAAACACCTATCACGTGTTGTGCCTCAGCTTTACGCCTGCACTATGGTAAACGTCTAAGGGATTTGTATAATATAATAATAAATTTTAATAAATCTGTTTAATTTGGATGAGTACACGTCTGTAGTTCCGACTACACAGTGTGTACTTTTGTTCAGCGTACATCCAAAGTACACGCCCGAGGACATGGCTTGTAGATTTACTTCGGAGATTTTCGGAGTAAATGAAATTTTCAATTGGATACACACTATGTAGTATCCGTGTTACATGGTTTCCATCCGAGCAAGCCGTGTACAGGGTACAGAGTCCAACCCTAACTCGAAGGGACTACACGCCGTGTTCAGTTGGACCACATAATGTGTAATCCAGAAACCATGTGCCACCTGTTCCTAGTCAACAAACGGTGTCATAACTGACATAGATAGGATCTAATACATGACCTGATTTGGCAGATAAATCAATTCATTGAACCTAGAATAAATGGCATGTACTTCCTAATACATGTCGTGTATTCTAATGTTGTTCATGCAGGAGCTTTTGGAACCTCCAGATGAGTTCCTCTATTTTATTTTAATAAAAATTAATAGAAAAATTTTTTTATGTAAGGTGAACAAGAAACGAGAGGGGAGGAATAGATCTTGAGATTCAGATTTTAAATAATGATTAACTTGAATTGAAACAACTAAATTATTAAATGCATAATTCACCAAAAAAACTAAATAATTATAATCAATGATATGACCGCTCTGATACAACTTGTAGGTTCCGAGCACAGCAGAAGTGTGTTCGTTAGTGTGCCCAAATTTAATTTTAGTGTTAACAACGATCTATCAGAGAACATTCATGATAATAAAATGTCGGATCTTTAGAATATAACGAACAACAAAAAATGAATGAGGGAGTCCTAGAATCATAAAGACAGGATCATCATATGTTGGCTATAATTAATTTAATTAATTAAGAAGGATTACATTGATGTAATTATTTCTTCGTTGATGTCTATAGTCATGATACGATGTGATTCTTCATTGTGTGTAAGAAGCCAAGTGTAGACTTCCTCTAGTGGTGATCCACACATCCACTACATATCTCTAGACGTCACCAAAGGAATCTCCTAGTGTTATCATGGAGAAGACTTTTACTACGTTTTCTACCTTAGAACACCTTGATCTGATAGAGGAGGATCCCTCTCGGTCTTGAGAGTGTTCTTGGAGGAATAAGTTCTTTCAGTCTTGAGTGAATTCTCCGGAATTGTTGGGCACAACGATTCTCTCTAGAAAAGGGTTGGGGTTGTGAGGATATTTATTAACGGGTTTGTGGTTATAGAATTATGACAATAAATAAACACGTTACACATTTTATTTATTTTATTAACTCTTATTGAAAACCCCCATGTCGAATGATTAATTCCTTGACATGCACCAATGACGATTTCAATAATGATTATTTAATAAAACTGTATTATTTCCTCAAAGTCCCGACTTGAAAACTACACGGTTTGTAATCATTAATACACGGCGTGTACTCATTTTCCATGAAAACTACACGGAGTGTACATTCAATGTACATGGAGTGTTTATCTTGTTTTCATTTTTCATTATTTCTTCCACCACATTTATTAGACCTTGAGTAATGGCTGTTTATTTATTAAATAAATGTAACTACATTGCTCACTAATAAATATATATTACTTCGCCCACAATATATTCTCTCTAATAACTAGTGTCGAAATAAATGAGATCAGGCATCCTTAAATAATTATTAAAACACATTCAGGAATAATCTTTTTTTAACTTGTTAAATTAATATTTGACAGAGATATATGGACACACTTAATGTGTGACCCTCTGGGCCTCTTTCTCAGTGGAATTAGGTAGAGCCTACCCAAAGTCAACAGTTAGCGTATAGAAAAACGCCAAGGAACCCATAGAGAAAGCGGTTAACACCACAATAATGTGTCACCTCATACGAATTCTTAACATGTAATATATTCTCTTTGTCATGATATCTCGAATCAAGCGGGTTGCATGCTAGTGCCATCAACCCATGTGCTTGATTATTATTTCTTTGACTATCCGGAATTAAACTCTCATATTCCTTAATATGGCCATGGATTTATTTAGGATATATCAATTCCATCAAAGGGCCTGAGATATATAGTTCTGTTATGGGATAGAAGGGACAAATCCTTTCTCGAATTATCTATTAATGCAGTATTACATGTGAGGCACCCAACGTATCCTACCTCGCTATGAACATTGTGTCGTCACAGTTTTTGTCAATGCATCTATGTATGCAATTTATAATACCCATTAATAATAAAGTTAAATTCCATGGACCAATACACACGTCCGCGGATAAGAAAATCCAATGACACTATGAAATGTGCATTTCCTACTGGAGGGTCTTGTTCTCACAATATACTCCAACATATTACCAAGGGAACACACCATGAAAAGGTTCCTCAACGTTTTATGAGTCCTCACCCTTAAGGGAATGTATTATTTGTGCCCCTCAAATAACATCATATAGCCATAGAACATATATTCATCAACAGTGTTACGGCACTTCTGGGTTCTCATCACAGTAGGGATCCGCTATGAACCTTTAATGAAATAGCTATCCTTGGGCCATTATCAAATACATAGTCATGAAGAAGAACAATAAAGATGTGATAAGTTGTTTATTTAATGAATAAAGTACAAAGTAGTTGGTTCTAGGCCACCAACACTAACACTTGTATCTACCTCATGAATTGTGTAATCCTTATTATATATTCTTATTTCATATTACTCTATAAATGCCACCAACAGTTCCTGAGGGGACCATAACATGACACCCCATACTCGCCTCTAATATTCATGGGTTGAAAACTAGCACCGAGAAGGCATATCACTAATATGGAAATCCTTATCCAAAGTACCCATACACACACACACACAAACACACACACACACACACATATCCAAGCCTATAAAATTTTGAATTGTAAAAAAACTACTGAACAACCATAAATGCATACATATAATCCCATAACCAGAGTAAGAAATGATGTAAAAGAACGAAAACATGGCCAAGACAAATCCCACCACCAGGAGTCTGTAACAGAAGTCCAACCTAAAAGTACATACTAGGATTATTTTCAGAATGCCATAGGGATACACCTCAGTCTGTCTGGTATCACAAAGAAACATATGATCCTGGTCTATCTGGGACTCTATCATGAAGATTAATCGTCTGCATAAAACACGACACATGTTGGAAAAACCATACATGGGTGAGTATAACAATACTCATTATCACACCCATAAACCAGATAGCATACAACAAAGTATAAAATAGTAATATCTACATTTTTGTCTGTATAAATCACATATAACAAGAATATATAGATATAAATAACAAAGTCACACAATCTAGATGTAAGTCCCAACCATAGTATACCAATATAGGATTCGATATTGATGATTCCTCAAAGCACTCATCAAGGAGAACACGCTCTTAAATTCAATAACACTAATTATTTCCATCGGAGTGGTACTTATCATCATGTATCATTATGATAAGAAAAAGTTGATGGTCTAAAAATAATATGATACATAGATGATGATCGCTTCTATAGAGATAGGGGATATACCAACAACTCAATCTGAATTAACACACTAAGTAAAGAATAGGGTCCCTCATAGTGTTGGTCCGAATGATACCAAGAACTCCACCTATGTACAAATATGAATAGAGGATCTCACTCTAGGTCTCTTAGAAGGATTACAATGTCTCCGTACAAGAAATCATGCTAAAGGGATTGTATTCTACAGATATGGAGATGATTCCAGACCAACATTTAGGTAAAGGACAATGGGAATAGACCATAAAAAAACATTTCCAATATACCAAGGAAAAGTACTATAAGCCATTTATAAAAGAGATAACATCATTTAGTAGGGGTCATGTGTTGTATCCCTTGACCCAGGGTACTTCCCATGTAAACAACTCATTTCATCAAGTCGTGTTTGTGGAAAAATACACGATGTGTAGGCTGCCTATGTAGTTTACATGTGTTGCAGTACATGACATAGCCCATGTACTTTTTCCTCTTTTTCTTACATAGGGTATTCTATGTACCTATTTTAACCTGTTTCTGTGTAGGGGTTTACATATCATGTAGGAAACCTATTTGCTCCACCCCGTGTCCATGTACTTTCCAATGTTTATTCCAATTTCACTAGGGAGGAACCACATGTTTTGTGATAGGTTTCATATGGTGTGTTATATTTTACTTCCTCTGGAAACCATGTCCACCACTCTTGGGTACCCACATGGCATGTAGATCCATATTAAACTCTAATCCATGTATAAAATATTAGACAATATTTTGTGTGAAAGAGGTCACATGTTGTGTTAGTGGTAGAAGCTGATAAGTTGTGGACACTAGTTAAAAATATAAATCCAATAGGGGAGATTAATTAAATAGAGTGGTGTGAGTTTGTGGTAAGCTCTTTAAAAAAATTACCCCATTCAATTCAAACAACAATGGAGAAGGAATTCTTAGAGTTGAAGTATAAGGAAAATAAATATGTGAGAAGGTATGAAATAAACTTCACAAGACTTTATGATTACACCTAGAACTTTTTTGAGAGATACTAATGGGATGTATGATAGATTATATAGTGAACTAAGACCTCATCCATAGAAGAATCATTCCAATCAAGACTATGAAAAATACAAACTGATAGTACGTTGTTCAGTGAAGGTTGAACTAGAGTTCAGTGAGACACATTGGTCTCATAAATTGAATTAAAAGAATAGTTCAATGGAGCCAAGATGAGGGAGTGAATTTGATCATGAAAGAGGAGAAAAGAAATTTCAACATTACACACACAATAAATACGGGAAGAAGCATTCACAAATCTATTTTCTCAAGAGTGGAAAATGTTACAAGTGTGGATGAGATGGTCATATTACATGGAACTATCATAGTGAGGTGAAGCCTAAAATTTTAAATAGTAATTAAAAATGGAATTTGGTGCTTGACAATTCTAAATCTAGTACTTCAAGTGTGGACAACTAGGGAACTTTTCCAATCACTATCGAAATTTTGAAGACAGTAGAAGGGACTCAACATCAACCTTAGCATAGTCCGAGGAAGCAAGGTTATGATTTTTCAACTATAACGGATGAAGTTGAATATCCAAATGATGTGGTGGAAGTTACAATAATTATTCTCTCAAAGCTAGAAAGTACTTTGTTTGACTCTGTTTCTACACATTCTAATTTTTCCACCATGTTTACAAAGAATATAGAATCAGTCTCTGAACTGATAGAAGTAGAGTTTTTTTTCAAGACTCTTAGAGGGATTATCAAAGAATCATCAGTGTATAAAAACTCTAGTATTTACTATGGTGAGAATAATATCATCATAAATCTAGAATTCATTCCTATACCAAATTTCAATATCTTACTTGGGATGGATGGGATCTCAAGGCATAATTCTCTGATCAACTACAAAATCATGTAAATATCAGTATTCTTGAATTAAAATACAATATTTATCTTAATATAAGGGATATCTTGACATGGGTTTTCCAGGAAGCACCTCCCATAGCCATCATTTTTGGAAATGATTGGTGAAGATGAATAAGGAAATGAATATATATGAATTGAAAATGTCCCCATCATTCATGAATACATTAATGTATTTATTGAGGACTTACTTGGACCGCTAATAGAAAGATAGGTGGAGTTCTCCATTGAGCTCTTCCTTAGATCCAAGCTGATTTCAAAGACCCAATATATAATGGAAAATATGGAGCTATAGGAACTAAAGAAACAACTCCAAGATCATTTAGAGAATGGGTTTATCTGACCGAGTGTGTATCCTTGGGGAGCACCTATTATCTTTGTGAATAAGAATGGTGGATAAATGTAGTTATCAATTGATGATAGAGAACTTAAATGGATTGATTTGATGAACAAGTACATTCTTCTATGAATTGATGATTTATTTGACCAGCTTCATAGGGCGTAACTCTTCTGCAATATTGATCTTTGATTTGGTTATCATCAATTGAGGATGAAGAAACAAGACATTTTAAAGACCTCCTTGTGGTCAAGATATGAGATTTATGTGTTTATTATTATGCCATTTTTATTGAATAATTCTCCTACAGTTTTTATATATCTGATTAACATAGTCTTTTAATACTACCTTGATACAATTTTTGTAGTTTTTATTAATGGTATTTTGATATATTCTAAAATTTTTAAGGAAAATGAGGATCATATAAGTGTTATATTGAAAACTATTAGGAAGGATAGGCTATTTGGAACGTATAAAAAATGTGAATTTGGGTTAGAAAACGTTTCTTTATGGGGAAAATGTTAACCAATGAAGGAATATCAATTGACCCTACAAAGACAAAAGTTGTAGATGAGTGGTTTCATCTGAAAATAATATCTATGATTTGTAGTTTACTAAGATTAGTGGGATATTATTGGATTTTTGTGAATAAATTTTCATGAATTTATAATCCACATAACAATATAACTCAAAAAGGGATAATTTCATGTGGACTAATGATTACGAAGAATGATTCCAAGAGTTAAAGAAGAGATTTGATACTAAACCTATATTAACTCTACCCTCTATCAGATAAGGGTTCGTTATTTTTTTGTGTTCCATATCTAGAAGGGATTGGGTGTACCCTCATGAAAAATGAAAAGGTTCTTGATTATGAATATTGATAGTTGAAGCATCATGGGATGAACTATAATATGCATGATTTTGAGATGGATATGGTTATTGTTTTCTACGAATATATATAGGCACTATCTATTTGGAGAGAAATGTGATATATAAAAAAACCATCAATGTTTGAAGTATATTTTCATGAAAAAGGGATTGAAAACAAGACATAGGAGTTGGTTTGAACTTCTTAAAAAATATGATTGTTCAATTCATTATCATCCTGGAAGACCAAACAGATTCACTTATGCATTAATGAGGAAAGACCCTATTATTCTAGAGATGATATGGATTCAAGGTGATCCTCTGATCAAAGACCTAATACAACTATAAAATGGAATTGTAAGGTAAGGTATATCATCAACCATATCCTAAATGATTTCTCTATCATCATTACAATAGAATATCAATAACATCAAAGAGAACATCCTTTGTTAGAGAATAAGTTAGAGGTTGTGAAAAATGGGATGTTTCTTGTGTTCAATGTCGATTAGGAAGTTGTAATGAAATTTTATAGAAGGGTATGTGTTATAAATATTCTAAAAATAAATAAAGAGTTTATGTATGAAGCTCATAGATCTAATTTATCTATACATCTTAGAATAAGTAAAATATATAGGGACCTTCATGATCATTATTCGTGGGAAAACATGAAAAGGGAGATTGTTTTCTACACAATAAGGTGATTGTTGTGTCGACAGGTAAAATTAGAGAGAAAACTTCCAAAATGGGTATTATAACCACTACCCAAACTAGCATGGATGTTGAAAAATATCACTCTGAGCTTTGTTATTGGTCTCTTGAAAACATCCAAATGAAACAATGAGATATAAGTTATAATGGACCGTCTCATCAAGACTACCCACTTTATCACTATTTGGGAAGATTTCTCTCTTGACTAACATTCCAAGATGTATGTGAAGGAAGTGGTAAGGATGTATGGATTTTCACATTCTATCATTTCTAATTATGATCCAATGTTCACATAAAAAGTCTTGAGAATTATTCAAAATGCTCTGAATATTAAATTGAATTTCAGTAATGTCCAACACCGTCAAACTAAAGGCCAATTTGAAAGGACTATATAGATAGTTCAGTAAATTCTGATAACATTCTCAATAGAATTTAAAGGTGGATGAAATCAAACACTCCCATTATTTTATTTCTCATACCAAAACAGATTTCATTCAAGTATTAAAATGGAATCCTATGAAGAGCTATATGGAAAGCGGTGTCGAAATCCTACTTTTTGGGACCAAGCTAGTGAGAGAATAGTTCTTGGGCTTGATCTTGTGCATGAGATGATAGAAAAGTTTCATGCCATCTATCAACACATAAAAGCTAATCAAAGTTAGTAGAAGAGATATACTAACAATAATCTAAGTGACTTGAAGATTGATGATTGTTATAATGTATTCCTTCAAATTTCACATTTAAAGAGAGTAATGGGGTTTGTGAAAAAATGGAATCTCTAACCAGGTACATTTTCCCGTATTAAATATTTGATCACATAGTAGTAGTGGCCTATGGACTTGAAAATCCTCAAAATCTAGAAAAAAGTTCACGATGTATTCTACATATCTCTCTAAATAATGTACTTGCCTAACCCTTCACTTGTACTGAATCCCGAGGTGGTATAACTGGAACATGAACTCTTTTACGAGGAGCTGGAGGTGGAGATCTGGGACCGCATATGAAATATATTGCACTAGAAGACTACTCACATAGTTAAAGTGTTTTGGAGGAACCAAAAATATGAAGAAGCAATGTAGGAACCAGAGGAAACAATGAGGTATAAATACTCTCTCCTTTTCTCAACCTTGGTAACAAGTTGGATTTTTGGGGATGAAATTTCTTGGGGGGGAATATAACAACCTATGCTTTTTGAATGAAATTTGTTTCCTGAAAATGTCTATTATATTATACTATAGTCAACAAAACTATATTCCTTTAATAATGAAGTGTGTATAATTGAAATGTGCCCATCATTTTTCAACCATTGGACAATTATCATCATTGTTCAATAATACCATTTCAAACAATAATCTTAATAATAAGTTTAGCGTTATAATTAATATTATAAATATAAATAATAATGGATAATTAATGCAGAAAGGGGAAATTATTTCCTTAACCAGTAGAGTCATACTATATGAATTCTAGTTGTTGGAACTTGGGAATGAGGTAGCATCATTGGGCTTCACTCTTGACTAACCCAATTCTATCTTTAATGTGTTAATCATGAATGAAATCACTTACGTAATAAGTTCATGTTAGTGTAGATTACAACTCAGGTGATGTTATCTTTGCCACCCCAAAAATCTATCACCATCGTACACCTTACCAATATGTCATATATGGGTGTTATAGGGTTATATGTTTCATGGAAATATTTACATAATTTATAATAGTTTTTATAAATATAATTATCATTCCATCAATTCTATTTTGAGTTTATTTTTTCATAAAAATATGATGAATTTGATAAATGTTTTTTCGAAAACAAATTTTTTTTCAGAAAATATATAATTAAAATAATAAAATAAGTTATTATTAATTATTTTTTTAATGGAATATTATGATTAAAAAACTCTTTTTTAAATTTAAATGATAATATATATTTTTCAGGTGTCGAAAATTTTACTATGCATTTTTATCGGCTATTTTTTAATAAATAAGAATTTTTGTATATAAAAGTTAAATTTATAATACATAGATAATTATTATGATAAAATAAGCATCTTTTTTTTAATTTTCAAGTTAAAATTAGGCTATGGTGAATTTATGAAAATTTTCTAAAATATTTGTTTTTCTGGTGAATAGTAAAAATACAGTTTTATGTTTTCAGTGTATGTAGTGACATCATAATGATGTACTCTGTAATATTAAATTCTGGTCAACTCTTATGTATTATAATAACATAATAGGTATACCAAGTGTCCAATACCATTGAAAATACCATATTAAATCACATGTTTTTGAATTTACCACTTGCTAGGTGTCTAAGGAAATTAATAAACAAATCACCAACTTTTTCTATAAATACCCACCCATTTCTACAGTAGTTTTCATTCTCAATTCATCCTCCATAAAGATATGATATTTTTACCAATAAAATGAGTCTTAAATAGGTTTCTTCAATCCCCCATGGTCCCAATCATTTTTTTTAGGAGTTACTCTTCAAGGTAAGGGAAATCACATTTTTTCATTTCCTTTTAAGTTCCTTTTTTATGTGGTATGTATTTCCAATTTCCATACTATGTTCTTATGTCCATTTAATACGGTCCCATTATTATATTAAGATTATTTTATAAATTTTAGAACCTTTTACCCACTCTTTTTAATGTTTTCAAAATCTATGTTTCATACCCATTATGCTGCCTGATTTTCTTCTCAAAATTTCAATATTTTTTTCATGAAATTATCTTATTTTTTTGAATATCAAAGCATCTTTATTTTCTGTTTGTATTAACCCATATTACAAAATGATATATTTTATTTAGTTATTAACATAGATGATAATTTATTTACCTTTCGGAGGTTTCTTAAAGACATAATGAACTAATCTTTAAGAACTTCTTAAAAAAGTCCTGATTTTGATATGAAATTCTTTTATTTTATTCTCCATGGTTTATTCCTAAAATGTTTTGTTTTGGTCTATATTTCTCCCACTAATTAATTAATATTAAGGGTGTTCCGTGATACCACTCTAATGCATTGGGTAAATAATTTAATCTCTATAGATGATATAGATTTCAAATCCTTGGTGAATGGCCATGATAATATTTTTGAAACCTCGGTGGAAAACCATGGTGATATGCGTATGAATGACTCAATTAGATTCTGTCACCACATTTCCATGTTATTATTCATGTTATTTTTACTAAGATATTTCTCCTTTTCCTTTTCCCATGCCTTTATTTATTTCCTTAATTTCTTATTGATATTCCCCAAGATCATAAGTAAAATGTTTTCCTTGTTTTCCCTTATTGGGCCATATACTCATGCTTTCATTTGATTCATGTACCAAGGTTATTATATGAATTAAAATTACTTAATATGAAATAATTATTAATCCTTTCATGTTTTTTAGAATAATGTTTTATTTTTTCATGTATTATGTACCATTTTTTCAAAAACAATTAACTTTAAAAGCACCTCTTTTATGTATAATATAATAAAAATTTTATATAATAAAAGTCATGATGTCATAATACAAATCTATAGAATCATTTATATTCCTTTGATTAGGATAAATACACTGGACCTACACCTGTTGAGGAACACTTGGGGATTCACAATTCAATGGAATATGTATTTAAAGAGATCCATCAGGAGATCCAATTTGTTGAGCCTACAAAAAAAATATTAAAAAAGTTTATCTTATTTATGGGGAGAAATTTCTTGATAAAAACTCAAAATAAAATATTATTCATGTTAAAATACTAATTTACTTCCCCTTGTTCTATTCAATTCATACTTCCTATGCGGAGCTTGCACAAGAAGATAAGAAGGAGGTTACACAAGTAGAATCCATGGAAGTGGCAGATTCATTATTCATCATACTCCCTCAGGACTATTAATATCTAATTATTATGTGAGAATCTTTTATACTATATAAATGGATCATTCCTCTCCAATAATGATGAAGTAAAATCTTGTAAAAACAACATGTGGTTGTTCAAATCAAATAAGCTTCATCCGCCATTAGACATTGGATAATAGCTGCTATTACCCTCTAGAGGTAGAAAAAATTCAAGGCCCACTAAGGGGATCATACCACCACTTATCACTTTTCAATTTTCATTGTGGTAATTTATATTTAAATTTCATTTCTTATGAAATATTCCCAAATGCTGCCAACTCCCTCTTATCTTTTTCAACTTTAATGACATAATCATTATTTTTAATTGAGTAATTTTCTAATATAGGACAATGATGTAAGAAGCAAACCCTCAATAATGATTGAGTAAATATTACTAAGCTTCATGGGAAAGGTAGTTAACTTTTTATGTTTATCTATTAAACTCCCTATATTTTCTTCCAACAACATGTTTTTAGCATTAAATGGAAATTTTATTCCCATTCTTGAATCAGGTTTTACTTGACTAATCTAGGATACATGAGTTTCTTAGGAATCATATAATTCCTTGTCTTAGATTTAAATTTTAATGATATTAAATTTGTAAAATAGATAATTTAAATATTTAAGTTAATCATTGATATTAAAATGAGTAAGTGTGTTTTGAGGAAACTAGTTGATTCTGGTAAAAGAAATTTTCCAACAATCTTTCATCATTTAACTTTCTAAAATTATTGTGAATTGATTTATCATTATTAATAATTCCTAAAGTTATTTCCCGATATGATATTATCCATACCCTAGAGGATTTATATTCCAAGTACTCCCTATTTATTGTAGAGAATATTTCATCAGTTATTATAGGACAATTCACGGAACATAATTGCCTTTAAACTTGTCAAAGATATGACTATACAAAAACACATATAAAATAATTGGGGACTATTTTAAAAATTAATTATCCTTAATATACCACCATTACATAAATCCATATTAATGATACACATTTCAAGCCATAGTTATCCATTCCTACCCACCTCTTAGTAATTTCAAGATATTTTTATATTGAGGTGTGGGGGCAAAGGGAGTCATAGTAGAAGGGATGATTTATATTTCATAAAAAAAGTGATAGGGTGATATTGTGGGTTCTTAGTAAGGTTATTGTTTTATTAATTATATTTTATTGTCTTACCATTCTTGAATATAAAAAAATAAAAATGGAAAAGAGAACAAAAAAGTGTTATGATTAAGGAAACCTAAAAAATAATCATTTTTAGACCAATTATTTCTATCATATATGGTTAGGTGGTGGATGTGAAGATTATGTTAACTATAAATTTTGAAATAAAATGAAAAGGTTCATTGAAAATGAAAAAAGGGGGATTTAAAAGTGACAAAAATTTAAAGAGGACATAGAAATCACCCATTATGATAACTTTATTATGAAAATTTCATTGAATGTTTTAGGGAAGTGGGATTTGATTCTTTTAAGTGGATAATTTTTTAACACTTTTATTTTTAATGTAATTTTTTATGACTTAAAGGACTAAACTTTATCACTGAGATTTCATTTTAAATATCTATTCCTACCAACCTCAAGCCTCAAAAGAATTTGAATATTAATTAACATACCTCATGATTATATGTGGTTTTTTTCTTTTAAATGTAGTGAATTTTGTTAATCTACAAGAATATAGATAATGATCATGTATTCGTGTTGTGAGAAAAACACTACTTGAATTTGTATTACAAGTGATGTCTAGAAAAAAAATTAAAGTGTGGTAGATCATGATTTGGTATTCTTAACCAATAATGAATTTAGGAACATGAATGAATGAGAAAATAATATTCATCCTTTTAAAATGGGTAAAATAAAATGCTTTATTTTATTGTTTCTTTCAATACTTTTAAAATTGAATTGATTTTTTATGTGACATTTTTTAATTTTTATTTTACATTGAATTTTTTTTATAAAATTGAAATTTGAATTTTGATAACATTGGTGACCTTTGATATCTCATGTTGAGATTTTATGCTTGTGGAAAAGTATAATTTAAGGGTGAGGGTATTTGACAGAAATGTGTTTTATGCATATTTTTGAAAAACAAATATAATTATATTTTGATATTTTTTAATGTCCAGCACCTTTATTTTAAATGTTTTAGTAAACTATGGGTAATTTTGAATGTGGAAATGAAAATGGTATAAAAATAACCAAAGGCTATGATTTTGACTTTTAAAATTAATTCATAAATCATGGTTGAATTTATAAATAATTCAAAATATTTTTCTGTCACATTCAATGAGTTTTGTCCAAAAAATAGGGTACTTGAGGCCAGCCTTTAATTAAGTATCCCACAACTATATGGTTAACCCACTGGGGTCATCTACCCAAGAAGGTTTTATCACCCCCACCGACCCTAATTTCAACTAGGTAATTTATTTATCCTTTTTATGTATATAAATTGTTTGGGTTAATATTTTGTTGGTTTTGAAACCATATGGAATGTTTTTGGGCATTTTCTATAGGTGCATGGTTTGTAGAAATAGTGAAACTCCTATTAGAAATTATGTATAATGATACATTGGATAAGGGTAAGGTGAAAGGTTAGGTGCACAGTTGTCAAAACTGTGCAGATTCCTAACAGAAACCATGCAATGTGGCAGAGTTTAATTTTGCATGGTTGGGGCATAGTCTGTCTAACAACGTGATTCAACAGTCTGATTCCCATCTTGTGGAAGTTGATGGTGCATGGTTATCATATGGTTTTGTATAATTGTATGACTAATCATGCATGGTTTAAAAACATGATCCAAAAATACTATATTTGGATTAGGATTAAGTTTTAACACCTTGTTTTTTATACAAAACAATACTAACTCAATATTTCATCCTTTAAAAGGTTATGGATGATTTCCCCATCAATTTAGAGCCGATCCAAATGTGTTTCTTTGTGCATTGAAGCCCTATTACTATAGTAAATCATCATTTATGTTTGTTTTCAGGGTTTTTCCTAGATCTAATTCACTTTATCTCTATTTTTCTTATATTTAGTCCATTATGGATAGATATATAGAATTTTATTCCAATAATGGATAGATTTATCCTTTTTGGTGATTGGGGAAGAGATATTGGTGGGTTCTCAGAGATGCAACCCGGTTTTGTGGGTATTTTTGTGTCATTCATTACTTTTTCTGTAATTAATGTGTTAGGTGGCTTCATTCTTGAATCCTCTTTCTAGGGAAATAAGGATTAGTTTCACATTGGTTAAATTTATTAAATTTGATTTTGATATTTTTTCATAAATCATGGTAGAAAATCACTTTTGTGGTGGATTGAGTAGTTTGTGTTTTTTTAGTGAATTTGTGGTATTATAGAAAGTGGTTGTATAGTGTACTTTGTTTTCTTGATTAAAAAATTATGATTATAAAACATGGATTTTCAGGATTTTTGGAAAAAGTTTTAATTGAGTTTTTTCAATTAGTGTATGGTTTTATTGAAATGTACTAAAATGTTTTGTTTGAAAGGTTTTCAATAAAAGAACTTTTTTATTAAAATGGTTTGAATTGGTTGGTTTGAAATGGTTTTTTCATACATGGGTTGTGAAAGTGAATTATTTCAATGTGACATTGAATAATGGAGATCCACCATTGGGGTACAAAGGGATGTGGCCCTAAATAAGGTGCATGTATATTTGGGGAATAAGGATATTGTACACATTGTGATTACTTAGTGGATGGATGATAACCCGCTCTTGATTATGAAACTATCAAAGAAGAATACTTGTGTTGGTGTGTGGTGAATCAAGGAAAAAAGGTATTATAAATTATTTTAAGTTATTGTGGGGTTTTTTACCTTAGAAACTATTTTGGTATGGAAAACTCTTTTGGTATTAAATTTCAAGGATTTGATATAAATTTTTTTCAATTATTATATATATATTATTTTATATAAATGTGTTAACATGTTATATCCCAGTTTCATGAGAAGGGGATTCATTTTGGGAATTATTGCTTAATTTCATTACTCACCTCTAATATGGAACTTTTGTTATTTTTCATTTATCATTTATCAAGATATAGTAAAAGGTAAAGTACCACACTTATTTAGTGGTTCATTGTTACATTTGGGCTATTTTATGGTGTTAGATCATATATCAGGTGGTATATTTGGAGTTATGTTGGTTATCATTGATTTCTGTTAGATTTTTCATATTTTGAGTATTATGATGTTACTTTTCATCCAGTTTGTACTTTTGTGTATTTTTTTAATATAAATGGTTTTATTAGAGTTTTTTTACATTTGTATCATGCATCGTGTAGTGGTAATTCGGTAATGTAATGTTCGGTTAGGTCATTTTATCTTCAAAGGGAAAATCATCCCCCATATTTTAATGAATCCCTTGGCATTTTATAGCAGTATTTAGAATCATGGGATGTTTCGTAACTTAATGTAACATACTTACACCTTCTCAATCTAATAAATAGGGGTGGGATATCACATGTGGTATGAGTATTAGTCCTTCCTAATATATTTGTGGAAAAAATGGTATCAACTTGTTTGGTCCTTAACTAACAATATAACAACCTTGCTCTTTATTTCATATTTGAACATGATTTATTACATAGATTTGTACACAATTAAATCCCAAAGATCCTATGGTTTATTTAATTTGTATATTATGAACATTACATAGAAACATAAAATATTAAATTCAGATCTTTATTTAAAAACGTATTTTACATGACCACAACATTCATTCTCGCTTAGTGTTGAATGAGATAACCTGAGGACATACAAAAGAAAAGGGTGATCTATAAATCCCTATTTGGGAATAAATAAAGAATACCATGAGGAATAAAATTCATGTTAGTAAATAGGAATATCAATGGATCAAAAAATAAACATGAACATTAAGGCATGTTATATCATTATGTTCATACATGGAAATGTGGCAACAATAGACAACATGATATTAGCATGATCCAAGGATAATTTAACATGGATTCGCATGAGAAAACCCTTAGTATGTATAAATTATCATGATTAAAACCACATTTCACATTAATTAGAATCTTTAAACCCTCATTTTATATGGTGTATCATAATATTAAACATTACCCAATGCATTGGAGCGCTATTAGGGCACACCCTTCATAATGATTTCAATCTCACGTTTAAGTGTGCCACAAGAATCATATATCATGGTTTCATTTAAAATCATATGTTTTTACATAGAATATTAATGTGGAATAAATACATGTAAGTCCCCAATTAATAGTTACATCATAATAAATGTGAACACCCTCGATAGATAAATGGGTATGGTATTCACTACCTGATGATTTTGGAATGGAAAATAATGGTGCAATTTTGGTAACACAACGACATCAAATAGAAATTCTCAAAATGGGTTGATCAAATAGAAATGGGTATATCATCATTTAAAAATTAAATGGACCATAAGGGGATCATGAACCATAATATCCTATCATATGAAAAGTAATTTAGATGCGTAATATAAAAGAAGTGTGTGAGAAGAGAGAAATCCCTAAAGGAATTTCAACATGGTAACAGGTGTAAATGGGAGAAATTAATGAGGGTGTAAGGTATATCTGATCATTAAAAAATAATAAGGAAATAATATTGTATGTCATAAAACATAACCCATCATTTTTAATTGAAAATAAATGGGTGTAAAAATATAGAGAAACATATATAAAAATGAGAAAAGAAGTAACCCTTATGGAATATCAGCATAGTAACAGGTGAGGTTAAAGGATCATAGGGGGCCTTAATAGGATTGAAAAGAAGATCCCGTAATGTATACATAAAATTTATTGTAAGTAGTTTGGTAATAGGATATCCCAAATCAAAGAAATTACAATTAAAATCCATGACATAAAAGAGGTGCTTGAAGAAAAAATGGTAGAAAAAGATATCTTACTTGGATGTGTGATGCCAAAGGCTTGGGAGAGGATTCATGGAAGAATGGGGTCCCATTTTGAGTAAGATAGGTAGTAGGTTAAGAGGGTGGTAGATCTATAAATAGATTTAGTGAAGATAACTGTGATCTTGGGTGGGTTTATATAAGAAATGAGGGAGATTTTTTAATTATTTTGGTGTAGGACACTACACAATAAAATATTCAAAACTAAAAACTGTATCACTGTTTTACCATGGTTTCCTAGAAAGGGGAGTTAAAAACATTATTTTATAAGGTAATGGGATGGTGATATTAAAATATTTTTCATTCTTATGTGTAGGTGATTCACATTTTCAAGGAAATGATTTTAAAATATTAAAATATTTTATAAGTCTAAGAGGATTCACTAAGACTGTATAAAATAAATAAACCAAATATAAAATAACATTATTTTAATGGTAAAACTTATATTTGTTCTAAAAACCTTTTATAATATTCTATTACATCACTATTTTGTGATTATGACGTCATAAAACACATGAATTGTTTATACGGTCTTTAATTTTTACCCAAAACATCGACTGTCTTAGAAAATTATGAAAAATTCACAATTAGCTAAATTCAATGTTCTGATTCCAAAAATAATGTTAATTTTATCTAAATAATTTTTGAAATATGTAAATTTTCTATTTTAATATAAAAACAGACATTTATTGAAAATTGATGGGTTTTGAGAAAAATTGTTTTTAAACCATAATAAAAATTACATTCGACTTAATAAAAATCATGTGATCATTCATAATTAAAAATTGTAATTTAATAATAATAATTTATTAAAATATTTTTTATTTTAAATAATCAATTAATTCATTAATATATATTTCTTAATAGAATTTGAATATAAACCAAAAATATTATTTGTGTTTTAAAAATCATTTCCAAAGTAACAGTAATAGAATCAAAGTATATTCATTATTCAATAAAACATAATAATAATTCTAGGTTATTGGTACATAGTCATTTATTACACTATCATACACCCTAAGTGTAAGGTGTGTGATTATAGGTCTTTCATTGGGCCTTTCAGTTAACATTGTTTTGTTTGTGATCTCGATGAGCTTGAATTTATCATGTAAAAAGGGTCCTCTCATGCTTTAGTTGATAGATCTCAGCATGGTCTTGGTTTATGGAAAATCTTAGGAATTCCATCTCCCTCATATGATCTGATAAATGGGCTTCGTATGGTATGATCCTACTAGTTTAGACCATCACATCCTTTTTATATGTCAAATGGATTTGTTAAAACCATATATTTATACTAGTCATGTGATCACTATTCAATGTCTATATTGTTAGTGGTAAGGATACATAATGGTCATTTAAATAAAATTTGATATAATAAGACAAATGTATTTCTTGTATTTTCTATATCCATAATACATTTAATTAAAATAATAGGAATTTTATTCATAAATGTTCTAGTTGTTACAACCTTCCCCATTACAAAATTTCACCCTCAAAATTTCATTTTCCCACACTAAAACAGATGAGGGTAATTCTACTTCATCACCTCTTTTAGTTCCCACATTTCTTCATCAAACTTCTGGTTTCATCACAATGATTTGAAAAGGGGTCTCATATTATTATGAAGAAATCATTCTCTATGATCTAAGATCTTCATCGGATTTGTGTCATAGGAGTGTTCATAATCCAATGGTACCACCTTTGTGTTGAGTACATGTGATGGGTTAGGTATGTACTTCCTCAAGAGTAATACATGGAACACATCATGAACTAGAGACATGTTCGATGGGAGTGAAAGTCGATAGGCCACTACTCTGATGCGATCAAGGATCTCAAAATGGATGATGTACCTTGGAAAAAGCATTCCCTTCATCCCAAATCTCATAATTCTCTTTCATGGAGATATGTGGAGTAATACCATGTCTCAAAAATTAAACTCTAGGTCTCGTCAACGATTTTCATCATAGATCATTTAATGACTATGGGCATCATTGATGTGCTTCTGGATGGCTATAACCTTCTACAACATTTCTTTGACCATATTTAGACCTAAAAGTTTTTGTTCTCCTACTTCATCCCAATAGGTCAGTTATCTACACCTCTTCCAATAAAGGGCTTCATAAGGATCCAATTTGATGATTGAGTGGAAACTGTTGTTGTAAGAGAACTCCATAAAATTAATATGTTTCTTCCATCTGTATTTTTAGTCTATTGATTATGATATCTTCATCCCCTCAAGTGTCTGGATAGTCTACATAGATTGGACATCAGTTTGAGGGTGATAAGATGTGTCGAAGTTCAAGTCAATGTTCATAGAGTATTTCATACTCTTCTTAAACGTAGACCAGAATATTGGATCTCAATCAAACAAAATTGATATTGGTACACCATGAATACTTACCATTTCTTTAATGTATATATGTTCCAGTTGATCCAATGAGAAATTCAATTTAATTTCAATGAAGTGTTCAGTCTTTATAAGACAGTCTGCAATAACCAATATAACATTATTTCCTTTGGATGTATATGGTAGGCTGGTGAAAAATTCAATGGTGATGTTTTCAAACTTCTATATTGGTATGGGTAATGGTTTCGGCATCCCCATGGACTTATAACTCTCATCCTTCACTTGATGAAATACCAGGCACTTGGATTTACATTTAGTGATATCCTTCTTCATTTATCCCATCAATAGTTGTCTTGAGGATCTTGATACATTATCAAGGTTATTGGGTGAATGGAGAAATTCCAACTATATGAATCATCCAAAATATCTTTTGTTAAATCCATATTTGATGGAACACATAGTACTGACAAAAATCTCTCAATTCCTTCATCATTAACATTGAACTCTGAGGATTTCCATTTTCTGATAGTTTCCACTTTTATTTGAATTCCAATATCATATTTTTTATCATCCTTTTAATTTTATAAGAGAGATGGTTGAGGAATACTTTTTGGATGTATTGATGATGTTCCCTTATTTACGATTCCCATGTATATATTCATCGAATCCAAGAAGGTTGGATCCATTCCAATTCACATCAATGATAGAATTTCTGGGTCCTTTTTACTAAGAGCATCCATCATCTTTTTGGATTTCCTAGGGTGGTAGTGGATTGAGCTGTCATAATGCTTGATGATAATTAACCATCTTCATTTGTTAATATTCATATATTTTTATTTGAAAATATATTTGAGGGTTTTTTATCTATATATATTTCAATATTCTCTCAAAATAGATAATGCATCTAGGTTTTCAATGCAAATATCACAGCTACAAACTTTATATCATGTATGGGATAGTTTTTCTCATGAATTTTGAACAGCATTGAGTTTTAAGAAATGAATTTTTAATTTTACATGAAATCCCATCAATGGGATAATTATAATATTTTCAATAATAACATTACCAAAAACTTCAACACGTTATAAATAACTTATATACTTTTTTCCCTAATTATATAATATAATTTATAGTGGGGAATCAATGTTCATAGAAAATTTAAACGTTATTCTAATAAATCATATTTTGAAACACATTATGATATACAATAATTTGATATAGTGGTTACATGTAATTCAATATTAATTATACATATTACTAATGGACTTATTTTTCTCCCTTGATCATGGATATTAATGATATTCACCCGGATTCATAGAACTTGTAATAGAGTATCATCTTAGATAATTCCCGACTTCTCCACATTTATAACATATAACTGTTTAGGATTCCTTATATGGAAATTTTTTTCAATTCATCACATTATACATTTGTTATAGAAATTGGATACTTATTTCCCTTACATTACACACATAAACATCTCATAGTCCCTTTGTGGCATTTTCCTTGGTACCTCTTTGCACACTTCCTGCACAAAGGAAATTGGGACTTATTTCCCTTATCACCTTTATCAGATGGAATTCTGTTAGATGTCTCCTTCTTATTCCTTTATTTCCCTGAGCATTTAATAAATTTATACTTTTTAATCATGATTTTTTATTGTTAGTTTGGTGAAATTTTCATATTCTATAATTTAGTTTCCATCTGAAAGGGAATCTCTTTGAGGTAGTCATCACATTTCCCTTTGCTTCGGTTGTTAACCGAAATCATCATATTACCATCCATTGTCTGGAATAAAAGGAATAGTATGGATGAGTATTTAAAATAGTTTAACACTTAGAGGGTAAGATAATTAAATAAAATGGATACCTTATAAATTACATTTATCTCCTCAACATAAGAATTTCTATGCTTCAGTCTAATTTATACATGATCTATCTCCTAACATATATTCTTATTAGATTTTTTTGTACCCTTGATAATGGATCATACTAATATTATGAATTAATTGATGTATATTCCTCAGGAGTGTCCATAAAAGAGTGCAGTAAGTCCCGTTTTCATGCACTAGTACCTGTTCAAGTCTAGCTCAAGGAAGTGTTTTCAATTTTTACCCCTAGATACATATGTGTTAGAGCCCCCACAATATCTTCATATCCATATAGGGATTTATTTGCTTGATAAACTAGTTAGTTTGTACTCATTAACCTTTATGTATTCTTTTCTTACACTTAGTCTTATTCATATGGCTTTTTCTAGAGTTGTACAATCCTAATCCCACAAATAACTAAACCAATCCTCTAATACCAACTATAAAAACCCTACTCCTTATTTCATATTTAAACATGATTTATTTCATATATTTGCGCAGAATAAAACCTAGAAGATCAATATGTTTAGTGTACTTAGGTATTAGGAATATTAAATAAAATCATAAAACATGAAATACACATATTTATTAAAAACTCATTTTACATGACCACAATATTCCTTCATACATATCATTTCAGGGGATAACCTGACGATATACATAAGAAAATGGTGTGTTATAAGGCCTAGTAATTGAATAAAAATTTCATAACATGAGGAAGAAAACACATGTTAATAAATAGGAATATAAAAGGAGTGAAAAAGAAATTATAACATAAAGTCATTATATATCATTATATTCAAAACATGGAAATGTGGAAACATCATACAAGAAGATATAAGCATGATCCAAGGCTCATTGCTCATGGATTAGCATGAATAGACCCTAATTCACATGAATTATCATGATTATAACCTAATTGCACATGAATTAGCATGAGAAAAACCTCATTGCACATACTGTATCATGATTCTAAATACTTCCCAATTCATTGGAGCGTTATCTGGGTGCACTATTCATAATGATTTCAATCTCACTTTTAAGTGTGCCACATAAATCATATAACATGGATTCATTCAACATCATAATTTATTCAATGGAAATGGATTGTGGAATACATAAATGTAATACCCAAATCAAAATGGTACATCATAATAAAGGTGATTACCCTTGATAGGTAAATGGGTATGGTATTCACAGCACGATGATTTTGGCATGTAAAATCATAGTATAATTTCGGCAGCACAACGACGTCAAATATAAATTCATAAAATGGTTTTATGAGATATAAATGAGTCTCTCATCATTTATAAATAAAATCAACATTAAGGGGATCATGAAATATAATATAATGACATATTAAATGGAATTTAGATGCATAATATAAAGGGATTACTTGAGAATAGAGAAATCCCTTACGGAATTTTGGCATGGAAAAAGGATCACATGGGAGGGATTAATGAGAGAGAAAGGGGTATCACAACATTATAACATAATAATTGATGTATTGGGTAGGTATGAAAACATACCCCATCATTTTAAATTGAAAATAAATTAGTATAACAATATAAGGAAACTTGGATAAATAAGAGAATTGAAGGACTCCTTATGGAATTTCGGCATAGTAATGGGTGGCATTAAAAAAGCATAGGGGGAGTAATGGGAGTGAATGTAAGATCCCATAATGAATAAATATAATGTAAATTAAGTAGGTATGGGACAAAATATCTCAAATCAAGAAAATGTAATTTCAAAGGCATGACATAAAAAATGTTCTTGATGAAAAAAGGAGAAAGGGAGATCCCTTACATGGATGTGTGACTCAAAAGTCTTGGGAGACGCCTATTGGGATCATAGGGTCCCCATGGTAGGACTATAGGTAGTATATTTGAGAGATTGGTAGAGCTTAAAAGATCATGATCAAAGAGAAATGGGATATTGGGTGGGTTTATATAAGAAAGGAGGGCGATTTCGTTATTGTTTTGGTTTTGGACACTACGGAATAAAATATTTAGAACCACAAACCCTATAATGGTTTTTTACCATGTTTTCTACCAAAGGGGTGTGGAAAACATTATTTTATAAGGTAAATAGAAGAATATATTAAAATATTTCCTTTTCTTATCTTGAGGTGAGTCACACTTTGAATGAAATGATTTTAAAATATTAAAATATTTTTTTATGTCTTGGAGGATTCACTAAGGCTTTATAAAATAAATGAAACAAATATAAAATAACATTATTTTAAAGTTACAATATATATTTGTATGAGCATGCCTTTTATAGTATTTTATAACATCACTATTGGGTCATTATGATGTCATAAAACACATTATAAATTTATACGGTATTTAATTTTTACCTAAACATTCGATTATCTCAAAAAATTATGAAAAATTCACCTTTAGATAATTTCAACATCATGATTCCAAAATTAATATTCATTTTATCTAAAAAAATTCTAAATATTTGAATTTTTACTTTGAATATAAAAACAGATATTTGTTGAAAATTGACGGGGGTTGACAAAAAAATTTAAACCATAACAAAAATTACATTTGACATCATAAAAATTAGATGATCTTTTATATTTAAAAAATGAAATTTATTAATACTAATTTATTAATTTTTTTATTTCAAAAATTTATTATTTCATTAATACATATTTATTAATTTAATTTTAATATTAACAAAAAATATTATTTGTGTTTTAAAAATAATTTACTAAGTAACAATAATAGAATAAAAGTATATTAATAATTCAATATAAAATAATAAAAATGATAGGGTCTTGATATGTATCCATTTATTACACTTGAATATGTCTTGATAGTAAGGTGTGAGATCGCGAGGCTTTCATGGGGCAGTTCGGTGAACATAGTTTGGGACGTGATCCTGATGAGCTTGAACTTCTCCCATAAATGGTTTTTCTAATACCTACATTGTTGAATATCAGCTTGGGCTTGGCCTAGGGAAAATGACATAAATTTTATCTCCCTCGGAAGCTCTGAAAAATGGGCTTCATATGATATGATCCTACTAGTTGAGGCAATCACTTCCTTTGTTTTTGTCAAAAGGATTTGTTAAAACCCTATATTTATACTTGTCATGTGATCACGATTCAATAAATATATTATCAACGGTACAGATTCTTAATGGTAATTTTAATCCGATTTTATATAAGAAATAAATGGAGTTAATGTTTTTTCCATATGAAAAATAAATTCAATTAAAATAAATTGAATTTTCTTCATAAATTTTCTGGTCATTACAAACTAGTGGTTATTTGTTATCTCTGTCATGAAATTGAAATTCAATCTGGTTCATTCCACAAGTTGGGATGATATAAAGGGGTGTGATTGTTAGGACATAAAATTTAGAACATAAAAATAGGTAGCTAACCTTCTTAGGATGAACTTCATGTTACCAGGGAGTTGGGTACATAAGTGTTTTGGAGACACTTATAGGATCTAAAATCACATTGTCATAGGTTTGTTTAATGAGATGAGTATGATGTTCATTATATAATTCACTTCCATATAGGAGTTTATATCTCATTTTGAGTATTTCTTTATGATTTTGTGTAAAATTATTTATTTTTAAAAAAAATTATGTTTTTCATCAAATGTGATATTTTGAAAATGCATGAAATGGTTATTTTTAAAATGGTTTGATATTCAAAAGCATGGTGGAATTTTAAAAAATGGTTGAATGTGGAAAATGATTCATTTTGGAAAGAAATGTTGTGATTGTATGATATGGTAAAATTTTAAATTATTAATCCTTCTGTTTCTATAGTATGAGACTTATGGTGTTTGTTGTTTTTTAGAAAATAGAATTAGTAGGCATAATAAAATCCAAAATGAGGAAGTTGAAGAAAATGTGGTAGCACATGATCCATAGGTGAACCAGTAGATTGTTAAAATTATATTCCATGATTTTTTATTTGTGAATAGAGGGAACATTAGGGGTGAAACAGATTAAGTGGATTATTCCATCCATTTGTAGAAAGAGATTCCACCCATGTTTCGGGGTGATTCAGAACCAGAGAAGGAAGAGGTGTGGCTGAATAAGATGAATCAAATATTCTACTTCCTTGTCACACCAGTAGAGTTTAAATTCAATCTAGAAACATATATTCTGGAGGATATTGCACATCAGCAGTAGGATTGATATGTTCATACTAAATTAGACCAAGTCCTTACATGAGAGGATTTTGAAGAATTTTTCAAATAAAATTTATATATTTATTTATTTAGGATTGAAATAATAGACTTATAAATCTTGAAGAAGGATAGCCTCATAAAGATAGAGTACATGGATAAATTTATGAATTTAGTATTCTTTTCACCCTATGTTTTTGCTAGTTCATCCTTGAAGGCACACATCTTTAAATCGGGACGCAGGAAGGATATTCTCTCAAATATTATTTTTCTCTATATAACATATTATACAGAGATAATCATTAGAGACATAGTTGAATAAATGGGCATATCATGAGCTACTGTTGGAGGGAAAATATTGATACTTATGATAAATGGTGGGAACTATAATTATGGAAGAAAGTGGAATAGGGACACATATTTCCATGGTATGGGAATGACTCAAAATGAGACAGCATGTTTGGTGAATCTTCCTCCAACACCCACAAGAAAATTTGGTTGTTTCCAATGTGTTTTTTTTTGGACTACATGAACTAAGACTGTATAATACTAGCAATAGCATGCCACAATTACAATTAGATACGGAATAATCAGCACTATTGTTGCAGTCCTCTATGTTCGGAAGTTCAAAACACTTATCATGTGTCATAGACATCATATGCTTAAATGGGATAAGGGAAGTACAATTAATCTCTTCAGTAAAACATAGTGGTCCATGGTGATTCCAATAATACTATGACTCCATAGTAGGGACACCCTTAATAAGGAAATAAAGAAGAAAATTCTACTAGATAGCAATTATCTTGAGTTAATAAGGTTATTGTGGATAATCAATCTGGACCATCGATGGAGAGAGGTATGATTATTTTGAATTCTATTCATATTAATTCTTTTTTGATACAGGTGTGTCCCATTTCTCTTTTTTTTCTCATGCTATTTATTTTCTGTGTTTGAGTGTTGACATGATTCCTTCTATGTTGAAACTTCACACTCCTCTTGGTCAAAGAGAATGTTGAGCCTTTAAGTGTAAGGAATGTTCTATAATGTTTGATGGAGCCAAGATGATATAATATTTTTATGTGTTAGAAATTTATGTTTATGATATAATCTTGGGAATGGATTACTTGAAAAATTTCAAATATCACAGCAACTATTATACATGAATGGTCATTTTTATGACTGATGAGGGTTTCAAGCATCTCTTTACTGGAGACCAGAATGTAAACAAAGGTGAAATTGTATTTTTGGAACCAAAATTTATTATAATATCATACCAGTTGGTAGTGTTTACCATAGAATCAATTGAAGGTATCGACAATGACAGTTTTCTAGTAGTTATTGATTAGTTTCAAGATGTTTTCCCAAATATTTATCAGTGTTTCCACCCAAACTAGAAGTCAACATTATGATTGATCTCATTCTAGGGGAAAATCCTATTTCCATTCTATCGTGTTAGATATAACCAATAAGATTAGGGGAGATGAAAGTATAATTGGAAGACATGGAAAGAAAAGGTTTCATTCAGCCAAGTACATCTCTATAGGCAACACCAGTTTTGTTTGTGAAAATGAAAGATGGAACTATTTCGTTCCATGTGGATTATCATAATCATAACAATGTTTTGATAAATAATCAGTATCCAATTCCATGAATTGATGATCTTTTTTACGAATTAAGGGGAGAAAAGTGGTTCTCTATATCGGAATTGTTGTCAGGATATCACCAATTGTGGGTTCATAAGGAGGATATTCCAAAGACAACTTTTAGTAATAGATATGGCCATTATGAATATATGTTAATATCATTCAATCATAAAAATAACCATAAATCATTATAAAATTAATGAATAAAATGTTTGGGAAATATATGGATTCTTTTTTCGTGGTTTTTGCAGATGACATATTGGTCTATTTGGGGACAAGGGATGAGCATGAGGAACAATTGGTGAAAGTTTTAGGAATCTTAAGAGATAATAATTTATATTCAAAATTATGAAAGTGTTATTCTGGGATATAATAGGTATGTTTTCATGGCCATGTATTGTCTTTAATAGGTGTTTCTATGGATCCGGTAAAGAAATAGGCAGTTATCTCTTAGCAACTGCCAAACAATGCCTGAGGGGTATGAAGTTTACTAGGTCTGGCTGGTTATTACTGATTCTTTGTTCATGATTTTTCAAGACTGACCTCACCTATTATAGATTTTGATAAGGAATAATGATCCATTCTAATGGAGTTAGGAATTTCATAATCCTTTTAAAGAAATTAATTTTTTCCTTACATCAACATTAATCATGATTTTTCAAGAATATGGATAAGGGTATTTGGTGTATTATGATGCTTCAGGATCAGGTTTGGGATGTGTTCTCAAATTTGGAGATCATGTTGTTACTTATGTCTTAATAAAGTTATGGTTTTATGAGAATAAATACCCATCATGTGATTTGGATGCAGCTATCACAGTACATGATTTAAATATTTTGCGTCATTACCTCTTAGGTGAAAAATGTATTGTGTTTACAGATAATAAAATATTGAAAATTATTTTCTCACAAATGGATTTGAACCTAAGAATAAGAAGATGGATAGAATTTTACAAAATGTTTAAATTTAACAATATGTATACAATGGGTAAGGTAAATACAGTGGTTGATGAATTATGTAGGAAGTTTTATTCTCATTTGGTAAAAGAAGATTCAGATGAGGGGAATTTGTGGTCTGTCCTAGTCGAACAACACTTGGAATCAGAATAATGATGTGAAAATGTAGTTTTCTTTCCAATTCCATTCATTCCTTATTTTATAGAGGTGGTTAAAGAGGCACAAACATCTGATTCTGAATATGTTTCTATGTGGAAAAAATTAATAGTGGGGATACCATTGATGGAAGGAAACTGGATGAGAGTTCCCTATTGTGGTTTCGAAATTGGATGGTCATACCCATGACTTTTCAGGAAAACTTGTTCAATATTACCACTATTCAAAATGGGTTTTTTATCATGGGATACAAAATATGTACAAGGAATTGAAAGCATAATTCTATTATGTTGTAATTAAAAGGAAGGTGGATGAGTTTGTTTCATGATTCTTAAATTATTTTAAAGTAAAATAAGAACATCAGTAATGAGAAATTATGTTACTATCTATGCCTATTCCTATCTGAAAATGGGAGTATTTAGCTATGGATTTTGTTACATTTCTAACAAGAATGATTTGGAAACACGATTCCATATGGGTGATTGTAAATCAGCTCAAAAAGTTGGTCCATTTCATTCATATTTATGAATATCATACAGTGGATGAGTTTTTAAAATTCAATGTCTGAGAAGAAGTAAAGAGGAATGATGTACCCGTTTCGACAGTTTCAAACAGAGATATGAGGATCACATCTCATTTTAGGAAATCCTTATAGAAACACCCAGCGACTCTTTTAAAAATGAGGATGGTGTATCTTTGTCAGGTGAATAGACAATCTGAATGGATGATAAAATTTTTAGAAGACATGTTGCGGGCTTGTGTAAAGGATTTTTGTGGCTCATGGGAAGAACACATACTATTATTAGGGTAATGATATAAAAAAGATATCAATATTCAATACATATGTGTCATTTTGAAGCGTTGTTTGGGCATCTGTGTCATTATCCATTATTTTGGGTGGAAATAAGTGGGACTTCACCAGTTGGGTTGATCATTGACCAAGAAACAATAAATAAGATTTAGTTGATCAGGAAAAAGATAGAGATGGATGAGAGTTTCCAGAAACCATATTCAGATCATTGTCAATGGTCTTTTTTGTTCAAGTTGAGTGATCATGTGTTCTTGATGATCTATCCAAGGAATGGGAATCACCATTTTGGAAAGTAGGGTATGTTATCTCTTATATATATAAGCCCTTTTATAATACTATAATGGGTTTGAGAGGTGGCATATTAGTTGGCATATCCACTATAGTTCAGTGCTACGTATAATTTGTATCATGTATCTCAGTGGAAAAACTATCAACCTGGCCATAACCATGTGATTCAATGGTTTCACGTTGACCTAGAGTCAGATGCTTCATTAGTGCACATGATGGTTCGGATTGTGGATAGGCAAGGGAAAGTCTTGCATGGGAAAAACATCGGTCTATTGTGGGTGTTTTTGGAAACGTGGTCAGATTAAAGAAGAGACAAGGAAATGGGAAAAGGAAATGGTAGAGAATTTACCCAAACACTTTTAGGACATTAGCAGTGTTCTACGTTTCATGGATGGAATGACTAATGGTGGGGGAAATTTAGCACCCACGGTTTCATGTAAGTAACCCTTAATTTATAATTTTCAATTATATAAATTTTCTTGGTGATGGTTGGGAGTGTTTTGAAAACTTTTGGAATGTTTTTATGTATTTTCTACTATTTAATGGTTTGATAATGGTTTTTGGAAACTATGAAACCACTAGGAAACTTGGAATGATGAAATAGGGGCTAGGGGGAAGGTGTGTGGGCAAGAACACATTTTTTTTCAAACTGTGTGGATGATTAGGAGAAACATTTCATAGTGGTATATTGTGAGTTTTCATGGTTGGAACATGGTTTTTATAACTATGTGATCCAACCATGTGAGGTACTACTTAAAGAAATCACTGGCGCACGATTAGTGTATGATTTTTCCATACCGTGAAACTAACCACAAACATTTTAACAAAAATATCCAAAAAAGTGAATATGGGTAGGTATTATGTTTAAACAAATATATTTTATTCCAAAATGGAAATAACTCGATATTTATCCCCCCTAAAGTTGTGTAAGCATCCCCCATTGATACAGAGATTATCTTATGGTGTTTCTTTGTGTGTTGAATCTCAATCCCCATAGTAAGTTATCATTGATGGTAGTTTTCCATTGTTTTCCATAGATCCACTTATCTCTATCTCTATTTTTCTTACATATAGTTTTCTATAGATAGATCTAAGGATATTTATGCCAATCATGGTTCTATTTGGCCTTCCGAATGATAGGGAAAGAAATCTAAGGCTTTTTTGGAGATTCAGCCCAGTTTTTTGGGTATTGTCATTCCATTCATCCTTTTTGTTGCAATTCCCCAGGTTGGTGGATTCACACTTGACTCCACCTTCTAGAACTGGAAGGATTGGTTTAAAATTGGATAAATTTCATAAAAAGTATTGTAAAAGTTTTGTGAAAATCATGGTAGAAACCCTCATTAGTGATGATTTGAGTAGTTTGTGTATTTTTAGTGAAATTGTTGAATTATGGAATGTCATTTTACAATGTGCTTTGTTCTATTGATTTTAATATTTGGATTTTAAAATATAGATACTCAATATTTTTGGTAATTGGTTTAATTAATATGTTTACAATTAATGTATGGTTTAATTGAAATTTATGTTAATGGATTGTTTAAAATGTTTTAAATAAAAGAATGGTTTTATTGAAATGGTTTGAAATGGTTTGTTTTAAATGGTCTTGTAATACAAGGGTTGTGTGAGTTAATGATTTCTATGTGACCCTGAATAAGGGGTGTGTACCATTGGGGAACAAAGGGATGTGACCCAGAATAAGGGGTATGTGTCATTGGGGCACAAGTAGATTGGCCACTTTCTGATGACTTTGTGGATGGATGAGAACTGCTCATGAGTGTGTTTATTTCAGAGAATAATGGATCTGTGTGTGTGTGGTGGATCATAGAATTAAAATTACAAAATAGAATGTGAAATGTTTTTAAGGTATTGATTGGTTGACTATCCTTGGTAACTATTTTGGATTGAAAAATATTTTTTGTATAAAACTACATTCCTTTGATATGATATATTTTATATTTTTATATAAATTCTTTTATATAATTGTGCAAACATGTTCTGTCCTAGAGGGGTGAGAAGTGATTTCAATTGTGGAAATCCTACTGATTTTCATTACATACAACTGCTTTGACACTTAGGTTCTTTCGTACATATCATTTATCGGGACCCAAGTAAAGGGAATTTATCACACTTATTAAATGGTGCATCCTGAAACTTTGTCTATTTGTGGAGTTGGAACATGGAGCATGTCAGAGCTTTGGAGTTATGTGTGTTTTCTTGGAGTTCTTTTTATTTGTCATCTACTGAGTATTTGATGTTATTTTTCTTCCCCTATGTAATTTATTTCAATTTTATTTTTGATATAATAGGTTTTATTTGAGTTTTTTTACATTGTTATCATGCATAAGGTAGTGGTTATTTGGTTTTCCATGTTTTTTTATGTTTTTTATCTTCAAATAAAAAACATACCCTGTATGTTATTGAAGAACTTATCATTTATTTCCCACCTTTGACATATTGGGAATATCACTTTCAACCAAGTAATTTCTTTCCACCTTATCGAGACATTGAGGAGGGGTGGGATGATACATAGGTCCTAGGGAGGTCCAGTCTAATTGCAAGGGGAATAGGTAATCAATTCTCATTCATTTCGATTGTGGGTGGTGAACCACATGGTGAGTAGTGGTGGGCTAAAGTCACGTGTTGGCGCAGTGTGCCCATGGTGTGTATGAGTGAAACCGAGAGGCCATCCTTGAAGAATATGTTTGAAAATTTCTTCTTGAATTGAGTAATATAAAGGATAAACTCCCATAAAATGTTAAATTTGTTTTCCAACCACTTTTAAGGGAAAAGTGAGAACCCTCACACCCTTCTGATTCAGCACCAAAGGTCACAACTGATTTGTTAAAGAAAAGTTTAAGCTGATTTGAGTGAAGATCTCTAAACAATATCTAGGGAATAGACATTATCTGGATTTCATAATCATCCTTTAGAACTCATTCATAGATATTTTCAAGTATGTCCCAAGAATTAAAGTGTTCCTCCTTGATGATCTTTCCCATGTTGCATGCTCTAAGCAGAATGCGAGCCTGCTTGTCGATCCACTTACCTTGCTCCTTAGTAAAGGTCACATAATGTAACGCCCTGACCCTAGTTACCCAGAGTCGGTGCATTATTACATAACATTTCAACAATCACAAAGGATCATGTCTCGAATGACCGATTAGTTTAGTAGCCTTAGAAACACTAGATATATTCATAAGTCTTATCAAAAAAATGCAAACTACAACAACATAGTCTCCATAGTCCACACTCATATCCCCACATACTATCCCTGCAGGTCATTCATAAATTACTTCTTCACATCCTGGGAAAAATAAAACATTAAAAGGGGTGAGCTCAGATGCTCAGTAAGGATAACAATATAGCGGAAATATTCATAAATAAGCATAAACATTTAAGGCAATGTATAACTAAAACAAAAGCCTTTTAAACTTGAACTTCAACATAATATGTAAAATATAAAATGAAATAATTCCATTTACTTATTCACATGTATATTATATTAGTCAAATAATCACATTTAATATCAATAACCACATTAATAATGATGGAATGCATAATGTCAGACTATCATAACCGTGTAGCCAAGGCCTCGTGCCAGGACTACAAATAAGATTTTGTCAAGGTCTTGTGACAAGACACTAGTTAGTCTCATGAGACTAACCGATGCATCGAGGAGATATAGTGGGCTCCACCCATCACTTACTAAGTCCAATGCATTCCTCATATGAAATGTTTGAAACATAACATAAACATTCGTATTAAAACTAGCATACGAAATGTCAATACTTTAACCACAAACCATGAATGGTAAAAAAAATAACACATCCACAGTCAAACATAACTCATTTGGTGCAATATGGAAGATTGTATTGTATCATATTAACCTCAATCGAGAATAATGAAGGATATTGACATAGATTAAAATAATCATCAAACTATTGAGAGAAATATCCCCCTTTTTCTTGAAAACATTTAAAAGTCATACTATTTTTCAAGAATCCATTTAGAATAGATTTTTAAATAAAAGTTTCCCATACCACTTTGAAACTTTTAAAAGGAATTTTTATTTAAAAATTTTAATGTCCATATAAATAAATCATTAAAACAATTTTTAAAACATGGAAATTAATTAGCAAGATTTAGAATAATAAATCTTTAAAAAAATTTAAAATGATATTTTTGTTAGAGTTCCTAACCAAAAGAGAGACACTTGAATAAAAATAATTGAGGTAATAAAAATGTTTTCATATCACGATAATAAAGGGATTCGTGATATACTATGTCAGATTACATTAAATACACCATATAAAAGTGATTTAGTGTATAACAACAAAGGAGTCTCAACAGAATGTAATTTGAGAAGAAATATCTCATAAAGGATGTATCCTTAGGTTAAGGATAAATCAACGACATAATTATGTGTGAAAAATATAAATACACTCAATATGATTGTATATTCAGTGTAAAATAATCAAAGGATATTCACACGTATTATAGTAAAAACAACACCGATGAATTGGATGTTTAACTCAACTAATCGAGATTGAGTAAAAATTAATCTTATCAAGTTCATAACGATGACTTTAGAATTTATAAATGGAGTGATTATGTGTATCAAAAGTATATCCACATAAAGGGGAGTGTAAATTATGACAAAATCAAATGAATAGTGATTCCACACATAATCTTGGAGTAAAAGAATCAATGAAGAATGTGTAAAGCCGAATGAGTGGAAATTAAAATTTCAAATTACATTATCGATTAGGTAACTTATGAAACATACACCCATGAAAGAAGGATCATAAAATGATGATTTAAATATACATACATTAACGTATATTACACAATTAATACAATCACGGGAAGTACACACACCACATGAAACAAATAAGTGGTGAACAATGGAATTCTCACAAAATTAAAATTGAGATATGAAACCCCTTACATTGTACTTTTTCCTTGGTTGACGGTAGGTTAACCTCATGTATAATGGTGAAATAATTGTTACTGAATTATACAAAAATAATTTACATTAATATGATATCATATATGACTTTTTAACAATGATTTGTTAATAATATCTGAGTATTATCGTCATTTCGGGTGTTAACGGAATTGTTTTCCTTTATATTATTTGTTATGCGAGCCCTATTTGTTATGGATGGGACGTATCTTATTCATATACAGAATGATATCATGTCTCTAAAAATTATTTTTATTCATCAAATGAAATTTTGTCTTGAATGGATATGATGGGGATTTAATCCCATCTTGTTCGTGGAGACGGTAATCCGTACGTACGCACGAGCGACAATTTCATTATTTTGATATTAAAATAAAATATAATTGTATGGTATATCATATATACAGAATAATTATCATGTTATATTTATTATTTACATGAATTAAACATAATTATTATACCCATCCAAATAATAATATATTGAATAACAATTACACCACGATGTGGAGACGGAAGGTCGTACGTACGCACGTATGGTGACATGTCATTAAAAGGATTGATAGAATACTAAATATGGTTGCACCATATTTATAATAACACAACAATATATATAATTTATTGGATTTATTATTTTAGAATGGAAATAACAAAGAAAGAAGAAGTGGAAGAATAAAGAACTTGAAAGAGGGTGGTGAAAACATTACCTCTTCTTTGGGTTCTTCTTTTTGATTTGATCAAAAGGGCTCTTTAGGTTGGCTTTATGATCAAAATACGGCCTCTAGGTTGATGTGAGGGAATTTGGGAGGATATTTGGGTAGATTTTGGCCAAGATAAATGGCTTTTATGGTGTGAATTAATGGGAAGGGGGAGTTCCCTTTTATAAGAGGGGTGAGGGGCTCCTTTGGAAAAGCTAGAAATATTCTTTTATAATAAATCCATATTTGGTTTATAATGGCTCCGAAGTATATTATTTAACATTTAAGGTTGGGATAGGATGAAAACAACTCAACCAATAGATTTTAGACAGGTTTGGGTCACATTATTAACCATATCTTTTAGTTTCAACTCTTAGTTAATTAGTTTGGCATTTACCATATCTCTTTGTATTTTTATATTATATGGTTAATAAACATACTATAAACTTCCAAGAGACCCCCACGTGGTCCATTAATGATACAACTATCATGATAAAAGTTTTTTGGATGAATCATAGAATTTTAGGAAAAGAATATGAATTATTAAGATAATATTTGTTTTAAAAACTCTTTTATGTCAATTTTGACACTATTTGGCATTTGAATTTTGTGAAAATTGTAACAGCATGATTACTAAAAAAAAGTTACTTAAATCAATTATAACATGACATATTATCCTATAAAATTATTTTAATTCATAAAAGTCTCAAATTGCATTTATTTGGATATTTAAAATATTTGGTATTTTAATATTTCATTAATTCGGTAATTACTGCATCACCATTGTGTCATAGATAAATTAAATTATTTAATGTATAAAAATTATAAATAAAATACCATTATGTAGGAAATCGTTTTTTATTTCTAATGAATATTTACAATCTAATTTATCTTATATATAACCCTATATTAAAAATGTTTTAGTAATTAAACTTTGATTTTAACTATTTTAACTCTTCTTTAAATTAAATAATAATAAATGTCCTAATCTAATCCAAGTAGACCTAAAGGATAATATTTTATTACTAAGGTTGTTTTTGGTTGATATACACTTTTAAAATAGAATTACGACATCTGTTAGGGTAATATTAATATCATTTTTACCCTTAATTACACTATTTACTTTTGACCGTGGTAAATAAAAGTAAAAAGTTACTATTCACAAAAAATTATTTTTACCTTATTGAACTAAATTTTACCTCTTGATATTAACCGTGTCTCTCAGATTTTAAAAATTCCACTCACAGGAGCGGTAAAATTAAGTTTTATGTAAATTTCCAAATTCTCCTAGGAGGTGGGTAAAAGACGGTGAAAAGTTCAATTAAATTTTTATATATCTAAAATTATTCTAAAATAACATAAATGAATTACATTGAACTTATATAGGTATTATGTATCTATTTTGACCTTAATTAAATTTAAATAAAATAAATAATTATTTAAATAAAAATTCGGTTTTAAACTATAACTCGGTATTTTTCATTATTCATCAAGAATTGAATGTTTTCAGACAAATACCAAATATTAGACCTAAGCTATATTTGACATTATGAATTCAAAAATGATTTCTATTGTAACAAATTCAAATCCTATAAGTTTCATTAGTTAATTTAAAAATTAATTCACGTTGTCTTAACAAATAGTGTGTTTTTAGGAAATAATAACTATCAAAAGATTGGCACTTGTTTATGTCTGGTTTAAAAGTGAAATTACGTCTAATAACCAACATTGTATTAAATGGTCAAAATAAATTATATATAAACTTTAAAACCACTCAAAATCATAATTTAACACTACTAATTATTTCGATTAAAAATTTTGTCTTTAATAAAAATTTAGTAATTTTCACTATTCATCAAAATATGAAAGTTATCTGAAATGTTCCAAAATTTCACCCTAAGCTAATTTCGATATTAAGAATCCAAAAATTAAGTCCAGTTTGAAAGATAATATTTTTAAAATTTCAAAAAGTATGTATTACTATTCATAACGGCTATTTTGATTGGTTGTGGTGTCTTAAAATCTCGAAGTTGCGTACAATGCAAGCCATTTCATTATTCAAAGGGAAAAATACTGTAGAAGCTTGGGGTGTTACATTATCCCCTACTTCAATAAATTGTTTCCTCATAATATTTTAAATTACGCTTGAGAATATAATGGAATGTCCCACATCAGAAAAAGAGTTAATAAAACTATCACATAAAAAGAAAGAAAGAGAGGTATAAAGGTCACCCAAGATAACCCATACTAGGATTACATGTATCAAAACATGGATATGGATGATAAACTAAGTGTCATGTTCTTATGGATAAGGATAGAAAATATGATCAGGAGAAAGTTAACAACAAGAAAAACACAAACTTGTGTTGGGATAAACGGTCATTAGTCTCCCAGTAGGAAAAGTAAACCGACAAAATTTTTTGTTTTAAGTTACATTACTTAATGACAAGGTATTAATTTATGATATTGACTAATAACATAAAGATATATACTTACTTTTTAAATATAGTTTCATTCGTTAATAAATTTCTACCACTAACTCGTTTTTTTTAACAATGAGTATTCAAGAAGACTTGGTCACACTGGAAGAGCTAGAATAAACTTCTTTAGAATAACATGATCCACATAGGATAAACTATATATTTACCTTGTCTTTAGAGATTAATCAAAACCAAAATGGTTAGTATAAGATCTGATGATCCCCCAAATGGATATTCTATTGCATAAAAAAACACTAATCTTAATTTCTAAAATTAAACCAACAATAACCCAAAGTTAAATATATACCATTCAATAATCAATTGTCCTTAAAATCCTTCAATATAATCCAAACTAATATTGAAACCCAAAACTTATAATAATTTGGTTATGTAGTCTTCCACATTAAATTTTATCTCCAAATGACATTAACTACTCTTAAAGTCACAAAACTTAAAAGTAATTTTCCTAATCACATATTCTTTATTATATGTTAATCATTTCCCTAAATAACTCAAATCACTATAAATCCACTATAAAAACATAGGTAAAAATTCACCATTACTCCTCAAATGAAATCCCATAATATTCTATTTTCCTTTGGCATATAGTGTTCCCAACTAAGCGAACATCTTCTAAAATAACATTTATCACTTAATCACCAAATCATTTTCCGATACTAAGGGTATGCATTTGAAAAGACATAAGATCCCATATCAACGTATTATTGATCAATAAAATCATTTAACTAAAATAATAGTCACACTAACTAGGGACTTCACGTAGTCCAGTGGTAGGAGATAAATCCCAATTGCACTTTGGTTGTGGGTTCGAAGCCCATAGCTTTGTCCGACGCGACGGGTTGTCACACGGTCTGTGTGTTGTCCCATTTCAAAAACTATATTTTATAACATTACCAAAATGGGATAAATTCCTCAAAATAACCATAAAATAAATTAACCACAAATTTTATCTCATACATTTCATTTTCATTATAAAATAACATGTAATTTCTTCAAACCCAATGATCATATAATACCAAATGGTTATTTATAACTATATCCACAAGGGAAAAGATAATTCTTCCTCAAATATCATTCTCACATGGAAAACAGTAGGGTTACAAATATAAGAGAAAATTCTTCCAAAGTAATCCCATCAATAAATAGCAATAACACTTTTAAAAATTTCTCCATCCATTTATTTCCATATAGGTTCTTCATCATATGTTCCTCGGCTTCCCACATTGCCTCTTCCATCTTATGATTTCTCCATAGAACTTTTACCATACGAGTCATATGGTTTCTCAACACTTGATCTTTGGTATGAAGAATTCTAATAGGCTCTTCACAAGAAGATAGATCAGGTTCTAGGTCTAATTCTTCATAGGTGAGTACATGTGATGGTTCAGGCATGTATTTTTTCACTAGTGATATGTGGAACACATCATGAAATCTGAAGAGAGTAGGTGGAATTGCCTTTTACTAGAATATGTTCATGTGTCACAATGGTACCTCAGGAATTTTTCAAAATCATCTACTTCCTTTACCCAAAAACTCCTCATCCATCTTGGATTATATCTATGGAAGCATCTATGCATCATAAAAAATAGGTATTTCTTATATATAATTTGGATACATCATCTTTAACATGTTTTTTTAGAAAAGTTCTTACTTTATCATCTTCAAAAATTTCAAAATAAGGTTTTGGTAAATCAGTTTCCATATATTCCAAAATACATAAATATATAATTTGATACATATAGTCAGTTTGAAGGTCTCCCTCTTCTACAGCATCTTGAAAATCATTTAATGCATCATAATCTTTAGATAAAGTGAAGAATTTGAAAAGACGCTGATGGTACTTCCCACGCTTAGAACGGTAAGAAATTTGAGAGCACAATATTATCCCATAGTCGGTGCTTGATCCTTGGAATAATTGGGAAATGCTATAGGTATTGGATGTCTCATAAAGTTGTTAGCATGTAACTTGGACATTTGAGAAGGTTTCAACATCATCTGTGCATGACTTCTGAATAATAATTGTAAGTAGTTCTTCAGGAAGAGAGAGAATAGTTGTTCATGATCTTGATCCCTCCATGTTTTAACTAACAAAAAGAAAATACAATTAGTGTGTTTGAATACTTACCTAATAATAATGTAAAAAAATTAAACATAATAGGATAATCTTGTAGTTGAACAGTATATCCTATCTTGGGGTACCCTTTGTTAAAATCTAGGATATCCACTGTCTATTTCCCAACATATATTCTTAGGGACATTTTTTGATTCCCTTTATAATGGTTCATACTAATCTTTTGGATTTACTAAATCATATCCCCCAGGAGTGTTGTAACCAATAATGCAGCAAGGCCTGTTGTCGTGCACCAGTTCCCGTTCAAGTCTAGCTCAAAGCGGTGTTTTCGGGTTTTACCCCTAGGTACATCTGTGCCAGAGCCGCCTCTACCTTCTCGTATCCAGACAGAGGCGTATTGCTCGAATAACTCATAAAATATCTTCCATACCAAAATTCTATTATGTTCTTCTATACTAATCCTCAAAGTCTATCTTAGGGCTATGTGATATAATAATAGTTTATCTAAATCTAGCATCCATGTTTGTACTAAACTTCCTCTGATACCAACTGTAACGCCCTGAACCTTGTTACCCAGAGTCGGTACATTATTACATAACATTGGCGTGATCACAAAGGATCAAGTCTCGAAAGACCCATTAGTTTAGTAGCCTTCCAAACACTAGATATATTCATAAGTCTTATCATAAAAATGAAAACTACAACAACATAGTCTCCATAGCCCACACTCATATCCCCACATACTATCCCTACAGGTCATTCATAAATTAATTCTTCACATCATGGGAAAAATAAAACATTGAAAGGGGTGAGCTCATATGCTCAATAAGGATAACAATATAGTGGAAACATTCATAAATAAGAATAAACATTTAAGGAAATGTATAACTAAATAAAGCCTTTTAAACTTTATCTTCAACATAATATGGCAAAGATAAAATGAAATAATTCTATTTACATATTCACATGGATATCCTACTAGTCAAATAATCACATGCAATGTCAATAACCACTTTCATAATGATGGAATGCATAATTTCATACTATCATAACCACGTAGCCAAGGCCTCGTGCCGAGACTACAAATAAGATTTTTTCAAGGCCTCGTGCCAATACACTAGCTTGTCTCATGAGACCTACAGATGCATTGAGGAGCTATAGCAGTCTCTACCCATCACTTACTAAGTCCAATGCATTCCTCATATGAAAAGTTTGAAACATAACATAAACATTCCTATAAAAACTAGCATACGAGATGTCAATACATTAACCACAAACCATGAATGGTATAAAAATAGAACATCCACAGTCAAATATAACTCATTCGATACAATATGGAATATTGTATTGTATCAGATTAACCTCAATCGAGAATAATTAAGGATATTGGCATAGATTAAAATAATCATCAAACTATTGAGAGAAATATACCCCTTTTTCTTGAAAACATTTAAAAGTCACACTATTTTTCAAGAATCCATTTAAAATAGATTTTTAAATCAAAGTGTCACATACAACTTTGAATCATTTAAATAGAATTTTTGTTTGAAAACATTAAGGTCCATATAAATAAATCCTTAAAACCATTTTTAAAACATGGAAATTAATGAGAAAGATTTAGAATAATAAATATCTAAAATATTTTAAAATGATATTTTAGTTATAGTTCCTAACCAAAAGAGAGACACATGAATACAAATAATTGAGGTAATAAAAACTTTTTAATATCATGAGAATAAAGGGATTCATGATATACTATGTAAAATGACATTATATACACCATATAAAAGTGATTTGGTGTATAACAACAAATGAGTCTCAATGGAATGTAATTTGAGATGAAATCTCTCATAAAGGTTGTATCCTTAAGTTAAGGATAAATCAATGAAAAAATTATGTGTAAAAAATATAAATACACTAAATATTATTGGATATTCAGTGTAAAACAATAAAAGGACATTCACACATATTCTTGTAAAAACAACACCAATGAATTGGATGTTTAACTCAACAAATCGAGATTGAGTAAAAATTTCTCTTATCAAGTTCATACAGATGACTTGAGGATTTATCAATGGAGTGATTATGTGTATCAAAATTATATCCACAGAAAGGGGAGTAAAAATTATGATATAATGAAATGAATATTGATTCCAAACATAATCTTGGAGTAAAATAATCAATAAAGTGTGCGTAAAGCCGAATGAGTGGAAATTGAAATTTCGAATTCCCTTATCGATTAAGTAACTTATGAAACATACACCCATGAAAGAAGAATCATACATTTATGATGTAAATATCCATATATTAAAGTATATTACACAATGAATACAATCATGGGTAGTACACACACAGCATTCAATAACTAAGTGGTGAACAATGGAATTCTCACGGAATTAAAAGTGAGATAAGAAACCCCTTACTTTGTACATTTTCCTTGGTCGATGGTAGGTTAACCTCATTTATAATGGTGAAATAATTGTTATTGAATTATAAAAAATTCATTTACATTAATATGATATCATATATTATCTTTTAACATTGATGTGTTAATAATATCTTAGTATTATCGTCATTTCGGGTGTTAACGGATTCATTTTCCTTTATATTATTTGTCATGCGAGCCCTACTTGTTATTGATGGGATGTATCTTATTCATATCCATAATGATATCATGTATCTAAAAATTATTTTTATTCATCAAATGAAATTTATCATTGAATGGATATGATGGGGAATAAATCTCATCGCGTTCGTGGAGACGGTAATCCGTACGTATGCATGAACGACAATATCATTATTTTGATATTAAAATAATATATAATTGGATGATATATCGTATATAAATAATCATTATAATGTTATATTTATTACTTACATGAATTAAACATCATTATTATACCCATCCAAATAATAATATGTTGAATAACAATTACACCACGACGTGGAGACGGTAGGCCGTACGTACGCACGTATGGTGACATGCCATTCAAAGGATGGATAGAATACTAAATATGGTTGTACAATATTTATAATAACATCACAGTATATATAATATACTATATTTATTATTTTATAATAGAAATAACAAAGAAAGAGGAAGTGGAAGAAGAAAGGAACTTGAAAGAGGGTGGTGAAAACATTGCCTCTTCTTCGGGTTCTTCCATTTGATTTGATCAAAAGGGCACCTTAGGATGGAATTATGATCAAAATAAGGCCTCTAGGTTGAATTTAGGGAAGTTGGTATGATATGTGGGTAGATTTTGGCTGAGAAAAATGGCTTTGAAGGTGTGAATTAATGAGAAGGGGGAGTTCCCTTTTATAAGAGGGGTGAGGGGATCCTTGGGAAAAGATGGAAATATTATTTTATAATAAATCCATATTCGGTTTTTAATGGCCCCAATGTATATTATTTAATGGTTAAGGTGGGTATAGGTCGCAAAAAACTCAACCAATTGATTGTAGACAGGTTTGTGCCACATTATTGACCTTATCTTTTACTTTTAACTCTTAGTTAATTAGTTTGACATTTACCATGTCTCTTTGTTTTTTTATGTTATATGGTTAATAAACTTACTATAAACTTTCAAGAGAGCCCATAGTGGTCCTATAATGATATACCTATCATGATAAAAGTTCTTTGGATGAACCTTATATTTTTAGGAATATAATATGAATTAATAATATAATATTTGTTTTAAAAACTCTTTTATGTCAATTTTGACACTATTTGGAATTTGATTTTTTTGAAAATCATAACAGCATGATTACTTCAAATAAAGTTAATTAAATCAATACTAACTTGTCATATTATCCTATAAAATTACTTTAATTCATAAAAGTCTTAAATTACATTTATTTGGATATTTAAAATATCAATTATTTTGATATTTCATTAATTCGGTAATCACTGCATCACCATTGTGTCATACATAAATTAAATTATTTAATATCTAAAAATTATAAATAAAATATCAATATGTCTTAAATCATTTTATATTTTTAATTAATTTTTAAAATCGAATTTATCTTATGTATAACCCTATATTAATAAAAATTTAGTAATTCAACATTGATTTTAACTCTTTTAACTCTTCTTTGAATTAAACAATAATAAATTTCCTAATCTAATCCAAGTGGGCCTAAATGATAATATTTTATTCCTAAGGTTGTTTATGGTCGAGATACACTTGTCCAATAGAATTAGGACATGTGTTAAGTTAATATTAATATCATTTTTACCCTTAATTACCCTATTTACTTTTCATTGGGGTAAATAAAAGTAAAAAGTTATTATTCACAAAAAATTATTTTTATCTTATTGAACAACATTTTACTCCTTGATATTAACCATGTCTCTCGGATTTTCAAAATAACACTCACATAAGCGGTAAAATTATGTTTTATGTAAATTTCCAAATTCTCCTAGGAGCTGGGTAAAAGACGGTGAAAAGTTCAATAAAATTTTTATATATCTAAACTTATTGTAAAATAACTTCAAGGAATTACATTGAACATATATAGGTATTATGTATCTATTTTGACCTTAATTAAATTTAAATAAAATAAATATTTATTTAAATTAAAATTCGGTTCTAAACTATAACTCAGTATTTTCACTATTCATCAAAAATTTAAAGTTTTCAGAAAAATACCAAAAATTCGGCCTAAGCTATATTTGATATTATGAATTAAAAATGATTTCTATTTTACCAAATTAAAACCATATAAGTTGCATTAATTAATTTTAAAATTAATTCCCTTTTTCAAAATAAATAGTGTGTTTTTAAGAAATAATAACTATCAAAAGATTGACACTTGTTTATGTCTGGTTTAAATGTGAAATTACGTCCAATGAAACAAATTGTATTAAATGGTACCAATATATTCTAAATATACTTTAAAACCACCCAAATTCATAATTTATCAATATTAATTATTTCTATTAAAAAAGGTGTTTTTAATTAAAATTTAGTAACTTTAACTATTCATCAAAAGATGAAAGTTATCCGAAAAGTACCAAAATTTCACCGTAAGCTAATTTCGATATTACAAATCCAAAAATGAATTCCATTTTCAAATATAAAATTTATAATATTTCAAAAAGTAGGTATTACTATTCATAACGGCTAGTTTGATTGGTTGTGGTGTGTTATAATCTCGAAGTTGCTTACAATGCAAGCCATTACATTATTCAAAGTGAAACGTACCGTGGAAGCTTGGGTTGTTACACCTAAAGAGGCCTCGTCTTTTTTAACTCCTGAATATCAAGCGTGTTGTCGGCCATTTCCTCATCAGAGTTCAAAAGTAAGTCCATTTAATTCATCATTTAATTTATATGTCATTTTGATTCATCATTTGAGTGATTCGGACATTACAGCACCAAGCCCAGAGGCCCATTTTAACCCTCAAGGCTAGTAGGGATAATAACCTCGTAATTAGACTCCGGTATTTGCTGAACCTACTCACCTTCAACTATTTGGGCCTTGTGTTCCTTTGGAGTTCCGACTTTCTTTACTGACCGAGTCTCCATTGGCCTAGAGAGGTAGGAGTAGTCCTTGCGCTCCTTTGTCTTCTGCTTCTTATAAACAATTCATCTTCCTGGTTCTATGTTCTCCTTATTACCCATTTTTCTCCTTGGTCTATGTAGGCCCTTTCCATCCCCTCCTAAAACAACATCATCCAAGTGTTGGCCATCTCAATCAGATTTGTCTTTAAAGGTACAAAACTGGTTAGAGTCCGAGCCCCCCTAGTTTCTCAAATAGTCAAAGTTGATACTTAATTTAAGGCTAGGAAATGTTTCCCTTGAGTTGAGATGGTTACCAGCATCATTTATTGTTGGAATCTGTTCTTGGTTATCTATAGGCTGACTACTCCAAGCAATGGCACTACAACCTGCACCCACCGCCTGGGCATAAGTACGCGAAATTGGAACAATGCCCATAGACATCGGACCCCCAACTATGAAGATCTCCCCCAGAACATACTTATTCAGGTTGACATCTGCTGTTGCAATCCTTGCTGGAGGATTAGGTATAGCCTCCATGGGGTCCCCATGCTATAAAGAATAAAAGTTTTGGTCCTGCTTCAAACGAGCAAAAACTTCTGACACCAGAGGCCCTGACTCTAGTGAGATGGACCTTTCTATTTCAACTAGAAAGGTCTCACCACCTTGGTGCACCATTTTGGAACGTTTCCCAATGAACAACGAACCCCGCTGGGAAGAAATCCCCGAGGCAACCCAGCATCCCTCCTTTGGATCGTGGACATAAGAACCGATCTACTCATTCACCCCAGTAGCCCTCAAACCCTGGATAATTTTGAGCGCTCTATGGCATCCAGAAAAGGAGTGGCCTAGCTAGTGGAAGTTTGAACAAAACGCTGGCCAAGATTCAAAGACCACCCTCTATTTCCATCTCAGCTCCTTTCCCACCAAAATCCAAATCCAAAACGTAGGCAGTTTAGAAACATCCACATCAACGCAGACACGAGGATTAATCGGATGAAAAAGTGAAGAAGTGCATCTATCAGAATATAGGAACCAGCCTACCAGGATCCCCAGCATACCAATAATCAAAGGATTCTAGAATGGAAGCGACAGTTCTAGAAATCTTACCCAAATTGCTATCGAAGGAACATCCTTCTTCAGGTTGAACTCGAAGGACCAGTGAATAAGATGAAAAGCGCAACTGTTGAAAGATTAAGAAGCGTTCGACCAAGCTATGATCAGATCTTCCTCCAAGGATAATCATTTCATCATGTGGCGCCGATCGAGAAGACCCACCACCGCTTGGTCGTTCAGACCCCATGAATCACAAACGAACCTGTCAAAAGAATCAACCAAGGGTCGATAGACTATGAATCAAGACACCAGTGTCACCTTGTGTAGTTCTAAAGCATCATTTAATTCCTTCATCGAAAGTGAGATTTAAGGCCATCCGTTTTGAAGGATGGGGACCTTAGGCAAAGTCATCGGGAAATGAGGAAGGGAGTTAGGGTTAGTGAAGGGAATGATGGGTCGAGCCTGAGGGTAAAGAGGATCATATCCCCCTCCCTCCTCTAGGGAGGGAAGGGCCGGATCAGCCGACATCACTGCTAGGGCATCGACGTAGAGTGAACCAGGAGCCCGAGAGCTTTATTCACCCATGTGAATGTTTTGATGTGGGACTTCTACACCACTAAAGCTCTTTCAGTGTTTATCACATCCGCCTGAATCTACTACTACACTTCCACACTCGCACCCTTGATACCCATCATACTTCCATTATGACTCTAGAATCCTTTAACACTATCTTTCATCACACCTAACATCAGTTGACTCCCCTTCTATCACATAGTTTGTACTGATAAATTCCAACTACACTACTCTCCATCAATTTTAACATATATTCGAGCCACCTATGTCCACTACTAAGGATAGAGGAGAAGGATAGAATCATTGTACCACTATTTATCCACCATGTACCACTGAAAAGAGTGTACATGGAATTATCTGGTTGATCTTGGGGGATAACGATGATAGTGAACTGTGCTGGAGAACTAATGATTCATCAACGCTCTCCTTATCCTCCATCTTTTGTAGTGTCTAGTAGAGGCTCGAATAGCTGTTATGGTGGTCAAAAAGTAGTGGAGGTGGAACAAATATGCATTTACCAGTTGATAGAATTTTTTTCTCGTGAACTTTTGGGTGAGTTGCAACCGTGATGGAGGATTCTAGTGAGGCATCAATAGTTCAGTGGGTATTATGGGTGTGGGAGTAGAAGTGGACCATCGAAGTCGGGAGACAGCAACAGACAGAAATAAGGCATGACGAAGCTATGACGACACATCAATCCCACATCAAAATGTTTTTGTGAACATATCTCCTTTATAATATTCAATGCGGGAGGACATACTTAGATTACTGCTTCAGGGGATGGACTCTTGGTTTTACTCGCACACACCACAGGTACACGGTGACCATGCCGGCCTTCAGACCACCACTACTTACTATAAGGTTCACCACTCGGGGCCCACCTATATAGGAATTATCCCCCAATCCCCCATGTGATTATACTAGCCCTCATGAGGTCCTATTTGGTCAGGTGATCCTATGTGGGTTGCTTATGTGGTTGTGGGATCTTCGGTATAATGATGGCCACAAGTTTCCTATATTTTGGAGAAAAACACACAAAACGTGTTAAAAAATAATAACAATCATTATCAAATTAAACCAAGATTTATGAATGAATCTTAAAATTCAAAAACACATTATTTGGTTTTTTATACAATTTTCATTTCAACATTCATGATTACCCATATTTTACTAAAACATTGATAATCATGGGGTTTAACATTAAAGAATAAAAAAATTAATATATTTTGTTAAAAAATATGCACAAAAAATTGTATATCAATATTTTAATTTATTCATTAGAAATAAGTATAAGAGAGAAGGCCTAAATAAACACACTTTCCAAAAAATCCATATTTTCATAAAATAATTATGCCTTTCAACATTTCAAGTATTATCCACCCATGTATCACCATGATGAAGATATTCTATTGGGTGCTTCCGCAGGGTTGAATATTTTATCCAATTATATATAATATTCTAGTTGATATATCATAAATTGATGATAGATTCTTTAGATTGGGAATAGTTATTCCAGTTTTATTTACTTTATTAGTTATCCTCTATAGAAAAAGATTCACCTTTAATTCCATGAAATGAATGTACTTTAATAAATAATAAATGATTAGGGAATAATATAAACCTAATTTATCTTTATATAATGATAAATTAGGTTCTCAATCATTTGTAAACCATGATACTCTTTTATTTTCTACTCCTTTTTAGAATGTCTATTTAATGCATGCCTTTTCATTCTAATAAATCAACATTCACATTAGAAAAATATATTTATTTTTTATTTCTTTTTGTGAGATCATCATTTTTAAATGATCCATCATGGGAAATTTATCAATTGGGAAAGCCTTTATATTTTAAAATTTACTCTTGAGATGGTATTATTGATGAAACATTACTTGAGTTGTGTATATATTTCTTGAAACACCTACCCAATACATACAAATTCATTTGGTCATCTTTATTTCTTTCCTCTCTTAAAATTCATATTATTTATGTGGAATAATTTTTTCCCATTTTTCACTAGTATTTTATTATAATTCTTCCAATTTTATTAGTTTCATCAGGTTATCTATCCAAACAATCATGCACTCTAATTCTCATTTTTTTGAAAAAAAAATCTTATGAGAGTTCTTTCATTAGATCAACATTTTTTGATTTCACTTGGATTGATTTCCTATTATTGTCTTGTTTATTTCAATTAAATTATATATCATTATCTTGATAACACGTGTCAATGTCTTATCCCCTTTTTCCATAGTAGAATTAGCTCACCCACCTTGGTGAAGGATTCCCCTTTAACATCACTGGTTTTTATAACAACTTTCTTCTGTCATTTATACCATAATTTTGAATCACCCTTCTTCTAAATATTAATGGAAGAATTATAATTTAAAAAATTATTCATCTTAAAACCTTAGGTTGTCTCACCTATATTTTTAATCCTTTGGTCTTTATTTTTTACTTTATTTTGAAGCATTCTAGTACATTTTTATAATCTTGTATCATTTATATTAAATAACTTATGTAATATTAAAAATATGTCATTAAGTATTTTAATAATTTTTGTGGGGATTATATTTTTATCATCATTCAAATGGTATTTCATCATTCCATCTATTCTCCCACTTAATGTAGTCTCACATTTTCTTCCATTGGTTAGATAATTATGATAAAAATTAATAGTGATGTGCCTAAACCTTTTTTAAAACCAATAAAGAGCCATAAACCTTGACCATTCCCTCTTTATAAAAATATTACTAGGTATATTTGCATTATGTGTTTGTCCCATTTCATTCACTAAGTGAGAATAATTTAGATAATATTAACTTCAAGTCATGTTTCCAACAACACAAGATATAGTGGTGGGCTTATCATATTTTTTTCTCATCTATATTTATACAGATTGTGAATTGAAAACTATACTATACAAAAATATCAATAAATAAATACCATTAAAAATAGTTGTGGAAGGAACATATGATTTTTTATATATTTTTTATTGATAATTAGATAGTCTCAAGGTATTTTTTCACCTGTTAGGGTCCTTCTTGTAAATGATACTTCTTTAGAATATTTTTTGGAAGTAACATTCTTCTAAGTATTCTATGTGGATTTATCTTAAGAATTTTATATATTTGAAATTGTAATAGTAATCTCAATATATTTGATATTAAGTATGTTTTTTAAATCAACCAAACCCCTATGTTTTTATTTACAATTATCTCTCATCTATTTAACAAAGTTTCATTAATATTGGTTTTTCTATAGTAAATTTTCAATATCTTTAGACTTGTTATAATTTTCTTTTAGTTGATAATATTTTACGACATTAATTTAAATTTACATAACCTCTAATGCATTAAACCTTTACTTAATCCTTTATATAGAATCATGTTTCTTAAATATTCATTCAAACCAATCCTTTCTAACTTAAGGTCATTTTTTATAATTAATCAAAAAAATTACCTTCTCATTTTATATTTATTTGTTAGATTTACCCACATTATTGCCATTTGTGCCATTCCCTCTCTCAATTTTCTCAAACACTCCTTCAAGGAGGGTAACATTATTATATAATCTTCTAATGTATCTATAAAATTATGTGATAATATTTTTAGGTAATTATGAAAAATATAATTCAATATTGAGATTGTCACATCTTGTAAATCATCTAAATTTTGATATTTACAACATATATATGGCTCTTCCTCTTTCCAATGTTGATAAAACTCTTTAGTTACCACTGTTTCAAATATATATCATGAGAAATAATAAATAGAATATTTTTTTTAACTTCATGATAGTTGATAAAGGCACTAGATCATCATTTTTATTGTCACTATTATTTTAAAAAGGGTCATGTCATGGTAAAACCACTTCATCTTCTTATTTTCATAATAGAGAAAATATCCTCATCATTTTAAACTATATGTTCCAAATATTTTTATAAATCATATATTAAATGATAATAAAATAAGTAGTTGACACAAATCCCCAAAATATTCATTCTATGTGACCTTTTGGAAGAAAGAAAAATAAACAATCTCCTATTATAGAGAATCTAATTAGAGGTTTAACTTGATAATATAAAACTAATATTTAGGAACACATTGAGATGTTTCAACACTAATAGTTGGGGTGAATAAGTGTTGGCATAATTTTTATACCAATTTCATCTTTTTCTTATTTTCAATGTCTACTTATTCCATAAATAGATGTCCATATATATTTATCTCACTATTTTTTGTTATTTCTACTAATATAAAAAACGAGTCACAATGGTAACATTAGTATTTGTTGACCTAATTCACCACCCAAAGGATAAGTATGTCCCTACTATACAGTAGTAATTATCTAACACACACACAACTTCCTTTTTACATCCCAACTACCACCTTATCCACTATTTTTTATTAATTATTATTAAAACTAGCCTTTAGATTTTGAACAAGAACTTTTAAACATTTGGATTAATATATGTATTTTTACAACTGCATGGTCAATTATCTTTGTATGAAAAACCATGAGGTGACTAGGTTGTATGAGTCTACAACATAGTGAAGCTATGTACCCATCCCCAAATTAAACCAACCCTCAATTATCCCCTCACTCATCCCATTCAATGCATATGATGGAAACTGACACATGGCTACCCCTTGATCCCTCTTTAGATTTAGGACTTCCTCATCTAATTCTATTTCAGTTTCTCAGGGTATAGAACTCATTTCTCTCCTCCATCTCCCCCCTCCTAGTTTTTTCTACACTTCTACCTCATTATTTAACTATGGGTTAGAGTTTTCTGGATATTAATGATGGATTTAGATCTTACACTTTAGGGGTTGAAATTTTATAGTGCATGATGAGATCTTCCAGCCTTCATCCTTTTATATTTTCAGGTTTCCTCTTCAACTGCACCTGTCAGAGGTAGTTTTTTCCATTCTTTCCTATTTGAAAATTAATCTTTGTAATTTAAATTCAATATAAATAATTATCCCATAAAAATTATTCAATCCATATAATATTTTCATTAGAAAATTTCATTTATAAAAATGTTATCAATTTACAATGGGTATTTATTACCATTAAACTGATTTCCAATATAGTAATGGATGGGAATTTATTTCATACTGGAATATTATATGTGTTATAGGATTTTTTTTACATTTTATGATGGATTTTCAAATTTATGTTGTTTTTATAATGTTATAGTAATTTTATGACTATTTGTTTTTTATTTTATGGAATTTAATTGTTTTAATGTGAGGTATTTTTATTAATATAAAGATGTTTTCCAATAATATTTGTTTTTCAAATGGATTTTCTAACAGTAATTTAAAAAGTGTATTTCTAAAGTACTTTATTGAATCCTTTTTGGCACTTAGAATGGGGATTTATGAATCTTATTGGTTTTAAGACCATTTCCAAAATAATTTTTTAAAAATTTATTATTTATTTAAAAATAAAATCCATATTGGAATATTCTATAAATAGTTTAAAAAATTTATTTCAATGAAATGTGGTACACAAATTTATATATTCTCCTTAGATATTTAATTTAAAAATAAACTTATTTAATATATATTATTGTTAAAGAATGTATGTTAGTATAGTTTTTTGTGTGTTGTTTTAATAAAAAAGCAGGTTAATATGATTCTTCTATTAAGAAGGGTAAGGAAATAGTTGAAGGAAGCATCAGAAAATAACCATAATGTTTTGATCAATTACTAGCTAAAATGTATTTTTTGTGATTTTTTATTTATTTATCCACAGGCGAAACCCCATATTATTGGGGAAAATATCATATATCTTGAAAATTTCCCTCCCAACTAGTTACGTGTGTCACCCAAACTAGTGATGTAATGTAATTTTCATCCCAGTACCCTAGTAAAAAAGATATAGTGTCATTCCTGTAATTGAGTTTATCCCCAATCCAAGCAATATATTTAATAGTATAACCTAGGCTTAGTGACCTTATGTTATTTCTCCTAATATTCCTATTTTAAATTACTGATAAAATGGGATTTCTTAAGTACTTTCTTTATATTAAACTATAAATGGAATTATTTTCTATTCATTTTGACTTCTTCATTACTTTTATAGTTTTGTTTTGTTTTTTCACTCTATTTTTGTTTTTGAAAATATATTCTCTTTATATTTATTTTATTTATATTATTAAATTATTAAATTATTTTCTTAATTACTCATCAATGATTAATTTGGCTTATAATTTCTTAATACTCATTTCTTTAGATTCCAATTTATTCTTCTAATATTATTGACATTTTTTATAGTTATAGATTATTTAGGTGTGTTGATTTTCAATTATATATATTTTTTTAATTAATTAAATAATTATTCTGAAATTATTTTCTAAAAGCATTAATTTAAATATTTGGGTTTTAATAAATTATTTTTAAAAATGCCACATGTTGATTAATCTTCAAATGTATAATACAATTATATTTTTTAATAATCTATTTCAAACAATAATGTATTGAGTTTTTTAAATGGTAATTCATGGAATCATTAGTTAATATATATTATAATGTTTTGATGTAATTCTACATATACCACTCTATGTATATAAATCAAGTGGCTCCAATAGATTCAGGAATAAATTCTTAGGTGTATAACTTTAGGTACTCCTTCTTCCAAGCCACAAATGCAGTGGTTGAGATGGTGGATAGAATATGTCCACATGTAACATTATTATCTTAACTAGGTATGTATTTTATATTTCATGCCTTATAATTACTGGCCTAGAAAAAATTCTAATTATTTCATCTTTATTAGTATTATTTTATATATTTATGATCATCCCATTTTGTTTAAGTTTCTTTTTAACTAGTGGATTGTTTTATTTTTTTTGATGGGTGTCTAATTTATTGATGTACCATGCTAGAATGCTGGTTAAAACTTTCTAGTTGGTGAATTTAATTTCTTCATAGAAATTATCTCTTAGATAGTAAATATCATTCCCTATTATGTGTCTACATCCCTTGGGTATTGGTTCATAGTAGATAGTATCATTAGAGCCTGAGAGTTAGGTCATGGGTGCATCCTAGATCACCCCCACATTAGAAGAAACCTGATCTACTATTAGATGACAATATTTGAATTTTTATTTTTATATTTATTTTTTTCATATAGAATTTTTATATGAATTGATATTATATTAATACTTTTGGGTATTTCATAAGTTATTTTTAGATTTTTTCATATTTAAGGTGAAAATGGGACATACACTAGAGGCCTACAGTTTCCCTTCACCTCTAGAAAAATCATATGGTGTACAAATAAAAACTTTTATTATATATCAATGGTATATTTAATGGTTGGTGCATGTTAGATCAAACTTTTCTTCAAAACCATGCACAACCACTTACCCTTTTTTTAAATTTCATATTTGGATCCTTTTTCATTTTATTACTTCAGATTTTGTTATATTGTCACTTTATATGGATTTGGAATATTTTTATGAGGTTTTAATTTAATTTTGATGAATTAATTTATATTTTTTTGATAAATTATGATTCTAAAAAATTTAAGGGTTGGTTTTTTAAATTTAGAAATAATTTTTTAAGAGATGGTTTAAAAACAAGTGGGTTTTTTATTGTAAAATGATGGTATAGAATAATTTCTAATTCAAAACTCATTTTATGTGAAATTAAAAGATATTAATGGGTGATATTTTGAAAATTATTTAATTAATTATTTAATTAATTTTTTTTGTTTTGATCAAAGGGTTTTTTCATTCAATTATAATGATTTATTTTAAAATTCATGAAGTATTTTTGGAAATGATTTCAAAATAAATTAAATGATTACAAAATCAAAAGTGGGTTTTAATAAAATATTTATTAAATTATTCACCAAATTTTAAGTGGTGTTATTAAATAGATAAAAGGATATTAAATATATAGTTAAAAAATTCATATTGTTGTGAATTTAAAGATTGATTTTAAGTGCATGGATTAAATATTAGAAATGAAGTCTTTTGAAGAAAGGTATTTTAAATATTGTTCATCATTATGGTTATCTATGTGGTAGTTGTAATTTATTATTTGATATGTGATTTTAATAGGTTTTTATATTTATTTAATGAAATTTAGATATAGATAGTACCAATGGGGTATTTTGTTTCATTTTTATTTAATGTGTGTCTCATTGAAAAGTCCAAGAAACTATAGAAATTAAATTTTGGGGAATGTTCCATAAAATAGGGTCTCTTATCACTCTAGAGTAATCCTATTTTATTTTAAAAACTCTCCATACACTGGGTTTAGTGTTAGTGGAGAACTCTTCTCTATGACAGGACCATGCTTGAGGGTACTTATTTTGAAAATTATTCCAATTTCTTGGCCTTCATTTATTTTTTTAGTTTCAAGAATATTTCCATTTAAAATATTTTGATGCGAAAATATTGGGATATCTAAGCCATTACTGCTAAGAACTAATGTTTTGTAACTTATTAACTTGTACTTACATGGTAATAAAGGGACAACCCATATAGGGGATCTATTTTCTATTTTTTTTCTTTATTCACCCCTCATCCTTCTCAAAATATTTTCATTATTGACTTTAATGTTTTGGATTTTCAACATCTTATACACATTCCGAAATGAAAAATGATTATAATTTATTATTGTGAATTTATATTAATAATGTATCATATTGATTTATCTAATAAAAAGTAATATTAATGCCTCATAGAATCCTTTTAAGTTATTCCTTTTATAATTTTTACCCATAATGTTAGTAAATCCCTTAAATGGTGGGGAGACCCAAATAGGGTCCTGTATTATATTTATTGTTTTGGTAAGATAGGTGTGATGTATTGTTTTGGAGTCATTATTAGATGTGTAGGTCTTATAAATATTGATTATGAATGAGAATTTATCATCATTTTAGTAACTTATTTTCCACTTTGAGATATCCTATTATATCTTCATTATAATCATGGTGATGGTTTCCATGTATAATGTGGTATAGTTGGGAGAATGGACAAACTCAAGCCACTATCATATGAAGTATTTCATTTATTTATTTTCATTTTAAATTATCTTTTAGTTTAGGACCTAATCTTCTAAAAAATTGAAAAATAATTAGGATTATTCATACCACCTAATTAAGCCACATGTTTAGCCAAACCATGTGATAGACATGGTAGGGTTGATAACTTAATAGATCCAGTTTTCATCATTCAATTGTGGATTTTCAAACATTGTTGGTGTTGTTTTTGTCCATTGTTGGATGCATGGTTGGTGAATGTTTGGGTAAACTATTGTGAAACCATGTTTTTTATATAAATTTTAAAATATAAAATTACATATCCAACCTTACACTAATTAAATTATTCCCCACATATCCTCTCACTCCTTTAATGTGAGGAATCCCAAGGAGGTTGACTCAATGCTACCCTTTTCTCTCCCTTTTGATTTGATCATTCTTCCTCAGATTCTATATTAGTTTCAAAGGTATGGTCCTTATTTCTCTAATTTGTCTTCTTCACCTCCTCATTTCTTCTCTTCTCCATCATTTTTCCATAGTGGGTTTCTGTCAGTGGAACCCTAAATAGTTATTTCAAATTAACCATTTGTGGTATATAATGTTAAAGAGTATGGTTAGATCTTCTGGCCTTTACCTTCCATATTCAAAGTGATTTTATTCATCCTCAACATTTTATAGTATGTTCTTCTATGAATTCCTAATTTTAAAGAAATCATGAATATTATTTGGTTTTATAAATAACTTTCATTTATATATTATTAATTATATATATTTTTTTAATTTCTTAAAGTGATTTATAAAAAAAATATGTATTCATAATGGGTTTTTATAACGATTAAAATATTTCATAAAGGTGTAAGGGTTGGGGATTTCATTCCCATTATAATTTTATAAGTGTTCTAGGATTGGTTTTTTGTTTTCAGGGGTTTTTATATTTATAATGTTTGTAGTTTTGTTTAGAAATGGTATGATGTGTTTTTCATGATTAATGGAATTTAGTGTTTTAAAAGTGAGGTATTCATCATGATTTTAATAGGCTTCCAAATATATATTATAAAAATGGATCTTTTAAAGGGACATAAAAATGTTGTTTCAAGTGTAATATGTTAAATTATTTTTGGAACATGGAAAAGGTATTTTTTAATCATGGTTTTTTAAAAAAATCAAAAATTCATTTTGAAATATATATTATTAATTTTGGTATATAATCCTTGATTAGAATATTTCATAAATTGTTTTTAAAATATATTTTCATGAAATGAGAAAAACCATTTGAATTATGACATGTTGATTTTTTATTTGAAAATAAACTTAATGAATATATAATATTTATATATAAATTATTCTATACGTCTTTTTTTGGTCGATTTAATGGACATATGTATTCCTTAGTGCTTTGTCAGGTGAGTAAAGAAAATATCTTTAAGGGTTATTTATAAAATAACATGAAATATTTTTATCTATTTCATGATGATTTTATTTTCTAGTGATTTTTATTATTTGTTAAGCCTCATCAGAAACATATACTACTTAGATAGGAGTTCTTATATAGGGTAAAGGTCACTCCCATAAGTTGAATGTGTATCCCTTAATTGTAAATTAATTTAATGTGTATCCCACTATCCAAGTGAAAAAATTATAGTGTCAATATAATTACATAGGGTCTCTCTAATCAGTAACATAGAATTATTATAAGAACTTGGAATTAGTGAACGTTTAGAGTTTCACCCATATGCATGCTTTAAATTACTATTTGTATATATTTTCCCTTATACATTCTTCATTATATATATTATATGGAAAATGTTGGATTTTCACCTTGGATTATTTATTAATTGTATACTTTTATTATAAAATATTATTATACTATTGTTTTTTATTATATTAACCCCTCATTGTTTTTATTTATATAACTAAATTCATTATTTATTCTGTTGATTAATCATCAATTCCTAATTTTCCATAAAATATCTTGTGTATCGTTTCATTAGAAATCATTTTATTTTTATACTATTTGTGATATTTATGATATTGATGACTTATTTGAGTGTGCTAAGTTACAATTGTATATTTTTATAGAATTAACTAAAATATTATATAGAAATGCTTTTCTAAACTCATGTAATCAAGCTATTTGGTTTTTTATTATGAAGTTATAAAAGGAACAATCATGGATTTATCTTACTAATTACATAAAAAACCCCATGTTTTTAGTAATGTATTATATACTAGAATTTCTAGATTATTTTGAAAAATGGAATGCGTAGACTTGTTGGTGAAACACCACTTTGTTATTTAGCCCACGAACCATTTACACCGCTAAATTTTTATAAACTGAGTGGTACTTTGAGGGTTACAATTTAATTAAAAGGATTGCCATGTTAGGGAATCCTAATTATAACTAATCTTGAATAAAGATGATTTACCGGATGGTGAGGGAGCCCAGGTCACATGTCGTACTTGAACATACATGTTAGGTTTTATTTTAATCCTTAGAATCTTCATCCATGCTAGTTTCCCAAAAAAATCCTTTATTTTTTTATACGGTTCTGATTTGTAGATTTTTATGATTATTTTAATATACTTACAATCTAATTTTTTGTGGTTTTTCATCATATATGTGATTAATCTTGTAATTTTAGTAAAATTACACTACTAGTTTATTTTAATTCCATCTGTTAAATCATTCCCCAAGAGTAAATTAGATTTTTTAGTGTTTGTCGACCACCTATGAGGATTGAGAATACCACTATATCTAAAAAAAGGTTTTACAGAGGTATCCTAAGACGGGTTCATGAAATTCCATATTATTATCAAGAGAATAAAAATAAATAGTATGGAATTAGACCCATTATCTTTAAACTGACCAAGTACAAGGTAAGAAAGGGAATTTTTCCTTATAAAGTATACAAAAAACACATAACCCCACATGACTATAGAATATACATTAAATTTAATAAGTTATAATTGTTTGATCGATTCTAAAGAATGAAATCATAATCTTATTTGCATAATTATTATATACTATAAAATTAATCACATTATATAGTCTTCAAAAAAATATAATTCTTATAAATTATTTATATTTCATTTAGGAAATACTATTCATCCTAAAGAATTACTTTGATATATTTTTTATGATAATTATATATATATATATATATATTATTCAAAAAATAATTCATAGTATTAAATAAATTATGAATTATCTCGAACATATGTTTTAAATTAATTCATAGGTTATAAATTGGATAGAAATTTGTATAAAATTATTATAAGGTTAAAATAATTTTTTCCCTAACAAATTTATATTATATATGAAAGATATTTTCATATTAAAAAATTGAATTAATAATTATTTATGATTTAATTTAATGAAATGTATAGATAATATATTTAATAAAATATTTTAACATTTAAATAATAATTTTTACTAGTTAATGAATAGGATTAAAATCAATTTTATGCTTAAAATAGATTTTTTAAAAGATGGTTTTCATTACATTTTGTATAATTATTTTAAAATGAGTTTATGAAAATTATAGGAATTGGATATTATAAAAACATTTCCATATTTTTAATTAGAATGTGTAAAATTGGTAAATAATTCATTTTCATTTTGGGTCGTTATGAATTGTAACCATGGTAAAACATTTCCATTATAGGAAGGGTTAAAATGATTAATAGGTGGTTTAAACAAAGAGATAAAATATAAATTTTATATAAACATTGAAAAATTTGATTTATTAAAGTTATCTAATCCCAAACGTATCCCATCTTTTAAAATTTTCCTTTGGATCTACATTCACTTGAATATGTCTTTATTATATGTTAATGTTTTACAATTTTACAAGAGTGTCACATGCCTCACTTATAAAAGGATACCCCATAAATTTTCCTATTGAATCATTTTAACCCCTATAAATAATCTTATAACTAAAAACAATATCTTCTTAAATTACCTCCCCACATACTAGATCTATATTTTTTCCAAAATTTTAGACTTTTAAGGATCAATGTGAAATAAAAAGTGGGTTTCCACAAGAATATGTAATTGTCTTTACATAGCTAGTTCAATGTTTTCCATCCATAACCTCCTAAAATTATTATTTAAAAATTTAAATTGACTATATATTTATCATTAATATAAAAAAGGTATTTTAATAGTATATAAAATTTATACCTCCATTCAATCCTATGAGAAATGAAAAATTCATTCATACATACATGTGGACTGCCACCTCCATGAAACAATGTGATTTTTTTATATCCTCTATACATGGACTATCATATGGATTGATTTAATAACTCATTTTGATATTTATGATATTATTATGATTATCAAAATATATAATTTTATTTAACTTTATTTATTTCTATTATTTTGAAAATTAAAACATTACTAGTGATTATATATAGACTATTGTCTCCATAAAGTGATGTAGTTTTATTTTCGTCAACACGTTATATGAATGGTAATTAAAGTGTATATAATGGATAAATATGATAATTATTATAGTATTATGATTATATATATGATGAAACCTTGAAAAAAGTGCAAGGACCAGAATCATCGAACCAAATCATACATAGGAAACAGAATAGTTAACACCCAAATGTTGATTATAAATAATTCTTTAAAAAATGGTAATTAGAAATTATAAAGTAATATTATTTTGTAATATATGTTCCATGACCCCCTCCCTCAAAATATTCCCCAACTAGGATAACAATGAAGAATGGGAGATAATGACCCTCGAGCCCCACCTCTTGTACGCACCGTGTTATAGACTAGAGCCATGGGTATAAAAATATCATAATATGGGAGGAATTTCCCATTATAAGGAAACAAGATTGGGAGATAAGTTGTATCCACCAAAACCAAATCCATGAAATATATATATAAGAAAACCTAGAAACCACACCACAATTCACGTGTAAATAGAACTGATACAAAAAAAATTATCCAAATTAAAAACACAAAAACATATTACAATAGCAACACAAAAGCTACCATATGGTCTAAGCTTGCAATTCCCGGAACAACACTCCTAATCCTCCTGGAAACATAAAAATAGATTTATATTCAAAAGTAGAGCATAGAGTTATACTCTTTTGGAAAACTAAAGTCCCTCATGCACAAGTGTATAGAGAACACTAATTCACCCATGATAAAATAGTAAAACCCAACATCACCTAATAGGTAGAGTAACTATAACACTAACATTACCAAGGATTTGTCACCAAATAACACATCTATGTAAAATAATATAATATAAGTCGCATCGATGATAGGGTACCCTACTTCACATTCCCACTAATTACCCACTCTCACACCCCAATGAAAAATTCCATGGTTCTTTCACCTCTTACCAATACACAACATCACATCCCTCCCACACACACCTGGGCCACACGAAAAATATTATCAATAGAAACATGGGCCTCACAACACATCATGTCCACACACACCTATTCCACACATCAAATCACATCTCATCACATCTCACCACAACTCATCCTGAAGAAAGCTGGGAAGGCATATTACAACTCATTACATATGATCCTAATGACACTTGGTAAATCACATTTAAACTCATCCAAAGAAACTTGAGACACCACGTCACAACTTTCCCAAAGAATCATGGACCATCATCTCCTAGAAGAGGTTTTAGGGAAGAGATGGTGGCCAACTAACCATCCTCCCATTGGTATTTCGGAAAATACACCCTCCAATTTGACTATGTGGGTTTCAGCACATAGTTCATGACAAGTCTAAGGTGTATATAGAAATCAAAGAAACATACAATGTTTATATGTATATATATATAGAGAGAGAGAGAGGAATATAATTCCAACCTATAGTTTTACAAAAAAACACCAACCAACTCATGACTTCCCACATTGTTGACATCGCTAAATTCATAAAACCTTACAAAATTACACATTCTATAGTTTGTTTCCAATATTTAATTATTATTAAAATGTTTTTAAGATTATCCATCACCAACCCCATCTATTAAACGTGTATTTTAATTCATTATCACTAAATAATTACATTTCAAGAATATTTTTCATTTCTCCATTCATACCAACCATGAAACTATTACAACACAACACAAATCATGAAAAAACCATCTCATCCCCCCCTCCATATCCGAACATAGTCATATATTGTCCATCTTATCACCAAAACCACCCCACAACACACAAACCTGTCCAAAAACACATTAAAGGACATGCCAGATCAAAATATATTTTTATATATAAGAATGCATCACTTATTTAATTTCACTTTATGGATTAAGGGTGTTAACACACAATTAATAATCTTAGGGAATCCATTTTATTAACCAAATGTACATGGTTAACCAATTTCATAATAAGTGGTGTCAACAGCCACACAACATGCATTCCATGGTTCACATCATTGTAAGAACATGCATGGACCCCAAATGAAAACACTTTTAATGAGTAATTTATTCCATAAATATTCTACATAAAAAATGAAATCCAATAAAATTTGTAAGATCATGTGTCACATTCCCCAACAACATAATATTGATTTTAACCCAATGTTACTATATTTATTAATCCATAATCATCTAAATCCACAAGTATGAAAATTTATATACCCATCTCATAGGATATTGAATTATAAAAGAAAAATAAATCCTACCTGGAAGAAAGATTATGGTCATTACCATGTTGCACCGAAAACAAAGGTGCACATTCAATAAGAGGATCTCTAGGGATACACAAACCAACTACAAGAATCATCTACCAGGAAGAAGTTCTTGGGGATGCCCTATATAAAGAGAAATATAGAAAGAAATGAATAAGGTATGTAGGTATATCTCAACTATATAAAGATAAAATCTTATACATGGAGATTGGATACCATTTGAAATGTTGTTAAAGGCATATCTGACCCAGACCACGTGGTTTGTCAATTTAAAAGTCTCCAGAATTTTATAAAATTAAAGATATGATTTATAGCCTTTGAAGCATCTTCCAAAAATATTAAATATAGAATTAAACTCATTTTACATCAAAGAAGTATGCCAAAAGGGTAAAACTAGAAAATTATGGAAACACTACTCACAATTCACCACTAGTTAGTCACCATTAGTTCAAAATGAGTCATTGTTGGTGAGTCACTGTTATTTCAAAATGTGTCGATGTTTGTGATTCACCATTAGTTCAAAATGAGTCATGGTTGGTGAGTCTCCATTAGTTCAAAATGTTCCAACATTGGAATGACTCACATGTCCCAGAAACACGTCGAATGACCCCTAGACACCTTAACCATTAGGTTTATAACAATGTAATGGACCAAAAGGTCTTGGACCTTATATCAGATACCAAAAAAGCTATTTTCTCCCTAGGGAATTCAAAACTAACCCACAATACAATAAATGATGGTTCTGAACAACCATCCCTCAAAATACCTCTCAAGGATCACATTATTCCTAAAATACTACCACCAATCAAACACACAAATCAGGGAAATCCATCTTCAATGTCAATATATTATCCTATCTTGGTGGAACTGACTCACTCAGATGACTTTAATTGTTTCAAAGTATTTTTATCTATATTTGAAATCAGTTCCTCCCCTTTCCATATGTCCATATTTTATCACACATCGCACTAGACACATCAGAAACTAAGGAAAATAATTCATCTCATAAAATAAAAGGATCCAAATAGTACATCAAAAAATAATGAATGAAAAGGTAAAATTCAATAAAACTTTCGGTACTGGGATTTCATCAATGTTTCATGCTTCCAAGTACTCTCATCTAAGACAAAAAACCTCCATAGAACTTGAACCATGAGAATGGTTCATCCTCAAACCACCTTCTCTCAATGATCTGGCATATCTTCTGGTTTCTCTATAAAGGTCATGTCATCCTAAATATCAAACTATCCCTAGTCAATGACATGGGAGTCATCATCAAGATATTGATTGATCTGAGGGATATAGAAGATGCCAGGGATCCTCTCTATCTATGGTGGTAACGCCAAATTGTACGCCACTATGCCAACTCTCCCTAACACCAAAAGGGCATAATAAACCAAGGAGGAATATTACTCCCTATTCCCAACGTGTACTTCCCATATCAAGGACAAACCTTTAAGAACACATGGTCTCCAACCTAGAACTCCAGGGACCTCATCCTATGATCGGTATAAGACATCGGTTGGTCATGTGATTCTTTCATCCTCTCACAAACAAGATATAATTTCTCTATAATTCTCTACACCACATTGGGACCAAGAATGGATGTCTCTACAACCTAAGTCCAGAACAACGTAGAAAAACTAGGTAGTTCGTACAAAGCCTCAAACGAGGTCATACAAATAGAAGAGTTTTAGATATTATTATAAGAAAACTAAACCATGGGATGGTGTCATTCCCATGATATAACAAAATATAACACACATTCCCATAGCATATCCATCAGCATTTTGATTGTATTCTCTGTCTACCTATCTGTCTGAGGGTGGAAGGTAGTGCAGATGCATAACTAGTATCCCAAAATATTCTATAATCCCCTCCAGAATCATGAGGTAAAATGGGAATCCTGATATGAGATAGTTGAACATATAAATCCATGAAACCATACCACATCATCTATATACATATTAGAAAAATAATTTACTACACCTGAGTGAGTGGCCACTAAGAAGTGAGTAGATTTCATCAAAAATTTTATGATCGCCCAAATTATATCAAAACATCTCTGATCTATGGTCAACCCTATGATGAAATCCATTAAGATTTCATCCCATTTCCTCTTAGTAACATCAAAGGTATCCATCAAAACTCTTGGAACATAATGATAATCTTGTACCTACTAGAAAACTAGACACAAATCCACAAACTCCACCACTTCCTATTTTAGTCTAGGCCACCAAAAACTGTAGCCTCAAGAGTTAGTATATGTTATAAATTCTTATGTGTACCACCAAAGGTGATATATGTAACTCATGAATAAATACCTTGAAAATTTATACAGGAATAAACATATTTCTATAAAACAACATCTAGTTCTGATTATCCTCCAACCATCTCTCTAGAACATCACCATTTCCAACACGATCATGAATCAACTCTTCATCTAAGTCTCCCCACTGAGACTCCTCCACTTACTATATTAGGGATGACTAAACCATTATTTGAAACCAATATAATCTAACTCCATCCACCCTTGCATTCAAGTGCAAGGCTTCTAACTCATCTATCTCTCTCCATGCATCCACATACTTCTGAACTAAATACATCTGTGACATTCTGCTCAAATCATTTCCATGAAATTCCCCTTTCCTGAGGTGTAGAGATCTCAAAATCGTAGTACTGAAGAAACTTTATCCACCATTAGTTTCATAGATTCAATTAAAAATATAAAAAGTTATAACTCAAGCTCTTGGGATCCATGAAGACCATAATTTTCTCCCCATTGAGGTAATGTCACCAAAACATCAGCAAGAACACAACTTCCACCAGCTATATATCATGGGTAGTATAGTTAAGTTTTTCAGGACATAATTTCATAGAACCATGATAGATCACTACCTTCTACTATATCAATATGTATCCCAACCGTAGATGAAAATTGTTAAAAAAACCTCAAACATTACACCCTCCTCTGATAGTTGAAAAACTGGATCACTAATCAACTACCCCTTCAGGTAACCGAATGCTTCCTAGAATTGATTGGTCCACACAAATATCTGGAATTTCTTACTCAATGTTTTCAATGGGGATGTAAATCAAGAGAAATCACTCCAAAATCTCCTATAATAGTATGTGATACAAAAGAAACTACAAAACTCTTCCACATTCTTGTGTTCTTCCCATGAAACAACTACATAAACCTTTTTTGGTTCAACTATAAAACCATGTTCAGACATAACCTTCCTTAGGAAATAGACTTCTCGTGTCCAAAACATACACTTGGGCAACTTTCAATGAAGATGGTGGTGATTAAGAACCCGAAAAATAGTTCTGAGATATCCTGTATGCTCCTCCTCTAATGTTGATTATATCAATAAGTCATCAATGAAGATGAAAAAACAATGGTCTAGGAACTCATGGAACACTGAGTTCATAATCTCCATGAACACAGTTGGTGCATTAAGGAATTTCTACAAAATCAACGTGACCATAATTGCATTTAAAGGTAGTATTTGGGATATCACCATCTGTCACCATCATATGGTGATATTCTAAAAGAATGTCGATCTTAGAAATCCAAATCACCCCTCTTAGATGATCGATAAGATAATCTATCATCAGAAGAGGGCAATGGTTTTTTGACGGTCACCAGATTCAACCTTTGGTAGTCTATCCACGGCCTTATAATACCATCTTCCTTCCTTATGAACAACACTGGAGTACCCCATGGTGACACACTAGGTCAAATGAATCCCTTCTGCATCAAATCATTTATCCAAATCCATAACTCTAGCAACTCAGACGGTATCACCCTATAAAGATGCATTAATGTTATAGAATAACTAGGCTGAAATTTTATCATGAACTCAGCATCATGATGAGGAGGTAGTGTTACAACCTCCTTAGGAAAAACATCCAGGAACTCCCCAATGACCCTAGGAACCTCCACCATCCTTGAATCAACTAATTCCACTAGAAACTTAGCCAACAAGGAAAGAAGGGGATCCACATGCTGACTGCACACTTGACATCTCAACTTATCGAAGAACACCGCATGCTGACCATCCCCATCTAAAAACCAATATAGATACCCATACTTTACATACATAGATATTACTTCAAAATTGAATAATACTAAATAGAAAATATAATAAATCTATGGCAGGACTATATATGTATAGTGTCTTTAGAAACTGTGAAACATTAACAACTAGTTTATGAGACATATAAATTGTCTCCATCTTATTCCATCATAACTAGACCCATGTTTTCATATCTTACTTAATACCCTTCATCATGACATAGGGAAAAGAAAAATAAGAATGGGTGAGGCAAAATTCTCTATAAGGGTAAACTAGAAGATAACAATCATATCATAATTTTAACACATGTGAAAATAACATTTGGAAATATTATCCTATAGATAGAAGATCGTGATATCATTCTAGGGGTTAAATAATAAAAGTTTAAAAACATAAATTAATGTAAACCCAAAATTCATAACATAAGACTATAAATTTTTTGGCATACACATAAGAAAAAAATGACTTCATATTAGTCAAGTCTCATGGACAAGGGCATCATAGCTGACAAATTCCATTACAGAACTAGCATCACTCCTCATTCCAACCTTTTATTACTAAACCTATATCATTTCCTGTTCCAGCCCTATCTATCTCATGAGATATAAATATTTACCCAATACATTAGAGGGGGATATAGGTCTCACCCATCTCATAATGCAATAAATCTTATGTGTGCCACAAAACAAAAATCATTCATCACAACATAACCCATGGAATAAAAATGGATTTCTTAAACATCATTGCATCATAAAATAAACAATGAAAAATAAATGAATATCATATATATCATTCCATAAAAACATAATATAACCATATGAATAATAGGGATAATATACTTGAAACATTACCCTATTAAATAATTCTATCATAGATGGAAAATAATTTCGATTGAACAATCAAAATTTATTCTTGAAGAAAATATCATTTCTTCTTCATAGAGATACAGAATTATGAAAATGTAAAAAACCATTCATTCTGTATAAGTTAAAATAAAACATCCCTCTCGTACTTTTGTTGGAAATTCAAAACGTACATTGTACCAAAAATGACAAAGGATTTCTTTCATACCCTTTAATAAAAATTCACCAATGGGTAAAATTGACATTAAAAAATTATAGAAGTATATAAAGAATGTTTTGGAATATATATATATATATAGGAAACATGGACTTGGATGATAAATATACCCTAGTAAATACTTATGTATGAACAATCTCAGATAATAATGAGATTACGAAATTATCCCTTACCTTAGGTCTGATATCCTTTATATGTATATGAACCTCCTGTATAATAATTTCAATAATTTCATTGACTTATTCAAGAATCATATTAATTTTATAATAACATATATGATTGTATTATTATCTGTTTGTTAATAACATTTTTACTCATCCATTTGGTATTAACTTCTTTATTTTCTTATACATGTTTTGTTTGATAAGTTCTTGTTCCTCCTCTTCGGTTATAGTAATATAATTTAATGAATGGAATTAATATATTATTTATCATATTAATTAATTATATAAATTTACTTTTAAATGGATATCCTATAGAAATAATCGCATCACATCGTGGAGATGGCAGGGCATACATACGCACAATTGATGATATCATTAGTTTAATTATTAAATGGAATGGAATATGATCATATAAATATTGTTACCGAATTAAAATAATTTTATAATATTAATATATAGATATTATTTCCATCATTATATCCATCAAAGTAAAGTGGTGGTGAAAAACAGATTACACCGTGTTGTGGAGATACTAATCCATACGTACGCATGTGTGGTGATTTCATTTTTCATAGGACAGATAGAAGGTGGGATAAGGTTTTTTAATTAACATAATAACATATAATTACATAGGTGATACTAGAGTTATTACTTACTATTGGAAAAAACAAACTAATAGGAAGTAGAAGAAGAAATGATCTTGAGAGAGTCAGTAAAGTATATTACCTCTTCTTCAGTGAGGTTTCTCTAGATCTCCTCTTATAGGCACTGAAGATGGTATTTTGAGAATACCATAACCTATACAATGTGAATGGGTAGGTTGAGAAGTGAAATGGTTAGGTATGTATGAAATTTAAGTCTTAATGAGTTTTGAAGAAATGAGGGAGGAGGTTCCCATTAATGTAGAGGTTGGGGAACCTTTTGAAATTCCAAAAATATTAATTTATAATAATTTCACACCACATCCAAAAACATCCAAGATTTCTTAGTTCAGAATTTTGGATGATATAATATTGAAATATCATCAACCAATAATTATTAGACAAGTTTTTTTGTCTATTTAAACCACATCGTTTTCATTTTACACTTAGTTATTCTTTTTAATTTTAACTAAGATAACAAATATTTCAATATAAAAGGGATCAATATTTACTTATTGGATTTCACTTTGACCCTAAATGAATAATTTTGAACAATTTAAACCATTTTATAATTATTCAGTATTTTTTAAAAAGTTTATTCTTTTAAAATATTTAATAATTCCTTATTTTGATAAATAATAAATAGTGCCAACTTTGATACTATTAAATTAATTAATTATTCAAAATATAAATATAAAAAGTTATCATAGAAAAAAAGTTTTTTTAAATTATTAAGAGTTCAAGTTCATCTATATTATTCATTGGATAAATTAATTTTCCCAAATTATATTTTTTTAATATTTTTTTATAAAATTTATTTATTATCTTCTTTAATAACATAATTACAACATCAGTTTTTTGTAATTATATACCATAATTATTTGTTTAATTAAAATTTAAAATAAAATACAATAAATAAAAAAATTCTTCTATATCTCAGTGGAATATATACACTAAAATATATAATCTGGAAATCCTATATTAAAAACATTTTATTTATTAAAACATTAATGTGATAACTTTAACATCCCATTGTAAAAAAACTTAAGTCTCACAACATTTTCCATATGGATCCAAAAGGTCAATAACTCTTTCTATGGATGATTATGGTAGATATATACTTAAAAATAATATTTTATCAAGTGTTTGTGTCTTTTAATGGTTATTATCAATAAAAATTAATTTATTTATTTTTCATCAATTAAATTTATTTTGCATCATCAACGTATATACCTTTAAGGTAATTATTTATATCCTAAAAATTTAAAATAAATTATCATCACAAGGAAAACAATTTTATTTTTCAAATGATAATTTATAATCTAATTTATCTTTGTAGTAACATTATATTTAAATGATATAGTTATTAAAATTTTAGTGATATGTATTTACCTTTTCTTTAAATAAAATAAGTAAAGTGTCCAAATCTCATCCAATTGCCTTCAAAAGTATACCATTTCTACCCAAGGATGATTTAGGTCAGTAAATATCCTCAAATTATATTTTGAATGTGTTAGGGTAGTTTAGTAATATTATTTTTACCTATAATTACCTGATTTACCCTGTTACCATAATAATAAAAATTACCAAAGTTAAAATTCATCAAGCCAAAAAATTAAAGAAATCTCTATACAATATTGGTACATACTGATTCAAAATATAGAATCCATTTTTTAAAATTCAAAACACAGAAGTTGTAGTAATCAATTTAAAATTAATCTCATTTTGAGAAAGAGAAAATATGTTTTAAAAGAAAAAATATTACAAAATATTGACATGGTTTTACATTTGAAATTAATTTAAAATAAATTCAAATGGCATAAATTTTATTTACTAGTAAAAAATATTCTATTTATTATTTAAACCCATTCAATAATATAATTTTACAATATAAGTAATTTCAATGAAAAAAAATCAATTAAAATTTATTGTATTTTTACTATTCGTCCAGACATAAAAGCTATCAGAAAAATATAAAAAATTAATCAAAACTAAATTATTATATCACACATACAAAGAAGAGTTTAATTTCATAAAATAAATATTATTAATGTGTTAAGATTTTTCTTTAATAAGGGTTTCCCATTAAAAAGTGGTAAAATTACCACTTGAAAAATATTTATTTTAATATATAAAATAGGATTTATTCATACCCAATGACAAAAATAACTATTGGATAAATATAAAAAATATTTTATTCATTATATAAAATATATATTTCATTAATTTAATTTAATAATAGTAGTTCAGTCAATTTATTCATACAAAAATACAAATATATAATTGATTTGTATTTTTATAAATAATTGGTTACAAATTAATTCACCATACAATTTCATAAGTTAGATAAATGTATTATCAATAACCTATTGGATAGGGTATAATGGTAATTTTATACTAAGGGTGTCTCATAGTTAATTTAAACTCATGATTTCATGTAATGAAAGCTATTTAATAATTTAAATTATTTAAGAAAATATTTCATAAAAACATTCCAGTGTTACAACACAACTATCCTCTTGAAGCAGTCCATAACAGAACCAGTATAATAAAACTATTTGATACCAAGGATAACATTTTATGTCTTTATTTATAGAAAAAAATATCCTCATGGAACTAATGTGGCCCCATCCTCAGTCTACACCCCCAGCACATATCAAACAAGCATGTATGGCCTCCGACTAGCGTAATCAACACCAAGGGTATGGGAAGCCTCTCTATGTATCTTCCTAGAGAATGAGATGGAGCAGGTTCAATGAAAGAGTGTGAATATCAAAAATAAAACAAATAAAAAACAAGATTATATGATAAACTGATAGTACCTCTAGTGATCTATGGCCCATCTAGCACTACTACCTCTGTTTTATACACCTGAACACACCTAACTCCCCAGACACTCTATTAGCAGATGCCTCTACGAAAAAGCTAGGTTTGAGGTCCCTGAACCTGATAAACATCATAATGTCGGCCTCTACCTGCCTCGCCTGCCTTAGATGGACCATAATCCTGATGCCCCTACTGTATTAATGGAATTCTATGAAACTACTACTGAGGTTGAAATTTAACATATCTGCCTCGTCCAAACTGAGCTAGAGAAACCAATGGGTACTGGTCCTAAAGATGGACATGGACCCTATATAAGAAATGAATTAGCCCCAATCCTACAAGAAAGGCACGGAAACTAGATGGTCAAAAGGGTAGCTTATGAGGTCAACTCCCATCTCTTCAAGAACCATAAAGGCCCTAGAACCTAATGCTTTCCACCGATATGTCTGCTCCTCATTAAACCTTGTTATTTCCCCTATCTGAGAAAATATCCTCTTGAGTGCACCTTCTCAATCACATCTTCCTACTATTGAACCTACATGTATGTTGGAAAAGGAAAAGGTGTAAATTATTAATGGATCGAAGGATGTATTGCCTCCTTAAGATGCCTTTCTTGGGAAACCTCATCCAGAAATAGATCTGGGGAAACGCATGAAAGTTATTTAAACATAATCTCAAGCTTCCACATATACATAACAACCTAATGAAGGGAGAGTAAATCCTACCAATTCAGAGTATTAATTTTTGATGAATGGACCTCCACATGGATCTCGTTCTAGAAGTCAACCCAGGAAACAACTTCCTCCCTCTCCTCACAAATGTAAAATGTTCACCATTGATGGGCAGCCCCTCACATTTGACAAACCACAAAAGGGACCCAATATTCTGTTAGGGTCAGATGAAACCAAAATCGATATCTAGCTCCTCTTGAAATATCTTGGTTTACATATCATAAATTCTCCTATAATAATTTCCCAAATAATTCATCTAAAAATCATGCAACATCTTATGCCACTGATCATTATCCTCTACTAGATCAATCCTACATCGATCAACCTTGTTATCCCGTTGAACCTCCAATTCTCGGGCTATGTGTGGATGATGACCAAGAACCATAGATAGAATATAAAAAAATATTTTCTAAGCCTGATAGTGTGGATTCTCATTATTATATATTTTCATTATCTTAAATCTATTTATTTCATTTTACCCATTTTAACTTTCACAAAAAACATAATTCAAATAAGAACACAAGTCATCGTGATACATGTACCTCTCTAAAGTCTATACCCTCAATTTTTCATAAATCACTTGGTAATTCAATAAGCTCATAGTCCATGAACTAGATTATGGGGTTTTTAAAATCCATTTTCCTAGCCAGTCTCCCTAGCCTATGTCATAAACCAAGGTCAACTGATAATGTTTCCATACCAACCCATTCAATCCACACAGAACCTAAACGAAAAATCCAAAATATCTCTCAACCATATCCCTTTTATACCACTCTTTCATGACCTCCTTCCTCAAAAGATACACCTCTTGGTCTGCTAATGAATTAAAAGAGATAATTACCCTCGAGTCCCACCTTCAGTAGGCCCTGGGTTGGGGAAAAGCACCGTTTGTGTACAAATATTACAATATTAGAGTCCTAACCCTTTATATGGAAACAAGTTTAGGAGACAATATATTTAAAACAAAACCAACTGAAGGAAATATATATAAGAAAAACAATAAACCTCACCACATTTCAGGTGTAAATATAACTGATAAAAATAAAATTATCCAAAGTAAGTACCCAAAAAAACTAGAGCAGTAGCACAACAACAATCCCAAGGGTCAAGCTAGTAACACCAAACAAGGTCAACGTAATCCTTCTAAAAACCTCAAAATATTTTTCATATATGTATAGTTTGTATATAGGTATACTCAGTAATAAAACCAAACTCTCTCATGCACAAGTGGAAGGAGAATACTAATGTTCCCATGAGAAAACAGTGAAACCAAAAATCGCATAATAGGTAGACTAAACATAACTCCAAACTCACCAAATCTAACTAACAAAATAATGCTTCCACATAATATAATATATTATAAATCACATTGATGATATGTTACCCCAAACCCCTTTATCACTGATCAGATTCTCTTACACCCCAATATAAAATGTCCTTGTGCTCCCAAATGTCCTGAATATACCACATCACATCCCTCCCATACACACTGAGGCCTCTCAACACACCCCTCCTACAGACACGTGGGCCTTACAACACATATTTCCCATGTATATTTTCCAATCAGGATAATTATATCACATAGAGTCTGAGGGGAGAATTTGTGATATTATTTTCTTTTATTTTTCTTTGAAAATAAAACAACTTTCACATTCTATTAATGATTTCAATCCCTTCTAAAAAATCAGGCACACAGCCACAGGTACACAAGTATTTACAATGTTCACTATTAAATATGAATAGATACATCCTTGGTATGATTTGAAAATAATAAAAAAACCACACAATCCACTAGAAAAGAATCCTTTTATGGGGAATACAGTGAGTAGGATATTCCCTTTCACTCATGTAGCACTATGTATACAATCCAATAGTGTGTGTGATCCTTCTATAATAAATCATTTAATACAGTGTTTCTATAACAATACATGTTACATGTGATTATTTTTTAACTTCCACAAATGTATCCTTTTAAAAATCACTTTTTAACTAAAAGATGGTGAGAACTTTGAGAGATTTTGATATTAAACTGTGTCTGATTTCCTAGTTCAATTATCCCAATATAAATCTACCAGTATGATTTCCTAATCTGAATCTCCCAGTATAATTTCCCAATAAGAAAAATATAACTCTATCAAAATAAAGATGATACAATTTGAAAAACATTTTTCCTGAGTCCATAAATCACAATATGATTTCCCTATTCTAATTTTCCAACTCAATACGAAGATCTCTGAAATATAATGGAAATAAGAATATGACGATTAGCTAAATATTATGATTGGAAGAATACATTACAATCTTGTCTCTTATCCTTTCCCTTCTGTTGATAAATACTTCTTCAATAAAATAACCCAAAAATATCATCTTTTCTCCATAAATATTCATAGGTTATCTCTCTCCTCGTGAATAGAAAACTCATCGTTAGTCAAGTACAATGTACCTCTCACCTTTTACAGGTTAACCAATAGTGGTTTGGGTGGGACTCTTGAAAACATTCCTTCAAAACCAAATTTTCAAATTTTTCATATATTCATGAATTTTAGGTGCATCTATGGCTTCATCAAGAGTTTTGAACTCTTCCAGATTCTTCTCGATCCTTCACTAATCATCAAAACACTTGAACACTCTTCTAAATTTCTTGAAAAACACAAAATCGATTCCAATTTCCCCAATAAGATTAATTGAATACAATTTTGTATACCAATTGTATACAGGAACTAATAGAGATCTTAAATCTTCTTCACACACCCCAGTCTGATTCTGTTTCTTCATTCTGGTTTACTAATGTGATTTCTCTATTACAGTTCTCTACACAAAATGAAAGAAAATATTCTCATTCCAGTTTTGTAAATATGGTCTTCTTTATTATGATGAAGATAATATATTATTTAAAACTTCTTAAATTGCTCTTAATTTTTATTTTCTTCAAGAAGACGATCTGGTATAAACTCCAGTATTATGGATCTTGACCCAATTGATAAAATTCTTTTAAAAGAAATCACATCTTTTCATTTTCTTCTGAATATGATACCCCTTAGTTTCATTTTCAATATATTTATATCATTTATAATTGGGTATAATTAAAAAATTATACCTTCAGATTTTCACGTTTTCCAAAAATATTTCAACCTTTAAATCATGAACACATCCAACCATCTCCTTCACACTCCTTCCAAAATCATGTTCAATTACCGTTGATATTACAATCTATCTTATTTGGATGAGGAAAAATGTTTGTATGTCATGATAAATGGTTGAATAAATTTCTTATTTCCCTTGTTCATTACATTTTTAATCAACATCAATAGTATTGATTCCCTTATCATCGGTCTTTTTGAAAATAATTCTGCCTTTTATTAATATGATGGTATGCTGAATATGATATATCAGTATTCAGAAACTTCAACTTCTGCAACTTTCTTCCTTAACTAAATTATTTGTGTATTATGACTTATTTTATGACTTTTAATATATTTGAGATCAACATTAACATCATTTAACATAACAAATAATGTATTGTAAATTCCTTATCATTTATCAACAGATTTATTTCCTTCTTAGCCCGAATACAATATCCATGATTAAGATCATACTAGATATGATTGTAATAATATCTTTAAATCCTCCTTTCATTCATCAATCATTCATCAAATCTTTTATAGAATAATTATGATTTATGATAACTCCATGTACAGAAAATCATTATCACATTTTTATTGTAATCATAAAGACTCTGATTCTACCCCATTACAATCAATCCTTTCTTTCTGGATTAAGTGTGAATTCGATGAACCTTTTATTTATGGAAACTTCTTCTCAATATGATGGACCATTTTGAGCATTGTGAGTTTGATTTGTTGAAAACTATGGTCAGTCCAATTTTCACCAAATACAAAGTGAGGAGATTTATTTTCTTCTTTAAATCCTTTGACAACAAAAGACAATAGCTTTGAAAAAAAATTCTTCAACATACAAAAACCTTCTCCAACATACTTTGTCCCAAAAGTCTATCCCTTGGGTATTTTGGTCAACTAGTATCCATAAATCAATAAACATTTCATCCTAAATCATTGGATTACTTATCAAAGATTTGATGCCCATGTAGCCTAACTCATCATAGGAAATAAGTATCATTGATAGAAAAACCATGATGTCCAAAAGTAGTTATCATGAAATATCTTTAAAATTTCATCAGAAATTTCTTCCACAACTTTCTTCTCTTCTTCAACTACCCTTAAAAAACGTGTTTCCTCTAAACACTACAAAAAAATAGTTATAATTGTTCACACATGTACAATTTTAGATTCACAACTTTTCCACAACTAACCATATTAACATGCTTCTATAAGGAAAGATTTATAAAATAATTCTACCCCTGGACAATACTATCTAATGATTAGATGATATAGGGGAGAAACACATACCTCAACCATGATGGGAAATAGGTTGGATTCCCATGTTCAACATTAATTTAGAAATGTATTCCTTTAGTAAATGTTTTGGGAAAATGTAAGCAACATGTTCTATTGTAGGAACATACTCAATCTTAGATTCATTCTTCTCCATAAGCTCCTTGATGAAATGATATTTTATATCAATATATTTTGAATGATAATGTTGAACCAGATTCCTAGTGAGATTGATTTCACATTGATTATCAAAACCCAGGAGAAGTGGTAACTTCACATCAATCAGTAAGTATTATAATTGAGTTTTCATCCACATAATTTGTGTCGCATCTTGAGTAATAGAAACCTATTCTCCTTCACAGGTACTAAGAGTTAGTAAATTCTATTCCATTATTTTACAACTAACTCAACATTTCCCCAGATATACTACTCAACCATATTTGGATATTCTATCATAAAATTTCTCACCCAATTAGCATATTAATTCTAAAAAAAATAAATACATTCTGATCTATCATACATGATTTCAAAAAAACTACGTTTGATGTATCTGAGAATAATTTTTCCTATAAGAAAATTTTGATTCTTTGGGGGAACTCTAATATCTTGCACACAATCTAACAACATGAAAAATGTATATTATTGAGTAATTAAAATAAAAAACATCCAATCCACTTCCAAAATTATTTTTGATCAACTTCTTTGACTTATCCATCATTATACAACTTTGTTCCCAAGGAAATAGGTGTGGAAATAGGTTTCGAGTTTTCCACGATGAACTTATTAAGAATTTACATAGCATACTTTTATTGTCAATGAAAAATAAATTTATTATTTTGTAAGATTTGAAACCCAATAATTTATTTCATTTTTTCCAACATAGAAATCTCAAAAAACGTATTCATTTATATATAAAATCATTCACAATATCTTTCATCATTCCTGGTAATTATTATGTCATCAACATAAAAATTACTAGGATGGAAAACTATAGATTTTATTTAATGTAATGATTGTTATCAACACTTCCTTTCCTAAAACTCGTATTCATTAAGGAAATATCCAATTTGGAATTCCAATAACTAAGAGCATGTTTCAACCAATATAATGATTTCTTCAATATGAAAACATAAATTTTATATTTCCCAAAAATAATGAAACTATGTTTTTCAAGGTAAACTTATTCATCAAGATCCCCATTTAAAAATGTATACTTCACAACCAATTGAAAGATTTTTTAACTTCATTTTATAGAAATAGAAAGAAAAATTATGTTTCATTCTATCCTATCCACTGGAGAAAAACCTTCATCAAAATCAACACATTCAATTTGTGAGTATCATTTTCACACTAATCTATCTTTGTTTCTTATCACATCTGCTTCTTCATTCATCTTGATTCTGAAAATACACTTTATACCAGTGACATTTTTTATCATTCTTAGGAAAACATTTCTTTGAATCATTCTTTTGTATCTTATACAAATCCTCATTCATGGATTTACCCCATTTCAAATAATCAAATCTCCATTCTAATCATTCGTCTTGACTTTTGAATATAAATCTATTTGTGTAATAGCATTTGTTGTTCTTCTTATTTGAACCATTTAATATTCATCACCAACAATATTGAAATAATCCACATGTTTTCTCATCCTAGGATTACATTTTAAATTATCTTACTCATCATTGGAAAATAGCTGAGTTTGAATTTTCTTGATTACAGTTGTCTATATCCTAATAGGAATTGTTATCAAAACCTTCTTTATCCCACTCAACTTCATTATTATCCCGAGTAAGATTGTCTTAATGAGAATTTTCAATGAATTTCGCATCAATAAAATCAATAAGTACCATTTTTTATTTATTGATACATATGTATACTCTTCGTTCTAGAGGATAGTTAACAAAAATTCCATCTTTACATTTTTTTGAAACTTTAAATAGTTTCCACCTTTATTTCTTTTAATATATAGACTCCCAAAAACTCATATGTATTTCAAACTTGTAATTTTTACATAAAACATTTAATATGTAGTAATATCTAATATTTTCCTATAGAAACATCATTTTGGAATATAAATAGTAATACTCATTGATTACCTCTAATAGTAATGAGAAAGATTAGGTTCAAGTAATATTGTTCTTCCCATATCCATCAAACTTATATCCTTTATTTCCACAACCCCATTTTGTTGTGTAGTGTATGAGGAACTATACTCATTCATAATTATAAACTTCTTAAAATAAATTTAAAATTATTCACTTTTGTATTCCGCACCATTGCCAAATCAAAACTTCTTTACAGAATACTGACAATCCTTCTCAACTTTCCTCCTAAAACATTTAAACATTTTTTGAGAATCTGATTTATGTTTGGTATACATGAAACATTTAATGAGAGTAAATTCATCAATATAAGTGATTAAATACTTATCTCTATTTGTTGATTATTTTTTCATCATCCAATTAATGTTATAATGAATTTATTTCAATGGTTTTTCTAACAAATTTCAACTTTCTAGGCACAAAATTTGCAATCTTTCCTTTCTTAAAAACAGTGAAACACCAATATATTCTTCATGGAAAATCCATAATGTATTAGACACTCTATATTTTTGATAAATATATATTGTTTCTTTGACACATATGTCATATAAGTTTATTCCACAACTTCTTTCTTCTACTATACCCATGTAACAAGATTTTTGGATCTCACCAACTGAAAACAAATTTCATTTTTGTACATTGGCCTCTTGTAACTACTTTTCAATCCTTCTCACTTTTAATAAAAAAAATATTTATTTCCTAAAAGTAACTTTGATACATTCATCACAAATTTGGGAAACACTCGATAGGTTATGTTTTATCCCTTCAATTAAAAAGGATTTCTTGGATTCTTGTTTTCATTTCCCAATGACAACTAATCAAACACCTTCGATTCTTAGTGATTCATCATTGCATAATGTCAAAGTTCCATCTTTTAAATATTTAACATTATTCAAAATTATCAACTAACCTTTTATAATAGAATAAAACCCACTATCAAAGATCCAAGTTTGTCCTCCTTTTAAATATTTCACTGTCGTTTCAACAACACTAGACTTATATTCTCCCTTTTCATTATTTATCTTCAGCATCCAAGAATTTTAAAGAAATTTTTGTTATGCCTATAAAACCAACAAAAACGTTTCAAGATTATTAGGTTGTTCACACCTTTCCAAAATAGTTTCCAAGGGTTGGAACCTATTTTCAACTTTTACTCCAGCCTTCTCATGTTTCCTCAAAGAAAGATTCTAAGACTTATTTCTTTAAGGATATAGAATACCCCTCAAAAATTTCCTTCCATAACTTATGAAATAATAGTAATGTTGTTGGTTAATCCAAAACATATTTTCCATATGTTATAATCTTATAAAATACCATTAGTATTCATTGAAAGGATATTTTCCTCTGATGCTTCCATACTGATAAGAGTTGGGAACATGTTTCTCAGTAACCTTTTGGGTTTTCTTATTTGAATCACCAAACATTTTATTATTTATCAAAATCATATTTTTCAGCATGATTTTCTTTCAAAAATTTATTAAAATTAGAAAAATTAGAAATCTTCTCATTTTCATAATGTTTGTAATCATTTCAAGACTCAATTTATTTTGTAACTTTTGAGTTTTCCATATTGGTATTCTTGGGAACAAACAAACCCTTTCCAGCATTTTCCTTTCCAGAAACAATTCATGCATTCTTTCCAACCATCTATAGTAAATGTTTTTATCCTTATTAGCTTTACTATTTCCAAATTTTTCACTGACATTTATGGTTGAGTTTTTGAAACTTTTATTCTTTAATTTATCTTTAGATAGTTTTTATTAGATATTTTCCAACCCCTTTTCTTTTTTCCTTTAGAATTACATCTATATGCTCATTATGATTCCTTTCTTGTTCAAGAGATTTCATCAAATATCTATTCTCTACCAGTATATTGTTCTTATATTCTTAAAATATTTCTTCAATTGTTGTGAAAAATTCCTCTTTATGATTCTTTTTCACTTTTCATGTCTTAAAATATTTCTAAAACATTAATTCAGTTCTTTATTCAAATTCATTTCAAGTTGAGTTTATTCTTCTTCAGAATTGTTGCTTCTGAATTCTTTATCATTCACTTTTGTAAAAAAAAATATTCTCACTATCATGATCAGTAGACCATTCGGATTCATATTTACTAAATTATTCTTGATCATCTCTAGATAATAAACTTCTCCATTTATATTTTTTGAATATTCTAACTTTCCCTGTGGAATAGAATTTTCCATTTTCACCGTGTTTCTTTCATAATCGTTTTGGTTTTCCCTCCACTTCATCGTTATCTTATTCATTCATTATTTAAGGAAATTTGGATGTGAAGTTACCAATGGATCCACATTAAAATCATTTCAATGGATGTTTCCATATTTATTTCCCTAACCTATTTTCAAATTTATATAAAATAATGACAAAATGTCATTCAGATTTTTACATACTGAATTTTAGGAATCAGCATCACTAGCATCTTCTTGAAAATGAATATTCTTTTAGTTATATTTCATTACAGTATTGAAATACTTTTCTATACTAGATTTTGTTTTTCTTCATAACGTTCTCCCTTTTTATTTCATTAGTTATTACGGTTCTATGAAAATCATCTAGAGACAATATTTCAAGATCTATATCCTCTAGTGATGAAACATTAACATTAAACTTTTCATGAATAATTCATAAGATCCTTTCAACAACTACAGAATCATCTAACTTTTCACTGAGACATATGATAGTACTAATAATGTCATTCACTTAGGTAAATAAGTCTCAAATAGATTCAACCTCACTCATTTTCATATCTTCAAACTTCAGCCTCTAGATTTGTAATTTTTCTTATTCATTTTAATATTTCTTACATATTTGTTTTTTAATTTGTCTCATAAACCTTTGGATATGGAAACAACTATCACTATAAATAATTCACTTTCATGAAGTAATCATAATAAATAATTATTGACCCTTAAATCATTATCAAGATTCTTTATATCAACATTTGTAAGAGAAATTCTTTCATCAGTTAGAGGAAAACCATATTTTGTAGCTTTGAGAACAACATATCCAATAGACATGATATAAGGCAACATTTTTTCTTTCTAGATATGATAATTATTTCCATAGAATACTAGAATTCATTTATTGTTCACATAATTCAGATTATTCATCAACTTCTCCTAAAAACATCCAGAAAGAATAAGTGAAGAGAACATTCACCTATGATACCAATTGTAAATTTCCATTCAGGAGAATTTTATCACTGATAGGGGAGAGGTGAATTAGTTATATTATTTTCTTTTATGTTTCCATTAAAATGATAAACCATTCACCTCTTGTTAAATATTTCAATCCTTATTGAATAAAAATCAATCAAACAACCACAACAACATAATTATTTACAAGGTTCGGTATTTAATAAGAATATTTACGACCTTTTAATGGTTTTTAAATAATCCAATGCCATACAATCTAATTGAAAAATAATAATTTTGTGTGGAATAAAATTAGTAGGATCTTCCCTTTCACTCATGTAGCACAATATAAATTATCCAATAGTGTGTGTGTTCCTTCTATCAAAAAAGATGTGACACAAATTTTTTGTAACAAAACATGTTACCTATGATTCTTTTTTATCTTCTAAAAATTTATCCTTTTAAAACAATTATTCTCTTTCTTATCTAGTAGATAGTAAGAACTTCAAGGACTTTTGATATAAAACTCAACACGATTTCCCATTTCGATTCTCCAAATATGAATATCCCAGTCTAATTTCCCAATATGAATTTCCAAATCTGATTTCAAAATAAAAAATATATCTCTCAATAAATATATGGTTGAGAAAATTCTGAAAACATTCTTCCATAGTTTGGAAATCCCAATATGATAGTCACATTCTGATATCGATCTTGAAATGATGTCCAGCTAAATTATTTACCATGTGAAATATGATATTCATCAAAATATGATGATCAGTTAAATACATTTAAATCATTTCTATTTAACTTTTAATTATTTCTAGACAAACATCTTTAAGAAGATAACCAAGAAACATCTTCTTCTCTCTCTACTAATTTATTGACCTTCTCTCTTCAAGTGAACAATACACTCATCATCAGTCAAATATGATGCACTTCTAATATTTTATAGGTGACCCAAAAGTGGTTTGGGTGGTAATCCTGAAAACATTCCTTCTCAACTGAATTTTAAAAATTTGCATGTATCCTTGAATTTTTGGTGCATATATGACGTTATCAACACTTCTCAACTATTCTTTACTCTTCTTAATCATTCTCAAATATTATAAGCACTTAATCTATCTTCTGAATTTATTCACAAACACCAAAATTATAAGGATTTTCCCAGTATGATTTTTTAAATACAATTATCCATACCAATTGTATACAAAAAGGAATAGTTAACTTCAATATTCTTCACAAACCCTAGTCCAATTCTATTTTTCCATTCTGATTCTCAGATATTATTTCTCTATTATTTTGTTCAATCCCAAATGAAAGGCAATCTGCCCATTCTAACTTTTTCATTACGATCATCTTCAATATGATTAATACAACAGAGTCTTTCCAACTTCTTAAATCACTTAAAATTATTCTTTTATTCTGGATAATGATCCAGTATCAACTCTAATACAATGTATCTTCACACAATTAACAATATCCTTTGAAAAAAAATCAAAATTTTCTTTCTCTTTTAAATTGGATAGGCATTAGCTTCATTCTATAAAGATTTATATCTTTTGTCTTTTGGTATGACTATAAACCAGTACCTTTGGTTACTCAAATTTTCTAAAAATCTCTTAACCTTAAAATCTCAAACACATCCAACCATATCCTTCACACTCTTTCCAAACTCAAGTCTAATTCCAGTTGACATTAAAATCTATCTCATTGCGATGAATAAAATTTTATGCCTTGCCTGATTAATGGTTGACTATAATTTGGATAACCCTATATCATTACATTTTGAATCTGCTATAATAGTACCAATTCCTTTAATATCGGTCTTGTTGAAAACAATTCCTCATTTGATGAATATGATGTTATTCCTAATACGATGGATCAGTATTCAGTAACTTCAACTTCAACAACTTTCTTCCTTCATAGGCTTGTGCTCATATCATGACTTCCTTCATGACATTGAATACATTTTATAATATCTTATACATCTTCTAAATTAACAAATAATGTATTTTAACATCCTTATCATTCATTAACAACTTTCTTTCCTTTTAATCTCAAATTTTATTTCCATGATTACGATCAGACTGGAGAGGATTTTCAGCATCTCTTCCACTCCCCTTTTCATTCATAAATCATGCATCACATGTTTTACAGAATAGTTATGATATATGAGAACTCCAATATCATAAAATATTCTACTAATCATTATCATAGTCATACAGAGATTGATTATCCCATATTATGATCAATCCATTCACTAAGTATTTAGTGTGAATCTGATGAACCTTTTAATTGAGCCAAAATCTCAACAATATGATGGACCGTTTAAATAATTGTGAGTCCAATTTATTTAATATGATGGTCAGTCCCATTTTCACCAAATACAATGTGAAGATATTTATTTATTCTTTATCTCAATTGAAAACAAAAGATAGTATCTTTAAAAGTCAAACTTCTTCAACTTCCAAAAACCTTATCTAACCAAATTGGCCCCAATAAACCTTAAAAACCTAGGCTAGACATCACATCACATCTCATAAAATCTCACCACATCTCATCCTGAAGAACCCTAAGAATGAACATCCCAAATTATCACATCTCATCTTGATGAAACCAAGTAAAGCATGTCACAACTCATTAAAAGGACACATGGGACGTGACATCACAACTTGCCTAAAGAAGCTTAGGCAATCTTCGTTTGGAAGAGGGATCAAGGAAGAGTGGGGAGGGGGATCCATCCATCTATGTGGTTGGGAATGACTCTCTCCCATGTGACTATGTGGGTGTTGGAACATACTTATTAATATGGGTGGGGTGCATATATAAATCATAGGAACATACAGTGATTATATATATATATATAAGCACACAAGCCCAACCTATGGGTTTAAAAATATGACACCAACCTATTCATGAATTCCCCCAATTTACTGCAGCCTCTAAATGCAAAACACCATACCAGAAAAACACAATCCATAGATCTTTTTCAATATTTAATTAATATTAAACCATTTTGTAGATTCTCTATCACCATTCCATTTCGTTAAACTTGTATATTAAATAATTATCTTGAAATAATATGAGTTCATGATTATTGTTCATTTCACCATCCATAATAACTATGAAACTACACACAACACATATCAAGAGACATAATAAAATAAGCAACCCAATAGCCAATACCAATCCCATCTTCCACTAGAACCCAATTTCACAATAACGTCACAACAACCATCATTGCATCCCCACTTCATAAAACATCTCATCCACTCCCCCCCCCCCCCCCACATATCCCAACATAGTCATATCCCATCCATCATATCACTAAATCCACCACACAACGCAAAACAGTATCCAGAAACACATTGAATCACATAACAGACCAACAAATATTCTTATATTAAACTAAGAATCCATTATTTTATTCCATCTTATAGATTAAGGGTGTTATCACACAAGCCATATAATCTAGGGGGATTCATTTTATTAACCTAATGTACATGGTCAACCAAATTTATAATATGTGACGTCAACAGATGCAAAACATGCATTCCATAATTTACATCATCATAAGAATAAAAAGGCACCACAAACAAACATAATTTCTAGTTGGTAATTTATCCCCTATAATTTGTAACATCATGAAAACAAAATCTAATCAAATAAATGGTGTAAGATCATGTGGAACATTCCCCAGCCCCTTTATGTTTATTTTAAACCAATTAGATTATCCTTATTAATCCTTAATCAACAATATCCATGAGGATGAACATTTATATACCAATCCTACATGATACAAATTAAAAATTACAAAGGAAATCCTACCTAAAATAAGGAAGATTGACATTTCCTACTTTCACTAAAAATAGATGTGTGCATACATCAGGAAGATCTCTATGGAAACACAAACCAACTATAAGAAATATATCTATGGAATAAGGTCTTGGGGATGCCAAGTATTAAGAGAAATAAAAACAGATTTAACAAAGATAAGTATGGATATCTTCCCTTTAGAAAGATTAGATTTAATACATGGGGATTCGAAACAGTTTGGATTGTCGTTAAAGGCATATCTGACTAAGACCACAAGTTTTGACGATTTAAAAGCCTCCATAATTTTATAAAATTAAATATATGATTTGTAGTCTTTGAAATAGGTTCTAATCCCCTTAAATGAAACTTTAATCTCATTTTATGTTAATGAAAGATGTCAAAATTAAAAAACTAGAAAATTATGGAAACATTGTTCATGAGTCACCGTTGATGAGTCAGTATTAGTTCAAAACGAGTCACCATAAGTGATTCACTATTATTTAAAAAAGATTAACCATTGGTGAAACACTATTAGTTAAAATTTATCTAATATTGGTCAGTTTTTGTTTGTTCAAAATGATTCATTGTTAGTGAGTCACTATAAGTTCAAAATGAGTCACCTTTAGTGAGTCACCGTTAGTTCAAAATGAGTCACCATTAGTAAAAAAATGAGCCACCATTGGGGATCCATTTTTAGATCAAAATGAGTCATCATTTTATAGTTACCATTATTTAAAAATGATTCACTATTAGAATGACTCACATGTCCTAGAAACACCTCAGACTATTCCCGAAGACCTCAAACATCAGATTTATAACAAAGTAACAGATCGTAAGATATGGAAGGTTACAATAATTATGGATATGGTTTTTTATATATTTATAATATATTTAAATTTTTTTTACATGATTTTAAGAATTTTTACAAAGAAATTATAGACCAGAGGTATGGTTAATGTTGAAATATTATTTTTCATTTGTATTTATTATGATTGAATGACCCTTGATTTGATTATATGATCAACATATCTTACCAAAAAAAATTTATTCTCTTATTTTTATCTATATGTTTTTCATGTTTTTCATTTATTATCTTCTATGTGGTGCTTACAATGACCGAGAATGTTTTTTAAGAAAAATCAGTTTTTTTCTTCATTGTTTGGATAACATTTTCTTCTATGTCAATGTTCTTTAAAATTTTATCAATAATGTTATTTTCTAGGATAAAATGATTATTTAAATTCAATTTTAACAATATTCTAATAAAATTCCACAAGTTTAAAAAGGATTTTTTATAATTTTCTTCAAATATATTTTTTATGGTTTTTTACAAAACATGAGAAAAGAATAATTATTTTATCATTTATAGCATGAATAAATTTTCTCACCAACATAAATGTTATTTTAATTGATTATATCTTTTAATGTCACCATTTTAATTTCCAAATAAAATCCTTTCCTAATATTCATAAATTTTTATAAAAATGTTATAAATAAAAAGTGGCTTTTTCATATATTTTCAAATAATGGTTTAAATTTTCTTTTAAAGGTGTTTCTCATATATATAAACTTCCTTTTATGTTTATTATAATTCATTAAGGATATTATGTAATAATACCAACCATTTTATTTCTCTATAAGATTATGTGATGTTGAAATTTTTATGAAATTTTTTTCTCTCCTATGGGAAATATTATAACGAATTGATTAATATTCTAATGATCTTGTGGAAAATATATATATAGTTTTCATTATATGAGGGGTGATTACATTAAATACCACAAATGTGTTGGATAGTAATTGATATCTCATGGGATTATATAAAAAGGATGTGGATTAAATCAATTTTGAGGATGAAAACAAGTTAGGAAGTGAACTTAATGGCACTTTGTCCACTATGTGATGATGTTATTGGTAATAAACCTTAAATAATGAAATTAGTTTATTTTTTACCATTATTACATAATTTATATGACATTTTGTTGTTCTTAAGATATTATATCATGGAACATGATTGATTAATGTTGTTTCCTCACAATTATGACTTATGTATTTTGTAATGCTAATGTTTTATGTCATGACACATGATTTATGATCTAGGACTGATTAAGTATTAAAATTGTATGTTATTATCTTGATCTCAAAATATTATTCTTATCTTATGTTTTTATATAATCATAGATTGATTCTACCATTTTTCCCTTATTGATCGTCTGGTTCAACAGTTTTTTTATTTTTTCATTTCCCCCATGTTATAAATAAACTTTTTTGTGGGATATATAAAATAAGGGTGCCCTAAGAGAAGAAACTTATAAAATATATTGAAGATATTTCATGGAATAATTTGATTATGTATCTACTCACCCAAGGAACTAAACATTTATGGTTATGGTGTTTGAATTATTGTGTAATCCACTAAGCTTTCATTAAAATGATGTAATACTTATATAATTTTTTTCTTGGGTTACCCAATTGGTCTTGGTGAAAGGTTTAGTAATATATAAATACTATAATATACATAATATGTGAAAATAACTTTTAATTACCTTTGATTTATCTATAAATTATATATAGTAAATATAAAAGATTCATATATTTTAAAAAATGTGTCATAATTTAAGAAATCTCGTGAATGTTTTGAAGATTATATGATTTCTCACTCTAATTATTTTACTTTGATGATAAAATTGTTCATTTTTTTTAATAAATTTATAGATCATGGAGGAACCATGTTAATAATGATATATTGTTCTCTCAGTAAATTAAAAAACACATGATATAGAATGAAAAATATTTTTATTATTATTATACAATTTTCTCAATACATGAGTCGTTCTAAACATTAAAATGAGACAATGAGGGGTCACCATGCCATTGAGTCTTTCATGATTCAAAATAGACATTCTTTTAGTGGATACTATGATACAAAGGTGTATGAGTAACAAATCTCTATCATAAAAAAAATTTTGTTATTGGATGATGAGAGAAAGAAATTTTATTCCTATCTATGTATCATTTAGAAGGTGTGGTAGATTAATGTTGTAAAATTCTTAATAATATAAGGCAATATGATAAAATCTACTCATTTTAATTGGATGATGTTAATGTGTATTTTTTAGTATATACATTCCCCAAACTCATTAAATGGAAATGAAAATGGAATTTGTGCAGATTAAAAAGAAGGATGATGAATCTATTGGTACTTATGAGGTAAATATTACAAGACATTCAAATAAAACAAATTTTTTTATCAACAACCCTAAAATAAAAGTTGATAAAGTCTATTTTGGATTAAGACCAAGTGATTGAAAGGATTAAACCATACGGTACTTTAGTAGCTATAAAAATTTTGTTCGATGTTCTATCAAGGTAAACAAAAATATTATAGATTTTTATCATTATCATGGTTCTTATAGGAATAAAATTATTTATTTTCAAGGAAGTTATAATAATAAAAATGTTATATATTAAAAATTTATTATAATTTATCCTAAAATTGTGGAATTAATCATGGGTAAAAGTTTTTCCAAGAGACTGGTAAATGATTCAAATGTGGAAAGGAAGGCCATTAAGAATGTGAATAAAAAATTGATTTAAAGAGGAAATATATATGAAAATAATGTGGAAAATATTAGTTAAGTTCACCGACCACACTATAATTCTAAAATTTAAAGGATTATGGCCATTATTCCAACTATTTCACGAATCCAAGGGTTAAGGATGAAAATCAGCATTACTAACCCCTTAAGCTAGGAGAGAAAGGGAAAAATCAAATTATCACAAATATTGAGGTGGGTCACAAGAATAAAGGGTTTAATAATACACATATCATCTACACCAAAATGAAAACTTAATATATTATTTTGATTCTACTGAGTATTTTATATCTAAATAATTTTATAAGGTTACCTTATAAATACCTTAACATTTATATTTCAATTTTTTGAGGAAAACTATTATTGGTAAGATGATTTCATATCAATTATATATCAATTATATCATATAATTTATTGAGTTTTATTACTATAAAGCCTCTTATTATTCTTATAATTTAATTTCATATGTTTTTGGGTATTGATTGAATTTTTTTTACATAATGGTCATATCAATTTCTAAGTTAAGAAAGTCACATTTCAATTACCGAATGATCAAATAATTTTCGATCAGTGTGGTAATATTTAGGAAATTATAAAGGATTAAACTTCTATTATATGGGTTATACTACCTATTCATGATTATAATTAAACTAAAATGGTTAGAGAGAAATTAAAATTTTAATATATTCCTATTGTGTGAGAATATGATGATGTATTTCTTTTATAGTTTCCTAATCTTCCCTTGAATCGTGATATTGAGTTTTCAATAGAACTCAATTGTGGTGACACACCAATTTAAATGAATCCTTATATAATAGAATAAATTTAGCTATAGGAATTGGAGAATATACTATAGGAGAATCTTGATATGGAATTAATTAAACCATGTCTATTATTATGGGGTGCACATATTATTTTTTAAAGAATAAATATTTTTCAATGTGTATTTGTATTGATTATCTAGAACAAAACATGATCACTATAAAGAATAATTATTTTATACCCTATATTGATTATTTTTTTAATCAACTTCATGGAGATTAATTCTTTTCAAATAATTTAATTCGATCAGGATATCATCAATTGATTGTCAAAGAACACTTAATGCTAAAATTGGAATCTTTGAAAGAATTATGGTTGAAGTGAACCTTGAATAAAAGCTTCCAAACTCTATAACTTTTAGTGCTCATGATTATATAACTGAAATTTTGATATAATATGAGAAACTACCTCCATTTTTTGAGGTATGCAAAATTATAGGTCACAACTATGCTAATTGTCGTGTAGTAAGAAAATAAGTTATCTAGCCTTTAGAACATGAGTGGAAAGAGATTGAGAAGAATAAAAATGGAAAGCCCCTTTAATTTAGATCGTGGAACCCACTATGAAAAAAAATGAAATCTGGGTAAAAAAATTAAATGATTTTAACCCCTTAAGCATGGGAAAATCTTGGGGAGATATGGTTGAGGAAGAGGAAAATATTGCAAAAGACCATGATTTACATGAAGAATCAAAATATATCACAACTTATCAACCTTCTGTTTTAGATCCCTCCCCCTCTAATGCTTATGAAACAGGAAAGGAAGGTGACACATGCAGGAACAAATATTATACCATCCTTGTAAAGGAGCCTTTTGAGAAAACAGCTGCCTTATCCTCTAACAGTGACTCAAAAACAAGTTAATAATGATTTTTCTATTTCTTTAAATGATATTACTACTATGCCTTAAAACACTATATATGGATCTACTCCAGAAACTATTTATATACAGGATAAAACTGATGTTAAAACTACTCAATCCATCCCTTTAGATTCCAGTGCACAGTGGACAGTAGCAGTGGACTCCATGAACACTGTCACTGTCTCCTCAGACACCCCTGATCCTCTCACACCTGTTTTATCTCCAGAAGATTGCCCAGCGACTTCACTTGTTGCTACAATATCTTTGGAAACAAATTGGGGTGTTGATACTAAAAAGGATTCTAAAGTCTTTGTTGCCTCTTCTAAGCACAAACAGAGAAAACAATCCATCCCATCATCCTCTCATGAACCTAGAAGGTCAACAAGGAATAAGGGCTCAGGTGGAACAAAAAAAGGAGTTCTAACTCCAAAAGCAGGTTCAAATGAATTTCTTATTTTGGAATTGTCAGGGTTTAGCTAACTCTGATACTTTTATTGTTCTTAAGATATTTATTCTGACTCACAAACCAAAATTATTTGCCATTGCTGAACCTAAAATTAATTTTTACTTGAAATATTTACACTTATTCACTTTTGGTTATAATTTCCTTGGTGCTTGTAAGGCAGGTATTTCTACTAAAACTCTTTGTATTTTTTATCATTCCTCTTTGCAGTCTGTCAGTGTTATCAAAACCTCTGATCAAATGTTTACTTGTGCTTTTTCCTTTTCTGGTGTTCATACTATCTGCACTATGATTTATGTAAAGAATAGATATCAAGAACGAAGACCCCTCTATGATGACCTCATTTCCCTCTCTATATCTATTCATGATCCCTAGCTGTTGGTTAGTGATTTTAATGACATTCTTCTCTAAAATGAAAAGATTGGACTGTTACATTCCTCCACCTCAACTAGAGAGTTTTATGCTTCTATGGAGGAGTGTAAGCTTATTGACATCAACCTTACTGGTGCTAAGTATACTTGGTATAGAAAGTACCTCAATAGGATAGTGGCTAGAAAACTTGACAAAGCCTTCACTAATGTTGTTGCCCTTGATAAATGGGAATCCTTATCTAGTATTACCATACCCATGTTCAGCTCTAATCATCATCCTATTCTTTTCAGTTTCACCTTTTCTGACCTATTTCCCTCAGCAACACCCTCTATAAAATCATCAACAAACATCTTGCCAATAGACTCACTTCTATCTCCAATAAAATTGTTTCTTGGAACCAATTTGGATTCATCAAAGGAAGAACTATTCAATATTGTATTTACCTTACCTCAAAATGTACTAAATGCTGAATAAATTCACTTAGGGAGGCAATGTGGCAATTAAACTAAACATTAGGAATGATTTTGATACCATGGATGGGATTTTCATTTTAAAGTTTCTCAAAAACTTTGGGTTTAATGATTCGTTTATTGATATGATCCACACCTTATTCAATCCATCTTCCATTTTTGTGCTGGTTAATGGATCCCCTAAAGGTTTCTTTAAATGCACCAAGGGGTTAGGCAAGGTGATCCTTTATCTTCCATCCTTTTCTCCATTTTTGAAGATTATTTAAGTATACTCCTCATGATCCTTGTGAGTCAAAACAAAATTAAGGCCATTCAGGCTTCTAGAAACTTAAATTTTCCTACCCAACTTTTATATATTGATGATATTCTTTTATTTTTAATAGGTGATAAAAGGAAAATCCAAAACCACAAAAATTCCCTTGCTCGTTATGAAGATATTTTGGGTCAAGAGATAAGTTGGAACAAATCCTTTTCCTTTTTTGGAAAGAATTTTTTCCCCAACAGAAAAATCCATATTATTGATTTCATGGGAATCAAAGAAGGCTCTTTCCCTTTTACTTACTTGGGTGTTCCTATATTTTGGGGAAGACCAAAATCCAGCTATTTTCACAGCATTGTTGATCACATTATCAATCAACTTTCTTCTTATAAAGGTAAATCTCTTTCTATGTCTGGTAGAGTTTGTCTTGTAAAGTCTAAAATTTTTTCCAAGATGGTTTACATGATGATGGTTTACAATTGTCCTTCCAGTCTTCTCAAAAAAATCAATGTTTTCATTAAAATTTTTGTTTGGGCTGGTAGTACGATTGAAAGAAGACTTGTCACCATACCATGGGTCACATGTTATAAACCCCTGGATAAGGGTGTTCTTGGGATTAAGAATCTTAAGCTCTTCAACGAATCTCTTCAATATAGAATGACTTGGAATTTGATCCACAGAAACTCTGATTCCTTGGACTTTCTTAAAAATCGTTTTGTTTCCATGTTTCGGAAGGGAAACTTGGGTTATATAACTTCCTCCATATGTTCATCCATTGGACACTCTTTCCTTAATATCATGTACAACTCTCAATGGATGGATAGTGCTAATTCATCTATAAATTTCTGGCTGGACAACTGGACTGGCGTCCCCTTAATCTCTATGCTATCATCCACCACTACTCTTGGGAATACTAACTCCACTATATGTGATGTTGTTACCTCTCATTACATCATCCTTCCAAATCACATCAGCCATATCATTGACAAATATCCTTTTTCTGTCACTGATGATTTCCTTATTTGGGATCCTGTGCTTAATGGAGTCATTGATTCTAAAAGTTTTTACAAAAAAAAATTTAGTGATTCGGCTTCTGACATTGTTTGGTTGAAAGCTTTTAACAAACCTTGGATCAACCCTTCGCCCCTTACTCTAATTTGGCGTGTTGATCATAATAGGGTCCCCACCGATGTGTGTCTTCAATCCTTTGGGATTTCTATTTTCTCTAGATGTCATCTATGCATCCAACACCATGAGGATGCTAATCATTTGTTCTTGTATTTTGCTACAGCTTCTGCTCTCTGGAATTATATTTCTGACATTTTTGGTTTCAGATGTTCCTTTCTTGCTACTATTGAATATCAACTTCAACACTGTGTGATTTGGGATTTTTCTCAGCAAATCAAGAATCGTTTTCTGACTATGGTGGCAGAGTTCTTACATGTGATCTGGTATGATAGATATAATTTTATTCATAATAAATTCTCATTGAGTCTCAATGCAGGTAAAACATGTATTCTCATTGCCATAAAGGATGTTGCCTCTCTTCAGAATGATCATTGTGACAACTCTGTTGGTGATTTTGAGATCCTCCATCGTCTTCATATTGAGGGATCTTATAGGAAACCTCGACCTACATTTTAAGTCTTTTGGAAATCTCTACTTCTAGGATGGAACAAAGTGAATGTTGACGGTGCCTCCAGAGGAAACCCGGGTCTGGCAGGTTGTGGTGCCATCTTCAAAGACTCTCTTGGAAGATGCCTCGGCTACTTCTTCGGTGGATGTGGTACGGCCTCGGCCTTGGAAGCAGAAATGTTGGGAGTCATTCATGCGGTGGACTTTTCCAATAAAAAGGATTGGAACAAGCTGTGGATTGAATGTGATTCAACCACTATTGTCCAAGCTATTTGGAATGGGGCGGTGCACCTTGCATGGCTACTTACCTCTCGATGGATGAAATGTCTTTCTTCGATCATGGATCTCAACTACATTGCCACACTTGTGTACCACGAAGTGTTCATGGTTGTTGATAGTCTTTCCAATAAGGGGGTTAATCAGGATATTACCTGGTTGGATGATTTGCCTGACGACTCGCTCCCTTTTTTCATTAAGGATTGTAATAAAATTCCGTCGTTCAGACTTTTGTAATTCCCTTTCCCTCATTTCAATAAATTCTTCCTTGGTCTTAGACTGAGGCAACACATCATTAAAAAAACATCATATATTACCTTGATATGTTTATGGCGGTCATTAAAGATGATATTCTTATTTATTTAAAAATCATGGATGTTAATGAATAACATTTGAGGATTTTTTTAGAGACCCTGTGAAATGATAAGTGAGTCCAAAAATATATCAAGTGTGAATAAAGGCTATATGAATTATCATTAATTGGTCACATAATTAAAATCAATGGAATACGAGTGGATCCCCCAAATATAGAAGTTAGTAATAATTGGATAATACTAACCACTAAGATATAAATTTATAGTTTTCTTGGGTTTTTTGGGTACTACCCACACATTGTGATAAATTTCTCCCAACTATCAAATAAATTATCCTAGTAGACAAGCAGAGGATCCAATATTCTTTGGACAGAAGAATGTGAATAGTCTATTAAGGAACTGAAGAGATATTTGGTTAGTGCACCTATTCTTACACTAACATATAGATGATAATGTTGTTTCATCTATGGTGATGCATTAAACAAGGTATTTAGATGTTTTCTCAACCTGAATAACATTGTATTAGCTTACGCAACACACTAATTGGAGGTTCATCAATAAAATTACTCAACTATTTATTTGGAAGTGGAATGGGTAATTATTTATTTGAATACATGGAGGCATTATATTTTTGATTGAATTTTTGAAATATACCCCAATCAAAAAACCGTAAAGAATATATTAACACATAAATATTTAGACATATTCAAAATAAGATGGTTGGAACTGATTAAATATTATTACTTTTAAATTCATTACCACCCTGGGAATGTTAACAAGGTGTTTGATACTCTAACCAATATGGTCCATGCTAGTTTGTCAATGATTAGTATTTAAAGAGATTTGATGAATATGTATTTATAAAATATGGACCATAAAATAATATGGAAATAAGAATGATCCTATCTTTATCATATGAATTTTCAACAATCAATTTAAGTGATGATTGAACATACCTAGAAGGATGATCTACAGTTTCCAACGAAGTTATGGATAATTTCATAGATTAAGCATAACTATGATGGGGTGATTATATTAAATAATAGGGTATGTGTTCCATCAATACCATATTTTAAGAATGGTATATTGGACAATGATTATAGTTTATCATTCTCTATTCATTATGGAAGTATAAAAATATATAGTTTATTAAATAGAGTTTTGGGTAGGACAAAATGAAGAGAAATATTGTGGAATATGTATCTCGATTCTTGGTATAAGACTATGTTGGGGATGAGAGACATAAGTTAAAGGGAATGTCACAAGTATTACCCATACATAGGTGAAAATGAGAAATTTTCCCCATGGATTATGTTATGGAACTCTGTAATACAAATAAACAGAATAATTTTATTTGGGTTGTAGTCGATCTCCTTATAATATAATCATATTTCATTTGAATAAAGAATATTTATTTCTTGATTATATCTCAAATATATAAATTATGGTATTTCTAAGGTTTCATGGAGTATCACACTCAATCATATCTAATCGAGATCAAAGGTTTACCTTGATGTTTTGGAGAAGTCTTCTAAAATATTTGAATACATAGTTGAGCTTTGTCGTTGTATTTCATCCTTGGAAAGATCACCAGTTTTAGTGGACCATTAAAACCTTAGATGATATAATTTAATCTTTATATCTATAGTTAAAAGGTTTCTGGGGTTAAAAACATCCTCTAATCAGTTTATTTTATAAATATAGCTTTCACTCAATCATTTAGATGGCTTCTTACAAATCTCTCTATATAAAGAAGTGTAGAAATTCAACATATTGAGAATTTAATTTTTTGGAAGCTAAGCTAGCTGATGAATTGGAAAAAGATATTTATATCCCTTCAGTATCATATCATAGTATATTAGAGTAAAAAATTTATTCTAAAATTAATTAGTGATATATAGTATTTGATGTTAGTGATAAGGCATTTGATCGAACATTCCCTTTGAATAAGGTTATGAGGTTCATAAAGAAAGGGAAATCTCAACCCCGTGTATATTGGTCTCTATGAGATTATAGATTTAATCTATATAGAAACTTATCTCTTGAAACTTCCATTAGACCTCTTCTAACAACTCGATGTCTTCCTTGTATCTCTTTTGAGGAATTACATAACTAATTTTTCACTTATACAAAACTCACAGGTCTGGCTACTATAACATGATCATTATTTTGAAGATGAACCATTTTAAATCATGGATCATAGAGAAATAGTGTTGAATAATAATAATATGCACATTTTTATGTTTAATTTGAGAAATATAAAATTAAACGAACAAATTTAGCAACTCTATGATGTGATGAGGTAGATGTATCCTTAGTTTTTTATATTTTATTATATAATTTCAAGGGAATAATTATTTTTTTAATAAGAGTAGAATATAACAACAACAGATTTTAAAATATAGTTTATAATTAATAAATTATATGTGTTCAATAACATGTGAAGTATACCACCATGAACATATGTGAATTTTTCAATACATTGTAAAATAAATCACATTATATAGTATTTAAATATAATATAGTTATTGAAAATTAAAGGTAACCCCTTCCCTTCCCTTATTCACATATTTTGAGAATACATTTTATCTATAAACAATCCAAATATCATCCTAACATTCATCCCCATATCCTAGATCTTTTGGTCTTCCCAAAATACAACCCTTTGAAGGATTATGGTGTAATCTAAACGTAGTTTCCCAAAGAAGATGTAATTTTAATTTCCAATCTATTTCAAGTTTATGTCATCTATAACAACATTAAAATATTCGATAAACATATTTACAATATAATATTAGTATAATTACTACACATAAATGTTTTTATGTTAATGGTACATCCAATTTCTTCTAAATTCAAACCCTTTGACAAATGATACTTTTGTTCTTGCGTACACGAGGACAACAACCTTCATGAAGCAATGTGATTCATTATTCATGTATTTATTACATGGATAGTAATATGGATAGATTTAATGAATATATATTATATTGATTATATTATTATAATTATTTAATGATATAATATTATTCACATTTCTTTCTTTCTGTTCATTTAAAAATAAAAACATTACTCATGATTATGTATGGACTATGTCATCCACAAAATAACATAATTTATTTTTCACCTCAATAAATTAATAAAATTATTTTGTAGAATTTTATAGTTAAAATTATGATTCTATAATATTTATGTATGTTATGGTCCATTTACATTGTTCATGATGAAAATTGATCCATATAGATCTCTCTAATTAATTGAGTAAAGATTCTATTTTCCAGATAATTAAATTAGAATTAACCAAATAGGTCATTCCATTTGATAGTTTTATTATAATGGTTTTTATGAAGATGTAATTATAAGGAATTTAAATGGCCCTTTTATGCTTATTAATGATTTTTCATAGAAGTCTTTTGATTTTAAAATTTTATATAATCATATTTTTTAAAAAGAATTTTTATTCTCATTTTAGGGGAAGCATGTTTATTTTATGAAAATGATTTTAATGGGTCGTCATATTTTCCAAGAAATCATCATTATTATGATTTGTCAATTATGTTTTATTATACTATTTTTTTGACAAAACATTAAGAATACTTCATGTGTAAGTAAATTACTATTTGAAGTCAAAGTTTCTTATTTTAAATCGACACACTCTTATATGATCTCGGGGTTTTCAAATGGACTAAGGGGTTTGTTTTATTCATTTTTTTACCTTACTATGATTTCTATGATCATCCCAATTTGTCAAATGTTTTTCATAAAGATGAAGGATTGGTAGAAATAATGATAATAAGAATTTGAAAATCTTGAATATTTTGCAGGAAATTAAAATGAATCATTTAAAAAAATCATTTTGAAAAAATATACATTAAGTGAAAGTTTCCATTTTATAATGAATGAATTTGTTATATATGATTTATGGTCTTATTATCTAAAACTATAAACCAAAATATATATACAGTAATGAAATAAAATTAATTATTTTTTTATATTTAAAGTATGGGTTGAATAAGGATTGAGTCCTTATAGGTTGAAATAGAGCAGGGTTTAGATAATTTTAGAGGTTTTGATAATTTATGTAAGTACCCTTAGTAGATAGTAATTGTGGTTCATAATGATAAAGAAATTTTTTATTACCATGGTTCATCATCTAAACATTTTTCATTTATAATTTTTTCCCACATTTAAAATAGGTAATCTAAATATGAAGGCACTAAGAAGAGAATATCCTTCCTAATAAGCAACCTATAATGGTTTAAATTTGAATTGAAAAGTTTTTTTTATGACGGCTTAGTTGAAATATGATATTAATGTGGGTTGAATATATTTTTGAGATACACCGCATTCACCAAAAAGAAATATGTATGTAATATAGAATTTCATGAAACAAAACACTCTGAAATTTACTGGATCTTCTACCTAGATTCTAGATGAGGGATAGATCAAGGCTTTGAATAAGATATTTGAAGTCATGGGTTGTTTAGATAATCAAAAGTTAAAACTATATATTTATAATTTTGAAGTTGAAAAATATAAATGTTTTTTAATCTTAAATAATACCAAGAAATGTTGAAAGATTTATGACTTGGAATGAGGTGAATTTAAGAATATTTTCCTTGAAATATATTTTCCTAATGTTTTTCAAAAATATAATGTAAAATAAATTCTTATAATTGATAAAAATTAGGATGATTTAGTGCCTCAATGTGAACAAAACATCACCTAATTATTAATGTATACACCATATTATATCTAGGATATAGATAATAAATTTGATCAGTTTTACTCCGGATTGGGAAATGATATCAAATGACATTAGTTTTTTTATGAATTTAAAATTAATAATAAACTTTTTCATTTTGTTTAGAAGATATAAAGGTTGTTTTTTGATGATATTCTGTTATAGAACAAAAAATATACAATGGGGTCGTAGTGGAAGGCTATGGGAAAGTATCCATTGAGGAAATTTGAAGTTAAGAAAATCAAGTTTCCATATTGTGATATATGTGGTAAAAACACCCTGGTGAATGTATTATAAAATCATGGATGTTTTTATAATGTGGTTTGTTAGAAAATATGATCCATGACAGTAATGAAAATGATCATAGTAGTGATCATAAAAATAATTTAAATATAGAAGAAATTTTTTTTCAATGCAATTAGATGGGTCATTATGTGTATATTTGTTTGATAATAAGGTTAAAGGATGTAAGTAATCAAGATTACAAGAATAAAGGTGTGGATAAATCTATTTTAACTACTTTAGAAAATTATGGTCCATACAATGATGTGGTTCTATGTACATTACTTGTTTTTTCAGATTATGTCAAGGAATTATTTAATTTAGAGTCTACACTAAATTAATTTTTGAGAAATTCGCAGATAAATTAGAAATATAAAATTAATAAATTAGGGTATAAATTTTGGAAACAACACATGGGTGGTATTAAGTTAAAAAAAATTATAATAATATTCATATTATAATCATTTTAATTACTTTTACTAGAAGTGAATGTTATCCTGAACATATTATTGAGAATAAGGGAATTGTTCAAATTGGTGACGTTCTAATAGTTAATGAATATCATGATGTATTTTTTTGATGAATTTCCATGTATGATTCCTAATCAAGTGATTTAATATATTTTTCACTCATTTCTTATTTCTAAGATAATATCAAATCCTCCTAATCAAACGGCTCAAGTAGAAATTTTCAAATTTGAAAAAGCAATTACAAGATATTCTTAATAAAGGATGCATTAATCAAAAAAAACTTCACCATGGTGCTCTCAAGTTTTTTTGTTAAAAATAATATGGTTCCATGAAGATTTTTATTTAATATTGATCATTTAATAAAATCACTTTTATGAATATGTATTTGTTTCCTCCAATATATGACTTCTTTAATTATCTCTAAGGGGATCAGTAATTTATTAAGGTTAATGGATTTTTTGGGTGCCATCAACTGAATGTAAATAAGGGTGAAATTATAAATATGTAATTTTGGAATAAGTATGGGTATTATGAGTTTGTGGTTATTCCCTTTAGGTTGAAAAATGATCCAGATATATTTATTCACTTTATGAATACAGTTTTACATGAGTACTATGATGAATTTTTGGTTGGGATTGTTGATGACATCTTGATATATTATAAAACATTTGATTATCATGAGTAAAATTTAAGGTTCATTATAAAAATATTAAAATAAATGAAGTTATATGGAAAATTTATTAATTGAGAATTCTAGTTTTGAAATAGTTCATTACTCAAACATATTATCAATAAATATGGAATAAAATTTAAGAAATCTAGATCTAAAGTGGATGAGGAGTGGAAATTACCGATAATTGTCATAGAGTATCAATGTTTTCTAAGATTAGAAGCTTATTTCAGATGGTTTATTGAAAACTTTTTTCATTTATCAAGTACACTAATCAAGTTAACTTAAAAAGTATTTAAATTCATATGGAGGAAAAAAATTTCCATGAATTTAAAAAAAAATACTAGTGAATGCTATAGTTATTTCACTATCATCAAAATATAGTGTGTGTTTTATTGACACTGATGATTCTTTGAGTATAATTGTTTTTTATGAATAAAAGCGTATAAACTGCATATGATATTTTATAATTGAAACATTAGGATCTAAATCATCCAACACATAACCTAGAATTGGTTGCTATAATTATTTTCTTAAAAATTTGGAGTTGTAATTTATATGGAGCAAAATGTAAAATATATAACTATCATAAAATTTTAAATTATACATTTCCTAAAAAATAATTAAACATGGGATAGAGATTATGGATATAACTAATTAAAGGTTAGGAGTGCACGATTCATTACCATATATGAAAAGAAAATAGGATAGTAGATTATTTTATTGGAAAATATAATAAATCACAAACTATAATTTCAATAGTGTATAACATTTTAGTTAATTAAATAATTAAATATAGCAAAGAAGTTGTTTAAGAAATAACTTTATCTATTTTTTTAGGTATCAATGCAATTATATTTGTTTAATAAAGTCATGAAGGAAGATCGTGACTTATATGGAAATGTATAATTGGTTAGGAAAAGTAAGTTTCATGAATTTTACATTAAAAATTAATATTTTCTGAGATTCATGAAAATAATATGTGTAACTTGTGATTCCTAGTTAAAGAAATAATTTTTGAGTGAAGCTCATAGCTCTCTATTTTCTATTCATCCTTATATTACTAAGATGTATATATATATATTTATTTATTAAACTTTTTAGTGGGATGGAATATAAATATATATTGTTGACTTTACCATATAATCTTTGACATCTTAATTGTTTAAAGAAGAATGAAAACTATTGAGGGGAATGCTTCATCCTTTTCTTGTGTCAGGATAGAATTTGTAAAATATATATATGGATTTCATGGTTGAATTACCAATAACAACTCAAGGTGATAATGAGATATGTTATATTATTGATCATTTAATTAAATTTTAGCATTTTCATCCAATTTGACATAATTTTTCTTTAGATTATCATTCTATAATTAATGATAAAGAGGTAACCAGATGTAATGGATCCCCTCTTTTTAATATATCTTATCATGATCCCAAAATTACCACTAATTGTTGGAAAATTATTCAAAAGTAGTTGAATATGAAATTAAATTTCAATATATCTTTTTATCATCAATATGATAAACATTAAAAGAAAATAATTTCGAATTTTTCTGATATTCTTTGAGCTTGTTCAATGGATTATCAAGGAAGTTAGGATAAAAATAATACAATAGTTGAATTTTCATATTATAACACTTTTAATTCTATTATGTAGATGGGACCATTAGAGGAATTATATGGAAATAGGTGTCAGTATCTCTCTTATTGAGATGAATTTGGTGAAATATGGTTTCTAAGACAATAGTTTTTAGAATAAATGTTTGAGAAGGTTATGTTTATTCAACATCTTTTGAGGGTGGCTTAAAGTAGGTTGAAAATTTATACAAGAACCCAAAAAGAGGATATTTCATTCGAGGTAAGTGATCATATTTTTTTAAAATTATATTAATGGAAAATTGTAATTTTTTTTTTAATAATATAATTTTATATCCCTTTTTTATTAAATAATATGAAATTATGATGAATATTGGATCAATATTTTATCTACTGGATTTTCCATAAATTTTATCTTTGGTACGTGATTTATTTCAGGTTTCATTGTTTTAAAAAAGGTGGGGCTAAGATATTTCATTAATTAAAAAAGGAAAGGATAAAAGGATTGGAATGGTTTCAATCAAGAACTACTTCCCTCAATCAAAAACCAAAAATGTCAAAAGAATCATCAAATATAAAAATCCAAACTATTATATTTATATAAATCCCAATCAGATTCATCTTCTTAAGGAATAATGCAGTTACCTTGAAATATATTTTACAACATGAAGTGGATCTTGTTTTCGTGGTAGGATTTAAATGTGAAAAATCCTTTATTGTTTGTTCCTTCTTCATTATAACTGAAAAAAAATATTCAATAATGCCTTACCTTTTTAGCAACATCCCAATAAGATTGATTCTCTTGTGATTCATCTTTATCCATGTCCAACCAATTTCCCCCAATCCTATTTGAGATCCATTATTTATTAAGTTCCTCCATGATCTGCATACCTACAAAGTAAAACTAGTATCCATATCAACTGATTTCATTACATAATCTTCTTCTCCATGAGGCCCCTAATAGGTCCATACTAACAGATAGTGGGAGACACCCTCCTCCCCCTTAAGAAGATCATACTCTATATATGGATGAAAACCTTCCTAAAACTCTAGTTTATCACTCAATTAAACATCAATCTTTTGTTTCACATGAAGAACTCCAGCATTGTCCTTAGTATCATCCACCTTAGCAACATTAGGTGGTACCTATTCTTGGAAATAAACTATATGTTGTTTTTTAGAAGCACCATCAAGCCCTGATTCCTTCCCATGAGTCCCAGTATTAACCAACATTATCCCTTCATGATAAATTAAATTACCATTGTGATTTCCTTCATATAACCCTCTTAGATTAGTGGAATCACCCCTATATTTTATTTTCATAAATGTTTTATAGGATTTTGGATTATGTCCCATAGAAGAGAAAATTATTAAAACATCGTTCCTAAAAGAATATTCCTTAATATTCCCGATATACTAATAGTTTAAAAAATGAAAGTCAACTTATGATTTTTTATCTATAAATTTATATCATCTACAAAGTAGAAAACACATTTTTATCAACTAATATAGAACTAATATCAACATCAACTAAGATCATAGAATAATACCCCAATTTATCTATTTCAGTGGTTCAATCCCTCATGATGGGAATACCAACACCTGATACAATATGAAATATAATGTGAGGATATTTTAATATCCTATTAATACCAATGATTTTGATCCAAACATAGACTCTGGTTTTATTTGAGGAGAAATTATAAAAAACCAAAATATCTAATAAAAATAATGTCTTGCCTAAAGGATGTAGAACCATAACCCCTTGTTCATCTTTTCAAAACATCAGACATGAAAATAATGTGAACTAATCCCTTCCCAATAGAAATACATCTATATCCCAAGAAACCCCATACCAAGATTAACCTTATCATAAGATCATCAATATTCAATGGTCTTTCCCCTATTGGAAATATCAATCGATCAAGAATTGAGAATTGACACATATTAAACTTATCAAAAATATAATCTTCATTGGATTTATCTTATACAACTGTACCTTTACAGACTATTATTTTATAGACATAATCCTTAATATATTTGAAATTTCTTCTCTTTTCTATTTTATCTTTCTTAAAAACCTCACGACCACTACACACCCATGAGGATGCCATGGATCGAACTAGAATGGGAAAATATATTCCAAAAAATAGACGAACTCCAAATCATGGGGAAATTAAAATTTTACGAAGGAACCATAAGATCTTCTGTCATCATATTGAATTCTCCATAACACACCTCACATCCTCTCTAATGTTTCATTATAAAGGGTGTATGTTCCACATGAATATCATGTTTTAATTTATGAATTAGTTTATTTGGAAGTGAACACTTAGTATTTGGAGAAACCTATTTAGATTATTAACCATAACGAGTAGTTGTTACAAAATAAGGTGATTCACCAGGTTTATATTTTATGGAAAATCTACATGATTGAATAAGAAACCTGAGATTTTAAAAATACTATGAACAAAAAATATCCCCACTTATTTAAAGTAGTTAATACAAAGCATAGGGATATAATGTAAAAAAGAGGAGAGAATGTGGAAAGACCTGTAATATTAATAATATTTCAATTTAATTCATTATTAATACTTCTTAATTATATTTTTTAAATGTTTATTCATTATTAGAATAATATTTCATTTCATACAAAAAAATAAAAAAAAATAGTTTTATTCAAACTAAATTGAGTTTAAAGCATTATACATTTTCATTAAAAATAATAATTTATCGATTATATAATTTGGATCATTGAAAAAGGATATCAATTTTTAAAATTATTGAGTCAAAATTATCATATATTGTTTTTTGATAATTTTCTAAAAAGTTTGATTTTTGGGTGAATAGTAGTAAATAAAAAATTTTATGAAAATTGAATTTTATTTTAAAATATATTTATAAAGTCAAAATATATTTTGGATTGATTTTAAAATTAAATTATTTAATTTTTTTTATAAAACAAAATCAATTCCCTTAGAATCAATATTAAACATTATTTTGGTATAAAAAAAATTTAATACTTAAAAGTCATTTATTTAGAAAATAATTTTTCATATTGTTTCATGTTTTGATTTAAAATTAATTTTTACAAAAATTATATATTTAAAATTGTAAAATATAATTAAAAATTATAATTATTATGTTCAAATTTTTTAAATATTTCAACCTCATTTTCATCCATTATGAATAGTATCTTAGGTAAAAATAACATTCACACGATAGGTGTTAAAATGGGTAAAAATAAGTAAAACTAAAATTATAATTGTTAAAATGAACTAAATGTTTTTCTAAATTATATTATATTATCATATTAAACCCAATATTATCTAATATTAGATAATTATTCCTCTTAGAGCCACTTGGTTTCAGCAAGACATTAATACATATTAATCTTTTGAAAACTTCCCAATGTGTACACTCCCCCACTCATAAAAGGGAATTCCCTATATTCAATTCTCTAGGATTAATTATAATCTCATATCTTGAAAGATATCTACCAAAATATTTTCATAACATCCCCCCCCCATTCCTTTTAGGTAATATTTTGATCATAAAACCATCCTGAATAGCCTTTCAGTGTAATCAAAAGATGGTCATCCAAAGAAGAGGTATAGATCTTAATCGAATTATTTATTTTTATTTATCCTTTTACCTCCATAAAACCTATCTTACAATTTTTCATATAATGACATTATTATCTCCCATATATAATAATTTACTTATATTTATGTAATAATTCATTTCATCAACTTAACCATCAAAGGAAAAATTTTAAAAACATCACTCTTGTGTATGTAGGGACTACCTTCTCATGAGACGATGTGTTTAATTTTTCATCACCAACTCTTATGGATGGTCATAATATTATATCCAAATGAAATAATATGATATATATGTAATAAAACACACATCCATTAATTGTTAATAAATATTCTAAATCTTTTTTTACCATCCATACCGCTTCGTGAATCGATGTACTATATTTTTAATTGCCACCTAATATAGATTGTATATATAAGTGGATTTAAATATGTAATATGATATTTATGATTTAATTACCAATATATAAATATAAAATAATACTTAAATTAATTCCCTCACATTCACTGAAAATGGATATGTTACTCGTGCATATATACAGACCAAGGTCTCCAAGTTGTAACGTAATTCATTTTTCATAACCATCATAAATAGTTATATATAAAATTATCATTAATGTATAAAAATGATAATTTTGACATGATTAAATTATTAAATGATATACTATTTTTCCATTTGACCATATTTAACCAAAAAATTTATTTTAGACTTATAAAATAGACACCCTCAAAAGGTATAAAGTAAATTATTCAATTAGGTGATTATGTATATCATAGAAATAAGGGAAACCAAAAAGAACTAATAGAATATAATTAAATTGAAAATTATTATTTATTAGTAAAATAATTAAGATAAATTTATTATTCATGTATATAAATAATATACATGGTTATTTGGAATTGAGGTAAGATATTTTTATTTAAAACCGTATTTTAAATTTTTTAAAATTTTTATTCTATTTTTAGTCTATATACATGTCTTTAAAATTATTCAAGCATGTTATTAATATACTAAAATTTATTATTAAATTTGTTTTAAACTATTTTTTACATTCATTATGGTGGTTTCAAAATAATACATTGAAATGTTTTGCAAACATGATATTGTTTATATTTTTACAAATATGTGAAATGAATCTTTTCTAAAAATATACAACATGAGAAGAATATCCACCATTATGAGAATTATTCATTAAGAATATTAATCTGTATTTTTAAATTTTTATATAAATTAATATCATATTTCCCAATCTTCTACCATTTTTTTAACAGTTTTCAAAGAAAAAATGATTTTCATCCATATTTTTACGTAAAGCGTGAAACTGTTTATATATTTGTGTTAAAAATAATTTTTGTAAAATTTTATGATATAAATTAATTATTGTATGTCTAATATGTATTTTATATCCCTTTTAGATTTTTATGATTTTTTTGAGCAAGATGTATCTTCCCAAAGCATTAGGTAATGATTGTTTTCTTTAAAGAATAATGTTGGAATTAAATGAATAGGTTATTCCATTTGTAAGGGTTATTGTAAATTTTATTTGAAGATGTTTTCTGATGAAAAATATATTAATTTTTGTTAATAATAATTAATTTTCCTGGAAATATCTTTCATTCATATTGTAATATAATGATATTTTGTTTAAAATAATGATTATAAACTTTTAAGGGTAAAAAGGTATTTTTTAAGAAAATGATTTTCATGGGTTCGATGTTTTCTATGAAACCCTCATGATTATTATTTTTCCTATATATATTTTATTATAATGTTTTTATGAAAAACATTGGGCAATAAATATGGTTTTATGTGTATAAAAATGATTATTTGAGCTCAAAACATATTATGATAAAATAAAATTCTCTTGTATAATCTCATAGATTTTAAATGAACTAATAGATTACATTTATTATTATTATTTGTATGTCCCTTTATGATTTTTTGTGCACATACCATGATTTTAAATTTATTTCATAGGCCTTAATGATTTTTATAACTAATTATTATGTTAGGTTGACAATCGTGAATATTTTTCATGAAAAGAATAAATGTCTCCTTTTAAAATTATTGTTTTATGAAAAAAAATAGACTCTGAGTGGAAGTGAAAAAAAATTAATACATGCTATTGTAATGAAATTTTATAACCGAATTATTTATAACTATAAAACTAATAATATTTTTGGTAGTATAAGAAAATTAATTATAATTAAAAATTAAATTAAGGGGTGAATAAGAATAAGTCCCTTATATCCAATTCCAACTTATTTACTATCTAGTAGCTTCTTACTTATATCAAATATTGTTGAAAAAACATCCACATTATACACATTTATTTGAAACTAGGAATAGATATGTCATATATCATGCCATCATATAAATAAGTTATGTTTAACAAATCACAATAGTCTTGGATCTTATCATTATTTTGGTGGGTTCTCAATTCATGGTTCCTTGACTATCATCCAATAATATATATATATATATAAGTACCACTATGTACACATAAATATGGAACTCTATATATCATATCCATGGATACTTAATATATATATAATCCAATATTTACCACACTCCACGGAACGATTCTTTATAAAAATATTGAATTAATACTAGAAATCAATTCTTCAAGAACTAACAGCTTTAAATTTGAAATGATCATTTCCAAGTAAATGGTTCATCACATATATCCAATGGTGGAACCTATATTTCATTCCATTTTCCATATAATAGTTGATTAAACCATCCTTACAAATAATGGATCCTTATTGAAAATAAATATAACATAAATATAATGTGGGTTCAATAGACGTAACAAAAGGATTTTCCACAGAAGGGTGGCACAAAGGTGAAGTGACACTGTTTATGATGGTTGTTCAATAGGTAGGTGAAATAGGATGATTCAGGTTGATCCCCACATTTTAGACCTTAGAGATGTACCACAATGGATGGTGGGGGTTAAGAATTTTTCTATAACCTAATGGGTCACACTATAACTTCACTTCAGATTGGTTCATAGTATAGTGGTCTTTCTTTCATGTTTTTAGAAATATGGGTGGACCAATATCTTTCAGGTCATCCCACTCATGATTTAGAGGTATTTGATGCTCAAGGAAGGAATATTATTCCATATACATCGTATTTATCACTATTTTTGGGTGGTTTGGAGGGATATTTTATAGTTTTTTAGAAGTATGGTTTCCCTTTTTCAATATATTATTCCCATTATTATCTTTTTAGTAATATGTTGATGTTCTAATTAGTGTTTATTTGATTATTCTTATAAATAATTTTAGAATTTTTTCTTATGTGTTGAGGTCCTTGCAATTAGTGAATATAGGATATCCCAGGATGAATAACATGCATCATCTTTTAGTATTTTAATTAAGTCACATCACCTGATAAACTTATTTTAGGATATTAGTATAATCAAATAAAATTTTAAGGTTATTACATGATATTTGATTTTTATTTTTCGTATTATGGTACCAAGGGTGTTCTAAAAACTTTGTTTGTAGTTGATCACTATTTTGGTTTGGTGGGGTGTCTCGATAGGTTTTTTGGTGTTATTGCACTTGGCCATAATTTTTTAAATCAATTAAAATTTTTATAATAAATATTATGGATGTTATAGCATTTTCAAGGAGGTTGATAGCATGATAGAGCTTGATTTGAGATTTAATGGTGATGGTCAGTGTGTCATAATGGGGTTACTTAATGTAATAGGTAGGTGGTCCCTATAAAACTCAATTGTATTATTGTTTCTGAATGATTTTCTATAAATTGATGGATATATGGTGTTAGTTAATTGTTAGATATGATAAGTATTCTATGAAAAGAATTTTGGTAGAAAATATCCTCCAATTCTTATAGAGGGAGAACCTGTGATCATTGTGGAAATCAAATGTCTTGATAAATATGTCCCCAATGTAATGAATTATCAGTTGTGTTTATGAGAGGCCCAAGGATATCCCTAGGGATAGAATGTGTTTTAGATAACTAAGTATTGATAACTTAGGTATACTGTTTTTGACACTTTTGTTGGGGGTGCATATCTGTCTGTGATGACGGACAGCCGTTGCCCCACATTCTCATTTTCCAGAGGCGGGAGGCATCCGCTCCTTGTTCAGAAACATTTGATCCTTGATTGAAATGGAATGATGGTATGTCGGTTCTTACTTCCTTGGATTCATCCTCGAAACACGTCACATAGTCCGAGTCTCCATTATAAATTTAAGATGTTGTTCGTCAAACTCTTCCTCGTGCCATATCTTCATGGACACAAGTTAATTACACTGCTTCTTCCAAGACATTCCAAGGGGTCTGGACAAGGCAGCAACCATCGGTCTGGGGATTAGTCATGTTGGACATCACTGGAGTGTCTAGACATCGGGACATTAGCACGTCTAGGATTCTTCCCCTTATTATATAGATTCTCGAGGGGCAGAATCCCTAGGCACTTCGCGTTGAATGCGAGGAATTATATTACATAGGAATGTTTCTTAGGTTTTACTCAGCTTTGCATGTTTAACACAGGGTATGCTTCAATTTTAATGTCCAGGGAAGAAGAATCAGACTGATCAGAACACTGATTAAAGTGGACCAGATGAGTGCTACCCCTGGAGGGAACACTGATGTTGGGACCAACGTGTGGTTGATTTCCCAGTTACTGTTGATGAGAATGGGGAGTGAGATAGCGCGATTTCACTGGGATGTGTCATCCCGGATAAGAATCGGGATGGATGATGGAGTGGTTGAATGAAGTTGATAGTGAATTGGATGGAACTGTCATGAGGATGACGATGGTTTTGGGCTTGATCCTCGAAAAGGCTTCCTACATATCCTCGTGGTAGGGAATCAAGGTCTATGTAGTTCATATGACGACGGCTTACCACCAATTTGGGTTTTCAATGGCCTACCGCTGGATGGGGTCACAACATCTTACCACTGATTGAGGTCACAACAGCTTACCGCTGGATGGGGCGAACCAATGTGAAGGTTGTTGGGACGACAGGTGTATGGTGGGCTTGAACCTTAGGGAGGATTCCTACATAACTTGCCTTGACAAGGATCAAAGACACCATAGATCTGGATGGGTTTGGGGCTTACACTTTAGGCTACCCAGGGTGTTAGTAAACCGATGTGAAGGGGGTCGGACTGACCAATGGGTGGTGGGATTGAAAAACATGGAGGCTTCCTACATACCTTGCCTTAGCAAGGATCAAATATCACATAGTTCAGATTGCATGGAGCATACACTCTAGGCAGCCAAGGGTGTTGGTGAACCGACGTGAAGGGGTCGGAGCGACCAATGGGTGGTGGGATTGAACCTTGTGGAGGCTTCCTATGTACCTTGACTTATAAAGGATCAAACACCAAGTAGTTTATATGGCATGGGGATTACACTCTAGGCTTCTCAGGGTGTATGTCATGGTTTTTACTTACTTTAAGCCCATGTGAGTCATGCTCGGGGTGAGAAACAAGAGACATCAAAGACCTGAAGATCACGCTGCAAAAGGTGTGTCTGTGGTAAATGGAGTGGGGCTTACACATGATCGTAGCCCAAATAGGATATACGGGCTTATGCGTAGTTAGACACCCGAAGAGGTTGGGACTTACTCCAGGATGGAGGCCCGATGGTGACAAATCCCAGTGGTAGAGGGATTCAACACGGAAGAGAGTAGGAGAACAGTTCCCCATCATGCACTTCACTGGCATTGGGCACCGGAAAAGAAAAGAGGAGAATCGGCGCTACCTCCTACAAGAAATTTTAGGGGCCTACACCAAGGTGGTTATCCTTACGCCATGTAGGATGCATGGGGGGAAGTCATAGTTTAACGTCATGTTCTGAGGACGATGATGCATGGTAGTTTGATGTCCTGCAGCTCGGACAATAGAGGGTTCACTCTGCACCCCTAGGACTTACATAATTGGTACCCTTTGCACCTTGGTGAAGGGAATGCACCATCAATTCCATGATTGGGGGGTTTCATGGAGATAACCATTAGGGGGTCCACATTAGTGTGTCTATGTGAAGAAGTAATAACAGCTAGCGTGCCTATGTAATGAAGCATGAGGCGAAGCAACGCAATAATAATTTGTGTCAAGTGAACATTGAAGTTACTTCATGCGAACCTAGGAGGTTACATGGGAGAGGGAGTCGCAGAGCAAAGGGGTTTATGAGTAGAGGCCTCGTAGATTTCTGGTGCTCGATGGAATGGAAGGGCTTCGTGAACGTGTGGTATTTTCGAAATGAAGTGGCCTGGCCTAGGCATAGGTCATAGGTTCCTAAAAGAGGTTCTTTGCGAAGTAGAAGGGCATTCACAAAGAAAATCCCTATGAAGCATGGGTGCCTCGCAAAGCAAGGTCCTGTGAAGAAATATGCTTTGTGAGGAATAGTGACTTTGCCTTAGCATTTGAGTCACATGTTCATGGGGGAGCTACATGAATTATAAATTCTCCATGATGACTCGAGTCCCCATTAGGATTTCCTTTCATCGTGAAGACCTGTGGGATTCGTGAAAGGCATCCCTCTCGAAAGAAGGGGTGAAAACAAGGCAAAGGGGAGGCACTTCACGAAGCAAAATTACCTTTAGGATCTCATGGTTCACAGAGAAGAAAGTGTTTCGTGATTTGAGAGCTAAGAATATGAAAGGTCGAATGCTCTGTCTATTGGGCCTGGGGGGAGGCCGGTATTTATAGGCAAGAGGCACCGTGAAATGGAGCACACTCGGCACGAAGATGAATTCCACTCAGCGGTGGTCTCGCAAATGTCAAAGGGGCTCATGGAGCATCCTGCCTCCTAGATTCATGGGGGGTTCGCGAACATCAAAGGGTATCATGGAGCATCCCGCCTCCTCGCTTCACGGTGGGCTCACGAATGTCAACGGGGCTCGCAGAGCATCCCGCCTCCTGACTTCGTGGAAAAATTGAGAACATCAAATGGTCTCACCAAGCATCCCACCTCCTCGCTTCGCAGCAGGCTCGCGAATGTCAAAGGGGCTCACAGATCATCCCTCCTGCTTGCATCACGGTGGGCTCACGAGGCCATGGCACTCCCTGAAATGTCTTCGTGAGGAAGCTTCAAAGACTTTCTTATTATCCTTCTCCCCTCAAATTTTTTGGCACCAAAAAATTCCCCACCTTACACTTGGAGCTGAGGAGAAATCATGGTTCAAAGTATGAGGGTTAATCACCAAAATTCCTTAGTGGTTCGCGAATCTTCCTCACGAAGGTGGGTCGCTGAGTGGGAAATTGACGGGCCGACTGGGTGTGCCACAAAGATCGCCATGGTCGAGACGCACTGTGAAGCTGCGAGTTTCATCACCTATAAATAGAGGGCCTGCCTTTTCTTTTTTCTTTTCTCTCATTCGCGATTTTGGATTTTAGCACTCTCGATTCGTGATGCTCTGTATACTCTGTGATTACTTCACTTGAATTGGGATTTCATGTCATTTTGGACTCCTTGTTAACATATAAATTGTGTAGGAGGGCCTTGTGCACAGATCTTGTTCTAAACCTTCATGATATATAGACATGGGACCATCAGGGTCCATGCATACTGTTGGGGAGATCAGCATGTCTTGTGGTACGGGAGTACCCTAAGTGGCTCCCGAATCTTCATAACATCCAACAATATATGGAGGTCCACGCTTTCAGGTCCCAACGGCATCAACCCAAGAACGAGACCAAAAATTTGATCTTTGTAAGTCTCCTCTACCAAATTAATGATTGTTGTCCATCAACCATATTAACTGACGTGCATGCTCCCTTTTTGGTACGCATCATCCTCCAAATGGTGTGTATTGCTTTAGTGAGGTCGTTCGGTACCCTAGGCAGTGCCATTTCATGGGGAATTCCTGTGACTATAGAGTTGGTGGTCCAGATTGATCGAATATTACCTCTCCTGATCACCAGTGGGACCATAAGGGAGGTTGAGCCTGAGATCATTGAGGTGGGGTCCGATGATGAGGATCGGTCAGACAACCCAAGTCCCGCCATGCCTGATCAAACACCGGATGTGGACTCGGCTGATGAGTTACTGGGGGCATTCCCTGCATATGAGCCTACCAACCGCGCTGGCTGGGATGAGACGTCCACCAACGAAGAGGCAACAGAATAGTTTGTCGCTAATCACAGAAGTGGATCAAGTGCTTCATAGATGACACCCCCAAGAACTATGGATGGATGATATGGACAGACTTCTCTCACAACTGCGTGAACTGTGTTCTAGGGGAGTGGATGCCCAACGTCCTCACATGCTCGTCCGAGATCTTATGGTGGAGAAGATTTAGGAGCATGATTGTGTCCTCATTGTGGGTTAGAAGTGGAGGAATGCGGTGAACATTAAGAGGCTTCAAGAGGCTTAGGATGAGATCCAGCAGCTGCAGAATCGGGCAAATAAGCACTCGGCCTCCCTCAACATACAATCTGATCTAATATTGCGATTGAAGGGCCATCTAGCAGAGGCTGAAGAGGGAAGGAACCGAGCATATGATGAAATGATCGTCATCCGTACCAGTGTGGAGTGGGCCCGGATTTCGGCTGATATATTGTGCCACATCGCTACCGAGGAGGAGCAAGAACTGAACAAGCGGTAGTAAATCCTGGACGCCACCAGCCAGAGAGTGGCGAAGCTGCTACACTCTTTTGATGAGTTCAACCCATCCATGGGAGGGGTTGATCCTAGGGTGTTGTGATACATGTAACCTTTGAAAACCATTTCATGCTTTCATTATTTTATGCCAACTTCATGCACGAGATTCGTTATTTGTTTTGGTTAATTTCATTCATGTGACATTCGTGGAGTGTCCAGTGGTAAATCCCTAAGGTCACGTGGGTCAGGCCCATTGTGAGAAATAAGGGATGGACACCATATTATTCTGTTCAAATGTGGGAGTGCAGACCGAGCATCAGGAATCCAGGGGCTGGAACAACCAATCCAGATTTCTGAGAAGATAAGGGAGAGGCCTGATCAGAGGACGAGGACCTCAGAATGATCGACGTGTCAGGTTCCCAATGTGCTCTAATGCACAAATGGGGTAACTCTAGGGGTGTTGTAATCCAATCCAAACAAAAGTGAATGGAAAGTTTGAATTATAATACCCCTAATTTAGAACACTATGGGTAAGGCATGACAATAATATACAACTGTTGACTGCATTCAAAACACAAAATCTATATTGTGTTAGCTTGAGATGGGGATGGAAAATGAGGGATGACTGCTGACCATGTTCAAAACACGGGGCTTGACTCAGAATGTCATCGATTAACCTTTCAGAACATTGGCCCAAGATAGTAGGTGAGCCATAGGCCAAGCATCCATACTGTTAGGGGAATCCATTAAAGGTGAGAGATGTGAGGGTCCTAATAAAGGGTATTCAAATCATGGAGAGTGGTGTGATGGGTTGTTCGATTAGACTCCAACACTCTTGAAATTACCCCACCATGTTGGAAATGCATTAGTTGGATACACCGGCCTGATCAGGGATCAAACATACTTTTTAATAGGACCTCTCTGATGAGGATACTGTTGACTCCCAACATTTATCATGGGGCATCCCTAATTTGTTCAGGGTAAAGATGCAATTTCGTGGTTCCCCAAAAGAACTCAGGTCAAGGGAACAAAAAAAGAAGGGGAAATGGGTATTGCAATTCCTAGGTCTAGACCTGGAGACAGGATGTATGGGGGTACCTACGTATCCCATGAGAATGGGAATCAATCCAAGCATAGTTCTTGGGGTAAAGTGTGGTCAGAGACAAACAATGGTAAGGAAAATTCTCTCGAGAGAGGAAACTAACGCATCCCATGATTAACGTAGGGCATCCCAAACTTGTTCAAGGTAGAACCACTGTTTAGTGTCATGCATTGCGGATATATAAACTCATGTAGTTTAATGTCATATGATAGGACGTGGAGTGAAAGGGAAGATCCCTATAAGATAGTATGTGGTGTGGTAGCTATCAATATGACTTGAATGATGTCTTGGAGTCCAGATCGCACCACGTATCCCCAGAGGATATTTCTTAGGTCAAGGGACCAAGAGTGATGATTATCCTAGGCCGAAGTAAAGTAGTTGTGTGTTTATATGTACCACATGAGGATGGGAATCAAGCCATATATAGTTCTGAGAGCATAGTTTAATTTCATGCGGGATGAGGAAAGGAATCTGTGGCTATGGTTGCACCAATACATGTCCTACAAGAACTAATAATCCCACATGAGTCGTGATCGATGTGGGAAATAAGAAGTAGTGATGGGAATTTTCTAGCACAGGGAGGCACACATTAGAGATAATGGGGAATTAGATGACAGATGTACCACTGATGAAGACCTGCCTATATAACACACCTAGATGTGCTGAAGAGTAAAGCTAAGTATGTTGGAAGTCCACTTGAACTTAAGTGAGTGGATACATGTGAATCATGATGCTAAAAATCTGGATTGCAATGATGGTGGCATGATGATAGGGGATAGTTGTTGACCGTGTTCAAAACACAGCATCCATATCATGTTAGCCTGGAATGGGGATAGACAAATGAGGGTTGGTTGTTGACTGTGTTTGAAACACAGGACCTATCGCAAATGGCATCCAGGATCTTTAGGGACGTTGGCTCGAAACGGTAGGTGACCCAGGGCAGGATGAGACCAGACCCTGAAGAGGGTCCCTTCATATGTGGAAGAGGATGAGGATCCAAATAACGGGCTCATGAAGCTTGTACATGGAACAAGGGGAATGTCCCCTTGAAATTTCCACACTTTGGGTTCTTTGTCGAAACTCATTTGAGTACGACTGTAAGACATATCAGATAGAGGGAGTTGAGTCCCCTCAAAAGTACAAGGGTCCTGGGGTATCACGTTTTCAACTTAAGGTCCTAGGGTAGACCATTAAGGGGGGCTTGATCTAATGGTTTGTGTGTAAGGTGGAGAAATAGCCAAATGTGACATGCAGTTCCCATAGGGAGATCTTAGTTTAAGGTCATAGAGCTTGGACCAGGCTGGGAAAAGATATGGGAAGCACATGGTGCAGATATTGAAAGACCCAATGTGAATGATAACCTAAGAGGTAATTCCCACCCCACATATTCTTGGATGAGTTCGGGCTAAGGGTCCTAAAAAGAAGGGACAAGAGTTTTAGATTCCTGGGGCTGGACCAGGAGACAAAAATTCTTGGGCATTCCAATGTATCCCCTAAGAATGGGAATCGAGCCATACATAGTTTTGAGAGGTGTCATGGTAAGGTACTAGTGTTAGGGATAAAAGGGCATGCAGGTCTGGCCCTCGTACTAAAAGAAGTGGAATTTGATAAGTCTTGTTTGTCCTTTAGGGTGAATGGTGTGTTATTTTGTGAGGCAATGGGCCTAGAATATAAAATCCAGGTATGACGGCAGGAATCAAGCCAAGTGAAGGAATTGACGAATGGTTTGGTGTTTGACTAATACCAAACATGATGTCCCTTGAGCAAGGGCACCAAAATTCAGCACCATTTTTCATCGTCCAGCTAGGATGATACTGTCACAATTTAGGGTCATGTGATGGGACCAGCCATGTATTTTAACATCATGTGGAACAGACTTAGTAGAGACGAGGCTAATGGGGGAATTTTCACGGTGCAATAAAGCATACCTAACGTGAATGAGGATGAGGTCCACCCCACACCGCGAATGATTCCGAGAAAGAAACCTCGGGCCAAGGGTCTAGAAAGAGGTAATATGGTAGGAAGTAGGGGAGACTTGACCTCAATTAAGCTAGACCCGTAGACAAGGTGTCTAGGTGTTTTTATGTATCCCATGGATTGGGAATCAAGCTGACCGTAGTTATATAAAGGGGAAATACAAAAATATCTTAGTTTAAGGTCTTAGAACTTGGACCATGGAAAAGTGAGACTATTCCAAGTTATTGGGGACCTTAATCAGATCCCTAAGCCTACGTGACCTGAAATCGGTGTAGGAAACAAGGGGGGATAAGGTATTTTCAATACGTGAAATACATGAAAAGGGGTGAGATCGGTGGGGCCCTGAATAATTGAATTATCATGGCTTTTTTCCTCTTAACGTGTGGATGTGTAATGAGGAATAACACTAAGAGTCTCTAAATTCTACTCGGACATGATGAGGTGGAGAAGGTTGTGAGTCATGTAACTGACACATTGGGCTTAATGGGGTTGGCGTGAAGATGGAGGATATCATTTGACTTTGTTCGAAACCCAGCATCCATATCATGTTACCTGAAGTGGGAACAATAATTTAGCATTGACCGCTGACTGTATTCAAAATTCAGGACTTTTACGAATTCATTGCTCGAAACCCTCTAGGATGTTGGTCCGTAATGGTATAGGTCCCTTGGGCCGAGTCCCCATGCCATTCGGGGTCCTTTCATTTGTGAAGGGTGATGGAAGCCCAAATGAAGGGGAACACGAAGCCTAAAAAAATGTGTGAAATCATGTTTGAGTAGAATCTGACATTCTAGGTGCTAAACAAGAGTACCCATGAGCACATTAGTGAATCGAAAAAGAGGACTGAGGGGATCATCATGAGATCATCCAATTTGAAAAGACAAGTACCGCACAAGGGGATGGAAAACTCTCAGGAGAATAAGGTACAGTTCATGGTCGTTACATCACTTGATATGAGTGAGAACATAATCCCATACCACACCATATGTTCCTCTCTTGGGGGGAATGTCGTCCAAAGGGACAAGATGAGAGGAATAGTTTTAAGAGATGGGGCTGGACCCGAAGTCTAGACGTTTGGACGGTTCTATGTATCCCATGAGGATGGAAATCAAGCCACACATAGTTCTTGAAGGGAGTAATGTCAATTTTATCATCATGTAGTAAGGACGCAAATGGGTATGAGACCCCACAAACAGGAGGTGTATGGTGCGACGAGTAACCCGACATGAATGGGTAAATAATCCCATAAAACACTATACAAACCTAAGTGATAACCTTGGTCGGGGCCTGAAAAGGCCAAGGGTCCTGAGGCAGGGCCTCGGACGGAAAGGCATGGCCAGTTTAAAGTTTCACATATTGCTGTGAGGATGAAGAAAGGTGTAAGATACCCCAAAAAAGGGATTTGTATGGTGTGGCGAGTAACCTGATGTGAATGAGGACATAATCATGTACCATACTATTCAATCCTGTAAGAGTTTAGACTTGGTTTGAGGGGCCCGAGATTGGGCACTCAAAGCGCAGCAGGGCCTGTGCCCACGGTACGGAAGATACATGATGGGAGGTATGTCTCAATGGGATATGTGTGGCATGGAAAAATAGCCTGACGTGAATGAGGACATAAGTCCGCCCACACCACGCAACCATAAATGAGAACTTGGTCCAGGGGCTAGAAAAGTCCAAGGGGCCGGAAAAATCCAAGGGGCATGAGGTTGGCGCCCCAACCAATGGTAGCCATGCTAGCTCTTGTGCGGTTACCACCTCATCACAACACCTAATCCCACATGAGCAGTGGTCGGTGTGGGAAACAAGGATACGGAATTGGCTCTCCCTATCATGTAGGGGTCTAATAGATGGCATCACCCAAAGGGATTTCCTCCTTTGGACATACAATGGGGCAGAATGGACCACTACACTCGATATTTGGGACATCGTGGGGTGGTTCTAATGACAAAAGATGGTTGTTGGACATATTTGAATCATAATGTTCTTATAGTGACCTAGAATGGGAACAAAAAATGAGCATTGACCACTGACAATATTCACAATGCGGGACTTGTATCAATCTACTGCTCAATATCCTCGAAGGTGTTCGCCTGAAGTGGTAGGAGAGCCCTAGGGCCTAGCATCCCTGACGTTCGGGGGACCTTCTGGATGGCAAAGATGACGGAGTCCCAATCAAAGGAGTGGGTGAAGCATAGATGTTCTCATCTTTGAAAGGGGAGGACACCTCTGGGGAGTGGCACATATGGTGGGATTGAGATGAGCTCGATGTGAATTGGGTTAAAAGCTTGCATCACACCATATGTCTTGACCCAAGGGGAGATTCTAGCATTTGGGCTGGGCCAACAGTTGAATTGTCTAGGAGTTTCTACATATCCAATGAGGATGGGAATCAAGCTATATGTAGTTCTTGAAGGCCATGCAGTTTTACATCATACGGTAAGGATGTGGGAGGATAGAAGAACGGGGAGTGGGCACATGGTGCGTCTGTTGTAATACTAGAATGGGTGAGGCTAAAAATTATACACTATACCATATAAGGATCCACCAATAGAACTATATATAAGGGGAATAGTCAAACATGATAGTTTGGATTTGGTCTCAAAATGAAATTTTTGATCATTCATATGTATCCCATGGAATGGGAATCCAGCCACACGTAGTTCTAAGGGTGTTGTTTAACATCTTATAGGAAGACATACAGTTTATTGTCATGTGAGGCGAAGTAGTTTGAGGTCATGCAGGACCATCATGTAGTTTAGGTTCATGTGGGACCGAATAGTTTAAGGTTGTGAAAGACTAGTAGGCTTAGGAAAATTATTTCTTGAGGAACTTGGCATTGGTGGAAGGAGTTATACGCTCACCATCCATGGTCACCCTAGACTATGAACCATTGGGGTAAAACCTGTGAATTATGTAAGGTCTTTCCCATTTGGGCTCCAACTGGAGTGGTTTCCTTCCAGGGATCATTTGTGTCTGGAGGGCTAATACCAAGTCACCTTGCAGGAAAGAGTGGAGGTGAACCTTCTTGTTGAAGGCTATAGCTATCTTATTCTGATGCCTTTCCAGATTGTGCAGGGCACGAAGCCTATTCTCGTCAAGTGCTTCCAATTCATCCAGATGAATTTTGGCTACATTATCTGGCACCTGATATTCATAGATATCTTTGTGTAATGAAGGAAGCTGGATCTTGATGGGCAAGATGGACTCAACTCTGTACACCAAGGAATATGGGGTCACCTGGGTGCAATTACGAGTCGTCGTCTGATAAACCTAGAGAGCGTTGGGGAGCTTGTTCGGCCAACTCTTCTTATTCTGACCAACCATTTTTTGCAAAATGTTAGAGAGGGTTTTTTTGAATGCCTCGATCTTTCCATTTTCATGTGTGTGGTAGCAGGAGGTATGGTTTGAACGAATGTTGTACTTAACATGAAATTTCTTTAGCTCCGCTGCTCGAAATTTCATGTCATTATTAGTGAGGACAGCGTGAGGGACTCTGAACCAGTAGATGACCTTGGAGCTCACAAAGTCAACAATAGAATAGGCCTGGACCTCCTTGAGCGGAACTGCCTCTACCCACTTGGAAATGAAATCAGTGGCGGTTAGGATGAACCTGCACTGGCGAGTTATTGCTGGTGGATATGGTCCCACAACATCAAGTCCCCACAGCAAAAATTTCTAAGAGTACTTGGTGGAGTGTAGAGGTTCTGGCGGACAATGCATGAAGTTAGCATGAATTTGTCACGTGTGACATCTCTTGGCGAACTCGATGAAATCATATATCATGGAGGGCCAAAAGTACCCCAATCTCAAATCAAATGGGAAAGCTTCGGCACAATCTGGTGGGCACCGTAGGAACCTTCATGAACCTCCTGCTTGACCTGAGAAATCTCAACTCCTTCGATGCGACATAGAAGAACACCATCTATCCCACACTTATATAGGGTCTACTAAATATTGGGACCACTCTGGAGGGTAAAATTTAGCGCGCGATGTCGGATTCAATCGCGCTCAGCCAGATTAGTCGGGAGGTAACCATATTGGAGATACTCAAAAAAAGAGGATCTCCAGTTGTGGTCACTTCAACCACTACATCTGAGGAACTTGGGGATCCTGACGCAGAGGCCCCACTGGTAAGATGGTTTACCCGCAGGCCTTCGTCCTTAGCTGGGGTGACAGGAGAAATGACTCTCTGATGTGCAACGTGTAGAATCTGATCATCCTACTCGAGTTCTGAAAGTAATGAATTCAAGCTGTACAGGGCATCTACTTGACTGTTCTAAGATCGAGGGACATGAGTAACTTCTAGCCGATATGGGAACTAGGACATTAGCTGGAGAGTGTGCTCCAATAATTGTACGAGCTCTTGATTTCTAATGATGTAGTAGTCATTGATTTGCTTGATGACTAGTTTGGAATCCCCTTTCACATGAAAATGGGGCACAAGGATCTCGAGGGACATCTTGAGGCCAGTGATAAGATCATGTACTCTGCCTCGTTGTTGGTGTAGCCTTCTGACAATATGAATGAGTACGACAGAATGGCTTGCGCCTGGGTAATAAAGATAATACCCAGGCTTACTTTTTTGAGCCTAAGATCATTGAGCCTCCTTCCAGTGGGGCTTCAGGAAGCACCATCATAGTGCGTCTACCAACATGGGATGTCATGATCTACTTATAGGGTTGCCTCATCAAGAAAATTTAGATCCAATGAACGGTCACTAGGAGTTGGATGGGAAACAAGAAAATCCACCAATGCTTGTACCTTAAGAGCCTTCTAAGGCACAAACCTGATGTCAAAATACTGAAGAATCACTGTCCACCATGCTAGATAGCTGGTCAACATCAGGCGGTTTAGAATGTACTTCAGTGGGTCTACCCAAGACACTAGTTGTACCTCATGGTGCTGCTTTTAGTTTCACAATTTTGGTACTGTGAATACTAGTGCAAGGTAGCTCTTCTATATGGGGGAGTATTTGGTCTCTGTATTGAGGAATATTTGGCTGAGGTATTATAAACTTTTATCCATCCCCTCATTGTTCTTCTACGTGAGAAGGGAACCAAGAGATCATTCCAGGGTAGTCACGTACAGGATCAGTGGTTTTCCAGAGATAGGTGGCATCAAGACCAGAGACTAGAGCCATTGCTACTTTATTTCCTCGAATGTGGTCTAGCACTCTTCATCCCACTCGTAGGTAGAGCCATTCTTCATGATCCGTGAAAATGTCTTACACTTTCCAAACAAATTCGCAATGAATCAGTGTATGTAGGCTAAGTGGCCTTAGAAACCTCGAACCTCCCAAATATTTCTCAGGGGAGGCATCTGACCAATGGCCTTGATCTTATCTGGGTCGATCTTGATTCCCTGGTACCTAACAACAAATACAAGGAACTTCCCAAAGGTGACCTCGATGGCTCATTTCAATGGGTTCATCTTCAGGTGGCGGGAATGGAGGAAGCGGAAAACTTTTTTGAGGTCCTTGAGATGGTACTGGCATTGGCAGGATTTAACCACCAATCATCCACATAGAATTCTACCAATGTCCGGAGGATTGTCTTGAATAATTGATGCATGGCCTAATGATAGGTGGCCCCTACATTCTTTAAGCCAAAGGGGATGACCTAGTAACAAAACATACCTTGTGGAACCCTGAAAGCTGTGTACTCCTCATCCTCTGGGGCCATTCGGATCTGGTTGTATCCAGAGTAACCATCCACGAAGGATAGTTCTTGGAACACATCTGTAGCATCAATCAACAATTCTGTCACAGGAAGGGGAAAATCATCCTTCGAACAGTGATGGTTGGGATCACGAAAGTTGATGTAGACTCTAATATGTCTGTTCTTCTTCCTAACTGGCACAATGTTGTCCATCCATTTGGGGTACTAGACCTCCTTAATGAAGTTGGCCCTGATGATCATGTCAACTTCTTCCTCAACCATGGTACCATGAGAAGGGTGCATCTTTCTGGGAGGTTGATTGAACCCGCGATGATTTGTCGGAAGGCCGAGGTGGTGGAAGGCTTCCTAAGGATATAGTCCTGGAATCTCATCGTAACTCCAAGAAGACACATCATGGTGTTTTTTAAGGAAGTCTATGTATCGTTGTTGCTCCTCAGGAGGCATGGAAGCATTGATCAATGTGGGTCTCGAGTCCACCTCGCTACCGCGTTTCACCTGTACCAGTTCATAAACCATGGCGGAGACACCTTTTTAGGGGGAGCATCCTCCAAATCCTCTTATTCTCTTGTGGAGGAGGGCTCCCTGGCATGAGAAGCTTCATCTAGGTCAGTAGTTTATGAAGGGAGGCTGGTACCAACCTGAGCTATAGTGACCTGGCCTTTTCTTACATTACTATTGAATCATTTCAAAGATAAACAACATAATAGTATTACACATGGAGGATCCAGAGGTTTAGTGTCTTGGGAAAACTAGGACTACACATGACAAGTACAACATCAAGCATAAAAATTCATTTAATCTCTTCTTCTATAGCTTCTTAGTAGCACTTGTCCTCTCCTTAGTACATGTATCCACTTCAGGTTATACATCAAAAGGGGTGATCTAAAAGCCCAGTAATAGGATAGATAAGAACAGTATAGCATGGGGTGAGCATAATCATGACATAGGAAGAATATCTTGAACATGAGAAGAGCATAAACAATAAACTTGAAATGTGGAAAAGCATAAAAAATGAAACATCATGTCTTAGTGGTTAACTACCACACATACTTGTGAAAAAACCTAGAATCATTTTCACCCTTCATTTCACATTTACTCATGAGATTCATCACTTTACCCAATGCATTGGAGCGCTATATAATTCCGGGCGCACCCGTCACATTTAAACATTCATATTGCGCTATATAATTCCAAGTGCACCCGTCATGTCATAACATTATCATTATCATGCTTTCCACATATAAAACATATCAACATGTACATAATTAACCCATGTAAAATAATGGGGTTCATCTCATAATAACACATTCATAAGCTTTGGGTTCCCAAAAGAAAGAGGGGACAACATACTTGATATAAGAACCATCAACCCTGAATGAGAGGTAAAAGGTGAGATCTTGAAAGAAGAGTCCTTTTTCAAAAAAAAAATTGATGGAAATAAAAACCAGTGAAAAACATTTATATCCTAGAAAAGTAAAGGACATTATGAACAAATGATCTTTTAGGAGTAAACATATCAAAAATGGAGTGAAAGAGGGACAACCCGAAGGAAGAAAATTGGGTTCGAGATTTCCCCTTACCTTGTACTCGAATGCCTCCTTCTCTTTAATGTCCTGTATAATGACATTATATTCATTAATTAGAAAATCCATAACCTTTTATACATTAATAGGTTTCATTATAGTTTCATTATTTTATATTATGTTCCTTTGGATGACTTATAGAGTTTAAAAACATTGATCGGGGATGTTCGTTTTTATGGTTTTCTTGAACGGTCCACTTGTATTCTTAAATTGATGTTTGGGTAGATCATGGGTAAACATAAAGAACTGATATTACATGTAATTAGTGATATTACAGAAGATTTGATGATTTTATAATGAGTTATGTTAGATCCATGTGGCCGAATCATTAGATAAGAATTAAATGAAGATTATTTGGGTTAATTTAAGCGGTTTTTGGATCACAATGAACTCATTTTAACTTTTCACTTATTGGTATGGCCATAGGTTCTTTCCAGAACATAAAATAGAACATAATACATATAAAATATTCTGGTTCAACCATATAAATTGTTTCATGACCAGATTGAAGGTGGAAATGGAAGAAGATAAAATGTCGTTTTTGAAGGTGATAAATTATCACCACATGAACAACATTCTCTTTAATAAAATAAAAGGAAGAGGGAAAGGGTGTGGGGTGATATAATATACCATTAGAATCATACGATTATAGTATATGTATAATACTAGAGTTAAAAAACAATTTGGATGAAGATAGGTAGGGAGAGATCAAGAAAGGAACTTGAACTTGAAACGAAATTAAAGGAGAAGAGGGAGAGAAATCGCCTTTTGGATCCTCCTCTTGAGAACCACCTTAAGGGCCTAAGCTTGGTCTTTTGATGAGACTAGGAGCTCTTGGACGTGGGGGAGAGGCTAGGGAAGATTATTGGGCAGAGCTTAGACAATTCTTGAATCTTGAGTGGTGTGGTTTGGCAAGAAGAGGGGGAGGGCTTATTTATACATGAGGAGGGAGGTGTTTTTGGCATAAAATATTAAATAAAATAATATATCATAATTTAGACTTTTAATAGTAGTTTTTTTGACATCATAAATCATGTATTAATATAATAAAATTTGTTTTAGGCTTTAACTCTTCTTTATAATTCGAATTCATTAATTTATTAAAAGGAAAGTGAAAGAAAGAGAAAAAGACACTTTAAGAAATGACCTTCTGACTTTTGGATTTAGAAAGTTCTTTTTAGGTTTGAGAATTGTATTTATTTTATTTCAAGGAACAATTTATGAAATTTAATATGTTTTGGACGAAATTAAAGTTCTAGAATGTTTATGTCGTCATTACATCATTAATGATGCAATTTAGTGAACACCGATTATGCGAAAAAACTGTATTTTTTTACTATTCACCCAAAAATTAAAGTATTTCAGAATAACCCCAAAACTTTACCCCTAACATTTTTCGACGTGTAGAATCCAAAAATTATGTCCATTTTTCAAAAATAATTTCCTAAATATTATTAATTTAATATTTAATTAAAATCATAATTTACTTAAAAACAGTTTTTAAAATTAAAACAGATTTTGCAGTTCTTTCAAAAATTACGTAGTGTCTTATAAAATTATCTAAAAACTATTAGAAATTGATTAAATAATTTATGAATATATTGAAGGAAAATAAATATTCAATTAAATTAATTAATAAATTATAATTAATTATTTATGACTTATAAAATACCAAAAACGTTTACTAAGGTCAAATTATCACTTTCTATGATGTCTAAATTTTATTTTATTATTCATAGGTAATGTTACTCTTATTTACTATTCATAAGGGTCATATTACTATTCATAAGGGTAGGTTACTATTCACCAAAAATTGTTTTTGTTTCATTAGACTCCAAAAACTATCTTGAACACAACTGTGTATGTCGGATTTTTAAAATTCCTAACATAGGGGTGACAAAATTATGTTTAAAGGTCACTTATCACTTAGTAGTTCATTATTTTGTGTTTTTATGACATGTATATAAGAAGGGAATTTTCCATTGAAAAACTTTGGGTCGTTACATTCTTCCCCCCTTAAGAAATTTCGCCCCCAAAATTTTACTTTATACAAACAGGTGTGGGTACTTCTCCTTCATTGCCTCTCCTAGTTCCCAAGTTGCTTCCTCAAACTTTTGGTTCCTCCACAACACTTTGACAAGGCGGGTTGTCTTGTTGCGTAGAACCTTATCACTTAGATCCAAAAAATTTACCTGCTGCTCCTCATAGGATAGATCATCTTCCAACTGTACCACCTCTGAGTTTAGTACATGTGAGGGGTCTGGAATGTACTTCCTCAGTACTGATATGTGGAACACATCATGAACTTGAGCCATATTTGGTGGAAGTGCCAGACGATAGGCCACGGCTCCTATACGATCAAGGATCTCCAAGGGGCCAATGTACCTTGGGCTTAGCTTCCCTTTCTTCCTGGATTTCATGACTCTCTTCCATGGAGATATTCGAAGGAAGACTTTATCTCCAACGTCAAACTCCAAGTCCCTTCGATGATTGTAAGCATAGCTCTTTTGCCGACTTTAGGCAGATTTGATGTGTTTCTGGATGACTTGAACCTTCTCTGTCATCTCTTGAACAAGATCAAGACCAAGTAGCTTTCGTTCTCCAACTTTATCCCAACAGGTTGGAGTTCTACATCGCTTCCCATAAAGAGCCTCATACGGAGCCATCTGAATACTCGAGTGGAAGCTATTGTTGTATGAGAACGCAACCAAAGGGAGATGCTGATCCCAACCACCTTTGAATTAAATAGAGCAGGATCTTAGCATATCTTCAAGTGTCTGAATAGTCCTTTCAGACTGGCCATCAGTTTGGGGGTGATAGGTAGTGTTGAAATTTAATTCAGTACTCAAAGCATGTTGAAGGCGCCTCCAGAATTTAGAAGTGAACCATGGATCATGGTCTGAGACAATCGAGAGTGGAACACCGTGCAATCTCACTACTTCCTTCACATATATCCTTGCAAGTTGTTCAAGTGATAGTTCTTCCTGAATAGCGATAAAATGGGCAGTCTTGTTGAGTCGGTCAACCACAACCTATATCGCATTATTTCCTCTTGACGTTTTCAGGATACCCATGACAAAGTCCATTGTAAAATTTTCCCATTTCCACATGGGTATAGGCAATGGTTGCATCATACCTTTGGACTTTTTCCTCTCAGCTTTAACTTGCTGACATACCAAGCACCTTGATATATATTTTGAAATCTCCTTCTTCATGTTATCCCACCAGAAGTGTTCTCGGAGATCACGATGCATCTTGGTACTTCCAGGATGAATAGGGAAAGTTGAGCTATGTGCATTATCTAATACCTCCATCTTTATTCTGGGGGATGAAGGCACACAAAGCCGCGTTCCAAACTGAATCACACCATCATCGTCGATATGGAACTCTAACAGCTTCCCTTCCTTTACTGCATTCACCCTCCTTTGTATCTCCACATCACCCCTTTGTGCTTCCTTAATCTTTCTTTGGATGGATTGTGGCGCAATAATTTGGGCAAGGTAGGATGTATCCCCTGCCCTTACGATTCCCAAATCCATCCTTTGCATATTCAAGAAGATAGGGTCTTTCTCATTCCTCAACATGGATAGAGTAGCAGGTTCTTTCCTACTTAGAGCATCAGCTACCTTGTTCGCCTTTCCAGGATGATAGTGAATAGAGCAATCATAATCCTTGATTAGATCTAACCATCTCCTTTGACGCATGTTGAGATCCTTTTGGTGAATATATACTTTAGGCTCTTGTGGTCGGTGTATATGTCACACTTCTCACCATAAAGGTAGTGCTGCCATATTTTCAAGGCAAAAATCATGGCTTCCAGCTCTAGATCATGCGTCGGGTAGTTCTGCTCATGGATCTTCAGCTGTCGTGAGGTGTAGGCTATCACATTATCATTTTGCATGAGTATACACCCCAAGCCTTTCTTTGAAGAATCGCTGTATATCACAAAACTTTCTCCACTTTTTGGTAGTGTGAGTACAGGTGCAGTGATCAGCCTTCTCTCTATCTCCTTGAAGCTTCCCTCACATTCATCCGTCCAGACATACTTTACCCCTTTCCTTGTTAACTTTGTTAGCGGGCTTGACAATCGTGAGAAGTTTCTCACAAAACGTCGATAGTACCCAGCTAATCCAAGAAAACTACGGATTTCTGTGATACTAGAGGGCATGGGCCATTCTTCAATAGCCTTTTTCTTTGAAGGGTCCACAGAAATTCCCTCGCTTGTGATCACATGTCCCAAGAACGTGACTTGATTCATCCAAAAGTCACACTTGCTGAACTTGGCGTATAACTTCTCCTTTCTCAATGTAGCCAACACAAGTCTTAGATGTTCTTTATGTTCCTCCTTTCTCTTGGAGTAGATGAGAATTTCATCAATAAACACTACCACAAATTTGTCGAGGTAATGTCTAAAGACTCTATTCATAAAATCCATGAAGATTGCAGGGGCATTAGTAAGTCCGAAGGGCATCACCAAAAACTCATAGTGCGCATACCTTGTACAGAAGGCAGTCTTCTGAATAACTTCCTTCTTCACCTTTACATGATGATATCCAGAACATAGATCCACCTTTGAGAAGTATTGAGATCCTCTTAACTGGTCGAACAAGTCGTCAATCCTTGGGGGAGGATACTTGTTCTTTATGGTGATCTTGTTGAGTTCCCGATAATCGATACACAATCGCATGGTTCCATCCTTCTTCTTTACAAAGAGCACTGGCGCACCCCAAGGTGATGCACTAGGTCATATGAACCCTTTTTCCAAATGCTCTTGAAGCTGCTTCTTTAACTCCTCCAGTTCGATAGGAACCATCCTATAGGGGCACATCGAGATAGGAGTAGCTCCGGGTATGAGTTCAATTGAGAACTCTACCTCACGATCTGGGGGAATTCTGGGTAACTCTTCGAGAAATACATCATTGTATTCCCTCAGGATGGGAATTTCCTCAAGGTTGGAACTTTCCTTTGACTCAAACATTTGGGTGAGGTATGCTTCTTCATAGGGAATCATCACCCACACCATTGAAGGATTTTTCAAAGGATATTCATGATCTTCCTTGAATTTGTAGAGGAGCATGGGATGGTTCGGAATATGAAAATATATTTCCTTTTCCTAACAGTTGATATGTGCTCTATATAACAAGATCCAATCCATTCCCATTATAGTATCGAATTCTACCAAGGGAAGTATTAAGAGATTTTCCGGAAGAATCTTTCCACATACGTTAATAGGAGAAGAGTCAAACACTTGGGTTGCAATGATTTCACCACTTGGTGTTTTTACAGATATCTCTACTTTAAGGTTTCGGTGCTTCGATTCTATAGTTCTAGAAAACTTGCAAGATATAAAGGAATAAGTAGAACCAGAATCAAATAAGACGTTTTCCATTCTTGAGTGAAAAGGAAGTGTACCTTGTACGACTTTATTATCATGTTCCACCTCCGCAGTAGTGATGGCATAAGCCTTCACTTGTTCTTTTGGATTTGGTGGTTTTTGGCGCTGATTACCCTGAGAGCTTGAGGTTTAGTGCACTGGTTTGAATAGTGCCCTAGCTCCCTACAGTTGTAGCATTGAACCACGAGTGGTTCTCTCCTTTCATCGGCTACATTATCCTTCCTTTTCATGTCTTTTCAACACTCGTGAGCTTGGTGTCCTTCATTCCCACACTTAAATCATTTCCCCGTACCTTTGAGGTAGTTCCCATGGTGCAACTTCCCACATTTTTGGCATGTGGGTAGTTGTGTTTTCTTCTCATCTTTATCACTAGATCCACCAGATTGAAACTCCATCTTTCTTTTCTTATCACCATAGCCATGAGAACATTCTCCAAACTCCATCTCCACTTTGTGAGCACACCGAACAACTTCTTCATAACTCCCAAATTCTCGAATTGCAAGAGCTTTTTGAAGATGTGGTTTTAATCCACTAAAGAATATATCAATTTTGATATCATTTTTGATAATAAAACCCGAAGAATACATTGCGAGCCTTGTGAAATTTTCTTCATAGGTTGTGACAGATTCTCCTTTTTTTTGCTTGAGCTCTATGAATTCTCTCTCCATCTTCGTGCGAAGAGTTCTTGGGAAGTACTTATTAAGAAACATTATCTTAAAGTCTTCCCATTCCATCTCTTCAATTTCCTCCCTTGGCTTGGTGTTCTTAATCAAATCCCACCATTGATCAGCTTCTCCATCTAGACGATAAACGGCTAGAGTCACCTTCTTCATCTCGGAAAATTGAAGAACAGAAAAGATATTCTCCATGGAGTTGACCCACTGTTCCACAACTAGTGGATCGGGAGATCCACAAAATGTCTGTGGTCGTTGCCACAAAAAACATTTCACAGCTAGCTGCTTCCTATTTGGTGAAGTAGGACGTTCCCCATTATTATGGTTTTTATTCATAACCCGAGATAATTGGGTAAGCATCGCCATGAAGTTTTGAACTCCACCTCCCAAATCATTGGGGATGTTGTTCGGGCAATCGTTTCATTGGCCCTCGCAAGAGTTATTGGCCTGATTCCTCCTGGTTCCCACCATTTTCTAAAATACAAAAGGTTAGAACAAAACGTAAGTAAACAAATCATGAATAAATTATTCATTTAAACAATTATACCAAAAACATAACATATGGAATCCCTAGGTAAATATCCTTGTGTGCATATTTGTACTTAGTCTCATGCTAGAGTTTTTCTTTAGGGTTTGTTGGAGCCAAAAATATGGCCCGAAAGGAACGAAAAAGGCAGCCGGCGCGCTGCCTCGCGAAGCACAGCCGCGAAGCACAGCCGCGGAGCCCGTCCGCGGAGCCCCGCCGCGAAGCGTCCCGACCTGAGCGGCCCCGCGAAGCTCCGGAGGCGGTAATCCTCCGCGAATCCTTTTGACGTTCGCGAGCCGCCGCGAAGCTCCGGAGGCGGTAATCCTCCGCGAATCCTTTTGACGTTCACGAGCCCCCGCGAAGCTCCGGAGGCGGTAATCCTCCACGAATCCTTTTGACGTTCGCGAGCCCCCGCGAAGCTCCGGAGGCGGTAATCCTCCGCGAACCGGTTTGACGTTCGCGAGCCGCCGCGAAGCCCAGAAGGCGGCGCGCGAGCCCTGCATCGCGGCGCCCCTTCCCTATAAATACTCGACTCCCCCTGAGTCCCAAAGGACGGACAACCCGACCTTTCGGCTTCTCCTCTCCCGAATCGCGAAGCAAGCTTTGCCCCGGGAATCATGAGCTCCGCGAGGTATTTCTACTTCGTGAGACGACTCTGATTTGTTTCGTCCTGAGCCCCTCTTCCGAGAGGGATGCCCTTCGCGAAGCCCAAGGGTGTTCGCAAAGGAAGGGGATTCCCAAGGGAACCCGGGCAGCCGCGGAGCACTTGTGCTTCGCGAAACACCCTACCCATGCTAGTAATCCCTATGCTGAGGCAGGATAACTATGCATCGCGAAGCACATTGCTTGGCAGGACCCTGCTTCGCGAACCACTCCTTCTTCGCGAGGCAGTGCTCCGCGAACACTGTTCCACTTCGCGAAGCACCACCCACTCCCACCTATGCCCCATGCTAAGTCCAAGGCACCCCACTTCGCAAAACACACTCCTCTGCTTAGCGATCCCTCCTCTCGTGCGACCCTCCAGGTTTGCACGATGTGATTTCAAAGTCCCATGGACAACACCTCCCGTAGCGTTGCTTCGCCCAATGCTTCTTCGCATAGGCACGCTAACGGCTATTGCTTCTTCGCATAGCCACGCTAACGTGGACCCCTCGGTGGTTCCTCCCTCGACCCCCCTCTACCATGGCCTTACTGGTACCTTCCCTTCCCCAAGGACCAGAGGGTACCGGTTATGTAAGCCCTAGGGGTGTGGAGTGAACCCACCTCGTCCGAGCTGCAGGACGTTAAACTGCCAAGCACCGCGTCCTCAACACATGACGTTAAAATGTGACCCAACCTCGTCTCCCTCACGAAGGGTCCCCCCCAGCTCGAGCATTCATTACACCGCTCGTCTCCACGGGAATGGAACTCTTCCGCACATGGAATGAGATCCTCCTTGTCGGAGTGGTGTATGTTCGCAGGGGAAGGGTCGCCCCAGAGCATAAATCCCTAACCTTTGGTACGGATGATTGCACCCGTGCATCTCGGTACTCCCCCACTACCAAGGTCAGTGGGGAACGTGATAGGGAACGAGGCACCTCCCATTGTCGGACCAAGGTCCATCTTTCCCGCGCTTTGTCGCACCATGGGCCTCCATCCTGGAGTAAGTCCCAACACCATGGGCCGCTCAACGCGTAAGCCCCTCTTCGCTTCTCACGGACGCACCCTTCGCGACGTGATCGTCAGGTCCTTGCAACCTCTTGTTTCTCACACCGAGCATGACTCACGTGGGCTTAGAGTGAGCACCGACCCTGACAAACCCATTTGAACTACGAGGTCTTTGATCCATGTCAAGGCATGGTACGTAGGAAGCCTCCATGAGGTTCAAGCCCACCATCAGTGGACCAAGGTCTACTTTCATTTGAACTACGAGGTCTTTGATCCATGTCAAGGCATGGTACGTAGGAAGCCTCCATGAGGTTCAAGCCCACCATCAGTGGACCAAGGTCTACTTTCTTCTGAACTACGAGGTCTTTGATCCATGTCAAGGCATGGTACGTAGGAAGCCTCCATGAGGTTCAAGCCCACCATCAGTGGACCAAGGTCTACTTTCACGTCGGTTCACCGACACACCCCCCGTCGCCCTTTCACGTCGGGTCTCATCCCGGTCCGGTGGTAAGCCATTGCGACCAAACCCATTTGAACTACGAGGTCTTTGATCCATGTCAAGGCATGGTACGTAGGAAGCCTCCATGAGGTTCAAGCCCACCATCAGTGGACCAAGGTCTACTTTCATTTGAACTACGAGGTCTTTGATCCATGTCAAGGCATGGTACGTAGGAAGCCTCCATGAGGTTCAAGCCCACCATCAGTGGACCAAGGTCTACTTTCTTCTGAACTACGAGGTCTTTGATCCATGTCAAGGCATGGTATGTAGGAAGCCTCCATGAGGTTCAAGCCCACCATCAGTGGACCAAGGTCTACTTTCACGTCGGTTCACCGACACACCCCCCGTCGCCCTTTCACGTCGGGTCTCATCCCGGTCCGGTGGTAAGCCATTGCGACCAAACCCATTTGAACTACGAGGTCTTTGATCCATGTCAAGGCATGGTACGTAGGAAGCCTCCATGAGGTTCAAGCCCACCATCAGTGGACCAAGGTCTACTTTCATCCGAACTACGAGGTCTTTGATCCATGTCAAGGCATGGTACGTAGGAAACCTCCACGAGGTTCAAGCCCACCAATAGTGGACCAAGGTCTGCTTTCACGTCGGTTCACCGGCGAAACCCATTCTGAACTACGAGGTCTTTGATCCATGTCAAGGCATGGTACGTAGGAAGCCTCCACGAGGTTCAAGCCCACCCGTCGTTCATTCACGTCAGGGTTCATTATCGTCCCGCATGACGTTAAACTGTATCATTCGAACTACGGGGACTTTGATCCGTGTCAAGGCATGGTACGTAGGAATCCTCCCAGAGGTTCAAGCCCAAGTCTCTTCGGACTAAGGTCCAGCTTCACGTCGGTTTACCGGCACCATCCCGAACTACGCGGACTTTGATTCCCTGCCACGGGGATACGTAGGAAGTCTCTTCAAGACTCAAGCCCAACTTCACTGTCGCCCCCCCCCCCCTGCGATGGTCCCATTTCATTCTCAACCGTCTCTGCTAGACGTTAATCTTGCAACATACCCTGTGTTGAACATGGGAAGCTGAGGAAAACCTCAGATACGTGTCTATGACATGTAATTCCCTGCGCTCGATGTGGGATGCCTCGGGCTTCCACGCCCTCGAGAAGCCTTATGATTGAGGATAACAGACAGACATGCCAGGTACCCCAGCATCCAGACACGCTACTGATGCCTCAAACGTGATTACTCCCCTGACCGAAGGTTGCTGCCCTGACTGGACCCTTTGGAATGTCCCGACAGAAGCAGTGTAATTAACCGGCGTCCATGGAAACATGACACCGGGAAGAGTTTCACGAACTACGTATTAAATCTATAAGGGAGACCCGGACTAGGTGACGAGTTCTGAGGAGGAATCCACAGGAGGAAGAACCGACATCCCATCATCCCGTTTCGATCAAGGAGCAGACGTACCTGAACAAGGAACGAATGCCGCCCGCCTTTGGAAAGCGGGAATGCGGGGCAACAAAGCCGCGCGCCCCCCTCCCCCGCGGACGGATGCGCGCGCGCCCCGGCGAAAGCGTCGGAAACAGAAATGGTGAACCCGACGTGAATTTCTTCTCCTCAGCATGAAGATTAGTAGCGTTCGAGACACCAGTAGATTGACGTGTCACCGGATTCAGATATCCGTTGCCTGGTCCCGCCATGTAAATGGTGGGCCTGTCGTGGAACTCACCAGAGGTCGGGGTAGTAGAACGTGGGGCACTCCGCTCTGCAGCGTGTTGGCGTGGATCCTTCTCACAAACATGGAGGATGGAGGAACGCTGGGGCACTGGCTGTCAATCCTTTTCCTCTCAGTACTGATGAGTTGATCCCTTCGTTTGCCAGGAACCAGGTTGCTATTGCAGAGATGCGGTCACCATCCGCTCCTCGCCCGCGCAGGGGCAGGGGCAACACCACTACGGCCACTCCACATGGCGCCATTACCGCCACGACGGCTGCCACGTCACGAGATGCGGGACGTCCACGTCCCCTTTCCCCATCAGAGGTCATCCAACGAAGGGTGATCAACAGCCTCGTGCGCAGGTATGAGGAACAAGGGGTCATCCCGACCAGGGATATGGCCCGTTTGGACCTGGAGGCTTCCGGGCCCCGCCGTCAACGCCGCCCCAACAGGCCGCGTAGGGAGCCTCCGCTCCCCACCCAGACATTCAATCGCTTCGGGAGCCTATCCCCGGAACGCCTTGACGACTCTTCGCCTTACGCTGAAGAGGCAGGTGTTGTCCGGCTCAGCCCGCTCAGGGCCCCGACCCAGGGCCCCCAGGCGAGAGCTCCCGTCCAGTCACGTCAGCGCCGCCGTCCGGCCCCGCAGGAAGAACAGGCAGACTATGTCCCTGCACCACCTGCACCGGCCCGCCTGACCCGACGTCAGCGCCGGGCCCGGGCTGAGGACGCTTGCCTAGCCGTGTCCACATCGACAGCTATGGTGGCCCGAGCCACCGCCGACGTACATTATGAAGCCCCTGCCTACATTGAGCAGGGGCACCCCTTCTCCCAACCAAGATTGAGACCCCAGCCGCCCCATGGACAGGCCGGGTTGACGCTCCGGGTTGCAGGCCCCAGTGATGATCGTCGCGAACTAACCCGCGGTGATGCCACTTCGTACGGAGGTCCTCCCCGTACCACTACTCCACAGAGCGTGGGCCTTCCCCGCTCCGCGGTTCGTCGTGGAGGCATGCCTCGTGCTGCCCCCATCCTGCAGGAAGACCTGCCCCGGGGCAGTGATGCTCAGCGCGGAAACATTTCCCGCGCCCGCTGTACAGGGTATGAAGTCCATCCTTTTGAAGGCACCGTCCATCCGGTCCTTCGACGTGGGGGCCCCCCCTACGTCCTCTCTGCGACTGGCGAAGATCCTTCTCGCCCCAGCAACTCAAGGAGTGAAGGTCAGCCTCGCTCCACTCGCACCGACCATGGAGGCCTTCCCCATGCTCCTGCCGGTTCCAATAGAGGCCCCGGCCACGTGGGTACTGTTCATGGAGGTCCTCCCCATGTACCCTTTGATATTTGCCCTGGTGCCCCCGGCACCCCGGCTATCTCAAGTGGGGGCCCTCTCCGCCACGGCGCTAGTGCCGCCCCAGGGCTGCCTGATAGGGGTCAACCCTGTCCCGAAGAGCCACCCAGGTGCAGAAGAGCGGGTCGTCGCCACCACAAGAAGAATCCTGGGAAGGCCTAGGGGGGGATCAAACCTGCCCGCTTCTCCGATTCGGAAGCGGAATGCGATTCAGCGATGGAACCTTCTCCCAGCTCCTCCGTGTCAAGGACTGGGGCAGGAACCAGACGCGTCAGCCTCGTTCTCCCGGAATTTGAGGTCCATCGGATTCCCGTCTCTCTCCGCAGGTACATCCAGGAGGAAGAAATCCTGGGAATTCCGCAGGTTTCGACCGCGCAGTCACCGCCACCGTCACCCGAAGCGCCCTCTACCTCTACTCGGGATCACGAGGAGCTGTTTTGGGGGTCAACGGTGGTAGAGCCACGACATGACCGGACACCGGTAACGGCAATTCCCGTACCCGAAGCAGTGGCTGTTAGCCCGTCCTATCGTGACATTGTGGTCAGGTCACCTCACTCTTCAGAGGAGGGCCCAGAGTACGGTGGCCAGTCTGCTCGCTCGCCGTATTCTCCACCGCCGAGTTTGCTATCCCAGAGGTCTGCCTCGGTACCGCTACCGGTCCCTCAGCCACCCCCGGTTGATGAGTGGGGAAATGTAGGGCCGAACCCCGAGGACAAACCCAGGAGCTTCTGGAGTATTCTTGCAGCGGACTACTTCCCAGAGAAGTTCTGGCCCACGGCGACGCTAAATTTTCGCGTACCCGAGTCGCTTACCCCTGAAGAAGTGGGATGCTTTTGTCGGACCCTGTGGGCGACGCACTTCCGCCTCCGTTGGGAACGGGTAGTGTACCCCAGGAGTCGAGAGCACTTTGAGGAGATTGGCAAACAGTGCCGCCTAGTTTATGCAGCGGCGCTCCTTGTGGCCCAGCACCCCAAGTCGCCCGATCACGAGAGTGCCCTCCAACGAAAATGCGTCCAGAGTTTCAAGGCACTCCGCAAGATCGTCAGGGAAGCCACCCCCCATGTGCAAGTCCGTGGTTGGGGACGCTATGCCGCTCTCCTCTTCGACCCTATCCGACGACAGCCCGATTCGCTATGCGACATTGAGGATATGCCATCAAGAGGGGTCACAGTCCACATGGCCGACGTTGTGGATAAGGAAGATGAGCTTGAGTTCCTTGATGGGGACTTACCATCCGAAGGCGTACCGCCACTGCTCGACCCATCAGGGAGAGTCACCCGTCAGCAAAGGAACCTGCTAGGCCTCCCCGTACCCACCGAGTCACTGGCACTCGGTCGAAGCACTGGCAAGGGTAAGGAGTATGTCGGGATAGTCAGGCACTCCGATCCATCTGCCTCCGTGCAGAAAACGGACGAAGACCCTGAGAAGGCCACGTTGCGCCAGCAGCTTGCTGAGCAGAAGAGGCTGGTCGACGAACTCTTGGCTGAACGCGCCGCAGAGCGACGACCCGACTACGGTAATCCCAGGCCGGGACAGCAGGGGCAGGAACAATTTCCCCCCGGTGAGATGCCTCCGGGCAACCCTGATCATGCTACTGCCACGGACAGGGCGGAAGCCGGAACGTACGGCAAGAGGGCGCGATACGTCTCTCCAAACCCCCCTGAGCGACGGGGCAATCTGAAGAACCCAACCCGGGTTCCCCCGGTCGCCCAACAGGTCGTCCCACCAGTCAACCCGCGAGCAGCAGAAGCCGTCTACCGTGTTGAAGAACCTGGCAATGCGCTTGTGGTTAGGGACCCCCATCAAGACAGGGACCCCCACCCGGAGGACCTTATTGCGGCACTCACAGCCCGCCTCGAGGCGTTGGAGACACGGCAGGTGGCGGTCCCACCGGATGGCAAGCCTTATCCCGCGTGGGTGGATGATATGCCCGCGCCTCCGGGTTTTGGGAACCCCACTTTCTCGCCTTTCAACGGGACAGGGGACCCACCCCAGCAACTTGGCTCATTTCTCTTCCAGGTGTGGCCCCATGCTGGGGACCCCGGCTCAGCAAGAAGCCGTTATGCTCCGATGTTTTGTACAGACGTTGGAAGGTCCGGCATTCGTTTGGTACAGCCAGCTCCCCATCGGGTCAGTGACCGGCTGGGAGGATCTTCGCCGGCAGTTCTTGTACCAGTTCAGCTCCACCACGCGGAAGACCAGCATCGCGGACCTCTTTAAGTGCAAACAGAGGCCTGATGAGCGGGTTGCAGACTTCATCGCCCGGTGGAAAGGACTTACGTATTCTCTCGATATGCCGCTGACTCAGGAGCAATTACTGACGATGTGTGTGGGGAACGTAAAGACAGAGCTGGTACCCTCCTTGATTACCCATAACTACCCTGGGGGGTTCAGAGACTTCTCGGATAAGGCCCAGCGCCTCGAGGAGGCCCTGCAACAGGCTAGTCAGGCACGTTTGCTGCCCCCTATGATCCCAGCCAGGAGGGCCGCCAGGGCTAAACCCGCCGCAGTGGCTCAAATAGAAGCCCCGAGGCAGCTGGAATTGTTACCGGCGGCACCACCCCCGCAACCCCGCAGAGGTCCTCCACCTCAAGCACAGGCTCCTGCCCAGCAGCGACCGCCTCAGAACCGACAGGTTCCCCCGCGCAACGCGCCACCGCCACCTAGGCGAGACAACCAGGCGCCGCCCCCTCGGCAGGCCCCTCCGGCCCCTCGATAGGATCAGGCCCCCAGGGCCCCTTATCCGGAAAGAAAGTACCATACCTATTCGTTTAACGAAAATCAGGTCCCTGGTTACTTCCGAAGTGCTCTAGAGCAAGGGATCGTGCGTCTGCCTGAGTGCAGGAGGCCGGCAGAGGCGCATCTCACTGATCACCCCAACTACTGCCCTTATCATCGGATCCTGGGGCACACCATCAAGCGATGCTATGTGTTTAAAGACTGGCTTCAGGACCAGGTCAACAACAACATAGTCAAGTTGGGCCCAGCGCCAGCGCAGGTGGCAGGCGTCTTTGCGGGATCGGAAATCGGCAGTGACAGCGAGGGTGAGTGGCAGCAGGTCCCTAGCCGCGGGTCCCAGAAATACGACAACTGGATGGCTCGAAAAACTGTCGTCCGTGCCCAGGGTATCATCCGGGCACGCCTGAAGCAGTCGGAACCTTCAGAAGAAGTAGTTGGTGCCTCAACATCGTCTTCACAGTCGACCTCTGCCCAAAAAGGCAAGCAGCGGCGACGCAAGAAGAAGCAACGTGCACCGCCAGTGCCGTCGTCGTCCCGCACTCTCGGCGACTTTATGCCTCCCGAAATGGGCATTTCCCCCAGAATCCGCCCAGCGGTGGATGACTCTTCGAGTGACAGTCAAGGGTACGCTTCGGTTAACACCGTGGAGCTGGTAAAGCCCTATATGACCCCCGACGAGGGGGAACCCCAGGCAGACCGCCCCAACGTTCCCAGCCGACGTCGACGTCAGCGGAATCGCAATCGCGCCGGTCACCGAGGTATGTCAGCAGGCACTTGTGACCAAGCCGTGCACGCTACCGAGACCAGGCAGCAGGCTCAGCGCAGATCTCCGCATGCGCAGACCCATCCAGCGCCCTTGGCTCTACCTCCACCGCCGTTCGTGTTGCTGGATCAGGGAGAGCCGCCTCGTTCGTATCACAGCCAGTCTCGCCCGGCGACGGGCCAGCCCCCGCTGTTCGATCATAGCCCGGCGACTACTCTCCAGGCTTCTACTAGCAGGCAGCAGGATGTACCCAGTGCTAGCCGACCGCCAGTTCAACCAGCAGGACCCGCTATGCCTCCAAATGCCGAAAAACCCCCTGTAAGCAGAGGTTCGCGTTTGGCACGCAAGTATGATGTCCTAAAGCACCTAGCCGGCATTCCGGCGAGGCTTTCCATCCTTGAGGCCCTGCGCTTGTCATCCGAGATGCGTGAGGCACTTGCCGAGGCCCTATGGAGCCCCCTCCAGTTCGAGACGGAAGTGGCAGCCGCGGAGGCCTTCCATACCGAGACGATTGAAAACGCCGAATGTCAGGCGGTTATCTCGTTCTCTGGCGAAGATGAAGACCCCCCTATACAGGGGCACATTCGCCCACTGTATATCACTGGCCACTTTAACGGTGTGGAAGTCTGTCGCTGCCTCGTTGACACGGGTTCCGGAATCAATCTAATTCCGACCCGGACGCTGCGAAAGCTGGGTTTGTCCGAAGGTGATTTGACTCCCTCTGACCTCAGGATTCAGGGGTACAACAGGACAGAGCAAACCCCGGTCGGCAAGATCCGTCTGAAGACCCAGTTCAGTGGCTTAATTGCCAGCACCGAGTTCATGGTTGTTTCTCAGGACACCGCCTACAACGCATTGATGGGCAGGCCATGGCTCCATCTGCATGCAGCGGTTCCCTCGTCGTATCACCAGTGCCTTAAGTACTCGCTCAACGGTCGAGTAGGCGTGCTCCAAGGAGACGCGTCCCCTTTCGCTTCTTGTGAGGCCCGCTATCTGGATGCGGGTTATTACAAAAGTAAGGACAAGCAGATCCTGGTCAGCGAGGATGAGCCCGCCCCAATCACAAGTGATCCCTGGGCGAGCATGGACGACGCCTACATCCTCCCTATCCACCGGTTGGAGGCCACGACCCCCGACTTGGGACAATGTTTCGTTGTTTCGGGTACGCAAGGAAGGCATGTTCCCGCGTCCAAGCGACGGCGGAAAATCACCTCGTACTCCTACATCAACCAGGCTCGGGTCATCCCGGAATCTCCTACCCCTGTACGGTACCGGGATGTCAAGCTCATGACAACGGCGGTGCGCCATACGTGTCTATTTCGCCGGGCCGGAATCAACCGACTCTGGCCGACACGTCACCACTACTTTGATATCATCAAGCGTGGCCCCTTAGGACGAAGGCCGGATGGGATAGGGTCAAATGCATTCATTTCTATGGTCTCCACGACGAGTGGGTCTCCTGATGTGATGACCGCTGCTGCCCAAGCCGGCACCAGCTGCCCCTCGGGTCTTGAGAGCCCGGAAGTACCTTCCGTCACGGGAAATACCCCCACAGCTGGGGAGGAAGACTTGGAGGATGCTCCCCCAGCCTTTGAAGAAGGCGTCTCTACCACGGTCGATGAGCTGGTACATGTGAACCTTGGTAGCGAGGCAGATCCAAGACCCACATTAATCAGTGCGGCCATGTCCCTCGAGGAGCGGCAGCAGTATGTAGACTTCCTCAAACAGCACCGCGATGTGTTTTTCCTGGAGTTACGATGAGATGCCAGGGCTGGATCCCCAAGTGGTCGTCCATCGTCTGGGCCTCCCAGTAAAACATCGTGGGTTTAAGCAGCCGCCCAGGAAAATGCACCCTTCCCATGGCGCTATGGTTGAGGCCGAAGTTGATAAGCTAATCAAGGCCAACTTCGTCAAAGAGGTCCAGTACCCCAAATGGCTCGCCAACATTGTGCCAGTCAGGAAGAAGAATGGGCAGATTAGAGTCTGTATCGACTTCCGCGATCTCAATCGCCACTGCCCAAAGGATGACTTCCCACTCCGGTGACAGAGCTGTTGATTGACGCCACGGCCGGGTTCCAAGCCCTCTCTTTCATGGATGGGTATTCCGGGTATAACCAGATCCGGATGGCCCCCGAAGATGAGGAGTCCACTACCTTCAGGGCTCCCCAGGGCACCTTTTTGCTACCGGGTAATGCCATTCGGTTTGAAAAATGCAGGTGCCACTTATCAGAGGGCCATGCATCGCATATTCAAACCGATCCTCGGGACATTGGTGGAATGCTACGTGGATGACCTTGTAGTCAAATCATATCAGCGCCAGGACCATGCTCAAAGACCTTGAGAAAGTGTTCGGTTTCCTCCGTTCCCATCACCTGAAGATGAACCCACTGAAGTGTGCCTTCGGGGTCACCTCCGGGAAGTTTCTGGGCTTTGTTGTCAGATACCGAGGTATCGAGATCGACCCGGAGAAGATCAAGGCCATCAGCCAAATGCCTCCCCCGAGCAACATTCGGGAGCTTCGAGGCTTGCAAGGCCACTTAGCCTATATACGCCGATTCATTGCGAACCTGGCCGGCAAGTGTAAGCCCTTTTCTCGGCTCATGAAGAAAGGCGCCGCCTACGAATGGGATGAGGAGTGTCGGATCGCCTTCGAGGAAATCAAGCAGTACCTGCTCCAACCTCCGGTCTTGATGCCACCCGTCTCTGGAAAGCCGCTGGTCCTTTATGTGACCGCCCTGGAGAGACCCCTCGGCGCGCTGCTCTCCCAGAAGAATAACGAGGGCACTGAGAACAGTCTCTACTATCTCAGTCGCATGCTTCTCGATACGGAAGTCAGATATTCCCTTATCGAAAAGAGCTGCCTTGCGCTCGTCTTCGCCGTGCAGAAGTTGCGACACTACCTGCAACACCACGAGGTGCAATTGATCTCTCGGGTGGATCCGCTGAAGTACATCCTGAACCGCCCCATGCTGACCGGCCGGCTAGCACGGTGGGCGGTGATTCTCCAGCAGTTTGACATCAGGTTTGTGCCTCAAAAGGCCGTCAAGGGACAGGCATTGGCAGACTTTTTAGCTGCCCATCCAACCTCCGCGGATCAATCCCTGGACCTGGATTTTCCCGACGAGACGATCCTCTCGGTCGATCACGCTGTCCCGTGTTGGCAAATGCATTTCGACGGCGCCTCCCGGAGCCCCACTGGAAGAAGGATCAATGACCCCAAGCTCAACAGAGTGGGTCTGGGTATTGTTTTCATTACCCCGACGCAAGCCGTCCTGCCGTACTCCTTCCTGTTGTCAGAAGGTTGTACGAACAACGAGGCAGAGTACCAAGCTCTCATCACCGGCCTCGAGTTGGCCCTTGAGATCCATGTACCCCATCTACATGTGAAGGGAGATTCTGAGCTGGTGATCAAACAGGTTAATGGCGACTACGTCGTCAGGAAGCCAGAGCTTGCACCGTTGCTGGAGTACACCCTCCTCCTAATGGCCCAGTTCTCTCCTCGGCCAGAGGTTACCCATGTCCCGCGGTCGCAGAACGGCCAAGCGGACGCCCTAGCTGGCTTAGCCGCATCGCTCGCAGAACCCGAGCAAGATGATCTGGTCATACACGTGGCCCACCGTAGAGTCATTGCTCCCGTCACCCAAGAGGACCGTGATAACCTACGGGTAAGTAATCTCACGGCCGGACCCTCCGTACCAGGAGTCCCGGGTTCGTCAGACGCAGTGGTTGAAACGACCCCCGATTGGAGAGCACCTTTTGTCGATTATCTCCAAAATGGCCAGCTCCCGGACAACCGGGTCGAGCGCGAGCGAATCCGACGCCGCGCACTTCAATTTACCCTCCAGAGCGGCCCCAGTCTTGAGCAGACCCTCTATAAACGGAGTTTTGATGGTGTCCTCCTCCGTTGCATCCAAGGAGCAGAGATACCTCAAGTTATGCAAGAGGTTCACGTCGGTTCCTGTGGCGCCCATCAAGCTGGGCCGAAGCTGTCCCATCAAATCCGGAGGCTAGGGTACTTCTGGCCCTCCATGATCCACGATTGTATTGGATACGCCAAGAGATGCCACGCGTGCCAAGTGCACGCCAACTTCTTGCATCGGCCGCCAGAACCCCTCCACCCCACCAAGTACTCTTGGCCATTTGCGGTATGGGGACTCGATGTAGTGGGACCGTACCTGCCGGCAACAGCCCGCCAGTGTAGGTTCATCCTGACTGCTACAGACTTCTTCTCCAAGTGGGCAGAAGCAGTTCCGCTCAAAGAGGTCAAGGCCCGTTCCGTCGTCGACTTTGTGAGCTCCAACATCATCCACCGGTTTGGGGTCCCTCACGCCGTCCTCACTGACAACGGCACCAACTTCCGAGCAGCTGAATTGAAGAAATTGTACGCTAAGTACGACATCCGGTCAAACCATACCTCCCGCTACCACGCACAGGCGAATGGACAGATCGAGGCATTCAACAAGACCCTCTCTAACATTCTGCAGAAGATGGTTGGTCAGAACAAGAAGAGTTGTCCGGACAAGCTCCCCAACGCCCTTTGGGCTTACCGGACGACGACTCGCAACTCTACCCAGGTGACCCCATATTCCCTGGTGTATGGAGCTGAGGCCGTCCTACCCATTGAGATCCAGCTGCCGTCGCTACGCACGGCAGTTTATGATCACCAGACATCAGATGAGGTAGCCGAGATCCGTCTAGCTGAGTTAGAGGCACTGTACGAGAACCGGCTTCGTGCCCTGCACAATCTGGAAAGGCATCAGGACAAGATGGCAAGAGCTTTTGACAAGAAGGTTCGTCTCCGCTCTTTTCTACAGGGTGACCTGGTGCTGGCCCTGCGAGCGCCAATGATTCCCGGTAGGAAACCGCCCAAGTTAGAACCCAAATGGGAAGGGCCTTATATCATCCATAAGGTTTACCCCAATGGAGCATACTCCTTGGTGACCACAGATGGAGAGCGTGTAACCCCCCCCCCCCACCAATGCCAGATTCCTCAAGCGATACTTCGCCTAGGGCAAAACTGGTCCTGCATGACCCTAAACTGCGAGAGGGTCCTGCATGACATTAAACTGCATTGGTCCTGCATGACCCTAAACTGCGAGAGGGTCCTGCATGACATTAAACTGCATTGGTCCAGCATGACCCTAAACTGCGAGAGGGTCCTGCATGACATTAAACTGCATTGGTCCTGCACGACCCTAAACTGCGACTTGGTCCCGCATGACCTTAAACTGTATCTCCGTCCTCATTGCAAGACGTTAAACTGCAAGTCAGTCAGTTCTTCCTGACCGAGGCTCAGCCTCAGGCCCCTCGGCCTCTTTGGGCCCCTGGCCCCGTCTCCACCGAGGTCTGGCCCCAGGCCCCCCTCATGTCTCCCCGACTCACCCTCTTACGGGATTGTACGGTACAGCGTAGGACTACGTTCTCACGTTGGGATCATGTACCATGCCGCACACATCCCCGAACGAGATGCCCCTCGTCCCGCATGACGTTAAACTGCATGTCAAGAACTACGTACGGCTTGATTCTCATCCTTATGAGATACGTAGGAACGCTCGGACGCCTTGTCTCGAGCCCAGCCCCAAGCTTCTCTCTTCCACTATTCCCCCTGGGAATGGTCTCCTTGGAGGATCTTTGTGTAGCAGGGCGTCGGCCTTCTTGGCCCCGCTCATGCAACACCACTCACGCAAAGATTGTAAAGGTCGCACCATGCGCCCACTCCCGTTCTTCTACCCTCCCACGTCCTCACCGCATGACGCTAAACTGTATGGCCTTCAAGAACTACGTATGGCTTGATTCTCATCCTTATGAGATACGTAGGAACGCCCGGACATTTCGTCCGTTGGCCCAGCCCAAAAGCCAAAATCTTCCCCTCGGGTCAAGACACGACAGGGTGCACATTTTTGCCCCGACCCACGTCGAGCAAGCCTCGACCCGGCTGCACATTCCCCCCTGGAGGTGTTTGCCCCCTCCGTGGATGGATTCACACCCGGAGGGGCCCCCAAGAACGGCCTGGATACAAAGCCCAAGGGCTCTCCTACCGATACGGGCCAACGCCCCCGAGGGTTTCTCAAGCAACAAATCGAAACAAGTCCCGCGTTGCGAATTTGGTCAGCGGTCGACGCTCATTTGTTGCCCCCATGCGGGTCACCGTAGGAACGCTGCGTTTCGAATATGGTCAACAGTGATTCATTCTGCCCCATCCTGAGGTGACAAACTTCCCCAGGTGGTGCTAGTGATCGGACCCACAGCCCAGGATTCCTCACCCGGAGCGTACGGTGTGGTGTAGGACTACGTCCTCATTCACGTCGGGATCATGTACCATGTCGTACGACTCCCCTTCCGAGGCTCAGCCCCAGGCCCCTCGGCCTTTCCAGGCCGCGGCCCAGGACCTATCTTATAGGATTGTACGGCATGGCATAGGGCTATGTCCTCAAGACGGTTTTTCGCCATACTGTACACCTTGCTTAGGGATACGTTATTCCCCTCCTCGTCCGGTATGACGTTAAACTACATTTCAAGAACTACGTATGGCTTGATTCCCATCCTGATGGGATACGTAGGACCACCTGGATGTCCAAGATCCGGGTCCAGCCCCATTCCTCGGGAATCCTCATCCCATCTTGGCCCCCTGGCCTATCCTTCCTCCATGAGGGGATCATATGGTGCGGTGTGGAATTATGTCCTCATTCACGACGATCTCGTGATGACCACGCCATGCTCCCACCCCCTGCTGATTTGTTTCGTCGATCCCTCTTTTTTCGGCGGTTCTCCAATGTGCTTAAGAGTACTCTGGTTCATTACCTGGAATGCCGAGCTTTACTCGGACACGTCCGCACCCGCTTTCCAGGCTTTGCATATCCCCGCATCAAGGATTTCACCATCTTTCACACCCGGAGGGACCCCCAAGAACGGCCTGGATACAAAGCCCAAGGGCTCTCCTACCGATACGGGCCAACGCCCCCCAGGGTTTCGGACGACAAATCGATAAAATCCCGCGTTGCGAATATGGTCAGCGGTCGATGCTCGTTTGTTGCTCCCACCTCAGGCTAACGCGATACAGACGCTGTGTTTCCTTCATGGATAACAGTTTTCCTCTGTCGTCACGCCAACCCATTAAGCCCAAATGCCGGGTACACAATTCACACCCTTCATCACTTCATCGTGTCCAAGTAGAATTTCGGGACTCTTGGTACTTTCCCCCCGTGCACGTCTGCGCGTTTGAGGAACAAGCTATATCAAAGGTGTCCTTCGGAACTCTCTGCTGACTCCCCTTTAATGGATGCCCCAAGTATTGCAATGAGGATCCCCCCTTGTTTCCCACACCGAGTTTATCTCACGTGGGCTTAGGGATTGGGTTGACCTCCGTGCTTTCTCGGGAGTTGTCACCACCCACGGTCCGAGCTCTAAGACCATAAACTAAGACTCTCATCTGGAACTACGTTCAAGACCCCTTGTCTTTGGACCCGGCTTGAGTTCAGCGAATTTACCTCTCTAATCCTGCCTTCAGGACCCTGATCACAGGACCGCGTGGCGCAGTGTAGGACTACGTCCTCATTCACGTCAAGTACGCAACAACTGCACCACGCACGCCCCCATTCTGAGGTTCAGTCCTCCTATCCCCTGTCCTGCATGACATTAAAAGGCACCCTTTCAGAACTACGTGTGGCTTGATTCCCATCCTAATGGGATACGTAGGACCACCTGAATGTCTAAGATTCGGGTCTAGCCCCACCTCGGGGAGATCTCCTGATTTCCCAGTCACCTAGGCCACTTGGTCCATCCCTCTCCAGCAGGGGCGTGCGTAGGTATGATACAAGGTTGTGGGCATCATGCTCCCCCTTCCCCTGGGAATCTGCCATCTCTCGATCACCCTCACGGTTGAGTCCCTTGGCTCCCTGTAGTGGTTCACCCATGTGTTGAGAGTACTCTGGTCTAGGACCAAGAGTGTCAGATTCAACTTGGTCAAGTTCCTTCCACTTTTCAAGCTTCGTGTTCCCCTCTATTCGGACTTCCATCATCTTTCACACCCGGAGGGACCCCCAAGAACGGCCTGGATACAATTCCCAAGGGCTCTCCTACCGATATGGGCCAACGCCCTCCAGGGTTTCGGACAACAAATCGATAAAATCCCGCGTTGCGAATATGGTCAGCGGTCGATGCTCGTTTTGTTAGTCCTCATTTCAGGCTAATGCGACAGGATGCTGTGTTGCGAACATGGTCAGCAGTAATCCTCTGTCGTCACGCCAGCCCCCTCAGTACTTGAATGTTGGTTGCATGATTCACATCATTTTCCACCCCATCATGTTCAGGTGGAATCTCGACACTTTTGGCGCTATCCCTCAGTGCACCTTTGCATGTTAGGGGGACAAAGCTGCAATCTGGCGCCCTTTGGGGCTCCCATGGTCCGAGCTCTAAGACCATAAACTAAGACCCATTCGGGACTACGTTCAAATTCCCATCCTCATGGGACACGTAGGACCGCCCAGACGCCCTGTCTCCGGGTAAAACCCATTCAGGAAGCCAGTCTCTCTCCATGTTTCCCCTCTGTATAGGCCCCTCGGCCTGAGGTTTCACCCTCCAAATGGCGTACAATCTGATGTGGGATCATGTCTCCGTCAATTGTGTTTTATAACACTACGCACATTTCCCGCCTAGCATCGTCTCTGCTACGTCTGCGCTGCATGACGATAAAATGCATGCTTGGTCCTATCATACGACCCTAAACTGTGACATTATCGTCCTGGTCGCACGACGAAAAACGGCACCACATTGTGGTGACCTCGCTGTAGAGGACATCACGTTGGGTACTGGCCACGCGCCATGCCTTTTGTCAACGCCCATCACGGCTTGATTCTTGTGGCGACATCACGACCTACAGTTCTAGGCCTGTCGCTTCACAAAAAAAAAACCATTCACCTCAAAGAACAAACAAGATACATCAAATTCCGCTTCTTTTAGTGCAAGGGCCACGTCCGCACTTCCCCTTTCCCCTGGCACTGGTACCTTACCCTGCCACCTTCAAGAACTACGTATGGCTTGATTCTCATCCTTATGAGATACGTAGGAGCGCCCGGGTATTTCCCCGCGGGCCCAGCCTAACCCTGGTGTTCGGTCCCTCGACTCGAGCTCATTCATGTCAGGTAGTGATGTTATGCGTCCCCTGATCCCTTTTTCCAATCCATGGTCCGAATTCTATGACCATAAACTAAGATTTCCCCAAGGGAAAGGAATATGTTCCCTCTCTCTAATACGTTTCGTTGACGTATTCAGATGTGTTTTGACAAAAAGCCCGAAGCATGGGATTTTCACAGGGACATTCCCCTCATCCCATGACCAAGCTTCGTGAGCTCACTATTTGGATCCTCATCCTCTTCCACATCCAAAAGGACCCTCGGACGATGTGGATACTAAGCTTAAGGGCTCTCCATGAATGCTGGACCTAAGGGCCCTACAATCGTTTCGGGCCAACGTCCCTGCGGATGTTCGACAACATTTGTGACACGGTCCCGTGTTTCGAACATGGTCAACGGTCGACCCTCATTTGTTTGTCCCCATTTCAGGCTAACGCGATAGGATGCTGTGTTGCGAATATGGTCAGCAGTAGTCCTCCATCGCCACGCCGTCACCATCGTGATCCGAATCTCGAGCGTCATGATTCACACATTTCCACTCCCTCATGTTCAAGTGGAACTCCACCATACTCGGCTCTTTCTCTTCGCGCATCTAGATGCGCTGAATGATCGTGTTAGTGTCATTGGGCCGGTAGTCACCGAGCATCCCTTTGCCCCAACCTGCCCCTCTCTGCGTCGGGAAATTCCCACCACTACTACTTGTTTCCCACACCGAGCACGACTCACGTGGGCTTAGTAGTTTTGGCCGGATGTGTACCAACACAGTTAGGCCGCTCCTCGTCCAGTACGACGTTAAACTGCGCTTCCAGAACTACGTGCGGCTTGATTCCCATCATCACGTGGGATACGTAGAGACTCCCAGGCATTTCGCCTAGGGTTCAGCCCCAGGAATCACAAAATCCTGTTCCTCCTCATTTCCAGCCCTCTGGCCTGACCCCTCGGGGAGAACTATGTAGCTACAATTTTACCCTGAACAAGTTCAGGATGCCCCAAGATCCCATTGGGAAGCGATAGATCCCCTCGCCAGAGAGGCCCTGTCCCAAGAAGGAATGATCCGTGATCAGGTCGATGCGCCCATCTGGCGTGCTCCCTCCGCGGTGGTGCAACTACCAAGCGCCCCTGGTGTCGCCCCGATCGTGCATAAGAGCACGTTGGAGAAACGGGATGCAACAAGGCAATTCAATAGTGGAAATTGTGCGTACTACGGAACTCAAAACAAAGGAGAAAGAAAGAGTTGGAGCACAACAGTGTTAATAAAAGCTTTTTTTTTTCGAGTTCGCTACAATACTCGGGGGTTGACTTCCCCCATGGACGGGTTGACTCCGTCAAAAGAGCGTTGCAGCTCCGCCACCCGTTGACTTGCGGCGTCCAGAGCCTGTTGCCGCTGATTTAACTCCCGCTCCTCTTCAGCAGCGGCGGGGCGTAATCCGTCAACCCTGGCCCGGGCTCTTTCCACCTCGGCCTGGACGACAACCATCCTTCCAGAGGTCTGCTCCATATGCTCCTCAGCCTCTGCCAGCTGGGCCTTCAATCTTAAGACCAGCTCAGACTGTGCATCGAGAGTGGCTGAAAGCTCGTTGGCCCGGATCTGCATCTGTTGGACCTCGCCTTCAGCCTCCTGGAGCTTCCTGATGCTGGTCGCCTTCCTCCGCTGCCATCCCACACTCAGCCCACGATCATGCTCCCGGATCTTCTCAGCCATCAGGTCTCGGATAAGCGCGTGAGGGCGTTGGGCATCCACTCCCCCGGCACACAGTTCGCGCAACCATGAGCGGAGCCTATTCATTTCGGCCAGCCATTGCACTTGGGGAGTGTCCCTGATAAAGCGCGTGATCAGCTTCCACGACCGGCGGCGGACTATGCTGCTGTCTTCCTCGTCAGAGGCTGTTTCATCCCAATCTGCGCGGTCAGCGGGCTCGTACACAGGATATGCCTGCAGGAATTCCTCAGCGGGATCCGCATCTGGTGTTGAATCTGGTACGACACCTGACGCCGGCACAGGCACGACAGGACTGGGACTGACCGGTTGATCCTCTTCCCCGGAGTCCACCTCGATGACTTCAGGTATGACCCTGCTGGTGGTCCCGCCAGTGATGGTGTGCGCCGCAGTTGGAGGAGGTGAAGGGACTATCGTCACCATCACCGGCATGCCCCTGGGAGGGACGCCGCCAGACATCCCAACCAGCCTCGCCGCAGCAGCCCACGCCAGTCGGAGAACTGTATGACAGAAAGAGACATAAAAGTTAGTCGACATGGCCCACGTGTGGCAACGAAGAGACCGGTGGAGGAGACTTACGAAGATTGACCTCCGAGCGCTGCTCCCGGACCGGTACCGATGGGACTCCAAGACGAGGCCCCCCGTATACTGTTGGAAGGGCTGGAGAGTCCAGAGGAGCCACCTCAGACCCCCTGGTCCCACCAGATGCAGAACTGGACGCAGCCATAGGCGCGGGTTCTGAAGGTCCCGCATCGTCACCCGCCAAGGAGCGAGAACGAGGCCTACGAACAAGTTCCTCCTGCATGACCCAAACATTGGTAAGAAGGCCGTAGGGATTCAAAAAAAAAGGGGGATTGTAAGAAGAGAAGTTCGGAATGTTACCTCGAGAGCCTCCGCGAAGTCGTCGGATTCTGAGCTTCGGTCTCCGACCTCGCCCTCCTCCAACGGGCTCCCTCCTCCAGCTTCGTCCCCCTGAGAAGAGTCCCCTGATTCCTCCGGCAAGGGGAAGCGCTCCCTCAGATCGGCAGCCGATGGCTGTGGAGGGACCGTCTGGTTCAATAGTACCCTCACCCGGTCTGTCATTGGGCGAGGGGCACCACTGGAGTGGATGTAATCCTCCAGCTCGTTCAAGTATTGCTCCGCCTCCGCCGGAGACACCATGAATCCAGCCCGGACTGGGCCTATGCCCGGCAGTCTCATCCCGAGGCGATTCAGGTGGGCCCACATCTCAGATGGGCTGAGGAATTGCCAGTTGACGTCCCAGACGTCCCAAGCTTCCGGAAAGACAGCATCTTCCGCCATGTCAATGTGACGCAGCCGCTTCCCCGGAGCCTGAGCGGATACCCGACGGAATCCCCTCGGTGGCCGCCCCTCCAGATGACCTTGCTCTCCCGGAACCACCGGATCCGCCACTGCTGCCATACCCTCGGCCGGTGCGGGTCTCTCTGCCATGGCAGCCCCGCTGCCACGGGCGGCCCTAGCTGCCCTCCGACCCCGACCTCGAGATAAAGGAGGCCCACCGTCACCGACCCGGATTGTTGGCTGCTTCAGCATCTCCCCAGGATAAGCGGCCTCCCAGCTAATGGCGTACTCCTTCACTAAGCCGAAGGCGGCGGTGGGTGGAGGTAATGTGATCTGCATCTTTCCATCCTCACGTGTGAACATGAGCCACAGCTGCCTCATCACGCACGGGTGCTCCTCGTGACGCACCTCCCAGTATACCTGCGGGGTCAGCCGCTGGAGGCACCGGAATTGCCTCGCAAAACGGTGTGGGGTGTACGGTTCACAGATCGGCTCACGATCTATCCGAGCCACCAAAACTCCACCTCGGAAGGCCAGGAGGTAAGCCCAATGCTCTTCCGTTCCCCGTCCATCATTAGTAAGTCTTCCCGTCGGCAGTAGAAAGGGATGAAAGTTGAACTCGTCCGCCCTCCACACCCTATTCAGCACCATCGGAACGGCCAGTTTGAATGGGAAGCTCCCAACTGCGTTCAGGATGGAAGGGCGAAAGTCTGATCCCGGCGGCGAAATGGGGTTTGGATACTCGTAAATCCCCCTGATGTGCGCCGTGATCCACCCATACAGGAGGTGGAAGGGCCCGCATATTCTTGGCGGCTTCTTGCCCTCGCTGATACGTCGCAGCATTCTGTATAGCTTGGCGAGCATCGGGATCCCCAGGTTGATCCGCTGCCCCATGGCCAGCATCGACGCCATGATAAACGAGCTGGGCCGTACCCCCATGCTTGTATCTCTCACTGGTAGGATCCACCCACATATGAGAGCCGCGATGAACGCCGCCAGCCTAACTATTGGCTGTTGCTCGGTGCTGACGCTGAAGCCCCAAGTCTTCCATTGGTTGTCCTCCAAAACCCACCAATACGAGTGCCCCTTACCCCGCTGGGCTGCCCTCGGACAAGTTCGAGGCCTTGGAGGGAACTCCCGATTCTCTGGAAAGTTCAGGAAACACTTGAACCACCTCTTGAAGTGGACGTCCCTCACGGCCTCCTTGTCGTCTGCAGGGACAAGCGCCATCAGCGCTGACGCCAGCCGTGGCATTTGCTCAGCATCTCCCCACGCACTGATGACGGGGAGGAACTCGTCGTACATGGCCCCCAAGATCGGGACCCAAGAAACCTGGTGGACATCCCACAGGCTGATGCCCACCTCCCCGTGATGCAGATGAAAAGTGTTCGTCCTGGACGACCATCTACTCAGCAGTTCCGGCATCAGCTGCTTTGGCTGGTAAATGTGGAACTGGGAGGCCCATGCCGCCTCGTACAATCCCACTCTCCTCAGCTCAGCCTCGAACTCCTCGCATGAGGCGCCTACCCAGTAGGCCTCCTACCCAGTAGGCCCAGGCCCAGTCGTCGGTAAAATTGCCGCCCTGGCGCAGGTCCCACTCATCGGACCATCCCTTCTTCGGATCCTGCAGAGCCGCCTTCAGCACGGTGCGGTAGAGAGGAGGGGATGTCTCCGGTTGCAGTGGCCTCCCGTCAATGTCGTTCACATGATTGTAGAGACAATCGGCGGTGACGGGTGTGAAATCCTCCCGTGCGTGACCATCGGCCGCCCTGAACCATTGGTGTTGGCACGGTGTGCTCCTGAACCAACAAGCTGGTTCATCCCTTCCCGCCTCAGGGATGAAGACGTCATCCCTCAGCCCGAAGCCGTACAACGGCAGCTTTTTGCACTGTGGATAATCCTTCTGACCTTCCGACAACAGATCTGTCAGAGAAGTGTGGTCTGAATGGCTGCGGACCATTTCCCCCAAGCCTGGACGGTTGGCCATCTCATCCCGGCGGGCAGCATCTGCGAGCACTCCCAGCACAGCTTCTTGATGGGCCATCTTTAATGTCGACCCTTAGAAAAGTTTTTCCCACTGGATCGCGAAGCTCGGCCGCGAAGCTCGGTCGCGAAGCTCGGCCGCGAAGTCAGATCGCGAAGATCGGCCGCGAGACGAAGCCGCGAAGTCTGGCCAAGGCAGACAGAGGTTCGCTTGGCGCGGACGCGGAGTCGGAGACTCGCGGTTCGCCGCGAAGCTCGATTCACGGAGTGCTGTCGCGGAGTACGCGGAGCTTCGCCAAATCGAGAGCGCACAAAAAGACAAGACGCGTGAAGACAAAAGAGGGCGGACCCCCTATTTATAGGCGATGACCTCGGAGCATCGCGGCGCGCCTCACCCACGCGAAGCATCGCGGCGCGTCCGGATCCGCGGCCCCGATGAGCATCGCGGTCCCCCTTCGCGATGACGCATCGCGAACCACCGACAGTTTTTGGCGATTGTCCCTCAGACTTCGACCCTTCGCCCTCCGCGGCTCCAAGTCTGAGGGGGGACATTTGTTGGCGCCAAAAATATGGCCCGAAAGGAACGAAAAAGGCAGCCGGCGCGCTGCCTCGCGAAGCACAGCCGCGAAGCACAGCCGCGGAGCCCGTCCGCGGAGCCGCGCCGTGAAGCGTCCCGACCTGAGCGGCCCCGCGAAGCTCCGGAGGCAGTAATCCTCCGCGAATCCTTTTGACGTTCGCGAGCCGCCGCGAAGCTCCGGAGGCGGTAATCCTCCGCGAATCCTTTTGACGTTCGCGAGCCCCCGCGAAGCTCCGGAGGCGGTAATCCTCCACGAATCCTTTTGACGTTCGCGAGCCCCCGCGAAGCTCCGGAGGCGGTAATCCTCCGCGAACCGGTTTGACGTTCGCGAGCCGCCGCGAAGCCCAGAAGGCGGCGCGCGAGCCCTGCATCGCGGCGCCCATTCCCTAAAAATACTCGACTCCCCCTGAGTCCCAAAGGACGGACAACCCGACCTTTCGGCTTCTCCTCTCCCGAATCGCGAAGCAAGCTTTGCCCCGGGAATCATGAGCTCCGCGAGGTATTTCTACTTCGCGAGACGACTCTGATTTGTTTCGTCCTGAGCCCCTCTTCCGAGAGGGATGCCCTTCACGAAGCCCAAGGGCGTTCGCAAAGGAAGGGGATTCCCAAGGGAACCCGGGCAGCCGCGGAGCACTTGTGCTTCGCGAAACACCCTACCCATGCTAGTAATCCCTATGCCGAGGCAGGATAACTATGCATCGCGAAGCACATTGCTTGGCAGGACCCTGCTTCGCGAACCACTCCTTCTTCGCGAGGCAGTGCTCCGCGAACACTGTTCCACTTCGCGAAGCACCACCCACTCCCACCTATGCCCCATGCTAAGGCCAAGGCACCCCACTTCGCAAAACACACTCCTCTGCTTAGCGATCCCTCCTCTCGTGCGACCCTCCAGGTTTGCACGATGTGATTTCAAAGTCCCATGGACAACACCTCCCGTAGCGTTGCTTCGCCCAATGCTTCTTCGCATAGGCACGCTAACGGCTATTGCTTCTTCGCATAGCCACGCTAACGTGGACCCCTCGGTGGTTCCTCCCTCGACCCCCCTCTACCATGGCCTTACTGGTACCTTCCCTTCCCCAAGGACCAGAGGGTACCGGTTATGTAAGCCCTAGGGGTGTGGAGTGAACCCACCTCGTCCGAGCTGCAGGACGTTAAACTGCCAAGCACCGCGTCCTCAACACATGACGTTAAACTGTGACCCAACCTCGTCTCCCTCACGAAGGGTCCCCCCCAGCTCGAGCATTCATTACACTGCTCGTCTCCACGGGAATGGAACTCTTCCGCACATGGAATGAGATCCTCCTTGTCGGAGTGGTGTATGTTCGCAGGGGAAGGGTCGCCCCAGAGCGTAAATCCCTAAACTTTGGTACGGATGATTGCACCCGTGCATCTCGGTACTCCCCCACTACCAAGGTCAGTGGGGAACGTGATAGGGAACGAGGCACCTCCCATTGTCGGACCAAGGTCCATCTTTCCCGCGCTTTGTCGCACCATGGGCCTCCATCCTGGAGTAAGTCCCAACACCATGGGCCGCTCAATGCGTAAGCCCCTCTTCGCTTCTCACGGACGCACCCTTCACGACGTGATCGTCAGGTCCTTGCAACCTCTTGTTTCTCACACCGAGCATGACTCACGTGGGCTTAGAGTGAGCACCGACCCTGACAAACCCATTTGAACTACGAGGTCTTTGATCCATGTCAAGGCATGGTACGTAGGAAGCCTCCATGAGGTTCAATCCCACCATCAGTGGACCAAGGTCTACTTTCATTTGAACTACGAGGTCTTTGATCCATGTCAAGGCATGGTACGTAGGAAGCCTCCATGAGGTTCAAGCCCACCATCAGTGGACCAAGGTCTACTTTCTTCTGAACTACGAGGTCTTTGATCCATGTCAAGGCATGGTACGTAGGAAGCCTCCATGAGGTTCAAGCCCACCATCAGTGGACCAAGGTCTACTTTCACGTCGGTTCACCGACACACCCCCCGTCGCCCTTTCACGTCGGGTCTCATCCCGGTCCGGTGGTAAGCCATTGCGACCAAACCCATTTGAACTACGAGGTCTTTGATCCATGTCAAGGCATGGTACGTAGGAAGCCTCCATGAGGTTCAAGCCCACCATCAGTGGACCAAGGTCTACTTTCATTTGAACTACGAGGTCTTTGATCCATGTCAAGGCATGGTACGTAGGAAGCCTCCATGAGGTTCAAGCCCACCATCAGTGGACCAAGGTCTACTTTCTTCTGAACTACGAGGTCTTTGATCCATGTCAAGGCATGGTACGTAGGAAGCCTCCATGAGGTTCAAGCCCACCATCAGTGGACCAAGGTCTACTTTCACGTCGGTTCACCGACACACCCCCCGTCGCCCTTTCACGTCGGGTCTCATCCCGGTCCGGTGGTAAGCCATTGCGACCAAACCCATTTGAACTACGAGGTCTTTGATCCATGTCAAGGCATGGTACGTAGGAAGCCTCCATGAGGTTCAAGCCCACCATCAGTGGACCAAGGTCTACTTTCATCCGAACTACGAGGTCTTTGATCCATGTCAAGGCATGGTACGTAGGAAACCTCCACGAGGTTCAAGCCCACCAATAGTGGACCAAGGTCTGCTTTCACGTCGGTTCACCGGCGAAACCCATTCTGAACTACGAGGTCTTTGATCCATGTCAAGGCATGGTACGTAGGAAGCCTCCACGAGGTTCAAGCCCACCCGTCGTTCATTCACGTCAGGGTTCATTATCGTCCCGCATGACGTTAAACTATATCATTCGAACTACGGGGACTTTGATCCGTGTCAAGGCATGGTACGTAGGAATCCTCCCAGAGGTTCAAGCCCAAGTCTCTTCGGACTAAGGTCCAGCTTCACGTCGGTTTACCGGCACCATCCCGAACTACGCGGACTTTGATTCCCTGCCACGGGGATACGTAGGAAGTCTCTTCAAGACTCAAGCCCAACTTCACTATCGCCCCCCCCCCTGCGATGGTCCCATTTCATTCTCAACCGTCTCTGCTAGACGTTAATCTTGCAACATACCCTGTGTTGAACATGGGAAGCTGAGGAAAACCTCAGATACGTGTCTATGACATGTAATTCCCTGCGCTCGATGTGGGATGCCTCGGGCTTCCACGCCCTCGAGAAGCCTTATGATTGAGGATAACAGACAGACATGCCAGGTACCCCAGCATCCAGACACGCTACTAATGCCTCAAACGTGATTACTCCCCTGACCGAAGGTTGCTGCCCTGACTGGACCCTTTGGAATGTCCCGACAGAAGCAGTGTAATTAACCGGCGTCCATGGAAACATGACACCGGGAAGAGTTTCACGAACTACGTATTAAATCTATAAGGGAGACCCGGACTAGGTGACGAGTTCTGAGGAGGAATCCACAGGAGGAAGAACCGACATCCCATCATCCCGTTTCGATCAAGGAGCAGACGTACCTGAACAAGGAACGAATGCCGCCCGCCTTTGGAAAGCGGGAATGCGGGGCAACAAAGCCGCGCGCCCCCCTCCCCCGCGGACGGATGCGCGCGCGCCCCGGCGAAAGCGTCAGAAACAGGGTTCACTAATCCTATTTCCCAAATTAACTAAACCTTGCCTTTGATAACAACTATAGTGACCCGGCCTTTTCTTACATTACTATTACATCATTTCAAAGATAAAAAAAATACTAGTATTACAAATGGAGGATCCAGAGGTTTAGTTTCTTGGGAAAACTAGGACTACACATAACAAGTACAACATCAAGCATAAAAATTCATTTAATATCTTCTTCTATAGCTTCTTAGTAGCACTTGTCCTCTACATAGTACATGTAGCCACCTAAGGATATACATCAAAAGGGGTGAGCTAAAAGCCCAGTAAGAGGATAGATAAGAACAGTATAGCATGGGGTGAGCATACGCATGACATAGGAAGAAGATCTTGAACATGACAGGAGCATAAAAAATAAACTTGAAATGTGGAAAAGAATAAAAAATGAAACATCATGTCTTAGTGGTTAAATACTACACATACTTGTGAAAAACTCTAGCATCATGTTCACCCATAATTTCACATTTACTCATGAGATTCATCACTTTACCCAATGCATTGGAGCACTATAAAATTTCAGGCGCACCCGTCACATCATAACATTATCATTATCATGCTTGCCACATAGAAAACATATCAACATGTATATAATTAACCCATGGAAAATAATGGGTTTCATCTCATAATAACACATTCATAAGCTTTTGGTTCCTAAAAGAAAGAGGGGACAACATACTTGATATAAGAACCATCAACCTTGAATGAGAGGTAAAAGGTGAGATCTTGAAAGAAGAGTTCTTTTTCGAAAACATTTTGATGGACATAAAAACTAGTGACAAACATGTATATCCCAGAAAAGTAAAGGAAATGATGAAAAAATGATCTTTGATGAGTAAACATATCAAAAATGGAGTGAAGGAGGGAGAACCCGAAGGATGAAAATTGGGTTCGAGATTTCCCCTTACCTTTTACTCGAATGCATCCTTCTCTTTAATTTCCTTTATAATGAAATTATATACATTAATTAGAAAATACAGAACCTTTTTTATATTAATAGGGTTCATTATGGTTTCATTATTTTATATTATGTTCCTTTGGATGACTTATAGAGTTTCAAAACATTGATCGGGGATGTTCATTTTTATGGTTTTCTTGAACGGTCCACTTGTATTCTTAAATTGATGTTTGGGTAGATCATGGGTAAACATCCAGAACTGATATTACATGTAATTAATGATATTACAGAAGTTTTAATAATTTTATAATGAGTTATATTAGATCCATGTGGCCGAATCATTAGATAAGAATTAAATGAAGATTATTTGGGTTAATTTGAGCGGTTTTTGGATCACAACAAACTCATTTTAACTTTTCACTTAGTGGTATGGCCATAGGTTATTTATAGAACTTAAAATAGAACATAATACATATAAAATATTCTGGTTCAACCATAAAAATGGTTTGATGACCAGATTGAAGGTAGAAATGGAAGAAGAGAACACATCGTTTTTGAAGGTGATAAATTATCACCACATGAACAACGTTCTCTTTAATAAAATAGAAGGTAGAGGGAAAGGGTGTGGGTGATATAATATACCATTAGAATCATAATATTACAGTATATGTATAATAATATAGTTAAAAAACAATTTGGATGAAGATAGGTAGGGAGAGATCAAGAAAATAAGTTGAACTTGAAAGGAAATTAAAGGAGAAGAGGGAGAGAAATCACCTTTTGGATCCTCCTCTTGAGAACCTCCTTAAGGGACTTAGCTTGGTATTTTGATGAGACCAGGAGCTCTTGGACATGGGTAAGAGGCTAGGGAAGATGATTGGGCAGAGCTTAGACAATGCTTGAAGCTTCAGAGGTTTGGTTTGGCAAGAGGAGGGGGAGGGCTTATTTATACATGAGGAGGGAGGTGTTTTGGCATAAAATTTTAAATAAAATAATATATCATAAGTTAGACTTGTAATAGTAGTTTTTTGACATCCTAAATCATATATTAATATAATAAAAAAAAATTTAGGCTTTAACTCTTCTTTATAATTCGAATTAATTAATTTATTAAAAGGAAAGTGAAAGAAAGAAAAAGAAACTTTAAGAAATCACCTTTTGACTTTAGGCTTTAGAAAGTTCTTTTTAGGTTTGAGAAATGTGTTTATTGTATTTCAAGGAACAATTTATGAAATTTAATATGTTTTGGCCGAAACTAATGTTCTAGAATGTTTATGTCATCATTACATCATTAATGATGCAATTTAGTGTACATCGATTATGCGAAAATCTGTATTGTTTTTACTATTCACCCGAAAATTGAAGTATTTCAGAATAAACCCAAAACTTTAACCCTACCATTTTCAATATGTAGAATCAAAAAATGATGTCCATGTTTCAAAAATAATTTTCTAAATATTATTAATTTAATATTTAAATAAAATCATAATTTACTTAAAAAACAGTTTTTAAATTTAAAACTGATTTTGCAGTTCTTTCAAAAATTACGTAGGGTCTTATAAAATTATCTAAAAACTATTATAAATTGATTCAATAATTTATGAATATATTTCAGGAAAATAAATATTCATTTAAATTAATTAATAAATTATAATTAATTATTTATGACTTATAAAATACCAAAAACGTTTACTAAGGTCAAATTATCACTTTCTATGATGTCTAAATTTTATTTTATTATTCATAGGTAATGTTACTCTTATTTACTATTCATAAGGGTCATATTACTATTCATAAGGGTAGGTTACTATTCACCAAAAATTGTTTTTGTTTCATTAGACTCCAAAAACTATCTTGAACACAACCGTGTATGTCGGATTTTTAAAATTCAAAATAGAGGGGTGACAAAATTATGTTTAAAGGTCACTTATCACTTAGTAGTTCATTATTTTGTGTTTTTATGACATATATATAAGAAGGGAATTTTCCATTGAAAAAATTTGGGTCGTTACATGAGCAGCAGTGGTCACTGCATCGGGAGATTCCAGTACTATCAAAACCATATCGATGAAGGTTGTCACCCTGATCCCATCTGGTCATTAGACCAAGGGTCCATGCATGATGATATCAATTAAATAGTGGTGTGTTGGTGTGAGCTGGTTTATTCCATCTTGGAGAAACAGATACGTATGACGTACTGTTGTTTTCATGGAGCAGACATTCTGATACCTTACGGGGGTAGGAGGCTCTGGGATCACCTGAGTCCGATTTGTGTAAGAATATGAGGTGATCTTCCGTTATCACATAGACTTGGGAATATGATTCCCCCTTGTACCAGAGACATCAAAATATTACCCCATGTCGGGGTTTTTGGCATCCAACAGATGGATCGTGAAGATGTAGGCATCATCCAAACTTACCTAGGGGTTAGTTACAACTGTGATGGGCTCGACCTCACTAGCCTGAATCTAATTTTTCTTTCTCTTCAAATAGATGAAATCTAGGTATTGGGCTTCAGAAGAGGCGAAAAGAGATGCGTCACCTTGGAGTATGCCTACTCGACCATTGAGGGAGTACCTGAGGCATTGGTGATATAATAAGGGGACCGCTGCGTGCAGGTGCAGCCACAGTCTTCCCATCAATGCATTATACGCGGTGTCTTCGGAGAAAACCATAAACTCAGTACTAGAAACTAGGCCACTGAACTGTGTCTTCAAACAGATCCTACCGACGGGGGTCTGATCTTTCCTGTTGTATCTCCAGATTATTAAATCCGAGAGAATCAGGTCATCTTCAGATAACCCCAGCTTCCACAGTGTCCGTGTCGGGATAAGGTTAATCCCGGAGTTAGTGTCAACAAGACAGCAGCAGACCTCCATGACATTAAATTGGCTGGTGATGTATAGTGGGAGGATGTGCCTTTGTATGGTAGAGCCTTCATTTTCCCCATAGAATGAAATGATGTCCATACATTTTGCATTCTCGACCACTTCAGTATGAAAGGATTCTACAACTTTTACCTCCATCTCAAACTGGAGGGGGAATCTTAAAGCCTCAACGAGGTCCTCACGCATATCTAAACATAGGCTAAGGGCCTCAAGGATGGAAAGACTTGTTGGGATACTAGAAAAGGTTCTTGAGAACCTTATAATTTAATTCCAGGCATGAACTTCTGCTTGCAGGAGGATGCTCTGTGACAGGAGGCATGGCGGTGTAACAGTCCGAGATTTTATGAAAAATATTCTTTTTAATTTTATTAATGTCATGTGTTATACGCTACACCAAAAGGAGCTTGCACAATACACATCCTTGACTTGCCTTGCATTACACGCAATCACGACCTTCCTCGATAGCGTGTGTAGTACGCAATACCGAGTTTCACTAAACAACGATATGCTATTAAAATATTATTAAAACTAGCCGCTATGAATAGTAATAACCACTTTTTAACATTTTAGAAATCTTAGCTCTCAAAATGGACTTCATTTTTTGATTCGGAGTATCGAATTTAGCCTAAGGTGAAATTTTGGTACTTTTCGGATAACTTTCATATTCTGATGAATAGTGAAAATTACTAAATTATAATTAAAAAAAACTTTTTTAATTGAAATAATTAATAGTGATAAATTATTAATTTGAGTGGTTTTAAAGTTTATTTAGAATATATTTTTACAATTTAATACAATGTTGGTCATTGGATGTAATTTCACATTTAAACCAGACATAAACAAGTGTTAATCTTTTGATAGTTATTATCTCTTAAAAACACGGTATTTGTTGTGACAGCGGAAATTAATTATAAAATTAATTAATGAAACTTATATGTTGGGAATTTTGTAAAATAGAAATCATTTTTTAATTCGGAATATCAATTATAGCTTAGGGTGAAATTTTGGCATTTTTCTGAAAAACTTCAATTTTTGATGAATAGTGAAACTACTAAGTGGTAGTTAAAAAACTAATTTTTTCATAAATCTTAATTTTACCTCTTTTGTGATTGAAATTTCAAAAATCCAAGAGATACTGTTGATGTCAGTAAGTAAAATGTGGTTCAATGAGATGAAAATAATTTTTGGTGAATAGTAACTTTTTTCTTTTTTTTACCACGGTTAAAAGTAAATAGGGTAATTAAGGGTAAAAATGATATTATTATTACCCTAACACATGTCTTAATTATATTGGATAAGTTTAATTCGACCAAATAAAACCTTAGGAATAAAATATGACCATTTAGGCCCACTTGGATTAGATTAGGACATTTATTATTAATTTATTTAAAGAAGGGTTAAAATAGTTAAAAAAAACATTTAATAACTAAATCATTTTTAATATGGGGTTATACACAAGAGAAATTCAAATATAAATATTAATTATAAATATAAAACGATTTCCTACATAATGGTATTTTATTTGTAATTTTTAGACATTAAATAAGTTAATTTATTTATGACACAAAGATGATGCAGTAATTATCTTATTAATGAAATATTGACATAATTGATGTTATAAATACCTAAATAAATATAATTTGAGACTTTTTATGAATTCCACTAATTTTATAGGTTACTATGACATGTTAGTATTGATTTAATTACCTTTTTTCGAACTAATAATCCTGTTATGATTTTCAAAAAAATCAATTACTAAATAGTGTCAAAATTGACATAAAATAGTTTTTAAAACAAATATTATATTATTAATTGTTATTTTTTTCCTAAAAATCTAAGGTTCGGCTAAATGACTTAGATACGGTTATATATATTAATAAATCACAACTTGGGGGTCGCTTGGATGTATATGGTAAGTTTATTAACTATATAATATTAAAATACAAAGTGACATGGTAAATGTCAATCTAATTAACTAAGAGTTAAAACTATAAGATAAGGTTAGTATAATAACCTAAACTTGTCTAAATTCTATTTTATGAGAGTATTTCGACCCATCCCCACCTTAGATTCGAAATAAATCAATTTTGAGCTATTTAAAACCGAATTTGGATTTATAATAAATTAATATTTTTAGTTATTCCAAAGGTGCCCCTCTCCTCCCTTATAAAAGGGCACCCCCTCCCTCTCTTCCTCACATCACTTTGAGCCTTCAATCTCGGCCAACCCCTAAACAATTCCCTTCTCCACTTCCCTAGAAACATCCTAGAGGTTCTGGTATTCCTCAAAGACCAATTTTAGTGCCCTAAAAGGAGGTCTCAAAGAGGCGCTTCAAAGAAGAGGTAATGTCCGTTACCGATTCTTTCATCTCTATTTCTTCTTCCACTTCTTCTTCTTTAGTTGTTTCATCATGAAGTAATAACATCAGTATCACTCATATACTGATATGTTATTATAAGTATGAAACAACCCTATTTCACCATCTATCCATCCTACGGAAAAAGAAATCACCGTGCGTGCATACGTACGGAATATCGTCTCCACGCCGTGGTGTAATCGATTTTCCACCACCACCTTAATTGGATGGGTATAATGGTGTAATGAGTAACTATATATGATTATTATAAAGTGATATTGATACTGAAATAGTATAAATACACTTCAACACAATTCCACGACCATGAGAACGATATCATCGCTCGTGTGTACGTACGGACTACCGTCTCCACGACGCGATGACAATCATTATTCATGTTAACCATTCCAGAATGATTATAAAGTATATATAATGAATAATAATGGAATATATGACATGTTAAATCTACTAAATTTATGTATATATATATATATATATCATCTACTTACTTCCATTCAAGACAATAAGGAAAGGAAAACAGCGTTCATGCATACGTATGGACTACCGTCTCCATGAACGGTGTGTTTCATTTCATTTATCTATCTATTATATATATATATATACTGAATATATATGATATATAAATCATATTTTATATTCTGGAAGTAAGTAAATCATGATATAAGTAATAATAATGTCAAGAACAACAAGTCCAAACACCTACGACAGATGAAACGATTTTATCCAAAACGCTTCTTTAACATGGAATTTACAAAAGAACAACTAATATAATAAGTGAACCATATATGATATCATAACAATTAATATGATTCTTTAATAAGTCAATAAAATTATTTAAATCATTATACAGGAGGTTCGGACACTTACAAAGCAAGTCAGACCTAAGGTAAGGGAAATATCACAATCTCATTTTTATCTGAGATTGTTTATACTTTGGTATTTACTGGGGTGTATTTTATCATCCACGTCAATGTTTCCTCAATATGTAATATTATTTCCATCCACCTACAATTGTTTAAATCCAATTTTATCCTTCGGTGAGTTTTTAGTAAAAGATATGAAAGGAATCTTTTGTCGTTTTTCATACGATGTACTTTTTGACTTTTCCGACAAAAGTACGAGAAGAATGTTTTTTTAACATATACGACATGAAAGGATTTTTACAGTTTTATAAATCCATATTTTCATAAAGCTTCCTCAAAAAGATTTCATGACTATTTTCAAGAAAATCCTTTTCTTTTTAAAATTCATGACATTTTGTGAAAAGAAAATGATTTTTAAAGAAGAAAGGATATTTTCCTCAAGAATTCATTTCAAATGTTTTATCAAAACCATTTTCCATCTAAAATGAAATTATTTCATATGTGTATGTTTTAAGTATAATGTCTCTTTTATTTACATGGTTTAACTTTTCTTATTATGAAATGATATCTATTTCTTTTATATGGATTATGTTATGATGGGATGATGTTTATGAAACCCATTTTATTTATTGGGTTATTATGAATGATGTATGTTTATTTTGTGGCAAAAGTAAGAATTATTTCATTATGAGATGGGTGGGATCTATATCTCACTCCAATTCATTGGGTAAAGATTTTATATCTCATGAGATAGACATGGCTGGAACAGTAGGTTATACCGGTTCAGGTGAAACAGGACTGAAATGAGGAGTGAACTCGATTCAGAATGGGACTTTGTCCACCATGATAGTCTTAGCAGCAATGCCTTGGCTAATATGGAAATCATGACATGTGATGAATGGTTGCCACAATTACATGTTTTATTCCCATGCTATTTTATCATTCTTAATGTTTCTTTATGATATATGCCTTACGTACTTCGAAGATTCATGTCTTTGCTCAAGATTTTGATGTTTAGAATTTATGTTCAAGTTTTTGCATTCAAATTTTTATGGATTGTTTTATGTTCTCTATGTTTACCCTTAATGGGAATTTGATCTCACCCCTTTTATGTTTTCCTTTCCCTAGGATGTAAAGAAAGGTCTTAGATAAGAAAAATAAAAATGGAAGATCTTTATTGGGAGATGTTGAAGATCTTTCACCACGATTAGAGGATTCTATTACGAGTTTCCAAAGACACTAAACTATTACGGTCCTTGTGTGTGTGTTTTTGTTATATACTAAGTATTCCACAAAAGTAATGTAAAATCCATGTGCGTTAAGCTTTGGGTCTCTATAGTTGGTATCAGAGGAAAGTTTTAGTCAACCTTTGGAAACTAGGATGCGAAAATGTTAGTGAGATCCCTAGAGATATTTCTAAGGTATGTCTAGGGATGTCCCTAAGGTTAAGTATACGTATAGGTTATAGTACTAGAATTACGCTAACGATCATAGAATTAAACCTAAGATGTTAGATATTGAAGTTACTCCCCCATTATTATGTTGTTTTCCCTAGCATGATTTTTGCCTCTCACACTATTATTTTTGGGTTTTAGACGATGGCTGGAACCCGAAGGAACCGTGTTGATCAATGAAATTGACAATGCAATTATTGTCCTCCTGAACAAACAAATGTTATGGGTGATAGAGTGCAAAATATTATTGCTATACTTACACAAGCTATGAATCATTCTGGACTTCCAAATGAGCAGAGAATGGAACAATATTCTATTTAGTCCTTCATGAGGCAACGACCACCTTCTTTCAGTGGGTCTTCTGATCTACTTGTTGCTGAACAATGGATCAGTACTACTGAAACGATATTTTCAGTTCTTCAATGTTCTGAACATGATAAAGTCATCTTAGCAGTATATCGTTTGGAAGGTGAAGCTGATCAATGGTGGAATCTTATCAATAATACGAGGCAAAGAGATGAAATTGATTCAATGGAATGGGACGAGTTCAAGAACTTATTTTTCAATAAGTACTTTCCTTGTATTCTTCGAAAAAAGATGGAGAAGGAGTTTCTTGAACTAAGGAAAAAGGATGATGAATCCGTTGGTATATACGAAGCGAATTTTACAAGGCTTGCAACGTATGCATCTGGATTTATCATCCAACCTGAACGTAAAGTTGATCGATTTTTCAGTGGCTTAAAACCATGTCTTCAAAGGGCATTAGCTATAAAAGACTTCAGTAGCTATGAAGAAATTGTGTGTTGTGCTGTCAAGGTAGAAATGGAAGTTGGTGTTACGTATCCATCTCATGGTTTTGACAAGAAACGAAAGATGGAGTTCAAGAAGAAATCTCAGAATAATGGTGAAAAGAAGATGAATGTTTCCTTATGCACAAAGTGTGGAAAGAAGCATGGTGGAGATTGTCTTAAAGGGACTAGAAAATGTTTTAAGTTTGTAAAAGAAGGTCATCGAGAAGCAGAGTTTTGAAGTAATGGAAAAAGGGTTTCTAATGATGTGAATAATGCAAACACTGTAGAGAACGCACCACCAACACTTCAATGCTTCAAGTGCAAGGAAATGGGGCATTATGCTAATAAATGCCCTAATCCAAGGGTTAGTGATGATCGACATGAGCAACCTCTTAAGGCAAAGGACAAAGGGAAGTCACATGCGATCACTATTGGCAATGTTGAATATGACAACGATGTGGTGGAATGATTAAGTGTTTATGTAATGGGATTCCAAAATAATGTTGTATCATGGAGTATTGGAATATTTATGTATTGGTCTAATGTGGTATTCAAAGTGATTGAGATATTTTTGGAAATAAGATGATATGCGCATAATGAAGGGAAAATGAGAAAATGAAATGTTTAACAATATTCATGAGCTCATGATTGGTATAAGGACTAAGTGATATCATGGTTTGAGTGTATATAATTTTGAGGATTTTGGTATGTGGAAAGTGTTAACTTTTAACTGCATTCATGTTTTCACTAAGGTTCAATGGGTATTCAAGAGAATACATGATTAAGGCCTTTAAATGTTTGGAATGTGACCAACAAGACATATCTTATGATATATGGGGATCAAAGATGGTATTAAATCTCTGGTAATCGTTTTCACTATATTATGACAATGGACTGCAGTATTATGGATAAGCCTAAAGACTAGAATGGATTATGTTGGGCATAAATTAGTATTGTTTAAGAATAGAAGTTATTTTTTTGATATTATTGATGGGATGTTATAGTAATGTAGTTTTAGAAAAAGTACAACCTGCAGAACGGGCGACAGCCCATCACGTCGGACAAGGCTGTGGGAATCGAACCCACAACCGAAGTGCGACTGGCCTTTATCGCCTACCACTGGCCTACAGGAAGTCCCTGTTTAGTAGAAACTTGTTTTATTTTATTAAGCAGTATGATATATGAAGTATAAGTCTATTTTAAGAACCATTTATGATTAATCTCACTATAGATGGACTTATGAATTTTTTGATAACTTTCCTAACCTTTTGTTTGAGAGATATGAAATGAACCATCATTCTATCACATGATCTGGTAACACATCACGAATAACAAATTCAACTTCATTTCATTAAGGGATAAAGTGGAAATTGTTTAATTAACGAACAATAGTGAGATTGTACCAAAATCATGTAAGTATTTCTTTTAATTCATCAACTTTAGGGAAATGATCTTGAAAACCAAAAATGTTTTCCTAGTGCCCTTATATCCGATCAATCAGATGGTACCTTATATCATCACTAATCTATGGATCAGTGATTACTGGCTTTTTCATAGCCATGTTCTCTACCACTCTCCATCAGAACATGATGGTTAGATTTCTCTTCCATATCCATATTTTCACCTATGTGGAAACCTAGTGATTAGTTTATTTGGGTAACCATTACGTTTCATACTTTTGTTTTTAAAGATTGGTTTTGGTATTTCTTTTTACGATGTGGGTTTCTATGAATAGTAAACGATTTATAACCCAGACGAAATTTGAGGGCGAAATTCATTTTAAGGGGGTAGAATGTAACAGTCCGAGATTTTATGAAAAATATTCTTTTTAATTTTATTAATGTCATTTGTTGTACGCTACACCAAAAGGAGCTTGCACAAAACACATCCTTGAATTTCCTTGCATTACACGCAATCACGACCTTCCTCGATAGCGTGTGTAGTACGCAATACCGAGTTTCACTAAACAACGATATGCTATTAAAATATTATTAAAACTAGCCGTTATGAATAGTAATAACCACTTTTTAAAATTTTAGAAATTTTATCTCTCAAAATGGACTTCATTTTTGGATTCGGAGTATCGAATTTAGCCTAAGGTGAAATTTTGGTACTTTTCGGATAACTTTCATATTCTGATGAATAGTGAAAATTACTAAATTATAATTAAAAACAACTTTTTTAATCGAAATAATTAATAGTGATAAATTATTAATTTGAGTGGTTTTAAAGTATATTTATAATATATTTTTACAATTTAATACAATTTTGTTCATTGGATGTAATTTCACATTTAAACCAGACATAAACAAGTGTTAATCTTTTGATAGTTATTATCTCTTAAAAACACGCTATTTGTTGTGACAGCGGAAATTAATTATAAAATTAATTAATGCAACTTATATGTTGGTAATTTTGTAAAATAGAAATCATTTTGGAATTCGTAATATCAATTATAGCTTAGGGTGAAATTTTGGCATTTTTCTGAAAAACTTCAATTTTTGATGAATAGTGAAACTACTAAGTGGTAGTTAAAAAACTAATTTTTTCATAAATCTTAATTTTACCGCTTCTGTGATTGGAATTTCAAAAATCCGAGAGACATGGTTGATGTCAGTAAGTAAAATGTGGTTCAATGAGATGAAAATAATTTTGGTGAATAGTAACTTTTAACTTTTTTTTACCACGGTTAAAAGTAAATTGGGTAATTAAGGGTAAAAATGATATTATTATTACCCTAACACATGTCTTAATTCTATTGGATAAGTGTAATTCTACCAAAAACAACCTTAGGAATAAAATATGACCATTTAGGCCCACTTGGATTAGATTAGGACATTTATTATTAATTTATTTAAAGAAGGGTTAAAATAGTTAAAATAAACATTTAATAACTAAATCATTTTTAATATGGGGGTATACATAAGATAAATTCGAAAATAAATATTCATTAGAAATATAAAAATATTTCCTACATAATGATATTTTATTTGTAATTTTTAGACATTAAATAAGTTATTTTATTTATGACACAAAGATGATGCAGTAATTATCTTATTAATGAAATATTGACATAATTGATGTTATAAATACCTAAATAAATATAATTGGAGACTTTTTATGAATTCCACTAATTTTCTAGGATACTATGACATGTTATTATTGATTTAATTAACTTTGTTCGAACTAATAATCCTGTTATGAGTTTCAAAAAAATCAATTACTAAATAGTGTCAAAATTGACATAAAATAGTTTTTAAAACAAATATTATATTATTAATTGTTCTTTTATTCCTAAAAATCTAAGGTTCGACCAAATGACTTAGATAAGCTTATATATATTAATAAATCACAACTTGGGGGTCTCTTGGATATATATGGTAAGTTTACTAACTATATAATATTAAAATACAAAGTGACATGGTAAATGTCAATCTAATTAACTAAGAGTTAAAACTAAAAGATAAGGTTAGTATAACAACATAAACTTGTCTAAATTCTATTGGATGAGAGGCTTGCGACCCATCCCCACCTTAGCTTTGAAATAAATCAATTTGGAGCTATTTAAAACCGAATTTGGCTTTATAAAAAATTAATAGTTTTTGTTATTCCAAAGGTGCCCCTCTCCTCCCTTATAAAAGGGTACCCCCTCCCTCTCTTCCTCACACCACTTTGAGCCTTCAATCTCGGCCAACCCCTGAAAAATTCCCTTATACACTTCCCTAGAAACATCCTAGAGGTTCTGGTCTTCCTCAGAGACCAATTTTAGTGCCCTAAAAGGAGGTCTCAAAGAGGCGCTTCAAAGAAGAGGTAATGCCTGTTACCGATTCTTTCATCTTTATTTCTTCTTCCACTTCTTCTTCTTTAGTTGTTTCATCATGAAGTAATAACATCAGTATCACTCATATACGGATATGTTATTATATGTATGAAACAGCCCTATTTCACCATCTATCCATCCTACGGAAAAAGAAATCACCGCGCGTGCGTACGTACGGAATACCGTCTCCACGCCGTGGTGTAATCTATTTTCCGCCACCACCTTAATTGGATGGGTATAATGGTGTAATGAGTAACTATATATGATTATTATAAAGTGATATTGATACTTAAATATTATACATACACTTCAACACAATTCCACGACCATGGGAATGATATCATCGCTCGTGCGTACGTACGGACTACCGTCTCCACGACGCGATGAGATTCATTATCCATGTTAACCATTCCAGAATGATTATAAAGTATATATAATGAATAATAATGGAATATATGACATGGTAAATCTACTGGATTTATGTGTGTATATATATATATATATATATATATATATTTTTCATCTACTTACTTCCATTCAAGACAATAAGGAAAGGAAAACAGTGTTCATGCGTACGTACGGACTACCGTCTCCATGAACGGTGTGTTTCATTTCATTTATCTATCTATTATATATATATATATACTGAATATATATGATATATAAATCATATTTTATATTCTGTAAGTAAGTAAATCATGATATAAGTAATAATAATGTCAATAACAACAAGTCCAAACACCTACGATAAATGAAACGATTTTATCCAAAACGCTTCTTTAACATGGAATTTACAAAAGAATGGGTAATATAATAAGTGAACCATATATTATATCATAAAAATGAATATGATTCTATAATAAGTCAATAAAATTATTTAAATCATTATACAGGAGGTTCAGACACTTACAAAGCAAGTCGGACCTACGGTAAGGGAAATATCACAATCTAATTTTTATCGGAGATTGTTTATACTTTGGTATTTACTGGGGTTTATTTTATCATCCACATCTATGTTTCCTCAATATGTAATATTATTTACATCCACCTACAATTGTTTAAATCCAATTTTATCCTTCGGTGAGTTTTTAGTAAATGATATGAAAGGAATCTTTTGTCGTTTTTCATACGAGGTATTTTTTGACTTTTCCGACAAAAGTACGAGAAGAATGTTTTTTTAACATATACGGCATGAAAGGATTTTTACAGTTTTATAAAGCCATATTTTCACAAATCTTCCTCAAAAATATTTCATGAATATTTTCACGAAAATCCTTTTCTTTTAAAAATTCCTGACATTTTGTGAAAGGAAAATGATTTTTAAAGAAGAAAGGATATTTTCCTCAAGAATTCATTTCAAGTGTTTTATCAAAACCATTTTCCATCTAAAATGAAATTATTTCATATGTGTATGTTTTAAGTATACTGTCTCTTTTATTTACATGGTTTCACTTTTCTTATTATGAAATGATATCCATTTCTTTTATATGGATTATGTTATGATGGGATGATGTTTATGAAACCCATTTTATTTATTGGGTTATTATGAATGATGTATGTTTATTTTGTGGCACAAGTAAGAATGATTTCATTATGAGATGGGTGGGACCTATATCTCCCTCCAATGCATTGGGTAAAGATTTTATATCTCATGAGATACACATGGCTGGAACGGTAGGTTATACCGGTTCAGGTGAAACAGGACTGAAACGAAGAGTGAACTCGATTCAGAATGGGACTTTGTCCACCAAGATGGTCTTGGCAGCAATGCTTTGGCTACTATAGAAATCATGACATGTGCTGAATGGTTGCCACAATTACATGTTTTATTCCCATGCTATTTTATCATTCTTAATGTTTCTTTATGATATATGCCTTATGTACTTCGAAGATTCATGTCTTTGCTCAAGATTTTGATGTTTAGAATTTATGTTCATGTTTTTGCATTCAAGTTTTTATGGATTGTTTTATGTTCTCTATGTTTACCCTTACTGGGCATTTGAGCTTACCCCTTTTATGTTTTCCTTTCCCCAGGATGTAAAGAAAGGTCTTAGATAAGAAAAATAAAAAGGGAAGATCTTTATTGGGAGATGTTGAAGATCTTTCACCACGATTAGAGGATTCTATTCCGAGATTCCAAAGACACTAAACTATTACGGTCCTTGTGTGTGTGTTTTTGTTATGTACTAAGTATTCAGCAAAAGTAATGTAAAGTCCATGTACGTTAAGCTTTGGGTCTCTACAGGCAGGCCCTGCAGGCAGGGTCGGAAAATGACTGGTGTTGGGAATATCCCACTTCTCACTAGTCGAATCCCACATAGAAGCTATCGTATGAGGGTCGGATGACTAATACCAGCCTATACTTGGGTGAGGCTGGTCGCGGCATGGTCGAAGTTGCTCTGCCTAATCCAGCAACACGAATGGTGGTGTAGGTGGGCCAGATGACACCAGACGAAGAGGCTATGTGGGCTGAGATCTGTGTTGGGCCTATTGTCCAGTCTCAGTGGAATGCACCACCTAGTTAGAGGTGCCAACTGTTGTTCCTTGATGACCCATATGGCCACGGCTCCACCGACGTTGGCATTGGCAGAGGACATTGGGGAGGTTCTTCTGGTGCTCCCCGCCGTAGGGAGTCATATAGGGATTTACCAACTCCACTGTATTAACTGAAGCATACCCTTGACTATCACATGAAGAGTCGTCCATCACAGGGTGGATTTTTGGAGGAATCCCCATATTTGGAGTCATGAACTCACTGAGAGTGCGGTATGATTGAGGCATTGGGAGGGATCATTGCTTTCCCTTGTGCCTCTAATGCTTGATCTTCTAGGAAGAGACCGGCTGAGATGATGATACAGAAGTAGCGGTTGTATCTTCTGAAGGCTCAGGCTGATTTAGGCATGCACGAATGATACCATATGCATGATCAGCCATTTATTGACCCATCCAGTCGTCATACTTCTAGGACTCATGGTTAAAAACCTACTGATACTCCCCCTCATCTTCGCTGTAGCTCTCTAGCCTTACAACGACGCATGCCACTTGTATCAGAGCCAGGACCAACCTAAATATGTTGTTATCAACCTGGTCCTAAAGAAATTCTTTGAACACATATCACTGCTTGAGGGTGTGCCCCAGGATCCGATGATAGGAGAAATAGTTGGGGTGATCAGTGAGGTTAGACTCTTCTGGCCTTCTACACTCAGGAAAATGAACACTCCCTTATTCCAAGGCACTTCGAATATAACTGGGGACTTGATTCTCATTGAACGAGTAGATCCAGATTCATCTGTCAGGGAAGGGGGTCTTGGATCTCGGCCCTAACGAGGAGCCAAAAGGTCCTGTCAAGGAGGCGGAGCCTGGTTGCCCGCCTAAGAAGTGGCAGCGCATTTCGTGGGATCACCTACTAGTTCTAAGGAATATAATACTTGGATGGAGGTTGTGCATGTGGTGGCGGGCCTCTGTGAGGCTAGGGAGGTGGCCCCATTGGTAATAATTCCAGCTATCTGGGGGCCTCTATTTTGGCCACCACGGCAGGCTCGGCTCTGACAGCCCTTCTCATGGGAATTGTGGGAGGCAACGGACATGTCTGGTTGGTCTGTTGCAGGGATTCTTCCCAGCACTGGGCCTTATCAGAAAAGTCTCAAAATCCCCCAGGTTATTTTTGGGTTATCAGAGAGGGAACCAACTCTATCTTGAAATTTCCTACACACAACTTTAGTAATTTCTCCTAAGTCAGTGGCATGTCAAAGAAAAATTTTATCCCTTTCCACTATATGATAATGTCCAAGACACACTCAGTAGGCCTTTTTGGCACTTGAAGAGGTTTGCGATGCTCATTTTTTGCGCGTTGGACCCGAAATGGTAGAGTAATTTCCGGTGAAGGTCCTCCCAGCTGGTTACCAATCCGACAGGAAGCTGGTTGTACCAGAAAAATGCAGGCCCCTCCAATGTCTAAACAAAACAATGGAGCTTGGTAGCCTCCTACTACACTAGATTCCCTAACATGGGCCCACAACTTGAGTTAAAGTGGCTCAGGTGCTTCTTCGGGTCCCCCGTCTTGTTAAAAAGGGAGAAGGTGAGATTCCTGAAACCCGGAGGTGCCGGCATAGCATCCACCCATGCTGGGAATGGATTTCCATCGGGTGGGATTTCCATCACGTGGGATTTCCACCTATCATGTTTCCAATGCCTCAAGGTGGGAAATGCATGCCTCCATTTGATCATCTGGGTGGGGGTCTCGGCCCTGACGGGGATTCCTAACCATGATAATGTTGGCGGGTTATTCAACACGGTGAGAAGGCCCAGTGGCTCATGGAGCGGCTGGAAGCATGACCCTCAGGGCTGCTGGGGGAGCCCGAGCAGGGTCCCCTGGATTGTTGTGCCATTTGGAAGGGTCTGGAAAGACATATTTTGACCTCTTGTTATAAGTTCCAACCTCAACCCTGTCTGTAGGGTCAGGATGGTTAGGGTCACCTAGAGGATGCTCGCCGAGGGGTAGTTGTTCCTGCCCCTACTGCCCTGGCCTAGAGTCACCGTAGTTCGTTTGTCACGCTACATTGTGTTCAACCAATAGGTTATCGACCAACTTCTTCTACTTGGAAAGTTGTTGGAGCAATGGGGCCTTCATAGGGTCTTCCTTCGTCTTTTGAACTGAGTTGTATGGGTAGGAGTTCTTGGAATCTCTAACGTGCTCTTTACCCTTACCGGAATTCAGGATGAGTACTATTGCCTCAGTGGGTGTAGGGAGACCTAGTAGGTTCCTCTACTGGTGAGTAACCCTCTCCTATGGGTCCAATAGTGGTGGCAAACCCTCGAAGGGTAATTCCCCATCAAGATGCTCCAACTCATCTTCCTTGTCCACTATGTCGTCCATGTTGATTGTGACCCTTTCGGGGGACATTTCCTCAATATCGACTACAAGATAGGTTGCCACCAGATCAGACTGAAGGGGAGGGCAATATACTTCCCCTAGCCATAGATTTGTTCATGGGGGGAAGCCTCCTTGATGATCTTGTATAGTATAATGAAACTCTAAACGCATTTCTTTTGGGGGACCGTATGGCGGCCTGGTGACTCGGGGCACTGGGCCACAGGGAGCATAGCCAGATCGATGAGACAGCATTGCTCACCAATGTCTTCAAAATGCACTTGGCTCCTAGGATAAACCACTTTTTGATGAAGAAGGAAAAAGTGTGTTGCCCATAGGGTTCAGCAGAAACATTCAACCGCCTATGGGGTGAGGGATTTTGGTTTGCCAAAATTTGGCACTGCCACAGGCCAGAACATCTCAGGGAAGTGTTCCTCTATGAGGATGTTCCATAAGCTCCTAGACTTAGATTCAGGGTCTATCCCTTAATTTTCCCATTCATAAACTTGGGGTGGATTAGGAAATAGTAGTGGTACTGAGGTAGACCGCTAGGACAGCAGGTCGGCTGGTGGAGATTACAGCGAGTGGGCTGACTGGCAGCCAAATCTCAAGCTATCCTCTGAAGAGTGTAGCGACCCAGCCGCTACGTCACGATAATATATGCTAAGGGCCTAAATTCCTGGCTCAGGGGCTAGGGATACTTGACATAGGTCGTGAATCTTCTCTCCTTCCACCGGTCCTCAGAATAGTTCTATGTGTTCTCTTATCGAGGTAGAGAGTGATTCTGGTGACGATAGTGGTGATTGCACGACTATAACATGTGTGGTTGCATGATTTTCATCCTCCTAGATATACCTAAAGAGGTAGGTATGAATCCAATTTACCTCACATTCCGGGAGTACTACGCTGATGTGCCTCGTTCTTGCCCCAACCCTTGACTTGGATGAGTGAGAGGAAGGTTCTGGTGCTGAGTCGTACTCTGCTTCAAAGTCTGAGAAGTGGACTGGTTTGATCTCTGTCTGGACCTTCCCAGAATTCTTCTTATGTCATCGATGTCCTACCTTCTTTCCACTGGTTGGCTCATTGAGACTGGGCTGATTTCTAACACGAGGTCCTTCGGCTACACTGGTGCTGAGGCGGAGAGGGTTTCCACCTGATTAAGCTGGGGTACGAGGAGCACCAGGACAAATTTCAAAGGGGACAGGGGGAGGACCTCGATGGACAGAGCTGGAGTGGGAAAGACCTCTGCTAGAACTAGCATGAGCATGAGGAATACCTTCATGTTTATTTCCCCTAGTGACCTCAGTAAGAGGAGGCTCCTTGTACCAGTTTAGATGAACACTGGTAGGACCTCTATGCTAGGTGCCAGTGAGGCGAGGCTGGCCTTCACCCCTCTGGTTTCCGAGGAAAGTTGGACCTTCACCAGCTACAAAGAGGACAATGGTAGGATCCCCATGGTGAAGAGAGACCGAATGTGCAATGTCACTACACCGGTGGTCAGAAAAGGAAGAATGACTCCATACCCAGTGTAATGGGCATGGTAGAGGCTTCCGTACCATGTGTCACCACAGTGGGGAAGACCCTCATTTGTATTGAGGGAGGCACGGGGTGGACCTCCATACCGAGCCTTGAAGTGGGGAAGGCCCGCGCTCTCTATGGTAGTGGTATGGGGAGGACATCCATACTGGATGGCATCACAACAAGTTAGTTCACGGCGACCACTGCTTGTTCCGGGGACCAAGAAAGTCAGCCCAGCCTACCCAAGGGGTGGTTGGGGCCTCGATCCTGGTTGGGCGTATAAGTTTCCCTTCTCAGTGTATTTAGGGAACTGATGATATGCATCGGTGCTGTCTTGGGCCACAATAGCCATCGATGTTGATGCTCCATGGAAGGAGTCCTCTGCTTGTGCCCGACGCTTGAATCGTGTCCGATGAACCAGAGTCGGTGGTGTAGGTATGTGGCTTACCTTCTCCTCATCGAGCAAGAACGGGCGGCGGTGCTGACACTATAATGCCCCGACCCCAGCTACCCAGAGTCGGTGCATTATTACATAACATTGGAATGATCACAAGAAAGATCAAATCTCGAAAGACCGATTGGTTTAGTAGCCTTGGAAACACTAGATATATTCATAAGTTTTACATTACATCATAAAATGAAAAACTACTACAACAACATAATGTTTCCACAGTCCACACTAAAATCCCCTCATAATATCCCTGCAGGTCATTCATAACTTACATCTTCACTTCCTGGGAAAAATAAAACATAGAAAAGGGGTGAGCTCAAATGCCCAGTAAGGATAACAATATAGCGGAAACTTTCATCAATAAGAATAAACATTTAAGGCAATGTATAACTAAAACAAAAGCCTTTTAAATATGAACTTTCAACATGGTATGGCATAAATAAAATGAAATAATGCCATTTAATTATTCACATGGATATTCTACTAATCGAATAATCACATGCAAAAATCAATAACCACTTTCATAATGTTGGAATGCATAATGCTAAACGTTAATTTCTTTGTCTAGGCCTCATCCCAAGACCTAGGGGTTACTTCTAACCGGAACCCAAACCGGAGTGCCTCTAATAACCGGACACCAACCCGGAGTGCCTCTAATAACCGGACACCAACCCGGAGTGCCTCTAATAACCGGACACCAACCCGGAGTGCCTCTAATAACCGGACACCAACCCGGAGTGCCTCTAATAACCGGACACCAACCCGGAGTGCCTCTAATAACCGGACACCAACCCGGAGGGCATACTTTTACCAGTCCCTAACCTGGAGGGCTTACTTTAACCAGTCCCCAACCTGGAGGGCTTACTTTTACCGGTCCCCAACCCAGAACATACTTGTTTAGCACATTCATCTGAAGAAAAGTTTGAAATATAACATAAACATTCGGATTAAAACTAGCATACGAAATGTCAATAGTTTCACCATAAACTATGAATGGTATAAAATAGCACATCCACAGTCAAACATATCACAAAACCTTCAATACAATATAGAAGTTTTGTATCATAATAAATCAACTTCAAATAATCTTAAAATCCATCAAAGGATGTTGACATAAATGAAATCAAAATTCTTTTTAAAGAAGTATCTCCTTTTATTTTGAAATCATTTAAGATGCATATAAAATAAAACATTTTCATTGAAAATATTCTTATAAGCTTGTATGGAAAGTTTTAACGACTTTATAACTGTGGAAAATAACCACACCCGCCGTATAAGTTAAAAAAAACATTCTTACCTCAATTCCGTCGAAAAGGTTAAAAAGGACCTTGTTTTGAAAACGACGGAAAGATTCCTTTATAAACCTCTTATAAAAAGTCAAACAAGGGTATAAATGACCTTAACCCATATTCTTGTAAATAGTAAAAATGTTTTGAAATACATTTCGAAGAAACATGGATGTGGATGATAAAGAGATTCCAGTAGATTATTACGTATAAACAACCTCGAATAATGAAGAGATTTTGAAATAACCCTTACCTTGTACTTTTCCTTGGTTGGGGTAGGTTAACCTCCTTTAATCTAGGTAACTCACTTTGGTTGGAACCAAAGGACTTCTTGAAATGCTTTCTGCCTAAGGGGAAGCTTCAAGGAGGAGGATAGGGATGTGGGGAGCTTAGTTTGGCAGAGTTTGGACGAGCCAAGTGGCTTAAGAGGTGTGCAAAAATGAGAAGGAGGAGTGCCCTTTTATAAGAGGGGTGAGGGGCACCTTTGGAAAAGCTAGAAATATTAATTTATAATAAATTCATATTCGGTTTTCAAAGGCTCCAAAGTTGACTATTCAAAGGTTAAGGTGGGGATAGGTCGAAAACCACTCAACCAATAGAATTTAGACAGGTTTGGGTACTTATATTAACCTTATCTTTAAGTATTAACTCTAAGTTAATTAGTTTCACTTTTACAATGTCTCTTTGTATTTTTATATTATATGGTTAATAAACTTACCATATACATCCAAGCGACCCCCAAGTGGTCCATTAATGATTAACCTATCATGATATAAGTCTCTTGGCCGAACCTTAGATTTTTAGGAATTTAATATCAATTAATAATATAATATTTGTTTTAAGAACTCTTTTATGTCAATTTTGACACTATTCATTAGTTGATTTTTGTGAAACTCATAACAGATTGATTTCTTCAAACAAAGTCAATTAAATCAATCCTAATATATCATATTATCCTATAAAATTAGTTTAATTCATTAAAAGTTTCATATTATATTTATTTGGGTATTTATAATATCACTTATTTTAATTTTTCACTATTATATTAATTACTTCATCATCATTGTGTCATTAATAATTTAACTTATTTGATGTATAAAAATTATAAATAAAATATCATCATGTAGGAAATCTTTTTATCTTTCTAATGAATATTTATAATCGAAAATACAGCATGTATAACCCTATGTAAAAATTGTTCTTTTAAAAGATGTAAGCTTATGCCATTTTTGTATTCATTTTAACTTAATTAAAATAAAGTGTCATTATCACTCACAAGTGGATCCATGGGGTCCCAAAATAGACCCAAAGATGCCCATGGTCGACCATGTATCAACCAATAGGGTTAAGACACGTTTTAGGGTAATTTAGTATTATTATAATATTATTTTTTTTTACCCTTATTTACCGGATTTACCCTTAACCGTGGTAAATAAAATATTTACCGCAGTAATTATTCAAAATGTCTAAAAATAAAAGTTACCTATTTACACAATTTGAACATCCTGATTCCAAATATGGAATCCATTTTTCTAAATTCAAAACACAGAAGTGGCAGAAATTAATTTAAAATTAATTCCCGCTGTCAAAACAAAAAGCGTGTTTTTAAGAGATAATAACTATCAAAAGATTGACACTTGTTTATGTTCGGTTTAATTGTAAAATTATGTCCAATGACCAACATTATATTAAGTGGTAAAAATATATTCTAAATATACTTTAAAACCACTCAAATTAATAATTTATCACTATTAATTATTTTGATTAAAAAAGTTGTTTTTAATTAAAATTTAGTAATTTTCACTATTCATCAAAATATTAAAGTTATCCGAAAAGTACCAAAATTTCACCTTAGGCTAAATTTGATATTCCGAATCCAAAAATGAAGTCCATTTTTAAAAATAAAATATATATAATGTCAAAAATTAGGTATTACTATTCATAACGGCAAGTTTGATCGGTTGTGGCACGTGTTAAAACACGAAGTTGCGTACAACACACGCTACTGTTTTATTCAAAGGAAAGCGTACCGTGGAAGCTTGGGATGTTTCATTTTAAATTTTTTTTTTGATGTCCCCATTTAGTCAAAAAGTTTAAAATATTGTATTTAAAAAGGTTTCACTATTAAATGTTGATAAAAGTGCAATACTGAAAATGAATCTGTTCTTGCATTATGACTAAGAAACTCATAATGTGGATTCTAAAATTATAAGGATTATATAAAGTTTAAAATTTAGTTAATATTATTCATGACCTCTTTTAATGGCCTTTTTTTGTAAGTCAAGGTGTGATTGAACTCGGTGTTGCGTGTAGTACAAGTTATTGAATTATTTTGAAGAAATAACACATTATGAATTCTTGGGGTGTTACATTCTCCCCTCCTTCAATAAATTGCGTCCTCGCAATTTGAAATTGTTCTTAGAAAATAAAAGGTTGAAAATAGAAAATATATTTGTGTGAAAACCCACATCGGAAATTGGGTTACTAAAATTTAGTCTTAATATGAGGAAAAGAGAAATGAAAGGGTCACCACCAAATTATGATCTCGATTAGGAGAACATTGGTGGAAATTAGAGACATATAATTGGAGGAAAAACGTAAATATTTATAGGTAGTGATTGAGGTCATCAATCACAAACAAGTATAAAATTGAGGTCCTTAAACTCATCAATTTATGATGATTTGAAATACCATTGGTTCAACAAAACATAGAATATTGGGATGACACATTTTTGACGTTTCAAAATATCTTAGTTGAAATCCCACATCGAAAAATGAATTAATGAGGCCTCTGTTTAAAATAAAGAGTGGAAAGTATGAAGATTACCGAAAATAACACATACTAGGGTTCCATGTAGGTAAATATGGATATGGAGGAGAAATCTAACCATCAATTATCTGATGGAGAGTGGTAGAGAACATGGCTATGAAAGGGCCAACAATCCCAAAGCCATAAATTAGTGATGATTTAAGGTACCATCTAGGACAACATTTTTGTTCTAAGTTCCTTTTCTTAACGTTGTGGAATTTATTTATTAGATTGGCTAAGATCATAAGGAGGTATACATACTTTATAATTAGAGTTTTATCCTTTAATAAATTCCTACCACAAACTCATCTTTCACTCTAAAAGATAATAGAATGTAATATTTTTTTTTCTATTTATACTATTCGTACAGGGTTCCAAAATAAATGAATTTATAATTCATCTACAATGTCTTTTAATAAAAACTACATTATTTAATCTAGGACATCTCGTGGGCCAGTGGTAGGTGATACACCCTTGTCGCCCTTCGGTTGCGGGTTCATGTCTCACAGCCTTGCCGGACGCGACGGGTTGCCGCCCGACCTCCGGGTTGTCCTTTTATGGTAATCCAAAATAATCCAAACTAGAACTATCCAAAATACTTCTGTCCAAACTCACAGTCCAACATTTATAAGGAAGTTAAACATAATATAGATCCTTTTTACCCCGTAATAGCATATGAATACCTTCATCTTGTATTCTTTTAATAAACTGAAACATCTTGAATTACCATATTCCTTATTGATTACATTCATGCTCCCCTATTCCATATAGAATGCTGGATATACTTCATCAATCCAAAAATGTTTTAAACCCCAACAATGATGGAATATACAAATCATTAATCATTTCCAAGGTAGTCAAGAATATCCAATATAATTTTTCCAAAATAATCATGTATTATTCGAAAATCACTACATCGGTATCAGAACTATATTATGGTTTATCATTCTCTCAACCATATATTTTCCAAAAATTTATCCTGCTATTGAGTCACTTTTCTTTGTTCCACACAATCTCAAGTCCTTAATGAAATAGTACTGCAGTACAATCCTTATATACTCCATAATTATTATAACAAGTACATTGTTGATACAACACTCAATTGACATAATCAACATAAGAACTCTAATCATTCTTCTTCATCTGTGGTAGTATCATAACTTGATTATTATCCAATAGCATCATTTGCGGCATAGTCTGATGACTGGGGCATAGGTTCGAGTAGTGTCCAAACTCCTTGCAAATGAAGCATTGTACATTTGAAACCATTTTATCACCCTTGCAGTCATGTACTTTGTGCCCTTTTCCTCCACACTTATAACAAACTCCCATTCCTTTCAGGCAAGTTCCAGGGTGTTTCTTCCCACAGTTACCACATATGGGAAAATTCTTCTTTTCCCTCTTCCCTTTATCCATTTTTCTCTCTTCCATCCTTTTCTTCTCTTGCTTCCCTTCAAAGCCATAGGACTCAGTAAACTCTTTACTTATCTTATCAACACATGATATTATTTCTTCATATGATGATAATACATGGGAGACTATTTCTCTTATAAATTCTAGCTTAAGACCATGAAAGATATGATCCTTCCTTCTCTTTGGATCATGTACATTGTTAGAGTTCTAATTCCTTCTACTGGGCGCCATTTCTAAAAAATGGCATACACTAGATCAGTTTATGAATCAAAATACATAATCCCATACTTATAAAACACTTAACATAAATTGAACTATTTAGGGATATAATCCATAATCATAAAAATGCCTCCTTTGAGGAAGTATATACTCATAAACCCTTCATAATGATTTGTAAAGAAAATGAGAGTTATCCTAAGCATATCCCCCGGGAGTGTCGTAACCAAGAGTGCAGCAAGGCCCGTTGTCGTGCACCAGTTCCCGTTCGAGTCTAGCTCAAAGCGGTGTTTTCGGGTTTTACCCCTAGGTACATCTGTGCCAGAGCCGCCTCTACCTGCTCGTATCCAGACAGGGATGTATTGCTCGGAAAACTCACAAAATCTCTACAATACCAAAATTCTAGGAAGTTCTTCTATACTAATCCTCAACGTTTATCTTAGGTCTACGTGCTCTAATCAGAGTTTATCTAAATCTAGCTTCCAAGGTTTGTACTAAACTTCCTCTGATACCAACTGTAATGCCCCGACCCCAGCTACCCAGAGTCGGTGCATTATTACATAACATTGGCATGATCACAAGAAAGATCAAATCTCGAAAGACCGATTGGTTTAGTAGCCTTGGAAACACTAGATATATTCATAAGTTTTACATTACATCATAAAATGAAAAACTACTACAACAACATAATGTTTCCACAATCCACACTAAAATCCCCTCATAATATCCCTGCAGGTCATTCATAACTTACATCTTCACTTCCTGGGAAAAATAAAACATAGAAAAGGGGTGAGCTCAAATGCCCAGTAAGGATAACAATATAGCGGAAACTTTCATCAATAAGAATAAACATTTAAGGCAATGTATAACTAAAACAAAAGCCTTTTAAATATGAACTTTCAACATGGTATGGCATAAATAAAATGAAATAATGCCATTTAATTATTCACATGGATATTCTACTAATCGAATAATCACATGCAAAAATCAATAACCACTTTCATAATGTTGGAATGCATAATGCTAAACGTTAATTTCTTTGTCTAGGCCTCATCCCAAGACCTAGGGGTTACTTCTAACCGGAACCCAAACCGGAGTGCCTCTAATAACCGGACACCAACCCGGAGTGCCTCTAATAACCGGACACCAACCCGGAGTGCCTCTAATAACCGGACACCAACCCGGAGTGCCTCTAATAACCGGACACCAACCCGGAGTGCCTCTAATAACCGGACACCAACCCGGAGTGCCTCTAATAACCGGACACCAACCCGGAGGGCATACTTTTACCAGTCCCTAACCTGGAGGGCTTACTTTAACCAGTCCCCAACCTGGAGGGCTTACTTTTACCGGTCCCCAACCCGGAACATACTTGTTTAGCACATTCATCTGAAGAAAAGTTTGAAATATAACATAAACATTCGGATTAAAACTAGCATACGAAATGTCAATAGTTTCACCATAAACTATGAATGGTATAAAATAGCACATCCACAGTCAAACATATCACAAAACCTTCAATACAATATAGAAGTTTTGTATCATAATAAATCAACTTCAAATAATCTTAAAATCCATCAAAGGATGTTGACATAAATGAAATCAAAATTCTTTTTAAAGAAGTATCTCCTTTTATTTTGAAATCATTTAAGATGCATATAAAATAAAACATTTTCATTGAAAATATTCTTATAAGCTTGTATGGAAAGTTTTAACGACTTTATAACGGTGGAAAATAACCGCACCCGCCGTATAAGTTAAAAAAAACATTCTTACCTCAATTCCGTCGAAAAGGTTAAAAAGGACCTTGTTTTGAAAACGACGGAAAGATTCCTTTATAAACCTCTTATAAAAAGTCAAACAAGGGTATAAATGACCTTAACCCATATTCTTGTAAATAGTAAAAATGTTTTGAAATACATTTCGAAGAAACATGGATGTGGATGATAAAGAGATTCCAGTAGATTATTACGTATAAACAACCTCTAATAATGAAGAGATTGTGAAATAACCCTTACCTTGTACTTTTCCTTGGTTGGGGTAGGTTAACCTCCTTTAATCTAGGTAACTCACTTTGGTTGGAACCAAAGGACTTCTTGAAATGCTTTCTGCCTAAGGGGAAGCTTCAAGGAGGAGGAGAGGGATGTGGGGAGCTTAGTTTGGCAGAGTTTGGACGAGCCAAGTGGCTTAAGAGGTGTGCAGAAATGAGAAGGAGGAGTGCCCTTTTATAAGAGGGGTGAGGGGCACCTTTGGAAAAGCTAGAAATATTAATTTATAATAAATTCATATTCGGTTTTCAAAGGCTCAAAAGTTGACTATTCAAAGTTTAAGGTGGGGATAGGTCGAAAACCACTCAACCAATAGAATTTAGACAGGTTTGGGTACTTATATTAACCTTATCTTTAAGTATTAACTCTAAGTTAATTAGTTTCACTTTTACAATGTCTCTTTGTATTTTTATATTATATGGTTAATAAACTTACCATATACATCCAAGCGACCCCCAAGTGGTCCATTAATGATTAACCTATCATGATATAAGTCTCTTGGCCGAACCTTAGATTTTTAGGAATTTAATATCAATTAATAATATAATATTTGTTTTAAGAACTCTTTTATGTCAATTTTGACACAATTCATTAGTTGATTTTTGTGAAACTCATAACAGATTGATTTCTTCAAACAAAGTCAATTAAATCAATCCTAATATATCATATTATCCTATAAAATTAGTTTAATTCATTAAAAGTTTCATATTATATTTATTTGGGTATTTATAATATCACTTATTTTAATTTTTCACTATTATATTAATTACTGCATCATCATTGTGTCATTAATAATTTAACTTATTTGATGTATAAAAATTATAAATAAAATATCCTCATGTAGGAAATCTTTTTATCTTTCTAATGAATATTTATAATCGAAAATACAGCATGTATAACCCTATGTAAAAATTGTTCTTTTAAAAGATGTAAGCTTATGCCATTTTTGTATTCATTTTAACTTAATTAAAATAAAGTGTCATTATCACTCACAAGTGGATCCATGGGGTCCCAAAATAGACCCAAAGATGCCCATGGTCGACCATGTATCAACCAATAGGGTTAAGACACGTTTTAGGGTAATTTAGTATTATTATAATATTATTTTTTTTTACCCTTATTTACCGGATTTACCCTTAACCGTGGTAAATAAAATATTTACCGCAGTAATTATTCAAAATGTCTAAAAATAAAAGTTACCTATTTACAAAATTTGAACATCCTGATTCCAAATATGGAATCCATTTTTCTAAATTCAAAACACATAAGTGGCAGAAATTAATTTAAAATTAATTCCCGCTGTCAAAACAAAAAGCGTGTTTTTAAGAGATAATAACTATCAAAAGATTGACACTTGTTTATGTTCGGTTTAATTGTAAAATTATGTCCAATGACCAACATTATATTAAGTGGTAAAAATATATTCTAAATATACTTTAAAACCACTCAAATTAATAATTTATCACTATTAATTATTTTGATTAAAAAAGTTGTTTTTAATTAAAATTTAGTAATTTTCACTATTCATCAAAATATTAAAGTTATCCGAAAAGTACCAAAATTTCACCTTAGGCTAAATTTGATATTCCGAATCCAAAAATGAAGTCCATTTTTAAAAATAAAATATATATAATGTCAAAAATTAGGTATTACTATTCATAACGGCAAGTTTGATCGGTTGTGGCACGTGTTAAAACACGAAGTTGCGTACAACACACGCTACTGTTTTATTCAAAGGAAAGCGTACCGTGGAAGCTTGGGATGTTTCATTTTAAATTTTTTTTTTGATGTCCCCATTTAGTCAAAAAGTTTAAAATATTGTATTTAAAAAGGTTTCACTATTAAATGTTGATAAAAGTGCAATACTGAAAATGAATCTGTTCTTGCATTATGACTAAGAAACTCATAATGTGGATTCTAAAATTATAAGGATTATATAAAGTTTAAAATTTAGTTAATACTATTCATGGCCTCTTTTAATGGCCTTTTTTTGTAAGTCAAGGTGTGATTGAACTCGGTGTTGCGTGTAGTACAAGTTATTGAATTATTTTGAAGAAATAACACATTATGAATTCTTGGGGTGTTACAGACACGGCCAGGTGGGAGGCCTCGCTGGGATCCCCTGGAATGGGACTCTAACCGGGTTGGGGCCGTATTTCACCTACCTCATCAGTGTAAGGTAGGGAGTTGTCATAGAATTTTAGGGAGAGGCTCCCGAAACGGTTATATGTCGTCGTGGGGATCAGCGGCTCCCTTCATGTCCCTCGGGGCCGGCGTTGGTGATGAGGCGCAGATGGATCCAGATACAGGTGGGCCATATCCTAGGTCGGGATTATTCCCTCCTCGTAACGGTGCATGAGGTCATTGATCACCATTAATTGGATGAACCTGAATGGGGAGATGGTTTATGACCACCCTAGGGAAACAGGTGTATAGGTCGTTGCGGAAGTGGCAGAGTAGCATGGGACAGCCACATTGGCAATACCCTTGCCTCTGCCTCGGTGGGCAGGCGGTGATCGCATTCTGGGTGTAGAAACTTGATTCCTGAGGATCAGGGAGATTAAATCATCAGTTCTAAAAGAAAAACGAATCAACGTCCAATGCCCCTGTACCATTCCATCTTCCATGACCAGTAGGAGGGATCCACATTAACAATGTCACAGAACAAGATGTCAAATGTTCTAATGCCCCAAATTCTGGTGAGTTTTATGCCAGACCTTCTATTTTCCTAGCGGGACCTAGCACCGGATAATTGGATCCAGGGACATGCTAATCCATTGATGCCTCAAATTCTACTAATCTCCATATTGAAGAGAGTACATTCACGTCGGGTTCACCATTTCTGTTTCCGACACTTTCATCAAGGGGCGTGCATCCTTCTATGAGGACACACAACTTTTTACCCACATTCCTGCTTTCTAAAGGTGGGTGGAATCTGCTCCTTGTTTAGGTACATTTTTACCTTGATCGAAATGGGATGATAGTATTTCAGTTCTTCCTTCCTTGGATTCATCCTCTGAACTCGTCACCTAGTCCGGGTCTCCCTTTTAGATTTAAGACATTGTTCATAAAACTCTTCCAGGTGCCATATCTTTATAGACACTAGTTAAATACACTGCTTCTGTCAGGACATTACAAGGGTTTTGGTCAGGGCATCAACCTTCTATCAGGGGATTAGTCATGTTGGACATCACTGGCGTGTCTGGATGCTGGGACATTGGCGCGTCTGGGTTTCTCCCCCTTATTATAGGGCTTCTCGAGGGTGCGGAAGCCCGAGGAATCTAGTGTCTAATGTGAGAAATTATATGCCATAGGCATGTTTCAGAGGTTTTCCTCAGATTCCCATGTTTAACACAAGGTATGACACAAGCTTAACATCCAATAGAGACGGATTGGACAGATCGGAACACTGAATAAAGTGGATCAGATGGGTGCAACCACTGGAGGGAACACTGATGTTGGGACCAACATGTTGTTGATTGCTTGGTTACTATTGAGGAGAATGGGGAATGAGATGGCGTGATTTCACTGGGATGTGGTGTCCTGGAGAAGAATCAGGATGGATGATGGAGTGGTTGAATGAAGTGGATGGTAAATGGGATGGAACCATCATGAGGATGATGATGGTTATGGGATTGAGGCTCAAAGAAGCTTCCTACATATCCTCGTGGTAGGGAATCAAAGTCCATGTAGTTATTCTGACAATGTATTACAGCCAATTGGGGTTTTCAATGGCTTACCACTGGATGGGGTCGCAATGGCTCACTACTGATTGAGGTCACAACAGCTTACCGCTGGATGGGGGTGAACTGATGTGAAGGCAGTCGGGACGACCGGTGGATGGTGGGCATGAACCTCAGAGAGGCTGCCTACATACCATGCCTTGGAAAGGATCAACAACCCCATAGTTCAAGATGGGTTTGCGTCTTACACTCTAAGATTCCCAGGGTGTTGGTGAACTGACGTGAAGGGGGTTAGAGTGACCAATGGGTGGTAGGATTGAACCTTTTGGAGGCTTCCTACGTACCTTACCTTATCAACGATCAAAGACCATGTAGTTCATATGGCAAGGGGCTTACACTCTATGTTTCCCATGGTATATTTCATGGTCGGTGTTTACTCTAATCCCACATGAGCCATGCTTGGTGTGAGAAACAAGAGGCAGCAAAGACTGGATGATCACGTCGTGAAAGGTGCATACGTGGGAAAGGGAGTGTGGCTTACATGTGATCATATCCAAGAGAGGAAACAGGGGCTTATACATAGTTAGCATCCTGAAGAGGTTGGGACTTACTCCAAGATAGAGGTCTGGTGGCAACAAATCCCAGCAGGAGAGGGATTCGGTACGGAAGAGATGAGGAGCATTGTTCCCCATCACACCCTTTGCTGGCCTTGGGCACCAGAAAATAAAGGAGGAGGAGAGGTCCTACATATTACAAGAAATGTTAGGGGATTACACCAAGGTGGTCTCCCTTTCCCCACTTAGAATGCATGGGGGGAAGTCACAGTTTAATGTGATGTGATGAGGATGATGATGCTTGGCATTTTAATTTCATACTACTCGAACAGGATAGGGTTCACTCTGCACCCCTAGTACTTACATAACTGGTACCCTCTGCACCTTGGTGATGGGAATGTCCTGACAATTCCTTGATTGGGGGGTGTCATGGAGCAAACCATTGGGGGGTCCAAATTAGCATGGCTATGAGAAGAAGAAATATCTCTTAGCGTGCCTATGAGGAGAATCATGAGGTGAAGCAACGCAACGGGAAGTGGTGTGTAGGAAACATTGATGTTACTTCATGCAAACCAAGGTTATTTCACGGTAGAGGGAGTTGCAGAGGAAAGGGGTTTATGAGTAGAGGCCTCGTAGATCTCTGTTGCTCCATGGAATGGAAGGGCTTTGTGAAGGTGAGGGCTTCTCAAAGTAAAGTGGACTAGCCTAGGCACAGGGAAAAGGTTCATACAAGAGGTGCTTTGCGAAGTGGATGGGAATTCGTGAAGCAAAGCCTTACGAAGCAGGGGTGCCTCACGAATCATGGTCCTGTGAAGCAATATGCTTTGTGAGTCACATTGACTCTACCTTAGCATTTTAGTCATGAGTTCATGGGGGTGCTTCGCAAAGCATATATGCTCTGTGATAACCTGAGTCCCCTTGAGGATCTCCTTCCTTCGCGAAGGCCTGTGGGATTTGCGAAAGTCATCCCACTTGAAAGTGGGGGAGAAAACAAGGAAAAGGGGAGGCACTTCACGGATCAAAAGTACCTTGAGAAGCTCATGGTTCACTGAGTAGAAAGTGCTTCACGATTTGAGAGCTAAGAATATGAAAGGTCAGATGATCCGTAGATGGGACTTGGGAGAGGCCAGTATTTATAGGCAAGAGGCACCGCGAAGAAGAGCACACTCGGTGCGAAGATGGATTCCACTCTGTGAAGGGCTCGCGAATTTCAAAGGGACTCACAGAGCATCCCCCCTCATGGCTTCATGGGGGGCTTGCGAACTTCAAAGGGGCTTGTGTAGCATCCTGCCTCCTCACTTCATGGTGGGCTTGTGAACTTCAAAGGAGTTCATGGAGCATCCCACCTTTACGATTTGTGGAGGGCCCATGAATGTCAAAGGGGCTCGTGGAGCATCCCACCTCCTCACTTCGTGGTGAGCTCGCGAACATCAAAGGTGCTAATAGAGCATCCCTCCTATTGACTTCGTGGTGGGCTCGTGAACGTCAAATAGTCTCACGGAGCATCCCACCTACTTGCTCCGCGGTGGGCCCGTAGGGCCATGACGCTCTGTGAACGGTCTTCAAGAGGCAGCTTCAGAGACTTTCTTATTATCCTTCTCCCCTCCGATTTTTTTGGCACCAACATCTACAAAAATAGGATTGATTGTATTCTTTCTAGGGATGAAGGGTGATATATTCATACATTTTACAAATGATAAGGAATAAATATTTTAGTTTTGATTGGAGACTTGGTTCGTGGTATGAGTAGGATATTTCCTTCAGTATAGGGTGTACTGTGTCAAGGAGGGTTTTCTCTAGGTCATAGATTTGATAAGTCTCACAAGGGAGATGTGATATGGGACCCAAGTGAGAGTTAATGCATTTATTTTAATGTCTTGGTATAAGTTTTCCAATGGACTTAGTCTGAGTAGAACATTAAGGACCATATATAGTATAGATAGGTTCAGATCCATGTATTGGATGGGGGTTTTAACCTACCTCTTAAAAGTATGGCTACCTAAAACCTTTGGATAGTGGGGTCATCATGGGGTGATGAGTGTGGGATATTATTAATGAGTAACTATTGGGTTCAGTCTAGGAAATTTAGGGGATTCTCTTATAGGTGGGATGAGAATACTAATGGGGACAATATATAATTCATGTTTGACTGGGTCGATCTTATAGATATTATACTATATAGTGAACCAATTATGTGATATTTTTAGGGTATGATTTATGAGACAAGTTCTATGGATCGTTCGTGTGAGTCATGGTGAGAATTTATGATGGTATTTGATTCCATATTTTTTTTTGTCTATGGATGTGATCAGGATTGATGATTAGGCTGGATATTGAGAAACACCCTGAATGAAAATGTTTTTGTGTAAACAACATTGTCGTATTGTCCGAGGATATGGATTCTTGGTCTTACCCAATGTGATAGGGTTCCCGAATCAACTATCATGTGTGGTAGAGTATTAGTCTCAGATGTTGATGTTTGGACTCACCCATTATGGGAGGGTATTATCATAGACAACACCGAGTGAGAGGGTTTTATTAGTAATGTGACGTGGTAATGGATATTATGACTCACCCTACATGAGAGGGTGTTTTAATGGAACACCCTTAGTGGGAAATTATTAATTTAGAATATTATTTTGGATCCCTGCCATGTGTGAGAGGGTAAAGGTAGATACTTGGTATAATGTTGATGATTTTTTTTGTGGAACCTACCATGTGTAAGGGGGTAGTGCTCGAGACATGTTATGATAGTCGAACCTAAATTTTTATGTATGAGTTGGGCTAATGGAATAATGTGACCTCCTCTTTAATGTTATCCGAGTTAGGAAGGGTTTAATGTCATGGTGGCTTGGTTAGAATAGGATAACCTGGAATACAAGGTTTTATGTTCTCTGTTATTTTTTAATTACTTTCTTGATCACACACATGTATATTATGCTATATACTAGGATCACATTGTAAGTCCCAACTAAGATGTATTTATCACACCATTCATTGGCACCCTAGTGAGAATGTAGACATTGTATTTGACTTTCATGTCAATAGTTGTATTGTCAATCAAACTAGAGAAGATTGATAGTGTTTTGATATAAGTTTAAAATGAGTATCAGGGTTATAGTAAAGGTTATCTATAATTTTATTCTTATTTTTTCCTTTATATATGTTACCAGTTCAGTGGGTGATATATTTGGATGTGTCAATAAATGAAATCATTCTCAATTGTTATAACATAGATATATATTGTTATTGTGTACTATGATATGTGGGTGTGGATCATGTTTTTTTACAGTTTTTCGATGATGATTATTATATTGATAGATTAGTCTCCAAGATATTCGTTTTAGTCCCTTTCAAAAATTTATCATAATCTGATATATGAGGAGGCATGCTTGAGGTCTTAAGGAATGTTAAATTAGATACTATTGAATTATGTTTTATAATGTAATATTGTTTCCCTCAAAATTTGTGGATGACCTTCTTGATTGAAGGTTCAAACATTCCAATTGGTTTCCAACGGGTTTGTTCATAGAACCAGAAACATCCAATGATTCCACATCCATTTGGACCTACTTCCAAAGGTAGGAGGTCATTAGTTTGTGGACTGATGAAGCTCATGAATTTTCATTGGTCGAGGGTATGGGAGGTCGGACTCATCACACCTTTTGAGGGGAATTATTGTCTATTCCAGGACTCTCTTTATAGATATAAGTTATGTTCGTGAATCCTTATTACATTACCAAGTTTAAATTGATCTTTCCTTTAGATCTGAAAATCAATGATTAAATATGTAGGAAATTTAGAGAATATTTTATATGTATTCGAGGTTCTTCATCGATAGAGAATCATCTGTATTTATTAGAGATTCTTGGTCAATGGTATCCTTCGGCACATTTATATAGAAGTCTCTTGGTCATTATGATGACCATGCTGGTTTTAAAGCCACTCAGTGGGGCACTTGAAGTTTATTGTCATTTATAAGGACATTGATTATTTCAGAGTTGGGATCGTACCCGCAGATGGGATACCTATGTATCCTTTGTTTTGGAAAAGGAATCAAAACCCACATAGTTCGAGTAAGGAAGTATGATGTTTATGATTGATGGCTCAAAGAAGGATGTCATAATTACTTTTACACTCTAAGATCACGTGAGTCATGCTCGATGTGATAAATAAGAGGTATTGGTAAAAATAGACAATTGGGCCATGAAAGATGTAGGGATTATGTATGTATAACTGCCCAAATAGATGAGGATTAAGATTTACTTCAGGGAATAAATCCATGAATAGGGTCCATAAAGGTATATGTGATTCATGGAGATTTGGATACTCTAATCTTGGGGATTAATCCTAATGAAGATGACCAAGTTAGGAGGGGACTTATGATTGGGTTTTACTCCTGATAAGGAATCCCAGATCAAAAGGAATTATGACTGGTTAAAAGAAATTAAGACTGGGGATTATTCCTAAGGAGGAGGACAAGGTTAAGAGACTTGAAAAATTATGGGACTTGAGGCTTACTCTTGAGGAGGATTCCCAAATTAGGGGACTGGGGCTTACACCTGAAAAGGAGGCCCAGGTTAAGAATTATGACTGGGACTTATTCCTGAAAAGGAGGCCCAGGGTAGGGGACTGGGGCTTACTCCAGAAAAGGAGGCCCAGATTAGAGGACATAGGGCTTACTCTTGAGGAGGATGCCCATAATTTGGGGAATTATGACTGGGGATTACTTCTGAGTAGGAGGCCCAGGTTTGGGGATCTGGGGCTTACTCCTAAGGAGGATTCACAGATTAGAGGACTTGGGGATTACTCCTGAGGAGGATGACCATAATTTGGGGACTGGGGTTTACTCCTAAAAAGGAGGCCCAGGTTAAGAATTCTCTCACCTTAAAGGATGAGGTTGAATAAATGAAATCTCAATCTTTAATGACAAAAGGATGTGTAAATCACTAGGTTTTGAGAGATATTCCATAGAATTCATTTCAGATAAGGATTTAAAATCAAGAAATCATGCCATAAATGGATTTGAAGAGTGTGTTGAAAACTAAATCTTGAATAGGAGATGTGGAATGGCTTATGAGGGGTGAAATGGGCAAGAAGGGCACCCAAAATGGTAGGGGTGTGCAAGTACTGGCAGGCGCGCAGGTATTGCGTGAAAAAGTAGGGTGGCGCGCAAGTTCGGTCGGCGTACAAGTCATGCCGCACAGATATACCTGCGCGGCAAATAGGTACTTGCACGCTTTTCAAACCTTGTGGTAATACTTGGGCGAAACTTGGCTCAAAGCCTTGGTACTATCCCTAGAGACTTTCCAGAAGATGGCGCGCAAGTTCTAATGAAGAAGTAAGGTGGCACACAAGTGTGTTCATTCCTTTTAAGGGTAAAACACTTAGGCGTGCAAGTGTTAGTGAATTATAACACATAAACCCTACTCTTCCTGTTTAGACCATCCATTCTAGGTAAAGAATTACCTTAGAAGAGTTCGGATGACCTGAAGAAGAGACTTGGGTGTTCAGAGCTCTGTCTGTGAATTCTGGAAAAATTCCTCCTCAAATGGGGGGCCCACAGGGTCTATTTATAGGCTGAAGAAGACCCAGGCGGTTATCCTTTTTGGCGCACAAGTCACTTGTGCGACCATTAGTCGTTGCGCAAGTGGACTTGCGCGACAGTGATGGAACTTGTGTGGCACATGTGCTTTTGAAGCCTTGTTCATGCCTTTGTTGATTTTTTATGTTTTCTTCAAAGGATGAATCAATTTGTGCTAAGTCATTTTCTTTTCCATTCGTTTATACAATGTGACGAAAAAGGAGCATCAAAAAAAGTCCCCCCTCAGAGTTGGATCTGAAAGAAATGAGTATGTAACTCTGAGGAAAAGAAGAAAATGAAAGGAAAGGTGGCGCGCAAGTGTGCAGGGCGCAACACTTGGTGCGCAGGATGGGGCGTGCAAGGTAGGGAGCACAACTTATGGCTGGATAGACTTTGGAGTGAAGGGTACGGCTGTGGCCTATAAATATGTGGCCCCAATTCTGTACAAAGTATTCGGATTTCAAACATCCCAGCTCTCGCTGCGCAAGTGGTCTTTTCCGCGCAGGTTGCTCTTTTTTTCGCTGTTTCTTTTCTATGGAACTATTGTAGAGGTGTTTAGACTTGTGTGGTTTATACTTGCGCATCAAAATCTAGCACGACACACTAACATTTGCGCGCCAAGATTAGACTTGCACACCTTAATGCCTTTTCCATTTTTTTCTGAATTCCTTCACAAATTTTATGAAAAATAAACCCATTTAATAGTTAGTTTATTCAACTTTTGTGTAGATTCAATGGCTCCCAAGGGAATTGGAATGGCTGATGAACTGGTAAGCAAGAGTATTGATGACATGATGAACATTGTTGGCCATGATTACTATGAAATCTGTGACAACACTCTCCCAAATTTGGCTAAGTACTTGAAGAAATATCATCTTAATTTCCCACATAGAATATACCTATCTCTGTATGGTCATGGTCATCTGTAAAGATTCAATGTTCCAAATATAAAGAACTATACACTTGAGATGCAGTTGCACTGCTATTCCTCTATTTCGGTTATGTTCTACATTAAGAGAAACAACAATGGTGTGAACTTTCAAATTTTCCCTCCATACCATTTCCTTGAAGATATGAAAATGGAAAAACCATGGGCTGAAATGTTTTCCTCTTCCGGTTGGTGGAGAGAAGAAAAACATCACATTATGGCAATATCTGAAAAGAGTACTCTCTCCAAATGGATCTTTACTTCCAATGCTCCATTCTCAAATACATGTATCCATATTGCAAGTCTCTTAGACAGAAACAGAGTCACCGTTTAATCAGCAGAAAATTTTCTCAAACCATACTCAAGAACATCCTTTTACAATTGTTCTAAGAAGAGCTTGTATCACTTCATATCTTATGGTATACAGTTGAAGGAATGAATTCCATGTGGTTTCTGATGAAGCTCGGGATGCTGTAAATCAAATGAAGAGTTATGTTGAAAGCCTTTTGTAATTCCTGAAAAAGGGAAAAGACTCCAGTCTGTGGATGTCCTTCTATCTCAGTGTATCAATGAAAAACACTTTCATCTTAAATCATTTGTACCTGCATTCTTTTGCTACATGCTTTAAATTTTACCAAATCCAATGGGCCTAGTAATCATAGTTTTATTTTTACTAGGATTATTATAAATAACCCTACAAACTTTAAATCTTTTAATTGCTCAATATTACCTAAATCATAAAAAATGTATGTTTAGTGAGCTGGAACTTGAATTTTATGCAGAGTTCCTTTGTCTTTTTGGGCAGTTTAAAGTCATGCATTTCAGACATAAGGAGGATAATGTTTAAGGTCGAAATAGATTTGACCGAATGAATTAGAATTGATTCAATTATTTGACAATTTATTTGAAAACATATTACAATACTCAAGTATGGGGGGAAAAATGTAAACTCTAGCTTAAGAATATTTGAATCTGGGAAATGATATGAAGAAGAGCTAAAAAGGCATCAGAAAAATTAGTTTCCAAGAATGAAGTTACTATTATTTAACAAACATGTTAGGGGGTTGAATTATGTAGGGCCACCTAAGGGAATTGGCTGCATAGTCAAATAAATAGAATATTTTGGCTAACAAGTCTGTTATGTAGATTGTTTATGCAAGGCCACCTAAGGGAATGTGCTGCATAGTTAGGAAAATGAACTCTTAGAAATTTACCTTTATACTGCTAAAAGCAAGTGAAAGTTTATAGAGATTAAAATTTTCCAAAGTATATAGTTTGTTGTATGGAAGGAGGTACTTGAATATGGAGAAGATATTTCCAAATAAGATTATCAAAGAACTGGATGTATATCACTCCTATGAAAGTCTGACTCAAACGTAGGGAAGGAGAATATAAACCATATACATGAATACTTTCAGATCATGCAAAATGATATGGGAAAAATATGTTAAGGATGACAATTTTTTGTGGATCCCAACATACTGTCATTTAAAACCAATAAGGACAAAAGAGGCTTTCTTCCCAAGAATGAAGTTACCATTATTTAAAAAAACTGTTAGGGTGTTGAATTATGCAGTGCCACTTAAGGGCATTGGCTGCATAGTCAAATAAATAGCATCTTTCAACTGACAAGTCTATTATGGAGACTGTTTATGCAAGGCCGCCTAAGGGCACGTACTGCATAGTCAGGTAAAAGAACTCTCAGAAATCAGACATTTTTATGACTAAAAGTCAAGAAAAGGGGTATTAAGATCTGAAAATATTTAAGGTTAGGATTATGACACATAAATATGGGTATTGTTCAATGCATACAGAGATACACAGATCAATGCTAACCATAATCATGTTGTGGCTGGGTCCTGACTGGAAATGTTGGACTTCACTACGTATCCTATAAGGATGGGAATCAAGCCATACATAGTTATTAAACTATAGTTTAACATCGTGTGGGACAAAGGGATTAGAGATCTTAGTTTAGGGTCATGGAGCTTGGACCATTATTAGAAATACACAGTGTGTCTTTTCATGGGGAATTTTCAGCCCAGGGAATGAAAGTAAAATTTGGGGTTAGGACCAAAAGACTTGGGGCTGGATTTGAGGGACACTCGAACATTCCTACGTATCCCATAAGGATGGGAATCAAGCCCACATAGTTCTAGAAATACCATCTTTACAAATTTGGTTCGTACATGTGAAGGGTGAAAGGGGACTTTAGCACAATGATGGTTTAACCCAAGATAAAAGGTTTGGTCATTTCCATGTATGCACGTAGTCTTTGAAATAAAACATGATTGAAAAATCAATGTAAATAATGGTTCCCTCTCATGTGATGATATCAAAGAATATTATAGTTTATTTTCATACTGGACAAAAGTGTTGTATAGTTTAACGTCGTATAGCAAGGACGAAAGTGAATCAAATGTAAAGATATTGATTCTAGGGGCGGTTTCACAAATCAACATCATATGAGATGGAGGTGAACTGATGTGAAGAGATTAATTTTGGGCTTGAACCTTGGGAGGTTGCCTACATACCCAGCCTGGAAGGCAAGGATCAAACTCTGCATAGTTCAATTAAAGAATGAATAAATGATCACGTTGTTCTTGGGGACAACTACCTAAAAATGATGTTGTTGGGAATTACACATGGTTAGTAGCCTAGAGAGAGTGTTATGGTTGATGTTTAATCTAATCTCACATGAGTCATACTCGGTGTGAGAAAAAAGAGGTAACAACAACCCTAATGATGCATAGTTTAATGTCATGTAGGACATATGAAGGGACTATGCGGTTTTAAGGTCTTGCGGTTAGGACTATTGGTGCTGCACAATTTAATGCCATGTAGTAGGGAAAAAATACCATTTAATGTCATGTAGGATGTATTAAATGATTTTCTGTACAGTTTAGCGTCATGTAGTTAGGACGATAGGGACAATACAGTTTAACGTCATGTTGGAAAAAAGGGCGACTGTGCAGTTTAATTTTATGTAGTAAGGACAATTTTTTCATAGTTTAACGTCAAGTTGGACAAAAGTGTGAATAGTTTAGGGTCATATTCATGGATCGTGGATGGTGCAGTTTAATGTCATACTGGATGTAAGGGACTTCTGTACAGTTTAGCGTCATGTAGTAATGGCGTTACAGTTTAACATCATGTGAGACGGAAGGAATAAAAATAGTTTAAGGTCATATGCATGGACTGTTGCTGTATAGTTTAACATCATATATCAAGGAAGATGAAGGGGACACTGTTTAATGTCTTGATGGATGGATTAGGGACTTTTCACAGTTTAACGTCATGTTGGATGGAAGGGGGACTGTGTAGTTTAATGTCATCCTGTGAGGACAAATTAGGGACTTTTTCAGAGTTTAACATCATATTGGACGAAAGCGCGAATAGTTTAGGGTCATATGTATGGACCGTTGATAATGCAGTTTAACGTCTTGCTGGATGGTGGTGTAGTTTAAGGTCATACCGAACCATTAATGATGATATATTTTGTGTTTATAAAAAATACTTCTTCAAAAATCTGGCATTGGTTGGAGTAGTGATGAGTTCTCCATCCATTGAGATTAATGAATAAGCTCCATTGGAGTAGACCCTATGTATTGAGTAAGGTCCTTCCAATTTTGGCTCAAGCATGGGAGGTTTATTTCATGATATCATTGGAGTTTTGAGAACTAATACCAATTCACCCTGAGTGAATGAATGAAGACGAACTTTTTTGTTAAAATCTCGGGATATTTGATTCTGATAGACTTCCAAGTGGTGCAAAGTGCACAATCTTTTCTCATCTAACCATTCCAATTCATTCAATCACTTTTGAGATTGCTCATCTGTAGATGACTTATCAAAAATGGATACTCTGAACAAGGGTAATTGAACTTCAATTGGAAAGACTTCTTCCATTCCATATACCAATTAATATGGAGTTGATCATGTTGCAGTGCGGGTGGTAGTCCGATAAGCCCATAAATCATGAAAGAGTTTATCAGGCCATGACTTCTTATCTTTTTCCACCATCTTTTGCAGTATATTTGAGAGAGTATTGTTGAAGGCTTCTATATAGCCATTGTCCGTTGCATGATACCGATATGAATGGTTGGATTTGATGTTGTATTCTTGATACAATTTCTTCACCTCGGATGAATAAAAGTTGGTTCCGTTGATGGACACCAAATCTGGTAATGATGTTAGACTTGATGAAGATAACAACACATTTAGAACTGACTTCCTTGAGAGGTATTACCTCTGCCAATTTCAAAAAGAAGTCAGTAGTAGTAAGAATGTACTTAAACTGCTTGGCTGTAGCCGAAGGGTAAGGTCCCACCACATCCATTCCCCATGTGGAAAATAGACATGAGTTTTTAGCTATATGATGCAACTCCAGAGGTTGATGAATGAAATTGGCATGTACTTGTCATTTATGACATTTCTTTGTGAAATCAACACAATCTTGTATCATTGAAGGCCAAAAGTATCCAAGCCTCTGAATTTGATCAGAGAATCTATGTCCAGACTGGTGGGAACCACAGACTCCTGCATGCACTTCTTTCATGACAGCCATTGTCTCTTCACCATCAATGCATCTGAAGAGAACTCAATCAAAACCATGTTTGTAGATAATTTTATCTAAGTGATTTGGGCTATCATAAAGAGTAAAATTTACCACACGTTGTCGGATTTGTTCTTTCTCGGCTCTATCAGGTGGAAGTGTTCCATTTTGAAGGTATTCTCTAATAGGTGACATCTATCCTGTAGTATGACCATACGATTCATGAATGGGACTAATTTTATTAATTTCCTCTATTCTGATTTGAACATAAGGTGAAATTGCACAACGGTGGGCAATACTGATGGTTGTCTCATCCCGATTTGGATCTTCTAGAGTTGTGGCTATATTAGCTAGTGCATCATCTTGAGAATTTTCTGATATTGGGACATAAGAAAATGTCGGTTCCGAAGGGAATTCCTCCATTAACTCTCTGACGTAATCATACAAAGGGATTAGTTCTTCTTTTCTAATCGCATAATCCCCATTTACTTGTTTGAATACCAGGTCTGAATCACCTTTCACCTTTAATTGATTCACTTGTGCTTGAAGTGCTAACTCCAAGCCTGTGATAAGAGCTTGGTGTTTGGCTTAATTATTGGTACCACCTTCCCACAATAAGAAGAAATAAGGTAACACTGCCTTTTCTGGAGAAATGAGCACAATTACTAAGCCAACATTGTTGAATTTAGGATTTTCCTTTTTCCTCCATGTTGGACTTCTAGAAGCACCATCAAAATACATTTCCCATGCTTGAGGACTTTCTTGAATAGATAAGACTTCCCCATCAGGGAGTTCAATATCTGAATATGTGTCTTCCACTGAAGGGTGCTCAGCCAAGAAATCAGCCAGAGCTTGGCCCTTTATTGCCTTTTTAGACACATACTAAATGTCAAATTACTGTAAAATAACTACCCACCTTGCCAGACATCCTGTAAGCATTGGACGACTAAGGATGAATTTGAGCGGGTTATTGCGAGATACCAATTGGACCTCGTGATGTTGCAGGTAGTGTCTCAACTTCTGAACAACAAAGATTAATGCCAGGAAGCACTTCTCAATACTTGAATGCTAGGTTTTTGCTTCAATCATAGTTCAACTGAGATAGTAGAGGTTGTTTTCATTCCCAGCATCATTCTTTTGAGCAATAAAGTCACCCAATGATCGCTCTAGAGATGTCACGTAGAGGATAAGTGGTCTTCCTTCAATAGGTGGCATGAGTACTGGTGGAATCAAGAGGTATTTCTTGAGAATATAAAATGCTTCTTGACATTCTTCAGTCCACTAGTAAGTGACTCCCTTCTTCATCAATTTGGTAAAAGGTAAACTTTTTCCTGCCAAATTGGCGATAAAACACCTAATATAGGCTAAGTGTCCTTAAAGTCTTCTTAATTCTTTCAAATTTTGAGGAGGTGACATACTAAGGATTGACTTGGTCTTCTCAGGATTGACTTCAATATCACGATGGCATACAATAAAGTCGAGAAATTTTCTTGAGGTTACCCCAAAAGCAAATTTTAAGGGGTTCATCTTCAAATTATGTTGTCGAAGCTTGCGGATTATGACTTCCAAATCAGCCAAGTGATTAGAACGTTGTTTGGATTTAACCACCAAATCATCTACATAGCATTAAACAAACTTCTCTAAGAAGGGTATGAAGATATTATACATGGTGTGCTGATATATTGCACCTGCATTATTTAAGACAAAGGGCATTACCTGGTAGAAAAACACACCCTGAGGGGCTCTGAAGGCTATGGGTTCCTCATCTTCTGGGGCCATTCAGATCTGATTATATCCAGAATATCCGTCCATGAAGGAAAGTGCTTCATATCCTGTTGTTGCATTAATTAAGAGTTCTGTAATCGGAACTGGGAAGTCATCCTTAGGACAATGCAAATTAAGATCTCTGAAATCGATGAAAACTCTAATTTGTCCGTTCTTCTTCTTTACAGGGACAATATTAGCCAACCACTTGGGATAATGAACTTCTCTGACGAAGTTAGCTTTGATAATCTAATCCACTTTAGATTCAATTTTAGAAGCATAAGTTGGGTGTGTTCTTCTTGCAGCTTGCTTAAATCCTAGATTTTCTTCTGGTAAACCCAAATGATGAGTAGAAACATAAAGATCAAGCCTGGGAATTTCTGTATAGTTACAGGAAAATATATCTCTATTTCTCTTTAGAAAAGAAATATATATCTCTTGATCTTCAATAGTCATGGCTGCACTGATTAAAGTGCGGCGTGGATATTCCTTTGTACCCGAATTTATTTCTCTGAGTTCATCCACAGTGGTAGAGATACCCTCTTCAAATGCTGGAGGAGCATCTCTGAGATCTTCCTCTTCTTCTCCATCATGTTTTATTTCTTCTATTTCTACTTGCACAGTAGATGATAAAGAATAATTTTCATGATCAGAAGAGATGTCAAAATTTGCACATTTTAATGAGGAAGCTTCCATTTCCGACCCTATTGATGATGAAGAGTCTTCTTTTGGTAATAAAGAGGAGATGATGGATTGAGAATCAACATAATTTTTCACCTCCGATGTTTCTATAAATTCTTATAGCCTAATTGGCGAAGTATAGACTTATTGGATTTCAGCATATGAAATGAATACGTCACCATTTGTGCTTTCATCACTGCTTGGTGGGTTAGCAATTTCTCCCATGTTTTCTGGCTTGATTGCCTAATTGAAATTATGGATCTTTCCATAAGAGTATTTTGATTTGGGTCTATCTTGTAAATTTTACTAATATTCAACACATAATCTGTACTCACATGTATAAATGGATTTACTAGAATCTTCTCCAAACCATATGAAGCATTAACTTTGGTAATCTCCTTTGTTGGGGATTTCTCTCTTTCCTTCATGTGATAGAATTCCGCCTCAATGTATTGAGACTCACATGTCTTGAATGGGGCCTTATCACCATAGAATGTCCCAACTTGACCATTGAAACAATATTTGAGACATTAATGGTATGATGAAGGGATAACTGCATGCTGATGTAGCCAGGGTCTTCCAAGAAAGATGTTGAAAGCTGAGTCTTGATCAACAACCATGAAATCTGAATTTGATACAAGATCCCCAAACTGAGTTCTATGTGTAACTTATCCCAATGGTTCTTGTTTATTTTTATCATATCCTTGTAACATCATGGTAGAAGGAGATAAATCAGATTTTGTGAGGCCCAATCGACGAAGTATACGAATGGGCATGAGGTTGACTCTTGAACCATTTTCAATGAAAGATCTTTGGATGTCTACACCATTGACCTTGCCAGATAAGTACAAAGGTCTAATATGCCCATGCACAACATCATCTTCATCTTCATTAGTAAAAGATATTATTGCATGGAATTTTGCAGGATTATTCTCTATGTGATAGACTTCAGCTGCAGCAATTTCAGTTTAAAACTCTTGAGGACTTGACAAAGCCTCGATGAGTGCTTCCTGAAGATCTTTTGACAGATTCAGAGCATCCGGAATTGATAACATGGCTGGTACTTGGTCCAAGTGTTTCAATACATCATACTTTTGATCCAAAGGTCTACGTTTCCCAACAAGAATATGTGGTTTAGCAGGTACCTTGGAAGTATATGTTTTGGAAGTTGATGCATCATGTATCAGGACAGGAGTTGGAAATATCATTTCTTTTAGAAGACTAGACTGATTAGATCCATTTACTTGTTGAGAGAAAAAAGATGGAACCTTCAATCGGTCATCCAAAATAATTGTGCCCGGACTGAATTTGCGATTGGTAGAAGAACTTTCTTGTTCTTGCTGAGCTCGCTGAAGGGCTCTACCACAAGTTTCTGTTGCATACATAGTTCTAGCAGGGGTAGAATTAGAGTAGTAGATTCTGAAAGATCCACTTCTTCCCCTATATCCTGAGCCTCGGGAACTTCCTTTCATTCCCTTGTATAATACAGGGAATTCAGGCTCATCGAAATCGAAACTGCGACTGGAATATTGATCTGTTAATTGAATCATATTAATAAAACCAAAGATTAACTCTTCATCGGATGAAGACTCTACTTGATTAGCCTTTTTAGGTTGTTCCATTTGGTGGGGCAGTGCCCGTGGCTTTGAAGTAGATGGAATGAAGTCTGCCAGAGTCAAAGAAAACTTAGGCTTTAACACGTACTCATCTTCTTCTGATTCTTTTTCTTTATTTGAATCATGTCTTTTCTTTGAAGACTTTTCCTCTAATGAAGAGGGTTTTGGTGCAACATTCATGGCAGAAGACACAATCAGTTTATTTAATTGTGTTCGAAAAATAGCATGAGTTCAGTTGATTGTCTTTCGGACCATCCAATCATCATACTTCTGTACATTTTTTCTTTTGACTTCTTGCCATTCACCTTCATCCTCTGGAACTGTAGCAGTAACACATGCTACCTGAGCTGAAGAACCTTTCAATTTGACATGTCCCAAGTCGACCATTTTTTGCAGGAGGTCCTTAAAGACAAAACACTCTTGGATGGGATGGCCCAATATTTTATGAAAGGGGCAATAATTGGTACAATCTTCATCTCCTTCCTTGTTTGGCCTTTTGGGCCTTGGTAATTGAACAAGATTATTTTCCAGAGCTGAAATAAAGTAACCAGGAACTTGTTAATTTCGGAAAGAGTATGTTTTGCTCTTCAGATCCTCAAATTGTTTTCGTATTTGATCTCTTTGATCTTCTGGATGAAATGACCTTTTTTGTCGGCGCTCAAGAGGAGGAGCACTTCGAGAAGATGAAGGTTTTTAAGTAGAAACAGATGCAGGTGCTTGTTTAATCATAACTATAGATGTTTCTACTCTACCCATTCTCCTTCCTGGAGCTGATGGAATTACCTGAGATTTAGCCTTAGCCTGTATAAGGGAATCATCATTCTGCTGAGTGATTGAAGTAAGGTTCGAAACCCTCCTGTGTATTTCACATGGATCAACGGCGTGCGTAATTCGTCATGCAGATGTTCCACACATATTGGCAACAGTTCCTCTTGAGGGAGTGCTAATCTCATGGAATATGTTAATCCCTTCCAGTGAGCATTGAAATCAGAGACACCTTCATTCTCCCTTTTCTTACATTTTGTAAGATCGAAAACTATCGTCTTTAGAAAAGTTGAGATGAAATAAAGAAGGAATTTTTGGCGAAGATCCTCCCATTCGGTAATTGACCAGGACCGCAAGCTTGTATACCAGATAAAGGATGGTACTTGCAAGGTCCGTACGAAACATCTAAGTTTTACTACATCTTGCTGATTCAGAGTTCCCATCATAGGATCACAACAAGACACGTAATGTGTCTAATGTTGTTCAGGGTCTCCTGATCCATTGAATATAGGGAATACAAGGTTTTCAAAACTGGATGGAGGAGAGATTAAATCTACCCATTCAAGGTAAACTTTCTTTTCTGGTTGAATCTGCACATGTTTCCCTTCCATAGTTTCTAACCATGCTGTTAATGACTCAATGGTAGTTATTAACTTTTGAGAAAAATCCGGTTGAACTTGGACTTGGGTAGGTGCAATGACTGGAGCTTGGACTGATGTGGTGGTTGGTTCTGCAGCTGATGGTAGAACTGCCAATTGTTGTTTCACTTGACCCATAGGATTAGACCTGTGAGGGTGTAATGATAGAGGAGGATATTCCTGATCCATCTCAGTAGCTACAACAAATTCCTTTGGCTAACTGGCTCCAGCATGCTTAAGAAGAAGACTACTATGAAGTAGTTCTGCATTCAACCTCCTTAATTCCATCATTTCTTCCTCCTTTTGTTCAAACCTTTACTCTAGTGAGAGTGATTGGACTTCTATAGAGGAAGGATATGTAACCTGATTCTTTCCCCTCCCTTTGTTGGATCCTTTTTAGAGAGGGGGAAGTGGGTTACTCGAAGGATTACCTAGGTTCTGAGTAATCCTTTGATTTCACGTAAGCACACCTTCTTCATTTGGGTCGGTGCATACATCTTCTTGAGCAGGAACTTCTTCATCTGAGTCCCTGATTGAGCCTCATCTAGTGGATCAGCAACAACAACATTTATGACATTGATTGATGCATAACGCATCGCATCCGTTCTATCAGCATTTTTGTGATATTTTCTTCTTCCATGTCTTTGATGAGACATTGCTTTTTGTTGATTCGATCCCTCATGAACTTCTTGGTGAACTGTAATTTGGAGGGAATATCCTGAAAATTTGTCTCTTCATTCCTTTTGAGGCTTCTTCCCCAATCGAGAAAAGACCTACTTTCTCTGAGGAGGAAATCGATGATTTGAAAAAGTCCCCAGTCCGGTGGACTGGGACTGTTCCTGCTGTTCTCGCTCAACTCCTAGAATTATATTTATTGATTCTGAGGGTTGGTTTAAAAGAGTCCCCAATCTGGAAAGCTGGGGTGGCTCTTGACATGCTATGTCTGAGACTTCCTTAAAAACTCTCCTGATCTTGCAAACCTTGGTCTGGAAATTAGCTGGATGTATTAACCTGTATCCACTTTTATCACCTGGTTCAAAAGACCGTTGGATGATTTCCAACACTTCTGTCACTTGATGATGTGCTTGCTCCATACAAGAGGCCTATTCAATATTCTCTTTTGCTTGATGCAGGAGTAATTCAACAACTTGTTCTCTATATGCTTGATTTTGAGAGGAACTAGTTGAAGCCTGTTCTTGGGCAAGCTTTTGATTAAAAACAAAGCCCATTGATTGTGGCCGACCATGGGAAATAACATTGCATGAGACCATTTTCAGCGGGCTTTGCTGACCGGAGAGCACTGTGAAATGTAGTGCTCCATGAACACCCCATCCTCTTACATGAATACCAGATCGGGCATTGGCAATTAACTGACGCAATCTTCTTAATGCGCCAAGGCACAAACGTTGAAGGGCTCTCTGCTGCTTTTTAGCCTTCGGATATCGAGAGACTGATAGAGATGCCAAATCAATCTGACGTTGTAACCCTTCTATTATCTTAAGATGATTTTCATATTCATCATAAGATAATACTTTCTTCTTCAAATGAAAAAGAGTTTTCCATATATTGAGATGAATATCATGGATTCCATCTTCCGTCAAAATCTTTGGAATATCATACTGAGAGTTAGCTAGAGGCCAAAACATGACTGGTACTTCACCTTTTTCCAGTTGTTTTCTCATGTTCAGCATTTCCTCTTTATCATTAAATGAAGATTCTTCTACCTGATTTGACCAGAGTTGGTGTTTCCTTGTTGCTTCATCGGATTCAACAAGACTGGTAGAGAAATCATTGATCAAACTAGAAGATGCATGACTTAGGGAAGGTTCGGAGAATGAACTACACCCTGGGCTATCTTCTGATTGAGAAATTATTTCACCTGCTAGCGATGAAGCATCATACATGACTGGTTTTTCATTTGAAAGTGCCTCAAGATAATAGGGATTTCTCATCACTACATTTTCCAATAGAGCATTTTCCAGGAAATGTGCATCACTAATACGGAGAGGACATTCGCAGCGAAATCCATCATCATGGGGAGGACCACCATGGTGGGTTACAGCAAAAGATGAGATCTATTGCTCCTTGGTCTTTTGACCACACAGAGGGTTCCTGTGGCTCTAATCTGAAGATGAAACTTCAAGATCAACCGAATTGTTATGAAGCAAGCCTTCATGAGGAAGTGTATGATGAAGACCTTTGGAATTAATGTTCCCACTATTGGAAAATGAGGGAGTAGAATCTTGAATTCCAATAGATAACTATATGAGGGCTTCAAGAACTCCAGCATCGAGCAAGGATTCATTACCGATTTCCTCTTGATCTCATGATGGTGTTGGGTAGGTCTTTTTCTTAGACGCCTTCTTACTCAATTTGGAAACCACTTCTTGACGAAAGTGGCTGCTCTGAGCAGGTTTATGTGTCTGATCAGAAAAGATGGACATGTTATGCTGACAATCTCCACTCAAATCTGGTGTATGTGCCTGACTTGGTTGTCTGTATGATATGGGGGAGTATGCCCCACAACCTTCTTGGACTGGAACATATGTGTGTGTCTATTCTGGAGTGAATTGTTGATGAGTCACTCCACTGGTTGGGATAGATTTATGTGTCTTTCCCTGAGATACTACTGAAGCTGTTATAATGTCATGGAAAGCATCCAGAATATGAGAAGGGATTTTCTTCTACTCTTTCACCATTTATAAAATATGCTTGGTGACTTCAGCTGCCAGAACGGGGATATACTTCCATTCCATGCTTAGAGTTGGTGTATGTGTCAGCTCCTGTCCTCCTTTTCCTGTTAGTGAATCCTGACAGTACTCAAGTGTGGGGGCAGAGAGTTGAGTCTACCTCCTGTTTTTCGCTGGAGCTTTCCGACTGACTTCTCCATGTGCTACCAAGTGAGACTGTTGGTAGGCTTGATTAATACTAGTAGGTGTATGTGCCTGCTGATTTCACTTTGCCGAACATGGTTGACGAGCTCCATAATATGTAGTCAGATGAGCCTGCTGACTAGCTGATGATGTATAAATAGGTGTATGTTCCTGCCTATAGTACTCCACTGGAATTTCCTGGCAAGATTGGCGTGATGCTGCCAGACGAGTCTGCTAGACAGAGGAATTAAAACATGCAGGTGTATGTGCCCGCTCATTGCTTTCCACCAATTTAGGTTGGTGTAATTCTCCGGAGATGTTAGAGATGAGAACCTACTCACTATTGACAGGATTCCACCTCTGGCGGTTCGTCTTGCCTGCTCGGGTTTGAGGAACCTGAGCCAAACACCTGGAGTCGGTACCCTTGTCATGTTGAGGGCATACTGTTGCAAAAGTCTGGCGGTGATTGTTGATAGGATCCCTTAGAAAGGACTCCTGCTTCTTTGAATTGAGGCCTTAAGGGTCATGTTCATTCACCTCCACAGAATATGGGCATGAATGGTGATTGTGTTCCGGGGATAACGACCTAAAATGGTTGGATACGGTGGTTAGCACCACCTGCTTCTTGATCACTTGTCTTCGTTTTTTGGATGACCGGTGTGAGTTTTTCACTTGGAGGGCTTTTCGGCCAGCCTCTAGAGTTGGAATAGTACCATTTTGATGGTACTCCTTAACCAACGCATTTGATACCCAGCATTGAAGACGCTGAGTAGGTGATTTCATCCTCAGAGCGGATGACGATCCAGCAGAAGTAGCAGCATTAGCATTTGCAGAAGCAGTATTCACAGGTGTGAATTTGATATTAGCCATTCTGGAAATGCAGAAGATCTTGGGAAAGAGTACTTGTTTGATATAACAGACGTAATAAAGATAAATTCAGCCACTACATCTTTTGGAAGAGCACATATGTCAATGATTGTTTTTGTGGACCCTCTCATTGAGTTTTAAATAGGGGCCTAACAAATAGGAAAAACATCATTTTAACTTGGTTAAGTATTCACATTGGGTTCACCATTTTTTGTTTCCCTCCGAATTCGTGAATGACCTTCTTAATTGAAGGTTCAAACATTCCAATCAGTTTCCAATGGGTTTGTTCATAGAACTGGAAACATCCAATGATTCCACATCTATTTGGACCTACATTCCAAAGGTAGACGTTCAATAGTTTGTGGACTGATGAAGCTTAGGAATTTTCATTGGTCGAGAGGATGGGAGGTCGGACTCATCACACCTTTTCAAATCTTGTGGTAATAATTGGGTGAAACTTGGCTCAAACCCTTGGTACTATCCCTAGAGGCTTTCCAGAAGATGGCGCGCAAGTTATAATGAAGAAGTAAGGCAACACGCAAGTGTGTTCATTCCTTTTAAGGGTAAAACACTTAGGCGCGCAAGTGTTAGTGAATTTTAACACTTAGACCCTACTCTTCCTATTTAAACCATCCATTCTAGGTAAATAATTACCTTAGAATAGTTTGGAAGACCTGAAGAAGAGACTTGGGCATTCAGAGCTCTGTCCGTGAATTTTGGAAAAATTCCTCCTCAAATGGGGGGGGCCATAGGGTCTATTTATAGGCTGAAGAAGACCCGGGCGGTTATCCTTTTTGGCGCGCAAGTCACTTGCGCGGATATTAGTCGTCGCGCAAGTGGACTTGCGCAACAGTGATGGAACGCGCGCGATACATGTGATTTTGAAGCCTTGTTCATGCCTTTGTCGATTTTTTATGTTTTCTTAAAAGGATGAATCAATTTGTGCTAAGTCATTTCCCTTTCCATTCATTTAGACAATGTGACAAAAAAAAGCGTCATCAAATACAAAGTGGTATCAAATAATATTTTTATTTTTTTAATATTTGGAATTGGTATATAGAGATAGGATTGTTTTACTTTATGGGATTGACATAACACCGATGAGTGGTGAAAACCTTCACAGTTTGAAGTTCATATTAATATGGTTTGGGGATTCTAGTTATTGGTTTTCACTATTATGGTTGAGATATTTATTCAATTATGATGTTATGATTTGATATAAATTTATATTTATTTTTTTGAATATTGGTATATATTGGAGGTATTTATGCATACATGAATCATATTTTTAATTTAGGATTCATATTAAATTTGTATTATTATTTTTTGGTGATTTGGAATTACAATAGAGGGTTTAGTTGTTTAATGTTTCAATAAATACTTATATATTTTTCTCTATATAAAATTTTTGGTGGAATTATAATCATTTTAAACATAGTTTTTTCTTATGTAATTTCTTGTGTATCTCATTATTAGACATTCTTAGATGATTATTATACAGTTTGTAGATGTAAGGGATGTATAGAAACACATAGTGGGTTGTCATAGAAATTTTATACATTAATTATGAATAAGTGAATGAAAGGTTTGTAGAAGAGATGGTTCTAAGTGATAATGGGTTTCCTTGATCTTCTGGATACCACTAATAGGATGCAGGGTTATAAAGGAATCCCTGGGGTTTAGGTCTGTTTAGGACTTTTGGTTCATGTGGTATAGTGTTCTTATATTGAAGGTTGGACTAGTAGGATACCTAGCCATGTGGTATTTTCATATGGTTTTTTTGGGTTAGTGATTAGTGATCATAAATGTTCAATTATAATTTGGGTAGAGTGTGGTATGATCTTTTACGGTTTTATATTTATGCCAATTTGGTGGGTGATATTGTGGTTAAACTCCACATGAGTGGCATTCCTAGGTATTATTGTAAATGGAAACACTTAGAGTGATTCTAGTTTTTTTATAACATGAAAGGGTGATACAATCCATTATTTGAGTGTTTAATCCTATGTTTTAGGGTGTCAAAGTAATTGGAGTGAGATTCTGGTTGTATGATCAGTCAGTATGGGAGTGCACACCTATTGGGTTTAGATTATGTCCAAATATATGGTAGGATAAGAGCCCTAATGAGGGTTCCTACAGGATCACACATCTTGTGAATAGGAAAGTGAGGGTGGCATGAATTTTTAAGAAAATCCTCAATACATTGGTAAAATTTTGATATCCTTACACATGGTATATGTTTGGTAAATGAATTTGTAGAAATTATAATACACAAATCTATTGGGAATTTTATAGGTTCCAGGGAATCCCAAGAAATGTAATGATAATAGTGTGGTAGTTATATATCTTGTTCCCATCTATTTGGTAGAGAATCATGGTACATTGATGGGATTTACAAAATATCATAGTTTTAGTTTAACCGATGATATGGCATATATTTTCATGTATAGTTATTGATTGATGACTTATTAAATAAGGGATTCTCTTATCGGTATGGTGGTTTGACTTTTTCAAGATAATGGTAGGTTCTTCCCCTATGATGGTAGGATATACCATTATGGATCACAGTATAATAGTATGGATGATCTAATCAAGGGTCGTGATAGGTGTTGTCAAGGATCAGATGAGTGTGGTGAAAAAAGAGGGATGTGAAGGTAATGTTGGAACCTTTCTAGTTCAGTGATTTTTTGTTCCAGAAAACATTGAAAATGGAAATAAAATACTCCAGTAAATTTGTAAAATGAAGGAAATTGATTAGAATTATGATTTGAAGAAGAGTGTTGAATAAGCCATTGAATTCAGAAAAGTAACAACTGGACTGAAAAGGGAAACATCATTTGAAAACTACCAATCTGTTTGGTGGTCCTCTTCACAAAGAACCCATGAACTGACAAGTTTGTGGGATGGAGATGAGGGCACCAGACCCTCATGAATGTTGTCGCTCATGGAATATAGGAATAGAAATTATCTATGAATACCATTTTCATCAGACACAAATAGTTCACAGGCGAGGCATAGCTGATGGTGTCCCATGAACATTGTTATTCACAAGACCGAGGTGGGGATTTGAACCTCCATGAACCACAGCCCCATGGCCCTCTGTTGATCAAACCCTATACGGGCCAGGTTTTTCTTTCATGGGATTTTAACATTTATATTGTGTGACCCATTGATCCATATCCATTACACCTAAATAAAAAGACCCTGAGAGGAGCCAAGAAAGAAAGGATAAAAAGATAATTTGTGGGGAGGTTTGGGAAGAAAGGATCAGAGTGCTTCGAAGGCATGAAAGAAGAGATCACTAAAAAAGACAGACTCTTTCAACAATTCTCTACAGGTTTAACCAACCACATAGCTTTATAGAATAGAATATAAAACTAACTGGTTGAATATGAACTACCTACCCTTCGTGGATATACATCCCATGAACTACAAGATCAATTCCCCTTCTTCAAACCATAATTCCATGTAGCCATATTCTATGAAGATGGAAGCCTTCACCATATAGAAAATCTCTATGCATGTGGATCCCAGTGCTACGTACCACCATGGTATGCGAATGGAAATCAGTTATTTGTAGGAAATTGCTATGTGGCTGGAACCTGGTTTTGCATAGCCAAATTCTATGAAGACTGAATCCATGTCCACATTATAGGTTCCAAGCATAGTGGAATCATGTTGGTGGGTTTGCCCAATTTTAATTTTAACGTTAAACAACGTTCAATCCAAGATCCTTCATGATTTAAAACACCGAATCTTCGGAATAGAACGAAGAAAGAAAAACTTAAGAGGGATCCCGAAACCCATGAGATAGGATCATCATATGTTGGTTATAATTAATTTAATTAATTCATAAGAATTACCTCGATTAAATTCATTCTTCATTGGAGTTTCTGGTCACGATCCTGTGATCCGTCGTTGCGTTGTATAATCCAAGTACAGGATTCCTCTAGCGGTGATCCACACGTGCTCCACCTATCTCTGGATGTCGCCGAAGGGATATCTGGGTGCTAGCGCGGAAGATCCTTCGCTTGCGATGTCCGCCTTCCACAGCATTGATCCGGTGGAGGATCTCACTCTTGTAACTTGAAAGCGTTCTTGGTGGAAAAGGAATTCTCTCTTGTCTTGAGAGTATTTCCCAAATCAATTATGCACAACAAAAAATGGATTAGGAAAAGTGTTGGGGTTGTGAGGATATTTATAATTTGTTTTGATGTTAATAGAGTTATGACAATAAATAAATGAGTTTATGCATTTTATTTATTTCATTAACTCTTATTGAAACCCCATGTCAAATTATTAATTCCTTGACATGCACCCACGCTAATTATAATTAATATCATTTAATAAAACTATATTATATCCTCAAAATTCTGACTGGAAAACTACATGGCGTGTAATAATTAATACATGGAGTGTACTTGTTTTCCATAAAGCTACACGGTGTTTATATTTAATATACATGGCATGTAGTTTTATTTTCCATTTTTCTCCACCATATTTATTAGACCTTGAGTAATGGCTATTTATTTCATAAATAAATGTAACTTCATTACTTGCTAATAAATATATTATTTTTTCCACAATATACTCTCTCAAATAAATAGTGTCGAAATAAATGGGATCAGGCATACTTAAATAATTATTAAACCACGGTCGAGAATAATCTTTATTTAACTTGTTAAATTAATATTTAACTGAGATACATGGACACACATAGTGTGTGACCCTCTAGGCCTCTTTCTCAGTGGAATTAGGCGGAGCCTACCTCAAGTCCAAGGTTAGCGTCTAGCAACACACCAAGGCACCCATAGAGAAAGAAGTTAACACCACAATGACGTGTCACCTCCTATGAACACTTACCATGTAATATAATCCCTCTGTCTTGATATCTACAATCAAGCGTGTTGCATGCTAGTGCCATCAACCCATGTGATCGATTATTCTTTCTTTGACTTCCTGGAATTCAACTCGCCCATACCTTACCATGGCCATGGATTTATTTAGGCTATATCGTTTCCATCCAAGGGCCTAAGATATCTACTTCTGTTATAGAACAGAATGGACAAATCCTTTCTCTCATTATCTATTAATACAGTATTACTCGTGACACAACCAACAAATCCTACCCCGCTGTGAACAGTGTGATGTCACAGTTTTCATCAATACATCTAAGTGTGTGAGTTGTAATACCCATTAATAATAATCCTAAATTCTAAGAACCAATACACATGTCTACAGATAGGAACATCCAATGACACTATGAAATGTGGATTTCCTACTGGTGGGTCTCGTTCTCATAATATCCTCCTAGATATTACCAAGGGCGCACACCATGAGAAGGTGCCACAAAGTTTTATGAGTCCTCACCCCTAATGGCCTGTTTTATTTGTGTCCCTCAAATAATATCATTCGGCCATAGAACATATACTCAAGAACAGTGTTATGGCACTTCCGGGTTCTCATCATATCAAGGATCTACTATGACCCATTAATGCAACAGTTGTCCTTAGGACATTAACACATGAATTGTCACGCAGAAGAACAATCAAGATGTGATAAGGAATTTATTAATGAATAAAGTACAATGTAGTTGGTTCTAGGCCACCAACTCCAACGGACTCCCACTTGCACTAGAGACAACTGCTAACAACCTTTAACCCACGAGCTCTCACATGATATTCATGCTTCTACTGAGATGTGCCTTTAGTCATGGGGTCCACCACATTCTCTTCTATAGACACTCTGCTCACTGCAACTTCACCACTTTGATAGAAATCCCTCAATAGGTGATAATTCTAAAGTATGTGCTTTGTTTGTTTATGTGACCTCAGTTCTTTTTCAAGAGCCACCGTTGTAGTATTATCACAATACAATATAATAGGATATTTACTGCTAGGCACCACATCATGATCCTAGACAATGTTCCGAATCCAGACAGCTTCCTTGGCTGCATCATAAGCTGCTATATACTTGGACTCCACTGTATAATCGGTGAAAACTAGGTTCTTTGAACTCTTCTAGCTCACAGCTTCTCCATTGAGACATAAAACATATCTAGATTGCAACTTCAGATTATTATGATCTGTTTGAAAAATAGCATCAGCATACCCTATGATGACAAGCTCCTCATCTCCTCTGTACACCAAGAACATATCCTTAGTTCTTATCAGGTACATAAGGATAGTTTTAATAGTAGTCCAATGTTGTTCTCCGGGATCTGCTTGATATCTTCCTACCATGATCAATGCATAGGCAACATCAAGCCAGGTACATAACATGGAATACATGATGGATCCTATAGCCGAAGAGTATGGGATATTACTCATTCTATCTTTCTCCTGTTGTGTCTGGGGACACATTTTCATAGAAATATGTAATCTATGTGACACTGGAACCAATCCCCTCTTGGATTGTTCCATACTAAATCTCTTTAGTATCTGGTCAACGTATGTACTCTGACTTAGTCCATGCAGCCTCTTGGATCTATCATGAATGATCTCGATCCCTATAATGTAGGCTGCTTCTCCCAAGTCCTTCATGGAGAAACACTTGTTTAACCAGTCCTTAAATGACTGTAACACTGGTACATCGTTTCCAATAAGTAATATGTCGTCAACATATACTACTAGGATAACGATCACATTCCCATTAAACTGCTTATAAACACATGGCTCACATTCAGTATTAATGAAACCAAATTCCATTATGGCTTCATCAAATCAAATGTTCCATTACCTGGATACTTGCTTTAATCCATAAATGGATTTATGCAACTTGAAAACCCGTTCGGCTTCACCTGGTGTCACAAACCCTTCTGGTTGTGTCATATAGACATATTTCTGAATGTTCCTATTAAGGAATGTTTTTTTTGATATCTATTTTTCAAATCTCATAGTCATGTTCAGCTTCTATGGCAAGTATGATTCTTATAGATTTAAACATGGAAACTGGAAAAAAGGTTTCATCATAGTTAATTCCTTGATGTTGTCTGAATCCTTTAGCCACTAGCCTTTCTTTATAGGTGCTAACTTGACCTTCCATGTCCTACTTTCTATTTCCATCCAACAGGCTTTACATCAACTGGCTCATCGACCAGAACCCCAACATGGTTCTGATACATGGAATCCATCTCAGAATTCATAGCTTCTAGCCATCTTGCAGCTTCTGATCTTTCTACTACTTCCTTTTAGGATATAGGCTCATCATTGTTCAACAATAATGATTCACCATCCTCGATGACTAGGAACCCAAATCTCTCTAGTTCCCTTACCTCTCTTGATCTCCTATGCAGTACTTGTGTTTCTGGAACCTCTTCCACTGGGACCTGTGGAACTTGTTCCTATACCAACTCTTGTGTATCCTGAGCATCAACTTCGTCGAATTCAATCGTGTTCCCACTATCCTTCTTGATGATGTTCTCCCTCTCAAGAAAGACGGCTTGTCTGGCGATAGTCACTTTCTTGTCTTGAGGGTTATATAGTTAATATTATTTCATTTCCTTGGGATATCCTTTAAAGATACACTTCGTGCCTCGGGGTGCTAGTTTGGTGCCTGAGAGGGCCTTAAAAACGCCTCGCATCCCCATACACGTGTATGCGACAAAATGGGTTTCTTTCCAATCCATAACTCGGAGGGAATTCCATTTTTCTCATTAGTTGGTACTCGGTTTAATGTGTATGTTGCAGTTTGTAATGCATATCCCCAAAAGGATAATGGAATATCTGCATGACTCATCATCGATCTCACCATGTCCAACAAGGTGTGGTCCCTCCTTTCACTAACACCATTACACTGTGGTGCATAAGGAGTTAGATGAGTTAGAATCCCAGACTCCCATAGAAGATCGATGAACACTTGGTTCAGATATTCTCCACCTCGATCCTATCAAATCTTCTTTATCTTCTTACCAAGCTGATTCCCTACTTCATTCTTGAATTCCTTAAATTTATCTAAGGCTTCTGACTTATACCTCATTATGTAGACAAATCCATATCTACTCAAATCATCAGTAAAAGTAATGAAGTAAGAATATCCACCTCTAGCCTCTATTGGAAATGGTCCACATACATCTATGTGTACCAATCCTAGAATCTATGTGACCCTTTCACCATGTCCACCAAAAGGCAGCTTGGTCATTTTTCCTTATAAACAAGCATGACATCTATCAAGTGGTTTTAGCTCAGTAGAGTCTAAATAGCCATCTTGGAAGAGCTTTTTCAAGCGCTTCTCGCTCACATGACCGAGACAGTGATACAACAACTGGGTGATGTATGAGTCATGTGAGTTTGTTTTGTTATTGATTTCCAACACTTGGTTTCCATAATTCAATACATAAAACCCATTATTTAAATGTACTATACCATAACATACGTTGTTCTTATAAAAGAGACAACCCTTACTTCCAAACTTGAAAATAAATCCATCCATATCCAAACGAGATACAGAAATTATGTTCTTGGTAACACTAGGCACATAATATTAGTTATGTAAAACCAAAATCATGCCAGTTGGCAATGAGAGATGGTAGTAGCCAATAGCCAATGTTGCCAGCCTTGCGCCATTGGCAGCTCGAAGATCCACCTCTCCACTGGAAATCTTTCTAAATCTACTTGGTTCCTTCATTTGAATACAGATATGATCCCCACAAGCTATATCTAATACCCAATGTGTATAAATAGAAAGATTGCACTCGATAACGATATCACCTTTAGTGTCCCCACGCTTCTGGGTGCAGTTCCTATTCCAATGGCCCTACTTTTCACATGCAAAACAAACCGCCTCCCATTCCTTTCCCTACCTCTGGATCTTCCCCTTCCTAGAGGGATGGTTCTTGGGGGATTCAAACCGTTTATAAGTCTTTTGCCCCTTTGCCTTGTCCTTCCTTTTCTTATTCACCATAAGGACTGCTGGTTTGTCATGCTCCATGTCCTTATCTACCTGGTGAGTTAAGGATAAAAGTTCTGATCTATGCGCAACTGGAACAGGCTCTTCCAGCATATACAATTTCCTCTCATGGTGATGGATAATGTGTAAATGCCTCTGCCACTCTTGGAAATTGGTGCCGTTGAGAATGTTTTCTTTCTCGAGTATGGTTCACAATGATATGTTTGAAGTCATTTTCTTTCCATTTCTACTAATTAATATGAGAAAAGGTTTCATAATTTATTACAAATTGAGACAAATAAATTAATTAATACTTTTTATTCTCCCACTATTTTATCGAAATCCAATAGCCCTCACCATTGATTTTGAAATATTCTATTTCCTGAATATTCTAGTGGAAAGGATCCATATTGCCCTTCACATTACCCTAACTAGGGTAGTTCAAGCAACTTGAAGGGTTTTAGGTAGGCATTCCAAATTCCAACTGCATTAACTCGCAGCTCCTTGCTCCGCTAAGTGGACTCCCTAATCCTGAAATCCTTTTATTTTGGATTTCCTCAACCTTTTCCTGTTGGTCACACCAAGTCCTGCTGTGACAGTCAAACCTTGATGCGAACCAATTCAAGTCAACCCAAAACCTTGAATTAGAATTCCCCTATAATTGAAAGCACCCCAACTAGGGTTGGTCAAGCACTTTGAACAATGATTCGATTCTAACCACGATTATGGAAGGCTATACCGACTTAATATTTCTTTTCAGGGATTTTATCCTTATACATAAATTTCCATTTTACAATCTTTTATTACATGCTTGTTAATATTAAGTGGGATTTACTTAAGTGATTAACCATGTCAAAGATAATATTTACGTATAAGCCAATTTTATTTTACTTCCATCTTGCATGCTCGTTTAATTCATTAATTGTGTGATAGTGACAACACACCCACAATAAATATACCATGAAACTGACAGAAATAAAATAAATGGTATGATCATGAGCTTTTCTATTGGTTAGTTTATCTAGCGGTTGATAAACTAATCCAAGACCTAGGGGAGAAACACCTTGAACCATTCAGGTTCATGTTTACAGCTTTCCACCTGTCTACCTTTGTATCTCCTTGGATTGATTTCATCTTGGCTCCTGACTTGAGCCGCCTCCACTAACTTGGGAGCTCCATCCATTACATATTCATTTATCTCACAGGCAGGTGAGGGGTAAAAGGGGTTTTTACATAAAAGAATCCTTGGGCGGGCAGGCCCTACATATTAATTAGGAGATGGCTCGCAGGCAAACAAATTTAATTTAAATAAATAATTTAAAAGAAACCATTAAAATACAAAGGTCTTGGTCTAGATCATGATCATCCTTACATGCAATGATATTTACGCATAAATAGAACTAACATTCAATTCTTTAATCATTCTTGTTTAAGATAAATCATGCACAAATCAATAAATTATCTTTAATTAATCAATCCTTTTATCATAAATCCTTTTTCTGAATTTCCTTGAGATTCTCATCCATCATAATTTTAAACAAATAAATTCATTTAAAAATTATCCTTGTACGTAACTTGTACCTTGGAGGAAACCCGGTGAATTCCCATTTATTACGCAGATATTAAATTAAACACACATATATAAAACACCTATCATGTGTTGTGCCTCAGCATTACGCCTACACCATGGTACACGTCTCAAGGGTTTTTATAATATAATAATAAATTTTAATAAATCTACGTAATTTGGGTGGGTACACAGCGTGTAGTTCCGACTACACAGCTTGTACTTTTCTTCACAGTCCATCCGAAGTACACGCCTGGGGACATGGTGTGTTATTGTACTTCAGATGTTTTCGGAGTACACAATGTGTACAGTGGGACACATGCTGTGTAGTTTCTGCGTTACACGGTTTCCAGCCGGGCAAGCCGTGTATGGGGTACACGGACCAACCCTAACCCGAAGGGACTACACGCTGTGTTCATTGGACCACACGGTGTGTAATCCTGAAACCATGTTCCACCTCTTTCTTGTCAACACACGGCGTCTTAAATTCCTAGAAAGAATACAATACACAGCCTGATTTGGTAGATTGGTCAATGAATTGAACCTAGACTACACGGTGTGTACTTCCGAATACACACCGTATATTCTGGTGTTGTACTGAAATAAACATTTGGCTCCTCCAGATGAGTTCCTCTATTTTATTTTAATCAAAATTAAAAGAAAAAATTTGTTTATGTGAGATGAACGAGAAATGAGGGAGGAGGAGCAGATCTCGAGATTCAGATTTCCAGAATAATTAAACATGAATTGAAATAAATAAACTATTAAATTCGTAAATCACCAACAAGAAAAAAAATAATTATAATCAATGATATGACCCCGCTCTGATACCACTTGTAGGTTTCGGGCGCAGCAGAAGCACATTGGTGGGTTTTCCCAATTTTAATTTTAATGTTAAACAATGTTCAATCTATGATCCATCGCGATTTAAAATGATGAATCTTCAAAATAGAATGAAGAAAGAAAAACTTAAGAGGCATCCTGAAACCCATGAGTTAGGATCATCATATGTGGGATATAATGAATTTAATTAATTCATAAGAATTACCTCGATGGAATTCTTTCTTCGTTGGAGTTTCCGGTCATGATCCTGTGATCCGTCGTTGCATTGTAGAATCCAAGTACAAGATTCCTCTTACGGTGATCCACACATGCTCCACATATCTCTAGATGTCTCTGAAGGGATCTCTAGGTGCTAGAATGGAAGATCCTTCACTTGTGATATCTGCCTTCTACCTCCTTGATCCGGTGGAGGATCTCGCTCTCGTAACTTGAAAACATTCTTGGTGGAAAAGGAATTCTCTCTTGGCTTGATAGTATTTCCCAAATCCATTGTGTACAGAAAAAAATGGCTCAGGAAAAGTGTTGGGTTTGTGAGGATATTTATAATCGAGTTTGAGGTTAATATAGTTATGATAATAAATAAACATGTTTACGCATTTTATTTATTTCATTAACTCTTATTGAAACCCCATGTCGATTTATTAATTCCTTGACATGCACCCATGGTGATTATAATTAATATAATTTAATAAAACAATATTATATCCTCAAAATCCCGACTGTGAAACTACACAGCGTGTAATAATTAATACACGGTGTGTACTAGTTTTCCATAAAACTGCACGGTGTGTATATTTAATATACACAGCGTGTACTTTCGTTTTCCATTTTTCTCCACCATATCTATTGGACCTTGAGTAATGGCTATTCATTTCTTAAATAAATGTAACTACATTACTCGCTATTAAATATATTATTTCACCCACAATATGTTCTCTCGTATAACTAGTGTCGAAATAAATGCGATTAGGCATCCTTAAAAAAAATTTAAACCATGGTCGGGAATAATCTTTATTTAACTTGTTAAATTAATATTTAACTGTGATACATGGACACACTTAGTGTTTAACCCTCTAGGCCTCTTTCTTAGTGGCATTAGGTGGAGCCTACCTAAATTCCAAGGTTAGCGTCTAGCAACACGCCAAGGAAACCATAGAGAAAGAAGTTAATGCCGCATTGACGTGTCACCTCCTACGAATTCTTACTGTGTAATATAATCCCTTTGTCTCTATATCTCCAATCAAGTGGGTTGCATGCTAGTGCCATCAACCCATGCGCTCGATTATTCTTTCTTTGACTTCCTGGAATTGAACTCGTCCATACCTTACCATGGACATGGATTTATTTAGGCTATATCAATTACATCAAAGGGCATGAGATATCTACTTCCGTCATGGAACATAAGGGACAAATCCTTTCCCACATTATCTATTAATGTTGTATTACTCATGATGCACCCAACGTATCCTACCTCACTGCGAACAGTGTGTCATCACAGTTTTTGTCAATACATCTAAGTTCACGAGTTGTAATACTCGTTAATAATAATCTTAAAGTCTAAGGACCAATACACACTTCCGCGGATAGGAACATCCAATGACACTATGAAATGTGGATTTCCTACTGGCGGGTCTCGTTCTCATAATATCCTCCTGCATATTACCGATGGTGCACACCATGAGAAGGTGACTCAGAGTTTTATGAGTCCTCACCCCTAATGGCATGTATTATTTGTGTCCCTCAAATAATATCATCCGACCATAGAACATATATTCAGGAATAGTGTTATGGCACTTCTGGGGTCTCATCATAACAGGGATCTGCTATATACCATTAATGCAGCAGTTGTCCTTAAGACATTATCACATGCATTATCACGCAGAAGAACAATCAAGATGTGATAAGTCATTTATTAATTAATAAAGTACAAAGTAGTTGGTTCTAGGCCACCAACTCCAACGCACATACCATCATGGTACGCTGACAACCCCTTAATCCACATATAAACATGCTATGTGGGAGATTCACCACCCTACATGAAGAAATGATATGAGTAATGGGGTACCTCTAGGCATTCAACTCTCTGACTCCAATCACATCCCTTCATTTTTGTTACATCATCTATGGACCCTCTATGAACTAGTACAATGACATTAGTCCAAATACTCTTCCAAAGCCACCAGACACATATGATAAAACCAAATGGTGCATTAAAATGCCCTTTTAAATTTACATACCCATGGTAAGCGGGGTCATGTGGGTAATCACCACAATAATTCAGACCCCATAAATTTTCCTAAGTTTACATCCACATGGTAACCCATGATCCAAATCAGGGATACTCACATGAAAATCCTTAATTTAGGGATCAAGCATAATCTCCGGTCTATCCCTTTGGTGGGAACTAGTGATAGATAAAGGAAATAACACTTTCTTTTCCATTTTATGAGAGGTAACATTCTTTCCTTTCCCCATGAATAATTTCTCACACCGAGCGTGAATCACGTGAGCTTAGAGGTTAATGATGATCATGAAATCTATGTGATTCACCCATCTTATAGAATTATGATAACTTTGATTCCTACCATAATAGGGATATGTAGGATGATTGTCTAAGTCCTGATCTCAAGACGGCATTCTACCTAGATGTAAGCACCAAATAATGTCCCATGAATGGGTAGCTTCCATGCATAATCCATATCTTACCAATCTACGATGAATTAGATTCCCAACTTATTGGGATATAGAGGAAGCATCCTCGAGGTCCAAACATGACATCATAATACACCATAATGTTTTCTGAACCATATCCTTGGAAGGGTCTCCCTTACCCTCAAAGATCATATCTCTTTTGGCTATCTGAGGCAGCTTCGATATAATCCCCACACTAACACTTTTCTAAGAACCTTTAACCTAGATGTCCATACCGATTGATGTTAAAATGTGTGGATGTGTCCTTGGAAAATGATCTTAAAAGGTGATGTGTCCAATTTAGTGGCACAAAAAAACATGGGTTAGGACTCCTTCCACAAGTACATGTATGAAACCCATCCTATGGGTTCAATCCCAATATAAAAACAATTATCGTCCCCCATGTATGATGATAAACTCCAGAGTTCCTCATAAAATGGATGAAACTCAGGTTGTCACGATAAATGCTAATGGGATTACTGATCTATCCACATAAGGGTAACATTGATGAAGATCCTTGGATACATAGAGATGTCTTGATTGATGGAGATCCTTAGATACATACATATAATTCTAAACCCATTTGTGTACATGATTGATCTTGAAACCTAGGATTAATCCACAGACACATGTTTGGGAATGAAAAATGTATTCGTGAACATATGATCATAGATTAAGTCTATAAGAGAGTGTCGGAATAGGAAATAATTCCCCCTAAAAGGGTGTGATGAGTCTGAGTTCCCATCCTCTTGACCAATGTAAATCCTTAAGTGTCGTTGGCCAAATCATCATCCCATGAGCACCTTCCCTATGAATGTAGCTCTAATAATCATAGATAATAGGGTTGTTATGTGTTTCTGGATCCGCGAATAAACCTGTTAGAGACCATTTGAGGACACCTTACCTGATGTGGATTGATTTCATGAATACTCAACCCCTTGTAATCACCCATCTATATCATGATGTGATTCCAGTCAAAACAAAATAGGATAAGACTAACATGAGACACTAAAATATGGAACCTCCCTCACTAGATAATAAATGATATACTACCTGGTCCCTGATGGAAAATATCGTCCCAGGTACGATGTGATTTGGGATGAAACAAAAATGGTGAATCTAATGTGAATCCATAACCATGGTGGTGGGATTACACCACATCCCTTCCGCATCCAAAATAAAGAGGGCAACGAGTGATCATAAATTATACATGTGGTCATTATATTCTAATTTTATAGGGTTTTTTGTATGTATTTATAACATATGTAGAAGGTATACAAAGGTACCTTCAACCAAATGGAATCCTAAAAATTCTCTCAGGCATGTGTGTCCACAATGACATAGGTGTTTGGGCCCTCAACTAATAATAGGACCCCATCTCCCACCCAACATCCTCAACACTATGTTTCAAACATGTTGATCATGGAGTACCATCAAAATGGTACTCTCCCCACCATGAAAGCTTAATGGAAAGCCCTCAAATCCATGATGTTGGGCCATCAACCTCTTCATTCGTAGTCGGCATTCCAGAATAGGGCAACCCATGTAACTGTGTCTAATAGTTTTGGGAGACTATCCCGAGAACATGACAATAAATACCTACCTTATCTTAGGGAGTTAGATGAATTCATCACCTGGGAATTCATCACTGTTTGAAAAGGGTATCACTCAAGGGCCCCTACTAGAATACAATGTCTCCAACACAACGCAACCTAGTATCCTTGTTCTGGAGAGGATATCACACTAAGTGCCCCATCATAATTCCAATAGACACGAGTCCCCAGGGATACCCGCCAAGGGTAGAAAACATATAATCAAGAGGGTTCATTACCTAGGTTCCAGAGGAAGATATCCACCATAAATACATAGCAATAAACTATGGGAAAACATACAAAAATTCCCCCTCTTCTAAATCCTTCCACGAAAATACAGCTATAATAAATGAGCGGATAGATATCCCCAGTTATTTTATGAAGCCCACTAGGGAGATACGATGGTAAAATATGAGCCGATGCAAGTTCCCAAAAATTCTTGTCACTCTAGCCGCACAAATTGGGCATCAAATTATAGGAATATGGAAATCTCTAATAATGCACATAAACCCCTTCATTCAAATAGGGTGGAAAAAGGGTACAAGCAAGAACAAATTATTAATGATGCACACAAAGTCCGCTATCTAAATAGGGTAGAAAACTATGGGTAGTCATACAACACTACCAATGTATATGAATACCACCAATAAAATATGGTGGAAATCAATGGGAGGAGTCAAATTCCTTCCCCCTCATATCATGCTCATCCGTCAAATGTGATGGAAATCAAATATAAGAAGACAAAAATTCTTGAGGATGTATATCAAACCCATGAGAAAAATACAGTGACAAATGAGAAGATGCATGTTCCTTCTCACAAATATGAATCCCACAAGTCAAATACGATGGAAACCTGAGAAAACAGATGGTGTATCCGGGCTATATATCAAGGGTAGACTCATTCCCCTACTCGAAATAGGAGAACTACTAATACATAATGGCAGTACAAGGAAAGATCAGATCAGAAAAAAATTCCTACTAAAATATAGGAAGGGTAATTTATCCCTATTCCATCCAAATGCATATCTTCATATATTCTGATAATTGATGGAGGATTAGACATTAATTTCAGATCATATCCTTAAGACCTATCAAGATTTAATTACATCTACAGAAGAAAAAAAGTTGGGTCCATGACCCCATCTCTCTAAGAGGGTTGATTCATTAAAAAAATAATATAGTCACTTTGGAGCATACATGCATCCTTGCATCAGTCTAGGTGGATCAATGACCATATTCTTTGATACATAGACAACCAGATCAAGAAAAAATACTTCTTCCAACTGGGGGACACCAGTCCAACGTGGTGGATGCTCTAGGGTGGGAATATATCCATGCCATGACATAAGATTATCATAAGCATATCCTAGAAATATCAAGGTAACAAACCAAATAGGGACCCGTATATGAAGGTCATTACTAATAGCATGTTTCCCCAGTGGCCTGCAAGAGAGCATCTAAAAATGAAATGCCCGAAAGGCAGCTAGAAAATGAAAATCAAATCCATGACCCTACTCAACTAGATGTTAGAGTTCTTAATTACATCAAAACCTTGTCAATAGAGGGACAATATATTATATTCCCATTATAAAATTATGGGTGTGGTAGTAGCAGTTGTGAAGGTGATCCCCATAATTTCACTGCCAGTAACTCTGAAGGACCTCCCTAGAGAACCCATGAGGGCTTACCTCATGGGAAAGAAATGATCAATCATGAGATCTCATCTAATGATGAGTGTCATGGTATCCCTCCCCCTCACTAAAAGATAAATTGGAAAGAAGTTCCTCCCCTTTCTATTGTCTTCTATGATAGTCCTTCATAGATTATATGTTGTAGAAATGCTCCCTCCAGTCGGATGTCAAGCTATGATGGTAGTCCTCTCCATGATGGTGGTCACTGCAAAGGTCCTCCCCAAAGTGACATAAAAAAAAGCAGGTCCTCCCCATATTACATACAATTCTAGAGGTCGTCCCTGGGATAAGAACTTTAGATATTATCATTGCAGCTATAAATACTGCAATGATGGTAGTCCTCATCATGATGGAAGTCATAGAGAAGGACCTCCCATAGTGACATCAAGTAGCAAGAAGGTCCTCCCCTTGTTGCAGTCTTCCCAAAAGTTCCTCCCAAGGGTATACACAATAAAACATCTCCCTACGGTCAAAAATTAAGTTGTGATGGTAGTCCCCACCACCACAGAATTGGCTAAAGAGGTCCTTCCTGCATTCAACATCTATACTAGTAAGAAGGTACCCCCCTCGTCGGGTCATTCACAAAAAAAAGTCCTCATATTCTGAGTAGATTGAAAAGATGGAATTAGACATGTATGATACTCTGTCTATGAAAAGTGAAATCATTTATTAGTCTGGATATATTTCAAGTCCATGCTTATCTGTCAAGCCACCCTTTACCATCCATATACTGATGAGACTCTTTCTTGCCTTGTTGCATGGAAGGAAAACCTCAAAAAGTATTCAAGTTGGGTAGAAAAAGTAGAGGAGTCTCTGGAAAATGATAAAATGGATAAGTTTCCCATTATAAGACAATTATCTAGTGAGTATATACTAGTTATATTTTTTCCTAAAGCCACTTCTCAGTTGGAAATACTGAGAGAGTTATCCAAGGAATTCTTATATAACATTCGTCTCAATATATGGAAAAATTTATGCCATATGAGAGAAAATTATTGACCCTATGATGGGTATGCATAAAATGATAATATATTGGGGGATATTCACCATAAAATAGATCAAGAAGATCCTACTTCTACACAGCATCCATAATCTGAGAGGTAGAAGAAAGATCTAAAATTGGTCTTCCTCACTCTCTACATATGTTGTGTTTCCATATTAGTGACACACCATCTAGTGTTCATATATAGGGTTAGAGAGAGCATGGGGAATTTTACTTCACCACACATCCCATCCATAATAACTCATTGGAAATGAAATCCTGAAATGTCATTATCCCCAAACGGACATCAAATGAAATCCCTACCCAGGAAAGGTGGGATGCTCGACAAAAAATAGCCTTGAGTAAGTCTCAAAAGTGATAGGCCCAATGAGATAAATACATTTAAAAACTCCTAAAACTGTAAACTAATAACATCCAGTGGGTTTCTCCCTATGGGAATCCAATCACAAATAAATGTTCAAGTCCTCATAAAAAATATTTCATGTGTAGACTCAACATTGTTTCTGAATTAAACCTGAATGGGAATGCACAAGATCAATAACATATCCATAAAAACATCAATAGCTACAGTACATGATCAACCACATATCATAGGTTTTGGGGCATTTTTAACACAAAATTCTCCCATAAAACCAGAAAATACAGGATGGACTGTAATAACAAAAGATCTTGAGCACCCCTATATTCCAGGTCTGTGGGCATTTTTAACTCAACCATCTACCCAGCAGATGTCATTCCTTTCCTACCTAGAGAAAATAATTAATATTGAGGTCACCCATCAAATCTTGTATCATGATTCCTATCCATAAAAACAAAGGCATACAAAAAGGTCACATTAAAGTTCCCTTCGAGTTACCCTTCACCAAGAAACCTGAAGAGGATCCCACAATAAAAGGAAATGTTCCAAAAAAGGATGCAAGAATCTCTCCTACCATTCATCACCCTGTACACAACCTACAATGCGGTATGAATTAGTGGACATTTTGGATTTTAATCCCATAGACCTCACTAAAAATAATATAGTAGATGATGATGCAATATAAGATTTTTCCCTCTTCGAGGTGTTCCACAACTAGCCTAAAGGTGTTCATACTAAGAAACAATGAGCCACCCAATATTTGATCTCCCTCATCCAATCCATCCTTACCTCCTTTGTGAATTGTTAACAATAAGAAGAATAAGAGAAAGGTCATACACGACCCACCTTCTCTACCCCATGAAAACAAATCCCTTTCACTTGAGGATGGATTCACTCAGAGGGAGGAAGATATGAAAAAGATAAGTAAAATCAATTCTAATATGCTTCAAGGAAGATAGACTATCAAATATGTCCCCAAAGTATATCATCGACATACAATTCCAATAGAGGTTCATTTGCCACAATGGCTCATCCAGGAAAACTAACTAAGGCCTAGATGCTCATCCAATCCAGCACCAAGGCCATCAGTCTACAAAAACCCAATCCAGATAGGATACCAATACTTCTCTCCACTAAGGAAGAAATCAGAAAAAAATTCTAGAAAATCCACAAAGGATTCCCTAGACAGAGTATCCACCCCAAATACCAGCAGTACTAATATGACCAAATTTTCCCCCTACAGCACCATCCCATGCTCAAGTCTAATAATACATGAATCAAGGGATCTTTATAACATCGATTCATTGGAATCTTGATTGGAAGACATGGAATGGTGGCATTATCTAATACAACTTGAATAGAAACCCTACCCCAACAAGGTGAGTAATATTTTTCTGCCATAAAATTTCAGGAACCCCTTCTTCCCTATATTCAATGGATTATGTGACCCAGAACCACATATGATCTTATATGCATCTTACCGTGGCCCCGTGATAGGAACCTCAGAGAAATAAGAAGCATTGAAATTAATATGCCTCATGAAAACTCCACAAGGACCAGCCTTTGTATGGTATACCAGTTTTCTAGCTAATTTAATAACTTGTTGGGAGGATCTTTGGTGGAAATTCCTCATCCAATGCAATTCAGCATTGCCATAGACAACAATCAGTGAACTTATGAACTACAAACAGTGGGAGAATGAAATATTTTTAGAATTCATTGCCAGAAGGAAAGGTTTAACATACTCATTGAACCAACCACTACCCTGAGATGAGATGATTTATATTTTAATTGATAACCTCTATAATGAGGTATGAATTCCACTCATCCTAGTAAAATAAACCAGTTGATTTTTTGATTTATTATTCATTTCTCAAATGATATAATATTTATTAAATAGGACTAATCTCAAGTATCAGGTAGCCATGTAAGCCCTATAAAAAATAGTGAGAAGAGATTAAGTGGATTTTGTTACACTTAATCCACCCCGTTCACCTGCCCCGACTCCTGGGCCCATATTAAATCGTGTAGGGCCCCCTGGATGTCAATAGAATACACTACTTCATAAAAACAAGTGAATGTAACTGAGGAGAAATTGATTAGATGAATGAAGGATTAAATTTTATTCATTTTGAGATGACCAAGTTCAAGGCCACTTCGTAGCCACCATGAATTACAACATTATCTATATACCAATGCAAATGAGGTGTGATAAAGTAGGTATCGATAACCTGCCAGATTATTTTCCCTTCCATCGGATACTGGGACACACCATCCAGGAGTGTTTAATTTTCAAATACATCTTGTAAGGATGATAGATTCTGGACAGTTCAACCTGGGACCACTACCCACACAAGTGGAATATGTTTCCACAGCTAACCCGAATGAAGGAGAGGAGTCAAAAAATATTTTTAACAAAAGTGAACGTAAGTCCAATAGTTTGATGACTCGGAAAAAAGTTAATCAAGACCATGGAATGATCTAATATCAGTTAAAGCAACCAACTATGCCTCTAAAATCTTCTGATGAAATTTATTCGACATACTCGACCCCAAAATCCTCCAAGGGCCGACCATTCAAAAAGAAATGTATCCATAAAGTAAAAGAGAAAGTGAAATCATTCAAATGTGCACCAAGGACAAAGATGGATTTGACGCTCTAAAATTTTATACCATTAAACCTAAAGAGATGGACACATCCCCATAACATAGCACAATGGGAACTGTCTCACCAAACGACACCAGTAGAAGAAGTTATCCAGACAGACTCATCACCAAATGAGGAACTGATCTTTAGATCCATTAATGTCATTAACTTATTGGATCCCTTATCCAATGAAGATTGTAGATATGAACCTGATTTCCATGTACCCAATCAATAAACTAGAAGAATAGGTCGCATAAAACAAGAATATCATGAAATATGTAGTCATGGTAGAAAACCATTTCCTATCCAAACTCCCACTGAAACCGTTAATATTGTGAAAACATGAAGAAGAGCCTATCATCGAAACCAATAGGAATAAAAGAATTACTCTGCCTCTCCCGGAAGACAATCTGGACCAATCATCATGGAATATCCATCAGAAGAATAAAACATGTGTAATCTCCCACACTTTTTAGGAAGACCTGCCAGACCACATTAAAAATGTATAGAAGCACCACCAAATCTAGTTCCAGGGACCAGCCCATCTTCTTCAAATACTCAAGCCCATAATTTTCAAGTGGAAGAGCATCCCTAAGGTAGAAATTGCCTCCATTTAGATCAGAAATATAAAATTCTGAAATATTTTGATTCATTACCAACAAATTTTTCAATCCTAGATGTCCCAAACTTGTCAAAAGATCTCAAGGAATGTCAAATAGAATATTTTCTATGCCCGTATGAGTTTGCAGCTGAAGTAACCAATGCTGATGTCTATAGAACAGAGACCGATTCATAAATATTCCATGAAATCATCTCCTTCATAGATAGGGATGAATATTCCATCTTGTTGATGCACATAAACCCCTTATATGTGTCTAGAAATATTGACGGTCTTGATATCTGAAAATTAATCAACAACAATGGAACTAAAGTTAATCACATTCCACTATGGAAAATTCATTGGTTGGGATGAAATGAGGATAGCATGACACCATACACCACCACCCTATTGGGATATGATTAAAGTTAATATAATACACTAGTCCAAATCAAGATCCAAACACAAATTGGCAACCTCATGGTAGACTCAAAATTTCTGTTTATCTAGAAAAACATGGCCATAAATGTCCTACTTGGAAGACCCTGGATGCATCAGCATGAAGTGATTACCTTATCATGCCATCATTACATCAAGTATTTCACTAATAGAGAGAGTGTAACATTTCATGTTGATAAGGCTCCATTCGAGTCTTGTGAGCCACACTATATTGATTCATGATTCTATGAGAAGGAAGGGAAGCAGCCCTTAGTTGATGGATTTGATTGGGTCACTGCCCCAAATGGTTTAGAAGTGGTCCTTGGAAATCCCTTTAGGAATCTTACTGATGAATATGTACCATCCATAAATCATGCATATTGAATGAGTCCAAATTCAGAGGTGTATTCAATTGCTCTCATGATCTCAGTCATAGCCATCAAGCCTAACATAGTAGAAATATCCACTAAACCCCAAAATACTATAAAATTCTCAAATGTAAATGCCTTAAATCCATATGATGGTTGGTTGATGATACATTCCTCACCCACTAAATAATAATAGAAAGAATAAATTTGTTATTACCTCAATCCATTCTCTCTAGGAGATTCCCCCCAGTCAATCAGATCAGAAGAAGTCACCTCAGCCTCTAAGAGCCAAAAATGAGACTCTTCTCTCAATTATGGAGAACTCATCTAAAGAATTCTTTCCCCTTCATAATAAAAAGAACAGGAGGATTATTATAAATATGAGGAATAATAATAATAATAATAATAATAATACCTTATGAATGCCTCTCCATCATTTTTGGTGGGTGTCCCTACCACCATTGATGAAATTAGAGAAATAAACATGGGTAATAAAGAGGACTTGTGGCCCACTCTGATTATTGTGGCCATGTCATCCATGGAACAAGAGGTCTGCACTTCCATCTTAAGGAATAATTGAGATGTTTTTTCCTAGAACTATTGAGGAATGTAGGGCCTCAATCATTAGGTGGTCACTCACCACCTTGGCTAGTAAAAAGACCATTGTAGTTACAATAAAGATGTCAGAAGGAGGCACACAACACATGCTGCCAAAATAGAGGCCAAATTCAACGAGATCATCAGAGAAAAATTCATTCAAAATTCCATTACCCCATCTAGATGGATAATATATTCCCTATCAAAAAGGAGAATGAAAAAATTAGAGTTTGCAATGACATTAGGGATCTCAATTGTCATTGCCCAAAATATGACTTCCCAGTCCCAATCATATAATTATTGATGAATGTAACTGATAGATATCAAGTTATCAACTTCATGGAAGGCTATTAAGGATACAACCAAATCCAAATGGTCCTAGAAGATAAAGATGGTACTTCCTTCAGGGCCCCTTGAGGAGTAATTTTCAAATAGTTAATTCCCTTTAGTTTGATAAATGTTGGCACCCCATATCAACTCACCTTGCATCGCATCTTCAAAACATTCCTAGAAAGATTAGTCGAATTCTATATTGATGGTCTTGTGGTTAAATCATGATAATTCTCAGAAAACTTTTTATATCGTGAAACCATCTTCAATAAACTATGATTGAAAGTCTAACAATGAACCTCATAAAATGATCTTTTAGTGTTACCCATTTGAGATTACTTGGCTTCATCAGACGCCACCATGGAATTAATGTCGACCCTATGAAGATGAATGGTATCCTTGGAATGTATCATCCTCAAAAACTCACTAAGTTAAGAGGACTTCAAAAAACTCCCACCTACATTCGGTGATTCATAGACAAGCCTATAGTAAAATGTTTTCCCTACACTAGGGTGATTAGGAAAGGGGTCACATATCAATGGACTGATGATTGTTAATAAACACTTGACATCCTCGAGAAATATCGCTTTTTTTGTCAATGATAATTCCTCCTATCAGAGGAAGACCACTCATTCTATACATGACTTCCTTTGAGTCATCCCTAGTAACATTACAAACACAAAAGTATGATGCTATAAATGAAAATAGTTACTATTACCTCAGCCAAACAAGGATTGATGTTGAGACTCATTATTCAAATATTGAAAACATATGTCTATCCATAATCATTGTGGTCCAATAGTTGAGGCACTACATGTATCACCCTAGGGTCTATTTGGTCTCTCATATAAACCCAATAAAGTATATTATCATGTGTCCAATGATGACTAGACACCTATCACAGTGGGAGATCATCATGCATATATTTGACATATAGTTCATACCTTTGAAATCCATCAAAGGCCAAGAATTGGAATATTTATTAGAAGAAACCCCCTATGTAGAGATGACTCCATAGGATATCGAACTACCCGATGAAGAGGTATTCTCTATTCAAAAGGAATCCCAAACATGGGAGATGTATTTTGACAGCACATCCAGAAGCCTAGTAGGGAAAAGTTTGGAAGACCCCAAGCTCATAAAAGTTGGTATGGGAGTCATACTCCTGTCTCCAAAAAAAATAATTATTTCCCTATTACTTCCTATAGTCATAGGGGTTCACAAACATGGAATTAGAGTTCTAGGACCTCATTATATGCCTAGAGACGACACATAAAATACATGAATAATACTTGAAGATAATAGGTGACATAAAACTGGCCATAAAGAATGTCAATGGTGACTATGCTATCAATAAAGAGTTAATCCCTTTGTTATAACACATCCAAGAGCTGATGAAATAATTCCCATCAGGGAAGATATTAACTCATATCCCCATGTCCCAAAATTCAGAGTCAAATGCATTATTAAATACATCAACCACCCTAGCTAATCTGGACCAGGATGAAATGGTCATTAGCATTGACCATCGTTAGATAGTCTTAATATTCATTCAGGCCAACATGGAAGGAATTGATGAGATTAGTCTAGCCCTTAAACTGTATAGTCTTACCACTGACTGGATGAATCCCATCATAGATAAACTTCAAAATGGAGAACTCTCACTAGAAAGGGATATAAGAGAACAAATATAAAGATGATCAACTAAAATTTTTTTGTATGAGTGCACAAATCAATAAAAGGTCCTCTACAAGAAGGGACTTGATGGGGTCATTCTTAGATGAATTGATGGACAAGAGACCATTTTCATTATGATGTAAGTGCAAGATAAAGCCTATAAGGAACACTAATCTGGACCCAAGATCTTTCATCAAATTTGAAGACATGGATACTACTTGTCCACTATAACGCAAGCTGAATTCACAAAACAAATTCATTCCTATTAGTTTCATGATTATTTCATTCATCAACCCATGGAGTTACATAAAATATCTATATTATCCTATCCATTTTCTATATGGGGAATGGACTTCGTGGGGCCATACCCTCCCACCACGAACAAATAATTCAAGTATATACTCTTAGATATAGACTTCTTTTTTAAATGGGTAGAAGTTGTACCCCTTAAGAAGGTCAAGGAAAGATGCATTGTCAACTTTTTGATAGCTAATATCTTCACCAGATTTAGTTTCCCACATAAAATACTAATGGAAAATGAAACCAATTTTACTCACCATAGTTGAAAATATTATATCAAGAGTATGGTATCAAGGCCAATCGTTCATTCTTCTTCCACACAATGGAAAAAGGATATATATATGCCTTAAATAAGACTCTATACAATATACTATAGAATATGGTAGACAAGGATACAAAATCATGCCCGGAAATTCTCCTCTATGCTCTACGGGCTTACCAGACCACAACCTGCACTTCCACTCAAGAAACCCTATACTCATTGGTGTATGGAAAACATGAAGATTTACCCACCGAAGTTCAACTACCATATCTCTTCATTGTTATTTGTGATCAACTATCCATAGATGAAGAATACTGAAAACGGGTCGATGGGTGCAAGTGATTGGATGAAAATAGACTTCACACATTGTACCATTTGGAAGGTTACCAAAACTCGATTTCATGAACCTTTAAGAAAATTGTTCGCATATAATCTTTCCTCATAGAATAAATGGTGTTAGTCCTTATAACCCTGATGATACTTGGGAAAAAACTCCAAAATATGATCCAAAATGGGTAGGTTCATATTTCATACACAAGGTCTACTTTAATGAAGCATATTATTTAATTTCAATGGATGGAAAGCTCACTACAGCTCCCACCAAGGAAAAGTTATTGAAGAAATATATAATTTATCCAATAAAAAATTTCCCTGGTCACATGATAAAGTGACCTTATTTCATTACATTAAACTACATAATATGGATGTATTCCTAACCACAAAACATTAAACTGCATGGTATCCATCGTCCTAACTACCTGATGTTAAATTGTAAAAGGGTTCATTATGTTCCAGTCAGTGATCTATCACACATGATACAGATCTGAGATAGAGAAATATAAAATGTCCACATTCTTACATGAGAGTCGTATTCACATGGAACTTCGTCACATTGTCAAGCACAACAAATCAAATGTTTATTATTAACTAAAATTTCTTTTGTATAACAGAAACCGTATGTCATCTCTCAACAGAGCCTTAAATAATTTATTTAAAAATAGGTTTTGATTATGAAAATAAAATGGTAATTTTAATTTATAAAACTTGGTTTTTTTATTTTAAAAAATAAATTGAAACTATATTACTAAGTTAGATAAGTGGGATGGAGAAATCATGATCATCCCGAGTAAGTGTCCCATGAAGCTAAATCCATCATCGCTATCAACGGAATGGGAAGGATCATTGATTCCTTGATTTTATACATTCTAAAACTGGTTTGGTATGTGAGTTATTACATGGTTGAAACAGAGTATTCGATCGATCAATGATATTTGTTATCAACGACCACTCAAAACAAACAAACTTGAATCGATGAAAATACAGAACGCAGTCATGGGGTCAAATAAATAACATGATAAGATGACTAGAATTATGTCAATGATAATATTTCAAAAATAAAATAAAATGCATTTTCATTGGTTTAAGCTTGTAGATTTTATCAACTGACATAATCTGTTTGCACACTCAAGATAGGAAAAGGTGGTAAAAGAAGAAACCAGACTCAAATCATCATAAGATCTAATTTATACATGGAATCATGAGGATTATTATTCCACTGATTTTTATTATGTAAAACTTTAAACAAATAAGAAGGAATATATTAATAACAATACACTAAAAACCTGTAAATTCAATTACCTTCCAATGGTTGCATTCATTGATCTCGATATTACAATAAGGAACACCACCCAAATTTATTACTAAAAAGTTTATAATTACATGAAGGAGAATATAACTAAAAAGGGTGAAGATATATCTCAACTTCAACTCAACCTTACCCCTATTCCTAAAACATGAGATAATGAGAGTAAGGGGTTATTTTATGGTGAAATACATCACACATTCCACAAATAAAGTCATGTTCCCAAAGGACTAGGTGATTATTCCTATAAGACTTCTTCCTTCTTCTTAATCTAGCTAGTTGATAGACAAAAATTTGTGAAAATGACTTTACATTATGTGGATCGATGGACCATTGAGTTATTTATACACTAGAGGTAGAATTAGGCCAATTAGAGTTATGAGGCTTGAGTTATGGTATAAATATTTAAGTGTGGTCTAATTTAGCCCACTCGGAATTTCTTCACAATTTGGACCCCTTTTGAGCCTCCAAATGGAAAATTTTGGCTCTATAGTCTTGTCAGGAAATGTATACCATGAGTTTTTTCACATGAAAAAACTTCCAAGCCCAACTGGATCCATGGATTATCCACAGTAAAAATTGAACATCACATCTGTGCTCAGGACCTTGCACAGTTTGGACCATTTTTCTTGAATTCTATCATGGGATCTCCAAATAACCACCTCAAACAATGTAAACACTGAAATAAGTAAAATCACCATATTTATTAGTGATTAAAATTAAGTAACTGGATCTAAAATAAAGTGAACTTTGATATTATATTTCAAATTTTCAATAGAAAACCAGTTTAAAATAGTGGTGTAAGAGAGGAAATGAATTGTGAATCACTATGTGTTCACAACCTGTATTTTCTAGAACTCTGTGTGGCTTTATTCATACACTTTCATGATACATAGTGATTCTATAATTCTAAATCAAGTTCCATCCTCCATTTAAAAACAATTCTCTCTGTGTGTAAGGGTCACACCTATGTAGCAAGGTCTCTTCACAGAACTATATATGGAAGGATTCCCCTATGATAAAGGGATTTGTAGAGACACTTCAATCTTATATCTTGGACTATCCACCACATGAAATAAAATTCTTCTTCTATACCTTCAATTGCCTCAACATTGTGAGACAAGTCCATACTATTCCTTTTTTCTCAAACCGAGCATAGATCACGTGAGATTCGGAATGGTGATAAGGGAATTCCATACACGAACAATGAGTAAAGGTACATTATAATCCCATTACCTCGAAATAATGGTTTAACAATTCTCTCTCTCCTTGTGTATGGTCCATGCCTATATAGGGAGACTACATTTAGAACTATGTGTGTATTTATTCCTTCCCTCAGAGGATACGTAGTGACACCGAGATTCTACAACATGGTCCAGCCACCACTATCACATAATATATAAATATGCCCCATTTCCCTGCATATTGACCAAACCCATTTATAGAATGTTCTGATTAAAACTACAGGTGTCTTTCTTCTTGCACTCACAGGAAATGTAGTAATTCCAAAATTGTACATCCTAGTTCGTCCATCATTCAAAAAAATACTTCCTCCCTATGTATGGGTTAGACCAGGGTAGGGACCATACTTCTAAAACTATGTGTGTCTTGATTACAGGGTGTACGTGATATGTAGTGATGCCCATATTCTACATCCCGGTTCAACCGCCATTCATGATAAAAATTCCCCCATATCCTACATAAAATATGTGAAACAGCACAGGAGATCCCAGACCATGATTTCTATAACAATTATTTACTGAAATATCATTCCCCCCATTACATAATAGTCAAATATATGTGGGGTATTCTATACTTCAAAACTAATCATGATCTGGATATATCTTGTGTACCCAGATATACTATTTCTATCCATCAAACTTCATGCCCTGAGAAATCTAAGATCCCCATAAACCTCCACGACCATCGGAAATGGAAGTTCAGTGTCTTGGGAACAACTTTTTTAGTCTATGTACATAATTCCCGGATGGCTCAGTATTAGTATCCCCAAAAAAGGTCTTTCAACCAAAGGAAAATTCATCCTTAGTAGAGGATTTTCTTCCCTTAGTATTCCCATTAGATTTCAAGACCTGTATCACTCATCCTGGTCCAAGGGTCCCTGGGATCATGATTTACACTTTCTCCCCCCCCCCTCATGTTCGAAGTATGCAATAATATCTCAGTTTTATTAGTCAAAAAATACCCATTATTTATATGATAATTCGTCCCTAAAACATGACAATAAATTGTGCTTGCAATATGTCCTCACCACATGACAAAAAACTACATTGAGTAACAGTGTTCCCACCTAAGAGGACTTTACCCCTCATCATCGGTCACCTACCATGCCACATAATTTAATTACTTTTGGATTGATTCCTTTACATGAAGGATACATAGAGACACATATACTTTCATCCTGGTTTAGCCACCCCATATTAAAAATGCCTTCTCTCCTTGTGTATGGGTTATACCTACGCATGGTACTTTCCGTAAGAAACTTTGTTAGGTTGGATTCTTATCATCACATGGGATACATAGTGCTTCCTAGATCCTATGATCAAAAAGTGACCATGGAACACACACAAAAAATACTTTTATATGGTAACTAAGTCAAAGCAAAATACTCCTAGATATAAAATTCCCCTTTCTTTGATTTTAACATCCCTGGGTGGTGGAATACACCCTTTCCACCCTTGTTTCTCACACTAAGAAAAAATCATCTGAGCTTAGGTACTTCGGAAATTAATTTCCTATAGATCCATAGAAAATCAATCTATTATAATTGGTTTGGGTGGCACATCCTTAAAAGGAAAATTAGGGTCCTCCCCTCCATATTGGGAAACCCAAAGTCCTTAACACTCGATGTTGAACTATAAGGTGCCCCAATAATTATATTGGGCTAGATTCTTGTGTGTGAAGGATATGTAGTTACACCTAGATGATGGATCTTAGTCTCAAACACCTCCAAAGGAAACAAATCTAGCTAAAAAATTTCTTCTATCTGCATATGGACTATACCTATGAAAGGAGTCTAACTTTAGGATGCTAGGATCCTCAAAACTAAGACTAATTCCAAAAAAGGAATCAAAATGCACCACCCCACATATGAATTAGATATGTGTAGGGAAATTACCCATTCTATGAGTAATCCTATCTCAAGTGCTTCTTATATGTCTATACCCATCATTTCCATTCACCAAACTCTTTACTTCTAGTGATATCAGATCTTCAAAAACATCCATAGCCTTTATAAATGGAATTTTTGTATCCTGAGGACTCCTTTGTTTGACTATGAACACAACACCCTAGAGGAACTGCATAAGTTTACCACAAAAAAGGCAGGTCAACAAAGACAACATCATACTTAGGAGAGGCTTTTTCTCCCCCTATACTCTCAACCGCTCCCAATACCGTTGTTATTTCTCCTGATATGAGATCCCTTGAAACCACAGTTTACACTTGAATTCCAACCTACATGTTGAACATGTTGGGAAACCCCATCCCAATTATCCTACTGTGATTTAGGGCTTCTAAAACGATTTCCTAATTATATGACATTAAAACTGCAAGATACTTTCTACCCAATGTTTACTCTTCGGTCCATACATGTTAATGAATATATTTTACCATATTTTCTTATGCACAAAATAAACTCGCACAGGAATGTCTGGTATGTGCCTCACCTTATTGGTGACCTCACATGCAGGCCACAAATACCGCATTCATAATGTGTAAACTAGAATTGTATATGCATGAACATTATACCTAAAAATTACTATTCATAAATTGATTCCAATCATTATATGATATGTAGTGACACCTGAATCTCACATCTTTGGTCCAACAATAAAAAAACTCTCTCCATACTTTATTACGCAAGGGTCAAAACTGCATAGGGAACCCCCTCATGCATGTATAGGAAGAATGTTTCCACCTATTCCTGGGAAATATCAGCTAGAAATGCCCATTTTCATTTTCAAGAATCCCCTCTTCACAAACCATACTCTAAGTACAAAAATTTCAGAATCCCCCTAACCATCCATGGCCATTGGAAATAGAAGGTCATTATCCTGATAACACCTTTGTTTCACTATGCACATAATGCCATGGGGGCTCTGCATAAGTTGTCTACCAAAAAGGTGTGTCAACCAAGGACAATTTCTTCCTCATGAGAAGGTATTTATACCTCCATATGCCCCTATTATTTTTATGTATCAACTCACTCTTGGTTTCAGAAACCCCTATATTGAAGTTTACATCCTCTCTCCCCTATCATGCTTGAATGTGATATAATGTTTCTAGTCAGACTCACATAGGAGGGTTGAGCAATTTTCCCCCATTTTGGTTAGAATAAAATTACTTTAAATCTTATGTCTCAAGTATCCTAGTTAAAAGAAGATAAACCACATCATGATTAACCCCATCATTACACAAGACAAATACTTGTATAAGTGGTCTCTCATTCATGATCCCCATTAATACAAATTCCCTCATACTTTTTAGACATCTCCCTTTTAAAAAGAAACCCCTAGTTTTTTTTTGAGACCTCCAAATTCCCATTAAATAACATAGTCTCCAAAAGAGGAAGGAAAGTTCCCTATTAACACCATTGTATGACTATGCACGCAACACCACAACGGCTCTATATAAGTTTCCCACAAAAATTGGCTTGTCAACCAATGAAAAATTCATCCTCATGAGAGGATTTTCCAACTTCCATATTCCCCATGGCTTTCATTCCCCATATCATATCTTATATCTAGAAACCCCATAATCAAGGTAAATAAAAATCCCTATTTTATATCTGAAAAATATTAGAACATCCTCAGTTAATGAATCCTAAATCGGGTCCCTTTGCCTAAAAATCATGGTCAAAATTGTCTGACCTAAAACATTAATCTCGGTCAAAGTTGTTTGACCTAAAACATCAATAATGATAGTCTAGTTTTCAAGACTCTAAATTATCCATGAAAATGAGATGTAACTCACCAAGATGAAACCCCAAAAAGGGCACCCTAGACAAAAGGAAAGTACAGGCTCATTAAACCTACACTTCGTACGATTTAGGAGAAATATTAACCAATAACAATTCTAAAATATAAAAAAATATTTTAATATCTAAAACATAAAATGGGTGGCCTAAGGAAAAGTTTATTTGTACCCTATAGACACACACTGAATCATTTTTAGGAAAAAAATAGGGTGATAATGAAAAATATGAAATCTTTGTAGGGTTTTTCCTAAAACTCTAGAAATAGTTAAACTACACTCGCAAGGTCCCTCGAATCATGCAAAAATTAGAGAATTATTCAATTATTTTTAATTTTATTACCATATATCATGAATTAGTTCAATATCTGGAGAAAGTTGTACATTCAAAATGAAGTAAATTATAATTGGTTAACCTCGCAGGAAAAGATGAGGAAGAAGCACTGAAGATAAAAACATTTTTTTATAATTAAATTATAATAATAAGGGAATCCAAAACTTATAGCCTTTCCATGTGGATAGGGAATGAAATTACATAAGTTGTTCAGTGGATTCAAAAAATTGTATCAACTTCAGGTACAATTATTTGATGTCTTGGTGGAGCACTAATAAAGTTGTAGTCTTGGCTTCCGTACCTTCTTTCAATTCTTATGCCTCCTTTGTTGGGTCAATTCCAACATTTTCCCCTTCCTCCATTAATGGATACCCCTAATAAATCATTTTTGTGGTGCATAACCATTCCAATTTAAGTAATTCTAGTTTTTTTCTCCACTACTTCACTTCCTGACCATGTTGTTCCATAAAGGACCTTTTCTTCAAGAGTTCTCCTGGTAACCTTATGACTGCCCAAGATTTCTCGGCAGCTTTATCCATTAGGATATCTCTAGAGGTAGAAAGATGATCCATGGAATCTCTAGTGGAAAGACGAGATTCGAGCATCCCATTTTCGTCCCTATTAGTGACCAACTACTTCATTATGTCATAAATACCACGAAAATCGAACCCTTCAAACCCCAGGACTAAAAACATGTGATATAATCTGGGAAAATTCACTAGTATATCTATAATAGGTGCTTGAGAAATAAACATACAAATGTTTTTCCATGATTTTTTGTGGTCAAGATAAAGTTTGGACATTCCCTCTTGGTAGGTTCTTGATTCCCTCCTCAATGACAGAACATATTAAGGAATGTTGGCTGCTAGAGAAGGTCTTAACCCCACAACCTCAGTATGGCCCAACCCCTCCACAACCGCTTCTCTGGCTGCATCGATAGGTTCTAGGTCAGGGAATCAAATGTAGTCACAAGTGATTGTGGATATGATATTGAGTTCAATAGTAACACAATTGAACACTCTATATATCTAAAGGTAAATGGAAAAGGAAACAAAGAAAAAAAATGGTCATATGGTTGGAAAACTAATCTTCACCATCTGAAGAATCATTACCTCCGACCTCCATTGTGGCATCACCACTCGGTAAATATGGTTCTACATATTTACCATGAAATTAAATTTCAAGGTCATCGAAAGGTACCTGTGGTTCGAACCCATACTCAACTAGGTCGGCAGCCTCCAGAAGATAACCTACATAAATTATTCCCACAAGGATAACCAATTTGGAAAAAGGCACCATGGTTAGTTCTAAACATCCTCGAGCTAGGATTTTTGCCTCCCTTGTGGCTATGTATACTAGAAGAGAGGGATCAGAGTGATAAATTGGTACATAAACTCCCCAAGATAATCCCTCTACAAGGGTGGGGTTATTTTGGTTTGGGATAGTCAACCTCTAAAGATTGAGAGCCCTTATGATATCCTCTCACAATTTGGGCTCCCTACTCACATCACATGTCACTATCAATATTGCCCCATCCTTCTCCATAATAGTGGGATCTTCACACCTTGTTGAGGTCTCAACATATAATGACTCCCTGCTATTAGGGAAAGGGTTTTATATCTATAATAGGTTCTCCCAAGGAATAATAATTCCCCAAACAACCTCGGTTGTCCTGACCTTCCCACCCTATTCAGTAATAGGCACTGAGGGTATCTCCCGACCTTAATAGGAGGTAATAGTCATTTATGTATGGGATATTAATATTTGGATACTTATTTTTCTTTCTTAAAGATATTTTCATGATGATTGGATAAAAAAATGGAAATATTCAATATCAAATCCATAAAAAAGATATGATAGTCACTTGTAATACTTGATTTTATATATATCAACAGAAATTTTTCTTGTCGATACTTCATGGTATAACAGGGAGCAGACCATCTTGTATAAAAAGTCGTAATAAACTCAGTTTAAAATAGTCCATTGGGTTTTCCAATAACTTCCTCCATATACTCTATAGTTCCAAGAGATCCCTCCGCTACAACCCCCACATCTCAAGCGGCTTGCTCCCTAACTGCAGTACCCCTATAGGTATAAACTAAATAAGGTATCATCTCATGGGCCTCCTCTAACACCTAAAAAGTAATTAATAAATTTTTAAGATCATTATAACAATAGAAAATAATTTTTAGGTTAGAAAATATTACTACATATCATTCGGCATCAATCGACCCTGAGATTATCACAATGCATGCCACCCAATCAAACCAATAAGGTCTATCTTTTGAAGAATGAAGGAACGTGTCAATCTCAATCAGATAAATGGATAATTCACCAGGATATTCATTATCATATTTCCATGAGGGAGAAATGGACACTCCAAAACCTAGAAGATCAAATCATTGTTTTTTAAGTAACACCTAAATTTCCTCATTTGAAATGCTCTTCCTCAAGTCATCCCAAAGTCTCCAAGAATTCGAGATTGTAGTCGTAATGGGAATAGATATTGCATTAGTATTGGTCTGTGGAAGCAGAGAAGATTTCATTGATCACAATTTCTTCCTAGGTACCATATAATCCCTATAACTCTTATGGGCTAGACACTTGTGAGGATCTAGACAATGGTGAGGAATTTCCCCAACATCAATCATAGAAGGAAAATCAGCAATATTGTCACCCTCTGAAGAGTGACCATCATCATCCTCATCAATATTTGGCCTCATCATAGAAAGTTCTCAATGAGATTATTTACAATGCTTTTTGTATGCATGAATCCGGATTTCAAAATCCTGAATGTAGTGATTCGACCTTTAATGATCATCGTAATAGGAAATTTTAGCAGGTGCTGAAACATAACCAAGATTGGTAAAAGCAACCTCCCTCTCCTAAGAAAACTACCACAAGTAATGAGGGGACTGGTCATGAAAATAATTAATACCCCTTAGAAAATCCAACTACTCCAATCCAATGTAATGGAAGTATTGAAAGGTATGGATGGTTAGCCTTTAGTAATAGCCCCAATAGACCATGATGTCAAACTCAAAGATTTCAAATCCTTCCTCTGTGGTTCAAAAATAATATACTTATTAGGATATTTCCCATGTCCAGAATGCTCAATGGTTTTCTTTCTCTTACCTTTAGGTCTATACACCTTAGGGTTTGTGAAAATGGTAACTAGCTTTTCCAGATGACCATTTGGGTATGATTGAATCCAAAAATCTACATAACCTATTGTGAGATATGGTACAAACCCCTTGGGATCTAGAGCTTAATCTTGCACTGTGTATCTGATTAGGTGAACATTATCCACAACTATCGGTCTATCATGAAATGTTTTTCCTAGCATGAACTGTTGAGGTCAGGAAACAACATCTTGACTCAATTAAATTGATTGTCAATTTTTCATTCCATATATCCCTCAAAGATAAGTTCCACATCAATATGGCTAACCAAGATACCCTCTCTCAATGAATATTTGTATCATCATTTAAAAAATTCTTCTAATTCATCACTCACTATAATACCTATAGGGGAATAGTATGGATTATAAGTAAAAAGGTCATGATAGTTGATTCAGGCCATCATTTATCATTCATTCTGTCCATTCTTTGCGTCTTTCTTATATTGGATGGCCCATCCAACTAGCATGACCCCACTAGTACTCTGAAGATATATCCATAGAATAGTGTCTGGAATCGGTAGAGGATTAATGAATACGTAACTCCCCCACCCCACATATGGTCTCCTATCAAACACTAAAGGATTTAGAATTTCCCTACTATTCAATGAGGTGGCTTCGCCTCACTGATCCAGTCCTACAAGAGATTTTTTTTTTCTAACACCAGAATAGCCATGTTGATACATTTTTCATCAAGAAATTGAGGTAACATGATAAAGGTTGTGTATTTCACACCGTTGGAGTCACACACTGGTAGGATCCAACCACTTAGAAACATGGATAAGAAGGTTTCCAGTAGAAACAAACACTCAATGCTAGGAACAAGTTCCCATCCCCATTTATTGACAAAACCCTCCTCTAAGACAAGCCAGTAGCAACCTACATGCCTTCAAGTTTCCATGTTTTGGTAGGACTCGGGTCTGCGCGCTGAGGGATCTTGACCACTTTTCTTGGAAAAGACATTAATCCATTCGTAATAGAGGATTTATTACTTCATGCAAGGGTTTCTATAATTTGAAAGGTCGTTTGATTTGTCAGTAAGCTTCTTGGATATGAGAAAATTCATCTCCTCATCATCCCAAGATTAAGGTATGGGTACGAACTCGTTATAAATATCTTCAATGTTGGGAACCCCCAAAATCAGTCGAATATCCTGAAGTCTAATACCTACCAACCCATGGACTAGATAAAAGGTTTTGGTATCTAGGATCCATCTTCTCTAAACCTAAGAAACTAGGACGCTGGATTGATGAGAATATTATTAGGATACCTAGACAACCTCACACACCTCCATGGCCCGCAATTTAGCCTAGAATTCATCACAGCACTGGCAAACCTATAAAAGACACTACCAGTCCAAACGAAATGAACCCTAGGAACAAAGGTCCCAATTTTTTGGCCACCCATGATCCTCATTGTTCATGGAATTTCATGAAATTATATGGTATAAATGGTTCTTTTCAACCATCCCTCATCATTCATCCTCCTGTGATCAAGGAGTATTGTTCAATAGGGATCCAACAACAATTTCTTTATGAATAAATCATCCTTTTAATTTAATTAGTTCCTTAGTAATATTTCTATTGATTATCCATTTCACAGGTTTTCTATCCAAGCATGGTTTCATAATTTATTCATTCAATGGTAAACCAAATCCAAAAATGGGAAATCTATCTAAAGTTGTATAATATCCTTAACCTACACTGAGTAGTTTAGTTGATGATTTATTAAACATGATGATGAGGACCTTGTTTTCAGCATCATCTATCATGTCCCTTTTCCTTTCATTATCATTTGAAAGGGGAGGAACAGTAGAATCCCCAAAAACAACAACAGTAACCTATGAAGAATCCATTTGGATCTACAAAAGAACATGAAAAATGTTAGTCGAATAGAATTTGGAAAAGTACTAAAATTAGTTCACATAATGAATTTCTGTGAATGGTTCATGGAAAGCACTTTCTGTGAACTGAAAGTTTGCAAAAGGCTCGTGGGTCACTAGGATGTGAATAATTGTCTAGAGACTTTATGGTTTGTGGAATATAAAACCACTAACAAACCCCAAATCATGTCCCCAAAATGGAAATCTTCTATACGTAATCCTCATCTTTCCAAATAATGAGAGATACAATTCCTGGCATACTGGGATATGTAGGAAGCCTCCCTGAGGTCCAAACCTGACATCAGAATCCACCCTAATATTTTTCAGTACATATCCTCATTAGGGTCACCCTTACCCCCCAAATATCATATATCTTCTTGTTATTTTACGTTGCTTTGGTGTAAGCCCCCACTAACACATATCTAGTAACCTTTCACCTAGATGTCTTTTTCATATTATGTCAAAATTCATGGATGGGTCCTTGTCACATGACCTTAAATATTGACGTGTCCAATTAAAATGCACTAATCTATGTGGGTTATGATTAATTTCTTCAATATATTTAGGAAACCCATCTTAGGGGATCTATCCTGATATTGAAATAATTATCATCCCCTTTGATGATGATAAACTCCAGAGAACCTCATCACATGGATTGAACTCACGTTGTCTCGATAAATGCTAAAGGAATTCCAGATCTATCCACAAAAGGGTAACATTGATAAAGAACCTCATATACATATATATTTCTTAATTGATGGAGAACCTTAGATACATATATATGATTCCAGACCCATATGCATCTAGGATTTATCTTGCAACTTATGAGTAATACACTAACACATTCTTGGGAAAGAACCAAGGATTCATGAACATATGAACATATTTAAAATCTATAAGAGAGTCTGGAAAGAGGAAATAATTTTCTATGTGATGAGATTGATTTCTCATCCTCATGACCAATGTGAGTCCTTAAGTTTCACTAGAAAAATCAATATCCAATGAGTGATTTCCTTTGGAAATAATGTCCATGAATCATGGATAATAGGGTCAATGGTTGTTTATTGCTCTTTGAATAATCAGTTGGAGACCATATGAGGACATCGAACCCAATGTGTATTAATTCCACAAATAATCAACCCCCTTAAATCACCCATTAGGATCACAGTGCGATTCAGGTCAAAACAAAATATTGTAATCCTGACATGAGATAATCAACTATGGAACCTCATTCACAAGATAAAAATGATATACTAACCAGACCCCAATGGACATCTCATTTCGAGTATGATGTGATTTGGTAAGAAACGGTGTTCAATGAGATTTTTAAGGGAATACATATAGTAGGGATTACACCATTTGAATGTTTGGGAGTGTGACTATGATTTTTAGGAAATTATAGTGACTATCTAAGATAGAAGTTTATGTAATTTTGGATTGTTTAGTGATTGGTGTAATATGATGGTTCTCAAAGTCAAGTGGTAATCTCACATATGGTCATATAATTAATTAATTAATATAATATTGGATATAATTATTGTGTTTTTCGTTTATTAGGGTGATGATGACTATACTCTTATATTGGGTATCATTGAATCTATCATAGATTTGCAGCCCTTGTGTTTTAAGGATTTTTCATGTGATAAAACTAACTAATATTTTTTATATATGGAATTCCAATTTATATGTAAAGGTAGATCGAATTTTATATGATTCATTGGTAAATGAAAAAATTTGGTATTTAGATTCATTTTCAATAAAATCATTGGTGTCAACATTTATCTAGAGATGAAATTGGGTTTAATGTAAGAGTGATTCAAATACATGGTATATCGGTGCTCATAGTAGAGCATGAAAATGGATTTTTTTTATGGGGACCTAACTACATAAATACAGTTAATTTCTAATACATGAATTTTTGTGGGTATTTTGATGATTCATAGATGAATTTTAGAGTTAATGAATTGTGATCAGGTTGAGTATATTGTATTTCATCATGTGAGTTTGATCATTTTCAGGAAAGGTAGTCCAGAGTTGTATCAACTCTTTCTATATATAATTAGATGTAGCAAAGTGGAAACCAAATCAATTTCGTTATATTGGGTGCATTTTTTAGTATCAAACAAGGTCTTTGGGGGAAAAGAAAAGTGTATCCAATTTAGGTTCATTAATTGTTTATTTATGCCTACTTTAGTTTATAATTGACAATGTCGAGTGTTATCATATTTCGGTTGATGAATTAGAATTCATAAGATGTTCTTGAGTGATTCATAAGGACTAGAATTATCATGGTTATGTATTTTTATGACATGTGTTATTTTAGATTTTGGAAATCTAAGGTAATTTTATTTTTTAGTTTTTTAGCAGGGGTGAATAGAGAATTACAATTTCAATTGGAATTCCGACATATGAAACATCTCTGGACGGTTTTTTGGGTATTTTTAGAGGACCAAGATATTCTTTGAATCATTGAGAGATCATCAAATTAGGTTCTAGGTGTACCTGATGTATAAATATGTTGTAAGTGATAGATCAGTTTATAACAAGGGGTGTTATTGAATAGAGTGTGTCATGTCAGATTATGTTATAGAGGAAGGAATATGACTGTTCTATAATGAAAATTAATCACTCTAAACAATCTCTATATAATATTATATTTTTAAATTCTAGAAGTATCATGAGTCTTTGAATATGGTTCTTCCATTAGAGGTGCTTCAGGGGGGTTTGTGGTGTAGCAAGAGGTGCTTCTTTGAAAGAGTGGATTGGGAGTGAAGTTCCATGTCACAATCTAATGGTTGTGATATAAATGTTCTTTAAAAGGAAGGGGTTTCTTTCTAAAATAGTGGTAGGATCATATTATGGAGAAAGGGGTTTGGTTGTAGTGGATGGTCAAGATAGGCATTTCACCATGACCTAGGGGTCCACACCGAATCCTAACCCCAAATGAGAGGCATTATGTCATGACCCCCATTTTTCACACTTCAATGAGGCCTCTTTATATTTTTTAAAAATATTGAAATCTCTATATTTCCCAAGTTATCCCATCTTAGTAATTATAAATAAAAGAGGATTAGTAAAGTTCCATTTGGTCACCCCCTTCTCCATTTCTTCCTCCCTTTTATCCCACTTAGTGAGACTTGTTTTGGATGTATTTTTCATGATTTTTTAAAGGTATATATATTCTCATTTCCCATTCATTGTTCTTAATTATTACTATTTGTTTATTTAGTGATGTTTAAATTGGGTTATATTTAATTATTTCCCATATCATATTCTAATTGGCCTAATGTATTGGGTCTTTTTCATGTGGTAGATAAAGGATGTATTGAGACAGAGAACACACAATATCTTTTACAATTTTTTGATAATGTATTTCATATGATGACTTTATTAATGGAATCCAATGTATTTAGATACAATTAATGGATGAGAAAGTGGTTTTTGATATGGTTTTCTACCATAATGGTGTCAGAGTGAGATATGACCTTTCAATGGGTGATTAAGTGAAATTTTTGGCATAGCCATATGACACAGTCAGTTTTCAGGAATTATTCTACAGGGTATTAATTTTTCAAAATTACTATTAATTTTTTGGATATTTTTTATTGATATATCATCTTGATATCATGGTAGGGCTTATTCCAAGCTTGAATGGTGATGGAGAGTATAGATTAAGGGGTTAATTATGTATAAGAGTTTTTTCCCCTATAATAATTAACCATATAAATGTTTAGGTTTTATTGTTCATTATTTAAAGAGTATTTGGGTTCAAGTAAATGATTAGGGGTCACAATATCTTAAAGTTAAGAAATTAGGAGATGTGGAGCCTCTTAAGTTTGGATCGGGATCTCTAGTGCTCATTGTGGAATTGGAATCACTTGGTAACTATGTCTTGAATGATATGAGAGTGAAAGTTGAGTTTTCGACTGGTAGGGGAAATTCATAAACCCATGATCCTTTCTAGGTAGCCTTGGTTGGACATTATTAGGATAGTGATGTAGGAATGAGGGGCTTAATCTTATAAATATTGGGTGACATGGTTGTACATCCCATATATGAAGGGGAATATCCTTTAGAGTGTGACTTGAATTATTGTTGTCTTTTATGAGTGAAATTAGTACGTTGGGGGCTATATGTGATGTATCGGGGTGGGTTTCCTCTAGGAGATGGACGAGAGATCTTTATGAAGGTATATGTGAGTTAGTAACCATGTAAGGGTTTTATAATTTATCTTTATTTCATTACATTGGTATTCCAATGGATACAGTGTGAGTACCTCCATTTGTTCCTTGATTAATAGGAAGAGGTTATAATATACTTTTTGTAAGGTTTTTTAGACCGGCATCATGAGGTAAGGGATATGTAGGGTCTATAGGATACTGTCACACCAAGGGGTGGAGAGTGTGGGTTGGTATTGATGAGTAAATATTGGTCTGGGTATGATGAATCTATCAAATTCACTTATTAATTTGATGGAAATACACAGGGGTTCAATATATCATTCTTGTGTAGTTAGGTTAAGAATAAAGATATTATCTTAAAGGGATAGTTGGGTGATTGATGTGGTGATGGTATGAGAGGTTATTTAAGAGACCAATTCAAGTCATTTGAGCCATTTTGGGAATCTCGAATGGGTTTTTCTTCTATGTTATTTTTTGTGTGTGTTCCAAACTATGTGTATTCTTCATCAAGAGACTAGATATTGTTTCTCTCCCTAAAGGAGATGGTGTCAGAATAGACTACTATGAGTGATAGAGTATAGATCCAGGATGTGGATGATTTTCCTCACCCTAGTTAGAGGGTGATGGTGTGGACCGCAGTGAGTGATAGGGTATTGGTCTAGGATATGGATGATTCACTTCTCCCTAAGTAAGAGGGTGTTGATAGGGACTACCATGAATGATAGGGTACTGGCCCAGGATGGATGTTAGGAATTTTCCTTTGTGAGAGGGTATTGGTAAATGATATATTTGTGGGACCCTTCTCAGAGTTAAGGGTTAAGGTCAAGATATGGTACAATACAACTGTGGTTCAGTATAGACCATACCTTAGTGTAAGAGTAGTATATAGGATTTGGTGTGACACCCTACCCTAAATAATTGGGTAAGGGTTCAGATAATGCCACAAGGAAACTTCATCTCTAACATTGGTTGAGATAGGTAGGGTCAAGTGTCCTGGTGTCATGGTAGACACATGATGACCCAACGTGTATGTAATTCCCCAACTATAGACTACTTGAATAGTACTCAAAATGGAGTGATACTATGATATCATATTCTTCTACCAATATACCAAATACTTCCAACTAGTAGCGAGGATCCAAGGTGCTAACTTGGGGAGACTATACCCTCATATCAAATTCAAAATAAAAAATTTAAATACCCAAATTACATCAATAGTAATAAATAATAAAATTATGAAAGTGAAAATAGAGGAATGATTTGTATAATGTAATGAATCATATAGATACATGGTCATTCCAACACATTAACTAATCACCCATTAGGCCAATAAAAAAATATCGAAAAAAAGTAAATAATTTTTTCCTGGATTAACTTATATCATTGAGCCATAACTAAATCCCAATCATCAATTCTATCTATGTTTTTCACTAATTCTCATAGCCTTAGGAATATTCCAAACATAAACTTGTGATTAGTGAATAATACTTAGGTACCCAAGTGCCACAACCACTTGATGAGGGTGGGAGTACAGCTTAGTAGAGATCCAACAAAACATTCCAATATATAACTAGTAAATGCAGTGTATGTTCATGTGACATGCTCACCTTAATAATTAAGTACGATAATTATATTATAGAATCATATGTAAAATAGTCACTATTGATCAAAGGGTCTTAACATGACACCCAAGATTGACTATATCTTATCTTTCTTGTATTGGAGTGTCTATGATCACATAACATGATTGTTCTTTCCAAAACCAAAAACATTAGTACATTATTAGTATGTGAAATCACAGAATCCATGGATGTATCTAAATTTATACTAATATTATCCTGAAAAATTTGTCAAATCATTTGAATGTAATCCTGTGAATTTCTTCTTCATAGGCATGCAGCCAAATCATAGGGGGGTGGACCTAGTAAATCCTATATTATCAGGCCAATTGTCTAACACTACAAGAAATTACTAGGAAATTCGACATTATATATATAACTAAGTATTAAAATAATTTACAATGAAATAATTTAGACTTTAAGTCTTAATCTAGATATCTAGTTCATTCCATATAGACCCAAATTCTATATCCAATGGGTTTTTACAAGTCATTATTATTTTGTCAGGATCTATATCCAGATTATAAGATCACATCCTAGGAATCCCATATTAGGGTCAATGGTTGAATCCTATGATCATATCTTATTCGTTAAATTGCCTTTATCTCTCCCCATTATCATTTAAAAAGTTAAAACGATCAATGAACAAATCCTTGGAAATCGGCCCTTGGAGTTTACTTTTGACCAAAGAGATGAATTCTTGGTATATGCCAAATAATTCCACTTAATGACTCAAAGGAAATTTTCCCCTTCCATAATATATTTTATATTACATCTCAAAAGGGTTAGTTATCCTCCTAAAATGGCCTCACATAATCCAGGTAAGCCTCTCCAATGAATAACCTACCATTATCAGTATATACATCTCAATAACCTATCACGGATTTGGGTTCTAAGATTCCACCCACAATCATCAATACTCATTACCACATACATCCTCTCAGGGGAATTTATATCATAGGGGCACCCACTAGGGTACCCTAGGTCACATTAATCACAAAATCCTTATATGGGATCCTTTATTTTAGTGTTACCTTATGAGTCATCACCCATTACTCGAAGGGAATCATTTCCTTGAGAATTGACATAATCAGCTTAAGAAATCATCTTCAACTAGGAAATTTTCTATAAGAACCTCACTAGAAAGAATTCATAACCACCACCTCAATAACCATTTCATCCTGGGTAAGTCCTCTTTCCCAAACTATATGTAATAGACTAATTGAATGTGTATCCAAGTACTCAATATCCTAGTTAGAAATAAACCACACTCACTTATAATCTAAAGTACTAATATTTTATAAAGGTATCCTAAGGGTCCCTAAATCCTTATTAATGCCAATAATTCCAACCCATCACATTATTTTACTCATGGGGTCACCAAATAACCTATACTAAAATTTAATATATTCACTTAATTCATTTAAGTTTTCTCCCATATTAACTCATATATCACAAGGGACATAATTATAATCAAGGTCTTGACAACGGACTATGAAAGAATGAATATAGTTTACAATGGTCCATCATGGCCCTTATCACTTCAACCATTTCATGCAATTCAAATAAAATTATTATATTTTAAAAATTAGGAAATAATTTATTTCAATGGGAAATTCAATCACTCCTTGCAGTGATACCTCATAAAACATGAACATATCTATGTTTATTGATATAAGGGGTATGTTCTAGGGACCACCTACCTCAAACATGGAGTTAACACCACTATTTATGATACTTTCACTGGGGGGTGTTCCTCTTGTTGGAGGACGGTGGTGTTGTTTGTTTCCCTGCATTCCCACTTTCCAAAGGAGGGTGGCATTCGTTCCTTATTCAAAGATGTTTTCTCCTTAATCGAAATGGGATAATGGGATTTCAGTTCTTCCTTCTAGAGATTCGTCCTTGGAACTCATCACCTAGTCTGGGTCTCCCTTATACATTTAAGATGTTGTTTGTTAAACTCTTCCTAGTTTCATATCTTCAAGGACACCAGTTAATTACATTGCTTCTATCAGGACATTCCAAAGGGTCCAGTCAGTGCAGCAACCTTCAGTCAGGGGAGTAGTCATGTTGGACATCACTAGCATGTATGGACGTTGGGACACTAGCGTGTCTAGGTGTCTTCCCCTTATTATAGTGCTTCTCAAGGGAGGGGAAGCCTGAGGCATCTCATGTAGAACGTGGGGAATTTTATGTCAGAGGAATGTATCTAGGGTTTTTCTCAGCTTCCCACGTTTAACACATGGTATGCCATGAGTTTAACGTCATGCAAGGATGGATCAGACTGATCAGAACACTAATTAGTTTGGATCAAATGGGTGAAACCCATGTAGGGAACACTGATGTTGGTGCCAATGTGTGGTTAGATTCCCAGTTGTTGTTAAGGGGAATGGGGATTGAGGTGGCATGATCCCACTAGGATGTGGCAACCTGGGTAAGAATCAGGATGGATGATCGAGGGTTTAATGAAATAGGTGGATAATGAGATGGATGTGACCTGAGGACGACAGTGGTTTTGGGATTGAGTCTTGAAGAGAACTCTTATGTATCCCCGTTGAAGGGAATCAATGTCCTCTTAGATCATCTGATGATGGCTTACCGCTGATTGGGGATTTCAACGGCTTACCACTAGATGGTGGATTACAATGGCTTATCGCTGGATGGGGGTGCAATGGCTTACCACTGGATAGGCTCAAACCTCATAGAGGCTTTCTACGTACCTTATCTAGGAGAAAAGGATCAAACCCATAGAATTCCAATGGGATGTGGGTTGGTGAACCGATGTGGAGGAGGACCTGGGGTCTAATGGTTGTTGGGCTTGAACCATAGGGAGGTGTCCTACGCACCATTCCTTGGCAAGGATCAAAGTCCATGTAGTTCAGAAGGAGTGGGAGAAACGATGTGAAGGGGGTTGGAGTTACCGGGTGTTGGGCTTGAACCTCAGTGAGGCTTCCTACGTACCTTTCCTTAGTAAGGATCAATGTCCAAGTAGTTCAAAACAGTTTTTGGTCAGATGACGTAAAGATGGTTGGGACTAATGGTTGTTGGGATTGAACCTCTGGGAGGTTTTCTATGTACCTTACCTTGGTAAGGATCAAAGTCCACATAGTTCAGAAGGAGTAGGTGAACCAACATGACGGGGGTCGGAGCGACCAGGTGTTGGGATTGAACCTTAGGGAGGCTTCCTACATACCTTACCTAGGCAAGGATCAAAGTCCACGTAGTTCGGGTGGGTGCAACAGCTTACCGCTGACTGGGGGAACAACGGCTTAACTCTAATTGATGTCCACAGTTTAACATCATGAAAGATGGGGGTGAACCGACGTGAAGGAGGGCCTAGGGCCCAGATAGATGGTGGGATTGAACCTCATGGAGGCTTTGTATATACCTTTCCTAGATAAGAATCAAAGTATATGTAGTTCAGAAGGAGTGAGAGAACCGACATTAAGGGGGTCGGAGCGACCGAGTGTTGGTCTTGAACCTCAGGGAGGCATCCTACGCACCATGCCTTAGCAAGGATCAAAAACCACATAGTCTAGAAGGGTTTTAAGCTTACACTATAGGCTCTCCAGAGAGGATGTCATGGTTGATGATTCCTCTAACCCCACGTGAGTCATGATCGGTGTGAGAAAAAAGAGACAACAGAGACCTAATGATCACATCGTGAAAAGTGAATCCATGGGAAGTGGAGTGGGGCCTACCCATATTTAGTGTCCCAAAGAGGAAACAAGGTCTTAAGCATAGTTATCATCCCAGGGTGATGGAGATTGGGACTTACTCTGGGTGGGAGGCCCGGGTGGTGACAAAGCCCAGCGGGAGAGGGATTTGGCACCAAGGAAGAGAGGCGGAGCAGGGGTTTTGCCTTCTACAAGGAAATCTAGGGGCTTACACCAGGGTGGTTTCCCTTTCCCAGCGAATGAAAGTCGCCTCGATAATGAGGATGTCATTCCATGTGAGGAATGATCTCACTCTCGTGGAGACCAGTTGGCATAGAGAACATCCAAGGTGGGGTGCCCTGCGTGCAAGGCATGGGGAAAGGTCACAGTTTAGCATCATGTGCGGAAGACGATGGCACTGGGTAGTTTAACGTCCTACAGCTCAGATGAGGTTGGTGTGCTCTGAACCCCTAGTACTTACATAACCGATACCTGCCCACCCTTGAGAGAAGGAAGGAATCAACAATGTCGTGACTACGGGGTGTCGAGAGGTGATCCCATTGGGTGTCCACGTTAGCATGGCTATGCGAAAAAGCAATAGTCATTAGCATGCCTATGTGAAGAAGCATGAGGCAAAGCAACGCAATGGAAAGAATCACCTAAGGGACTTTGAAATTGCTCCGTGAAAACATGAGGGGCCACATGTGGAAAGAGCACATGATGCAGGTTTGTCACGCATAAGAGAGGCTCAGACATGCTACCTTAAGGTGAGGGCAGCACATGGAGCGCATGTAAGAGAATGGGTCAGGGAAATATAAGAGGTTTGCGTGCAAGATGCACGGTTTTTGCGCAATATGAAGAGTTTGTGTGCAAGACGTATGGGTGTCATGCAAGACAGAGTGGTTTCACGCAAGACGGAAGGGTTTTGCAGAAGACAGACGGTTTGCGCACAAGTTGGACCGATGGTGCGCAAGTCTGAGGGGTTGTGTTCGAGACAATTGGTTTTCGTGCAAGATGGAAGGGTTATGCGAAAGAATGCCTGACATAAGGGAACTTGCACGCAAGATGGGAACCATTGCATTCAAAAAACTTCAGGATGAAAAGAAATCCATGAGGATCAGAGAGCCCATCTGAAGGTTCCCCCGGGGGACCAATCGTGCAACAACCAATAACTGAAGGCCATGGGTTCTTCATGCGGTCGCAGAAGACCATTTTTCTCGCAAAAGAGAAAGGCTTCGTCTTCTGATTACTCTATTTGAAGAACGGGGATATGGTTCATTTTATAGCCAGAGTCCTCGGAGTGGCATTCAAGATCCTAGAGCGCAAACCCCGGTCTGTCGTCGGCTAGTGCATGCAGAGGGGGTCAGGTATGGAAACGCCTGCTCGATGTCGCCTTGTGTGTGGAAACAGGGTTGGGCACGTAAATCCCTATTCAACGTCGCCTTCAGCATGGATACAGCGTCGGGCATGCAAATTCCCATTTGATGTCGCCTTCAACGTGGAAACAACGTCGAGCGCACAAATTCCCATTCGAAGTCCCCTTCAGCACAAAAATGGAATTGGGCATGAAAATGCCAGTTCAACATTTCCTTCGGCATGGAAATGGGCTAGGCGCAGTCCGTTTCGGAGGATGGTTCTTTGGGTGCGGAAGGGGAGGCCGGTGCGCAAGGTATCACACACTGGAAGTCCTCTTGTGTGCATTTCCCAATCTTGCGTGGGCCCGCCTCTTGGTCCCTGGAATATCCTCTTTTTCATCCATGATTCATTCATTTATCTTTTATCACCCCAATGTGGCCCTTCTACAAATTTTAGCATCCACAAATTCCCCCCTCAGAATCAGAGATGAAAGGGAACCAGAAGGTCGGATTATGTGGATATGCTAAAAAATAGAAGAGACACCATCAGCGGCGTGAAAAAACACATTTTTCATGCACAAGAGTGGTGCGCGTGCACAGAAGATGCATCATAGATTTATAAATAGGCCGAGCCCCCCCCCCCCCCCCCCCAGGACCCACATTGAATTTTTCCCTGCGAGAGAATTTGTTGCTCCCGCGCACGAAAACAGTACGGATCCGCGCATAAGATTCTTCCACCAACTCTGGGTTTTGCGCTCCATCCAAATTCTTCCCATGCACATCGACAATATTTCACAACGCCACCACTTTTTTGTGCAAAATATTCCATCTTTCATGCTGATTCCTTCAAAGTTCTAAAAATGGCCACTCAACAGACTAACATCGAGAGGGAAGTTTTCGCTGCTACAAGAAAAACCCAAATGATCGCAAACCCTTAGATTCTTCATGCAAGGATGGTTGTGTATAATAATAAAATTATTTATCGACATGCTTATGGAAGCTCAAAAGGATTATGTCTTGATCAGTATACTACCTCTATGGAACTTCAGTCTTCTGGAAGAGGTGATGATGCCTGGTTTTGAGATGGAAACACTGCGGTCGTGGGTGATGCATGAGGATAGTCTTCCACAATTCCACATTACCAACAACGGCCATCATTCTAGGGTAACATAGAACACAACCATCTATTTTCTAAATTCAAAGACCAGGATGGTGGCATGAATTGATCCACTTCCTGATGAATCTCTTGCTATTTATGCAAGTACTTTAATAAGCTGTATTACTGATGAGATGAAGGGTTGGCATAACTGGGATTTCAGATCTGGGGTATCTTTACCAATGAGTGGGCATGGTCGTACTCGGTACATCAGACATGCGAGGAATTTGGGCCAGAGCTGCGGACCATTGGGCTTTTCGAGGCCATTTGGACATCTCAATTCCCTTTTTACCGACAACAGGACTTGGTAGAAGAGTTGTTTAGTCATTGGTTGCCTGAAATCAGCACTTTTCACCTCCATCATGGGGAGGTTGGCATTAGTCTGTGGGATGTCTACTGTATCAGGGGATTCCCCTTGGAGTGGTATCAGTACGATGAGTTCCTCCCCGATGGAGATTGTATGGGGGGATAGGACCCGTACCCCAATAATGTCATGGAGCCTTCTAGATATGAATAAAGAGGAACTCAGATTAAAATATATCCTAAAGGTCATACCCTATTCAGGGTGGTTTAGTCTCTTCCTGACCCAGGACACGTCGGTAAAGATGCCAAGCTGAGGGAAGAAATGCTTGAACACATCTCATTGGGGAAAAACAGGATCATATTGGAAGATTTTGGAGATGGGACAGTATCGACTGTGGGGATTTAGCATCAATGAAGGTCATTAACTGAAAGTGTGATATGTCAGGTTCCTCACTGTGTTCTTGAGCATATGGTTATCACTTGTGAGGGACACTAGGATGGGATTCTACCCGGGAAAGCTAGTGATGGTCGGGATGGAGGCGGCAAAGAACAAGGTTAACCAAGGTGGGCCAGTGTTGGCTAGGCTATAGAATATTCTAGGCTATACAATATTCTAGGGCACATTTCAAGGGGAAGTATGCCCAGGAAGATATGGGGGCCATTCCAGATCCTCCATAGTTGGGTCACAGCCCACTGTGGTGGGTATGACTTCCCGAATGGCATCTGCCCCTAGTAATGGTATGCAGCCATCCCTCTTGAACATCACTAGGATCTACCCATTAAAGCTCAAGGATGATAGAATCAAGCTCAAGATCGGCAGTCACACTCACTTCGCCTTCCACCCATTCCGAACCCCAGTCGTCCAAATGGTAGACGATGGGCAGGGTCCACTGGAGTAGAGGGAGTACCTACAGATCATCTGGGGCGGCGTGCTGGTGGCCCTAATTGATGGAAAAACCTTCTATGAGTCCTATGTGATGACTAGGTTCGCTAGGGAGTTTGGGTGCCTTCAACAGATTCCCAAGAACGTATACACAGAGGTTCGAGAAGAGCTGCATCCCTGCATTCTCCACCAGTTGGGGCTTATGTTCATGATGGCAGGCCTAGGCGAAATCATCACTCTTCCCCCCACTAAAATTAGTGCCAAACATTAAATAGAGTATTACAAACACTAGAAGAGAATGAACCCCAAGGTGATTATTTGGTAACACATTCGGCAGATCAGGGAAACTAGTGTAGAGCCCGAAGAGCAGGAAGGTAGACGAGGTGTCATGGGGGAAGTGAGGAAAAGAATGGGTCAGGGAGCTATTGTAGCATGGGATGGTACTTCATCGGCATGGGTAGTGTAGACTGAGAACATGCCTCTACCCTCTGGGGAAAGTTGGTCTCATGTACGGCCTTAGGGTATGACTAGGGAAATCCCAGGAAAGAAACTCGAGTACCTCCTGACGTCATCCACCAATGTTATCTTCCCTTCTTTGTGGTCTTCTTGGAGAACGTTATGACAGTACATGTCCTCCGAAGAGTTATAGCAGAGGTTGATACGCACCTGGCTCGATCTACTAGACATAGGGTTTATCCGGATATTGTATAGAGTAAACTTTCATCCCCGACATGCATACCTAACATCCATGGACATGTATGCATGCTAGCGGGGGTGGTATGAAGAAATGCATCTCCTGGTGAAAGAAATGCTTGTCCAGGAGAAAGACCCAGAGAGGCCTCCATCCGAGGATGAAAGTGTAGAGGAAGATGAAGAAGAAGAAATAGAATAACAATTATAAAAAGACCATGTTGAGGGTCTTGGTGGTGAGGGGCCTTCAAAAGCACCCACTCACCAGCGGAGTTCTTGGGAGAGTGGAGAAATTGTTGGATCTGATGTAGAACTGGAAGAGCAGCATGAGGTATGGTTTAAAAATTATATCAACCTTCATATTTTAATAGTCCTGATCAATAAACCAAACCCTATAATATCCAAGAACACATGGGAGAGGTTCCCTAGAAAGCCTTCCACACTGGGGGCGCGGGTATGCAAATAAAAACTGGGGAGCAACCTTGGGGGCCAATCCTCAGTACCGGGTGCAGTGGGGCACCAATTTCAGCTGGATTTGGCGATAATGAGCTAGAAGGAGAGCCCCCTTCCATCCCCATTTTCCAAGAGGATCCGACATCGGTAATCTAGTTGACAAGCGCCAAAGGATCTCCCATGGTGAGGGCCCCCGCCATGACAAAGGAATTTGACACCACTGCACTTGGATCCTGTAAGTCCTTTCTCATTGGTTTTCCCTCTTTGCTGGAGAATTTAGCTAATCAAGATACTGATTCCTGATTCAGTGATCACAAGGTTGGAGGCATGACAAACCATCGTGTTTGAAACATTTGTAGGAGGGGGATGGGCAGCGACTGTGTAGGCCTTTATAGAATGAACCATTCTAGGCGACCCTACCCCAATACTCGATGAGCTGTAGATCGAAATGAGGGATAGTAATGCCATCAGGGTGGAACTTTAGCCTGACGAGAGTGAAATTACTGATGAGGTGGAGGTTTTGGAAGAAGACCTTGCTATTGAACTCCTCACTGCTTTCCCCGACTGTCGGCCTACAGATCCTGAGGAGATAGAAGATTTTGATTCGGAGGCGGTTGATGAGGGCCGTATGAAGCGGCGCAAAGGGTGGAAGTGTATCAAGCGCTTTATCAGTCAGCCTCAGACGGAATGGCTAAAACTGATGGGATCGCTCCACACCTGGTTTCACTTTCTTTGTGCAGGAGGGGTGGATGCTCAACGTCATCATTAGACAGTCCAAGACTACATAGCCAAGAAGCTATGTGAGAGAGGTCGATGCTCCGACATTGACCGTTGTTCGAAAGAGTCAAGGAGTACCCAAGAATTCTTAAAGGCAGAACAAGAGGAATGATGCCTTGAAGAATGGGTAAAAGAAAAGGAGGCATTCATTACAAATTGTTCATAGCTTGTTGAGTAATTGATGGCCCAGCTGGCGGACGCCCAAGAGAAGCTAATGGAAGCGGGTCAACAAATGACTACACTCCAAATTGAATAGGCACAAGAACAGGCAAGGGTCAATGAACTGTTCCCTATGGCCACTGGTGAAGAGAAGGTTCTCAGGGGGCGGGAGGTAATCTTGGAGGTTACAAGCCAAAAACTAGCAGTGCTAGAGAGATTTATCCAAGATGATAATCCTTAAAAGCCATGTTTTGGTCGGAATCATAAACACATTTATTTTTACTACCTCTCATTCTGAACTGCACATATGAATGGATTTATTTACTTGTTCGTTTGGTTCAATGCATTTTAACCACAATCATGAAATAAATAGCAATACATTCCTAATCACACATGGGTCATGCCTGATTTTAGAAACAAGGGTTTCTCGCATAATTAATTCATTTGAATGTAGGAATTCCAACCAACCATCGGGAACCTATGTTTTGAACAACCAACTTGGATTTCTGGGAAGAAAAGGGAGAGGCCCGATTGGAGGAAGAGGACCTTAGAAAAATCAATGTGTCTCCCTTACAATGTGCTCTACCGCATAAGGGGGTAATATCAAGGTCATTAGAATTAACCGGAACACAGGGGAGTGGAATGTGTGAATCACGTTACCCTAGATTTGGAACACTATAAGGGTGGAATGACAACAAAAGATGATTGTTGACCATATTCAAAACACATTATCCTTATTGAGTTAGCCTGGAATGGGAAAAACAAATGAGGGCCGACCGCTAAACATGTTTGAAACACATGGCCTAACTCGAAATGTCATCCATCATCCTTCCAGAATGTTAGCTTAGGATAGTAGGTGAGCCATAGGCTGAGCATCCAAACTGTTAGGGGGTTCCTTCATATGTGAAAGAGGACAAGGGTCTGAATGAAGGGCATGCAAAGCTTGGGGTTGGAGTGGTAGGTTGTTCTAATGGATTTGAATGCTCTTGAAATCACACCACAATTATGAAGGAAGATTAGGTAGGCATATCCGTCTAATCATGGATCAAGCATACCTCTGAGCAGGACCTCTTTGGCAAGGGATCTGGTGTATCCCACAACAAACTTGGGGCATCCTGAACTAGTTCAGGTTAGAACCACGGTTTAATGTCATGCATTCAGGAAATATGGACTTGTGCTGTTTAACGTCATGTGAGAGGATGAATAGTTTTTGATGATCCTTTTTCATCACAGAGTCCAAAGGAATGTAAATGGAAATGACTTAGCATAGATTGATTCATCCTTTGAAGAAAACATTAAAAATCACTACAAAATAAACAGTGTTTAGCGGCGGTTTTGTGGCGGCGGTTCACAAAACCGCCGCTAAACGTTTTCCGAAATACATTTCGCGGCGGTTTTTAATAAACCGCCGCTAAACCATTGTTTTTTTTAAAAAACCCCGACCCTTCCCTACCCCGGCCCCTTTCCCTGCAACCCTCGCCCGCAGCCCCCCGCGACCCTTCCCTGCAACCCTCGCCCGCAGCCCCCCGCGACCCCCCGGCGATCCCGTGACCTCCTCTGGTGACCCCGCGACCTCCTCCGGCGACCCCGCGACCTCCTCCGGCGACCCCGCGACCTCCGCCGGCGAGCCCGCGACCTCCTCCGGCGGTGCCTGCGACCGGCAACCCGCGACCCCCTTCTCCCGACGACCTTTCTTGCTTCGACTTCGGCCCCAATGTGAGTTTTCTCTATGTCTACTGCTTGACATACTCGTGATTATTCATGTACCATATAAAATTTTATAATGAGAAAATTATTTGTGTGGATACAATGTTGATGCATTATTTTTATGATGATACGATAGTGTTTTTAAATGAAAATGAGAACAGTCTTGGATTAATTAAAAGTTATTGGTTAGTAATTAATTTGGAATTAAATGATTAATTGGTGTAAAGTTAATTAATAGACTAGGGTAAATTATAGATTAGGGTTATGTTAGTTGGATTAAACATCACCAATGATCACTTGATAATGAATTAAGAGGTTGATCAATGATATCTTAGTTGGCCAAGATCTAAGAGTTTTACTTCATAATATACTAGATATGCGATGTATATAAGTGTGACTATCCTTGTGGTATTATTTTATATTGATGGGGGTGACTGATTGTGATTTTTATATAAAAGTTAAATGTATTTCAAGTTGTATTATAGGTTTTACTAGATATAATGACCAAGTTTATGACCCATGAATCGTACCCATAGACCCGACCATCTGGTGAAACCTATGGTGAGGGTGTTATTATCACTGAAGGTTAGTTCTATGATAGGGGTGAGGACTTATGATATGTCTAGGATGATTTGTGTTTTTTATTTTTACAGGATTTTTAAGGGATTTGGTACTTGACTTGGGTTTGATTCAATATGTATTTATTCTCAGATGTTGAAAAATAGGGATATTGATTTGGGGTTGCAAGGTAAAATCATATTCAGCCTAGTCTTGGGATGATTTGGATAATGTGGAAAAATGATTCATCCAGGTGAAATAATAATTGGATAGTTATCAATAATAATCCTTATAAAGGTTAGTTAATCTAGGAAAAAGTGACCTTTGATAAGATACTTATCATTCATTTGAGATAGGGATTTCATGTTAGCATAATTATTTTACTCATAAGGAAATTAGGATGATTGTAAGTTTTTAGAAGCATGGTTGGAATGCATGGAAGTCTTGATAACTAAATTATACACTAAGATATGAGTAAAAAATATAAATACATTCAATATTAATGGGGTTTTGGGAAAAGGAAACCTTTTCAAGGTGATTCACAGATGGGGTGTAAGGAAAGAATTCTAGGAAATGGATACACTCGTACTAATGATTTAAGGTGGTGATTTTGTAAATAGGTGATAAGGTTGGTTGATTTGGATCTTAATTCATATGTATATCATAATATAATGGGATAATAATAAAATATAAATGTGGTAAGAGTGTTCATCTGGGGTTGAAATCAAGGGAAATTTCATCTTGACCATGTAAAGTGGTCTATAAAAATCCACTAGGGTGAGATATTGTGGGAGATCTAGAAATTATGGAGAAACATGTAAGAGGGTGGGGGTAAATTCATCTAGTGATCAACTCACACTTCATTTTGGTGGGTACAAGTACAGACATTGATGTGATAGAATTTTAGTAGTGTGGGGAATCCTGGTGTGAACAAGTGGTGTTATGATTAATCAGTGATTATAGAATGATTATATGATGATTTAATGGGGTATTTTTTATAGTTTTCATGGTTGGGATTTTATTCCATGACCATTCAAATGAATAGGGTGAGGTGTATTTCCCAAATAATTAATCTAAAAATAGAATAAAGTAAATAAATTGAGTCAACTTTCTATCATCGAATAGTGATTAAGATATTTAATGATGGGAAGCACTGACAGTAACATATAGGTAATTTAACTCCCTATTTTAAGTGAATAAATGAAATTTTAATCATGGAAAATGGTGATTGATTTGTGTATTTTATTGTGAGGATGGTTCCGAAATCTCCCATTGTGGATTCTCCCACTCTTAGGGTTTCCTAATCTACATTGTAGTGTCGATCCCCTTGGTTTTGCCAATAGGAACTGACCACATTGTCATGACACGTCAAATTGATTATATCTTTAAAGTTGGTTTATGGTCTAGTTAATACCCTAGTTCATCTCTCAAGGATAATTGATAGGTTTATAGTGTGTATTTTTAATAAAAATGACTAAAGTTCATCTCTCAACTATTTATTATCAACATAAAATGAAAATTAAAGGTTTAGGTAATGTTACTATACCACCGCACAAGAGGATATCGATAAGGCACTACACTACCCTGTGGAGAGACAATCGGAACACCTTTGTTCCAATCCTCTCCACAACTCATGGCCCAAAATTCTTAGCACCACCTCACCTAGTTACCAAAATTATAATGGTGACACAAACTCATTGTCGCTGAAGGGACACATAGATTCCAACCAGACGCATCCGGATTACCTTCATCCTTTAGGAGAAGGATCCACGGGTCCTTGGTGACGTGTACGAGTAACATGCAAGAATGATGGACCACATTTCTTTGGCCTTTGGACAAAAAAACCAGTAAAATTTCCAAAATACCTTCATATCATGCATTAACCAGTAAAATCTCCAAAATACCTTCATATCACGCAGTTCTGAAAAGAGTCACTATTTAAAAGAAAGTCACAAATTTAGATACATCTCGAGATGGTCAGTTTAAAAACATTTTGAGGGACACTACTAAAGACATTCTCAGATATACACACATCCCCCACTTTTAGATCGTTGTCTACTACAATGATCTTCCAAACAAGATATACATTAGAACGCTCATGATACATAGAGCAATTCACTGGCCACCTTCGAGAATGATCTGAAGCACAAACCATGACAACATTATGTTTTTAACTTCAGCACCTCAATTGAGAATGTGACACCTTTCAGGACTTGGCGCCATTGTATGTCGTTTCGTCCACTGAATGGGTCTATCCTTTTATTTAATTTTTTTAACTTCATTTAAATATTCTAGAATGATGTCGCGGCAGATCCTTCACCATTTTGTTTTGCTGAACATCTCATTACATTGTTAAAAAAAAGCAGGGTGTCTTGCATGGGCAATACGTTCCTGTATTAAAGATGATGCACTCCCATTTATTCGAACCCACAAAACCACCCCACGGCGCGACGGTCATCGGCAGGTGCCTGGGTTCCTCCCTGCCTTCCAGTAAAATATGAGTCCCAGTTTTCTCATGCGGGGAGGAACCCAGGCACCTGCCGATGACCGTCGCGCCGTGGGGTGGTTTTGTGGGTTCGAATAAATGGGAGTGCATCATCTTCAATACAGGAACGTATTTCCCATGCAAGACACCCTGCTTTTTTTTAACAATGTAATGAGATGTTCAGCAAAACAAAATGGTGAAGGATCTGCCGCGACATCATTCTAGAATATTTGACTGAAGTTAAAAAAATTAAATAAAAGGATAGACCCATTCAGTGGACGAAACGACATACAATGGCGCCAAGTCCTGAAAGGTGTCACATTCTCAATTGAGGTGCTGAAGTTAAAAACATAATGCTGTCATGGTTTGTGCTTCAGATCATTCTCGAAGGTGGCCAGTGAATTGCTCTATGTATCATGAGCGTTCTAATGCATATCTTGTTTGGAAGATCATTGTAGTAGACAACGATCTAAAAGTGGGGGATGTGTGCATATCTGAGAATGTCTTTAGTAGTGTCCCTCAAAATGTTTTTAAACTGACCATCTCGAGATGTATCTAAATTTGTGACTTTCTTTTAAATAGTGACTCTTTTCAGAACTGCGTGATATGAAGGTATTTTGGAGATTTTACTGGTTAATGCATGATATGAAGGTATTTTGGAGATTTTACTGGTTTTTTTGTCCAAAGGCCAAAGAAATGTGGTCCATCATTCTTGCATGTCACTCGTACACGTCACCAAGGACCCGTGGATCCTTCTCCTAAAGGATGAAGGCAATCCGGATGCGTCTGGTCAGATTTACGTAGGTCAGTTGTTGTTTCCAATTAAAGTGGTGTCCATTTTAAACAAGAGAGTGACTCTTTGGGTGGTAGAGGTCACACCGTGCCTCGGATTGAGGCGGGGTTGACTCGTACACGTCACCAAGGACCCGTGGATCCTTCTCCAAAAGGATGAAGGCAATCTGGATGCGTCTGGTCAGATTTACGTAGGTCAGTTTTTGTTTCCAATTAAAGTGGTGTCCATTTTAAACAAGAGAGCGACTCTTTGGGTGGTAGCGGTCACCCTTCGACATATCCTACAATGTCTTCAGACCCCACCCTTTCCCCTCGGCTGTCAAAAAAACCTAAAAGACAATGGCTAGAAATGATCATTCCAAAATGCATTTAAACTGAAACCTTCCAGAAAAAAATAGAGTACAATACCTGCAAGTTGTAACTTAGGTCGCTTTGCACAAGACGATTTCCACATTGTTTGTAGCAACCACATTTGCTCCAACACTCTAATGATCTTAATTTCTTAATGTCTTTTATACTCTTCCAGAAACCCTTCTCTAAGAAGGTCAACTATCGTGTATGCATACTCACCTTCAAATGTGACGTGTACGAGTCAACCCCGCCTCAATCTGAGGCCTGTTGTGACTTACACAACTCCAAGTGCCTCTGTTTTGTTCAAAATGGACTTATTTTTAAGTGAGAAATCAACAACTGACATACGGGAAACCGACCAAACGCCTTCGGATTGTGTTGACACTTTAGGACAATGATTCATGGGTTATATGTGACGTGTACGACTCAACCCCGCCTCAATCCGAGACGCGGTGTGACCGGTATAACTCCAAGTGTATGTATTTAGTTTAAAATGGACAATATTTTACGTACATACGCCAAACTGATCTAACGGCTTCTGATTGCATTGATACTTTTTCACAATGATCAATGAATCATGTGTGACGTGTACGATTCAACACCGCATCAATCCGAGGCCCGGTGTGGCCGACACCACACACAGTGTCACTGTTTTGTTAAAAATGGACTTAATTTTAAGTGAAATCAACAACTGACATACGACAAACCGACCAAACACATTGGGATTCTATTGAAACTTAAGTACAACTATCCATGGGTCAAATGTGACGTGTAAGATTCAACCCCGCCTCAATCAGAGAAGCGGTGTGACCGGTATCACTCCAAGTGTATGTATTTAGTTTAAAATGGATAATATTTTACGTACATACGCCAAACAGATCTAACGGCTTATGATTGCGTTGATACATTTTCACAACAATCAATGACTCATGTGTGACGTGTAAGATTCAACACCGCATCAATCTGAGGCCCGGTGTGGCCAACACCACTCACAGTGTCAATGTTTTGTTAAAAATGGACTTAATTTTAAGTGAAATCAACAACTGACATATGAGATGTTATGGTCACTGTTATGAGGATGTTGGTGACATGTACGAGTCAACTCCGCCTCAATCTGAGGCACGGTGTGACCGCTACCACTAATGTGTGACCTGTGTCCATTTTTAATGTTGGTTTTTATTATGGTAAGAGATGTTATGGTCACTATTATGAGGATGTTGGTTTTTGTGTGTAGGGGTTTGTGGTAGTATTCTTTTAGTGATGGAATATGAAATGGTGATGATGTAATAATGTTGTAAGCTGTTGTACATTACAAATATGTGTGGATGTGATATTATGTGGGGCTGATGGGTGAGATGTGGCTGTAGTTTTGGAAAATTTAGGGCAGTGGTGGAGCAGATCCAATATATTTTTTTTTTCAGTTCAACATGTAGCGGCGGTTTTAACCGCCGCTAAATGCCATACCTGTGAACATTTAGCGGCGGTTAAAACCGCCGCTAAATGATGATCTGGGAAGAATTTAGCGGCGGTTTTAACCGCCGCTAAATTTATTATGCTGATATTTCGCGGCGGTATTCACCGCCGCAGAATAGGCGCATCAAACGCCTGAATTTAGCGGCGGTTAAAACCGCCGCGAATAAGCTGCCCATATAACCGCCGCTAAATGAAGAGAAACCGCCGCTAAATGAAGGACCTACGACACATTTCTAAAACCGCCGGGGAATCGAAAAAACCGCCGCTAATAGATTGCCGACGCCAAACTTAGCGGCGGTTTTTGTAAACCGCCGCCACACAATATAGCGGCGGTTTAAACCGCCGCTAAACGACAAAAAAACCGCCGCTAGGACCGGCATTTGTTGTAGTGAATCAACAAAGGCATGAAGAAAGCTTCAAAAGCACATCTGCCGAGCAAGTTCCATCACTGTCGTGCAAGTCCACTTGCACGACGCCCAATGGTCCCGCAAGTTACTTGCGTGCCCTAAGTGATAACTGCTCGGTGTCTTCTCCTGCCTATAAATAGACCCTATGGGCCCCCCATTCTGAGAGGAATTTTTCCAGAAACTTAAATTTAAGCTCTCGGTGCCCAACTCTCTTCTCAAAGCTTCTGAAACACTTATAAGGTAATTTCCTACCTAGAAAAGAAGATCTAAAGAGGGGGAGGAAGGCCTAAGTGTTGAAACTCATCAACACTTGTGTGCCTGAGTGGCCAGTCCTTAAGGGAAATGGACACACTTGCGTGCTGCCTTACTCCTTCGAGAGAACTTGCGCGTCCCTTTTCTGGAAGAACCTCAAGAGGATTCTAAAGGCATTAATCAAGAGTCACTCAAGTATTACCCTGCTGGTTGAACACCACGCAAGTACCAAACCTGTCGCGCAGGTATACCTGCACGCCGACCAAGACTTGCTTGCCCACGCAGTACCTACGCACCTGCCAAGACTTGTGCACCCTTTCCTTTTTGGGTGCCCATCTTGCCCATTTTACTCCTCTTAAGCCATTCCACCTCTCCTATTCAAGATTTAGTCTTCAAGACACTCTTCAAAGCCATTTATGGCATTATTTCTTGATTTTAATTCCTTATCTAAAAGGGATTCTGTGGAATATCTCTCAAAACATAGTGATTTACACATCTTTATGTCACTAAAGATTGAGATTTCATTCATTCAACCTCATCCTTTAAGATAAGAGAATCAAAACCTAGGATTCCTTTTCAGGAATAAGTCCCAGTCATAATTCCTTTAATTTGGGCTTCCTTTTCAGGAATAAGCCCCATTCATAAATTTGGGCTTCCTTTTCAGGAATAAGCCCCAAGTCCCCTAACCTGGGCCTCCTTTTCAGTAATAAGTCCCAGTCATAATTCCTTTAATTTGGGGTTCCTTTTCAGGAATAAGTCCCAGTCATAAATTTGGGTTTACTTTTCAGGAATACGCCCCAAGTCCCCTAACCTGGGCCTCCTTTTCAGGAATAAGTCCCAGTCCCTTATTTTTTCAAGTCTCTTAACTTGGGCCTCCTTTTCAAGAATAAGTCCCAATCTTAATTTCTCTTAACCAGTACTAATTTACCTTTGATCTGGGATTCCTTCTCAGGATTAAAACCCAATTATCAATCCTCTCCTAATCTAGGCCTCCTTTTTAGGAGTAAGTCCCAAGTTAGAGTATTCAAATCTCCATGAAGCACATATACCTTTATGGACCATGTTCCTGGATTTCCTCACTGAAGTAAATCCTAATCTTCATTTATCTGGGCAGTCATACATACATAATCCCCATATCATTTCTTATGATTGCATCTTTCATGGACCAATTGTCTATTTTCTTACCAATACCTCTTTTTTCTCATACCAAGCATGACTCACGTGAGCTTAGAGGGTAAAAGTAATTATGACATCCTTATTTGATCCATCAATCATAAACATCATACTCCCTTACTGGAACTACGTGGGTTCTGATTCCTTTTCTAAAACAAAGGATACGTAGGTAGCCCATCTGCGGGTTTGACCCAAACTCTGAAATAATTACAGTCCTTCTGAATGACAATAAACTTCAAGTGCCCCACTGAGTGGCTTCAAAACTAGCATGGTCATCATAAATGACCAAGAGACTTCTATATAAATGTGCCGAAGGATACCATTGACTAAGAATCTCTAATAAATACAATTGATTCTCTATCGATGAAGAACCTTGAATACATATAAAAGATTTTCTAAATTTCCTACATGTTTTATAATTGACTGTTAGATCTAAAGGAAAGCTCATTTTATAATTGGTAATGTAATAAGGATTCACAAACATAACTTATATCTATAAAGAGAGTCTCGGAATAGACAATAATTCCCCTCAAAAAGTCGTGATGAGTCCGACCTCCCATCCTCTCGACCAATGAAAATTCCTAAGCCTCATCATTCCACAAACTAATGAGCACCTACCTTTGGAAAGTAGGTCCAAATGGATGTGGACCCATTGGATCTTTCCAGTTCTACGAACAAACCCATTAGAAACCGATCGGAATGTTTGAATCTCCCATCAAGGAGGTCATCCCCGAATTCCGAGAGAAACAAAAATGGTGAACCCGACGTGAATCCTTAACCAAGTTAAAATGATGTTTTATCTATTTGTTAGGCCCCTATTTAAAACACAATAAGAGTGCCAACAAAAACAATCATTGACAAATGTGCTCATCCAAAGGATGAAGTGGATGAATTTATCTTGATTACGTCTGTTATATCAAACAAGCACTCTTTTCCAAGATCTTATGCATTTCTATAATGGTTGTTCTCAAATTCAAACCTGTGAATACTGCTGCTATAAATGCCACTGCTGCTATTCCTGTTGGATCGTCATCCACTCTGAGGATGAAATCACCTACTCAGCGTCTTCAATGCTAGGTATCAAATGCGCTGGTTAAGGAGTTCCGTCAACATGGTACCATCCCAACTCTAGAGGCTGCCTGACAGGCCCTCCAAGTGAACAACTCACACCAGTCGTCCGAACAACAATGACCAGTGATCAAGAAACAGACGGTGTTGACTACCTTCTCCAACCATTTTGGGTCTTTATCCCCGGAATGCAATTTCCATTCGCTCCCTTATTCTGAGGAAGTGAATGAGCAGGTCCCTAAGGGCCTTAATTCAAGAAGACAGGTGTCCTTTCCAAGGGATCCGACCAATAATCACCGCTAGACTCGTGCGGTAGTGCACCCTCAACATGATGAGGGTACCGACTCCAGGAATTCGGTTCAGGTTCCTCGAACCCGGGCAGGCAAGATGAACCGCCAGAGGTGGAATCCGGTCAACAGTGAGCAGGTTCTCATCTCTGCCATCTCTAGAGAAGTCCACCAACCTAACTTGGTGGCCAGTAACCCACATGCACATACACCTGTTCATTTTAATTCCACTGTCCGGCAGACTCGTTTAGAAGCATCACACCAATCCCGCCAGGAAATTCTGGCGGAGTACTATAGGCAGGAACATACACCTATTTGTACATCATCAGTTAGTCAGAAGGCTCGTCTGACTACATATGATGGATCTCATAAACTACGTTCGGCGAAGTTTAATCAGCAGGCACATACACCTGCTAGTACTAATCAATCCTACCAATAGTCTCGCTTGGTAGCGTATGGAGAAGTCAGTCGGAAAGCTCCGATGACAAATAAGAGGCAGACTCAACTCTCTTCCCCCACACATAAGTACTGTCAAGATTCATTGATAGGAAACTGAGGACAGGAGCAAGCACATACACCTACTCCATGCCCGGAATGGACGTATATCCCAGTTCTGGTAGCTGAAGTCACCAAGCATATTCTATCAATGGTGAAAGAGCAGAAGCAAATTCCTACTCGTATTTTGGATGCTTGCCAGGATATTATAATGGTTTCAGCAGCATCTCAGGGAAAGACACGTAAATCTATCCCTATCAGGGGAGTGACACATCAACAGTTCACTCCGGAATAGACATACACATCTGTTTCAGTCCAAGAGGGTTGTGGGGCATACTCCCCCATATCATATGGACAACCAAGTCAGGCACATATACCTGATTTGAGTAGAGATCATCAGCCTAACCTGGCCATATTTCCTGATCAGGCACATACACCTACTTAAAGTAGCCACTTTCATCAAAAAGTGGTTTCTAAAGTGAATAAGAAGGCGTCTAAAAAAAGACCCGCCCAGTACAGTCAGGAGATCAAGAGCCAATCTGTAATAAGGCCTTGCTCGATGCTGGAGTTCTTGAATCCCTCAGACAGTTATCTGTTGGAGTTCAATATTCTACTCACTCGTTTCCCAATAGTGGGAACATTAATTCCAAAAGTCTTCAATAGACACTCCCTCATGAAGGCTTGCTTCATGACAATTCGGTCAATCTTGAAGTTTCATCTTCAAATGAGATCCACAGGAACCCTCTGTGTGGTCAGAAGACCAAGGAGCAAGATATCTCATCTTTTGCTGTAACCCATTATGGTGGTCCTCCCCATGATGATAAATTTCGCTGTGAAAGTCCTCTCCGCATTAGTGATGTACATTGCCTGGAAAATGCTCCAGTGGACAATGTAGTGCTGAGAAATCCCCCTTATCTTGAGGGACTTGAAAATGTGAAACCAGTCATGTCTGATGCTTCATCGCTAGCAGGTGAAATACTTTCTCAATCAGAAGATAGCCCAGGGTGTAGGTCGTTCTCTGAACCACCCCTACGTCATGCATCTTCTAGTTTGATTAATGATTTTTCTACCAATCTTGTTGAATCCGATGAAGCAACAAGGAAACACTAACTCTGGTCAAAACAGGTAGAAGAATCTTCATTTAATGATAAAGAGGAAATGTTGAACATGAGAAAACAACTATAAAAAGGTGAAGTACAAGTCATGTTTTGGACTTTGGCTGACTCTCAGTACGACATTCCAAAGATGTTGATGGAAGATGAAATATTTGATATTTGTCTCAACATATGGAAAAATATTTGTCAATTGAAGAAGAAGGTATTATCTTATGATGAATATGAAAATCATCTTAAGATAATGGAAGGGTTACAACATCAGATTGATTTGGCATCTCTATCAGTCTCTTGATATCCGATGGCTGAAAAGCAGCAGAGAGCCCTTCAACGTTCATTCCTTGGCGCACTAAGAAGATTGCGTCAGTTAATTTCCAATGCCCCATCTGGTATTCATGTCAGGGGGTGGGGTGTTCATGGAGCACTACATTTCACAGTGCTCTTTAGTCAGCAAAGCCCACCAAAAATGGTCTCATGAAATATTATTACCCATGGCCAGCCACAGTCAATGGGCTTTGTTTGTAATCAAAATCATGCTCAAGAACAGGCTTCAACTAGTTCCTCTCAAAATCAAGCATACAGAGAAAAAGTATTTGAATTACTCATACATCAAGAAAACGAGAATATTGGACAAGACTCTCGTATGGAGCAAGAACATCATCAGGTGACAGAAGTGTCGGAAATCATCCAACGGTCTATTGAACCAGGTGATAAAAGTGGATACAAGTTAATGCATCCAGCTAATTTCCGAACTAAGGTTCACAATATCAAGAGAACTTTTAAGAAAGTCTCAGACATAACATGTCAAGAGTCACCCCATCTTTCTAGACTAGGGACTCTTTTAACCCAACCCTCGGAATCAACAAATAGGATTCGAGGAGTTGAGCGAGAATAGCAGGAACAGCCCCAGTCCACTGGACTGGGGACTTTTTGAAATCATCAATCCTCTCCTTAGAGAATGTCGGTCTTTTCTCTATTGGGGAAGAAACCTCAAGAGGAACGAAGAGACAAATTATCAGGAGATTCCCTCCAAGTTATGGCTCATCAAGAAGTTCCTAAGGGATTGAATCAACAAAAGTAAATGTCTCATCAAAGACATGGAAGAAGACAATATCATAGAAATGCTGATAGAAGGGATGCGATGTGTTATGCATCAATCAATGTCATCAATGTCTTTGTTGCTAATCCACCAGATGAGGCTCACTTAGGGGACTCGGATGAAGAGGTTCCTGCTCAAGAAGATGTACACACTGATACAAATGAAGAAGGTGTGCATACACGTTATCAAAGGATTACTCAGAACCTAGGTAATCCTTAGAGTAACCCACTTCCCCCTCTCCAAAAAGGATCCAACAAAGGGAAGGGAAAGAACCAGGTTATATATCCTTCCTCTGGAGAAGGTCAATCGCTCTCACTAAATAAAAGGTTTGCACAACAGGAGGAAGAAATGAAGTAATTAAGAAGGATGAAAACAGAACTACTTCGGAGTAGTCTTCTTATTAAGCATGTTGGAGTCAGCCAGCCAAAGAAATTTATTACAGCTATTGAAATAGATCAAGAATATCCTCCTCTATCAGTACACCCTTACAGGTTTAATCCTATGGGTCAAGCACAACAACAGTTGGCAGTTCTACCATCAGTTGCAGCACCAATCGCCAAATCTACCCAAGATCTAGTCATTGCACCTACCCAAGACCAAGTTCAACCGGATGTTTCTCAAAAGTTAATAACCACTATTGAGTCATTAACATCTCGGTTAGAAACTATGGAAGTGAAACGTGCGCAAGTTCAACCAGAAAAGAAAGTTTACCCTGAATGGGTAGATTCAATTTCTCCCCCATCCAGATTTTGAAACCCTGTATTCCTTACTTTCAATGGATCAGGCGACCCTAAACATCATTTGATACATTACATGTCTTGTTGCGATCCTATGATGGGATCTCCGGAGCAGCAAGAAGCAGTGAAACTCAGATGCTTCGTGCGAACCTTCCAAGGACCAACTTTTGTCTGGTATACAAGCTTGCAATCCCGGTCAATCACTGGATGGGAGGATCTTCGCCAAAAATTCCTCCTTCAGTTCAAATCAACTTTCCCAAAGATGACAGTTTTCAATCATACAAACTGTAAGCAAAGGGAGAATGAAAGAGTCTCTGATTTCATTGCTCGCTGGAAGGGATTAACATATTCCCTAAGTTTAGAACTCCCTTAAGAGTAACTGTTGCCAATCTGTGTAGAAAATCTACGTGACGAATTACACATACCGTTGATTCCTATGAAATACACAGGAGGGTTTGAAGACCTTACTTCAATCACTCAGCAGATTGAAGATTCCCTTATACAGGCTAAGGCTAAATCTCGTGTAATTCCATCAGCTCCAGGAAGGAGAATGGGTAAAACGGAAACTTCTACAGTTATGCTTAAACAAGCGCATGTACCTGTTTCTACTTCAAAGACTTCATCTTATTGAAGGGATCCACCTCCTGAGTACCAAAAACAAAGGTCGTTTTGTCCAATTGATCAAAGAGATCAAAGAAGAAAACAATTTGAGGATTTGAAGAGTAAAACATACTCTTTCTGAAATGATCAAGTTCCTGGTTATTTCATTTCGGCTCTAGAAAACAATTTGGTTCAATTACCAGTGCCCAAGAGGCCAAACAAGGAAGGAGATGAAGACCGTCCCAATTATTGTCTCTTTCATCACATGTTGGGGCATCCCATCCAGGAGTGTTTTGTCTTCAAAGACATCCTGCAAAAGATGGTCGACTCGGGACAAGTCAAATTGAAAGGTTCTTCAGTTCCGGTAGCATGTGTTACTATTACAGTTCCAGAGTAGGAAAGAAAATGGCAAGAAGTCAAAAGCAAAAATGCACAGAAGTATGATGATTGGATGTTCAGAAAGACAATCAATCGAACTCATGCTATTTTGAGAACACAATTAAAGAAACCAATTGTGTCTTCTGCCATGAATGTTTCAGAAAAAACCCTCTTCATCAGAGGGAAAATCCTCAAAGAAACAGTATAATTCAAAGAAGAAAGAAAAAGAATCAGAAGAAGATGAGTATGTGTCAAATCCTAAGTTTCCTTTGACTCTGGCAGACTTCATGCCATCTACTTCAAAGCCACAGGCACCGCCCCACAAAATGGCACAGCCTAAATAGGCTAATCAGGCATAGTCTTCATCAGATGAAGAGTTAATCTTTGGTTCTGTTAATATGATTCAATTAACAGATCCATATTCCAGTCACAGCTTCGATTTCAATGAGCCTGAGTTCCCTGTATCAAACAGGGGAATCATAGGAAGTTCCATAGGTTCAGGATACAGGGGAAGACGTGGATCTTTCAGAAGCCACTATTCCAATTCTACCCCTACTAGAACTGTGTACGCATCAGAAACTCATGGTAGAGACCTCCAACGAGCTCAACATGAACAAGAAAGTTCTTCTGCCAATAGCCAATTCAGTCCTGGCATAGTTATTTTGGAAGACCGATTGATGGTTCCATCTTCTTCCTCTTAGCAAGTAAATGGATCTAATCGGTATAGTCTTCCGAAACCAAGGATGTTGCCAACTCCTATCCCAATACAAGATGCATCAACTTCCAAAGAATCTGCTTCCAAGGTACCTGTTGAACCACATATTCTTATTAAGAAATGCAGACCTCTAGATCAAATGTATGATGTATTGAAACACTTGGCCCAAGTACCATCCACGTTATCAATTCTGAAAGCTTTGAATCTGTCAAAAGATCTTCGGGAAGCACTCATCGAGGCTTTGTCAAGTCCCCAGGAGTTTGAAACTGAAATTGTTGTAGGTGAAGTCTATCACATAGAGAATAATCCTGCAGAATGCCATGCAATAATATCTTTTACTGATAAAGATGAAGATGTTGTTTTGTATGGTCATATCAGACCTTTGTACTTATCTGGCAAGGTCAATGGTGTAGACGTCCGAAGGGCTTTCATTGACAATGTTTCAGGAGTCAACATGATGCCCATTCGTACACTTTGTCGATTGGGCCTCATGAAATCTGATTTATATCCTTCTACCATGATGTAACAAGGATATGATAAAAATGAACAATAACCACTGGGCGAAGTTACACTCAGAACTCAGTTTGGAGATCTTGTATCCAATTCAGATTTCATGATTGTTGATCAAGACTCAGCTTTCAACGTCTTCCTTGGAAGACCCTGGCTACATCAACATGCAGCCATCCCTTCATCATACCATCAATGTCTCAAATACTATTTTGATGGTCATGTTGGGACATTGTATGGTGATAAGGCCCCGTTCAAGACATGTGAGTTTCAATACATTGAGGCGGAATTTTATCACATGAAGGTAAGGGAGAAATCCACAACAAAGGAAATTACCAAAGTTAATGCTCCATATGGTTTGGAGAAGATTCCAGTAAATCCATTTACACATGTGAGTACAGATTATGTGTTTCCTATCACTAAAATTGACAAGATAGGCCCAAATCAAAATACTCTTATGGAAAGATCCATAATGTCGATTACGGCGATCGAGCCAGACAACATGGGAGAAATTGGTAACCCACCAAGCAGTGATGAAAGAACAAATGGTGACGTCTTCATTTCATCTGCTGAAATCCAACAGGTCTATACATCTCCAATTAGGCCAGAAGAAGTTATAGCAACATTGGAGGTGAACAATGATTTTGATTACCAATCCATCATCTCCTCTTTGTTATCCAAAGAAAACTCTTCATTATCAATAGGGTTAGAAATGGAAGCTTCCTCTTCAAAATGTGCAAATTTTGACATCTCTTCTGATCATGAAAATTCTACTTTTTCATCTAATATGCAAGTAGAAACGGAAGAAATAACACATGATTAAGAAGAAGAGAAATATCTCAGAGATGCTCCTCTAGTATTTGAAGAGGGTATCTCTACCACTGTGGATGAACTCAGAGAAATAAATTTGGGTACAGAGGAAGATCCACGCCCCACTTTAATCAGTGTAGCCATGACCCTTGAAGAGCAAGAGATGTATATTTCTTTTCTAAAGCGAAATAGAGATATTTTTGCTTAGAACTATACAGAAATGTCTGGGCTTGATCATGATGTTTCTACTCATCATTTGGGTTTACTAGAAGAACATTGAGGATTTAAGCAAGCCGCGAGAAGAACGCACCCAACTTATGTTTCTAAAATTGAAGCTGAAGTGGATAAGCTGATCAAAGATAACTTCAGCAGAGAAGTTCAGTATCCCAAGTGGTTGGCTAATATTGTCCCTATAAAGAAGAAGAATGGAAAAATTAGGGTTTGAATCGATTTCAGAGATCTTAATCGGCATTGTCCTTAAGATGATTTCCCAGTTCCGATTAGAGAACTCTTAATTGATGAAACAGCTGGCTATGAAGAACTTTCCTTCATGGATGGATATTCTGGATATAATCAAATCTGAATGGCCCCATAATATGAGGAATCCATAGCCTTCAGAGCCCCTCATGGTGTTTTTTGGTACCGGGTGATGCCCTTTGGCTTAAAGAATGCAGGTGCAACATATCAACGTGCCATGCATCGTATCTTCAAACCCTTCTTAGGGAAGTTTGTTGAATGCTATGTAGATGATTTGGTGGTTAAATCCAAACAAATTTTTAATCACTTGGCTGATATGGAAGTCATATTCTACAAGCTTCGACAACATAATTTGAAGATGAACCCCTTAAAATGTGCTTTTGAGGTAACCTCGGGAAAATTTCTCGGCTTTGTTGTACGTCATCGTGGTATTAAAGTCGATCCTGAGAAGACCAAGTCAATCCTTGGTATGTCACCTCCTCAGAATTTGAAATAATTAAGAGGACTTCAAGGACACTTAGCCTATATTCGGCGGTTCATTTCCAATTTGGCAGGAAAACGTTTACCCTTTACCAAATTGATGAAAAAGAGAGTCACTTACCAGTGGATTGAAGAATGTCAAGAAGCATTCGATATTCTCAATAAATACCTCTTGATTCCACCGGTACTCATTCCACCTGTTGAAGGAATACAACTTATACTCTACGTGACAGTTCTAGAGTGATCATTGGGTGCCTTTCTTGCTTAAAAGAATGATGCTGAGAATGAAAATAGCCTCTACTATCTCAGTCAAACTATGCTTGAAGCAGAAACCCGGTATTCAAGTATTGAGAAGTGCTGCCTGGCATTAATCTGTGCAGTTCAGAAGCTGAGACACTACCTAAAACATCACGATGTCCAATTGGTATCTCGCAATAACCCGCTCAAATTCATCCTTAGTCGTCCAATTCTTACAGGACGTCTAGCAAGGTGGGTAGTTATTTTGCAGCAATTCGACATTCAGTATGTGTCTTAAAAGGGAATAAAGGGCCAATCTCTGGCTGATTTCCTGGCTGAACACCCTTCAGTGGAAGACATGTCTTCAGATATTGAAATCCCTGATGAGGAAGTATTCTCTATTCAAGAAAGTCCTCAATCATGGGAAATGTATTTTGATGGTGCTTCCAGAAGTCCAACAGGGAAGAAAATGGAAAATCCTAAATTCAACAAAGTTGGCTTAGGAATTGTGCTCATTTCTCCAAAAAAGGAAGTTTTACCTTATTCCTTCTTATTGTGGGAAGGTGGTACCAATAATCAATCAGAATACCAAGCTCTTATCATAGGCTTGGAGTTAGTGCTTCAAGCACAAGTGAATCACATAAAGTTGAAAGGTGATTCAGACCTGGTAATCAATCAAGTAAATGGGGATTATGCCATCAGAAAAGAAGAACTAATCCCTTTGTATGATTACGTTAGAGATTTAATGGAGAAATTCCCTTCAGAACCGACATTTTCTTATGTCCCAAGATCACAAAATGCTCAAGTTGATGCACTGGCTAATATAGCCACAACTCTAGCAGATCCAAATCGGGATGAGACAATAATCAGTATTTCCCACCGTCATGCAATTTCACCTTATGTTCGAATCAGAACAGAGGAAATTAATGAAATTAGTCCCATTCCTGAACTGTATGGTCATACTAAAGGATGGATGTCACCTATCAGGGAATACCTTCAAAATGGAACACTTCCACCTAATAGAGCCAAGAAAGAACAATTCCAGTGACGTGTGGTCAATTTTACTCTTTATGATAGCCCAGATCACCTAGAGAAAAAATTCTCTACAAATATGGTTTTGATGGAGTTCTCTTCAGATGCATTGAGGGTGAAGAGAAAATGGCTGTCATGAAAGAAGTGCATGTAGGAGTCTGTGGTGCCCATAAGTATGGACATAGATTGTCTAATCAAATTCGAAGGCTTGGATAATTTTGGCCTTCAATGATACAATATTGTGTTGATTTCACAAAAAAAGTTTCATTCATGCCAATTATATGCCAACTTCATTCATCAAACTCCATAGTTTCTTCATACAGCTAAATACTCGTGGCCATTTTCTATATGGGGAATGGATGTGGTGGGACCTTACCCTTCGGCTACGGCCAAGCAGTTTAAGTACATTCTTACTGCTACTGACTTGTTTTCCAAATGGGTAGAGGCAATACCTCTCAAGGAAGTTAGTTCTAAATGTGTTGTTAGCTTCATCAAGTCTAACATCATTGCTAGATTTGGTGTCCCTCATACCATATTGATGGACAATGGCACCAACTTCTGTTCATCCGAGGTGAAGAAATTGTATCAATAATACGACATCAAACCCAACCATTCATCTCAGTACCATGCAGTGGCCAATGGCCATATATAAGACTTCAATAAGACTCTTTCAAATATACTACAAAAGATGGTGGATAAAGATAAAAAGTCATGACCTGATAAACTCTTTCATGCTTTATGGGCTTATCGTACTACCACCCGCACTGCAACGCGCTCAACTCCATATTCATTGGTATATGGAACGGAAGAAGTCTTTCCAATTAAAGTTCAATTACCCTCGCTCAGAGTACCCATTTGCGATCAGTCATCTACAGATGAGAAATCTCAAAAGTGATTGAATGAATTGGAATGGTTAGATGAGAAAATATTATGCACTTTGCACCACTTGGAAGTCTATCAGAATCAAATAGCACGAGTTTTAAAGAATAATGTTTGTCTTTGTTCATTCACTCAGGGGGAATTGGTATTAGTTCTCATAACTCCAATGATACTAGGAAAGAAACCTCCCAAGCTTGAGCCAAAATGGGAAGGACCTTACTCAATACATAAGGTCTACTCTAATGGAGCTTATTATTTAATCTCAATTGATGGAGAACTCATTACTACTCCAACTAATGTGAGATTTTTGAGGAAGTATTTTGTATAAACACAAAATAAGCACCATGGTCCTATATGACCTTAAACTATACCAAGGTCATATATGACCTTAAACTGCATCATCAATGGTCTATACATATGACCTTAAACTATTTTTTCTCTCATCCCACATGATGTTAAACTGTGAAAAAGTTCCCTAAATGATCCTGTATGACCTTAAACTGCACCATGGTCCCGTATGACCTTAAACTGCACCATGGTCCATTCACATGACCTTAAACTGTTTGCAATCCTTTTTCATCCAACATGACGTTAAACTGTGAAAAGTTCATAATCCGTCCAACAAGACATTAAACTGTGTCCCCTCCATGTCCTTGTTATACGACGTTAAACTATACAGCAACGGTCCATGCATAAGACCCTAAACTATTTGCAAGTCCCTTACGTCCGGAAAGACGTTAAACTACATAATCATTAATGGTCCTGTATGACCTTATACTATACTTATGTCCAGCATGACATTAAACTGCACCATCCATGGTCCATGTATATGACCTTAAACTATTCGCACTTTCGTCAAACATGATGCTAAACTGTGGAAAAAATCCCCAATGCATCCAACATGACATTAAATGGTGTATTCTTTTGTCCTCACTGCATGAAATTAAACTACATAGTCCCCCTTACGTCCTACATGACATTAAACTATACTTTGTCCCTACTACATGACACTAAACTGTGCAGCACCAATAGTCTTAACTACAAGACTCTAAACTACATAGTCCCTTCATATGTCCTACATGAAATAAAACTATGAATCGTTAAGGTTGTTGTTACCTCTTGTTTCTCACACTGATTATGAATCACGTGATCTTAGAGCAAACCTCAACCATAACACTCTCTTTGGGCCGCTAATCATGTGTATGTCCCAACAACATTTTTTTAGGTCGTTGTCCTCAAAAACAACTTGATCATTAACTCATTCTTTAATTTAACTATACGGACTTTGATCCTTGCCTTACAGGCTGGGTACATAGGTAACCTCCCAAGGTGAAATCCCAAAATCAATCTCTTCACAACGGTTCACCTCCATCTCATACGATGTTGATTCGTGAAACCGCCATTTGAATCAATATCTTTACATTGGTTCACTTTCGTCCTTGTTATACGATGTTAAACTATACAACACTTGTGTCCAGTATTACAATAAACTACAATATACTTTGATATCCACACTTGAGAGGGAATAATTATTTACATTGATTTTTCAATCATGTTTCATTTCAATAGACTACGTGCATACATGGCAATGCCTAAACCTTTTATCTCGGGTTAAACGATCATTGTACTAAAGTCCCCTTTCACCCTTCACATGTACGAACCAAATTTGTACATAGGGTATTTCTAGAACTATGTGGGCTTGATTCCCATCCTTATGGGATACGTAGGAATGTTCGAGTGTCCCTCGAATCCAGTACCAAGTCTTTTGGTCCTAACCCCAAATTTCACTTTCAATCCCTTGGCTGAAAAGTCCCTATGAAAACACACATTGTGTGTTCATTATTATGGTCCGAGCTCTACGACCCTAAACTAAGATATCTCATACTTTCATCCTGCACGAAGTTAAACTGTATTTCAAGAACTACATACGGCTTGATACCTATCTTTATGGGATACTTAGTAAAGTCCAACATTTCAATTCAGGACCCAGCCACAACATGATTATGGTTATCATTGATCTGTGTATCTCTATATACATTGGACAATACCCATCTTTATGTGTCATAATCCTAATCTTAAATATTTTCAGATCTCCATAACCCTTTTCCTGACTCTTAGTCACAAAAATGTCAAACTTCTGAGAATTCTTTTGCCTGACTATGTAGCACGTGCCCATAGGCGGCCTTACATAAACAGTCTACATAACAGATTTGTTAGCCAAAAGATACTATTATTTGACTATGCAGCCAATGCCCTTAGGTGGCCCCGCATAATTAAACCCCCTAACAGGTTTGTCGGATAATGTCAACTTCATTCTTGGGAAGAATGCCTCTTTTGTCCTTATTTTTCTTAAATGACGGTATGTAGAGATCTGCAAAAATAGCCATCCTTAACATATTTCTTCCATGTCCTTTTTCATGGTCTGAAAGTATTCAAGTCTATGGTTTATATTCTCCATATTCTCCTTCCCTACATTTGGTCCAGACCTTCGTAGGAGTGATATCTATTCAATTCGTTGATAGTCTTGTTCGGAAATATCTTCTCCATATTCAAGTACCTCTTTCCATACAACAAACTCTATACTTTAGAAAATTTGAATCTCCATAAACTTTCACTAGATTTTAGCACTAGGAAAGTAAATTTCTGAGAGTTCTTTATCCTGACTATACAGCACGTGGCCATAGGCGGCCTTGCATAAACAGTCCACATAATAGACTTGCCAGCTGAAAGATGCTATTTATTTGACTATGCTGCCAATACCCTTAGGTGGCCCTGCATAATTCAACCCCCTAACGGGTTTTTTAAATGATAGTAACTTCATTCTTGGAAACTACTTATTCTAATTCCTTTATCTCTTTTTCATATCATTCCTCAGATTCAAATATTCTTAAGCCATAGTTTACATATTTTCTCTCATACTCGAGTATGGTAATATGTTTTTAGATAAATTTTCAAGTAATTGATTCAATTTTAATCCATTTTGGTCAAAGCTATTTCAACCTTAAACATTAGCCCCTTTATATCCACCGTGCATGACTTTAAACTGCCCACAAAAGACAAAGGAACTCTAAATAAAAGTCAATTTCTAACTCACTAAACATACATTTTGTATGGTTTAGGTAATACTGAGCAATTAAAAGATTCAAGGTTTGTAGGGTTATTTATAATAATCCTAGTAAAAATAAAACTATGCTTACTAGGCCAATTGGATTAAGTAAATTTAAAGCAGGTAGAAAGAGAATTAATGTACAAATGATTGAAGATGAAAGTGTTTTTTTCATTGATACACAGGAGATAGAAGGACATACACAGATTGGAGTCTCTTCCTTTTTTTCAGGAATTACAAGAGGCTTTTAACATAACTCTTCATTTGATTTACGACATCCTGAGCTTTATTAGCAACCACCTGGAATTCATTCATTAAACTAGGTACAATAAGAGATACAGTGATACCATCTCTTCTTGGAACAATTGTAAAAGGTTGTTCTTGAGTGTGGTTTGAGAAAATTTTCTGCTGATCAAACAGTGACTCTGTTTCTGTCCAAGAGACTTGGAAGATGGATACATGGATTTGAGAATGGAGAATTGGAAGTAAAGATCCATTTGGAGAGAGTACTCTTTTTAGATATTTCATTAATGCCATGTTTGTCTTCTCTCCACCAACCGGCAGTGGAAAACATCTCAGCCCATGGGTTTGCCATTTTTATATCTGCAAGGAAATGGCATGGAACGAGAACATGAAAGTTCACACCATTTTTGTTGCTCTTAATGCATAGCATAACCAAAATAGAGGAGTAGCAGTGCAGCTTCATTTCAGGTGTATAGTTATTTTCATTTAGAACATTGACTCCTTGCAGATGACCATGCCCATAAAAGGACAGGTAGATTCTCTGTGGGAAGTTAAGATGATATTTCTTCAAGTACTTAGCCAAATATGGGAAAGTGTTGTCACAGATATCATAATAATCATGGCCAACAATGTTCATCATGTCATCGATCCGCTTGCTATCAGCCGTTCTGCTTCTACTAAGAGCCATTGAATCTGCACAAAATTTGAATAAACTAACACTTAAATGGGTTTATTTTTCATAAAATTTGTGAAGGAATTTAGAAAAAATGGCTAAGTCATTAAGGCGTGCAATTCTAAAACTTGGCATGCAAGTGTTCATGTGTTGCGCTAGTTTCTGACACGCAAGTATAAACCGTGAAAGTAGAAATACCTATACAGCAGCACGACAGAAAAGAAACATTAGAAAACATAGCAACCTGCGCGGATAAGGTGACCTGCACGGTGAGAGCTCGACGGTTTGAAATCTGGAAATTCGGATGCTTTGTACGGAAGTGAGGCCCTCTATTTATAGATGCGGCCAGAACCCTACGCGTCGTACCCCTGCGTTCCAGTCCCTACATGACTCAAACTTGCGCGCCACCCTCTGCACCCTGACAGACTTGCGCGCCACCTTTTCCTTTGGATTTCTTCTTTTCCTCAGATTCACATCCTCATTTCCTTTGGATCCAACTCTAAGGGGGGACTTTTGTTGATGCTCCTTTTTCGTCACTGAGTAAAATGGAATGTAAAGGGAAATGACTTAGCACAAATTGATTCATCCTTTGAAGAAAACATTAAAAATCGACAAAGGCATGAAGAAATCTTCAAAACACATTAGTCGCGCAAGTTCCATAACTGTCGCGCAAGTCCACTTGTGCGACGCCCAATGGTTGCGCAAGTGACTTGCGTGCCCTATGTGATAATCGCTCAGGGTCTTCTCCTTCCTATAAATAGACCCTGTGGGACCCCATTCTGGGAGGAATTTTTTCATAAACTCGGATTTAAGCTCCGGGTGCCCAAGTCTCTTCTCAAAGCCTCCGGAACACTTATAAGGTAATTTCTTACCTAGAACGGAAGATATAAAGAGTGGGAGGAAGCCCTAAGTGTTGAAACTCATCAACACTTGTGCGCCTGAGTGTCCAGTCCTTAAGGGAAATGGCCACACTTGTGTGCCGCCTTATTCATTCGATAGAACTTGCACGTCCCTTTTCTGGAAGAACCTCAAGAGTATTCTAAAGGCCTTAATCAATAGTCGCTCAAGTATTACCCTGCTGGTTGAACACCGTTTAAGTACAAAACCTGTCGCGCAGGTATACCTGCGCAACGACCAAGACTTTCACGCCCACACAGTACCTGCGCGCCTGCCAGCACTTGCGTGCCCTTGCCTTTTTGGGTGCCCATCTTGCCCATTTTACTCCTCTTAAGCAATTCCACCTCTCCTATTCAATATTTAGTCTTCAAGACACTCTTCAAAGCCATTTATGGCATGATTTCTTGATTTGACTTCCTTATCTAAAAGGAATTATGTGGAATATCTCTCAAAACATAGTGATTTACAGATCTTTATGTCACTAAAGATTGAGATTTCATTCATTCAACCTCATCCTTTAAGATGAGAGAATCCAAACCCGGGCTTCCTTTTTACGAATAAGTCCAAGTCATAATTCATTTAATTTAGGCTTCCTTTTCAGGAATAAGTCCTTGTCATAAATTTGGGCTTCCTTTTCAGGAATAATCCCCAAGTCCCCTAACCTGGGCCTCCTTTTCAGGAATAAGTACCAGTCATAATTCCTTTAATTTGGGCTTCCTTCTCAAGAATAAGTCTCAGTCATAAATTTGGGTTTTCTTTTCAGGAATAAGCCCCAAGTCCCCTAACCTGGGCCTCCTTTTTAGGAATAATTCCCAGTCCCTTGTTTTTTCATGTCTCTTAACCTGGGCCTCCTTTTCAGGAATATGCCCTTGTCTTAATTTCCCTTAACCAGTCCTAATTTACCTTTGATTTGGGATTCCTTCTTAGGAGTAAAACCCAATTATCAATCCTCTCTTAATCTGGGCCTCCTTTTCAGGAGTAAGTCCCAAGTTAGAGTTTTCAAATCTCCATGAAGCACATATACCTTTATGGACCCTGTTCCTGGACTTCCTCCCTGAAGTAAATCCTAATCTTCATTTATCTAGGCATTCATACATATATAAGCCCCATATCATTTCTTATGATTGCATCGTTCATGGCCCAATTGACTATTTTCTTACCAATTCCTCTTGTTTCTCACACCAAGCATGAATCACGTGATCTTAGAGGGTAAAAGTAATTATGACATCCTTCTTTGAGCCATCAATCATAAACATCATACTCCTTTACTTGAACTACATGGGTTCTGATTCCTTTTCTGAAACAAAGGATACGTAGGTAGCCCATCTATGGGTTTGACCCAAACTATGAAATAATTCATATCCTTCTGAATGACAATAAACTTCATGTGCCCCACTGAGTGGCTCCAAAACCATCATGGTCATCATAAATTACCAAGATACTTCTATATAAATGTGCCGAAGGATACCATTGACCAAGAATCTCTAATAAATACAGATGATTCTCTATTGATGAAGAACCTCGAATACATATAAAAGATTCTCTAAATTTCCTACATATTTTATCATTGATTGTCAGATATAAATGAGTGATCATTTTATACTTGGTAATGTAATAAGGATTCACAAACATAACTTAAATCTATAAAGAGAGTCCCGGAATAGACAATAATTCCCCTAAACAAGGCGTGATGAGTCTGACCTCCCATCCTCTCGACCAATGAAAATTCCTAAGACTCATCAGTCCAAAAACTAATGAGCACCTACCTTTGGAAGGTAGGTCCAAATAGATGTGGAATCATTGGATTTTTCCGGTTCTACGAACAAACCCGTTAGAAACTGATCGGAATGTTTGAATCTCCCATCAGGGAAGTCATCCTCGAATTCCGAGAGAAACAATAGTGAAAGGGGTGATCCCATGAAGGGAAGATGTGGTGTGGTAGCTATAAACCTCACATGAATGAGGATATAAGGAGTTTTCACCACATCACATATCATTGGAGGAGGTTCTTCTGGTCATGGGACCCAAAGTGAACATTATGATGGGCCCAAGGTATGGTGACTGGACATTCCTACATATCCCATTATGACGGGAATCAAGCCATACGTAGTTCTGAGACACAGTTTAATGTCATGTGGGATGATGAAAGGCATGTGTGGCATTGTTGCTCCAGTACACATCCTACCAGAACTACTAAGACCATGTGATTCGTGCTCTATGTGGGAAACAAGGAGTAGTTATGTCACTTTCCTAGCATAGAACGGTATATGTCATGGGTGATGGGACACAAGGAGAATGATGTCCCAATGATTTTGACCCACCTATATAACACACCTAGATGCATAAAATAGTAAAGCTAAGTATGTTGAAATTCCACTTGGACATAAGAAAGTGGAAATATGTGAATCATGATGCTCGAGATCTAGACCATAATGATGGTTGAATGACGATTGGGGATAGCTGCTGACCATGTTTAAAACATAGTATCCATATCACGTTAGCCTGGAATGGGGACATACAAATGAGGGTGGACCATTGACCATGTTCTAAATATGGAACCTACTGCAAATGTCGTGTGAGGTATTCAGGGATATTGGTCCAGGATGGTTGGTAAGCCAGTGTGGCATGAGACCAGGCTACAAAGGGGGTCCCTTCAGATATGGAAGAGTATGAGGATCCAAATGAAAGGCTCACAAAGCATGGACATGGAACAAGGGGAATGTCCCAATGAAAATTCCACACTTCGGGATCATTGTTAAAATGAATCTAAATATGACTATAAGACATATCAAATTGAGGGATTCGAGTCCCTTCCCCCCATGGAAAAGGGTCCTGAGGTTGCATGCTCCCATCTTAATGGTCGTAGGATGAACCATTGAGGGGATATTGATTTAATGAACAGTGCGCAAGGCGGGGAAGTATCCAAACCCAACGCGTAGTTCCCATATGAATATCTTAGTTTAGGGTTATAGAACTCAAAACATATGAGGAAAGGCATGGGAGGAACATGGAATGACCATTGCAAAACTTGACGTGAATGGGGACCCACGAGGTACTCGCCACACCACACGTTTCTAAAAGAGTTAGGGTTGAGGGGCTGGAAGAGCGGGGAAAATATGTTTGGATTACTAGGCCTAGACCCTGAGACAATGTGTCTCAGCATCGCTACATATCCCATAAAGATGATAATTAGGTAGGATACTAGTGTCAGAGATAATGAGGTTGTGTGGGTCTGGCCCTTACACTGAAAGAAGCGGTATTTGATAGATGTTGTTTGTCCTTTAGGATGAATGTCTTTTTTTTAAGCGATGGACCTAGGATTGAAAATTCAGGTATGCCACAGGAGACAATCTATATTATGGCATTGAAAAATGGTATGGTGTGTGACTGATACCAAACATGATTCCCCCTAGAGTGAGTATATCACGGTGTAGTGCCATTTTTCGTCATGCGGCCAGGACGATAATGTCACAATTTAGGGTCATGTAATGAGACCAACCATTCATTCTAACATCATTCAATGTAGAAACAATAGTTTAAAGTCATGTGGGAGTAGGAATCATAGTTTAAAGTCATATGGATCGGACATATATACTAAAGATGATGTTCATCAGAGAATGTGCACGGCGTGGTAAAGCATACTCTACGTGAGTGAGGATGAGGTGCACATCATACCGTGCATGATTATGGGTAAGAAACCTTAGGTCGAGGGGCCAGAGAAGGTTAGAGGATATGGTACAGGAGAGGATATCCCCTAGTTGATCTGGACCAAAAGACGAGATGTTTGGGTGTTCCTACGTATCCCATGGGAATGGGAATCAAGTCACACATAGTTCATGAAGGTGCCTTCTAACATCGTGTGGGATAAGATATAGTTTAATGTCATGTGGGATATTAATTAGGGGGCTAAATCCTATAAAGGGGCGTATGTGGTGTGATTAATGCAAACCCGACATGAATAAGGACAAAATCCCATACCATGCCACGCAGTCCTGTAAGAGTTAAAGCCCTGAAGGCAGAACATAAGAGATAAATTAGTGGAACTCGAGCTGGACCAAAAGACAAGATGTCTAGGCATTCCTACATATCCCATTGGAATGGGAACAAAGCTATACGTAGTTCTAAAAAGATCTTAGTTTATGTTCTTAGAGATCAGACCATAGAGGAGCAGAATCCTTCTAAGTATGTGTGGACCTCAACCCGATCCCTAAGCCCAAGAGAGTCAAACTCGGTGTGGGAAAAAATGGAGGAAGTGGTTTTACAATACCTGGAACGCATGCCAAATGGAATTTGGTGTGGAGCCCCAAATGATGCCTTTACCACATATTTTTTCTTCCTAACGTGAAAATGTGCATTGAGGGATAATTCCAGGAGTGTAAAAATTCCATTTGGACATAATGGGGTGGAAAATAATGTGATTAATGTAACAAACATTCAAGGCTTGATGGGGATGGCGTGATGGTGGAGGATAACTATTGTCCGTACTCGAAACACAGCATCTATATCGCGTTAGAATGAAATGAGGACAAACAAATGAGCATCGACCACTGACCATATTCTCAACGTGGGACTTGTATCGATTTGTTGTCTAAAATCATTGAGGATGTTTCCCATAATGCTCCTAGAGCCCTTAGGCCTAGCAGCCATGCCATTTGGGGGTCCCTTCGGGTGTGAAATATTGTGGAAGCCCAAATGAAGGGGAACATGAAGCCTGAAAAATTGGAAAAAGCATGTCTATGTAGAATCTGACACTCCAGGTGCTGAACCATAGTACTCTTGGGCACATTGGTGAACCACTGTAGAGGGTCGAGGGGCAAAACATGAGAGCATCCAACATGAACAGATGAGTATAGAACAAAGAGACAGGGAACTGTCAGGATAAAGAGGTACATGGCGTGGTTGTTAATAACCCAATGTGAATGAGTACATAATCTCGTACCACACCATATATCCTTCTCATAGAAGAATTCAGGACAAGGTTCCTAGATAACCGGGAAATCTCTAAGAGATGGGGATGGGCCAACAAACAAAATGTCTGGGCATTCCTACATATCCCATGATGGTGGGAATCAAGCCACATATAGTTATAGGAAAGGGATGAGGAAAATAAAGGTCAGATACCCCAATGAGGGGCGTGTACGACATGATGAGTAACCCGACATGAATAAGGACTGAGTCCATACCGTACGACCCTAAGTGAGAACTTGGGTCGGGCCCCGAAAAAGCCAAGGTGCCTGAGGCTGGGCCTCATATGGGAAGTCCTGGCCATTTTTCAGTCTAATTTCTTGCAGTGAGGACGATGGTAGAGGTAAGGTATCTCATTCAGGTATGTGTACAACACGATGAGTAACCCGACGTGAATGAGGACATAATCTCACACCACACCGTACAACCCTAAGTGAGAACTTGGGCCAGGGGCCCGAGAAGGCCAAGGGACCTGAGGTTGGGCTATGGACAAAATTTCATGGCCATCTTGTATTTTAACGTCTTGCAGTGTGGGTGGAGGTGATCTTAGTTTAGGGTCCTAGAGCTCGGACCGTGTAAGGACCATTTTATGTCATATGTGTGGGACAGAGATAGCGAATCATCATGCTTATGGAAGACCAAAAAGCAGCAATGATGGTGGAGGATAGTTGTTGACTAGGTTCACAACACAATATCTACCCTTTTGTGACCAGAAGGGGGTGAAAATTTGAGTGTCGACCGCTGACCATATTCGCAACAAGGGACTAGTATCAACTTGTTGCTCGTAATCCTCGAGGGAATTAGTTCGCAACAGTAGGAGAGCCCTTGGGCCGAGAATCCATGCCATTCAGGGGCCCTTCTGGATATATAGTGTTATGGAAACCCAAATGATGGGTCATGTCAAGCATGGAAGGGTATGTTCTCACGGAACAGATGATTAATGAAGGAAGGGATATCTCAAGGGGATATGTATGGCATAGTGAAATAACCCAATGTGAATGAAGAAATGAGTCGGTATCGCACCACACAATCCTAAATGAGAACATCAGCCAGGGGCCCAAAGGGGTTGAAGGACCTGAGGCTGGGTGTCCCAGCCAACTATAGCCATTTGACCTTTTGTGGGGTTACCACCTCATCACAACTCCTAATCCCATGTGAGCAGTGCTCCATATGCGAAACAATTAACCAAATTCGGCATTCCCTATCATATAAGGGTCTGATAGCTATCATCGCCTGAAGGGAATCACAACTTGAAGATATAGTGGGATGAATGAACCAACACACTCAATTTTTGGGATCTACGAGGGTGGTGAAAACAAAAAAGGGTAGTCACTAACCATTTTTGAAATAAAGTGTCCTTATAGTGTGACCTAAAATGGGAACACAAATGAGCATCATCCACTGACCATATTCACAACATGGGACTTGTATCAATTTTTTGCTCAACATCCTCAAGGTAATTGGACCTAAGTGGTAAGAGATCCCTTAGGCCGAGCATCCATGCCAGTCGGGGATCCTTTTGTATGTGAAAGATGATGGAGTCCCAATCAGTGATGTGGGTGAAGCATAGTTGTGCCCACGCAATTTAACATCAAGTAGGGTGTTGAAAGTGATGGACATCTCTGAGGAGTGGGACATATGGCGGGATAGAGATGAGATCAGCGTTAATTGGGGAAAAAGCATGTATCATACCATGTGTTCTGACCCGAGGGGGAATTTAGAAGTTTGGGTTGGGCTAATGGAAAAAATTTCTAGGCGTTCCTATGGATCCCATGAGGATGGGAATCAAGCCATACGTAGTTCTTAAAGGCCATGAAATTTAATGTCTTACATTGAGGATATGGGAGACTAGAAGAACTAGGAGGAAGAATAGGGTGAGATCATCATAATCCTAACATGAGAGGGGCCAAAGAAGCCTTCACTATTCCATGTAAGGATCCTCTAAGAGGTCTACCCCAAGGGGGGAATAGTTAAAGAAAAGAATTTGGGGGGCTAGACTCAAGACCAAATGTTTGAGCGTTCCTACGTCTCCCATGTGGATGGGAATCAAGTCGTACTTAGTTCTAAGGGTTAAATTGATCATCTTGCAGGATGACATACAGTTTAACGTCATGCGGGACATTTTTCAGTTTAAAGTCATATAGGACCAGGCAGTTTAGGGTCATGTGCGACCAAATAGTTTAGGGTCATGTTGGACCCGTTGGATCAGGTAAAGTATTGCTTGAGGAACTTGGCATTGGTGGGAGGATTTATATGCTCACCATCCATGGATACTAGTTAGTATGCACAATTGGGGTAAACCTTGTGAACAACGAATGGTCCTTCCCATATGGGCTCCAACTTGAGTGGTTTCCTACCAAGTATCATTTGTGTCCTGAGGGCCAATACCAAATCACCTTGCAAAAAAGAGCAGAGGCAAACCTTCTTGTGGAAGGCTCTAGCTATCTTATTTTGATGTCATTCCAGATTGTACAGGGCACGAATCCTATTCTCGTCATGTGCATCCAATTCAGCTAGATGGATTTTAGCTACCTTATCTGGAAACTACTAGTCATAGACCATTGTGCGTAATGAATCAATCTGAATCTCGATGGGTAAGACGACCTCAGTTCCATACACCAGGGAATATGGGGTCACCTGGGTGGGATTACGAGTCATTGTCCGATAAGCCCAGAGGGCGTTGGGGAGCTTGTCCGGCCAACTCTTCTTATTTTGAATGACCATTTTATGCAAATTGTTAGATAGGGTTTTTTTGAATGCCACGAGCTGTCCATTTTCTTGTGCATGATAGCGAGAGGTATGGTCATAATGGATGTTGTACTTTTCATAAAACTTATTCATCTCAACTGCTCGGATGTTCATGTCGTTATCGGTGAGGACAATGTGAGGAAATCCAAATCGGTAAATGATGTTGGAACTCACAAAGTCAATTATGGAACGAGCCTTGACCCCCTTGAGTGGAATTGCCTCTTCCCACTTGGAGAAGAAATCCATAGCCATCAGGATGAATCTTCATTGGAGAGGTGTTGCTGGTGGATATAGTCTCACGGCATTGAGTCCACATACTGTAAATGTCCAAGAGTACTTGGTAGAGTGGAGAGGCTCTGGCAGTCGATGCATAAAGTTAGCATGAATTTGGCACGCAAGGCATATCATGGTGAACTCGATGCAATCATGGATCATGGAGGTCCAAAAGTACCCCAGTATCTGGATCTGGTGAGATAGTTGCAGCCCAGTCTGGTGGACACTAGAGGAGCTGGCATGAACCTCCTGCATAACCTAAGAGATCTTGACTCCTTGGATGCTACAAAGTAGAATAATATCAAACTTGTGCTTGTAGACGATCTGATCATGACTGGGACTATCCTAGAGGGTAAACTGTAACGTTCGGCATCGGATTCGCTCATACTCGGCCTGATCAGTTGGGAGGTAACCATTTCGGAGATATTCAATAAAGGGGGATCTCTAGTCAAGAGTCACTTCCACCACTTCATCTGGGGGTCCTGACATGGTGTCTCCAGCGGTAAGATGGCTCACCTACAGGCCATCATCGTCATCTGGGGAGACAAGATCAATGACTCTCTGATGCACCTAGTGGATAATCAGATCATCCTTCTCAGGTTCTGCAAGTGATGCAACCAGGTTGGCCAGGGCGTTAGCTCAACCATTATGAGATCGAGGGACATGAGTAACTTCTGGCTGAGATGGGAACTGATCCATTAGCTAGAGAGTGCGCTCCAATAATGGGATGATCTCTGTCTTTCTGATGATGTAGTCAACATTGATCTACATGGTGACTAGTTCTGAATCCCCTTTCACATGAAAATGGGGAACAGCAATCTCAAGGGCCAGCTAGAGGCCATTGATGAGAGACTCATACTCTGCCTCATTGTGTGTGCAACCTTCTGATAATATGAATGAGTACAACAGAATGGCTTGTGCCAGGGTAATAAAGACAATACCTAAGCCTACCCTGTTGAGACTCAGATCATTGAGCCTCCTGTCGGTGGGGCTTTCAGAAGCACCATCTAAGTGAATCTTCCATCACGACAAGGCTTGTACCACCGAGAGGATCACATCATTAGGTAAATCGAGATCCATGGACTGGTCAGCAGGGGTCATATGGGTAGTAATGAATTCTTCCATTGTTTTCCCCTTAATATCTTTTTGAGGGACAAACCTAATATCGAACTACGGGAAAATCACTTCCCACTAAGAGAGATGGTTTTTCAACATGGGTTGGTTTAGAATGTACTTCAGTTGGTCTACTCGAGATACCAGCTACACCTCATGGTTCAGAAAGTAATGTCGCAATTTCTGTACTGTGAATACCAGCACAAGGCACCTATTTTCAGTGGGGGAGTATCTGGTCTCTGTATTGAGGAGCATACGACTGATGTAGTAAAGGTTGTTCTTCATCCCCTCATTTTTCTTCTAGGAGAGAAGGGAACTGAGAGATCATTCCAGGGCAGTCACATAAAGGACTAACGGATTACCAAATATGGGTGGCATTAAGACTGGAGGTTGGAGGAGATACTGCTTGATCTCCTCGAAAGCAATCTGACACTCTTCGTCCCATTTGTAAGCAGTGTATTTCTTCATGAGTTGAGAAAAGGGTTTACACTTGCTATCCTAGTTCACGATGAATCGACGTATATAGGCTATGTGGGAATGATCTTCTCTAGTTCGATATCAATGCCCCTGTATCTGACAATGAGGTTGAGAAACTTTCCCGAGGTGACCCCGAAGGCACACTTCAATGGGTTCATCTTCAGGTGACGGGGATGGAGGAAGCAGAAAAAACTCTCAAGGTCTTTGAGATGGTCATGACGCTATAGAGATTTCACCACCAAATCATCCACATAGCATTCCAACACCATTCCAAGGATCGTCTTAAATATGCAATGCATAGCCCGCTGGTTGGTGACACCTTTATTCTTTAAACCGAAGTGAATGAATTAGTAACAGAAAGTAACTTGGGGTTTTCTTGAAGGTTGTTCACTCCTCATCCACGAGGTCCATTTGGATCTGGTTGTACCTGGAGTACACATCCATAAAGGAGAGGGCTTGGAATCCAGTTGTAGCGTCAATCAACAACTCTGTCATGGGAGGGGGAAAACCATCAATCGGACAGTGACGGTTGAGATCCCGGAAGTCGATCCAGACTCTGATCTGTCTATTCTTCTTTCTGACTGGAACAATGTTGGATAGACATTTGGGGTACTAAACCTCATTAATGAAATTGGATCTGATGAGCTTATCAACTTCCTCCTCTACCATGGCACTGTTAGAATGGTGCATCTTTCTGGGAGGTTGTTTGAACCCGTAATGATTTGTAGGGAGATTGAGGTGGTGGATGGATAACTAAGGGTCTAGTCATGGAATGTCATCATAACTCTAGGTGAATAAATTTCAATGTTGTTTCAGGATGTCTATTTACTATTGTTTCTCCTCTAGGGGCATGGCGACACTAATCAATGTGGGTCTCGAGTCTGCCTCACAACTGAGGTTCACCTGTACCAACTCATCGACTGTAGTGGAGACGCTATCTTCAAAGGCATTAGCTGCATTCTCTAAACCCTCTTCTTCACTTGTATAGGAGAAATCCTTTGCGAGAGGAGTCTCTTCTCTGTTGGCAGATCCCGATGGGAGGTTGGTACCCACCTGAGCGGCAATGGACACCACATCAGAGGACCCATGTGCTGCTGCAACCATAACAATGAAAGCTATTGATCCGATCCCATATGGCCTTCAGCCCAAGGGGCCACTCTTGATGATATTGAAGCAATAATGGCACGTCGACTTGAACCGATTAATTCAGCCCTGATATAACAAGCAAGTGTGATGTATTTCCCTTTCCATGGGGTGGACATCCCAAAACCTTATAGGGATAGGAGGCTCTGGGATCACCAGAGCCTGATTTGTATAGCAGTACGAGGTGATTTTTCCTCATCACTTTGACCTAGGAATGTGTTCTCCCCTCGTCCCAGACACAACGAATCATTGTTCCATGTTTGGGGTTGTAGCCTCCAATCTGTGGATTAGAAAGACATAGGAATCATCTAGATCTATCCACGATTCAGTCGCAGTCATGGAATGCTTCACCTTGTTGGTCTGAATCTACTAGTCCTTGCTCTTGTAGTAGTTGGAATCCATATAGTGGGCCTCACAAGAAGAAAAGGGAGATGCGTCACCTCAAAGCATTCCCACTCGACCATTAAGGGAGTACTTGAGGCACTGTTGATATGATGAGGGAACTGCCACATACAGATAAAGCCATGTCCTTCCCATCAACGTATTGTAGGCAGTGTCCTGGGAGACTACCATAAATTTGGCGCTAGCAACTGGGTAACCAAACTGGGACTTCAAATGTATCCTACCGACCAGATTCTATTCCTTCCTATCATAACCTTGAATTCTTAGGTCAGATGGACTCAGATCATTTTTATACAATCCCAGCTTTCGCAGTGTTTGAGTCGAGATTATGTTAATTCTGAATCTCGTGTTAATAAGATAGTGACGAACCTCCATGCCATTGAACTGGCCGATGATGTACAGTGGTCAAATGTTCCACTGTATTTGGGAGCCTTCATCTTCGCTAGAGAACAAGATAATGGAATGGAATTCATCATTCTCGACCGCTTCAGCAAGAAAAGATTCTACAGCTGCTAGTTCTATCTCAAACAAGAGGGGATTCTTAAAGCCTCAGCGAGGGCCTCACACATATATGATGATAGTTGAAGGGCATTGAGGATGGATACACTTCCTAGGATACTATAAATATGCTTAAGAACATCGTACTTCCTCTCCATGTGTGAACTTCTACTTGCAGGTGGTCACTCTATGACAGGAGGTATGGTGGGCCCTGCCGATTGGACCGGTGGATGACTGGTACTAGGAACATACCTCAACACACTAGTTGAGGCCTGCATAGTGGCTACCGGATGAGGGTTGGATGACTATGTTTGGCATGTAGTAGTGCTTGGCTGGTTGCGGCATGGTCGAGGTGGCTCTGCATGATCCAGTAACACGAACGGCGGTGAAGGCGGGCCTGATGCCACTAGGTGAGAATCTTGCGCATGCTGAGCTCTGTACTGAGCTTGTTGCCTAGTTTTGGTAGCATGTACAACTTAGTTGGAAGTGTTGAACGATGCACTCTGATAGCCCATATATCCATGGCTCCGTCGATGCTGGTGACGACTAGGGACGTTGGGAGGATTCTCCTGGCATGCCTCATTGTGAGGAATCATGTAGGGATTTACCAGCTCTGTGGTGTTAACCAAGACGTAACCTTGATCATCACTTGAAGAGTCATCCACTACTGGATGGATTTTGGGATGGATCACCATCTTTGTGGAAATGAAGTCACCGAGAGTACGGGATGACGATGGCATGGGCAGGGGACTTAGCTTTCCCTTGCGTTGCCGGTGTTTGCTCTTCTGGGAAGAGGTCGACTGAGATGGTGATGTAGAAGTGGTGGTTGCAACTTCTAAAGGCTCTGGATGATTAAGGAATTCCTAGATAAAATCATGGGCATGAGCGACTATTTTTCATGCCATCCAGTCATCATACTTTTGAGATTCATGATGGGAAACCTGATGCCACTCACCCTTATTGTCGCTGCTTCTGTCTGGCCCCACAAAGATGAATACTACCTACACCTGGGCTGGGCATAGCATGACTATGTTGTTTTCGACCTGGTCTTGGAGCAAGTAATTGAACATATAGCTCTCCTTGAGAGTGTGACCTATGATCCAGTGATATGGGCAGTAATTAGGGCGATCAAAATGGTTTGCCTCTTCCGATCTTCTACACTCAGGAAAACACAAAATCCTCTATTCCAAGGCACTACGGAAGTAACCAAGGACATGTGTCTCGTTGAATGACTAGGTAGGTTTTCTCCTATCTGGAAAGGGGGCCCATGGATCCTAAACATGATGGGGGGATGGAGGATCATATCAAGGAGGTTGAACTCGGTTATCTTGCTTGGGCGGTGGCAGCGCATTGCACGGGGGCACCTGCCGATTTTGAGGCGGCCATTTCTGGGCTAGAGGATGCACCTGTGGTGGCGGGCCTTCATGAGGTTATAGAGGCAACTCCACTGGAAACAATTTTAATTACCTAGAAGCATTAATTTAGGCCATTGCAGTGGGATTGGCCCTGGAGGCCCTTATCGCAGGGATTGTAGGAGGCAACAAACATGCTTTCTTAGCCTGCTGTAATGCTTCCTCTAGGTGGGGGGCCTTATTAAAGAAGTCTCGAAATCCACCAGGGTAGTTTTGGGATATCATAGAGGGAGCCAGTTCCATTTTAACATTTCCCACACACATCATCAGTAATTTCTCTGGATTTTGTGGCATGTCGAGGGAATATGTGAGTCCTTTACACCGAGTGACAAAGTCGGAAACATGATCATTAGGCCTCTACTTGAACTTAAAGAGGTCTTAGATACTCGTTTGCAACATGGTGGAGCTAAAATGGTAAAGGAATTTCCTACGGTGGTCCTCATAGCCAATCACTGATTTGATGAGGAGCTGGTTATACCAGACAAACACCAATCCTTCCAATATTTGTACAAAACATTGGAGTTTGGTGGCTTCCTGCTACACTGGAGTTCCCAACATAGGGCCACACCTTTAGGTAATGTAGGCCAGGTGTTGTGGCAGGTCCCCTATCCCATTCAATGGGGAAATGTGGGATTCCCAAAACCTGGGGGTGATGGCATACCATCCACCCACATTGGATATGGCTGGACATCCGGTGGGAGTGCCACATGTCACATTTAAAATTCCTCGAGGCGGGCAATGAGTGCCTACAATGGATCATCTGGGTGGGGGTCTGTATCTTGACAGGGATCCCTAACCACGAGTGCATTGGAGGGTTCTTCAACATGGTAAGTTGGCCCAGTAGCTTGTGGAGCGGCTAGTGGCATGACCCTCGGGGTAGCAGGGGGAACCTGAGCTGTGTCCCTTGGATTTTTCACCATTCTGGAGGGATTGGCGAGACATATCACGCCATATTTCGGTAGGTTCTAGACTCAACCTTGTCCATAGGGCAGGATATTCTGGGTCACCTAGAGGCAGCTCTCCGAGGGGAAGTTGTCCCTGCCCCTGCTGCCATGGCCTAGGATTACCGTAGTCTGGTCATCGCTCTATAGCCTATTCAGCCAGGAGGTCATCGCCCAAATTCTTCTGTTTGGAAAGTTGTTGATGCAATGTAGATTTTTCAGGGTCTTCCTCCATCTTCTGCATTGAGTTGGATGGGTCGGGGTGTTTGGTACCTCTGCGATTCTCTTTACGCTTACCATGATTTCGGCTCATAACTAATGCCTCAGTGGGTGCAGGGAGACCCATCAAGCTCCTCTATTGACCAGTTACTCTCCCTGAGGGGTCTAGTAGACGTTTCACACCTTCAGGGGGAGGTCTTGGTCTAGGAACTCTTGCTCGTTTTCCTCTTCCGATAGGGTGTCCATGTTGACCATGAATCTACTTGAGGTCATGTCCTCAATGTCGCCTAGCGAGTCGGGTTTCCGTCGAATAGGACTGAAGATGAGGGCCGCATATTTCCCCCAACCATATATCTGCAGGTGGGGGGAAGACTCCTTGATAATCTTGCAGTGTACCTTGAAACTCTGAACGCATTTCTATTGGAGGGCCCTAAGGGGACCTGGTGACTCTGGGTGCTAGGACACAGGGAGTTCGGCCAAACAAACTTGACGACATTTCTCACCAATTTCTTCAAAATGTGCTTCGATCCTAGGATAAACCACTCACTGATGACGAAGGTGAAAGTGTGTTGCCTGATGGGTTTGACAGAAACACTCAACTTCCTCTACGGTGAGGGATTCTGGTGAACAGAAATTTGATGCTACTACCAGCCAAACCATCTCATGGAAGTGGTCTGCTGTGAGGATATTCCATAATCTCCATGGCTCGGATTCAGGGTCTGGCCCTTCATTACCCCACTCATCAACCAGAGGTGGCTGAGGAACTGATAGCGGTACTGAATTAGATTATTGGGACAGTAGGTTGGCCGATGGAGAGTATGATGAGTGAGCTGAAAAACCGCCACATCACAGGCTATCTTTAGAAGAGTGTAGCGACATAGCCACCACATCACGGTAGGATGGGCTGACGGCTGCAGATCCTAGCATAGGGGCTCGGGCTACTAGTGATGGGTCGCACTACTGCTCCCCCGCCATTGGTCCCTATAATAGCTCTCCATGATCTGTAGTTGAGGTACAGTGTGCTTCTGGTGACGACGGTGGTGATTTCATGACCGTAACCTGTGGTGTTGCCAAATTTTCTTCCTCCTGAATATACCTCTGAAGGGAGGTGGTAATTCAATGGATGTCTCATTCTGGGAGTACTTTTCTGAGGTTCTTCATTCCTGTCCCAGCCCTTGACTCGTAGGAGTGAGGTGAGGGTTCTCACGCTGATTTATACTCTAATTTGGAGTCTAATAAGTGAACTAGTTTGATCTATGTCTGGACCTTCCCAGAATTCTTCTTATGGTGGGGATGACCTGTCTTCCTTCCCCTGGATGGCTCTTTGAGACAGGGTAGATTTATAACACAAGGAGGTCCTTCGTCCGTCCTGGTGTAGGGGTAGAGAGGGTTTCCACCTAAGTAAGCTGGGGTGCGAGGAGCACCGGGACAGATTTCAAAGGGGACCTGGGGAGGACCTCTGTGGGTAGCGTATGAGTGGGTAAGACCTCTACTGGAACTGGTAGGAGCATGGAGGTACCTCCATGATTGTTTCCCCTAGAGAATTCAGTATAAATAGGGTCTATGTACTGGTCGCGCTGAACATAGGTAGGACCTCTGTGGTGGGCTCTGGTGAAGTGAAGTCGGTCGTCACGCCTCTGATTATTAGGTCAAGGAGGACCTTCTCCAGCTTCTACGAGGGAACGAGGAGGGTCCCCACGTTGGAGAGTAACTGGATGTGCAACGTCCCCATACCAGCGATCTCTGGATGGAGGATTGAATCCATATATGGTGTAGTGGGAATGGGAGAGACTTATGTACTGATCATCACCACCACAAGGCGGACCCTCATTTGGATTTAAGGTGGCATGGGGCAGACCTCCATGTCGTTTCTAGAAGCGGGGAAGGCACACATTCTCCATGTTAGCGGTATGGGGAGGACCTTTATACTAGATGGAATTGATGTGGGTTTGTTCGCGGTGGCCACTACCTATGTCAGTGACCAAGAGAGTCGACCTAGACTGCCCGTGGGGTGGTTGTGGCCTCGATCTAGGATGGGTGTTTGAATGTCCCTACTCAGTATACATAGGGGGTTGGTGATATGCGTCAGCAGTGTCTCAGGCCACAGTAGCCACGGATGTTGACGCCCCTTGGTGTACGTCCTCTTCGGCTTGCGCCTGACACAAGCGTCAGGTTAGACGGACTAGAGCTAGTGGTTCATGTACATGGATTACCTGCTCCTTGGATAGTAATACTGGGTGGTTGTGCTGACGCGGCCTGGTGGGAGCCCTTGCTGGGAGCCCCTAGAATGGGATCCTGGATGGGCTAACCCAGATATCCCCTACCTCTTCGGTGTAGGGCAGGGAGTCATCAAGACTTTCTGGGGAGAGGCTTCCTAAATAGTTATATGATGGAGTGGTGATTAGTGGATCTTAGGGAGGCCCTTGGGGGTGGTGTTGATGACTAGGCGCAGATGCCTCTAGATCCAGGCGGGCCATATCCCGAGTGAGGATAATACCCTCCTCCTCATATTATCATTCGAGGTCATTGATCACCATTAATTAGATGAAATCTGAGGGAGAGATGGTGTAACACCCCAAGCTTCTACGGTACGCTTCTCTTTTAATAATGTGATAGCGTGTGTTGTACGCAACACCGAGTTCTAACACACCATAACTAATCAAACTAGCCGTTATGAATAGTAATACCTACTTTTTGAAATTATATATATTTTATATTTGAAAATGGACTTCATTTTTGGATTTGGAATATCGAATTTAGCCTAAGGTGAAATTTTGGTACATTTCGGATAACTTTCATATTTTGATGAATAGTGAAAATTACTAAGTTTTAATTAAAAACAACTTTTTTAATCAAAATAATTAATAATGATAAATTATGAATTTGAGTGGTTTTAAAGTATATTTAGAATATATTTTTACCATTTAATATAATGTTGGTAATTGGACATAATTTTACAATTAAACCGAACATAAACGAGTGTCAATCTTTTGATAGTTATTATCTCTTAAAAACATGCTTTTTGTTTTGACAGCGGGAATTAATTTTAAATTAATTTCTTCCACTTCTGTGTTTTAAATTTAGGAAAATGGATTCCATATTTGGAATCAGGATGTTCAAATTGTGTAAATAGGTAACTTTTATTTTTAGACATTTTGAATAATTACTGCGGTAAATATTTTATTTACCATGGTTAAGGGTAAATCCGGTAAATAAGGGTTAAAAAATAATATTATAATAATACTAAATTACCCTAAAACGTGTCTTAACCCTATTGGTTGATACATGGTCGACCATGGGAATCTTTGGGTCTATTTTGGGACCCCATGGATCCACTTGTAAGTGATAATGACACTTTATTTTAATTAAGTTAAAATGAATACAAAAATGACACAAGCATATATCTTTTAGAAAAACAATTGTTACATAGGGTTATATATGTTGGATTTTAGATTATAAATATTCATTAGAAATATAAACAGATTTCCTACATAATGATATTTTATTTATAATTTTTAGACATTAAATAATTTATTTTATTTATGACACAATGATGATGCAGTAATTACTATAATAGTGAAAAATTAAACTAATTGATATTATAAATACCCAAATAAATATAATATGAAACTTTTAATGAATTAAACTAATTTTCTAGGATAATATGATATATTAGTATTGATTTAATTGACTTTTTTCGAAGTAATCAATCTGTTATGAGTTTCAAAAAAATCAACTATTGAATAGTGTCAAAATTGACATAAAAGAGTTCTTAAAACAAATATTATATTATTAATTGATATTAAATTCCTAAAAATCTAAGGTTCGGAAAAGAGACTTATATCATGATAGGTTAATCATTAATGTACCACTTGGGGGTCGCTTGGATGTATATAGTAAGTTTATTAACCATATTATATAAAAATACAAAGAGACATTGTAAAAGTGAAACTAATTAACTTAGAGTTAATACTTAAAGATAAGGTTAATATAAGTACCCAAACCTGTCTAAATTCTATTGGTTGAGTGGTTTTCAACCTATCCCCACCTTAACCTTTGAATAATAAGCTTTGGAGCCATTAGAAACCTAATATGAATTTATTATAAATTAATATTTCTAGCTTTTCCAAAGGTGCCCCTCACCCCTCTTATAAAAGGGCACTCCTCCTTCTCATTTCTTCACACCTTCAAAGCCTTTTGGTTCGGCCAAACTCTGCCCAAATACTCTCCCAACATCCCTCACTACAACCTAGAGGACTTATTTTGATCAGAAAGCCAACCTAAGGAGCCCTTTTGATCAAATCAAAAGGAAGAACCCGAAGAAGAGGTAATGATTTCACCACCCTTCTCCAAGTTCATTTCTTCTTTCACTTCTTCTTCCTTTGTTCTTACCATTCTAAAATAATAAATCCAGTATCTCACATATACGGTGATGTTATTATAAATATGGTACAATCATATTCAGTATTCTATCCACCATTTGAATAACATGTCACCATACGTGCGTACGTACGGCTTACCGTCTCCACGTCGTGGTGTAATTGTTATTCAATATAATATTATTTGGATGGGTATAATAATGATGTGTAACTCATTTAAATAATAAATATAACATGTTAATGATTCTGTATATATGATATACCATCCATTTATATATTATTTTAATATCAAAAGAATGATATTGTCGCTCGTGCGTACGTACGGACTACCGTCTCCACGAACGCGATGAGATTCATTCTCCATCGTATCCATTCAAGTATAATTATCATTTGATGATTTAAAAATGATGTTTAAGGACTGTATATCATTCTGGATATGAATAAGATACAACAACCATGGCTTATGTAACAAAACATATAAAAGAAAATGAGTAAGTTAACTCCCGAAACGACGATAATTCTAAGATATTATTAACAAATCAATGTTAAAAGATCATATATGATATCATATTTTTATATATGATTCTTGTATAATTTAATAACAACTATTTCACCATTATACAGGAGGTTAACCTACCCCAACCAAGGAAAAGTACAAGGTAAGGGTTATTTCACAATCTCTTCATTATCCGAGGTTTTTTATATGTAATAATCTACTGGGATCTCTTTATCATCCACATCCATGTTTCTTAAAAATGTATTTCAAAACATTTTTACTATTTACTAGAATATTAGTTAAAGTCATTTATACCCTTTTTGACTTTTATAAGTGGTTTATAAAGGAATCTTTCGGTCGTTTTCAAAACAAGGTCCTTTTTAACCTTTTCGACAGAATTAAGGTAAGAATGTTTTTTTTAACTTATACGGCGGGTGCGGCTATTTTCCGCCGTTATAAAATCTTCAAAGCTTCCCTTACAAGATTATAAGAATATTTTCAAAGAAAATGTTTTATTTTATATGGATCTTAAATTATTTCAAAATAAAAGGAGATATTTCTTTAAAAAGAATTTTGATTTCATCTATGTCAACATCCTTTGATGGATTTTAAGATTATTTGAAGTTGATTTATTATGATACAAAACTTCTATATTGTATTGAAGGTTTTGTGATATGTTTGACTGTGGATGTGCTATTTTTATACCATTCATAGTTTATGGTGAAAGTATTGACATTTCATATGCTATTTTTAATATGAATGTTTATGTTATGTTTAAACCTTTTCATATGGGAATGCATTGGACTTAATATGTGACGGGTGGAGCCCGCTATAGCTCCTCGATGCATCGGTAGGTCTCATGAGACAAACTAGTGTCTTGGCACAAGGCCTTGACAAAATCTTATTTGTAGTCTTGGCACAAGGCCTTGGCTATGTGGTTATTATAGTCTGGCATTATGCATTCCAACATTATGAAAGTGGTTATTGATTTTTGCATGTGATTATTCGATTAGTAGAATATCCATGTGAATAAGTAAATGGAATTATTTCATTTTATTTATTCCATACCATGTTGAAAGTTCATATTTAAAAGGCTTTTGTTTTAGTTATACATTGCCTTAAATGTTTATTCTTATTTATGAAAGTTTCTGCTATATTGTTATCCTTACTGGGCATTTGAGCTCACCCCTTTTCTATGTTTTATTTTTCCCAGGATGTGAAGAAGTAAGTTATGAATGACCTGCAGGGATTTTATGAGGGGTTAATAGTGTGGATTGTGGAAACATTATGTTGTTGTAGTAGTTTTTCATTTTATGATGTAATGTAAAACTTATGAATATATCTAGTGTTTCCAAGGCTACTAAACCAATCGGTCTTTCGAGATTTTGATCTTTCTTGTGATCATGCCAATGTTATGTAATAATGCACCGACTCTGGGTAACTGGGGTCGGGGCGTTACAGTTGGTATCAGACGAAGTTTAGTACAAACCTTGGAAGCTAGATTTAGATAAACTCTGATTAGAGCACGTAGACCTAAGATGAACTTTGAGGATTAGTATAGAAGAACTTCCTAGAATTTTGGTATTGTAGAGATTTTGTGAGTTTTCCGAGCAATACATCCCTGTCTGGATACGAGCAGGTAGAGGCGGCTCTGGAACAGATGTACCTAGGGGTAAAACCCGAAAACACCGCTTTGAGCTAGACTCGAACGGGAACTGGTGCACGACAACAGGCCTTGCTGCACTCTTGGTTACGACACTCCCGGGGGATATGCTTAGGATAACTCTCACTATCTTTACAAATCATTATGAAGGGTTTATGAGTATATACTTCCTCAAAGAAAACATTTTTATGATTATGGATTATATCCATAAATAGTTCAATTTATGTTAAGTGTTTTATAAGTATGGGATTATGTATTTTGATTCATAAACTGATCTAGTTTATGCCATTGTTTAGAAATGGCGCCTAGTGGAAGAAATGGAAACCGTATCAATGCACGCACTCCATGTAGGGATTGCCCTCCTGCTCAAGATAATTATAGTGGGGTTGGTGATGCAACTGGTGCTGATCAGCTAATCACCATACTGGGACAACTTACTCAGGTTATGAATAATAACCTTACCCGTATGGAGCACCCTGATCTGCAGCGTGGAGGATCAATGTTAGATCGATTCATGAGGCAACAACCACCAACGTTCAATGGGAATACAAATCCCTTAGTAGCTGAGAAATGGATATTTTCCCTAGAGAAAATATTTCAGGCTTTGGGGAGCAGTGAAAGGGAAAAAGTTATCATGGCAGTTTACCGCCTCACTGGAGATGCTGATCAATGGTGGTCATTGATTCAAAATACGAAGGAAGATGATGAAGTATAAAATATGGAATGGAGGGAGTTCAAAGATCTGTTTTTAGAAAAATACTTCCCTCGCGACCATCGAGCAGATATGGAAAGGCAATTTCTGAGTCTGAGACAAAAGGAGGATGAGAATGTCACAAAGTATGAGGCTAACTTTACAAGGTTAGCGAGGTACGCTGGTGATTATATTCGTAACCCAAGAAGTAAGATTGATCGTTTCTTTGATGGGTTAAAACCATTTCTCCGTCGAGCGTTAGTCTCACAATCCTTTTCATCGTACGAAGACATTGTCTCATGTGCTATCAAGACCGAAAAGGAATTCTCTAAGTCTTATGACTTTAAAGAAAAGCAAGAGAAGAAGAGACCTGCTGATCAATCTGGGAATGGAAATAAGGGGAAGAAGGGAAAGGTTGAATATCTATCTTGTGGTAAATGCGGGAAGAAACATCCTGGTACTTGCTTGAAGGGAATGGGAGTCTGTTACAAGTGTGGTGAAAAAGGCCACCAAGCTCATGATTGCAAGGGGAAGAAGGAAGCTACCAACGTTCAGTGCTACAATTGCAGGGAGATGGGGCATTATGCAAATGCATGTCCTAAGCGTCAAGAGAACTTACCTCAGAAAAGGCCAAGGGATCAAGGCCAGGCTTATGCTATCACTACTGCTGAGGTAGAAGCTCCGAAAGACGTGGTGGCAGGTAATTTAATGGTTTCCTCAAGTTTAGAAAATGCATTATTTGATTCTGGATCATCGCATTGTTTCATATCTTCCCAGTTTGCTAAGAAAATTAGATATTTCCAATTTGATTTAATAAGGGAGTTGTCAGTTAAAACTCCTAAGGGAAGTATCGTTGCAACAAAGTTTTGTGAATCAGTCCCCATTAGAGCACATAAATTTTCTTTATCGGCTGATTTCATCGTCATACCTATGATTGAGTTTGATATAATCCTCGGTATGGACTGGCTTTCGGACTATGATGCGAAGATTTATTGTAAGAAGAAAGAGGTTACGATTCTTGATGATAATGATAAGGAGAACCTTATTTTTAGAGCAGAATCGTCACCACCTAATTCTTATTTAGATCTACCCCCAGTAGCTCAACTTAATTCAATTATTGGGGAGGAAGAGAATGAAATAACTGTTGGTGAGGAAAGGAATGTTCAAATAGAGGATGTACCTGTTGTGAAAGAATTTGTAGATGTATTTCCGGAAGATTTACCTGGACATCCTCCAGAACGAGAAGTTGAGTTTTCTATTGATTTGATTCCTGGATCAAGGCCTATATCGAAGACCCCTTATAGAATGGCCACTGTAGAGTTAGTCGAACTAAAGAAACAACTAGAGGAATTGAGTAATAAGGGATTTATTAGCCCTAGTGTTTCTCCATGGGGAGCCCCTGTTCTTTTTGTTAAAAAGAAAGATGGATCTATGAGGTTATGTATCGACTACAGGGAGATCAATGCTATAACGATAAAGAACAAGTATCCCCTACCTCGTATTGATGATTTATTTGACCAACTGTATGGAGCTCAATACTTTTAAAAGATTGACCTTCGATTTGGATACCATCAGTTGTGTGTGAAGAAGGAAGACATTCCGAAAACAGCATTTCGAACCAGGTACGGGCATTACGAGTTTACTGTAATGCCGTTTGGATTGACTAATGCACCCTCTGTATTCATGGATCTAATGAATAGAGTTTTCAAGGAGTATCTTGATGAATTTGTGGTGGTATTTATTGAGGATATCTTGGTATACTCCAAAACCTACGAAGATCATGAAAATCACTTGCGCATTATCTTGAAGACTCTGAGGAGGCATGAATTATATGGGAAGTTTAGCAAGTGTGATTTCTGGCTTCAGGAGATTTCTTTTCTTGGCCATATTGTCTCTAAAGATGGAATCTCTGTTGATCCTTCTAAGACCAAGGCAATCCAAGAATGGCCAGAACCTATGAGTATAACTGAGGTACGTAGTTTTATTGGTTTGGCAGGTTATTATCGACGTTTCGTCCAGAATTTTGCCCGATTGGCTAACCCATTAACGAAGCTCACACGTAAAGGGGTTAAATTTGTTTGGACAAAAGAGTGTGAAGAATGTTTCGAAGAACTGAAGAGAAGATTAGTCAATGCTCCTATATTGACTCTACCATCGGGGAATGATGGGTTCGTTATTTATAGTGATGCATCGAAGAAAGGACTTGGCTGTGTCCTTATGCAGAATGATAGAGTTATTGCCTATGCATCACGACAGTTGAAAATTCATGAACAAAACTATCCTACTCATGATCTCGAGTTAGCAGCAGTGATCTTTGCTTTGAAGATATGGAGGCACTAACTCTATGGTGAAAAATGTGAGATTTATACTGATCACAAGAGTTTGAAGTATATTTTCTCACAAAAAGAACTCAACCTGAGGAAAAGGAGATGGCTTGAATTACTCAAGGATTATGATTGTACGATACACTACCACCCAGAGAAGGAAAACAAGGTGGAAGATGCTTTGAGTAGAAAAGACCATGGAGTTTTGAACAATATGAGAATTGAAAGGGATCCAATTTTCATGGATCTAGTGAAGATGGACATGGGAATAACCAGGGAAGGTGAAACATCAATTCTTTTTCAAATGGTTGCCAAACCATCTTTACTAGAAAGGATTAAGAGTTCTCAGAACGATGATGAAGAATTCCAAAAGAAGATTAAAGCTGTGAATGATGGGATATTGAGAGACTTTGTGTATGAAGATGGAATTTTGAAATTCGGGAAGTGACTTTGTGTTCCCAATATACCTGATCTAAAAAGGGAATTGCTGGATGATGCTCATAGTTCCAATTTCTCTATACACCCTGGGAGCACCAAAATGTATAGAGATTTGAAGGAACATTTTTGGTGGGACAACATGAAGAGGGAGATTGCTGATTTTGTGTCAAGATGTATGGTTTGTCAACAAGTGAAAGCTGGAAGGAAACAGCCTGGAGGAGTCATGCAACCTCTTCCCATACCGGAGTGGAAATGGGACAATGTTACGATGGACTTTGTCATGGGGATACCAAAGACTCCTAGAAGGAACGATGCAATATGGGTTATTGTTGATCGTCTTACCAAGACAGCACATTTTCTTGCTATAAGAGAAGATCTACCCCTGGAACTTCTAGCAAGACTATATATTAATGAAGTTGTGAGACTTCATGGAGTACCCCTATCGATTGTTTCTGATCGTGATCCCCGTTTTACTTCAAGATTCTGGAAAAGTCTTCAGAAATCCCTGGATACTGAACTTCATTTGAGCACTGCTTACCACCCTCAGAAAGACGGACAATCAGAACGGACTATTCAAACCTTAGAATACATGTTGAGATCTTGCTCACTTGACTTTCAGGGTATGTGGGATCAATATTTACCTTTGGTAGAATTTTCCTATAACAATAGCTTCCATTCGAGTATTCAGATGGCACCATATGAAGCGTTATCCGGAAAGAGATGTCGTACACCAACCTGTTGGGATGACGTTGGTGAAAGAAAACTTGTAGGCCCAGAACTGGTGGAGGAAATGGTGGAAAAGGTGAAAGTAATCCAAAATCACATCAAAGCAGCTCAAAGTAGGCAGAAGAGCTATGCCGATAATCGAAGGAAGGATTTGGAATTTCAAGTCGGTGATCATGTTTTTCTGAAGGTATCTCCGTGGAAGGGAGTCATACGTTTTGGTAAGAAAGGTAAATTGAGTCCCAGGTACATCGGACCTTTCGAAATTCTAGAACGAATTGGGGTTGTAGCTTACCGATTGGCAATGCCGCCAAGTCTCTCCAAAGTTCACGATGTGTTCCACGTATCTCTATTGAGGAAATACATGCCTGATCCGACGCATGTACTCACCTATGAGGAATTAGAACTGGAACCCGATCTGTCTTATTGCGAAGAGCCCTTCAATATTCTTGATACGAGAGAACAAGTGCTGAGAAACCGGACGACGCGTCTGGTAAAAGTTCTGTGGAGAAACCATAAGATGGAAGAGGCAACGTGGGAACCCGAGAAACTTATGATGAAGAACCACCCGAGTCTTTTTATGCATTAATACCCTAGAAATTGCGAGGACGTAATTATTTGAAGGAGGGGAGAATGTAACACCCCAAGCTTCTACGGTACGCTTCTCTTTGAATAATGTGATAGCGTGTGTTGTACGCAACACCGAGTTCTAACACACCATAACTAATCAAACTAGCCGTTATGAATAGTAATACCTACTTTTTGAAATTATATATATTTTATATTTGAAAATGGACATCATTTTTGGATTTGGAATATCGAATTTAGCCTAAGGTGAAATTTTGGTACATTTTGGATAACTTTCATATTTTGATGAATAGTGAAAATTAATAAGTTTTAATTAAAAACAACTTTTTTAATCAAAATAATTAATAGTGATAAATTATGAATTTGAGTGGTTTTAAAGTATATTTAGAATATATTTTTACAATTTAATATAATGTTGGTCATTGGACATAATTTTACAATTAAACCGAACATAAACGAGTGTCAATCTTTTGATAGTTATTATCTCTTAAAAACACGCTTTTTGTTTTGACAGCGGGAATTAATTTTAAATTAATTTATGCCACTTCTGTGTTTTGAATTTAGGAAAATGGATTCCATATTTGGAATCAGGATGTTCAAATTATTTAAATAGGTAACTTTTATTTTTAGACATTTTGAATAATTACTGCGGTAAATATTTTATTTACCATGGTTAAGGGTAAATCCGGTAAATAAGGGTTAAAAAATAATATTATAATAATAATAAATTACCCTAAAACGTGTCTTAACCCTATTGGTTGATACATGGTCGACCATGGGAATCTTTGGGTCTATTTTGGGACCCCATGGATCCACTTGTAAGTGATAATGACACTTTATTTTAATTAAGTTAAAATGAATACAAAAATGACACAAGCATATATCTTTTAGAAAAACAATTGTTACATAGGGTTATATATGTTGGATTTTAGATTATAAATATTAATTAGAAAGATAAAAAGATTTCATACATAATTATATTTTATTTATAATTTTTAGACATTAAATAATTTATTTTATTTATGACACAATGATGATGCAGTAATTACTATAATAGTGAAAAATTAAAATAATTGATATTATAAATACCCAAATAAATATAATATGAAACTTTTAATGAATTAAACTAATTTTCTAGGATAATATTATATATTAGGATTGATTTAATTGACTTTGTTCGAAGTAATCAATCTGTTATGAGTTTCACAAAAATCAACTATTGAATAGTGTCAAAATTGACATAAAAGAGTTCTTAAAAAAAATATTATATTATTAATTGATATTAAATTCCTAAAAATCTACGGTTCGGGCAAGAGACTTATATCATGATAGGTTAATCATTACTGTACCACTTGGGGGTCGCTTGGATGTATATAGTAAGTTTATTAACCATATTATATAAAAATACAAAGAGACATTGTAAAAGTGAAACTAATTAACTTAGAGTTAATACTTAAAGATAAGGTTAATATAAGTACCCAAACCTGTCTAAATTCTATTGGTTGAGTGTTTTTCGACCTATCCCCACCTTAAACTTTTAATAATAATCTTTGGATCCATTAGAAATCGAATATGAATTTATTATAAATTAATATTTCTATCTTTTCCAAAGGTGCCCCTCACCCCTCTTATAAAAGGGCACTCCTCCTTCTCATTTCTTCACACCTTCAAAGCCTTTTGGTTCGGCCAAACTCTGCCCAAATACTCTCCCAACATCCCTCACTACAACCTAGAGGACTTAGTTTGATCAGAAAGCCAACCTAAGGAGCCCTTTTCATCAAATCAAAAGGAAGAACCCGAAGAAGAGGTAATGATTTCACCACCCTTCTCCAAGTTCATTTCTTCTTCCACTTCTTCTTCCTTTGTTCTTACCATTCTAAAATAATAACTCCAGTATCTCACATATACTGTGATGTTATTATAAATATGGTACAATCATATTTAGTATTCTATCCACCCTTTGAATAACATGTCACCATACGTGCGTACGTACGGCTTACCGTCTCCACGTCGTGGTGTAATTGTTATTCAATATAATATTATTTGGATGGGTATAATAATGATGTGTAACTCATGTAAATAATAAATATAACATGTTAATTATTCTGTATATATGATATACCATCCATTTATATATTATTTTAATATCAAAAGAATGATATTGTCGCTCGTGCGTACGTACGGACTACCGTCTCCACGAACGCGATGAGATTCATTCTCCATCGTATCCATTCAAGTATAATTATCATTTGATGATTTAAAAATGATGTTTAAGGACTGGATATCATTCTGGATATGAATAATATACAACAACCATGGCTTATGTAACAAAACATATAAAAGAAAATGAGTAAGTTAACTCCCGAAACGACGATAATTCTAAGATATTATTAACAAATCAATGTTAAAAGATCATATATGATATCATATTATTATATATGATTCTTGTATAATTTAATAACAACTATTTCACCATTATACAGGAGGTTAACCTACCCCAACCAAGGAAAAGTACAAGGTAAGGGTTATTTCACAATCTCTTCATTATCCGAGGTTGTTTATATGTAATAATCTACTGGGATCTCTTTATCATCCACATCCATGTTTCTTAAAAATGTATTTCAAAACATTTTTACTATTTACTAGAATATGAGTTAAAGTCATTTATACCCTTTTTGACTTTTATAAGTGGTTTATAAAGGAATCTTTCGGTCGTTTTCAAAACAAGGTCCTTTTTAACCTTTTCGACAGAATTAAGGTAAGAATGTTTTTTTTAACTTATACGGCGGGTGCGGCTATTTTCCGCCATTATAAAATCTTCAAAGCTTCCCTTACAAGCTTATAAGAATATTTTCAAAGAAAATGTTTTATTTTATATGGATCTTAAATTATTTCAAAATAAAAGGAGATATTTCTTTAAAAAGAATTTTGATTTCATCTATGTCAACATCCTTTGATGGATTTTAAGATTATTTGAAGTTGATTTATTATGATACAAAACTTCTATATTGTATTGAAGGTTTTGTGATATGTTTGACTGTGGATGTGATATTTTTATACCATTCATAGTTTATGGTGAAAGTATTGACGTTTCATATGCTAGTTTTAATATGAATGTTTTTGTTATGTTTAAACCTTTTCATATGGGAATGCATTGGACTTAATATGTGACGGGTGGAGCCCGCTATAGCTCATTGATGCATCGGTAGGTCTCATGAGACAAACTAGTGTCTTGGCACAAGGCCTTAACAAAATCTTATTTGTAGTCTTGGCACGAGGCCTTGGCTATGTGGTTATGATAGTCTGGCATTATGCATTCCAACATTATGAAAGTGGTTATTGATTTTTGCATGTGATTATTCGATTAGTAGAATATCCATGTGAATAAGTAAATGGCATTATTTCATTTTATTTATGCCATACCATGTTGAAAGTTCATATTTAAAAGGCTTTTGTTTTAGTTATACATTGCCTTAAATGTTTATTCTTATTTATGAAAGTTTCCGCTATATTGTTATCCTTATTGGGAATTTGAGCTCACCCCTTTTCTATGTTTTATTTTTCCCAGGATGTGAAGAAGTAATTTATGAATGACCTGCAGGGATTTTATGAGGGGTTAATAGTGTGGATTGTGGAAACATTATGTTGTTGTAGTAGTTTTTCATTTTATGATGTAATGTAAAACTTATGAATATATCTAGTGTTTCCAAGGCTACTAAACCAATCGGTCTTTCGAGATTTTGATCTTTCTTGTGATCATGCCAATGTTATGTAATAATGCACCAACTCTGGGTAACTGGGGTCGGGGCGTTACAGATGGGGCGGTGGTTACCAACATTCGTGGCCGTTGAGACCATCGCAGGAGAGGAGAAACTGCATGGGACTACCGCTCTGGTACTTCCCCTGCCCCTGTGTTGGTGGACAGGCGGTGATCGAGTTACGGGTGTAGCAGCATGGTTCCTGAAAGTAGGGAGGTTAACTCATCAGTGCTGAAAGAAAAATGGAATCGATGACCAGTGCCCCAATGTCATTCCAACTTCCATGGCTAGTAATATGGATCCACACTGAAAACGTCACAGACCAGAACATCCAATGTTTTGACTGCCCCAACTTCTAAGGGGTTTCACGCCCAGCCCGCTATTTGCTTGGTGGGACCCAACGCCAGATAGCTGGATCTTGTGACACGCTAGTCCACTGATGTCTTGAATGCTACTAATCTCAATATTTAGGATAATATCTTCATGTCAGGTTCACCATTTATATTTCTGATGCTTTCTTTGGGGTGTAAGCATCCATCTTGTTGGAGGACGTCTGTGCTATTTATTGCCCCGCATTCCCTCTTTCAAAAAGAGGGCAGCATCCGGTCCTTATTTAGGGACATTTTCTCCTTGATCAAAATGGGATTATGGGATGTCGGTTCTTCCTTTAGGGTATTCCTCCTTGGAACTTTTCACCGAGTCTGGGTATCCCTTATATATTTAAGATGTTGTTCATGAAACTCTTCCTAGTGCCATATCTTCATGGACACCAGTTAATTACACTGCTTCTGTTGGGACATTCCAAAGGGTCCAGTCAGGGGAAAAACCTTCGGTAAAGGGAGTAGTCACTTTGGACATCACTGGCATGTCTGGACACTAGTACACTGGTGTTTCTAGGTTTCTTCCCCTTATTATAGGTATTCTTGAGGGCACGGAAGCCTGAGTCATCCCACGTTGAATGCGGGGAATTTTATGCCATAGGCATGTATCTAGGGTTTTCCTCAGCTTCCCATGTTTAACAAAGGGTATTCAATGAGTTTAACGTCTAGAAGAGACAGATCAGACTGATCAGAACACTAATTAGACTGGATCAGATGGGCGTAATCCTTGGAGGGAACACTGACGTTGGGGCCAACATGTGGTTAGATTCTCGGTTGTTGTTAAGGGGAATGGGGAATGATGTGGCCTGATCCCACTGGGATGTGTTGGCCCAGGTAAGAATCAGGATGGATAATGGAGGGTTTAATGAAGTAAGTGGGGAATGAGATGGATTTGACTCCAGGATGATGGTGGTGTTGGGCTTGAGTCTCGAAGATACCTCCTACGTATCCTCGTTGTAGGGAATCAAAGTCCTAGTAGTTCATTTGACGATGACTTACCGCCAATTGGGGATTTCAACGGTTTACTAATGGATGGTGGATTGCAACAACTTTCCAATGGATGGGGTCACAACGTCTTACCGCTGGACATGATCAAACCTTTGGGAGGATTTCTACGTACCTTATCTGGGAGACTAGGATCAAACCCACGTAGTTCCTGTGGGATGGGGGTCGGTGAACCGACATGGAGGAGGACCTGGGTTCCAATGGTTGTTGGGCTTGAACCTCATGGAGCTGTCCTACAAACCATTCCTTAATAAGGATCAAAGTCCCTGTAGTTCAGAAGGAGTGGGTGAACTGACGTGAAGGGGGTCGGAGCGATCGTGTGTTGGGCTTGATCTTTAGGGATGCATCCTATGTACCTTGCCTTAGTAAGGATCAAAGTACAAATAGTTCAGAATAGTTTTTGGTGAGCCTACGTGATGATGGTTGGGACCAATGGTTGTAGGTCTTGAACCTCGGGGATGTTTCTTACATACCTTACCTTGGAAAGGATCAAATCCCATGTAATTCAGAAGGAATAGGCAAACCGATGTGAAGGGGGATGGAGAAACCAAGTTTTGGGATTGAACCTTAGAGAGGATTCCTACATACCATTCCTTGGCAAGGATCAAAGTCCATGTCCTTTGAGAGGGTGAAACGGCTTACCGATGATTGGGAGAACAATGGCTTACCGCTAATTGAGGTCCATAGATTAACGTCATGCAGGACGGGGGTAAAATAATGTGAAAGAGGACCTGGGTCCCAGATAGATGGTGGGCTTGAACCTCATCAAGGCTTCCTACGTACCTTGCCTTGGAAAGGATAAAAGTCCATGTAGTTCAGAAGGAGTGGGCGAACCGACGAGAAGGGGTCGAAGCGATCGGGTATTGGGATTGAACCTCAGGGAGGCTTCCTACGTACCTTGCCTTGGAAAGGATAAAAGACCACGTAGTTCATAAGGGTTTGGGGCATAAAGTCTAGACTGCCCTGAGAGGATTTCATGGTCAATGCTTGCTCTAAGACCACGTGAGTCATGCTTAGTGTGAGAAACAAGAGACAATAGAGACCTAATGATCATGTCGTGAAAGTTGCATCCATGGGAAGTGGAGTGGGCTTACACATATTTAGCATCCCAAATTGGAAACAGGGGCTTACATGTGGTTAGCAGCCTAGGGTGATAGATATTGGTACTTACTCTGAGAGGGAGCCCCGGGTTTTGAAAAAGTCTAGTGGGAGAGGGATTTGGCACCCAAGAAGATAGGAGGATCAAGGTTGCTTCCTTCTATAAGGAAATATAGGGGCTTACACCATAGTGGTTTCCCTTTCCCCATAGACGAAAGCCACCCTGATAAAGAGGATTTCATTCCATGTGAGGAATGATCTCACTCTCGTAGAGACTAGTGGGGGTAGAAAACATCCAAGGTGGGGCACCCTGTGTGCAAGCCATGGGGTGAGGTCATAGTTCAACGTCATGTGCTGAGGACAATGGTGCTTGGTAGTTGACATCCTGCAGCTCGGACGAGGTGGGTGCACTCCGCACCCCTAGGACTTGCATAACCGATACCCACCCACCCTTGAAGGAAGGAAGGAATTGGCATTGTTGTGACTAGGGGGTGTTGAGAGGTGATCCCATTGGGGGTCCACGTTATCATGGCTAAGAAGAAATAGTTGTTAGCGGGCCTATACAAAGAAGCATGAGGCAAAGAAACACAATAGAAAGCATCGCCCAAGAAAATTTGATATTTCTTCATGAAAATTTGAGGGGAAACATAGGAAAAGAGCGTGTGACGCAGGTGTGTCACGCATAAGAGAGGCCCAAACAAGGTGCCTCAAGGTAAGGGCAGCACATGGAGCGCGCATAATAGAATGGGCCAGGGAATGATAAGAGGTCTACGTGCAAGATGAAAGGTTTTTGCACTAGATGAAGAGGTTTCATGAAAGAGGTATGGGTGGCACGCAATACGGAGGGGTTGTGTACATGATAGATGGTTTTCACGCATGTTGGACCGATGGAATGAAAGTATTAGGGGTTGTGTGTGAGATAGACGGTTTGCGCGCAAGTTGGACAGGTTGCGCGCAAGAGCACCTGATGTAGAGGGAACTTGCACACAATATGGGACCCCTTGTGCGCAAATAACTTCGGGATGAAATGAAATCCATGAGGATCAGAGGGACTAACTGAAGCCACCCCAGGAGACTTATCACGCAACAACCAATACATGAAGGCCATGGGTTTTTCTTGTGGTCACGGAAGATAGAGTTTTTGCGTAGCAGAGCGTCACTTAATCCTCAGTTTACCATCTTTAAAGAGCAGGGATACGGTTCGTTTGGTAGCCAAAGTCCATGGTGTAGAATGCAAGAGCCCGGCACGAAAACCATGGTCGGTCGTCGACTGGAGTGCATAGAGGAGGCCAGGTGCAGAAACGCCCGCTCGACGTCGTCTAGTGCATAGAAACAGGGTTGAGCGCGGAAAGCCACATTCGATGTTGCCTTCGGCACAGAAATGGCACCAGGCACAAAAACGCCTGTTCGACGTCACCTTCAGTGAAAAAAATGGTTTTGGGTGTGAAAATTCCCATTCGACGTTTCCTTCAGCATTGAAACGACACTGGGTGCACAAACACCTGTTTGATGTCGCCTTCGGTGCGGAAATGGGTCGGGCGTGGCCCATCATAGAGAACTGTGCTTTAGGCATGGAAGGGGAGGTTGGTGCACTAGGGATCACGCACCGGAATTTCTCTTGCGTGTGTATCCCCAATCTTGCATGAACCCACCTCTCGGGCTCCAGAATCTCCTCCTTTTTGTCCAAGATTCATTCATTTCTCTTTCACCCCCCCCCCCCCCCCGATGCGGCCCTTCTCCAAATTTTAGCGTCAACAACCACTTGTAGTAGCTCATCCATCCTCTATAAATCTCATCCATGTTTATTTCATCACAAGATCTCTTATCTTAATCCAAATGATAAAAATAATTATTTATATATAATAATAACAATAATAATAATAATAAATTATTCAATTCAAACCAATTTCATAAATTACTAAATACTAACCAAGCAGCATTTTCTCCATGAAACCACTAGCAATGTTGTACATTCCACTCTTTAAATGCACCAGACCTAGTGCTACACATCTAAATATATTAATTATAACCATTTAAATTTATATCCCAATTAACCTAAATAATAATAACTTCCAAACAACATCCAAAAACATCATCACCCCAAAGCCATGACCAACTACCCATGGATGGCCCAATACTTATTCCTGATGTCATCCGAAGAAAGATCCATATCAATCAGATCCAATTAAGTATCAAATTTAATTTAATATAATATATATTTAATTAAAACTCATGAAAAATCGATACAAAATCATATCTATAAACAGACCATGCAAAAAAACATGTGATAGCCATCTCAGGCCATCATCTATACATAACATGGAAAATACTCATCATCTTAGACTATTTCTGTCATGATCTTGTGGAATTAAACCCAAAAACTTACCCAGTTCATACTAAAATTTTTAGTTACAAATAGAAGGAATAAAGGAATTAGAAATAGTGATAAACTCACCATGATCCATTATAAATAACACAATAACCTATCCCTAATTAAGGGTAATCAAAGGAGACAAATGGGGACTCCCCCCTTGTCCAAATGTAATTGAGGAGGAAGTGGGGAGGGGAAATGAGTTTGAATTATTTTTGGGTAAAATTTGTCAAATAAACATTTTAATATAGTTTTAGTGAGCTACAAAATGCATTGCCTCATACACCATGCAATAGAAAACCTCTAAATAGTCCTCTAAGATCCTCCTAACACATATGAAACTATGAAGATACCCCCAAGACTTCTCCGTTTAATCACCCACCATGGAATGTTTTTTTATCATGATGGTGTAACTATTTCTCCCATAGGAAACCCCTCAAGAATCATGATTTTTGAAACACCCACACCTTGAAATTTCCCACTAATCATTTCATTGATATGTGTTCCCTAAGTGCCTTACCGAAAAAAATTCATATCTCTGAAATCCCACATCATTATGGACTTTCTCAAGAACCACGCCCTCACCTAGACACTAAATCATATTTTTTGGACACTTAACCCTACACTAAGTCATCTAACACAATATGTTCATAATTGTAGCGGCCCACCTATAGTGAATTATAGGTGTAGGTTCACATAGAATCACTCATACATCCACCCAAGCACACAAAGAACTTGTTGGGAATCATTCCATATCCAAAAAAACTCATGAGATTTTCTAAACCATACGACTCCCATATAAAACCTAGTTCATAAAATAAATTGTATTTAAAGGAAAAAATATAAATTCCCAAGGAATATCACAACCTATATGAATTTGGGTCTATAAAACCTCCCCACTATATCACTACTCATCCCTAATAAATCTCAAAGGTCCTTAACCATTATTTACAACATGTGCTAATTAAAAATTCCTAATAAACTTATCAAAATATATCTAAAAATTTCAAATGATCTTATTTTGTGCAACATAAAATGTAAGGAAACATATTCAATAGAAAACTAAGTCGTCATGTCAACATTATCCCTAAAAAATAGAGATATTATATACTTATTCTTGTATATATCAAGACACCATGGTGTCATCAATAAATTCATATATAGGCTCATGAAACCCCCTGTAAGAATTATATCATAAGGGGTGATTCTATCCATGTTACTCCCCATAATAGGAATCAATCACTAAAAACACATTATCAATGGTCCAATGACACATTCGGTGTGGTTTTGATCTCACTACACAAAATTAAAAAATAACACTAGTTGGTCATCCTCTAGTTAGCCATCCTTGAGATTGATTGGTTGCACCTATAGATGTTTTATCTTACCACCAGATCATGACTCCAAAACTCCCAAAGGCATAATAGAATCATTGAACGCACATACCAATTTATAAACCTATAATTTGTTGTAGTTTCAGAATTAGATCCCCAACTATTCATAATATCCCCCATTTTATCACACCAATAATTGGAACATCATTAATCAAACTCACATTCAAATCACATGCACAATGATCTTCTTCCTAGATCCAACACAATGAATCTATCTAATATTACATCTAATTTTTAAATCTGGTACTCCCCAATGAACAAGGTAAAATTAGATCCATCTGCACAATGGAATCTAAGTGAAACCTAAATTATTTAGTAATCTATCTAATCCCACCCATTACTCCAACCATACAAGGTTCATTTCTTTGTGACCCATGCCCAATCTATTACCACACATAAGGATTGGATATGAACTTCCTTCTCACATCAATGTTCCAACAAAAACACTAATTGCTGGCTATTCTTGGTCCACTAATAATATCACCCTTGGTATTCTCTTAATTTCCATCTATAATGAGGTCTTCACACTAAGAAAACCTTGGGTTCACTCCACACGATATGTTTTTCTCTTATCCCACTCCTCAAATGCAACCTCAAAATGTTATATCACCACTCCTCCCTATTAATAAATACCAAGTAACATGCTCAAGTTGATTGTACCATGACACCTCAATCCATATCTAATGTCACCTCTCATAATAGAGGTATTGGAGTTGGTTCCCTAGAAAAAACTTTTGGTTTCTTAATTATTACATGTATTAATTATTTTGAATATTAATAATTTGTGTTATCACATCAAGATTATTAATCTGTATAACATAGTATTTGACATGGACCTATGAATATATGTCCCACATAATGGTCATAACGGTTGCATGTTGTGATGTGAACTTAAAGGTTCCATGATTGTATCCAGAAAAAATCTTCTTTGGATAGATGATAATTTTTTATGGGACATAGATGATATTAGCTATTATGTGTAGAAGGCTCATGTTAAATTGAGACACTTTATCATGGTGATCACCATTGGTAATATCTAAGAAGGTTGGTTTTGTGGATGGATCCACTAATAAGAAATATTCATTTTATGTGTATTTGTATATTCTAGTCTATCGAAATTTATTTTGTTCTTACAATTTAATGTTTTCATTAATGAATATGATAAGTAATGTAATTTTATTTATTGATGAAAACTATGGTGATGTATGCTCCCTGATAAGTGGGATATGTCAGGTTCTACATTAGTGGTATTGAATTAATAGATAATGTGAGAAAGTATTTATCTCTTCTCTCAATTACTGAAAGTTGATATCTTATACCACTTAATGGGAATTGAACTTATTGGATTGATCAATGTCCATGGTGTTGTATGGGCATGTTAACTTCTAAAAGTAAATGAAAGATACATAAATAACATAGGTTGATGACATGAGTATTCAACCTAATTTATTATATATATAATAATAAAGGTATTATATTATTTTTAAGTGTTCATAATAGGTTGTATATAATTATGACATTAACTTCTTTCCATATGGGTTAAATGGAATGTTTCCTGATGTTAACCTTGGTTTTTAGTCATATACACCTATTCCACTAAGAAAGAGGCCCAGAGTTTCATACACTATGTGTATCTAAAAAATGGTTAAATTGGACCATTGAATTTAATATGTTTGACTAAATATTATTCTTTATTCGTGGTATACTAATTATTTAGGTTTGTTTGACCGTAATGATTTAACCACAAGTTACTAAAAAGAATGTGAGTTATGTAAAAACAATAAATATTTATTTTCAAGGTTTGGTGAGCGTAATATTTAGTATATTTATAAATGAGTAATTAAGTAACATTAATTTATCCAATAAATAGTAATTATTTAAGGTTTAGTAAATGTAAAGGGATATAAGAGGAATGAGTTTATTGGTATTATTCTATATAAATAAATGTTTTTTATTTAATCATGGGAAGTTCACATTTCAAGGGAATAAGTTTTATATTATTTTTAATACATTGGGTTTAATAATAATTCAGTAATAAGAATGTGAATTGTGTGAATATTTTCAACCATAAAACTTCCATAATAAATATCTAATTATATCACTTTACATTAACACACATTTGTGCACAACAGAATGTGAAAAATATATATCAACCACTAAAGTGTGTTCTAGAGATCTAGAGATCTCTCATATCCTCCTCCTAAATTAATAAATAAATAGAAAACCAATAATTATTTTAATATAATTCTATGTGATCAACTATGAATGACACATGTGATCATGATCGACCATTCTAGAACCCTATGAATGTAGGGAAATTTTTAGAGATTGTGGTTCGTATTTGTATAACTGTTAAAGAGATTATGAAATTAGATCCAACAATGAATTTAGGAGTAAAAAATATCAAGTCAATTAGATCATCAAAGAAGAATGAGTTACAAGTTATGGTAATTCTAGATCTTCTTATAAGTTAATTATAAATTACATGTGATGATCCCCATATTATGGTTCTGTTGATTGAAAAGTATTGTAATCTTTGATTGAAAGTCATTGTTAATGATGTCATTTAGAATGTACATCAATTATTATTAATAATTTAAGACTGAAAATCCAAGCAGGTCAAGACATATAAACACTTTTGCAGTGTATAGAATTTACATATAGTGTTAGAGGGGTCACATGGTTAATTTATAATTATTTATTAATTATTTATTTAATGGAATGTTTTTGCAACTTATTTTATTTATATATATTTATTCTTGAAATACTGATATCTTTTTTTATTCCTTCATTCTCATTCACATAACCAAAAAATATGTTATTTCGAAGTAGGGAGATATCCAAAAACACCATCTAGTGGTACTAACAGATCTCCCTAGATAACACAAGAGTTCAAAGTTTGTACCCTAGTCAACATGTTTGGTGACCATTTATATCATCTTTATCTCCCATAGATGTCCTAGAAGTATGATAAAATCCTAGTAGTTACCCAATAAAAGTGAATCAGCATATAGATATATACAAGATGGAACACTATTGGAGAACTACACACCGTGTAACATGTGTACATAGTGGGTAATCTTAAAATATTCTGGATTTAGAAAACGGGGGTATACATGAGTTTTTTATTTGATTCCTGAAATAGGGACTAAAAAACCTTGCAACATTGAGGATAGATGTTGTGTATGATCATTACATTTTGTGTACCTTATACACATCTATGGTTGTGGTACATGACCAATCTCTATTAGTGCACCATGGACACAAGGAAGATAGATTACATTTCTTGCAACTCGATACATGTTGGGTACTCTACTATATCTAGTGTTTTTAATTTTACATGTAGATAATAATTACTTATATAATTAAACCTAATCTCATGTGTTCCTAGTGTCCTTTATTTGATATTACATTCTATGTCATAAGATTTTTAATTTTATATTGAATAAATTTTATTGTTCAATTACAAAACTATATGTAATGAATGGTATTTTCTTATAGTACACTTGTCACACATCAAGATAATCACATAGAGTGTAATTAACATGTGTTTTGTGTGTCATTTGTTTGACAGTACATTCCATGTAATTTAATATCACACATGTATGTTTGATATCAAGGGAATTCATGAGAAAAAGATTCCTGACAAGTAGTTTAGTTGAGTATATGTGGTTATATTCAAGTATACTTGTGTACTGTATCAGTTTTAAAGAATTTAATTCATGGAACATTATCATACATAAATACTTAATTCAAGTAATTGATGATTAAATTAAAAAATTATGTTCAATACATGTTGTGTGGGTGATCAAGATATTAGATCATACCTATTTACGTGGTTGGTTTTATTTTAATATATTATCATTAAATTAAGATTAGGGAATATTTAAAATCCCACCATACTTATTATGTAAGGGCTTTTGTGCCCAATGTTTCATTAATGTAAACCCTCGTTTATCAAATCTATTAAACCACCCTACCCACATGTGGTTAAAATCTTATATTAGGATGGAAATCCTAGGAAAGATGTTGTGGTCTGATTCTTGGAGACAAGGTGAAACCAATCATGGTTGTATATAGGTGCCATGGTGGAATGATGCAATTTGAACCATGATATAGTTCAAGGTTTTTCCCATAGCGTCTAGGGATAGATTATCATATACTAGATAATGAACCCATTAGATAATCTCATGAGGATTCCACTTACAATTTATTTTTTTCATTTCCATGGTTGATTATTATTTTTTTGGATACAATGTGGTAAATTAATAAATAAATTAACAAGAATTTAAGATAAAAAACAATTATGCACAAAAATTAACAGACATTGTTAATAATTTAAGTAAGATATCTATATTATTAACAAGGAATGTAATAAAATAAAAATGGGTTTTATGCCTATGGATAAAGAAACTGTCAAATAAATTATTAAAGAATTATTTTCTTCCATTACTTTGGTAAAAATTGAATCCATATTTCATAGTTCTTAACCATCCCATGTCAGGGTGCTTTTAATTATTAGGTATCATTTATCTTGAATTTTACTACAAACTTATCTTGGCCCACATCAACAGATCAAATCCTAATAATGAGTTAGAGAAACTAATAATAAATTGTTGAGGGATTAATTATCCAATATTTCAAAATTGAATTCTTCACTCAATATATAAAGAAACTATGAGTTAATTTTTTATCAATTTAATACTACCTAAAAACCATCAAATAAATTATATGGACCACTTTTTTGAGGCTTTCTATTAGAATGAGCACATCACACTTCTTTATTTCCCAACATTTCCTCTTTCAAAATGTGGATGGATTACATCCCTTTAATTGGTGATGATGGCTCCTTGATTGAAATGATATGATGAGATGTTGTTTCCTCATTCAATGGATTCCTCTTTGGAGATCATCACATTTTCTAGGACTCCGCCATGTATTGAATTCATGTTCTTGAAAATACTCATTTGTTATATCTCAGGGTTGATGCTGGTTAATTATGTTCCTTATTCCTTGATAGGGAATAAAATGTTCATAATAAAAGGTAGTGACATTGGGTATTTATAGGAATTTTTGGGCATTGGGTAGGATGGGAACCTTTAAAGTCATCCTATAATGGAGGTAATCTCATGTTTTATTAATCATAGGTTCAGAACCTATAGAACCTTATGTTGAACATGAGATAGTTGAAGTTGGGGGGGAATAAGACTTCTAAGGATTTTTTTTCCTTATGTATACCACATTTATTGCATGGGGTATGAATTCCAAGTTAGCTAACAAGTTTAACATCTAATGGATATATTCGGGTGGACAAGTGCATCCCTTGGGCGATGAATTCACATTTAGGTTTTGGTTGGGTGAGTCCCCAAGGGGGTGATTTCCCACTCTGAGGTTTGTGGAGTTAGTGGAGTGTGTACCCCCAAGGGGGAAGATTTCACACATAGGGTTGTGAGGATTAAACCTTAAGGATGTGTCCTAAGTACCCTATTTAAGAGATATGTGTCAAAAACCCATGTATTTCAATTTTTTGTTTAAGGTAATGTGAATGTACCAATATATATAGTTTAACATCATGCGGTAAAGATTCTCATGTCACAGAAGGAGCACTGATGAGGGATGGTGTGTGTCTTACACAAAAATGTTTCTCAGGTTATGATGTTTATCCCACTATGAGGGATGATAGATTGGGGCTTACACATGGAAGCTCCGCTGTGTATGTGTTCTATCCCATGGTTGGGGAAGAGGTGTAAACCCATTATGATTGTACATGGGTCCTCTTATGTTCATTACACATGATAAGGCTATAGTTTAACACTGTGTGATAAGGAACATTTCAGGACGTTATACATTATATGACTATGATGGGGAGATATGAAATTTTATATCTTGAATATTGGATATGGATGGGGATCACATCCTAAGTGGGACCATGTTAAAGTGAGAAATATTTGGAAAATATACTCTCTATTGAGACAAGTAATCCATTTCCCTCAATGATCCACCTTTAGGGATTATGTTCACACTTCTCATGTGCCTCTCGGTGGGGATTGGAAGAAATACTTCCATAGAGGAGTGGAAATTAGGAGGACCAATGCTAGTGTTTTTATGATTTGTAACAAAAAGAATTAGGGTACCAATGCTTAGGAAAAATAACTAGGGTAATTGCCTAGGAAACACTTGAAGTAAACTTGGAAGACACAAGGGTAGGTTGTACCAGTTACACAGAGACATCAAGTTTGGTTTAACCATTCATGGATAGTTATGGGGCCTTAGGCTCTTAGAGTTTATAAAAGGTTTTATTCTAAAGGGGGTACCATGAGGAGACTTTAAGGATGGGTTTCATGAATGTTGGGGTTTTTGGAAAGTTTGGGGCTTCTTGAAGAATAGGGGTCTTGTGGTGGTCAAGGGACTCATGAAAGAATATATTTTATGAAACAAGGTTACTCTACCTCTTAGTAAATTTTGGGTTTCCATTAGGTTGGTTAAACAAAGGATAGTTACTTCATGATACACAAGGAGACACAAAGGACTCTATTATTATGTGAAGGGCATGGACCTTCATGAAATGAATCTCCACCGTGGGTTGAGGAACTCAAATACTAATGGGAGGAAGTTCCTTGAAAGGTGGATACCTTTGAAAATTGATATCCACTCTTGATCCTCATTTTTATCTAACTCATGAATATTGATCTTTTCTCAGAAGATGAAATGTTATTTCCCCATGAAAGTTCAACATGGGGAGGTATTTATAGGCTTAGTGGATAAAATAGAATCAGTTTTACAAAATTTGGTGGATTTGGGGGAATATTATGAACTTCTAAAACTTAAAGTGGTTCATGAACAAGGGTTACAATGTTAGAAGTATATAGCCTCAAATCCATTTGTCTAGGGAATTTCATGAAATGGAGCTTCATGAATCAATGCTACACTAACTGTTAGTTACCTTCAAATATCTACATTTTTGGGGTGCTCTTTAAACTAGATCCATTATCAAGGCTTTTAAACTTCATTAACCAACCCATTAAGTAGATATTTTCTCTATTTTATCATGAATTTTATTTTAATTTTATTTTCCTTCCTCAACCTCTCCCATGACATCCATATTTTGGCATCATAAAATTCCTTCCAATGAAATTGGATCTGAATATGGACAGGCATGTCATATTCATATGGAAAACCACGAAAATTGGAAAATAGAAAGCATTATTCTGAAATAAAAGTCTAACCATGCACATATAAATAGTGGTGAGAGTCCCTTATGGTACCGTGTTCTTTTTATAAAGATAGTAGTGCTCTATTTTTGTGAAACTCAGCACCTTCACAAGTGTTTTGTTATTTCAATCCTCGCTGCTAATGAAAATAAAATCTTCTATGAACTATGGTTCTGTGAGCAAAATTCTAGGAATAATCTTCCATGGATAAACCTACGATAACATGATCATTGTAAGAACGCCACTAGAGAAAAAACTCTTTGAACTAGATTCTAAAAAAATTAATGTTTTGATCAATGACCACAGATGACTCTAAAGCATTCACTAACCAATAAATGGGGTGGCTGGAAGGATCATCATTAAGGAGTGCTTATATACTGAGTCAAACCATGAAAAACTCACCACACTTCTAATGTATGATCCACATGAATCCCCTCTATGAAAGAGTCTACCACTATATGGTTTCAGGTAGAAGGATTATGTGTTCATTCCCTGTGTCGATCGGCATGATCATGTCTACTAGATTAGGAGCACTCCTTGATAGAACAAGTGGATCACAAATTTTTTGGGACACATCAAAAAGTAAAATTGGTCTTTTATTATTCGCACGTTATGGAATAATTTGAAAACATAAATGGGGATGCGTTGGAGGTATATTCATCTCCCACTAAGTATGATAACATTCTCAAAGAATGTTTGAAAGACTGTATCAAAGGATGGACCGATGAATGTGACCTATGTCGAGGTGGAAAATTCAAGGTTGAATGGGCCTCAGTATATTTTGTATGCCAGTCCTATCATGAATTTTAGGTGGAGATGAAGTGGGATATAATTTATGAGGTGACATGGACCTCATAGTTCCACATCTAATGTAACATGGACCTCGTTATAGATCTATTGAGACGGTGGTCACCAGGGACTAAAACATTCCATATACACCATGGGTTGGTAGAAACTAGCTAGTGTGATCTCTACCATATTGATGGGATCTCGATACTAGGGTCCATGTATGATGAATTCCTCACAGAGAATGTATGGAAGGACCAGGAGCACTTCCAATCCATATAAAGGGTCTTGTTTCTCTTATTTAAGTGATAAGTGAGCCTAAAATATGTATTAAGTACATGCCATTCATGATATGGTGTGAGTATTTTCAAAATTAAATAGAAAAAATTATACCAAGGTGGCCTTGATAATTCTATAAGGCATTCCAGTGAGGTAAGGAGCACTCATAATGGAGGATTTTAGAAGGAATAAAATAAAAAAATTGGGGATACAACATGAAGCCCAAGGATCCCATGGCCATGCTACCAGGGTTTATCATAACACTAATTTGTGGGTGGATTCTCTTGTTGTGGGATTCACACAAGGGGGTGTGGTTGAGGACTATCGTCATTTTGTAGATTCTATCGATGGGGTAATGCACCAACTTAGAGGTCCAAATATTAAGAAATTTACACATGGTTTTTAATAACATTGTCTAGGGGAAAACCTTATCCATGCGTGTGGGACATTCCCCTTCGTTTACAATAGGATATCCACACACATTTTGGATATTATAACCCAAACCCTATCCCTAATCTTAGCACAAACATTCATTCATCAATCTTAAACATCTCTGGTGGAAGACCTCTTAACAAGGGATCAATGGATGTGTTGGTGAGGGTCGGGCTAGCGGACCACTTCATCTTCCACCTATTTCTTCTCCTTAAAGGAATAGTACCTGATGATAGTATCAGGACCATTGAAAATTGGGCATGCCTCATTTGCTTTTTAGGCAGGGTACTGATGGTGAGGGTAGATTGAAAGGTTCTTTAAAAGTAGTACATTCCCACACCACTTCTCAAGGTAGTTCTGATTCCTCCAGGGGCTCACCCTAGGGGTATACATGAGGTTGTAAAGTTAACATCATCCCATAGTCCTCAAGAAGATATAGAACATGTTTTATAGGAATATGGAAAGGGGATTAATGATTTTCCACCACCCACTACTAAATATGTGATCATATAAGGACATGTGCTAATATGGGAGATAGAATATCCCAGGAATATGTTAAGGAGGAAAACCACTTGGGCTGGAAAGAAAGAGAGGGTTCTATAGCCATAGGATATAGGGTGAGTGGTGAGTAGAGAAATAAATGGAGGCAAGGTCTTTCAAGATGGAGGAGAAGTTACTATAGATCTGGAAATTCATCATACTACATAGGTGGAAGTCACAGGGATGGGGGGAGAAAAAGGATTGAATCTTCTGGTTGAGAAGATTTGAGAGGAAGGATGACCTTATGGGAAAGTATTAAGGGTGCATATACAAGGTCTGAGTAAGTGACTACAATAACCAAATGTTTATAGAGTCTCTTTTTCCTAATGCCTTGTAGAGTTGGGGAATACATAGCTAATATCACCACACTAAGTGGTATATGAAAGTACCTCAATACAGATGAGATATTCTTCATTGGGTTGGGTCATATAAGGTATGTCTTCTGCATCCCCAAATATTTGGTAATGAAATAAATGGTGGAACATGAGGACTTGTTCCACTCTCTAGGAATGACACATCCCATGAGCTTCTAAGTGATGCTTTTTCTAGCCATAACCTCTTACAAAGATTTCCTATCTATTGAGTTATCCAAATTCATGCCTCTGTAAGAGGGTTTGAAAGATGAGTCTTGGAATAGAGATAAATATCAAGACATTCCTGGTGATGGAGTTCCTTCCACCGAATAGGTAACTCCTTCTTGTCTTGTGCTCCTTGAATATAATCTATCCATTGGATTTTTTTCCTAACTCCCTTTTCACTTGTATAGGAAGTGATGTGTATGAATGATGGGGGGGGTTTAATAAACCTCCAGCATAGGGAGGGGGAGCATCAACCCTTGATGGAAGATATAAAGGCCACTTATGGATGTTTTTTCCATTGGAGGAAAATTTTTGGATGAATTAGTGCCTAAAATTGAGGTGAAACCCTCTGGGGGACCATTGTTTTAGGGGGGATACCAGTGAATCTTTCTAATCTACCCATCAGGTTGTACCATTATTGTAATATTTTATATTTTCACTTTTCCTTAAGGTTTTTTCTTTAATTATTCATGACAGGATACATGTGTTCTTTAAATGGTTGTTCAAATCATGTTTAGAGCTCAGCCAGTTATGGGTATGCTTGAGACTGGGGCAGTATCAGTGGATGAGGATATGATTTTGATGAAGGTGTTTCAAGAAAACAAAGTAGCTAATAATACAATAGAAGCACCAAATATTTTGGATGTTATGGCTAAAGACACAATAGATGAGGTGGATTTCATTCCATCAATTGAGGTTATCAGGGAATCTATAATGGATGCACCTATATCGGAAGTGCTATCAGAAGAGGATGATGGAGCTAAGTCCTCCTTAATGGTGGTCAAGATCATATAACCAGTGGATGTTTTCATGGATACTATGATGTTTTATCCTTCTTTGTAGGATTCAAAATAGGTGGTTAGGTTTCCTGCTATAGGTGCATGGTTTTTAGAGGACATATTTCCCCAGGAGATGGGACTCAATTCCCCTGAGGACCTACCTACATATGGCCTGACCACTAATATATTGGAAGTCTTCCTCTAATATGATCGTGCACCACATAATGACTTAGAGGATTCCAGATCAAAAATTTACATGGATAACCTAGACATCTAATGAAATCCAAGGAGGATTGTGTGGTATTTCATCACTCACAATTCTATGGTTAATCCAACAATCCATGTGGGGTATCTCTGCCATTGGTTAGTCATATTAGGGATTATAAGTGTGGACTCTATAGGACTTTGTGCACTATCTCGGGACTTTCTTATTGAGTGGGTGTGTTCTTATTGGTATAATTTTTACATGTCCTTCATAAGAATAAGTCTTTGGGAACTCAGTCCCTATATGGAGCTAAAGAGGAGATCACTCACCTATAAGGGTAGGTGTGAGGGCATGCGACCATAATCACTGTTCAGGAAGAGATCATCATCTAACTAAGGATTCAATTAATAGGGGAATAGGATAAATTAGTCGAGGAATATTCTTTGGTGGATGAGTTTTGGTCCAAGAAGGACCGATTGCACATCAGTGTTGAATAGGTCTTTCATATTTTGGAGGAAGATGTGGAAAATATGGTGGAGTGTTAGCGGACCCTGAATGAAACTCAATATAAGCCTATTAAGCTCAAGCACTCCAGTGATGGGGTCAAGCCTTAGAGAGTAATGTCTTATCCTAAAATAAATAATAGGATTCAACATGTGGATGATCCTCCTAATCATTTGATTGTTTTTTTTAATTCTCTACATGATTTAAATTTTATTTGTTGCATCTCCTATAGTTTTAATAAGGACACCAAAAAGCACTCCCTAGTCCACATGATTCATGCTTAGTGTGGGAAATGATGAAAAAATAGAAGATTTTCCATTTATATTAGAGTGACATTCAATGGTTAAACACTTGAGGTTTGGACTCTCTATTGACCATTGAGAGTGTCCTAATTGAGAATGTTCTGGATGGAGTGTTGGACTCTTAGCATAGCCGACATTCTTCCTCAACAAGTTCTAGCGGATGAATGGAGAATTGCATAAGGTGTTGAATTCTACCTGAACAAAGGGTGATGAAGAGTTTGAATTGAGACACCCAAGATTTTGAACACAAATGGGGTGGCATGGTGATGGGGGAAAATTTCTAACCATATTTGAAACACATGATCCATTTTAATTTTTTTAATGATCGTGAAAATGAGGCTTGATGACTAATAGTGTTTGAAACATGGGACCCATATAAAAATGTCAATAATGTTCCCCAAAGTGAGTACCTAGGATGTTAGGTGATTCGTTATATATAGAAACCATTGTCATTTGGGGTTCCCTATTCATACATAAAAGATGATGGGGATCCAAGTCAAGGGAAATTTAAAGCATCGAGATGAGAAGATAGAATTTTTGAATGGAATTAAACACTAATGGAATTATGAAACCTTGGATTTGAACAAATTAGGTGGGAATATTAGTATGAAAAAATTTCAAAAACATCTTATTATGGGATCATAAACATAGATAATGAGTGATGGTTAAAGACCATGAATGAATTGGAAGGTGACCAACACTGAAGGGGAAAAGAGAATTATCAGGAAAGGTCATAAGATGCTTCATAGTTTTACATCATGAAATTATGAATATGGAAGAATATTTTAACATCATATGGTGAGGATGATGTACACACATTTTAATGTCATATATCTAGGATGATGTGTTGAAAAATTTAACATCATGTGTTCGGGATGTTAATAGAATATTTTAGCATCTTAAAACTAGGATGTGTTAAATGATTTGAATAACACCTACCTATCCAAGGTGGGAGGTCAAAATAATGTGGGTATGCCCTAGTTTAGCTCCTGAGGAAAATGGAGTTTAATATTTAGCTACAAATTTTTCCTAAACTGATGGGCTTACCAAGAACAACCAGGTTTTTTCAAAGGTCTATAGTGGGTCCCTACATGATTTTTACCTATTTATTTTTATCCACTAATTTTTTTACTATGTTGTGGGAGTGTCTTAGAAGGGGTAGTATGACTGTTTCTCAAGTTTCCCCTCTATGTTTTCAAGATGGAAATCATTTTCCTCTTAATGTTTATAGTTTAAGGTCATATAAGTCAGAATAATAAGTTCCAAATAGTTTAGGGTGATAATTATTGGACTAAGGGGTTGTAAAGAGTTTATAGTCATATTTCTTAGAACATAATCCTTAAAAACGTTCTTATGATGCTAGAGAGTTCAAAAATAACTGGAATGGTTTCCTTAAGAGTTCTTACACCAAGAAAAATAATCTAGGGTGAGTAAAACATAGTTTAGGTTCATGAATCTTATACCATCAGTTCCATGTCTAGAAGAAAGTTTGATGGATAGGAGAGAGTCAACCTAATTTGAATGTGGATCCCTAGATGTCTTACCATAAGTAAAATCTCTGAGATGACTTTCACATAGTTTATAGTAATGATTCCTGAACTTGGGCACCTATATTATGGTCATAGAGTTCAGATCAATTGATAGTATTTTGAAGGTCAAAATATATGGACCATGGGTTGTGTGTCTCAGATGGATTTTTACATCATTATGAAATGTTATCTAATGTGAAATAAGAAGACTATAAAGATTCTTGATGCCACACAGAACTTATATGAGGCAACATGAACACACTTTGAGGTCAAGATTCTTGTACTTTTTCTCCTTGTTTAAGGTAATCTAATGTGAAAGAAGAATCCTAGGACGTTTCTTGGTGTTGCATAGAACATCCTCAATACAACCTTCATGTAGTTTTAGGTTATTATTTTTGGACTTGGGCTCTTAGATTTATGTTATAGAGTTTTGACTGAAAAAGAGACCCATGCATCTCAACATTTCTTGATGGAAACTCCCTCCCAAATCCTAATACCACGTGATCTATGCTCAATTAGATAAAATAGAATAGTTATGATGTTCTCGTTGTTAGTAGGTGAGAACACAACTGGGGGAAAATGACTAGATTAATGAAGTAATGTGACGGTAAATAAGGACTTTAAAGACCAGGATATCAAAATAAGAATGACCGATGGGTAAAAAAAACCTATTTACTATGTTCAAAACACATTTTCTACATTCGTTCTGGTCAAGGTTAGGGTGAAAAAATATGGAATTTATTTTGACTGATTTCAAAACATGTTTGTTGCTATCTATTACTAGGGATCCCTAAAGGCATAAACCTAGGATGGTAGGTGAGCTAGTGTGTCCAAGCTCCATTTCCACTATGGATCTTATTTAGATCAGGTAGATGATGATTACCCAATTTGAAGAAAGATATAAGGGTCAAAGTGGAAGTGGCGAAGGTGATGAAGTTAATTTTTGGTGTAATGGGATTTATTCTTTCATGTGCTCAAATGCACTAGATGAACATGATGGTAGGGAAGGATAAATCCTTGCCAATAATCAGGGAAACCATGAAATGATTTGATAGTAGCATTGGAACCATGATATGAGATCCAAGCATCACTATATATCTCATGGGTATGGGAATAAAGCCATACATTTTTCTAGGATGTGGAGAGGTAGGATACCAACACTGGAGGGGTAGTGTCCTCTCTAATTAGGAAACAAAATCATATCATTTTTCTGATATGAGGAATCCCAAATTTTTACTGTGTAAGGCTTCATTTTAACATTGTGTGTTGTGGAAGTGGTATTTCTATTAGACCAAACCAAAATTATTATGCATTGATATTTTTTATGGAGTAATCCTATTGTTTAACATCAAGTGTGTAGGATTTATTTATTTTTCATCCTATACATGTCGTATGAGGGATCTCGATTTTATATGAGGTAAGGATACAATTTAACATTTTATACTAAGGACTATTTTATTTGTTCATCACACACTTTTTATATAATTAATATTATATTTATTTAAAAGGGTAATATCATGTTTTAACATTGTCCACTGAGAACATTGGGATTTTTAGTTTAAATTCATACAACTCGGAATATGGTTACTACTAGTTTATGGTCTTATAGCTCAAACTAGTAGGGTAAATAATTGATAACATTCATAGATATTGTACAATAAGGTTAGATGTGTCCTAAGAATTATTTCATGGAATGAAAGAGTGATAACCCAATGTGAACGGAGGTATGAAGTGACCCTCTACCATAAAAAACTCGAAAAATAATACACAAGTTGACATCAAGATGTTTGGGGAGGAAATGCCCTATAATAAGTCAAAAAAGGGGATAGACCAATGAAATGAGATCTTGTCATCACAGCATATCCCATTAGAATGGGAATAAAGCCACACATAGTTCTATAAGGTGACAGGGTAGAAGTTCAATGCATAAGGGGAAATTCTTTTGAATGAGGATGCGATGAAAAACGGATGGGTGCTTTGTATTATTGAAATATTAGAGGTAAAGAAATATATGAAAAGATAGGACCAAGGAGTTTGAATACACATGGTTTAGGATCATTATGTTTTGACCTAGAATATGAACATTGAGGATGCACAGGTGTTTTGAAATATTTAAAACCAAACATGAAGGATCAAAGGAGGTTGTACACCAAACCAAACAATACTGAAACTAGTTGCACACAATTCAAGATTGTAAAGTTTATACCATGGGAAGTCCTGAAATGGGATAATATTGAGTCTAGTCACTAATAACCATGGTCAATTATTTACTACGTATCCCATGGAAATTAGAATCAATCCACACATATTTATGGGAGATTTTTTAGTAGAATATTGACACTGGAGAGTGGTGTCCTCTCTAGAATAGTCACTAAATCATATCATATTTATAATATTTGGAAACCTAAATTTATAAGTGGTAGGCTTATAGTTTATTATTGTGTTTTGATGATATGGTTTTGGTCATCACATAATTGTCATATAAGGAATCCAAGTTTTATATGAGGTAATGCTATAGTTAATATCGTGTGATGAGAATGTGTGTGGGGGTTACTCACTGATCTTTCCATTCTTCTTCCCCGTGTTTGGTTATAAGGGAATATCGACCAGTTAATGGGTCATGGAATATGATTAGATGCTTACACATGAGTAGGAGGCCCATGGAAATTTGTTAGTGATAGTGTCTTAGGTAATGTGTGGTTTTTTTATTTGTTCATAGCTAAGACTAAAGAAAATAAGTTAATAAATTATTACACATCTCATCGAAATGGGAATCAAGCCACACATTGTTATGAGGATGCAGAATATTGGGATAAAAAGACCAAAAATTGGTATTTCTATCCTCTCTAATGAGAATGGGACATATGTTTTATAGTTTACACGTCTTACAGAAATATGTTGTCTTTGAAGTTTAAGGTTATGCTACTAATATCCAGTGGATGTTTGGAAATAGTCTAAAGTCACATTTCTTGTATTGGGGGACTGTTTATTTCAAGTATATTTTTGTGACATGAAATAGGTAAAACATGATGTGAAATAAGGATTGTGGAAGCCCATATTTCATATAAATATCTTAAAATAATCTGAACATTATGTAATGTCACAATTTATATAATTTAATTCAGACTAAAGGTCCAAATTTGGGTTACCATAACTCCCCCCCCCTCCCAGAGGAAGGGTTTATGATGAATTTGTGTCTAGGAAAAAAGATCAGGGGTTTAGGCATCACTATGTATCCCATGGAAAATAGATTCATGAACCACATAGATTTTGGACACAGTGAAATAAGTGATCGATGCAAGAAGTGTGGAGAAGTCCTCATTGATGAAGGGATTTATGCATCCAACAATTTTCATGGGGAATCTTGTGTTTATGTCATGGGTTAAGGCTACAGATTATCATTGTGTGATAAGGAATTTCATCTTTTTAGTCATCCCATGCATGGTATGTGAAGAATATTGTAGTTTTTTATAGAATAAGATTGAAGTTTGACATCATGCTCTGTGGACATTGGGATTTTTAGTTCAAATTCATAAAACACATGTTATGGTTTATACTAGTTTAAGATCAGTAATCTTGGAGAATATGGAATGAAAATAGATTACGGTCATAATTTTTAGACCATAGAGAAACTATTTGTTTATGTTTATAGATATCAGAGCCTGGTTTCTATAGTTTAATGTCACATATAATTAACCATGGATTTTAGTTTAATGTCCTATAGTTTGGACCAATTGAAAATAGTTTAAGCTCATAATTCATGGATTGTGGGTTTCACACGAAGTATTTCTTGAGAAACGTGAAATTTTTGGGAGGTCTGATACAATCTCCATACATAGTGATTAATGAGTATGAAATATAAGAATAGAGATTATAGATAATGTAAGATCCTTTCAACTTGGGATCTGACTTCAGTGGTTTTTTTCAGATATCATCAGTGTTCTGATAGCTAGTACCATGTCACCCTGGAGGAAGTAGTAGAGGTGAAACTTCTTGTTAAACTCTCTAATTATCCTATTCTAGTACATCTCTATGTTATTCGAGGTCGAAAGACAATTTTACTTGAGGTATTTAAACTCATATTAATGGAATTATTCAATTCCTTCAAGCATCTTTTGGTTATAAATAACCATTATAAGTGACATAAACAAAACCTCAATGGGTAGGACTTCCACTATTACATACACCATGGAGTATGGGGTTTCAAAGTGAGAATTTATAGTTATTTCCCCATAGTATCAAAGATAATTGGGGAGATTTTTGGGGAAAATATTATTTTTATGTCCCATAATTATCTAAAATATATTATATACAGTCTATTTGAATGCCTGAATATTCCCATTTAACTGTTTATGGTACTAAGAAGTATGGTTGGACCAAATATTTTACTTGGCATACAAATTATTCAGAACCACATACTAGAATCTGGTGTTTTTGTTTATGAAAATAGCGTTAGTAACCTTTAATTGATGGATGATGTGGGATGTCAAAAACTCTATCATGGATTTGGTATTCACAAGCGTTAGGGGGACTGCCTATTCCTATTTAGAAAAGAAGTATGTTGTGTTCAAAATGAACATGAATTTTTGATTTGTTGTAGGTGAGTTTGGTCCCACAACGTCGATTCCCAATACTAAAAAGGTCAAGGGGTATGTGGTAGTGTGGATAAGCTCTGAAAGTTGATGAAAAAAGTTAGTGTTTATCTGACACACATGAAACCATTTGGATAAATCAATGTTGTCTTGGATCATGTTGGGCCAAAAGTATCACAACCTCTGAATTTAGTGGGAGATACTCAGTCCTGTTTGATGGGTGTCATAGGATCCAACATGGTCCTAACTTATTATGAGAGTTATATCATCTCTATGGATTCAATGCAGTATAATTACAGAAAACCCACACTTATATAGGGTTTTCTCAAGTTTATTTCCACCCTAGAGGGTAAATTGGGTTGCACAATGGCAGATTATCTCACACTCTACATTTTCGGGGGTTAATTCAACACTAGTGATACGTGAGAATAGTATTTTTCTAATTGGTCATTTATTCTACTGTGGGTGGATTTGATGATCCCAGAATACAGTTACCAATAGATAGTTAATTTACCTATCTATTTACATCATCTATAGTGTAGGGGGTGATGACCCTCTAGAGTGCCACATGAATGAAAATTTCATCCCAGTCAGGTTCTAATAGATGAATAACCATGCTCTCCAATGCATCTTCTTAACCATTCTATGAATTAGGAACATGATTCACCTTCTTCTTGGAAGGAACTAGGTCATTAGCTGATTGGTACTTTCTACATGGGTAGTATCTCTTTCATTCAGATGGAGTATTCAACTTTATCTATTTTATGACTATCTCAGAGTATCCCATATTTTTCTAATAGAGTAAATAAATCTATAGGTCCAACTTGAGGCCATTAATATGTGCGTCATACACTAATTTCTTATTAGTGAATCCTTTTGACAATATAGATATGTTTGGAAAGATGGCATGAGATGGAGTGATAAATTGATTCCTTGTCTTGTACTATTAATATTGGGTATGTTGATCATTCTACTAGTAGTGCTATATTTGGAACCATCAAATCCCATCTTCAAACATGGTACAACATGATCCACTCAGATGATAGATCCATATGGAAACCCAACATCCAGGGTTAGTTCTTTGGGGGCTATATGTGTGGCCAGTAAGTATGCCAATGTCATGAATTTGACAACCTTTTATAAGAAAAACCTGATTTCAAACAACTATATGATTTCAACCCTATGTTCCAATTATCCGATAATCATGGGGAGATTTTGGGTATAATTATGTGGATCTACTTGGGTCACCAGTTGTATCTCATGGTGCTGCAAATAATGTCGTAACTTCCACTCTACAAAAACTAGTGTGTGGAAACTCTTTTAGATTGGGTTATTATATGGTTACAATATTTAGGAACATGTGGCGGAGATAGTATAGGTTTTTTTCCTTAACCTTATTATTTTTATGGGACATAAGACTGCTATGGGGCCATTCTAGAGTAGTCACGTAATAGAACAAATGATTTCTTGATATGGTTGGCATTATAATCAAGGGTTGTAGAAGATACTACTTGATATCCTCAAAGGGACTCTAATACTCCTTATCCCACTAGTGAATTGTTCCTTTATTCATGGGCCTCATGAAGGGATTACACATGAAGACCATATTTGAAATATATCATTGTATACAGTATAAATTGCTTTAGATTCCTTGTAACCCCCATATGTTTATTGGGGGTATAATTTTATTGATATCTCGAATTTTATCTAGGCCAATATCAATGCCTCTATATCTTATAAAAAAGACAAAAACAATTCCATAGGTGACCCTAGATGCATATATCAGGGGGGTTCATCTTCATTTGTTATGAGAGGATAAAACCTAAAAACATTTGAAGATGCTTGAGATTGTCCCAACAATGGCTAGATTTGACCATTGGGTCGTCCACATTAAAATATACCAATGTCCTAAGAATCAGCTTTAAGATATAGTGTATGGACAGCTTGTAAGTGTATCTAGAATTATTCAATTTTAAAGGCATTACTAGATAGTAGATATTCCTTTGGGATACCCTAAAGGTGGTGAATTTTTCATCCCCAGGGTCCATTTGTATCTTGGTATACCTAGAGTATCCATCTATGAAGAATTGGGCTTGGAACCTAGTAGTGGCATCTATCAAATGCTCTATTACCGAAAGTGGAAAATAATCCTTAAGAAAATGATGGGTGAGGTCCTATAATTTCATACAGACTATGATATACCTATTTTTCTTCCTAATCAGGAAAATACTATCTATAAACCTAGGGTACTAGACTTCCCTAGATAATTTATCCTTACTAATCTGGTAAATATTATCCTTTACCATAGCACTGTATGTGGGATGAATCATTTGGGTAGGATTTTGGAACCTATAATGACCCACTGGGATGCCAAGATGATGAATGGTGATTTATGTGTCTATCATTGAATCTCATCATTGCTCTAGGATAATATGTCATGGTGCTATCATTGTAAGGAAATATACCACTTCTTCACTTCTAGGGACATGGTTTCATTAATATATTTCATCCTTATATATTCCTCAGTACCAAGGTTCGCTTTGGTAAATTAATAAACAATGGTGGAGACACCCTCTTCAAATGCTTGAGGGGAATATTACAAATCATTTTCATAATATAAGAAAAGGGGATCAAAAGGATCTAGTGGCTTATCCCGGACATTTGACAGAGGGAGAGCACCAATTTCTTCTCTAGTGGATATATAATCCTTGTTGATGGGTTCTCATTCTACTAAGAGAGTGAAAACAAAACGTGTTAAGATAATTCTATTCAACTTCCATCTGTGAGGTACACTTTTGATGTCGAAGAAATATTAATGAGTCGGCCATCACTGAATATACCATACATTATAGAAGATGCATAAATTTCCTAGACCAGTGGCCATATAGAGAAATTCTCCATACATCATAAGATTAGTTTCTTCTAATATCACCTGAGCCTATATACAATAAGAGTATGTGGTAATCTATGAGAACTCCTTTTTCTTATAGATTACAAAATAGCACTGTTGTATTTGTTTCATGGGCTCAAACATATGAATTCGTATGATACAATTATCATTCAATTATACCCATGGATTGAATGTAGTGTACAATAGATCATTATTTTCATTTATTCACCCAATCACATCAGTCAGAACCTTATTCCCTTTCATTTTATTGTACACAAAATCCAGATTAAAAGCCTCATAGGAGTCAGTAAGGGATTCATCGCCTTGGATTACCCATTATCAACCTTCAAGTGAGTACATGTGGAATTGGTGGTATGAAGAGGGGAATACTAAATGGAAATTAATCCAAGGTCATCCTAGAAGTGCATTGTATAGAGTATCCTGTAAGACTACCATGAATATATTTCTTAATAACATGCCCTTGAATTGAATTTTCAACCAAATTTATCCAAGTGGTTTCTCCTAAATCTTTCCATATCCATAAATTTTTAGGTTCAAGGGAGCCGTATAAACTTATGTAAGCCCCATCTTATGAAGTGTCCTCATCGATATGATTTTTCATCATGGAACCATTATCCACTACACAATTTAAATTTTCAATGCTGTCAAACTGGCCTATGATATACAGTGGGAATATGTTCCCCTAAAAGTTGATACCATTTTCTTCCCCTGAAAAATAGATAATGGATTGAAATTCCCCTTTCGTGGCCTTCTCTACATAGTATGCATCATTCTTAGCTACTCAATCCTGAGATTTAAGTGTGATTTTTATATATTTGGAAAGGGACTCATGAATTTCATTTAATAAGTGGAGAGGATAGAGGATTGAATGACTCATGTGTATGCCTTCAAGGTTCTTTATCACATCTTACATCCATTCTAGGGGAATATTTTTTTTGGTAGGTTCATTCCTTAGAGGTGGGAACATCAGATGTCATTAGCTAAACCACTAAGGTTAGGATATTACTAGTTGTATTTTTCTGCTAGCTATCTTGTCTTCTCTGAACAATGGATTGATGAGTGTCATTTAGCTATGGTCAGAATCTAGAAAGACATGGATGGTCACAATGTTCTTCTAGATGAGTTAAATTTTCAATCAACGCAGTCATTTAGGGGGAGCACAAAGTGGAGTCCATTTGGAGGGTTGGGATTGTTCATACCAGTTCAAGGATTTATGCATTGTCTTAGTAGCATGAACAACATTGTTTAAATAATTAAAATGATTTTTTCTGCTGTAATTTCCTCTACCACTCCTTCAATGAATTCATCTGAAGGCACCCAAGGGGTATGAAAGAAATTATTCACTATTGGACATATTTAAGTGTTCTAATTTTTCAATGTCATTCATAGTAGTATAATATTTCTCATCATCACTGGAATATTCTAGGTCTAAGAATACATTGGGTGTATTTTCTAACTCAAGAAGAATTAATTATCCAATTGTGTGAGCTAGATTTAGAATCAGTGGAGAAATTTGATTTCCATTGTGTTGTAAACTCCTTTTTTAGAATAAAAATGTTGTGAAACATATGGGGAGATAGTGGTATGATGAGTCCTAGAAACCATGTAATTTTATATTTTTCTCTAATGGGAATAGATTATACCATGAGCCTGAGAAATCATCTTAAGATCTAACCAGTCATCGTAATTCTGTATCCCGTGGCTAGGAAATAGTTTTCACTCACTAGAGTCTCAATTTTCATTACCATGGTCAGTGGATACAAGTGCCACCTCATATGGAACATCACCAAACTTAACTAAACCACAATTGTCTTGTTTCTAGAGAAAATGGTATTATATAAATAATTATTTGATGGTGTTTCATAAGATTAGGTGATATAGGAAATGCTTTACATGGCCAGGTAGTCTGCCTCCTAGGGTCTCCTACACTCTAACAACATTAGAATTCAATTTTCCATGGCATAGATAAAATATCCTAGGATCGATTATTCCCTAAATACATAGGTCTTATTCCTTATTTTTTTGAATGGAACCCTAGGATCCTATATTTTATGGGGTATCAGGGCCACATTCTTCAGTTGAGGTGGCTATTCCTAGAGAGGTTGTGTCTAGTAATTCTATGTAGGTTGAGGATGTGCTTTGTGTGGATCATCTAGAAAATAGATCAGCAGGTGCACTAGCTCAAGGAAATATGCATGCATAGTGGCATCTATATCTACTTTTACAATCTATATAATGGGATATAAATGGGGAAATGGGCACCAATCTTGTTATAATGCTACAATGCATCTTATAGACATTGATTTTTTTCAGAGAACTCTCGAAATCTTCTTGAGTTTTTTAGGGGGATGAGGGTAGGGACAGCTCATTATTGACATTCTCCATGAACATCATTAGTATGTTTTTGTGGGATAGTTTCATGTTGAGTGAAAATGTAATTCCTTCCTATTGGGATGAAAATTCAATGACTCACTCATCAGTCACCTTATTTACTTTTAAGAGGTTTCTGGTGATCTTCTTATAGGAGGTATAGAATAACTTGTAGAACAGTTGTCTACAAAGGTCCTCCCAATTAGAAATGGACCATATGGATAGATAAATAAAATAGGTGGATGTATGCCCTTATTGAGTTTGGAAAAATAATCAGATCTTCGTATCTTCTTACTATTCTAGAGTCCCCAATATTGGACTTCACCTTGAGGAAAATTGGTCCATATTCTATAGTGGGTCACACATCCCATTAAATAGGGAAAATATGAGATTACCAAATTATGGGGGAACGCAAACGTGGATCACCCATGTAGGGTACGACTTTCCTTCAGGAGTTATTTTCACCTATTAAGTTTCCAGGTCCTAGAGATGGGAGATGAGAGTAGTTATAACATCATCTTAGTGAGAATTTGTGGCCACCAATGCTTTACAAGGCTCATCAAATCTAGGATTATTTTTTACTTCATCATGAGATGGATAATCATGCCAAACTGGTGAAGTGGGCGGCTCTTATCTTGATCAATTTTTGTAGTCCTTGTCTTTTATACAAATTGGATACATGGGACCACCAAGATTGAATTAGTGCATCTGATAGATAAGGATTAGTTTCCCCACTTTAGGAGATATGGGATTCATTTGGAAATTTTCATGGTCCATGAAATTCTTAGAAATAATCTCAACCATGTTCCTTTTATATTCCTCAAGATCTTGGATCATGGGGGATATTATGAGGTCCAACTCATCTTTTGATGAAAACATGGATGGGTATGAAGGCTTGAAATGTTCACTGTATCTATAAATGTATTAATGGGAAGGATCTAACGCATAATTGGGGGAGTTAGAAGGGACAATTATTGTCTCTTCTCATGAGTAGAGATGCTTACTTTGGGGTCTATTGGGTGTTGTGTCGCCCTTTGTGGCGGGTTTTCTATATCATTCCCAACATTGACCTCACTATTCATCTGATTATATAGAGGTTTTATGGTGAAGATATTAAATGTGGTAGTGGTTATAGGGGAACCTTCATTATCTAAAGATGATCCAGATGGAAGGTGTCATGACTTCCATAGTATAGATCTTAATTGGAGGGTATCATACTACCCCCAGCCTCTGATATGCACATATGGAGATGCATCTTCCATGACATGGAAGAGAACAGAAAGGCCATTAAATAGGTTTTCAATATATTACGGTAGTATCCATATGATTCATGACACTGAGGAACCAAGAGTGACATGATATCAAACCTCTTTCACTATTGGTTAATGGAATAGATCTAGTTAGGGCTTCTTATGTAGGCCATCTAATGTTCCCAAAGGTGGTGAACCATCACCCAGACAATCTGGTGAAAATAAACTGTCTATAATTGGTTAGGGACTCAAGATGACAAAATACAGAGCTAAAGGTGGACATAACATGACTTATAATTGGTAGGATTCTGGAAACTCTTAAATTTTTTCTTTTTCACTGCTAAAGGGATGATCCTGCTCCGAGTTGGCCCAATAATTGATTGGGGTGGTTCGAGATAATGGAGGTGGCACCAACACATACCTTTTTTGCTAATGTATAGGGATATGGTGGGCCACACATATGAAGTATATTTTATATATTGGGATTTCTCTTATAGGTGGATCCAAAATCAAGATCATTCCCATTTAGGATGGGGTGTTTACCACTTATTCATGTGAGAGTGTGGATGCATCCCTCGGAGGATTAGTTGGCTTCCAACCATCATCTAATAGTGTCAACTCAAACCCTGAAATCTCTCTAACTTCTTGCATGGACGAAGAGGTGATGGAAACTAATGTTGATTGATATGGGGGCATTATGATTTCTTGGAAGTAGGTAAGAACATTCATCACTTACAGGTATTTCATGAGAGATTTAGGGACCTTGAGGACTTTATATTATGGGATCATAATAGTAAATAGATATGATTCTTCCCAATAATATGGAAATCATGGTGATGGTTCCATCATTGAGTTATCTATTTCTTTGCAACCTGAGAGGTTAATGATCACATGATTCTTCCTAGGTTCCCACCTCTAACAACATGGGGCATCTCTAAGCATGACCATTTGAGTGTTTCTTGGGATTCCACCATGTGGGTTTCAGCCCATTCCATGATAATTGATTGAATGATGGGTGTTCACCCTCTTAGCTTGGAATGTTTCTTCAAATAATGGAATGTATTTGGAATGGGGAGGACCTATAATTTTATTGGTGATGGTGTAGAGAAGACCACTACATTGGTCAGTTATGGTACAGGGAAGACCTCTACATTGGTTAGTGATGGCACTGGGTGGACCTCCACGTTAGTTGGTTATTGTGTGGTAAGGACCTCCAAATTGGTTGGGGTGGTATGGTGAGGACCTCCTAGTTGTTATTCCTAATCACAATAGGTGTTGTGGTGAATATTTTTGGTGATAGTGACTTAGAAAGTAAACTTGGCCTACCTGTGAGGTAGTTGGGGTCTCAATCCTAGAAAACAAAATATAGAACCTCATCTTCTTTTCTTGGGGATGTGATGGGATATTCCATCAGTGGAATTTTCCACTAGAGATACAGATGATTCCTTTTTTAGTGATATTTGTTGGTTCTTCCTTGGGATTCAGGGTTGTTAGTTCTAGAGTGGGTCTGATGGAGCAGGTATGGAGTCAACTCTCTCATCAACCTATAGGACTAGTTGGTGTTGGCACTAACATGGCCTGGTGGGAGCCCTCTTAAGAATCTCCCATGTGGTGGTCACTATAGGAATGACTAAAATGTACTATACATCCACAATGTAGGGGAGTGAGGTATCAGAAAATTATGGAGAGATTCTCCAAAAAAAATTCTCCGTTTGAATGGGTGGTTGTTTTTCCCATGTGTGATCCCCATGGGAAGTGGTGTCTATGATATGATAATGAATATAGAACAAGGAAATCCTTATCCACGGTTGGAATTACCCCTTATTTCTTGTGTCTATAAACAAGGGAATTGATAACCCACCTATTAATGAGATCAAGGAGTGAAATAGGTCATGGTCACCCAATAGCTGAAGGTGTAATGATTTTCATGGTTGGAGTATAGTCATACAAGATTTCCACAGTAATGTTTCCCTTTCCCTTGTAATTTTTTGTGTTATGTCACCAATTTCATATAGAAAGAGTCATGTAATCCATATAGATTTAATAGCTAGTATAGATATAGTGAAATTAATTCCTAATGCACCAACATTATAAATGAAAAAGTAAAAAGATGAGGTATCCACACTAACAACATTACAGACTAAGGATTCCCAACATTATTTGACACATGTTTCAGGAGTGTACCATGATGGGATCACTAATATCTTAGTGGTACTAGACACCAAATACCATGATCTGGTGACATGAAAGTACGATGTTGCATCACCATTAATAGTCCCCATATTAGTAGGGGAATATATTCATGTGAGGTTTACCATTTTGTCTCCAACACCTTACACTAGGTCTAGTACATCATGTTGATGTGTAGCCCTACATTCCCTCTTTCCAAATGAAGGTGGCTTCAATAACTTTAATAGGCGGTGTTTTCACTTTGATCGAAATAGGATGATGTGATTTTTGTTACTCCTTTCATGGATTCCTCCATGGATCTCATCACTTAGAAAGGGTCTCCTTCATAGATTTAATTCATGTCTATGAAACTCATTTATGGTTCCATCTTGCAGTTGTTTCTGGTTAATTTCACCACATATATCATTACTGTGTAGCAACATTCGGTCAGAAAAGGTAGTAACATTTGGATTTTCTAGGTATTTCTAGATGTTTGGTAGGTTTGAAACCAGTAATGTGTCATTCTTTTAGAGATCATCTCGTATGTGAGGCCTCTTCGGTGAAAAACCAAAGGAATCTTATGTTTACCAGGAGGTTGTTGGTGAATGGGTGTATATCTTCTAAGGATTTTTACCTGTATCATCCCAGATTTATTTCATGGGTTAGGGATTTAAAATCATGTAACAAGTTTAAAGTCTTGGGGAGATGGTTGGATAGTCACGTGTGTCCCCGTGGAGTAGTATTTCACACCTGGTATTTGGTTTTTTGTATACCAAAGGGGGAGGATTTCACACTTAGATTTTTGGTGATGTTGGTGGAGTGTGTCCCCCCAAGGGGGAAGATTTCAAATTTGGGTTTTTTGGGATTGAATCTCTATGTGGTGTCCCATGAATCCTATTTAAGATATAATGATAAAAAACATATAGTTCAATGAAACAGTTTAAAGTCATGTAATAGGATCAGCCCATGTAGTTTACATCATGCGATCTAGATGATCATGTTGTAGAAGGAGCCTCAATGAGGGATAGTGTGGGGTTATCATGTAGATGTTATTGGGGTAGGTGGTCCATCCTGTGGGGATGGTGTTTGGTGGGGGACTTATGCATGGAAGCCTCTCAGTGTCAATGTTTTGTCTCATGGTTATGGGAGAGGTTTCATCCCATGATGATTATATATGGGGAATCTTGTGTTCATCTTGCAAGGTAAGGATAAATTTTATTATCAGGTGAAGAGGACTTCATTGAGTTTTTTGACATTATATGAATATTATGTGGTTCTTAGCAATTTTTTGTCTAGAAACTCAGACACTGATAGGGATTACACCCTAAGGGGGGTCATATCAATGTGACAGGAAGATAAGAAAAAGGTACTCTCTATTGATAAAGGTAAGTCATTTCCCTCAATGATGCCACCATTTGAGATTATGTGCCCACTACTCATGAGCCTTTCGGTGGGCATGGAATAAATACTATCGTGGAGGATTGGTAATCAAGAGGACCAATAATAGGGTGCCTTTTATAATAAAAAAGAGGCATTAGGGTACCAATTCTTAGAAGAAAATGGTAGGGTAATATCCCATTCCACATTTTATGTAAAGATGGTGGAACAAATGTTAGGATGTACCTTTTTCTTGGGGACTTCGGGTGTGGTTGAACTAGTCCTAGATTGGTATGGTGGTCATGGGCTCTCAACTTTTGTGAAAGTGTGACACAATGAGGATTCTTGAAGGATGGGTTTCAAAAAAGTTATGGTTTCGGGAATATTTGGAAGTTCTTAATGTTCAGGGGTCTCATGGAAGTCATGGGACTCATGGAATAATATGTTTTGTGAAACACAATGACCCTGCCTCTATGTAATGTCTTGGTTCCCATGGGGTAGGTTTCAAAAAGGATAGTTATCATGTGAAACCCTAAGAGAAAAAATGGATTTTTATTACATGAATGATATAGTCCTTTATGAAAATAATATCCACCATGTTTTAAGGTTCTCAAAAACCCATGAGAGGTGATTTTGTGAAATATGGATACCTTTGGAAATCTATCACCTCTCTTTCTCATGAAGCATCTGAGTTTTGTGAAATTTGATATTTTCCCTGAAGCATAAAGGTCATGTACCCTTGAAAGTCTAAAATGGGGAGGTATTTATTGTCTTAGTGGAGTAAATGTTATTGATTTTTCAAAATATGAAGTATTTAGCATGATATTATGATCTTCACAAATTCATGTTGGTTCACAAACCAGGGTTATGCTGCATGAAGTATACCACTTCAAATCTGTGTAGCCTGTGACTTTAATGAAATGGATCTATGTGAAGAAAACATATGTTGGGTGGATGTTTCCATAAAATATTCACATATTCATGGTCCTCCATGAACCAAATTCATTCACATAGATTTTGACTTTCATGAACTTTCCCCTTTAGTATATTTATGGTCTTGTTTAGTTCAAATTGTTTCTAACCGGTTGTTCCTACCTTAACCTCTTCTGTGAAATCTGTATTTTACCATCAACACCCACATATAGATTATGAGAAGGGAATATGGGTCTTTACCACTTGAATATATTATAAACAATATATTATGAAACTAATGGTGAGGGGTATTAGGTTTACGCACAATATTGAGAGATTAATAATTTTTTATTTTAATTTATTAATATATTGTGTTAATAAAGGAAGTATTATTTATCTTCTATTAATTATAATATAAATATAAAATAATATTCTTTTTCCTATACTATTCCATGAATATAAATTATATAGGTTAAAACTACCACTTATTGAGTCACTTTATAAAGATATTAGTGTGGAAGAAGAATATATATTCTTAAAACATGGGGATAATGCAATAGTTTTTGAAGGTTTCTTTTTATCTTCTATGTCCAATGAAGTTATATAACTAGTGGTAGATTCTAATACTTTATGAATTTTATCGATTAATTGAGTAGGTATGGTTACATATACATGATGAGGTATAAGTATAAAACCTATGATATGTTTAAATAGTTCAAGAATGAAGTTGAGAATCAATTTTGTAATAAGGTAATGAAACTTTAATCAGATTGAGGTGTTTCATATCTTAACCAATACATTAGAGAATTTCTATGGGAGTGTGGTATTTTATCATAACTCAATACACATTATACACTATAATAGAATGGTTTTAGTGAAAGGAGGAATCATGCATTACTAGACATGTTATGTTTGATGTTGTGTCAAAAATTCTTTACATTATAGTTTTGGGGAATTTTATTATACATATAAGCATACATACTAAACTGACCACCAACAAAAGTAGAAAAAAATATCATCTCTTAATTATGGAGTAGAGAGAAAACTATTTTTTACATACTTATAAATGTGGGTGTGAGGTGTTTTTTAAGGATAGAATAAGGAAAAAACTATCAAGCCATAGAAGGAAGTGTATCTTTATAGGTATCCGAAAGGAAACTAGGAGATACTAGCTATTTGATCCCTTGAATAAAAGGGTTATAGTTTCTAGTAAAATTTAATTTGCTGAGAGGGAATATTTCCTTATATAGGACAATGGGAGAAAGTTGAAATTCCAAGATGTTTATTCCCTAGATACACATGAGTTGGAATCAGAATAGATTCCATAGTTCCATAGGGAATATAATTCCCCTAAAAAACAAGTACCATGTAGGAGAACTAGAGAAGTAAGAGAACTCGAAATATATGGATTTCCTATCACAAAATATGGGGACTCATTAATTATTGAAAATAATGACCCTTTATCATATAAATAGGCCTTATAGAGATCATAAGTTATAAAATAGAATAAATTCATGTATTGAGTGATGGATACCATATACCAAACTTTTAAAATCATTTTGTTCAATCCTCTAATAGTTTTAAATCATATTAGGTGAAAATGTATAATCAGGAGAAAGTTAGAAATGTGAGGCTTGATTAGTACCTCTAATGAATAGATATTGTATAAATAGTTTAAATATCATTCATCCATTAACTGTGATGAAACCTTTCCTCATTCATCCATGGTCAAATCCATAATAATTCTACATGACATAGTAGTTTTCCATAACTATGATATTTAGAATATGGAAGGAAAAATTATTTCCATAATGGGAACATTTAAGAAAATGTGTGTAAGAATCAAACAGAAGGTTTTTTATCTCCATTCAATTCCTAAGGGGTATTAAAGTTATATAGATCTATTTATGTATTAAATAAAGTTTCATTCATTGAAAATTATATTTGATGAAGACATAAAATAATTTTTTTTCTATAAGAATGAATGTGATCTATATGATTTTAAGCGGTTTAGTGGGTGTATTGTAATTTTTATATTAGTATATTTTGATGACATATAACTAATTGGAAATGAGATATAATCCATTCAAGAGGTTATTTAATAGTTGAGAAAGTGCTTCCATGAAGGAATTAGGTGAGTAAACCTACATCCTAAGGATCAAGATCATGTGTGATAGATAAAAGTGTCTGGTTGAACTATGACAAATTATATACATTGACATGATACTAAATAGGTTTGGTATCGAATAATCCAATATGGGATGGGTTCCAGTGTCACATGGTATACAACCATCTTAGAAAATGTATCCTCACAAAAAATATTCAAGAGACAGGATGTGTTACATTTCATAAACTTATGTTATAATATCTATCATGTATTCCATTTTATGTATGAGTCTTGTTTTTATCATTGTAAAAATATATCAATATAATCTTGGTAAACATCAACAGATTAATGTTTTATAGATCCTTAATTGTCTAAGTTGAACTAAGTATATGTTTTATGTTTATAATGGATTTGAAGAGTGAGTTATTAGGGGTTATATAGAATTGATATTTTTTACATATCAGAATAATCTAAATTCATGGAAATGGTATTTATTATATCTCAAAAAAGGAACTATGAGTTGTAAGATCTCAAAGAAACTAGTTGTCTCTAGTTATAATGTGTATTCTCAGTATATTTTAGCTTTTGAGGTATCTAAAAAAATTAGTTTGGATTGATATATTTTTCTAATAGCTTGATGTAGTTTCTAACACTTAAGGCCTTATCAAAATTTACTATAAAAACACTATAGTTGTGGATCCTTCCAAGGGGCCAAGTTCATATCAATGAAAAATGCATATTATTTGGAAGTATTATATCTTGTGGTATTTTTCTTAATGAGGTTAAGTTATAGGGATAAGAGAATCCAAATAGGAAAATATAGAAAAACCTTTAACGAAGGCTCTCTCTCTCAATATAGGAATGGATATTATGTCGGAGCTAATGCAATAATAGTTATTAATAATTATCTGTAGTGAAAGTGAGAGTCCTTTAAAGTTAGTTCCCTAGAAACTAATTCTATCCAATTTATGATTACATGTAGTATTTTTTGGAATATGATTAATATTTCTTATCAAATCATGATTTTTCTTATGACTGACATAGTATGTGATAGTGTCATAAGAATATATGTTGCACTAAATTATTATTTAATTTCCCTTCTATGATAAGAAGATTGAGGTTCCATGATAGTATTCTTGAATAAATGTTTTATAACCGTATTATATTGTCTTAAGAGTCACGTATGATACAGGTTTTCAAGGGTATGAGACTCATAAATAATTGTTACACCTTCTCATGGTGTTAACCCATAGAAATCTCAATAAAATGAGGTTATGAGAACAGTATTTCTAGTATGAAATCCACATTTTATGTTCCATTGTATGTTTATAAATAATGACATGTGTATTTATCCTTACACTATTATAATATAATTATTGAATATTTTAATTCAAATATTTTGATGTATCGATGAAAATCATGATGACATATACTTGCAGTTAAGTAGGATATGTTGGGTGCGTCTTGATTGATATTGAATTAATGTATAATGTGAGAAATGATTTATCCCATCAGTTAATTGGAAATTTTGATATCTTAGGCTCTTTGATGGGAATGGAACATCTTAGATAAATCCATAGGCATGTTTTTTTGGAATGTTCATTTTTTGAAATTCAAATAATGATACATGATGCAAAAATCTTAATAACACTAGTATGCAACCTTCTTGATTAAAAATTTCATGATGAAATAATTATATTACACTATATGTAGTCATAGTAGGTTTAATGTCATTATGACATTAAATTCTTTTTGTATGGGTGTCTTGGAAAGTTTCTATATTCTAACCTTGTACCTTTGGAATATCTAATTATTTTCACTAAGAAATAGGCCTAGACGTCCAGATATTAAGTTCATATATTAACCTTGTTAAATTAAATATTGAATTTAAAAATACAATATAAATATTATTCAATCTTTTTTGGTTTAATAATTATTCGGGTTTGGTTGATCGCTAAGATTTAATTACTTATTATTTGAAATAATAAGTGATTAGAATAATAATAATAAATATTTATTTGAATTTTTTAGTGAATATAATATTTATTATATATATTAATGAATAATTATGTGATATTTTTTTATTCATTAACTATTCATTGTTCAGGGTTTGTTAAATTATAAAAAGAATAAATGGACCAATTCTAATGGTCAATAGGAATTAATATAAATGATATTTATTTTTTCTTAGGTGGTTTAAATGTCAAGTGAATAATAATTATATTATTATTAATACATGGGATTAACTAATAATGAAGTAATATGAATGGATATTGTGTGGAAGTTTCCAACCCTAATCCTTCCATAATAAAAATATAATTATATAACTTTCCATAAGCAAACTTATTCTACACAAAAGATAGATATAATCTCTCCCAATCATTAGAGTGAGTTCTAGAGATCAAGAGTTCTCTTATATCCTCCTCCTATCTAAATAAATATAGAGAAAAATAAGAATTATAGGAATATAAATCTACTTTAATAAATCATGAATGATGTAACCGATTGAGATCAACCATTCTAGAACCAAATGATTCTACAATGATATTCAAATATTTTAGTTCATGTGTGGGTCACTACTGAAGGGATTCTATACTTAGATACAGAATAAAAAGGATAGTGTGATTAGATAGAGTCAATATGTTCATCAATTAATAAATAATCACAAGTTTGGTTAATTATAGATATGCATATAAATAAATTATAAATTACATGTGATGATCCTCCTCTTTTGGTTTCGGTGTTTTACAATTCAAGTAATCTATAATTAAGAATAATTTTTCAATATTTAATTCTTCATATATAGAAAACATTATTCATAAATTAAGACTAAATATCTAAATTTGACATGTCATATCGATAATTACACTCTACCCATAACCTATAAGAGTGACAATTTCCATATCTCTAAAACTCACTTCAATCATGCATGTAAATTGTTGATCACAATTTTCAGTCCTTATATAATTAATAGACTCCGAAAAATACAAAATTAAATAGTAACAACACATAACTATCATAGACCATATCTTACTCATTTGAATCCAACAAAAATATACTTACATACTACCCAATTTTAGTACCCAACTCACATTCTCATGAGTCACTCGTCATTGAATCAAGGATCATCAACCAAAATCACTGACCATGATCATTATATGTTAGCCTCATATATCCTGAATTAACCTTTATTATCCTCTTCACAATCGATACATTTCAGTTATTCCATTTTCCATTGAATTAATTTCCACCAACCAACATCATTCCAAAATATGATCCATCTACCCATTATCTTTCAATCCTAGATCAGATCATATGGAATCATAATTTTCTATCTCATAAGGAAACAAGGTCGTAATCTCTCGGTTAAGAAACCTACCAATCCACCCATTTAATCCAAGCCTGAATACCCAATCACCATAATTTATTTCAGAAAAAATCTTAAAATTTGTATGTGGAAAAATAATCACATCTCTTTGTAGAGATGGTAGGTTATACAAACACATGAGTGATGACATCATTCTCTCAATGGGTGAAAGGGTAAGGAATTTAATGACGTATTCATTTTACATAATTAATATCATTTCATAATTATCATATAGATTAATTTTTCAATAATTATGACTATCAATTTGAGTCAGTGATGGAAACAATACACAAATTCTCAAGGCAGTAGTTCATCATATAGTGGAGAGATGGATTTGTTTTCCATTTGATGGAGAACAATATAGATAAATAATATTCCATAAACATAATAACATATCAGTATTGGTAGAAAATGGTGTTATTATATCGGTATTTTTAGGAATTAATTGAATATTTTAAATGATTAAGTAAAAATTAAGGAGCTTAGTGAAAACAATTACCTTCGCTTAGAATAACTTCCTTACAATGTCTTATCAAGAACCATAGGGTTAGTCTTTTGGGAAGAATAAAAGCTCTAGAATGTGGGAATTTAATATCACCTCAAGTGCATCCAAAATTGTTATATAATGTATATCATGGAATTTATGGTCGATCAAAACCTCTAAAAAAGAAAACATGTTTTAAAGATGTTATTCCTATATCCTCTATGTTTACTTTCACATACAATTTTAGTTTTCATATTGTTAATTAGTTTATTTAACCTAGGTAATATAATATTTAGGACAAAAATAAAGTGGGGATTATTAAATAATTTAAAACCATTTATTATTAATATTTTTTAAAAGTTATCAAATAAAAATTCTATTTTTGTGGAAAATTATTTTTAACAAAAGCGCATCTGACACGCAAAAAAATGTTTCATCCTTAATTAAAGTAAATTAATTTTACTATATTTACTAGTTGTTATGATAAAAAAATAATATAAAGTTATTTTATAATATAAGTTATTATGATTAAAAATTTTGAGTCCATTTTATTAAATTCAATTCAAAAAATATTTATAATTAAATTTAAAAATTAAACATTAAAACAAGTTGAAAAATAGTTTTTCAAGAAATGCATTTTTCAAGAATAAAATGATCTAATATTAATTTTATGACTATTAATAATAATTTTATATATTTAAATTTATATATTAAAATATATAATCTATACATATATATATATAAATAATTTCTAATAAATTTTATTTTTACAAATTAAAATGGAAGAACATTAACCATTAAAAACAGTTTTCATAAAAATGTGTTTTAAACCTAAAAATATAATTATATTTAAATCTACTATAAACATGATTAATATAAAACTAATTATATTAAATATAACTAAAAATAATTTTTTAATTATAAATTAAATCCAAATAATATTGGCAATTTTAAATTTTTATTGAGAAGAAATGACATCTTTATAAAAGGCGATATTTCTCACCATTCACTAAAAAATCACTCTTTTTAGAAAATAAAAAATGATCACCCTAAGTTAATTTTGACATGATTCTTTCAAAAAATATATTAATTTTTTATTAAAAATTTAATTGGAATAAATTAATTATGTTATTTTCTTACATAAATATATAAACACATTTATGAAGAAAAATATATTTCTTGAAGTATGTAAAGACTATAATAAAAATTTAGTTTTTATTTTACAATAAATTTTATTTATATAAAATATTTATATATTATATTAAAAAATATTCCTTTTCCAACCACTATTTTTAAGGTTAGTCCATTGTGGTCATGTATAAATATTATATTATAGTTCTCTTAGGCTTAGTGTTGCATATCATATACACTATTAAACATAGTTTTTATATTAAAATCTTGTTGTGTGAGGTTCTCCCAAAATTTAATAAATATCATCCACTCAATTTGAACTTGTTCTTAGAAATCGTGGGTTTAATATTTGAAAATACATTTATTAGAAATTAAAATCATATGAGGGTTAATAAAACATCCTCTTAAAAAAGAGGTAAGGGGTAATATAAAGGTCATATAGAATAACACACAACTAGGTTTCCCATTCGAAAAACATTAGTTAAATGTGAAAATATAAACATATAGTAAAAATAAATTTCCCAAGCACTAAAGTGAGTGATAGAGAATATATTTAGAAGAATTATAATAACCACCAAGCCAAAAATCTTTCATGGGTGAAAATACCATTAATTCATCATATATAGAGGTAATATGATTAAAAACATGGTTAAATTTCATTTTCCTAAAGTTAAGGAATTCTTTTACTATATAAAAACATAATGAAATATTCTTACATGACATATTACTCTTTCATATGAATGATTTCATCCTTTTATTTCTCTTATATAAATTTTCACTTCACCTATTACTCCTAGAATGAATATCCAATATGAATTTTTTTATAATGAACTAAAATTAACTTTTAAAAGATCATAAGAGTCAATAAGTATTGATAATATCTTCAGTATTTCTCTGAATATTTACCAAAATAAAAATGGTTGTAATGAGTTATCAAGAAAAATAAATTAATATATATAAAAAAATTAAAACACAAATTCAAATTTAATATTTATCAATCAAATCATTAAAAAAAAGTTTCATATTAGCTAGAACATCATATAGGAATGTGGCGGGTGTTACACCCTTATAACCCTTCAGTTGTGGGTTAAATCCCCACGGGCTTACCAAATTCAATGGTTTATCACTCGATATCTGGTTTTTTCTTTTTCTAGAACCATTTTAATATAATTCTTATAAGTGTTCCAAAAGTAGGATGAAGATTCTCCAAAATAACATTAATCACCAAATCAATGTTTATCCACTAAGGTCTTCTATGTGAGTTACTTTTTTCCATGAAATATAATAATATTAATTAAATATTATTACCTTAACATCAATGATCTTATTGAACCTAATGGTTATAAATACTATTAAACTTATTAAGATATAATTATTCCTAATATATTACTACATGTTGAACCTTATTGTTATATATACAACATCCTAAAAAAATGTCTCCCAAAATGTAATTAATATCATTAAAATACCATCACTTAATAAAAAAGATGTGGTGTCTAAGACTTTGAACTTATGATAAACCGTAAACTCAAGAAACCCAGGATTGTATCCATAATTTTGGTGTTAATCTTTGATAAATATTTATATGCTTCCATAAATTAACACAATCCTTTAATGTCTCATGTTTATTATAACCAAAATACCATGGATAAAAATAATTATACAATATAATTATTCAATCCAAATACATAAATACTTTTAAACTTTTACTTAAACATTGGTCCTCCCATGGTATATGAGTAAACCTTTAAAATTATCCATTGACTCAAATAATTTATTCATTCCCAGTATTTAGGGTAACGATCTAAAAATAGATATCTATGAAGAAATTTAATTCTCTTCACTAAAATCATCACTTTTCCATGGAAATTATTTTTCTTTGACCTTATTTTCCACACATAAAATTTTTTCATATTACATTGAGACATTATAAGTGTGTATTCAATATTTCTAACATGATGTTATTTAACCATTCTTTCCCCAATGGTTTCCACCACTCAAACTCTTAGTGGACTCCATCCTTCTATTCATTTTTGAGTTTGAGAGTTTTTTATGGTATAAATTGTTAATAATATATCAAGATAAATGGTTAAGAACAATCATTTTATCTTTCAATATAGTATTCATCCCATTTGGTTTCTCGTAATCACTACATTTTCTATCATTTACAATGTTAACATGATTCCTTTGGGTTATGTCCATTGAAAAAAACCAAAAAATATGTGTGAGTGAAAAAAATAACAATATAAAACCATGCTATACTATATAGGATATTTAAATAATGAATACTTGTTTTTAATCAAATATAAATTAGGGTTAAGGTAGGCTATTCAATGTCATTACCTATTAAAATACTTCAAGATGGTTCTCAAATAATATGTGAATTATTCTAAGAATATCCTAGAGAGTATCAAACCTAGTGAATAGTAAAGCCAATTGTCATGCATCATGTGGAAATAGAGTTAAATCCCACTGCACCCTTTTTATATTCATTACCATTTGGTACAACTATTTCAGATCCATATTGAATTATAGTATCTATATAGTGATTTATTATCAAAAAAACATAATATCTTCCTCAAAAAACTTTTAGGTTTTTCTTCTATGATTATCCTTAATGTATATCATAGGGTTATATTACTTAATATATGTTTTCCAAAATCTATTTAACATGGATTATACTATACTTACTTAGATATAAACATTAATGGACCTAAACCTTGTAACCCAAAGCTCGTGGTTATTTTACCACATTCACATAAGATATAAGAGATCACATCCCAAAGGTCTAAATATTGTAGTAGTCTTAGTATAATTCATAAATAATTTAATCTCGCATAACATTTTAAAACATGAAATAAAACATTATAATAGTAAAACAATTCATCATTTAACTCTTTGAATTATTTCTAATTTATTAGCTGAGGAATGGAAGAAAAATAAGGTTGAGATCAAATGCTTAAAAAGGGTTATGTACAACATAGGATATCATTAATCAATAAGTAATAATCAATATGGAATTGTAAATAACTAAAACTAAAAATAATTTAATCAATAAACTGACTATCATGAATATAAAAGGCATTATAAATATTTTATGTTAATTAAATGAACATGCATATTTAATCGATAACATGATCATGAAAATTCATCCATGGATAATATAAATTCAATAATTTCATGGATAATAATAATTTATTCCTCAATGAATGAAATTCTTAATATTAGAATTCATGATTTGAGATATGATAATATTTTTACCATCAGTACATTTCTCCAAGGTAGTTTAAAACTATTTCTAAAGGCCAATTCAATTCCATCTTAATGATTTCTCTCAAGAGAACAGTGATTAATTGAGGGGATATATAAATTTGGGCCCCACCCATAAATTCATTTCCAAAAAAATCCTCATATATAAAATCGTTAATTTAATTCATGAACAATAATCCTTATCAAAAAATATTTGTATTGAGTAAATAATATGGGTTTTTATATATTTACTCAATTAATAAGAAAAATATAAAAGTAATAACTATATGAAACAAATTATATTTGGTTTAGGAAATAATCATATATATCAAACAAAAATATGGATATTTAAGATATATGTATTTTCTAATTAAAAATTATCACAATAATTCTAGTTTTTTAAAATAAAGTTAACAATCAAAAAATTAATCAAGATATGAGAGGTGACCATCAGTTCATTATGAAGATAGGTTTTTTTGAATAAAATACTTTCCATTTGAATACTAAAAGTAATGGAAGTGAAATATATAAATAATATTTCAAAAAATATTATTCGTTTTTAAACCCATTGAAAATTTTTAGAAGAATCTACATTTCAAAAAATAATTACAGTGTCGGGGAAATCCTTTATCTCCATATACATTAAAAACATTCATTTTTTACATTTTTTTAAACATACCCTTTGAAAAGAAGTATATTTTTTTTATCGAACCCATTTTAAAATTAAAGAATAAATTAAAATTTTATTAATAAATAATTTATGTTAATAAAATAAATTTTATAAAATAAATTTTGAAAACATGCACATGGATTATAAAAATATCTTATTTAAAGAAAAATAAAATCAGTTTTTCCTTTAAACATTCATTTTATTTATTCATGTGCCAAAGAGAGAAAATATTGGATAAAAATATTAATTGTTCTTAAATATTATATGGATGATAAAATTATTGGGGCTTATGTAGGATAAATGATAATATTCATTCAATGAAAATAAATGTAATTTTAAAATAATGTGGGATTGTAAAATAGATTATTTCCTATTTAGTAACCTTCAAATTACAACCCCTTGGAGGAATAAAATTGAATTTAAATGATAAAACTCATGAATATATATTTATTCATGTTAAATACATCAAAGGGGTAGTATATACACCATATTAATGTGATTAGGTTCATATTAACCAATATATTTCATTGAAATTGAAATTGAGATGAAATCCCTTACCTCACACATCAATTTAGTTGAATAGATTTAACCTAATTTATAATTGTTTTAATAATGTTATTATTTTTTACCAAAATAATATTATCATTAATTATATCATATATAATCCATTTATAACATCTTACCACTCATTAGTTGATAATATTTCAATATTACCATTGTTTCAGGTGTTAACTAGTTCATTTTCACACACAAGTTTTTTCATGAATGTTCAAAATTTTATTCATAGGATATGTATATATAATATAAATAATTATCTTATAAATATCATATTTATTCATTTTATATAGTTTTAGAACAATTAATTGATAGTTTACATGGAAAATTAATCACATTTCTTCATGGAGATGGTAGGTCATACATACACTCAAGTGGCGATATCATTTCATCTATGGGTGAGAGGGTAAGGAATTGGATGGTGTATTATTTTTAAATAAATAATATAATATCATATTCTTGTAAATGTTAATAGTTTCTATAATTTTGGTTATCCATTTGAGTTGGTGATGGAAACAAATTACATCAGTTCGTAAGGTGGTGGTTCACCATACACATGAGCAATTGATTTTTCTCCCTCATGATAGAGAATTAAATCGATAGATATTGTTCTATAAAAAATAACACCTCACTATATTTTAGATACTATTGTTATTATATTTTAATTTTTAATCTATAATTCAAGGTGATACAAGGTGACATAAATAGAAGTATCTCAGTCAAGATAATTACCTTATATTAGAAGAACCTCCATTGGATCTCTTATTAAGGACCATAGGTTTGGATTTTGGGGAAGACCATCAGATCTAGATTCTAAATAAGTATTTTGGAGATAAATTGTTTCACCTTTTTTTGATCTGAATGTCTTGAAATATGTGAATAAGTGAAGGGATGGAATTCCCTTTTATAATCAAGGAGGATTGATATTTTTATAATTAATGAAAAATTTTCAATAATGGAGGGGAAGTCTCACCAAAAGTGCCTCAAAATTTTATAAATAATTTATTTGAGGTAATTTATGGTTGATCCACACCTCTAAATGAAAATTAAACTTGTTCTAAAAATGTTATTCCTCATCATCTAAGTTTACTTATATTAACAATTTTAGTTTTCACCATGGTAATTAGTTTATTTAACCTAGGTAACTTATCCTTTAAGCCTAAAAAATGAACCTTAATGTATGCTTTGGACCCAATTATTATTAATATGAAATTAAATTTATTGAAAAAAAATCCATATGTGTCGAAAATTAATTTTAACACAAGTGCATGTAACACTCAAAACCGTGTTTGAACCATAAGTGTTGTAAATAAATTTTATTTCCTTTACTAATCATTATGATAAAAAATTGAGATGAACATATTTTACAATATTAAATATCATAATAAAAAATATGGAATTAATTTTATAAAAATTATTTAATATAATTTTAATAATTTAATTCAAAAACAAACTTGTACAATGTCTCAAAAACAATTTTTCAAGAAATTCATTTTTCAGCCAAATATGATAATTCATTAACTATATGACTAGTAATCATCATTATACATGTATAAATTTATATATTTAGATATATATATATATATATAATCTAATATTTCATTTCAACATTTCTTTATTATTGTTTATTTTAATAAATTAATATTGATAAACAATATTCACATTAAATTGTTTACAAAAAATTTGTTTTTAAGCCTAAAAATAGACTTGTCCTAAAATTTGGTATAAATATGATTAAAATGAAATTAAAAATATTTAATATAATTAAATAATTATTCTGTTAATTTTAAATCAAATTCAATGAATGATGTTTTTTTATTAATTAAATTACTAAAAATAAATCTTTGTTTTATAAAAAACGATGTTTTCTAAAATTCATTGGAAAATCACTATTTTTAGAAAAATCACAAAATATTTACCCAAGATTATTTTTCAAATGATTTTCTAAAAAATTAATTTATTTTTTACAGTAAAATTTTTAAAATTTGAAGAAATTAAATATACTATTTTCTAACATAAAATAATAAAAACATTTTCAATGAAAGATATTTTTTTTGAAGTATATAAATACCTTACAAAAAATAAAGTCCTTATTTACCAATATATTTTATTTATAAATAATATTTATACCTTATTTTAATAAAATATAAATTCAGATTCATAATTATAATTTTAATGGTTGTGAAATAATGGTCCCATTTAAATTATATCATGTGGTTCATCCAATCTCAGTGTTGTGAATAGTATATCGTATCAAACTTAGTATTCATTTTTACAACTCCTGGTGTTACATAATGTGTTCCTTACCTTGAGTATAAATCATTAGATACATTATTTATATTTTTTTAATAACAAAATTATATCAATTATTTTATTTCATAATTTTTTTTCATGTTTATTATTCCTTTTACCATGTTGTAATAAATTACTTAATAAATTAAGTTCAAAACAAAAATTTTGATGATATCAGAATCATATGTCCAAAATGACATTGGTAGGTTGACTATGGTAAAAAAAGGATCATTATTCCAATATATAGAATATAATAATCATAAAATTATTAAAGTTTTTATATATTAATAACTTTTTGAAACTAAATCTGAAATATGTTTATGAAATATGAACTATATTGAAATCTTGGATATGGTAGGTTGTACGTACACATGAGTAACATTTCTATTTTTCAATGATCATGATGGAAACATTGAAAGTATAATTTTATCTTTATATAATTAAAATATTTTTTGAATACCATATTATTACTTTAAATACACTTATATATGTTGTCCATGATATGTGGTAATGAATAATGAATCACATTTCTTCGTGGAGGTGGTAGTCAACACATACATACGAATGATGTTATCATTTTTTTAAAAGATGGAAAGGTAATATAATATATTATATATTATATTTCATAATTATAAATATGTTTGGAATATAATAAATATAAATTAAATCAATAATTATATCCATTCATGAGGTGTGGTGATGGAAAATGAATTACATCTGTTCGTGAAGCAATAGATTATCGTACACACGGATGATGGTTTCATTTCCCATTTTATGTAAATGGAGATGGATATAGGTTATTAAATTAAAAAAATAACCTATTATTATATTTAAGATACTAATTTTATTACATCCTCTTGGTTGAAGAATATTTGATGGGAGAGAAGTTATAAAACTAAAAAATTTGGTTAAAAGCTATACCAATTCTCTAGACAACCACCTTTTCCTTACATTTTATCCCTATAAGGTTGGTATTGTACCTTAACAAATACCTCATGAAAGCGAGGAGGGTTAATTTGGAAAAAAATTGGTATGTATTGGCTAAATATAATGGATTTTAAAGTGTGAATAACATTATATAAGAGGTGTCCTTTTATAAGAGAGGGAGGAGAAGTTTTGGAATAAGTTTTAGTATTAAATTAGTATAAAATATTTACATTGTAAAAATAATTCCAAATTAATATTATTAAATTTTAATATTTTGATTAATCTAAATAAACTCATATAATCAAACTTGGACAAGTTTAGGTGATTTTTTATCGAATATATTTTTTTAACCCTTGGTTTACCCTTTTTATGATTACCTAAATAAAAATGTTTTTTACTCTTTAGGGGTTAAAATAGTAACAATAAAAGATATATTTTCCTATAAATGGACCATGAGTTATTTTCTAAAACATTTATGAATAAATTTTCCAATGATTGGATTTATAATAATTTTAAATCATTTAATAAAATATTTTTTACTGTAAAATATCATTAAAATAATTTTTAAAACTATTCATTTAATTTGACTTTTAAAACAACATGATAACAAATGAATTTTATATATAATATGTAAAAACATCTCTAAAATTGTATATTTATAAAAAATAATTAATATAATAATTTATTTAAATTATTCTACTTTTAATATTTTTAAAATAATTTATTGTATTTTGTTAATAATTGAAGAAATATCATTCCATTGTTGCGTTAGATTTTAAGGAAATTATTTCACCACTAAAAATTGTAAATAAATTAAATTGATGAAAAATAATTTATATTTAAAATTATCTCGTATAAATAGACATAATATTTTCATATCCTTGTCACACAATGTTATATATAGTAAAACTAAGAGAGTGACGTTTTTGACTTTTTCCTTTACTTAAATATTATAATGGTCAAATTCACAAGAAAATGGCAAAAAAAGTCAAATATTCAAATATTATATGATTATGGATCAACTATACTCATAAAAAGGAAAGCAAATCAATACTTAGGGACATGTTTTAGTCCTTATCGTGTAATTTTTAACACTCATAATCCAATTTACCCTTACCGTGGTGAGACAAATTTACTAAGGTTATTATTCAAAATAGATAAAACTAAAGTGGTCCTTTTTACCAAATTTTAATTTATTCATTCCAAATATTAAATCCATTTTTTAATATTCAATTAACATATGTGGAAGAATTTAATTTTAAATTAAAATTAAAAACCTAATGAAATGTTATTTTACATGAAAATTCATTTTCAAGTATAAAAATGTTCTATACTAAATCCAAACATAAATTTGATTCCAATAAAATTAATTGGATTAATAATAATATAATTTAATTAATTTTATATTTAAACAATTCTATATAATGTAAATTAATAAATTCTTAAATAAAAAATACAGTTTTCAATAAAAATATGTATTTTTCACTATTTACTATAAAAATAAATCTTTTCATAAAAATATCAAAATTCACTATATAATAATTTTGATATGATTATTACAAAATTATAACCTTTTAAAAAATTAAATTTATAAATGTTTCAGAAATTAACTATATTATTTTCTCACAAAAACAAATAAAGCCCATTTTTGAAGAAAACAATTTTTTGAAGAATAAAATGACTTTTCTAAAAAATGAGTTCTTATTTTATAAGAATTAATAAATAACTTTTTATTTATTAGGACATATATATATCATATACTTTTAATCATATTCATACCTTCTAATTGAATTGATATGTTATAATAATCATATTTAACTAATAATATTTCACAACTCATTTAAGCTCGGTGTAAAATGTCATATATGTTTTCGAGCATAGTCTTTTTTTGGAAATCATAGGGTAATACACAAAAATTCAATAATTATATCTATATAAGAGAAAACCATAATATCATTTAATTCCATGTGACCCAATTACATGGGATAAATTTATCCCATAAATCAAAGATAATTCCTCATTTGAATAATATGCTACCTATAAATTTGTAAGAAAATAAATGTAGGACCCCATCAATCATGAACTATGATAAATAGTTATATCAGTCCTTAGTAAGATTGGATCTAATAATACATGATCAAGGAATTATAAATAAACCAAAAATCATAAAGGGAAAGTGTTATTGGTGTATCTTAGAAAATAACACACTCATTGGTAATTCTAGTGTAAAAAACATGCACATACACCAACCCTATAAAATTTAAGCAGTTATCAATAATGAAATACTCTTAAAAAATCATACCTAACCCAAACATACAACTCATTTTTCGTGGAAATGGACAAGAGATTCTTCTGAAACCATCTCAATTACACATAACTGATTCACATACCAATTATATTGAAAATATGAAAATCTCCTCCAGAATATGTGAGAGTGTATTTCTAGTTATAGAAATCAATGATAAATTGAATTATATGTACTAATTTAGAACCGAAATTATATCAAATGAACTATATTATATAAAATTTTATATATTTTAGGCAATTCTAATTGTATATGAGCATGGTGACCAATTTAGATCCCATATTAACCAATAACCTACAAGGATATTTAATTCCAATCCTATGAGACATCATTCCACATACATTTAATTTATTATTTCACTAAACTAAATCCAATACCATAGATGACACCACAATAATAATTAGAATACAAACATAATCATCACATCAAACACAACAAGTATATCAGTATAAGGAAAAACCTGTATATCATGTTTAAAAAGTATCATCAACATCAATACCATGTCCAATACCACAATTGTACCAAGGGGTATCCATTAACAATTCATATAGGAATCGTAAATTTATACTACTAATTCAAACAAGCCTCCTTAATTTTTTTCACCCATAAATTCACAATGTTATCATAGTTTCAAAAATCACTTGTAAAATTTTCATGACTATAAAATAATGAAAAAGTTCCCAAGAATCATTTTTCTTTAAAAAACATTGTTAAAAAAATTTGAAATCCATCCATGGATTTTTATGCCAGTTAATTTATTTAGAAAAAATTTATATAAATTTAATAAAACCATCATGATATAATGCCGCATTTTTAAATGAAATGTGAAAAAACCTATAGAATTTTAGATTTCATAACAACAAAAGAATTTCCTTTTTTAGTAATTTATCCCTATGTCTATTAGAGAATGGTTTTTAAATAGGATACCTTAAATCCTATTTATTACCAAAAATACCAAAATATTTACACATACATTTCCGAAAAACATCATACAAAACATGTTTTAAATTTAAATTTTTTTTTCCAAACATAACATGCTTACAACATTCTTTTATTTGAAAACCTATGTGTCATTAGAAAATGTCTCATTAAAGTAGATCACATAAACACTGTCAGCCATGTCATGAGAACATAATAAAAAACTTTATAAATATTCACTAATAATATAATATATATTAAAAGGTTACGAATTTTCTTACCAACACATTCTTAATAAATCTATTTAATGCAAGGATCAGTTACATCATATTCCATAATTCTCAACCATTTAAAATTAATTCCAACCAAGAAATAAAAACTTCATGTGAAAAATATATTAATTCTATATTTTATGTAATTATATTCCAAGGTTAACCATTCTTATTAAAAAATTATTTCACAAATTAAGCATTCGTAATTAATTTAAATAAAACTAATATATAAAGCCAACATGTTACAATTTTTGTGGATTCTTTAATGATTGATAATGTAAAAAAAATTAAGAATTCAAAGAAGAGTTAAACATTATAGAATAATATATTTTTAACTTATTTCATAAATTTTCATGTTGTTCTACTAATTATATAAAAGATGATTCATTATCTACAAACATGACATGGAATGACAAATGTTATACTTATTAACTTATTATGAAATTAACCTAGGCAATAATATGTCAGTGATAAATAATACTCAATGTCAATATCCAAATTTTGAAATCATTAAATTAAAATAATTATATATCATTTTAGAAATATATTAAAATGTTAGGCTAAAATGAAAGTTTGAAATGATGTTTCTCAAAATAATATACAGGCCGTCAATCATTAAGTAAGCAGGATGGTGAATGAGTAATTATGATTTTGAGAAATCATTCCAAATTTCGTTATATTAAATTTAAATGGGATGAATGTTAACTACCATTATATCAATTATTTCTAACCAATGTCATTACTAATGCATGTTTCAGTTCCATAATTTCAGGTTCCACTAAATAATAAATGAACAAAGGAGGCATAAATTTAAATTAATACCAAAAAATAGATTTAAGATGATTTTATTTACCAAATAATAAATAAATAATTATCACATGAATGATGAAATCCTAGTGGGAAGAAAATTCACTAATTCATGATACTAAATGCTCATTAACTAAACATGTATTAATGAGGTTACATTGAACCTAGATGTTTGGAACAATACTTTTGTCACTCATACTACCCTTGTAACTTGAATTTGAACATATTTAGATCAACTATATATTTTTATGCTCTATATTTAATGTTTATATATGTCAGACTTGGGTAAAATTGAAAGAGGGGGTAAATTTCCTTTTAAAAAATTAAATTCATTAATAAAAATAATATAAAAAATACATAATGATTAAAGATAAATAAACACTTTTTTAAACATTAATAAAATAATAAATGTTTATAGCACAAAAATATAATAAAAAAAATTATAAGTGTAATAATAAAATAAAAACTTATTTGGAAATAAATATATTATCAGAAATGATTTATTAAAGAATTGACTCGTAAAGAAAACAAAACTAATTAATAAATAAAAATGTGAATGTAAATAAGGAATATAATTTGGTAAGGAAGTTCTATATTAGATAAATAATATTCCCAACAACTACCACCTCAATTTATTTAGAATTTTATATATTTTTCTCTTGGATTTAATGTATTACAAGATAAAAAAAATCTCATTATTTTTTCGGTTATAGTAATAAACCATAATATGATCGACACGTCTTTTTAACAAGTATTTCAAGAAATCACAAAGTCAATAATCCATTAAATATTAATAGTTTTGTTAGGAAAACATAAATACCTCACTTTAATAGTAGTGAACACCAATAATATAGGAAAAAGAAAAAGGTCAGATTTGTAGGAAGAAATCAACTTTTAGTACAGTCTCAATTATCTCTAAAAATATAAATAATTACTAGGAGATAATGAAAAAAAATGAGACTGAGAAAATTATACCATACGAAGACGATTTATATTAGAGGTGATAGTATTTAAAAATTGATTTCACTTTGATAAAGAATTGGAAATCTTAGTATGTTAACATTAGATAATGGTAGAGAAGGTGAGTTTCTAGGGAGAATAAGGGGTCTATTTATAGATTCTAAACTATTCAATAATGTTTTTTTTATAGGGTAAAATTAAGTTGTTTAATACCAAATTAAAGAGTTTTTTTACCATAATAAATAATACCTCTTAATATCATTCTGGGTGCCACCATCTACCTAGTATCTTACACACTATCTTGAATCTCGTGCACTTACTTTGATACCAAAGGGTATTCAATGCTTCTCCACCAGTTGGCTAACAAACACATAAATATTACACTACTACTTCCCATAAGCACTATCAATATAGTGATCCCCCCTCTAGCTATCTAGTGGGATTCCATTGAAATGTAATGCTACTAGGAATCCCACTGGATGGTCACTGCTACTTTCATCCTATTACATCAATAAGAGGATCCTCTCATTTCTTCAATGTCCTTCAATGGATCATCTATACTCCATCCAGGACATGAATAATTCCATTAAGTATCTTAAAATATCCATCCAAGTTATTATAATATTCTAACAATATGTTATTTAGGGATAACTTTCAATCAAATAAATAAAATCATTAAACAATTAAATAGTGTTTTTTATCATTATAACAAAAGATACAATGAAGTAAAATAGTTTCCCACTTTTTGATGATTTCAAACATTTGAAGAAAGTGGATAAAAACAATAATTTAACAATTATAGAAAGATAATATTGATAAAATTAAAAAAAATTACCAAGATATCATGAATTATTCCCCTTTGAAAAACAACCAAAAAATTGCTTCCCCTAAACATAATGCTTCAATCAATATAAAACTTCTCCCTATAAACATTAATATTTCCCCAAAAAATCTCATAAAACTTATCCTTTTAAACATAAATATCTCCCCCAAAAATTTGATATTATCAAAATAGAGTCATAAATAGGGTTACATAATAAATATAAATAATATTTAAAACTACGTTTATCATTCTTAATAATATTTCAAGATATAAAAAAAACATTCCTTTTGAAATTTTGAAAATACTAAAATTTAGACTGATTTTTTTTAAAAGATTTCTATATAGAAGAAAACCATTATCCATTTTAATCTATATCTCAATAGGGAATTCAAAATTTAAAAAATATTATAAATAAACTCAAGAGTTAAAAAAATTTGACAAATAATGAAAAAAAAGAAGGGTCTCATCTAGGATCATTTAATTAATAATAGTATTGTCTCCACCTCAAATAATGAAATAGGTGTGATAATATGATAATAACCACTAAAAAACCTAAATAAAAAAATAAAAAATTAGAAAATATTTTATAATTAATTTCATGATTAATTTTTAGAAAATATTTTATTGATAAACCATATAACATTCCTCAACAGTGTTAAACCAGGTGTGTATTAAAGGCCCACTGACAATACATAGGATGAATATGGGGTTAAAACCAAATAAACTCTTTTAATCATAATATCTATAGTATTATATACCATAGAATAATATCCTTTTATTTATATATAGGAAGGAATAATTTTCTTGGAGTACCACACTCACTTTACTTTTAATTTTTTTTTAAATTTTTAAAATATTTTAAAATAATTGAAATAATTTATTTTCAAACAAGTTTTAAATTATAAAAATTTAAAAAAAAAATCCAATATTTCCAAGATTAATATTTAATTATAACAAGTTAATCTTAAATAAAAAATCTTTAATAATGATAATTTGATCAAGATTAATGGTATTAGTGAAGATATCATTAAGTTGAAAGTTTGTGCAAACAAAGAAAAGAATGATATCACCTTTTGGAAGGTTATATCAAAGAAAATGGTGTATCAGATCAATTTTACTAGTGTGAGAGTGATGGGTAGTATTTTTAGAGATATTAATCACAATAGTGTTGTGACACATGATAGGAACATGATCATATATTATTTAAAATTCTAATATATTATGTTTCATCCATATCATGTGACAACAAAAACTCCCATCAACTATATATTATACTTCTTCTAATGAAATAGAAATATATTTTCCTTCTTACAAATCCATGATTAATGGATTTTCCAAATAGGTGAAAAGTTCCTATGGTACTTTTCCAATCTAGTTATCATCCCCCAAAATCAACATTATAAAAAGAAGTTTGTTCAAAAGTAGTTTCCTTTGGATAAAATAAACAAATTTTTTTAGTTCCTTTCAAATAGCAAAAAAATATTTTTATAAATTTTAAAAAATATGAATTTGGATTTAATTTAAAATGAGAAAATAGGCCTACATTGCACTTGATTTCTTTTTGGGTTTTAGTATGGTAAAGTATACTTTCAATCATAATTATACAAAACTTATTGTTGATATATTGGATGGATTCATCAAATATTACCTTATAAGTTTTATCCTTGGGTGTTCTAATTTCCTAAGTATTCAATTCCAACATTTAGAATTTCATTAGTGTATTTAGTTTGGTTTTAAAATTTTCCATTGTAATTTTGGTAAACTTTTAAACCAATAGATAATTTTATTTCCCCTATAAAACACATTTTAAAATCATTATTCATTGAATAAGAAATTTCACAAAAATGACTATATTTATTTGATCTAAAAATAACACCATCAACATAAATCTGAATGATTAATAAATCACTTGAAAATGTATTTAGAAAAAAGAGTGGAATCGTATTTTTTCATTCAAAATCATTTGATAAAAAGATTCATTTAACCACTAATATTAATCCTTAGGTTGTTACATTAAAACATATATATATTTGTTTAACATGAAAACATGATTATAAAATTCATTATTTTCAAAACTATTTAGTTGATATGTAAAAACATTTTCATAAATAAAACCATTTTGATAATCCGCTTTAACATCCATTTGTAAAAGTTTAAACTTAAAATGATTATAAAATTCTAAAAATACTCTATTTATATTATATCCATGTAATGAGATAAACGTTTTTACCATAATCAATGTTTTTAGTAATAAGTTATGCCTTTTTATGGATGATAATTACTTGATCATCCTTTTTGTTTTTAGAAACACACTTGGTTCAAATATGTGGATGATTATCAGGACAAATCAAGAGATTATAAACATTTTTCCTATTAAATTGGTCCAAATAAACTTTTATTAATGTATTAAAATTAGTATTAATAATATAATCTTCATGGAAATGAGGTTTTAGTTGAGTTGAAAAATTATGATGTTCGACCTCATTTAAATAAGACCTTCTAGTATGAGTTCTTGATTGTAGTTCATAGATAAAATTCTCAAGAGGATAGTATTTGGATTGAATCCATGAATTAGGTAATGGAGTAGAAGGAAGTTCTTTATAATCTTCATATATATTTTAAACTTTGAGGTTTAGGTAGGTCTAAATTTGGTTAGTCAATGTCTTAATCAATTTGATGGTGTGATAAAAGAATATTTTTATAAAATTTGATATGAATTGACTCTTATATTGTTTTTTTCCTCTTATTTATGACTTTGGGGATTTACTTTATTGTAGGTACCTATGGAAGATAGCTTCATCAGAATTAGGTCTAAATATTCCTATAAAATCCTAGATATTAAGTATAAAGCATCTACAACTAAAAACATTGGAGAATCCAACTTTATGAATTTTTTATTTCAAATGATCATAATGGGTTTTTCATTATATATGTATTATGAGAACATGGTTATGGATAACACAATCAATATTTACCTCCCTATCCCAAATGGATTGAGGAAGGTAAAAATCATTCAATATAGTCCTAATAATTTCCTAAAGGGTCTTATTTCATCTTTTGATAACCCCATTTCATTGAGGTCTTCTAGTAGTGGATAATGATTTATGATAACCATGATAAAGAATAAAACTCATTGAAGTATTTGTTATAAAATTCTCCATTGTGGTCACTTATAAGGAAAAATATTTTTTATAATTTTTATTTTTTATTCCCCTTGATATTTTGTTAAATAAATTGAAAGGATTATTTTTTTATATAAGAATAAATCCCATTAAAATCTATTATACACATCAATAATTAGAAAGGTTAAATTTTTATCTCTGATACTAGTAACTTGAATTGGTCCTAACAGATCATGGTGGACTAGTTCTAATGCTATACAATAGTAAACATCCTTTTAGATGCATCAATTTGGGGGAAAGGGGCTACATTATAAAGAAAATAAGTATAAACACAAATTTATGGAATAACTCGGTGATACTTTAACTTGAGACCTCACCAATATCAACATAGGTAACTTCTATTAAATTTTACCCTAAGGGTATGGAACATATTTTCTAGATTTTAAAGGGGATTTTTTTTATTTCCATGTCATCAAGGTTCATAAAATAAGGTATCTTTGAATTAAAATTTTGGTAAATCTCTTACATATCTGTTATGGTTGATCTTAACAAAAGAGTGAATATTATATTAACTTGGGAACTAATTACTATGTCAATATTCATTATCTTGTGTACCTAAACATATTAATTTTGTTACTTTAAAAATATTTTAAAGAAAACAAATAAATATTTGAAAAATGGGATGTGGTAAATAAAATCAACCTTTTATAAATTAAAAAATTAAAAAAATAATTTTTAAAAGTAATTTTAATAATAACTATTACAAAATTGAAAATTATATAGTAAATTATACTTTAATATATTTTGAATGACACCATATATAATTAGAGTAGAGTTGGAGAAACTAATCATAATAATACCAGGGATCATTTCTTCTGAATCGCCACCAAATATGACATGTCATCTATCCAAATCTTTGACACGATTGAATTCAGGAGTACAACCACAAATGTTCCTTGAGCACCTATTGTCCATATAAAAAGTATCTTCTCAAGTTTTTATCTTTATACCCTTATCTTATAAAATAATTAGTGACTAATTATTTTGAAAACCATATTTTGGGTCTAACTAATTAAGCCAATAAATATTTTGAAACCTAAACTTATTTAGAAAAAACAATTCCATTAGAAATTTGATATGTGAGATGAATTATTTTTTGACTAAAATATCTTTAATTTTTAAAATTTTATTTAGAAACATGATGAATAAATTTCATACCATAATTATAAAAATTATTTTCGAAGGTTCCTTTTTAAAAAGTAGTCACTTTAGAATTTTTGGAAGAAATATATTCTTTTCAAACCCCAATCTTGTAATTATATTTAACAACACATTGAGATCCCAAAATAATATTTAAATATTTACAATTCTTTTTAAAACAGTAAATATTAATTTTAAAATCATTAATTTGAAATTTAAAAAATTCAGCATTGGGTTTTTCTATTTTTTTTAAAACCAAATCTTCTTTTTCATTTAAAAGATGATCTTTTTCGAAAGCAACCAAACTATAATTATTTTTAAGCTATTTAAATTTTTAAATAAGATAAAAAAACATATTTAAGTTTATTAATAGTATAATTATTATATTCATATCTTAATCAATAGTTATAAGAGGTAATAGAGTATGAAATAAATAATAGAAATTTACTTCTTCAGATACCTCAAAATTGGCCATGGAAAAAATGGGACTTTAGACACTTGATTCATATGTTGACATTTTTTCCTCACTATCACTATAAGTTGAAACATTTATATCTTTATTACCTTTCTTATTATATTTATATTTTTTTCAAGGTATAATTTTGTTTTATTTGGCCCTTATATTTTTGCAACTGATGAAAGTATCTTCAATTTTTAATTTTCTTTTCTAATGAATTGAATATATATTTTTGTATTCATTTACTTGTTCAAACATTTTTTAAGTTTATAAATATTATATTTTCTTTCATATGAGTAATTTTTGATATATTTGAATGTGATTTCCTTTTTAGTTTCCTTGAACTCCTTTTCCCCATTTTTTGATTCAATTTTCATTGTTATCTCATACATTATGAGTGAACAAATGAGATCTTAAATTGTTATATTATTTATGTATTCAATTTATCCAGTCATGGTGACTTTGAGTACCCAATTTCATAGAAAAATCCAATGGATTTTCTTGAATAAATTTTCTTTATAAATAGAATCACCAATAGCCTTTCACCCCTTATAAATATTGGAAAATTAGATAACCATTTCAGTGATAGATTCACTATGATGTATAGAGATGATTTAAAAGTCATGTATAAACATGTCTATTTAACTATATTTTTACATTAATAAATCCTTCATGAGTAACTTATATGTGTTTCTAAATTTCATGATCCATTTTTCATATATAAATTTGTTTAAATTTATATTTAACTATACCACAGTGCAAGGAATTTATTTCACTACCAGCTAATTCAAAAGTAAAAAAATATAATCTGGGGTCCATTTATCTAATTTTTAGTTATAGAGATAAAACCATGCATAATAAGTTTCTATATAATAGAAAAAATATATCTAAAAACATTAACATTTTTGTTTTTAATAACTGTTTTTATTACCATAAAAAAGGAGCACGACCCATTGATTTCCAATTTGGAGAACCATGAGGGTTTAAAGATAACAATTTTCCTTTAAAAATAAGTTAATGATTTTAATGATTATAATATTCTTTGAATGGATTTTAAAATAAATGAATATTTTAATTCCAGACTCCTTTGATACTAATTGTAGGTCAATGAATGGTTAAATAGAAATAGGGGTGAATTTCCCTTGGAAAAATAAAATGAAACAATAAAAGTATTAAATACTAATAAATTTTTAGAAACATTAAAGATAAATAATACATTTTTAAGAGATAAAAAATGAATAAAAAGTGAAGGAGAAAAATATAATAATATACGATTATAAAATAAGAATAATAAAAGAAATTGCGATTTATAAATGAAGAAATTAAGTGAATTGATAGATTAAAAATTTGATTAATTGAATGAACGTAAAATATTAATGAATAAAAATTTTGAGGTTAAATAAGGAAGAAAAATTCGTAATAATTTTTTACAATATCTAAAGAAGTGGACCTACATCTTCTACCTTCATTATAGAGGGATTTATTTTATTAGTCCCTTGAATTTAATGGTAGTCTAGATACCAAAACTCCCTTATCTTTTAGGTTATAGTAGAAAACTAGAATACAATAGACACAAGTTTTTTCAAAGTATAGATTGAGATATCAAAGTTAATAGTCTATTTTCTATTAATGGTTATGGAATGAATACATGAATCCCTTACTTTAACGTTAGTGAGAATGAATAATAAAAAAATGAAGGGAGGATTGGTGTGAAGAAATCATGTTTCGGTATGATGTTGATTCTCTCTTAGAATATGAATAACAAATATGAGTGAATTATAAAATTTTGAGAGTGATAAGATTATACAGTAGGTATAAGATATAGACTAGAGACAATTTGATTTATAAAATTATATAACTTTGAGATAAAATCAGAGATTATAGTAAGTTAGAATTGGAAAATGTTAGGGAAGGTGAGTGGAATGGCTACCAAGGGGTCAATTTGTAGCCTCTAAATTCGTAAGGAATTTTTAGAGTTCTATAGGCGATATTATTTCATTGAAGACTAAATTTATGATAATTTTTACAATGATTAATTATGTCTCGGAAAAGACATCTTGACCACACCAGTAACCCAGTATCCTTCATCTGGTAGCCAGTGGACCACCTATAATCCCATTCACTTTGTATGCTATCTTTGGGTAGTCAATTCTCCACTATTGGATGGTTATAATACGCATGAAGATAAAATTTCTACATCCCATTAGCATAGTTTGGTCAATGTTCCTCCATAGGTTATTCAGTGGGATTCTTTAGGAGGGAAACACTATTGGTCATGTCACTGGCTAGCTGGTGGCACTGTTCTAGCTAGTCGATACTTCCTATTTCCTTCTAGGTCAATAATCAGCTCCTCCACTTGCTTCGATTTCCTTTTATGGATCAACCATCCTCCATTCTAGGATTCAATTATTCCATTAAAACTCTTATAGTATTCATCATGGATTATACATGATTCTGACAAGATGACATCATTTCTAACTACCAATCACTTAAATAAAGTCACTAAACACTTTAAATATTGTTAATGATCATTAAAACAAAATATGTTGAGAAGTAAAATGGTGTTGACAGGCCATATATATGTACCTACCATCCCAACTAGAATACCGCAACAAATGGATACCATTTGTAACAACCAAAACCCCACCAATGGATTGGAAATATCCAAGGTACCACTAACCATAAGTGGAATTCCCCATACCCCAAACTTTGGAAGTAAATATCATGGGTTTAATAATAAATAGGGGGAATTTTTAACCCCTTACCCATACACACAACTCATACCTAAAGAGGCAATAATAAACAATACTATAGGATTACAAATAATGGATTCATGTGATAAATCGAATAACTATAATAATTACATATTCATTGATCAAAGTAAGTAGTGAAATTAATAAAATAAGGAAAACTAATAATCCAAAGAAAAAAACATGGGAACTAGTGTTCTAGCACTATAGATGCCAATACGGAACAAACTCCAAATCTCCTTCACTAGTTAACCATGATAGATATAGTAATGATGATCCAATAAAGAAATTAAAAAATAACATTTTTAGTATCATGGAAAATAGAATATGTATATGCACCAAGGTGAATTTGTAGGAGTTGTGTATAAAAACCTAGTAGAGAAACCCAAAGAGAATTTCCCCACATGAAACAAAAACAAGAATCAAGTTAGCATATTGTTTTTTGAAAATAGTTTTACAAAAAATCTAGTTAGAATATTTTCATAATATATATATATATAAGAACTATAGGTAATAAATTCATAATAAATTATCCAACAATATAGTTCTCATACCCAAAAAATATTGTACTTTATTAAAATATTTATCATATATATTCTATGTTCTCACTAACACACACACACACTAACATGTCAAATGACACCTCCCTTTCTCATGAATTATAATTCTCCAACATAAACAACTTGATCCAATTTGGAGAGTCACATGACAAAATGGGTTTCTCCTCATACGCCAGAGGATTTTGAATAGTTTTGAGGGTCAAAACACCATTAGTGGGGAGACAATACCCACTATATCATGTATTCACCATAAATAATAAACATACCAAAATATAAAAAAATGTAATAATTAGTGTGTCATAAAGAATAATAAATTCCAAAATTTTCACATTTCATATATATAAATAAATGGGATCAAAAATAGGTAATAAAAAACAAAGTAGAAGTGAACATGGGTAATAAGTAAATAAAATAGTGGTAACACACTAAAGTCTATCTTAGACTACCACCAGCTCCATGTTTCACAACTCAAACATCTACCAAGGCCCATTGGACATTTTTTGGAGCCATATAAAAGATTATACATGTGCATCAAAATGAATGTGCATAGTGTGAGTAATAAAACCCAATAGGACACCACTAAGGCATCCTTAATAAGTGTTCATTGGTATAAAAGGTGTATTCTATGACAATAATAAATTCAATAACATACATAGGAAACATACAATCATTTATTGAGTGTTTGTGTGCTATCCAAGACTCCATAAACCTCACACCTTACTTGCTTTGGATCTATGCCAAAAGGATATTTATGGGATGTAAAAGTGAAAAATAACAAGCCATAGGGGTCATAATCACATGTCTCAATGGTATCAAGGAATCATGTCAGGTTAGGTCCTGAAAACATCATATCATGAATCCATCATAGGTTAGGACTCCATATAACATACCCCATCAATGCCTCAGGCCAAGCCTCTAGGCAATGATTCACCTAATACCTCTACCTCAGACCCGGACTCTTTATCGGCCTACCCCTACCATATGCTTAGTTCCATCATTGTTATCATCATAATTTATGCACAGTACCGCTATAATGGATAATCGTCAAATGATTATCTACTTATTAAAAGTACAAAAAATAACTTCAAAAGGTATGGTATCACACACTACAAGGTAAAAATTAATTGTAAAACAATATCATATCATCATGAGAAATTATTTTCAACATAAAATACATGTGATCAACATCAAACATGTTCAAAAATGCTACAATCATACTCATGGAATCATATAACATCAATGGGTATAACGGGATAGAATCACACCCACATGTGATGCTAATCAATAATGGTAAAACAATTATGCAAGTTAAATTATTAGACCAAGGAAATAATTGTATACATGATCCCAAAAACATTAAGTAAATTCTCACCTCATAGTTTTTGATGAAAAAATCCAAATTTCATCAATGTGTAGAAGAATTAACTATGTCACACACCCAAGGGGATTGGATCACATGTTAATGATGTCTAACACTAATTTTAGTTCATTAAAGGATATGATTTATAATGGAAACTCAAGAAAATTAAATTTTAATAAATCATTTCAAGAATATCAAACCTTAAGGAATATGCCAATGGAATAAATTTAGAGGTATATAGAAGGATGGGTTGTAAATTCACCAGATTCATTGTCAACTCAATAGTAAATCATGAATTCCCTTCCAATTCTAGAAGATATCATTCGGTATTGAAAATAATCATTGATATATCATCAATCTATCAACAAAAAAAGTTATTCAAGAAGAGGATCAAGAAGAAAAATATCTCATTATGGTCATTCTATAATTCCTAATAAAAAATTTCCAACATTATTTAGAATTCTAGATTCACTCAAGAGGGTTTTGATTGACCTGTTGAATCCTAAAAAAATTATAATAAAATCATTAACAGATTAATATTCCATAATTAATAAATTATAAAGTATATGTTTAGAAAGTTGATTCATGAACACATACCAATAGAATATTCATTGTCAAAGGTAGATCTTGATTTGATCCTGAAACGTGTATAAATTTATAGATCATTCACTAATATATGAAAATAGAAAGGATTCTACATTAGATCAGTACAAAAAAACATATCCCATGTAGACGTATTATCATATCATAAGGATGTATGACAATTTGGAATATATCAAAATAATATCTCACTAATTAATCATTTCTATGTAATTCTAACAATGGAGGGCCAATGGGAGATGAATGTGGTTTATAAGTTCCAAGAGATGGTCTTTAATAATATAGTTAAGTAAATGGGGTTTAAATGTTTGAGAAAAAGGTTTAAAACCCACATGGAATTAAAATATTATTGGCTATATTAATTTTACCCTTAGACTGGGTACACTATAAACCTTGTAGGCCTTACCGGGTAACTGGTGACTAGCCACCAGTTGGCATGTGTGGTTGGAAAAATGAATTTCTTTCTTCCTTGGTCACCGAATGTCTTGTGGGACCCCACCAGCTAACCATTATAGTATATCATATCTTGTAGGCCTATAAGAACCCCAATGTCTAGCCAGTGGGTTTCACTAGTGAGAAGGTGGTTGTTTTCCTACCGCCCAAGGCCAATCCCATCATAAATATTCAAAAACAATTCCTAAAACCTTATTCTATGAACTTAATCCTCTTCATAATCCATATTAGAAAATAAATAAGGGAAAATTAATTTTTATAAGCATTAAATATATCATATCTCAAAATAAAAATGAGGATTTATTCTCCCCCTCTAACGGTTTCTTATCCATGAGAAGTACCTTTAAATATTATTCCTAGAAAACATGGGTCATTTATCCTATACATCAGTCTTCCACTCCTAATTATCCCCCTGGATCTATCCATGATGATATAAAATTTAGGAAAGTTACACCTTCTTCCATAAATGGATGTTCTATCCCTAGTCAAATATATGAATCAGGGGCCCCATGTATGATTTTTCAGGATCCATATCAACACACCAACAATCAATTACATGTGTATGATCAACCAAGTACCTATGGAGTTATGGAACATGATACAAATCATTAATACCTTGATATAAATAAGTATGTTTCAAATAGTATTCCATTATCCAAAAATACTTAGTGATATAAAAAATTATACCATAAAATGGGGATAGCTTCCAATAATTCATCAAACATCAGTTTCTTAATCGAGGAATCACTCTTTGAAATACCTGATCACAAAAACAATCTCCACATTTATCCTCCTATGGTTTAAATATTGTATCTACCTACTTTGATCTGTGATCAAACTCTTCAGTATATTCTTCACTCTCTTGGTGTTCTCATTTACAATGTGCATCCCCACAACAACTGCCCCACCTTCCTCATGCCAACAAAGTGGTGAATGAAATGGCCTCTAGTAAAGACCCTCATAAGGTTCCATCTAAATTTTATCATAGTAACAATTATTATAATAAGAATAAACTAAGGATTTGTGATCATCCCATGATCCAATAAGGTCTGGGTAACACACCCATTATAAAGCCTCCAGTAGGAGAATCATTCACTTAAACTTTCCCTCTATCTGAGGATGGTATGATATGTTAAATCTCAACTGATTCTATAAGGTCCTATATAATACCTAAAAAAACTATGATATAAAACCTGAATATATAGTAGAAAAAATTGTCAAGGTAACTCTATGTAACTATACTTCTCATGAAAAAAACATTTACCAATTGTTTTCTATTGAGTGAGTGCCATGGGTCTGTAAGAAATGAGTAGTTTTTCTCATTTGATCAATAATCACCCAAACTACAAAATTCCTCTTCAAGGTATTGAGAAACCCTATCATAAATTCCATTATGACATCATCCCACTTCTATATAGGAACTAGAATTGGATAATTAAAACCACCATGACATTGGTGATTGGCCGTTATCTTTTAGTAGGTATGGAAATATGAATCAAATCCTACAATGTCTCTTTTCATAATTTACCATCAGAAATATCATTTTATTTCATGGTACATATTTTATTATCTAGTATGTACCATTAAATATGAGTTATGGAAGTCCCTCATCATATCCCCCTAATATAATTAGGAACTAAAACTCCCCCATCTGAAATGATCAAATCATCCTCATCCAATGACCTCCCACGTAATGGTTCATCTCCAGCTAGTTGTTCTCACATCACAGCACATTCTTGGCCAACCTTATGTGAAAATTTTACCCATGACCAAAAAAGTAACATATTTCATTGATCCTTTCTCCTTATAATTATCCATACTCTACTCGACCAATAATCTCATCAGGCTTCATTGTTCACTAGAAGGCCACTCACCATGTTCCTAATACCTGCATCTTACAATTAAGAGTGACTAAAATAACATTTCATTTACCTAGTATATAATCCATCACAAATTCAAATTGATTTTAGTATATAACCCAGTTCCTCTAAGTAATTTTAAGGTTCATCTATGTGATGATATTGAAAAGGATCTTGTATTCATTGTTTACAAAAAAAACCTATTTTCAAAAAGATAATGTCTCCAAAACTTCAAAGTATGATCCATGGTTGTGATATCCAAGTCATGGGTAGGATAGTTATTATCATGGGGTTTCAACTAAAATGACCCATAAGCTACTCACACTCCCACTAAGTAGTAATTATCTAAACCAATTCCTAATGCATTATGGTAAATAGCATATTTGATTGTATGCTCGGGAAGAAAAGGAAATGGAGTTGTATTTACCCTTCTCTTCAACTAAAGTATTAAATCTTCACATAGTTCCAAACATTGGAACTCCACTCTCTACATCATCACAAATTTCATAAATGATGATAAAAGAGATAATTATTCAGTAAAATTTTAATAGTATATATGTAAACTTAGAATCATCTTGATCTCACACACATTATAGGGATGTTTCTATGAAAAAATGCCTATAATTTCTCTGGTTCCATGGATATATTTTTATCTTCCACCACATGACCAAAAAATTTCTCCTTGTGAATCCAAAATTTACACTTTAATATCTTGGAATAAAGAAAATGATATTTAACCATACTTGAGACTATTTTAGATGTTTAACATGCTACTCAAAGGTCAGTGATTATATGGGAATGTCCTCAATGAACACTCCAATTAAAGATTCTAGATATGGTTAGATGATCACGTTAATTGGATCCACAAACAATTATAGGACATTCATCAATCCAAATGAAACCACCAAGTACTCAAATAACCCATACTTTCTTTGAAATTAAATACTCAGGATATCCTCCTCTCTAAATAAATTCTGGTGATAACCTGATTGAAGATAAATATAATAGAACCAGTTGGATCCACAGAACCAATCAAAGAGATAATCGATTCTCAGAAAAAAGATATATGTTATTAACCATCACCTGGTTTAGCTTCTGATAATCCAAACAGAGTCTTAGATATACATCCACCTTCTTGGTTTACTAGATAGATATACCCCCTGGCGAATTACTCATATTGATAAATTCCTTATGATTTGATTCCTCTAGATTCACTTTGATCTCCTTCAACTCCCCAAATTCTATATAACAAAGGAATTTCAAAATTGGCTATGCACCCAGAAAAATAACTACCTTAAATTCCTCTCTTCTATTATAGGGTAGTCCTATAAATTATTATGGGAATAAATATAGATAAAGATCCAATATTAGATGAAAATTCAAATGGGATGCCACTAAACCAGAGAAAAGGTAAAGTTCCAATAATCTGTGATGTCATCTTCCCAATATGAATCATCTTTGGACAAGCTCTACTGACTCTTAGTTTCTGTTTTTGATTTATCACATAGTTATCTACAATGGGTGATATGAACAATACCCATCTCCTATAGAAATTAATTTGAGCTCAAAATTTGTCCATTAAATCCATTATAAGAATCATATCAAATCTCGTTATATCTTGAATCATGAAGTCCTATAGATATCCATAACCATAAAGGACTATATGAAACACTAGGAATCAATGAATATACTCCACATTCATGCCCTATGGTGAATCAAGGTAATGTAACTCAGAATAAAACATGACTAGTAAGTCAATTATAATGATAACTTGTTCATATATGAATGAATGTGAATCACAAGTATCAAACAAGGTAGTAGATACAGTAGTGTTAATCAAAACCACACCTTGAATAGAATATTTTCCCTCACCACCAACTGCTAGAGTCTGGTCCATTGCATAAACACAATTTTCATTATCTCTGCAGCCCTATACCATAGAAACATGGCTAGTCTTATTCATCACCATCTAAGTCTACTAGTGAGGATATTAGTGGTATCCCTAGTTCCCTAACCACATCTTCTGCAATCCCTTATGGAAAATTGAAATCAATGATCTGTGAAAAAACTATCAAAGATGGATCATCTTTCAATATTGCCTAAACTTTATCTAAGGTGTAAGAAGGCCTTCTGGTAGTAACTAGTATTCCCATGGTTGAAGCACTATAGTTCACCTCCTTATGGGACTAATGAATTCAAACTATACTCCTACTACATAACATTTTCCTATTGTATGTCTTTGGTCTTCCACATCCTACTTATATAACATGTAGTCATCATAGTAGTAGTAGGTCCATCCACTTGAGCTCTCAAGGGTAACTGAAGGCCAACTACTCTATCCTCATCCATGAACTTCTCAATGGTTAAGAAAATTCAAATAAGCTATGGGTATGTGTTGATGCTCCTTTTCGTCACAGATTCTAATGACTGAAAAAGGGGAATACCTTAACACAAAGTGATTCATCCTTTGAATAAACATAAAAAATCAACAAAGGCATGAATAGGGTTTTCTTTGAGCATGGGTTATGCAAGTTCCATGATGGTCGCACAGGTATACCTGCGTGCCAAATTTTGGGCGCACAGGTGACCTACACGCCCTATTTGATTTTTTCCCCAGGTCTTCAGTAGCCTATAAATACCCCTTGTGGGTCCCCCATTTTGAGGATGAAAATCAAGAAACTCATATTTCAGCTCTCAGCGCTCTAGTATCTTCTTGAAGTCTTCAGAACACTTATAAGGTAATTTCTTGCCTATAATAGAATATCTAAAGAGGGGAACAAGGCCTAAGTGTTGAAATTCATCAAAACTTGTGCGCCTTAGTGTCTAACCCTTAGGGTAAATGGTCACACTTGTGTGTCGCCTTATCCCTTCAACAAAACCTGTGTGCCACCCTTTTTGAAGCACTTAGGGATAATAATAAGGGCTTGATCCAAGTCTTGCCCAAGTATTACCCTATCGGTTGACCGGCGCACAAGTTCCCAAGTGTCGCACAGGTATACCTGCGCGACCAGGACCTCTGCGCCCAAACAGGACCTGTGTGCCTACCTCTTTTTGGGTGTCCCTTTTGTCTATTCATCTATTTTATTCAAATCTACAACTCCTCTTCAAGTTTTATCCTTCAGAATCCTCTTCAAAGAAATTTATGGCATGATTCCTTGGTTGGATTCCTTATCTGAAAGGAATTCCGTGGAATATCTCTCAAAACCTAGTGATTTAGATATCTTCATGTAACTAAGGTGAGAGATTTCATTCATTCAACCTCATCCTTTAAGATGAGAATATCTTTAAACTGGTCCATCTTTTCAAGAGTAAGCCCCAGTTCAAGTTCTCTTAACCTGGGCTTCCTTTTCAGGAGTAACCCCCAGTCATAATTCCCCTAACCTGGGCCTCCTTTTCAGGAGTAATCCCCAGTCCAAGTTCCCTAATTTGGTCATCCTCCTTAGGAGTAAGACCCAAGTTTCCAAATATGGGCATCCTCCTTAGAATTAAGCCCCAAATTATAAATTCCCTTAACCTGAGCCTCCTTCTCAAGAGTAAGCCCCAGTTCTCAAGTCCCTTTAACCTGGGCCTCCTTCTCATGAGTAAGCCCCAGTTATAATTTCTCTTAACTAGTCTTAATTTATTTTGATTTGGGAATCCTCCTTAAGAGTAAACCCCATGTCCCCTCCTAATTTGGTCATCTTCCTCAAGAATAATCCCCAAGTTTGAGTATCCAAATCTCCATAAAAGCACATATACCTTTATGGACCATGTTCCTGGACTTCTTCCCTGAAATAAGTCTTGATCTTTATCTATTGGGGTAATCATACATACGTAAGCCCCGTATCATTCCTTGTAACTGCATCTTTCATGGCACAAATCATCAGGTCTTACTGATACCTCTTGTTTATCACACTGAGCATCACTCACGTGAGCTTAGAGTGTAAAAGTTATTATGACATCTCTCTTTGATTCATTAATCATGCATAAACCTCACACTTCGATCTCAAACTACATGGACTTTGATCTCTACCTTAAAATTAGAGTACGTAGGAATCCTTTCTAAGGTTCAAGCCTGTCATCCATTAATTCTCATATTTCCCATATGACGTTAAACTATATCTTAATTCCCAAACTACGTGGGTTCTGATTCCTTTTTCTAAAATAGGATATGTAGGTAGCCCATCTGCGGGTATGATCCCAACTCTGAAATAATCCATGTCCTTTTGAACGACAATAAACTTCAAGTTCCCCGCTGAGTGGCTTTAAAACCAGTACGGTTATTATAATGACCAAGAGATCTCTATACAATGTATTGAAGGATACAATTGACTAAGAATCTCTAACAAATATAGATGATTATCTATTGATGAAGAACCTCAAATACATATAAAAGATTCTCTAAATCTCATTTTCATAATTGGTAATGTAAAAAGGATTCACGAACATAACTTAAATCTATAAAGATTGTCTCGGAGTAGACAATAATTCCCCCAAAAAAGGTGTAATGAGTTTGACCTCCCATCCTCTCGACCAATGCAAATTCTTAAGCCTCATCGGTCCACAACTAGTGAGCACCTACCTTTGGAAAGTATGTCCAAAGGGATATAGAATCATTGGGTGTTTTCGGTTCTACAAATAAACCCGTTAGAAATCGATTGGAATGTTTGAACCTTAAACAAACAAGGCCATCCTCCTTTCCAAAGGAAACAAAAAATGGTGAACCCAACTTGAATCCATAACCAAGTTAAAATTATGTTTTACTTATTTGTTAAGCCCATATTTAAACTCAATGAGAGGGACAAAAAACAATCAATAACATATGTGCTCATCCAAAAGATGTAGTGGCCGAACTTATCTTAATTCTATTTATTATATCAAACTGGAACTCTTTTCAAAAATCTTCTGCGTTACAGAAATGGCATCTCTACAGTTCACACCTATGAATGCCTCTGTTGTGAATACCTCTGCTACTACTCCTGATAGATCGTCATCCGCTCTGAGGACGACATCACCTACTCAGCATCTTCAACGTTGGGTATCAAATGCACTGGTTCAGGAATACAGTAGACACGGTACTATTCTGACTCTAGAAGCTTCTCAAAAAGCTCTCCTAGTCAATAATTCACCATGGTTGTCCGGACAGCAAGACCAGTGATTAAGAAGTAGGTGGTGCCAACCACCATCTCCAACCATTTCGTGTCGTTATCCCCGAAATGCAATCGCCACTCCTTCCCATATTCTGGGGAGGTGAATGAGAAGGTCACTCAAGGCCTTAATTAAAGGAGACATGAGTCCTTCCCGAGGTCTCCCATCAACAATCACCACCAGACTCGTGCAACAGTGCACCCTCAACATGATGATGGTATTGCCTTCATGGGTTCGCCTCAGGTTCCTCAAACTCGAGCACACAATATGAACCAAAAGGGGCGAAATCTGGTCAACAGGGAGCCGTTTCTTACTTATTCCCCTTCCAGAGTAGTCCATAAAACCAACTTGATGGAAAATAATGAGTGGGCATACACACCAGTCCGTCCTGATGTTACTACCCAGAAGACTCGTCTGACAGCAACATGCCAATCCCACCAGGACATTCTAGTGGAGTATTATAGACAAGAATATACACCTGTTTTTAACTCATCAGCTAGTCAGCAGTCTCGTCTGACTACAATCAAAGAAGTCCACCAATTTGATATGGTGGAAACTGATAAGTAAGAACATACACTTGTTTACAATCAACAATTTTGTTTGTAGTCTCTTCTGATATTATTGAATGAAAATCGTCAACCATACTTGATATGGAATACAAAGTAGGCACATACACCTACCAATGTTAATCAAGCCTTGGAAAAGTCAGTAGGAAAGCTCCGAGGACAAATTTGGAGTGGACTCAACTCTCTGCCCCCACACATGAGTACTGTCAGAATTCACTGGCAGGAAAAGGAGGACAAGAGCAGGAACACACACCTACTCCAAGGATGGAATGAACGTATATTCCCGTTCTGGCGACTGAAGTCACCAAACACATTCTAAAAAAGGTGAAGGAGGAGAAGAAAATCCTTGCACATATTCTGGATGCATGCCAGGATATTATAACTGCTTCAACAGCATCACAGGGAAATAAATGAAAATCTATCCCTACCAGTGGAGTGACACATCAACAGTTCACTCTGGAACAGACACACACCTCTATTCTAGTCCAAGAGGGTTGGGGTCATACTCCCCCATGTCATATGAACAACCAAGTCAGGCACATACACCTGATTTGAGTGGATATAATCAGCCTAACTTGACTATTTCTTCTGTTCAGGAACATACACCTGCCCATAATAACCACTTTTTCAACAAATGATTCCTAAAGTGAGTAAGAAAGAGTCTAAGAAGAAGACCTATCCAGCACGGTCAAGAATCCAATAGCTAATCTGTAATAAGGCCTTGCTCGATGTTGTAGTTCTTGATGCACTCTGACAATTATCTATTGCAACTCAAGATTCTACTCTCTCATTTCCCAATAGTGGGGACATTAATTCCAAAAGTCTGCATCAGACATTTCCTCATGAAGTCTTGCTTCATGACAGTTTGGTCGATCTCAAAGTATCATCTTCAGATGAGAGCCACGATAACCCTCTACATGGACAGAAGACTAAGGATCAAGAGCTTTCATCTTTTGTTGTAACACACCATGGTGGTCCTCCCCATGATGATTAATTTAGATGCAAAAGTACTCTTTACAGTAGTAATTCACATTGCCTATAAAATTCTCCAATGGAAAATGTAGTAACGAGAATGCCCTCTTATCTTGAGGCACTTGAAAATGTGAATCCAATCATGTATGATGCTTTAACTCTAGTAGGTGAAATACTTTCTCAATCAGAAGACAGCCCAGGGTGTAGGTCATTCTCCGAACCACCCCTGGTTCATTCATCTTCTAGTTTGATAAATTAATTCTCTACCAATCTTGTTGAATCGGATGAAGCAACAAGGAAGCACCAGCTTTGGTCTAATCAGGTAGAAGAATCTTCATTGAATGATAAAGATGAAGTGTTGAATATGATAAAACAGCTATCGAAAGGTGAAGTGCCAGTTATGTTTTGGCCTTTGGATGACTCTCAGTATGACATTCTAGAGATGTAGACAGAATATTGTATTCAAGATATTCGTCTCAATGTGTGGAAAACTATTTATCAATTGAAAAAGAAAATATAATCTTATGATGAATATGAAAATCATATCAAGATAATAAAAGGTTTACAACACCAAATTGATTTTGTCTCTCTCTCAGTTTCTCGATATCTGAAGGTAGAAAAGCAGTAGAGAGCCCTCTAGCGTTCATGCCTTGGCACATTAAGAATATTGTTCCAGTTAATTGCCAATGCCCCATATGGTATTCATATCAGGGGATGGGGTGTTCATGGAGCACTACATTCCACTGTACTCTCCATCCAAACAATCCCGCCAAAAATGGTCTCATGAAATGTTATTGCCCATGGCCAGTCACAGCCAATTGGATTTGTTTGTAATCAAAGGTTGGCTCAAGAACTAGCCTCAACTAGTTCTTCTCAAAGTTCGACATACATAGAACAAGTTGTCGAATTACTCTTGCATCAGTAAAATGGGAATATCAAACATGATTCTCATTTAGAGCATGCACATCATCAAGTGACAGAAGTGTCAGAAATCATCCAACGTTCATTTGAACCAGGTGATTTGAGTGAATTTAGGTTAATGCATCCAAGAAATTTCCAGATGAAATTCCGCAAGATCAGGAGAGATTTTAAGAAATTATCCGATATAACAACTCAAGAACCACCCCAACTTGCCAAACTGGGGACTCTTTTAACCCAAACCTCAGAATCAACAAATAGGATTCTATGAGTTGAGCAGGAACAACAAGAACAGCCCCAGTCCACCGGAATGGGGACTTTTTCAAATCCTCAATCTCTTCCTCAGAGAAAGTCAGTCTTCTCTCGATTAGGGAAGAAGCCCCAAGAGGAAGGAAGAGCCGAATTATCAGTAGATTCCCTCCCAATTATGGTTCGACAAGGAGTTACTGAGGGATCAAATTAACAAAAGGCAATGTCTTATCAAGGACATAGAAGAAGACAATCTCATAGAAATTCCAATATAAGGTATGAAATGCATTATGAATCAATTAATGTCATCAATGTCATTGTTGTTGATCCTCTTGAACATGAGGATCACTCAGAGGGATTAGATGAGAAAGTTCATGCTCAAGAGGTTGTGCACATGGAAGCCAATCAAGAAGTTGTGCGTACACGAAATCAAAGGATTACTCAGAATCTAGGTATTCCTTCAAATAATCTACTTCCCCCTCTCTGAAAGGCGTCCAATAAGAGGAAAAGAAAGAATCAGGTTACATTCAACCCTTCCTCAGGAGAAGGCGAATCACTCTCACTAGAGAAAAGATTCGCACAACAAGAGGAATAAATTGAGGAATTAAGGAGGTTGAATGCATAACTACTTCAAGGTAGTCTTCCTCCTAAGTGTGGTGTAGTCAGTCAGCCAAGGTAATTTGTTGCGGCTACAGAGATGGATCAAGAGTATACTCCTTTACCAGTACACCCTCATAGGTCTAGTCTTATGGGTTATGTGCAACAACAATCGGTGGTGCTACCATCAGTTGCAGTACCAGTCACCACACCTGTCCAAGCCCCAGTTATTACACCTGCTTAAGTCCAAGCTCAACCGGATGTTTCTAAAAATTTAATGACTACCATTGAGTCATTAACATCTCGGTTAGAAGTTATGGAGGAAAAACGTGGACAAATTCAACCAGAAAATAGATCTTACCCTGAATGGGTTGATACAATTCCTCCCCTATCAAATTTTTCAAGTACAACATTCCCAGTCTTTAATGGTTCGGGAGACCCAGAGAAACACTTAACACATTTTGTTTCTCATTGCGATGCTATGATGGGAACCCCTCAGAAACAAGAACCAGTTAAGCTTAGGTGTTTTGTACAGTCATTAAAAGGGCATGCTTTTTTCTGGTATACAAGCTTGCAATCTCAGTCAATTACCAAATGGGAGGATCTCTATCAATGATTCCTTCTTCAATTCAGCTCAACTTTGCCAAAGACAACAGTTTTTTATCTTACAAATTGTAAACAAAGGGAGAATGAAAGGGTTACAGATTTCATTGCTTACTAGAAGGGATTAACATATTCCCGGAGCTTAGAACTGACTCAAGAAGAGTTGTTTCCAATCTGTGTGACAAATCATCATGATGAATTACGCACACCATTGATACCTTTGAAAAACACAGGAGGGTTTTGAGACCTCACTTCAATCGCTCAGAAGATTGAAGACTCTCTTATGAAGACTAAGGATAAAACTTGTGTAATTCCATCAGATCCAGGAAGGAGAATTGGTAATGCAGACACTGCTACAGTTACGCTTAAACAAGCACATGTGCCTGTTTCTACTTCAAAACCTTCATCTTATCGAAGGGCTCCACCTCCTAAGCATCAACAACAGAGGTTGTTTCATCAAGATGATCAATGAGATCAAAGAAAGAAAAAATTTGAGGATCTAAAGATCAAAGTTTACTCTTTCTGAAATGACCAAGTACCTGGTAACTTCATTTCGGCTCTAGAAAATAATTTGGTTCAATTTCCAAGGACCAAAAGGCTGAACAAGGAAGGAGATGAAGACTATCCCAACTATTTCCCATTTCATCAGATTTTGGGGCATCCCATTCTTGATTGTTTTGTCTTCAAAGACCTCCTACAAAAGATGGTGGACTAGGGACAAGTCAAACTAAAAGGTTCTTCAACTCACGTAGCATGTGTTACTACTACAAATCCAAAGGAAGAAAGCGAGTGGCAAGATGTCAAAAGCAAAAATGCATAGAAATATGATGATTGGATGGTCAGGAAAATTATAAAATGAACTCATGCCATTTTTCGAATGCAATTAAAGAAACCAATTGTGTCTTCTGCTATGAATGCCACAGAAAAACCCTCCTCATCAGAGGGAAAATCCTCAAAGGGGTGGAATAATTCGAAAAAAAAGGAAAAATCAGAAGAAGATGAAATCTTATCAAAGCCTAAGTTGTCTTTGACTCTGGTAGATTTTATCTCATCTACTTCAAAACCACGGGCACCGCCCCACCAAACAGCATGGCCTAAACTGGCTAATCGGGCAGAGTCTTCATCAGATGAAGAGTTAATTTTTGGTTCTGTTAACATGATTCACTTAACAGATCCTTATGCCAGTCACAATTTCAATCTCAATGAGCCTGAGTTCCTTTTATCAAACAGATGAATTAGAGGGATTTCCAGAGGTCTGGGATATAGAGGATGATGTGGATATCCCAAAATCCACTATTACAATCCTTCCCCTGCTAGAACTGTATATGCAGTAGAAACTTGTGGTAGATCCCTTCAGCAGGCTCAACAAGAACAAGAAAATTCTTCCACCAATAGCAGATTCAGTCCTGGTACAATTATTATAGAGGATCGGTTAGAGGTTCCACCTTATTTATCTCAGCAAGTAAATAGACTTATTTAGTATAATATTCCAAATCCAAGAATATTTCAAACTCCTAACCCGATACAAGATGCATCTACTTCCAAAGCATCAACTTCTAAGGCACCTGCGAAACCACATGTTCCTATTGGAAAACAAAGACCATTGGACCAAAAATATGATGTCTTGAAACATTTGGCCTAGGTACCGGTCAAGTTATCAATTCTGGATGCCTTGAATCTATCAAAGGATCTTCGATAGGAACTCGTCGAGGCTTTGTCAAGTCCTCACGAATTCGAAACTGAAATTGTTGTGGAAGAAGTCTACCATGTTGAGAATAATCCTGCAGAATGCCATGCAGTGATATATTTCATAGATGAAGATGAAGATGATGTTGTGCATGGACATATTAGACCTTTTTATTTATCTGTAAAGGTCAATGGTGTAGACATCCGAAGATCTTTTGTTGATAATGGTTCAGGAGTCAACCTCATCCCCATTCGTACACTTCATCGATTGGGCCTCACAGAATCTGATTTATCTCCTTCTACTTTTGTTGTTACAAGGATATGATAAAAATGAACAAGAAACACTGGGCAAGATTACACTTAGAACTTAGTTTGGAGACCTTGTATCCAATTCATATTTCATGGTTGTTGATCACGATACAGCCTTCAAAGTTTTCTTGGAAGAACTTGTCTACATCAACATGCAGCTATCCCTTCATCATACTATCAATGCCTCAAATATTGTTTCAATGGTCAAATTGGGACATTGTATAGTGATAAGGCCCCATTCAAAACATGTGAATCTCAATATATTGAGGAAGAATTCTATCACAAGGAGGGTAAGGAGAAATCCACAACAAGGGAGGTTACCAAAGTTAATGCTCCGTATGGTTTAGAAAAGATTCCAGTAAACCCATTCACACATGTGAGTACAAATTATGTGTTTCCTATCAAACAAATTCACAGGATACACCCAAATCCAAGTACTCTTATGGAAACTTCCATAATTTCAATAATGGAAATCAAGCCAGACAGAATGGGAGAAAGTGGTGATTCACCAAGAAATGATGAAAGCTCAAATGGAGATGTCTTCATTTCATCCGTTGAAATCCAGCAAGTTTATACTTCACAAACCAGGCCAGAAGAAGTTATAGCAATTTCAGGGTTTAATGATGATATCAATTCTCAATCCATCATCTTCTATTTATTACCCAAGGAATACCCTTCATCGTCAATAGGGTCAGAAATGGAAGCCTCTTCTTCAAGATGTTCAAATTTTAACATCTCTCCTGATTATGGAAATCCTACTTCATCATCTACTATGCAAGTAGAAACGGAAGAAGTAACACATGTTGAAGAAGAAGAGGAAGATCTAAGGGATGCTCCTCCATCATTTGAAGAGGGTATCTCTACCTCTATGGATGAACTCAGAAAAATACATCTGGGTACAAAAGAAGATCCATGCCCCACTTTAATTAGTACCACCATGACTCTTGAAGAGAAAAAAATTTATATTTCATTTTTAAAGAAAAATCGAGATATATTTGCTTGGGACTATACAGAGATTCCAGGGATTGATCCTGATGTTGCTACTCATCGTTTGGGTTTTCCAGAAGAACATTGAGGATTCAAACAAGATTTAAGAAGAACACACACAACTTATGATTCTAAAATTGAAGCTGAAGTGGATAATATTATCAAAGCTAGCTTCATCAGAGAAGTTCAATATCCCAAGTGGTTGGATAATATTTTCCTAGTAAAAAAGAAGAATGAAAAAATTAGAGTTTGCATTGATTTCAGAGATCTTAATCAGCATTTTCCTAAGGATGATTTTCCAGTTCCGATTACAGAACTCTTAATTGATGAAACAGCTGGCTATGAATCACTTTCCTTCATGGACGGATATTCTGGATATAATCAAATCTGAATGGCTCCAGAAGATGAAGAATCTACAACTTTCAGAGCCCCTTAGGGTGTGTTTTTCTATTGGGTAATGTCCTTTGGCCTGAAGAATGCAGGTGCAACATATCAGCGTGCCATGCATCATATCTTCAAACCCTTTTTAGAGAAGTTTATTGAATGTTATGTGGACTATTTGGTGGTTAAATCCAAACAACTTTCTAATCACTTGGATGATTTGGAAGTCATATTCCTCAAACTTCGGAAACATAATTTGAAGATAAACCCCTTAAAATGTGCTTTTGGGGTAACCTCAAGAAAATTTATCGGCTTTGTTGTATGCCATCATGGTATCGAAGTTGATCTTGAGAAGAAAAATTCAATCCTTGGTATGTCACCTCCTCAGAATTATAAAGAATTGAGAGGACTTCAAGGACACTTGGCCTATATTTGGTGTTTCATCGCCAATTTAGTAGGCAAAATTTTACCCTTCACCAAATTGATGAAGAAGGGAGTCACTTACCAGTGGACTGATGAATGTCAAGAAGCATTCAATATTCTCAAGAAATGTCTCTTGAGTCCACCGGTATTAATGCTACCTGTTGAAGTAAGTCCACTTATTCTTTATGTGACAGCCTTAAAGAGATCATTGGGAGCCTTCCTTGCTCGAAAGAATTATGCTGGGAATGAAAACAGCCTTTACTATCTCAGTCGGACTATTCTTGAAGAAAAAACCCGATATTCAAGTATTGAAAAGTTCTGCCTAGCATTAATATTTGTAGTTTAGAAGTTGAGACACTACCTACAACATCATGAGGTCCATTTGGTATCTCGCAATAACCCGTTAAAATTCATCCTTAGTCGTCCAATGATTACAGGATGTCTAGAAAGGTGGGTAGTTATTTTGCAGCAATTTGATATCCAATATGTGTCTCAAAAGGAAATAAAGGGCCAAGCTCTATCTGATTTCCTTACTAAACATCCTTCAGTAGAAGATACGTATTTAGATATTGAACTTCGTGATGAGGAAGTATTCTCTATTCAAGATAGTATTCAAACATGGGAAATGTACATTGATGGTGCTTCCAGAAGTCCAACAGGGAAGAAAATGGAAGATCCTGAATTCAACAAAGTTGGGTTAGGAATTGTGCTCATTTCTCCAGAAAATGCACTGCTACCCTATTCCTTCTCATTGTTGGGAGGCGGTACAAATAATGAAGCAGAATACCAAAATCTCATCACAGGATTGGAGTTAGTGCTTCAGGAACAAGTGAATCATTTAAAGGGGAAAGGTGATTTATACCTGATAATCAAATAAGTCAATGGGGGTTATGCCATCAGAAAAGAAGAGTTAAATCCTTTATATGATTACGTCAGAGAGTTAATGGATGAGTTTCCTTCGGAACTGATATTTTCTCATTTCCCGCGATCATAAAATGCCCAAGATGATGCACTTGTTAATATAGCTACAACTCTGGCAGATCCAAATCAGGACTAGACAATCATCAGTATTGCCCACTGTCATAAAATTTCACCCTATGTTAAAACTAAAATAGAGGAAATCAATGAAATTAGTCCCATTTCTGAACCATATGGTCATACTATAGGATGGATGACACCTATCAGGGAATTCCTTCAAAATGGAACACTTCCACCTGATAGAGCCAGGAAAGAACAAATCTGGCGATGTGTGGTCAATTTTACTCTTTATAATAGCCCAGATCACCTAGAGAAAATTCTCTACAAAATATGTTTTGAGGGAATTCTCTTCAGATGAATTGATGAGGAAGAGAAAATGGTTGTCATGAAATAAGTGCATGCAGGAGTCTGTGGGGCCCATCAGTCCGGACATAGACTATCTGGTCAAATTTGAAGGCTTGGATACTTTTGGCCTTCAATGATACAAGATTGTGTTTATTTCACAAAGAAGTTTCATTCTTTCCAAGTACATGTCGACTTCATTCATCAACCCCGAGATTTTCTTCATACATCTAAAAACTCATGGAAATTTTCCACATGGGGAATGGATGTAGTAGGACCTTATCCTTCAGCTACATCCAAGCAGTTTAAGTACATTCTTACTGCTTCTGACTTCATTTACAAATGGTAAGAGGCAATACCTCTCAAAGAAGATAGTTCTAAAATCATTGTAAGCTTCATCAAGTCTAACATCATTACCAGATTTGGTGTCCCTCATACAATATTGATGGACAATGGAATCAAATTCTGTTCATTCGAGGTAAGGAAGTTATATCAAGAATATAACATCAAATCCAATCATTCTTCTTGGTATCATGCAGTGGTCAATGGAAAAATAGAATCCTTAAACAGTAATATTTCAAACATACTGCAATATATAGTGGATAAAGATAAAAAATTCATGGCCTAATAAACTTTTTCATGCTTTAAGGGATTATCGAACCACCACCCGCACTACAATGCGGTCAACTCCATATTCATTGGTATATTAAATAGAAGCAGTCTTTCCCATTGAGGTTCATTTACCCTCACTCAGATTAGCCATTTGTGATCAATCATCTACAGATGAACAATTTCAAAAGCGATTGGATGAATTGGAACAATTAGATGAGAAACGATTGTGCACCTTACACAACATGGAAGTCTATCAGAATCGAATAGCACGAGATTTCAACAAAAAAGTTCATCTTAGTTCATTAGTTTAGGGAGAATTGGTATTGGTTCATAGACCTCCAATGATACCGGGAAAGAAGCCTCCCAAGATTGAGCCAAAATGGTAAGGACCTCACTCAATACATAAATTCTACTCCAATGGAGCTTGTTCATTAATCTCAATGGATGGAGAACATATCACTAATCTAACCAATGATATATTTCTGAAGAACTATTTTGTGTAACACAAATACTAATACATCCATAAAGATGTTAAACTACATAATCTCCAATCTATGCATACGAACTTAAACTATTTGCACCATCGTCCAACATGACGTTAAGCTGTATTGTCCCTCTTATGTCCTAGCTACATGACACTAAATTATACAGCACCCCAACATCCAACATGACATTAAACTATGTCATCCTAGTTGTATGACATTAAAATGTTCACCTCTTCGTCCCACAGGATGTTAAACTATGAAAAAGTCCCTAATACGTCCAACATGACATTAAACTGTGTCCCCATTGTCCTTACTATATGACATTAAACTGCACACTCCCCCTTTCATCTTACATGATGTTAAACTGCATCGCCCCCATTTTCCTTACTGCATGACATTAAACTAAACAGTCCCCCTTTCATCTAACATGATGTTAAACTATATTTTCCCCGTCATCTTAGCTACAGGATGCTAAAATGTACAACACCCTTATTGTCCAACATGACGTAAAACTGTGCTCACGTCTAACATGACATTAAACTGTGTCCCTATATTTGTCCTACATGATGTTAAACTGTACTACTCATTTATCCTAAATGATGTAAAACTGAACAAAGTCCCTTAATACATCCTACATGATGTTAGGCTGTATTTTTTCCCTGCTACATGACACTAAACTGTGCAGCACCAATAGTCCTCACTGCAAGACTTTAAACTGCATAGTCCCTTTATATATCCTACATGACATTAAATTGTTCATCGTTAAGGTTGTTGCTACCTCTTATTTCTCACATCGAGTATGACTCATGTGAGCTTAGAGTAAACTTCAACCATAAAACCCTCTCTGGGACACTAACCATGCGTAAGTCCAAACACCATTTTTTGGGTCTTTGTCCTCAAGAACAACTTGATCACCAATTTATTCTTCAATTGAACTACGCGTACTTTGATCCTCACCTTATAGGTTGGGTACATAGGCAACCACTCATGTTTCAAGCCCAAAATCAATCTCTTCAAATCGGTCCATCTCTGTCTCATATGATGTTGATTCGTGAAACCACCCCCAGAACCAATATTGTTTACATTGGTTCACCATCATCCTTGCTATATGATGTTAAACTGTTCGCACTTTTGTCATGTATGACAATAAGCTACAAGGTTCTTTGAAACCCTCACCTGAGAAAGAATCATTATTTACATTGATCTCTAATCATGTTATATTCTAAAGACTATGTGCATACATGGCAATGCTCAAACCTTTTATCTTGGATCAAACCATCATTCCACTAAAGTCCCTTTTCACCCTTCACTTGTACAAACCAAATCTGTACACATGGTATTTCAAGAACTACATGTGGCTTGATTCCCATCCTTATGGGATACGTAGGAACGTTTGAGCATCCCTCGAATCAATCCCCATGTCTTTGGGCCTAACCCCAAACTCCACTTTCAGTCCTTTGGATGAAAAGACCCCCTGTGAAAATATGAATGTGGAATGTAAACCCTGGTCTTCATTCACATCAGGTTTATAAAACACATTGTGTACTTCTTATAAAGGTCTGAGATCTATGACCTTAAACTAAGATCTCCTACACTCTCATCCCACGTGACGTTAAACTATATTTCAAGAACTACATTTGGATTTAATCTCATTCTAATGAGATATTTAGTGAAGTCCAACATCTTAATTCAGGACCCAGCCATAACATGATTATGGCTAGCATTAGTCTGTGTATCTCTACATGCATTGAACAATGCCCATTTTGATTGGTCATAATCCTAAACTTAAATACTTCTAGATATCCATAACCCTTTTCTTGACTTCTGGTCACAAAATTTATGATTTCTGAGAGTTCTTTTTCCTGACTGTGCAGCACGTGCCCTTAAGAAGCCTTGCATAAACAGTCTACATAACAGACCTGTCAGTCAAAGATGATATTATTTGACTATGTAGCCAATACCCTTAGGTGGACCAGCATAATTCAACCCCCTAATGGGTTTGTTAAAAAGTGGTAACTTCATTCTTGGGAGAAAAAACTATTTTTTTCTTATTTGTATTAACGATAATATGGAGGGATCCGCAAAAATAGCCATACTTAATATATTTGTCTCATACTCTTTTTTGTGATATGAAAGTATTAAAGTCTATGGTTTATGTTTTCCTTCCCTACGTTTGGGTCAGACCTTTGTGGGAGTGACATTCATCCAATTCTTTGACAATCTTGATTGGAAATATACTCTCCATATTCAAGTACCTCTCTCCATACGGGTTTGTTAAATAGTGGTAACTTCATTCTTGGGAAATACTTATTCTAATGGCTTTTATCCCTTTTTTCATATCAGTCCTCATATTAAAAATTTATTAAGTCATAGTTTACATATTTTCCCTCATAATTCAATATGGTAATATGTTTTCAGATAAATTATCAAATAATTGAGTCAATTTTAATCCATTCGGTCAAAGCTATTTCGACCTTAAACATTACCCTTTTTATGTCCGACATGCATGAATTTAAACTGCTCACAAAAAGGCAAGGGAACTCCAAATAAAAGTCAAGTACCAGCTCACTAAATGTACATTTTTTATGATTTAGGTAATGTTGAGCAATAAAAAGATTCAAAGTTTGTAGGTTTATTTTTATAATCCTAGCAAAAATCAAACTATGATTACTAGGCCCATTGTCCTAGGTAAAAATTTAAAGCAGGTAACAAAAGACGACATGCACAAATAATTAAAGATGAAATTGTTTTTCATTTTATACACAAGAGTTAGAAGGGCGTCCACATATTGGAGTCTCTTCTCTTTTTTAGGAATTACATGTGGCTTTCAACATAACTCTTCATTTGATTTACGGAATCCCGAGGATCATCAGCAGCCACCTAGAATTCATTCATTCAACTGGATACAATAAGAGATGTAGTGATACCAGCTCCTCTTGGAACAATTGTAAAAGAATGTTCTTGATTGCAGTTTGAGAAAATTTTCTGCTGATCAAACAGTGACTCTATTTCTGTCCAAGATGCTTGGAAGATGGATACATGGATTTGAGAATGAATCATTGGAAGTAAAGAGCCATTTGGAGAGAGTACTCTTTTCATATATTGTTCTAATGTCATGATAGTCTTTTCTCCACCAACCAGCAGTGGAAGACATTTCAGCCAATGGGTTTTCCATTTTCAAATCTGCAAAGAAATGGCATGGAGGAAAATTTTGAAAGTTCACACCATTGTTGCTGCTCTTAATGCACAGCATAACCAAAATAGAGGGGTAGCAGTGCGGCTGCATCTCGCACATATAGTTTTTTGTATCTGGAATTTTGACTTCTGGCAGATGACCATGCCCATATAGAGGCAAGTAGATTGTCTGTGGAAAATTACGATGATACTTATTCAATTATTTTTCCAAATCTGGGAGAGTTTTGTTGTAGATATCATAGTAATCAGGGCCAACAACGTTCATCAGGTCATCAATTGGCTTGCAAGCTAGTTCATCAGTCGTTCCAATTCTTCTAAGAGCCATTGAATCTACACAAAGGTCGAATAATTAACTCTTAAGTGAGATGATTTTTCATAAAATTTTTGAAGAAAAGTGAAAAAATGGATAAGGAATTAAGGCGTGTAGGTCCAATGTAGGCACGCAAGTGTAACTATGTCGCACAGGATTTGGTGTGCAGGTATCATCATGCAGGTCAAAATACCTCTGCAGTAGCGCGACACGAACAGAAGTAATGAAACCGTGAAAAATCCACAACATGCGCGATGAGAGAAACCTGTGTGGCAAGAGCTCAGAAGTGTTCAAAGCTGGGTACTTTTCACGAGAATTAGGTGCCTATTTATATGTCAAGACGCACCCCTGTGCGCTTAAGCCTATGCACCTCTCACCTACACTACCCTATCTGTGCTCTCAAAACATGCGGGCTGCAATTCCTTGGTTCTCTTCCTTACCTCAGAGTCGCATCCTCATTCCTTTCAGATCCAACTCTAAGGGGGGAATTTTGTCGACGCTCCTTTCTGTCACAGAGTCTTATGACTAAAAAAGGGGAATATCTTAACACAAATTGATTCATCCTTTGAACAAACATCAAAAATAGAAAAAGGCATGAACATGGATTTCTTTGAGCATGGGTCGCGCAAGGTCCATGATTGTCACGCAGGTATACCTGCGCGCCACATTTGGGGCACGCTGGTGACCTTTTTGCCCGATTTGATTTTCACCTAGGGTCTTCAGGAGCCTATAAATACCGCTTGTGGGCCCCCCATTTCGAGGAAAAAAAATCCAGAAACTCGGATTTTATCTATCGATGCCCTAGTATCTTCTTTAAGTCTTACAAACACTTATAAGGTAATTTCTTACCTAGAATGGAAGAGCTAAAGAGGGGGAATAAGGCTTAAGTGTTGAAATTCATCAACACCTATGCACCTAAGTGTCTAACCTTTAATGGAGATGGTCACACTTGCGTGCCACGTTATCCCTTCAACAGAACCTGTTTTCCACCCTTTTGGAAGCCTTTAGGGATAATAATAAGGGCTTGAGCCAAGTCTCACCCAAGTATTACCCTATGCATTGACCGGTGCGCAAGTACCCAAGTGTCACACAGGTATACCTGCGTGACCAGGACATGCGCGCCCAAATAGGACCTGCGCGTCTACCTCTTTTTGGGTGTCCCTTTTTTCCATTCATCTATTTTCTTCAAATCTACATCTCCTCTTCAAGATTTAGCCTTCAGAATCTTCTTCAAAGCCATTTATGGCATGATTCCTTGGTTGGATTCCTTATTTGAAAGGAATTCTGTGGAACATCTCTCAAAACCTAGTGATTTACATATCTTTATGTCACTAAGGTTAGAGATTTCATTCATTCAACCTCAACCATTAAGATAATAAGATCTTTAACCAGGGCCTTATTTTCAGGAGTAATCCCCAGTTCAAGTTCTCTTAACATGGGCCTCCTTTTCAGGAGTAATCCCCAATCATAACTTCCCAAACCTGGGCCTCCTTTTCAAGAGTAAGCCCCAGTCCAAGATCCATAATTTGGGAATCCTCCTTAGGAGTAAGCCCCAAGATTCCAAATATGGGCATCCTCCTTAGGAGTAAGCCCCAAATTCCAAATTCCCTTAACCTGGGCCTCATTCTCAAAAGTAGGCCCTAGTTCTCAAGTCCCTTTAACCTGGGCCTCCTTCTCAGGAGTAAGTACCAGTTCTAATTTCTCTTAACCAATCTTAATTTCTTTTGATTTGGGCATCCTCCTAAGGAGTAAGCCCCATGTCCCCTCTTAATTTGGGCATCTTCCTCAAGAGTAATCCCCAAGTTAGAGTATCCAAATATCTATAAAAGCACATATACCTTTATGGACCATGTTCCCGGACTTCTTCTCTGAAATAAGTCTCGATTGTTATCTATTTGGGCAATAATACATACATAATCCCCATATCATTCCTTGTGACTACATCTTTCGTGGCACAAATCGTCATGTTTTACTGATACCTCTTGTTTCTCACACCGATCATGACTCACGTGAGCTTAGAGTGTAAAAGTTATTATGACATCTCTCTTTGAGCCATTAATCATGCATAAACCTCACACTTCTATCTCAAACTATGTAGACTTTGATCTCTTCATTAAAATTAGAGTATGTAGGAAGCCTTTCTAAGGTTCAAGCCTATCATCCATTAATTCTCATCTGTCCCATATGACATTAAATTATATCTTAATTCCTAAACTACGTGGGTTTTGATTCTTTTTTCTAAACAAGGATATGTAGGTAGCCTATCCGCTGGTATGATCCCAACTATAAAATAATCAATGTCCTTATAAATGACAATAAACTTCAAGTTCCCCACTTAGTGGATTTAAAACCAGTATGGTTATCATAATGACCAAGAGATCTCTATACAATGTATTAAAGGATACCATTGACTAAGAATCTCTAAAAAATACATATGATTCTCTATTGATGAAGAACCTCAAATACACATAAAAGATTCTCTAAATCTTATACATATTAATCATTGATTGTCAGACCTAAAGGGAAATCTCATTTTCATACTTGGTAATGTAATGATAATTCACAAAAATAACTTAAATCTATAAAGAGAGTCCCGGAGTAGACAATAATTCCCCCCAAAAAGGTGTGATGAGTTCGACCTCCCATCCTCTCGACCAATGAAAATTATTAAGCCTCATCGGTCCACAACTAGTGAGCACCTACCTTTGGAAATTAGGTCCAAATGGATATATAATCATTTGGGGCTTCCAGTTCTACAAATAAACCTGTTAGAAATCGATTGGAATGTTTGAACCTTAAACAAACAAGGTCATCCCCAATTCTAGAGGAAACAGTATGTCACTAAGTCAAATCTCTATACCATTTATCTGATGTCATAATGAATTCCAATATTGAACTTTCTAGAATTTTTCATGTGTTTCTATCAAGGAAAATAGACAAGTGTAGTGGATCTTTGAAATGAGGTAAGAATTAATATACTATCATCGACCGTTGTTGTAGCTCTATAAACTTATTCCATGATTCCCCACTAATACATGAAAACTTCTTAAACAATTAATGTTTCTATTTTCAAATTTTTATCCTTGGGTGTCTCAATTAGGTCAAATACACAATAAATAATGTCAATATAGTTATTATCATCCTATGGTATTTTAGTTCCATAAAATACTGTTGGATGTTAGAGTTTGAAGTCCCTAAAAAATTCAAACATGAAACTCAACACCCCTCCACCCTAGGAAGGAACCAGTGACATGAATATCATCTGGAGTAGTCCTAATACATGTTCTATAGGTTTGATTGTGGTAGCATGCATTGGTCCACCCTCTTTCACAACAGGAAGTGTCGTAGGGGAATCCTCCCTAATAGGAGCACCTCATCCCACATCATCTAGTGATCCCATCAGTCCTCCCTGAGGAGGAATCTTCTATAACATTAAGTGAGAAATTTAAGACTTTTAAGTAAAATCATATCTAGTCAACAAGATCACATAAAGGATTCCCTAGGATTATACCAATAATGAAAATTATATCCCTCTTAAAAAAACCACGTTCTTTATCTTTGTACATTTTTCACAATCATATATATACAAACATAATAGCTTTATCAGGTTATACTAATTAATAATAAAATAGATATATCATTATATTAAAGTTAAATAGACATATAATACAATATAATATAAATATATCTCAAATAGATAGCACAATCATGGAATTAAATTTAAGAGATGATGTGTAAATACGCATGTTATGAGATAGGTCGATGAAATAAGAGCTGGTTCGAAGTGAATCTAGGCCAAAAAGGACCAAAAATCCCCCAAATGGGTATGTTTCAAGAATATCTCCACCTTCATGGATGGTAATTTCTCCTGAAGTACCCGACTATGTGGAGGGTTGATGGTAACCTTTGTGTATCATCAGTCTTCAGTCATGGAGCCCCTTATGACCACATAGATTCATAAATTTATCCCATACACAGCTTCATTCTTGAGTTGTGGAGCCTTTTCAACCACATTAGAGCATTATGGTATCCTCCATTTCATATCAATCCCAAGTAATAGATCCATTTTCGATTGCATGGAGGCCTGACTAGAACCTCTATAGAGATTCATTTGAAATCACAGATTACCACCCATTGCAAAGCTCATAAATCATCACAAGAGCCTCTGAACATCATGAATCCACATTCCTATAAATTCCCCCCTATGAATGAAATTTAATGGGAAGAAAGGAATATGGAATTATGATAATATATCCATGTTTGAGATACTCCTAAGCATCATGAGTGAAAGAGAAAATGGATCCCCCAAGGTATCCAAGATTCAAAAAACCAACTCACATGGTTTCTTGAGAGCCTCCACCCATGGTAGATATTCCATTCAAAAAGGTACATTACCTTTACAGAAAAAGAATTCCCTCTAAGGCACTTGAGTCTTTGTGATACACCCATCCTTCTTGAAGCCCTCCCTCGAGAAACATGGACTTCACTCTAAGGTATTGAAAACCTAGTTTTTTAATAATACCCCATCGCAAAACCATTGTCCTCTTTGAGGCCCCTGAGCATCATGAGGCTCCCACCCTATGGCCCCAATCTTATTAAAGTACCTCTCTTAGGCCTCTACATGGTGCCTCCCTTCAATAGACACCATTTTATGAAGGTGAAATGCCCAAGGCCCCCATACCAAGCCATGACTAGTTCATCCACTCCTCAAATCCCTATGCGACCAGTACCATACACTCTTGTGTCATCCCACTTCACTTCAAGTGTTGACCGAACCCCTATCCTACCCTTTTATTCTAATTATAGGCACTATAAGTCCCGTTACTTCTATCAATATGGACCCTAACATTGGGCCTTATAATTTACACTCCTTAGTAGAAGTTCTAATTTCATGCCCCTCATAAAGGTGTATAAGTGATGGTCACGTAATCCCAAGGGGTTTCATATTCTAGGGAACTTGTGTATATATATTCATGGGGATTTATTATGTAGAATCTTACTCCCTCCTTGACATGTCCCCCCTTAAAGAGTGACTCTAGCCATGTTCATGTTTCATGATGTAAAACTTTATATATCAACATTTTAGTCACATGATGTTAAAATAGATGAAAATTTCCTCAGCGCAAAAATAATATTGTAGACTTGACCTATGCAGAAAATAGAGGATTTTCCATGTATAATTGTCATGGTATGACCCAAAACCTTAAATACTGTGTGATTAATTAAGTATTTTCCTTATACGATAATCATGGGATTCCACCCTCTCCCCATTATGTGAAAAAACTCCACTCCTGGGGATGAAAATCCCATGAATGGGAAGATTACATGTGTAATACCCATACTATCCTTCCCCATAAATGGATGAGACACCCACATTGGATAGCTTCCAGGTGTAAACCCCATGTCGTCTGTCATCACTGTGGAATGATCCTCCGCCCTTGGACATCTTACACGCACAATCCCCATATCATTCCCTAAATAGTGATCCTATTACAAAGGGAATCTTCTATGTGTAATCCCAAAATAATAACTCATAGACACTCCTTTCACAACATGAGAATCCTTACCACATTACTTTAAACATAATGGATCAATCCTATCACATGACCTTATACTATTTTTTTAATGGTATATTGACCAAAGGTCCAGGATTCTTTATTATAATTAAACAAAGAAGAGTTAAAAAAGTTGAAAAGAGGATGTTTTATTACAGTCTTTTTAAAGAAGGGGGATCAGATCGTGAGTAATATTTTATTTCCAAGTATGCTCGGTGTTGATCACTTTGTAAGAAAGCTTGTCTTCCACTGCATTAGCATCAGGATAAACATGTGTGATGATGTAGTGGCAACTTGATAAGAAAATGAGATTGTCCATCCATCTCACAGTGAGTTCCCAATTAATTTTTATTAAACCATTTATAATTTCTTTCTCTACAGTTGTGGATTCACTTTCAAAACAAATTTTGTTCATGATTTTCTTTTTGGAAAAGAGATATGCGTGAATAACACTGAGAATTTCAGCTTCATGGGTAGAATAAATTCCACACTTACCAAAAAAACACCCAAGGACATTTCCATTGTGATCTTGAAAGACAGCACCACAGCCTTCCAGAAATGGGATAACTTTTGAAGGTCTTTCTATATTAATTTTGATCCATCCTTTAATGGGAGCCTACCAAAAAATATCAAAGAGACCCTTCTGCTTCATATAGTTTTCATGAACACTAATTCTCTTTACAATAGTTAAATCATGAATAGTATTATAGTAGTGACCTATTTGTAATGAATTAGTTTCCTTGGAAGTTGTAAATAGGTAGACTAAAGCTTCTTAAAGGTAGAAACATTATATTTTAAGCATGACTTCATTCCATATAGTCCAATGGATGTGAGAAAGATCAGCAATGGTGGCCAAAAATGAATGTTTGAGTTGTGAAGAGGATCGGGCTATGGCGCAGTATTGTAGGCAAGAAATAATATCATGGATCTCTAGGATATATATTTAAAAAATGTCATGCAATGCATTCTATAGAGCAGGTGAAGTGGAACATGATAATAATAGGTGTGAAATTTCCTCTCTGTGCTGATTGCAAAACCTTCATCTAGAACATATAACAAAGCTACGATATTGTAATCAGTCGTCAGTAGGTAATGTGTGATCACCAAGAAGCCAAATCAAGGTCATCCTGGAGGGTCTGAAAAAATACTTTTCAAATTGTTTTATCCAATAAAAATCACTATCATTCACAAAATTAGAGTGGTAGTAGGATTTGGAGTCAATAGTCCCATCCCTAGTACATTCCCGGATGAATGTGTCTTTATCTGTTGAGAAGAAGTAGTTTCTGAGGATATTACTATGATTTCTGTACATCTCTATATTAGAGAGGTCCAAGAAGTCTTAAATTTAGAAATTTGTGTCAGGAGGAGCATGTTGAGGATCAACAACAGATATGATAGGGGAGCTCGTCTAGTTGTCATGCCAGAAGGTCAGAGCTGATTCCCTATAAGAAATAAGTCTTATGTGTGACATAATATTATTATAATAGGATTTGTTGGTAGGCTGAATATAGGATCTTATATGTGACGTGTGGCCCCTCTTCAATTTTTCAATGAATCTATTTCTGATAAACTTGAGGGTTGTCGAGTCGCTTTTGATAAGATTCCAAGTGAACTTGGCAAGGAGAGCCTCATTAAAGAGCTTTATGTTTTTTATTCCCAAGCCTCCCTTATCAGGAGGTTTGCATCATTTACTCCAAAAACCATGAATAATTTCTTTTCCAAAATGATTTCACTCTAAAAAATTACCTGATACATAATTTAAGAAGAATTTTTAATGAGATAGTCCATTTATAAATCATAAAGGACTGTACGAGTTTAGAAATAGTGATGTTTTTGACCAAACATATTTTTCCCGCCATAGAGAGATTATTTCCTTTCCATGTAGATAACTTCATTTTTATTTGATCCACAATTTTGATGAGTTGACTGTTCTGAGGTATCCCTAAAAGAGAGGAACACGTAGATAATGAATTGGCAATGATCCTTCCTTAATTCCAAGGTCCAATAGAATTTGTGATCTTCTCTGAGTGGGAAAATCCCAACCAAAGTAAATCAATGATTTGTTCCAATCGATAGTTTTTCCTAAAACCTCCTCATTGTGTGATAGGACATACTTCAATTTATGTATGTTTCTTTTGGTATATTACAAATAGAGAATAATGTCATCAACAAACAAGAGATGTTTGGGAGCAACAACATTCCTAGCTGCGTGGATATAATTTAGCTTGCCCTGATACACCATGCAGGTAGGAAGTCTACTTAAATAGTCCTCCGCTATAAAAAAAGAATGGCAGAGAGAGAATCACCCTTCCTAATAACTTTTGACCAGGTAAAGTTGCATTTAAGAGAGCCATTTATAAGCATAGAGATATGAGCATACTGTAAAATATTTTTAAACCAATCAACAAATATGTCATTGAAGCTGAAACTCTGAAGAACTTTGAAAATGAAGTTCCAATAAATGGTGTCGAAAGATTTCTTTATGTCCAACTTGAGAGAAATATGTCTGCCTATGCTAGATTTGTTAAGTACGTTGACACATTTAGAGGTTGTACTGGTACACTCTTGTATAGATCTTCCTTTAACAAATCCAAACTTGTTTTAGGTATATATTTTTATGGAAGTTTTGGTGAGATGGTTGGTGAGATGCTTGGTGATAATTTTGTAATAAGTTTTGATGAGAGCGATGGGTCTGAATTGATGTATCTCTAAATCATTTTTAATTTTTTGGATTAGTGAAAGGAATTGAGCATTGATGCCATGTGGTAACACACATGTAGAGAAGAAAGAATTAACAACCCTACAAACATCATTTTTTATTACCTCCCAGTAGGTTTGAAAAAAGTCATTGGTCAAGCCATCTGGACCCAAAGCACTATCAGTTTTAATACTTAAAACCAACTCACGGATTTCAAGATCATTCGGTATACAGGTGAGCTTGGTATTATCTTCATCACTAACAATTTTGGGGATGAATCTCTCTTGGAGGTCCTTGTTGATATCAGGACCAATGAAGAGTTTTTTCAAAATAAGAAACACCATTCTCTACAAAGGATTTCTCATTTTCAATCACTCTATCACTATATCTCAATAATGATAGAGGTCTAAAGGATTTTCTTGTTCGTTGAAGAGCATTGTAGAATTTGGAGTTTCTATATCCATCCTTTAACCATTTTACCCTAAACGTCTCTTTTTTAAGTTTTTCTTTCAAAGAGAGGAGCGAAGTTGGTTTGGAGGAGAGGAAAATTTCTTGTTTCATGTTTCTTTCAAAAGGAAACCTTGGTTTTTGAAGACCTGTTAGTAATTCTGGTCAAAATAGGATGATTATCATAGTTTATCTTTGTCTAGGTAATACTTTCAATAGCATCAAACATCTCAAGAGATATGTTGTTAGAAAAATCATAGTCATGTTTACTAGCAACTATTTCAATGTAATTACTTTGGTACCAAGTATACATAGATACCACCTAGTTGATCTCAGTAAGATTTCCACTCTCAATGTAGGATTTGAATTCATTTCTGGAAAGGGTGGGAAGAACAACTCACAATCTTTCACTAGGGAATAATATGTCATTAAAGTCACCAAGTATAATCCTAGGATCATGTATTCCAGGTATATTGAGCACAATGTGATGCCGAAGAAATAATATTTTATGATAGTTGTTATTAGCATAAACAAATGAGAATAAGAATTTAGAATTATTGATGATATCTTAATAGGTGATCATTTGTTGATCCATGTTGAAGACCGAGGCACCTGATATAGAGATGTGAGCAAATACCCATAAGGTGTCAGTATTCCCAAAAGTATTGGTGTTTCTTATTAGAGTGTAACCTTTGTTTTCTAGACTAGAAGCTCCTAGAGAGTAGTAGATTTTGGGTTCAAAAATTCCCAAGAACATGGGTTTATGAACATGTATAAACATGTGCATCAAAGTGGAAGTGTCATGTTTTCCCACACCTTGACAGTTCCAAAAAATTATATTCATTTGTAGTTCCGTTTGGGGGGGGGGACCCCATTTTTTCTTCCCAAAAGATTTTAAATTTCTGTATGATTTTATTGTTTGTATGTAGTTATTACCAGATTTTTTAGATTGATCTGCATGAGTAAGAGAGGATACTGGTTCTTTTTGACTAGCAGCAGTATCCAATTCAAAATAATTCAGAGATTCATTCTTTTGAATGCTATTAAAAATTTCCTTGTTTCTTTTGGGTGCCTTTCTAGGTGAGTCATAGAAAGTGCTCAATGTGATATCATCCATGGTATATTGTGAACCTACATTGTTTTGTTGGGGCATGATATTGTCACCTTTATCAGTGAGATTTTGTTATGTGTGATTCTACACATGAAACTCATCACTTACAGTGTCAACACAATTCTCTGTGTTGGTTCCTTTAAAGTCTAGGGCCTTTTCTTGGTCCCTAAAATTATAGTATGTTCAGCCAAATGTAGCTAAGAAACCAGGACTGAATTCGGAGTTGTTTTCTACCTCAGAAGAGTAGCTTAAGCAAGTATCATGTTGCAAAAAACAAGCATATTTTTCAGTGTTATCGAAGCATGTAAAAGATATTCCATTCACATGAATATTCAAATAATCTAAAGATGTAATGGAGTTGATAACATTGATAATATATTAGGCAATATTAGCAGTCAAGTTTTCCTTTTCATACCTTGTTCCTCCTCCTCCACCAATACAGCCCAGGAGGTACTAGTAATGGTAATAGGGTCTTCTTTCTTAACCCATTTCTATTCATCAATCTTTTTCAAAACCTATCCTTTTTTCATGCCTCTTTCCATACCTTTCTTCCCCTTATTCACTTTTGTCTAGAAATTTAAATCAAAGGGTGGATTCAATTTATTTTGTACAGTCTTAAAGTTAGAAAAGTAGTGGCCAACAATTTTTCATACCTCACAAAATTGTTTCTTGTATTCATATTCGACATTGACCTCCATCTTGTGATCATTGACAATGAAACTGATGGCATCTGGGAGTCTTATATTCCATTCTCACCTCGAATTGTATCCTAGACCTTATACTATGACATCAAACTACCTGGGTTTTTATAACTATCACTTAAAAAGTATATGTAGGATGTTTCCCTAAGGTTCAATCCTAAAAACGGTAATCTCGTGTGTGACATCATCACTCATATGGAAGCAACTCTAGATTTGTCTCCACGAGGCATTCTAATCAATTAGTAATCTTAGGTGTGATATCTTCCCTCCTAGGTATTCACATCTGGATCCACCTACATAGGGAATCATAATTCATTAGTAAACCCATTTGTGATGTAACACCCCAGGTAAATAAAGAATATGACATTTTCATATTTATCCATATTTGTGAATAAAATATTAATATGACTTTAAAGGGGACTCTATGCTCGATGGCGAACCCAACACGCAACAACGAGTTTTTTGGGAATCTTACGTTGCACTCTAATAATAAAATAATATTATTTTAAATGGTAGTTAACATGTAGCCATTGTATTGGCAGGAATGGATATAAATAACTAAAATATGATCATATATTTTTTTAAATGTTTTTACATTTATCCAATAAAAGATAAAGGCTTAAAATACAGAAAGAATTCAATTTTAGGCGTATATGCCCTAGTTTTCACTAAAGGTTCACTTATCGCCTTTTGATGGCGAACCGTCATTAAATATAGTTTTGTTCACTCTTATACATTCTATTGGACCAAATAATACTCTTCTTAATAATTGGGACATCAAAATTTACTTTGTGTAAATTTTTGGTATCTTTCCGATAAAGTTCATTTTTTTAATGAATAGTGTAAAATGTTGTATTTTAATTCAAAAACTTTTTTTAATATAATCTATTTATATGATTATATTATCTTTTGAATTGGTTTTAAAGTGAAATTAGAATATATTTTTACCATTAAATCCAATAGTTTTCGTTGTAATTAATTTCACTTTGAAATCGGACTTAAACTAGTGTCAATCTTTTGATACTTATTATTTCATAAAAACACGCTATTTGCTCTGACGGTGGGAATTAATTATTAAATTAATTAATGTGACTCATATGTTTTGAATTTTGTAAAATATACTTCTTTTTTGAATTCGGAATATCAAATATAGCTTAGGGTGAATTTTTGGGATTTTTCTGAAAAACTTCAATTTTTGATGAATAGTGGAACCACTAAGTGGTACTTATAAAAACTGATTTTTCCTCTTAAATGAAATTTTTCCATCTTTGTGTTTTGAATTTCAAAAATCCTACATACATGGTTGTCATTAAGAAGTAAAATGTAGTTCAATGAGATTAAAATAATTTTTTGGTGAATAGTAACTTATTAAGTTTTTAATCGCGATTAGAGGTAATTAGAGTAGTTTAAGGTAAAAATAATGTTTTAATAATATGAGATGAGCTTTTCACATGTCCTAACCTCATTGGATGTGTCATGGAAGACCAAGAAAACCCATGGGTCAACATGGGGACCCCATGAAGCCACTTTGGTTGGAAAATGACATAAATAACCTTTAATTTAATGTTAAAGTAAAAATGACACAAACATGAAATGTTTTACTAAAACAATTTTACCATGGGGTTATACAAGTCATATTTTTTACTATAAATAGTAATTGGAAATCTAAAAATATTCCCTACATCATAGTATTTTTTTATAATTTTTAGACATTAAATAAATTAAATTATATATGACATCATGATGATGCAGCGATGACCTCGTTATTTAACGATTTAAATAAAATGGAAAGATAATGTAATATCTAAGACCTACACATGTCCAAAACCTAGTCGATGAGTGGATTTCGAACCCTTATCACCTTATCTTCTAAATACATTAATGTGGGACCTTTAAAATCCGAAACACTTTTGAAAATAAAGTAACATTTTGTAACTTTACAAGAGTGCCCCTCCTCTCCTCTTATAAAAGGCCCCCACCTATACCTCCTTACCCACACTCCCAAAGCCATTGGATCGGCCAAAACTATCCCATTTTGTCTCTCCACTTCCCTCTTTTACTCCTTGAATCCTCACTTTGGGCAGAAGTCTTCTCAAGGAAGCCTTTGAGCTCAAACCAAAGGGAGTTACCCGATTTTAAGGTAATGTCTTCACTTGAATCATTTTGTTTTATTTTGCTTCTCCAACCCCCTAAACTCTTTTTATTCATTTATTTTATAACAAATACTGTATCTTCAATATACTGGGTTGTTTTTATAATATGTATTCGAGCTACACTTACACACACCTACATCTAATGGTTAAAGAACATACTGTTTCTGTGGATGGTGAATTTCTGCCTCACGAAACGATGATTGTTCAACATTCTTCTAACACCTTAAATGGTGGCAATTAAGATGACACTATATTTATATATGATATATAATATGTTTATGTTTTACTTAGTCTTCTTTATTTTTCATTTATTTCATACCTTTATGGTTTCCATTATGGGTAAACGCGATATCTTCATTTAAGGAAGTGCGGACTACCGCCCCCTCAAAGTGATTTGATTCATTATTACCATATGTGGTACGTATAAAGGATATATTTAATGATATTATATATGATACCATAATGGAATTAAAATACTATTATGTATCATTATGTTTTAATTCCATTAAATATTAAATAGAACTGGAAGTAGCGTTCATGCGTACGTACGGCTTACCGTCTCCATGAACGGTACATTTCATTTCTTATCTCATAATGTTATGTAATATTATAAGTACATATATATATAATGGATATATATGTAATATATTACATATAAATTATGGATATCATTCTGGAATTATAACATATATATATATCTCATTTTTTTTAATTCCATTAATATGACAAAAAAAGAAAGTAGCGTTCATGCGTACGTACGGCCTACCGTCTCCATGAACGGTGCTTTTTGTTTTTTATCTCCAAATGATATGGAATAGTATAAAATGAATATTTACTGGATATATATGATATTTTAATCATTAATACTATTCTGGAAATTATTTACTTATAACTACATGGGCATTTGTTTTCAAACAAATTCATTTTGGACTCATGTACCAAACATCAGCAAAAACGTCTGATATGAACTAACATTATTAAACAATTATTTTAACATTATAATATGTTATATGAACTGAATAATAATCTCTAAAGGAGGTACTTAGGAAATTATTAATTGACCAAAGTTTATTATTTAGGAATATAAAGAAACGAACAAGACAAGTTGGACTTGAGGTAAGGGATCCTACTCCACTCTTTCTTTTTAAGTGCACTCTTTTATGTCATTCCTTTTAAAGCTAATATTTATTGTTGTTGGGATGTTATTTTATATTAATATTACTGTAATTTTTAAGTTCATGTGATGAGAGACCCTATTCTCTCTCATCAATCCATTTTGGAAGTTTTGAGTGGCACCGTTAGGCTGCCGAATTTTCATAAGAGATCTAACCTCTCTCTTTCTTTTTAAGTACTCTCCTTTATGTAACTTCCTTTAAGCTCCTATTTGTTATTTTGGGGGATTTTCTTTTGTATTAATCTTTCTGTAAACATTATTTTGATATGATGAGAGACCCTATTTCCTCTCATCAATCCATTTTAGAAGTTTTAAGTGGCGCCGCTAGGCTGCCGAGTTTTCGTAAGGGATTTATCATCTCACTTTTATTCCCGTGAGATTTATGCTACATTTACCACAATTTCATTTGAGTGGTGTATGTAATTCCCATTATTATACACTTTTTATAGTATAATTTCATTTATGGGTATTCACATCTTCATTGTGTGACCCTTCTTCCATGGGGTGTACGTTTTGAAAGTTACCCAACTCAGTAAGGGGACCTTTCACCCTCCTCTTTTTAAAAGACTTATTTTGTTATGTCTTATAATTCACATACTATTATGTTGGGATATGTTATTTTATATCCTTATTGATGTAAATTTTATGTCCAAGTGATGAGATTCCCTTTTTATCTCTCATCAACTCATTTTCTAAATTTTGAAGTGATGCCGTTAGGCTGCCGAATTTTACCAAGGGAACTTTTTAACCCAATTTCGATTTCTTTGGGTTCAACATGTAGTTATTGAATATGTCATCCTTTGAATATGTTTGAATGACCTTTTATTTTTTCACACTTAATATCCACTTACATTGGGTGTATTTATATTTGTCACACATAATTTTGAGATTGATTTATCCTTAATTTAAGGATACCTTCTTTATAAGGGATTTCATCACATTTGACATTTCTATTGAGTCTTCATTGTTGTTATGCACCAATTCACTCTTACATGGTGTATATACTATCTTTGGAATATTATATCATGAATCCATTTATTCTCATGATATTATAAAGTTTTGACTAAATGTTATTCCTCAATTATTGTATTCAAGTGTCTCTAATTTTGGTAAAACCCCTTTAACCAAAATATCGCTTTAAATGTTTTAATTATTTGTTCTTATTAATACTCATGTTTTCAAAATGGTTTTAAGGATTTATTTATATGGATATTAATGGTTTAAAATTTTAAAATCTTCAAGGTGGTATGGGACACTTTGATTCAAAAATCTCTTTATTAAATGTTTTATATGGTTTTGGAAATGGTTTCTTTTTTAATGGATTCATTATTTCAATATACTAAAATGTTATATTGTGATTGAAATGTGGAAATGTTATGTTTACTTTATGCATGTTTTATGTGATACGTTTATGTTATGGTTCTTGGGCATTGTTATGAAAAACGCGTGGTTCCGTGATAAACTAAGGGCGGGTGATCCTGATATAGCTCTCCAATGCATTGGGTAACGCGAAGGAGTGAAATGTTAAGGTTTCTCCGAATAGATTTAGGGAATATATTGTGATGGGTATTCCAAACGTAACCAAGAGGGTTACTCCCTACGTAAGAATGTTATGAATGCCTCAAGTTACCTTTTATGTCTTATGATTTCTATGATTTATTCATGATTTGATGAGGTATGTTAAAGTGCCTATGTTTTATGGGTAAAGTATGATTTAATTCTTATGTATATATGAACTCATGTTTCCTTTCCATATTTTTATAACCCTTACTGAGCTTTTTATTCTCATCCCAAGTTTTTGAAATGTTTTTCACAGGTCAAGGGAAAGGTACATGATGTGATGATAGTGTCAAGGATGTGTCAAGAAAGAATCCATGTTTTATTTTAAATATGTTTCTATTGATGGGAAGAATGAATACTATCTTTTATGTAACCACATTGTTTTAATGTGGAATGTAATGCAAGTTTCATGATCTAATTCTCTAAAACTCTAAACCTGAAAAGATCCTCAATGTGTAATATTGTAAAAACTCAATATTAAGTAAGGTTTAAGGATGGGGCCTTATATGTGACATATTCTCTCCTAGGGAATCATGTTTGGATCCGTCTCTATGAGTAATTCTTATCCATCGGTAAACTTAGTTATGACATCTTCCCTCCAAGATATGCTCCTTTTTATCCACCTATAAGGGGAGTTTTGATCCATTGGTAAACTCAGGTGTGACATCTTTCCTCCTAGTGATGCACCTCTATATTCACATCCAATGGGTGTTCAGATCCATTAGTAAACCTAGGTGTGACAACTTCCCCCATAAGGAAACACCTCCTTGATATGCCTCCACAGGGTGTCTGATCCATCTCTACAAGATGTCAAACTCAATCCCTAATCCATAAGAACTGCCCCCATAAAATAAAAATAGTGTTACTAAGGTTAAAATCATTGGAAAACATACACCCATGGTGTTAATTACCACATTATTGACATGGTATGCCTTGAGTACCTTTCCTGTGATGAATCATATGATAATTCCTCCAAGGAGGAGGATTCACAGGTGACCAATGTACCCAATGTTTAGACATTCCTAGTGATTCCCGACATGACTGTTATTCTAACCTAAGATTTACACCCTATCAAGAAATATGAAGTGTAATTTCCCAACGTCCACATTGAGATGGAACTAGGAATGAGTTCCATGATCCAGACATAATCTATGAGGTAGACCCGGACAAAGAAACAATCTCCAAGGAGGATCATTGGAAGGATGAAATAACATCCCATGTCCCATTTTGATCTGGGATCAGACATTACCTATGAAAGTGTTGAAATATACCCAACATTGGAAAGAAGGAATGCATAGAAAGAAGTTGTGCATGTATGATGCATTGGTTCCCCATAAAAAGATTTGGAAACAGAAATAAAAAACCTTACATGAAAATGTTCTCATTGAACAATGAAGACTTGTAATATTGGACACTATCAGATTTTGGGAATCTACAGACATAAACATTATTGATGTCAGGCTTAAAAAATAGAAATGGTGAACCCAACTAGAAACAATTCTAAATAACATCGAGACCAGTAGTGTTGGGGAATCGGTATATTTTCAAGTCAGTGGATTAATACATTCAATTAAATGTCCCACTAAGAAAATAGTGGCCCCAACATTAAACTTGTCTATGGATTCAGATAGTGAACATTGGGAATCCTAGGTCTATGATATCGTCACTGAGGATCCTTATCTTTTTTAGAAGATTAGATGATGTTGGTGAATCATTCAAATATTTATTTTACCTATATTAATGGATGAATTCATACGCATTAAGGGAATCAAGACAAATGAAATCAATGACCTGGTACTCACATACATTAGGGAAGAAGGAACCTTGAAGTTGAAATCCCACATATATATACTTCAATTATGAATTATAGCTTTCCTTTGGATTCCATGTTCCCTTGCCTTGTCTCACCCTCTGATATCATCTAGAGGACGGTGATAAAAAAACATTGTGTACTAACTCAAATAAGAGGTTATCATTCCCAAATGGGATATGGCCTTCTAGGACCTAGGGTCATTGGAACATTGTGACACCTCCACCACCGAGGGCTGCATTGGGGAAAACCACCCCATGTTCTGACAATGAACTACATTAGGAGTCTCTCCCCATAGTTCTCTAATGACTCTCTCCCCTAATTCAAGAATATAGGGGAAATTAGATTAATTCCATCCATGAATACCACTTGGGATCCTCCCATTAGTGCTCCAACTAGACCTCTTTAATTCGATCACTAATTAGCCCCTTAGGCTGAAGTGCATGTGGATTTTACCCCTGCTCTATCAACATAGATCTGAAGCGCCTAATGTAGGAATTAGGGGAAGAACCTGTATAATTATAAAATGTGAAATCATTTGTGGATATTATGGTCCCTACCAACACTAAAATAACCTACTAGATCCCTTTAACTAGAAAAAATGGATTCATCTCTTCCTGATTGAGATTGAGACCTCAGCCACCTCATTGGTGGGTTATGTTTACTCTTTCAATTTCCATAACCATAGATATTCTTTACAAGATAACCCATGGTGAGGAAAATTTGAGCAGGGGTCCTCCTCATACCACTAAAAGATGGTATAAAAGTCCTCCCCATGCCACCAGCTACTAGAGTGGAGGTCTTCCCTACTCCTTCAACATCCAACATGGAGGTCCTTCTCATGTCATAATTATCCAGCACGGAGTTCCTCACCATGTCACTACCAACTTGAGTAGAGGTCCTCCCATCTCCATAAAAAAACAAAAAAAGTTCCCCCCCCCCACTCCACAATCAACCCATACATTCTTCCTCCCCATGAAAAAGAAATATCTTACCTTGATGAACTATATCGGGATAGGAGTGCTAATACTCATTATCACAATTGAAACCCTAGGAAGTGACACATAATCATTGATATCATTGACGTATAGGATTCTGAGGTTAAAAATGAATCGATTATGGATACCACATCCAGACATATATAGTTTGTGGAAATATCACAATAGTTGAGATTCATGAACTCTGATGCTAAGCCCCACTACATAACCAGATCCCTCCACAAGTACTTATAGGTGGATGGTGTTTTGGATCCCTTCTAAGGTCTTGGACTAAATATGCCTTTTTCACCATTATTTTTCATTATATCTACCATCATAAAATTATTTTTAGATATTTTGGGGTTTGTGATGACCCCTTCAAAGGGTGTGTACTCTACTGGGATGCAAATGGATTCTCCAACCCTCTCACATGAGGTGGTGGTGAACACCCCCAATTATAGGGGTGTGATGTTGAGGGTCTCACCATACCTGAGATATGTTCTAGAATTCATAGAATGTTTGACTTGTGTAGTGACTCTACACCTAATAAAATATAAAACAAATCATTCTATATCATTGCTTCCACCCATATCAAAGTTTGCTCCAATAAGGGCCTAGTCTAATCAAGTACAGGACCCTTCCTCTAAAAAAGAGGGAATGTGGGAGATTTTGGATGCCACTTAGATATTAGTGGTGTTTTGGACACAAACTAACTTAGACTTTGGCATCCCATATTTTCTTTATAGAGTACCATGATGTGTTTTTCTACCAGAATATTTGAGAAAAATATCACTACCTCTATGATAATCATCTAAGATATATAGAGAGTCAGGATCAACTCACTGTCATAGAAGAGTAGTGCAGAAATGTGGAGATTGCAACAATCCCCAAAGCATAGCACCCCTAAGTCATACAATTAATGATAGACCCTTCAACGAACATTCATCAAGATCATAATGGTTCTTATTTGTGTTATGAAAGAATCATCTCCACACATACATTTCAGAGGGTGTGGAAGTATACTTCTCTCCATTTCATCCCTATCTTGGGATGGTCCTGCCTATAATCTGATGATGAAAGTTCTCATTCATCCCCCGTAAATGTGAACATGGTCTTCTTCGAGATTCTTGATGAACATAGGAATAGGGGCACCAACATAGGGTATGATAGGGAAGATCCATCTCAAGGGGAAACACAGTACTAGACAGACCCCTGATAGGTGTCCTTAGTCATCAGTAGAGGAAGGGTCTTAGCCTTTGAGATCCCCTAGATGAGGCATTACTACCTACCCATCAGTATCTTGACAAGGGATAGGTACATTCCAAGACCTTGAACCTATTCAAGGCCATACCTAAAGTAGTGATATTACTCATAGTAGCCACCTTTCTCTTATATCTTGAATAGAATAAAAGGATAATCATTTCCCTATGTTTCAATAGATGCATATATTTTTGAAATTACTTTAGGGATCCCATATCTCCCTTATTGTTTAATCAAGTACTTCTCGTAAAAGTATGCCAAGATGAACCCGGTGGCCTGGTGCATCAAATCAAAGATGAATATGGTGGGTATGGAAAGTGATTGTGGTATGAGTTGTTGAATCCTCCCAAGTAGTATAATTATCCTCATTAGGATCTAGGCTGTGTCAATCCCTAGGTCAGTGATCCCACTACTTAAGTTGAAGATCCTATCAACACATTATTGGCTAGATATCATCAGTAAGATGTCTTGATATAAACTCTCACTGCTCACCTTGAGGCTCCAGAAATGAAACTGGTGGAGAACTTACCTCATAAAATGACATACCCAAAATGAGTGGATAATATCCAAGAACCCTTGAAGTTTGGATGTCTCAACTTCACCCCATGAAATGGGATGGGTGACTTACTACAAAACCTATACCACATTGTTTCACGGTGTGGACCTATGTTAGAAACCCTATAATAGAAGGAGGTTTCCAAGATTTGATAATTTGTTTGAAAATTGTTAGGACCCATGTTCATCTTGTAAAACCATATACCCATAGGTTCCATTATATATTGGGAGGACCTACATAATAAATTACATTATTAGTTTAGCTACACCACATTCCAGATATGTATTTCTACCCTTGTCAAGTGAAATCATAGGCCTAATTAGTGAGTCACATAATTTTTTACTTTGTGGAAAGGCTTCATGTATTCACTTGACATGTAATTATCCTTTGATAAGCTCCTTATAATGTATTTGTGGATCATTATGGGTGCTTTGGTCCCTACAATCATCACTCAAAACTACCTAGGTTTCTTTATGGAGTTCTTTGAAAATGATAGGCCACTAGAGGAAGCCTTGCAGCAGTACAAACAATATTTTTTCTCATTGCCTCTTCTAACTCACATGAGAAGACCAAACAAAATAAATATTTTTTCCACTTCTCATTCATAGTATCCCAAGATGGTGCACCTATTGGGTCATTTTTTGGAAGAGACTCACCTAGTTCAATCCTATTAGGTGCATCTTGGTCCCTCACATCCACTGAGAGAATATAGCTCCAACCCATGTCAAGTTCAACCACTAATATTACCCTACATAGACAGAAGAAACCAATCATTTTCCTCCAGTTATACACAGGTCCTATGAAACTAAATTTTTCCCCCTAGAAGGGCATTCAAATGTATCTAGAGCATAGGAGACCGCATGATTATAGACTTTCTTGTCGTACTGATCGTTTACTATACCACAGGATCCCCAAACACACCATCAATGAATGATATGTATTCTAAGATTGTCAATAGTAATAATTGTATCATGGTCTAGTCATGTTGGGAGAGGTTCTGGAATAGGCGTGACATGTATTCACTGACCTTGAAATCTATAGTGAAGGCTCTTGTGAATGGCATGAGGTTTCTAGGCACGGGATGTAGAAATATTATGATTGGTTGTCCTATATGGTAGTTGGTCACACTCATTGTATCTTTTGTGCCTTTTTGCGCAAGACAGAACCTATTGGGACTACAAGAACTCCTTAATAGGTAATTTATTTATCTTCATCAAAAAATTCAAATTTTGATAAGGATATGTACTGAAATCACAAGGGAAATTAGAGTCCCTCATTAGTTCCAAAGTGATCTTGCACTCTCGGTGACTTTAGGACCCATGGGTTATGTGATCATCCCATAAAAATCATGTTTCAAACTATCCCATCGATGGTGAGTAAGATTATTCCTTTGTAAATTCATTATATCTAGTGGACCACATCATAGTACCTGATGGTGAGTAATTCTAGAAAAAAACCCTCAAGTTCCATGGGTCGATGCCATCTAAAAAATGGTCAAGGACATGTGAGCTTCCATAATGCTCTCAAAGGTGGATCATACTAGGCTTTTCATGACACTAAGTCTAGGAATCATGTTTTTCATAAATATCAGTATGCATTATCCTCCTCGTTTTCACTGTCAGGCACTCATATATAGCTAGATATATTGGTTGACTGAGAATCCAATCCATGACTACACCATGATCATCCCAGTCCCTTACAGAGTTGACTAGGATGACCTGATCATTTAGGTGGCACAACAGTGGGTCATCACCCATTCCATTTATGATAATGATAAGTGGAAACAGGTAAACCAATAGTGTAATGACCCAATTATTTTCAATGGAAAATTCCCTTCATATATTTATGTCATAAAAACACAAAATAATGAACTACTAAGAGATAAGTGACCTTTAAACATAAGTTTGTCACTTCTATGTTTGGAATTTTGAAAATCTGACATACACGACTCTATTCAAGATGATTTTTGGAGTCTAATGAAACAAAAATATTTTTTGGTGAATAGTGACCTACCCTTAGGAATAGTAACATACCCTTATGAATAGTAATATGACCCTTAGGAATAGAAAATCATCCAAAATAAGAGTAACATTACCTATGAATAATTAAATAAAATTTAACCATCTTAGAAAGCGACAATTTGACCTTAGTAAACGTTTTGGTATTTTATAAGTAATAAATAATTAATTATATTTAATTAATTAATTTAAAAGAATATTTATTTCCCTAAAATGTATTCATAAATTATTGAATCAATGTATTATAGTTTTTAGATAATTTTATAAGACCCTACTTAATTTTTGAAAACACTATAAAATTAGTTTTAATCTTAAAAACTATTTTTTTTAAATAAATTATGATTTTAATTAAATTTTAAATTAATAATATTTAGAAAATTATTTTTAAAAAATGGACTTCATTTTTGGATTCTACACATCAAAAAATGGTTGGGGTAAATTTTTGGGATTTTTCTGAGAAACTTGAATTTTTTATGAACAGTGAAATACCGTAATTTACAAAATATACTAAATAAGCTAATTATATGGTCATGTGTGATGTTATGCTTATGTAAGCCCACTTGGTTGGGAATTAAATTATAAAATTACTATTATTGGTCGTTCAATACTCACTATACCTTGTCTTGTGGGGAAACAATAAACTAATGAATTTTATATTAAGGAAACGCCTCTCCCCTCCACTATAAAAGCCACCCTTCACACCCACATTTCCTCGCACATCTCAAGATCCAAGACTTCTCTAAAATCTACCAAAATACCTTCCCTAGCCCCTACCCCACGTCCAAGAGCTTCTGGTCTCATCAAAAGACCATGCTTAGTCCCATAAGGAGGTTCTCAAGAGGAGGATTCTAGAGGTAATTTCCCTCCCTCTTCTCCTTTAATTTCCTTTCAAGTTCAAGTTCATTTCTTGATCTCTCCCCACCTATCTTCATCCAAATTGTATTTTAACTCTATTATTATACATTTAATATAATTTTATTATTCTAATGGTATATTATATCATCCAACCCCCTTTACCTCTTCCTTTTATTTTATTAAAGAGAACGTTGTTCGTGAGGTGTTAATTTATCACCTTCAAGAACAACATGCTTTTTTCTTCCATTTATACCTTCAGATATGGTCATGAAACCATTTTTATGGTTGAAAAAGAATATCTAATATTTTTTTTATCCTATTTAAAGTTCTGGAAATAACCTATGGCCATATTATTAAGTGATAAGTTAAAACAAGTTCATTGTGATCCAAAAACCGCCCAAATTCACCCAAATAACCATCATTTAATTCTTATCTAATGATTCATCCAAGAAAAACCATAAAAATGAATATCCCCGAACAATGTTTTTAAACTCTATAAGTCATCCAAAGGAACATAAAATGACATAATGAAACCAGAATGAACCCTATTAATGTAAACATGGTTCTGTATTTCTAATTAATGAATATAATTTCATTATACAGGACATTAAAGAGAAGGAAGCATTCAGGTACAAGGTAAGGGGAAATTCTCATACACAACTTTCATCCTTCGGGTTCTACCTCTTTCACTCCATTTTTGATATGGTCACTCCTTAAAGATAATTTGTTAATCATTTTCTTTCCTTTTATAGGATATACATTCTTTCTAATGAATTTTATGTCAATACAAATTTTTTCCTAAAGAACTCTTCTCTTAAGAACTCAACTTTTACCTCTCATTCAAGTTTGATGATTCTTGTATCAAGTATGTTGTTCCCTCTTTATTTTGGGAACCCAAATTTTATGAATGTGTTCTTATGAGATGAAACCCATTACTTTTCATGGGTTAGTTATGTTAATTTATGTTATATGTTCATTGTGGCATGCATGATAAATGTTAATGTTATGATGTGACGGGTGTGCCCTGAATTATATAGCGCAATATGAATGTTTAAATGTGACGGGTGCGTACAGAATTATATAGCGCTCCAATGAATTGGGTAAAGTTATGAATCTCATGAGTAAATATGAAATGATTTTTGAACAAGATTCTATCTTGGTTCACAAGTATGTGTGTTAGTTAACCACTAAGACTTGATGATTAATTTTTATGCTTTGCCACATTTCAAGTCTTTTATTTATGATCCTCTCATGTTCATGATATTTTGCCTATGTTATTATTATGCTCACCCCATGATATATTGTTCTTATCTATCCTCTTACTAGGCTTCTTTCTCACCCCTTTTGATGTATATCCTCAGGTGGATACATATACTAAGGAGAGGATAAGTGCCAATAAGAATCTAGAGAAGAAGAAATTAAATAAATGTTTATGCTAGATATTGTATTTGTGATGTGTGGTCCTAGTTCTCCCAAGACACTAATCCTTTGGATCCTATTTTTGTAATACTATTATGTTTTTTATCTTTGAAATGATGTAATAGTAATGTAAGAAAATTTTGGGATGCTATAGTTGGTATCAGAGGCAAGGTTTAGTTAATTTGGGAATTAGGATTAGGGAACCCTTGAGAAAACTTCTAATATGAGACTAAGTAAAAATATGCACACAATAATATTTACCTAGGGATACCATATGTTATGTTTTTGGTATAATTGTCTAAATTAATAAGTTATTCATGACTTATTTAGTTATTTTTTGTTCTATCCTTTTCTATTTTAAAAAATGGTGGGAACCAGGAGAAATCAGGCCAACAACTCTTGTGAGGGTCAATGAAACGATTGCTGGTACGACATACCTAATTATTTGGGAGTTGGAGTTCAAAACTTCATGGCGATGCTTACCCAATTATCTCAGGTTATGAATAATAACCATAATAATGGGGAACGTCCTCCTTCACCAAAGAGGGAGCAACTAGCTATTGAATGTTTTATGCGGCAACGACCACCGACGTTTTGTGGATCCTCTGATCCACTAGATGCAGAACAATGGGTCAACTCCATGGAGAAGATCCTTTTTGTGATTCCCTATACTGAGATGGATAAGGTTACTCTAGCCATTTATCGTCTTGATGGAGAAGCTGATCAATGGTGGGCTTTGATTAAGAACACCAAGGGAAGGGAGGAAATTAAAAATATAGAATGGGAAGACTTTAAGAAAATGTTTCTTAATAATTATTTCCCATAAACTCTTCGCACGAAGGCGGAGAGAGAATTCATAGAGCTCAAGAAAAAAGATGGAGAATCTGTCACAACCTATGAAGCGAATTTCACAAGGCTCGCATGGTATGCTTTGGTTTTTGTTATCAACAATGATATTAAAATTGATAAATGCTTTTGTGGATTAAAACCACACCTTTGAAAGTCTATAGAAATTCAAGACATTGGGAGTTATGAAGAAGTTTTTCGGTGTGCTCTCAAAGTGGAGATAGAGTTTAGAGAATGGTCCCATGGATATGGGGATAAGAAAAAAAAAGTTGGAGTTTCAAGCTGGTGGATCTAGTGACAAAGGTGGGAAGAAAAATCAACGAACCACATGCCAAAAATGTGGGAAGTTTCACCATAGGAACTACTTCAAAGGGATGGGGAAATGCTTCAAGTGTGGGAAAGAAGGACACCATTCTAAAGAGTGTCGAAAAGAAAAGAAAAAGAAGGAGAATGTAGCTGATGAAAGGAAAGAACCACTCATAGTCTAATGCTAAAACTGTAAGGAGCTAGGGTACTATGCAAACCAGTGCACTAAACCATGAGTTCTCGAGGGTAATCAGTGTCAGCAGCCACTAAAGCCAAAGGAACAAGGGAAGGCTTATTCCATCACTACTGCGGAGGTGGAGCATGATAATGAAGTCGTACAAGGTACACTTCCTATTCACTCAATAATGGAAAAAGTCTTATTTGATTCTGGTTCTACGCATTCCTTTATATCTTGCAAGTTTTCTAGAACTATATAATCAAAGCCCAGAAACCTTGAAGTAGAGATATCGGTAAAAACACCAAGTGGTGCAATCATTGCAACCCAAATGTTTGACTCTTCTCCTGTTGGCGTATGTGGGAAGATTCTTTTGGAAAATCTCGTAATACTTCCCATGGTGGAATTTGATGCTATAATGGGAATGGACTGGCTCTCGTTATATAGAGCCCATATCAACTGTCGGGAAAAGGAAATATCTTTTATAATTCTGAACCATCCCATGCTCCTCTACAAATGCAAGGAAGATCATGAATCTCCTTTTAAAAATCCTTCAATGGTGTGGGTGTTGATCCCTGTGGAGAATCATACTTCACCCAAATGTTTGAGTTGAAAGAAAAGTTCCAACCTTGAGGAAATTCCCATCATGAGGGAATACGGCGATGTATTTCCCGAAGAGTTACACGGAATTCCCCCGGATCATGAGGTAGAGTTCTCAATTGAACTCATACCTAGAGCTACTCCTATCTCTAAGTTCCCCTATAGGATGGATCCTATCAAACTGGAGGAGTTAAAGAAGTAGCTGCAAAAGTATCTGGAAAAAGTGTCCATACGCCCTAGTGCATCGCCTTAGGGTGCACCAGTGCTCTTTGTGAAAAATAAGGATAGAACAATGCGATTGTGTATCGATTACCTAGAACTCAACAAGATCTCTGTAAAGAAAAAGTATCCTTTCCCAAGGATTGATGAATTGTTCGACCAGTTAAGAGGAGCTCAATACTTCTCAAAGGTGGATCTTCGTTCTAGATATCATCAGGTAATGGTGAAGAAGGGAGATATTCAGAAGACTACCTTCCAAACAAGGTATGGGCACTTTGAGTTTTTGGTGATGCCCTTTGGACTTACTAATTCCCCTGAAATATTCATGGATTTGATGAATAGAGTCTTTAGACATTACCTTGACACATTTGTGGTGTTTTTTATCGATGATATTCTCATCTACTCCAAAATAAAGGAGGAACATGAAGATCATCTAAGACTTGTGATGGCGACCTTAAGAAAGGAGAAGTTGTACACCAAGTTCAGCAAGTGTGGCTTTTGGATGAATCAAGTCACGTTCTTGGGACATGAGATCACAAGTGAGGGAATTTCTATGGATCCTTCAAAGACAAAGGTGATTAAGGAATGGCCCAAGCCCTCTAGTGTCACAGAAATCCGTAGTTTTCTTAGATGAGCGGGGTACTACCGACGTTTTGTGAGAAAATTCCCATGATTGTCAAGCCCACTAACTAAGTTAACATGGAAGGGGTAAAGTATGTTTGAACGGAAGAATGTGAGGTAATCTTCAAGGAGCTAAAGATAAGGCTGATCACTGCACCTATACTCACACTACTAAAAAGTGGAGAAATTTTTTTGATATACAGTGATGTTTCAAAGAAAGGCTTGGGTTGTGTACTCATGAAAAATGATAATGTGATAGCTTACGCCACATGATAGTTGAAGATCCATGATCAAAACTACCCGACATATGATATAGAACTGGCAGCCGTGATTTTTGCCTTGAAATTCTGGTGGCACTACCATTATGGTGAAAAATGTGACATATACACTGACCACAAGATCCTAAAGTATATATTCACACAAAAGGAGCTCAACATGCGTCAAAGGAGATGGTTAGAGCTAATAAAGGATTATGATTGCTCTATTCACTATCATCCTGGAAAGGTGAACAAGGTAGCTAATGCTCTAAGTAGAAAATAACATGCTACTCTTTCCATGTTGCGGATTGAGAAAGAACCTTTCTTCTTGGATATGCAAAGGATGGATTTGGAAATCATAAGGGCAGGGGATACATCCTACCTTGCCCAAAAGATTGCGCAACCATCTATCCAGGAGAAGATTAAGGAAGCACAAAGGGGTGATGTGGAGATACAAAAGAGGGTGAATGCAGTAAAGGAAGGGAAGCTACAAGAGTTCCATATCAACGATGATGGTGTGATTTGGTTTGGAACGCAGCTTTGTGTGCCTTCATCACCCGGGATAAAGAAGGATCTATTGGACAATGCAAAAAGCTCAAAATTATCTATCCATCCTGGGAGTGGGAATATGTACCATGATCTCTGAGAACACTTCTGGTGGGATAACATGAAGAACGAGATTGCAGAATATATATCAAGGTGCATGGTATGTCAGCAAGTTAAAGTTGAGCGACAAAAGTCCAAGGGTATGGTGCAACCATTGCCTATACCCATGTGAAAATTGGAAAACGTTACTATGGACTTTGTCACAGGTCTCCTGAAGACGTAAAAGGGAAATAATGTGATATGGGTTGTGGTTGACCGACTCACCAAGACTGCCCATTGTATCGCTATTTGGGAAGATCTCTCACTTGAACAACTTGAAAAGATATATGTGAAGGAAGTGGTGAGACTACACGGTGTTCCAATCTCAATTGTCTCTGACTGTGATCCAATGTTCACATCTAAATTCTGGAGGAGCCTTCAACATGCTTGGAGTAATCAATTAAATATCAGCATGGCCTATCACCCCCAAACTGATGGCCAGTCTGAAAGGACTATTTAGACACTTGAAGATATGCTAAGAGCCTGCTCTTTGGAATTCAAAGGTGGTTGGGATCAGCATCTCCCATTGCTTGAGTTCTCATACAACAATATCTTCCACTCGAGTATTCAGATGGCTCCATATGAAGATCGGTATGGAAAGCGATGTAGAAATCCAACCTGTTGGGATGATGTTGGAGAAAGAAAGCTACTTGGACCCGATATTATTCAAGAGATGACAGAGAAGATTCAAGTCATCCAAAAGCACATTAATGTTTCTCAAAGTCGGCAAAAGAGCTATTCTAACAACCATCGAACGGACTTGGAGTTCGACATTAGAGATAAAGTCTTCCTTCGAATATCTCCATGGAAAAGAGTCATGCGATTCAGAAAGAAAGGTAAGCTAAACCAAAGGTATATTGGCCCCTTTTAGATCCTATACTGCATAGGATTTGTGGCATATCGTCTTTCACTTCCACCGAATATGGATCAAGTTCATGAAGTGTTTCATGTACCACTACTGAGGAAGTACATACCAGACCCCTCACATGTACTAAACTCAGAGGTGGTGGAGCTGGAAGATGATCTCTCCTATGAGGAGCAGCCAGTAAAGATTCTAGATCAGAGAGATAAGGTTCTACACAACAAGACAACCCATCTTTTCAAAGTGTTGTGGAGGAACCATAAGTTTGAGGAAGCAACTTGGGAACCAGAAGAGGCAATGAAAAAGAAGTACCGTCACCTATTTGTGTGAAGTTAAATTTCGAGGACGAAATTTCTTAAGGGGGGAAGAATGTAAGGACCCAATGTTTTTCAATGGAAACTTCCCTTCTTATATTTATGTCATAAAAACACAAAATAATGATCTAATAAGTGATAAGTGACCTTTAAACATATGTTTTTCAGTTCTGTGTTTGGAATTTTGAAAATCTGACATACACGGCTATGTTCAAGATGATTTTTAGAGTCTAATGAAACAAAAATATTTTTTGGTGAATAGTGACCTGCCCTTATGAATAGTAACATACCCTTATGAATAGTAATATGACCCTTAGTAATATTAAATCATCCATCATAAGAGTAACATTACCTATGAATAATTAAATAAAAGTTAGACATCTTAGAAAGTGACAAGTTGACCTTAGTAAACGTTTTGGTATTTTGTAAGTCATAAATAACTAATTATAATTAATTAATTAATTTAAAAGAATATTTATTTCCCTAAAATTTATTCATAAATTATTTAATCAATGTCTTATAGTTTTTAGATAATTTTATATGACCCTACTTAATTTTTGAAAGCACTATAAAATCAGTTTTAATCTTAAAAACTGTTTTTTTAAGTAAATTATGATTTTAATTAAATATTAAATTAATAATATTTAGAAAATTATTTTTGGAAAATGGACATCATTTTTTGATTCTACAAGTTTAAAAATCATTGGGGTAAATTTTTGGTATTTTTCTGAGATACTTGAATTTTTTATGAATAGTGAAATACCATAATTTACAAAATAAACTAAATAAGCTAATTATAGGGTCATGTGTGATGTTCTGCTGATGCAAGCCCACTTTTTTGGGGATTAAATTATAAAATTACTATTCTTGGTCGTCCAATACTCACTATTCCTTGTCTTGGGGGGAAATAATAAACTAATGAATTTTATATTAAGGAAACCCATCTCCCCTCCACTATAAAAGCCGCCCTTCACACCCTCATTTCCTCACACCTCTCAAGCTCCAAGACTTATCTAAACTCTGCCCAAACACCTTCCCTAGCCCCTCCCCCACTTCCAAGAGCTTATGGTCTCATCAAAAGACTAATATTAGGCCCTTAAGGAGGTTCTCAAGTGGAGGATCCTATAGGTAATTTCCCTCCCTCTTCTCCTTTAATTTCCTTTCAAGTTCAAGTTCATTTCTTGATCTCTCCCCACCTATCTTCATCCAAATTGTATTTTAACTCTAGTAATATACATGTACTGTAATTTTATGATTCTAATGATTTATTATATCATCCAACCCCCTTTCCCTCTTCCTTTTATTTTATTAAAGAGAATGTTGTTCGTGAGGTGTTAATTTATCAGCTTCAAGAATGACATCCTTTCTTCTTCCATTTCTACCATCATATATGGTCATGAAACCATTTTTATGGTTGAAAAATAATATTTTTTATATATTTTTTTCCTATATAAATTTCTGGAAATAACCTATGGCCATATAATTAAGTGATAAATTAAAACAAGTTCGTTGTGATCCAAAAACCGCCCAAATTCACCCAAATAACCATCATTTAATTTTTATCTAATGATTCATCCACATGAATCTAATATAATTAATTATAAGATAATTAAAACTCCTTTAATATCATTAATGTCATGTAATATCATTTCTGTTTGTTTACCCATGTTCTACTTGAACTTCAATTTATGAATACAAGTGAACAACCCAAGAAAAACCATAAAAACAAACATCCCCGAACAATGTTTTTAAACTCTATAAGTCATCCAAAGGAACATAAAATGACATAATGAAATCAGAATTAACCCTATTAATTTAAACATGGTTCATTATTTCTAATTAATTAATATAATTTCATTATACAGGACATTAAAGAGAAGGAAGCATTCGGGTACAGGGTAAGGGGAAATTCTCGAACCCAACTTTCATCCTTCGGGTTCTACCTCTTTCACTCCATTTTTGATATGGTCACTCCTTAAAGATAATTTTTTCATAATTTTATTTCCTTTTATGGTATATAAATGTTTTCTAATAATGTTTTTGTCAATCCAAATGTTTTCTAAAATAAATCATCTCTTAAGAACTCAACTTTTACCTCTCATTCAAGGTTGATGATTCTTGTATCAAGTATGTTGTTCCCTCTTTCTTTTGGAACCCAAAATTTATGAATGTGTTCTTATGAGATGAAAACCATTCCTTTTCATGGGTTAGTTATGTTCATTTATGTTATATGTTCATTGTGTCATGCATGATAAATGATAATGTTATGATGTGACGGGTGCACCCGGAATTATATAGCGCAATATGAATGTTTAAATGTGATGGGTGCGCCTAGAATTATATAGCACTCCAATGAATTGGGTAAAGTGATGAATCTCATGAGTAAATGTGAAATGATGTGTGTACAATATTCTATCTTGGTTCACAAGTATTTGTGGTAGTTAACCACTAAGACATGATGTTTCATTTTTATGCTTTGCCACATTTCAAGTCTTTTATTTATGCTCCTCTCATGTTCATGATCTTTTGCCTATGTTATGATTATTCTCACCCCATTATATATTGTTCTTATATATCCTCTTTATAGGCTTCTATATCACCCCTTTTTATGTATATACTCAGGTGGATACATGTACTAAGAAGAGGACAATTGCCAATAAGAATCTAGAGAAGAAGAAATTAAATAAATGTTTATGCTAGATGTTGTATTTGTTATGTGTGGTCCTAGTTTGCCCAATACACTAAGCCTTTGGATCCTCTTTGTGTACTACTATTATGTTTTTTATCTTTGAAATGATGTAATAGTAATGTATGAAAAGTCTGGGTCACTATAAATAGGATGTCGGTGCCTTAGCACCAGGACCCTAAAGGCCCCCCTCAGTAGAGGAAATCCTTAATTAGAAAACTCCCTTTTTTGAGTATTTCCATCATGGAATTCTCCCATCAGCTCAGGATGAGCATGAGATAATATGTCTGTGTGTAGTAAAGTTGACACTCTAATATGGACTCATCCTTGAGAAGACTCTATAACGACATGGATTTGATGGAATTCTACTCTATTGCATTCAAGGAGGTAAGATACGTCAACTCATGAAATAGGTTCATGTTAGGTCTTATGGAACTCATCATGTGGTATTGAAGAAATCATTCCATATTCAAATGATGGGTTATTTCAATACCACCTTGGTCCATGACTACATCATGTTATCCAAGTGGTTTCATGTGTGTCATATCCATGTCAATTTTTTTATCCACTTCTAAAACATCTAGACACCACCAAGTATTCTCTTCCCTTTATAGTATGGGAGGTTGATGTCATGGGGAAAAATCCCCCAGTGTTATATTTCCAGTGAAGGTTCATCCTGAAAACAATATAATTCTACTCTAAGTGGGCTAAAGTAGTCCCCCTAAAGGAATTAAAAGTCTAGTTTATTATCAAGTTCTTAATATCCCATATCATCCACTAATTTTGAGTTCCCCATACTATTATCGCAAAAAATGGAACCAACTATTGTTTTGAATAGATGAATAAATTCTACACCAATTACAACATCAGGTCCACCCATACATCCCACTACCATGCACAGGGAAATGGGCTGATCAAGGAATTTAACAAGACCTGATCTATCATTTTGCAGAAAATGGTGGTCCAGAATAAGAAGATTTGGATGGACAAGCTACCCAAGGCTATTTGGTCCTATTATACGATGACTCGAAATTCCACTCAGGTGACCCCATATTTAATATTTTCTACAATAGAGGTAATAATTCCCATTGAGGTTCATTTTACATCATTATAAACCACCATTTATGACTTGACTAATCCAAAAAAAAATTTGTCTATCATAATTATAATCCCTTAAAGGGAATAATATCTAGGCCTTTCCTAATATAGATAGGAACTAGAACATGATATAGATAGATTTCAACAAGAAGATTCACCTCCACTACTTTCTCTATAGTGATATGGTATTGGCTCTCCTAACACCAATGATACTTGGAAAAAATATTTCAAAGTTAGAGCCTAAATGGGAATGACCTTACATCATTCATAAGGTCTATAATAATAGATCATACTCTTTGGTCTCCATGGATGGAGAGTGTATCATTCCTACCACTAATGCCTAGTTTCTCAAGTAGTAATTCACAAGAGTAAAATCATCATCCTGGCTGAATGAAATTAAACTACATTGCATTAAGGTTCATGTGACACGAACTCAAAATATTTTACATGGTATCAACTTCATGCCCTTAAACTGACAGTAGGCCCATGGTTAAAGCTCTACAACCTTAAAATAGCATCCCCAATTTAGTCACACCATAATAAACATAAACTATATGCAATTGGTCCCAGATCTATGACACTAAACTAGAATCAACTGGAAGCAGTTCTGTAGTTTGAGTTGTATGAATTTAAACTGCACTGTTTGACATTCTCATCACATGTGGTTAAACAATGTTTTTTTCTCTGTATAAAACCGAGATACCTCTTAATGAGAGATAATATTACCTCATATAAATTGGAATTCCTCATATGATATGTATGATATAATCCAATAAAACTTGAACCATATGCAACTGGTATGACTCATATTATAAGTATAGGATGGTTGAAAATTGTACCCCATTACCTAGGCATGGTATAACCCATGACAACTGTGGGATTCCTCAATTCCCTCTACATAGAGGATTACCCCCATTTATATTGTTAATCTTCTACCATGTCATGTTTCAGAACTATTTTTGGATTTATTCTCATCCTCATTGGATTCACAGCGATGCTCATACATTCCTTCTTTAGAACCAACCATGAATTCATCATCCATTTGGACCCTTAGCCCCATTTATAGTCTAGCAGTTATGATTGTAAAATATGTTTTGTTCTTCTCAAGGTTTTAATGTGGTATTCAAAACTCCTTGTATCCTTTAACATTAGGTTTTACATCTTCCATGCCACAAAAATACCCTTGAGACCAACATCATCCCCTTAGTCCAGCATCGTGACTTTAAATTGTTTTCCACCTTCACCATGTTCCAAGAATTATGACCTTAAACTATGTTCTATTATTTCCATGGTACTTTTTTGGTGCATGGTTCCCTTTGGAACTTCATTCATATTGGGTTATATCTCTATTGTGTTGCACAAAGACCCTCATAACATACTCTTCCCTAGTACAAGAATCATGATCTTAAATTGTTCACCAATAGTCCAAGCATGATGACTTTAAATTAAATTCCATGGAACAGGCTATACAACCTTAAACTATGTGAAACTAGCTTTCGGATTATGTTATGTGGTGTAGGGGATCTTTAGCTCCATTCACATTGGATTTTAACTCTTTTACACCATATTAACATACTTAAATCCCACGGCCTCCTTCCAAGAATTATTATCATAAATAATGTTCGTTCATTCCTCATTCTCATGGTTCACTTCACCCATAGTGTTTCAGTAATCCTATTCATCCCCCTCTTTAAAAAACTATGTGTGTATTGATTCTTATCCTCATTTGATATTTTGTGATGCCTAGGATTTATATCTTTAGGCCAAGCCACATATCCAAATAAAAATCATCCATTATTTGTGGTGATATTACCCCAAAATTCCCCCATGGTATGGACCTTCTTTTTTGGAATGAGTCCAATTAATTTACCTTGAACCATCCACGGGTTGATATTCCCTCATACCCCGATATGTGGAATATATGAATTTATATCTCAATGCATAATCCCAAAATTCAATCATCCTCAACACATGGTGTTAAACTATAGCACATCCCCGTATAGATTCGGGATGCTTCATATCCTAATGTGAGGTGATTTGATATCCTCACCATAGAGGATGTCACACTACCAGCATCAGTCTCATGCCATACCATGGTGTAGAACTATTTTCAACTATATTTCCATTCTTATGGGATACGTAGAGATACCCAAATATCTCATCATCAGTCGATCCCCCTTTGGATGCTTATTATGGGGCCTTTCCATTCCCAATTTCATGATGTCAACCTAGGCTGTGATTTTAGATTTTTATGTACTAGAGGGTCCCTTCGATCCTCCATTCCAATTGGTTTATCACTCTTCTGTGGCACTCCTGCCTCTTTTTGGACACTCGTACCCCCATTTTTGGTCAAAGATATATGACCTTAAACCAGAACCTACACCTACAGTCTAATATTTATAAATTTAAACTAATAGCATCCCTAGTCTGAGTTGTGTGACATTAAACTACCTAGCCCAACATCATCGATGTAGTATGTTAAACTAAATCCTTTACCAATGAAAAAAATTCAAGATGAATCATATGACTAGTATGAGATGGTGATGAATTGTTTTTACCACATGTGAAATCAGGATTCCTCATGTGATATATATAGGATATCAGTGAATAACCCATGTAAAGCTGATATGCCTCATGTTTTGATATGGTCTGATTTGGCACCCTCACAAGAGAGAAGGTGCCCCTCTAGAATTAGTCTCATACCACACCGTGTTCCAAAACTACATGTGAATTGATTCTAATCATTGTGGGATATGTAGTGAAACATGTATGTTTTATCCTGGTCCAACCCCATTATTGGTCTTGTTATGGGGGCTATATCAACCTACAGTATGGTTTTTGGAGTTTATTGTGACAGAGGGTCCCTTTTTCCCTACTATCGCATCGGGTTACTATAATTTCATGTCCCACAAACGTCCTTGGGACACATGTGAACCCCCCCCCCCCCTTGTCTGGTCATTATTTCTTTAATGTAGTAAAATCCATAGTCTGAGTTTTATGAATTTATAATGGAAATCAAAACATCCTTAGTGCATGATCTTAAACATTAATTTTACCCCTTGTAAAATCAGGATTTCAAGTATGATAAGTATGGGATGAAAATAAAAAAAAACTTACCCCATATACAATCAATAATTACAATATGAAAAATATGTGAAGACCATAAATTTTACCTTGTATATAATTGGGATGTCTCATAAAATGAGATTGTTTGGAATCCTTGTTTGAAAAGAAGTCTCATATGGAATTGGTTTCTTATCAGGTTGTGTGCTAGAATTACCTATAGATTTATTCCCATTATCATGGGATACAGAGTGGCACCCAGATATTTCATCCCAGTCCCATCACTAATATCTACAATGCTTGGGGTCCTTCCCCTTTTGGAAGGTCTTAATTCTTTCCTACCTCCTCATTTGGTTGGTGTGTTCGAGTGTATGATGGAATAGATCCCCTAACACCAAGATTTCCCTCTATATCATTCTCAACATACACTTTTATGCTTTAATTTTCTCCAATTTGGATAATCAAATCATCGTGATCTAAAAGATATCCTTAATGAAATGATATCATGCCATAATGGATCACCTACCATCTTGGACTCAAGACTTGAGGGATCTTTATAAGAAAATAGTAAATCCCATATTTCAAACTTGGTCAATGGTTGATCCTGCATTTGTTCACCCATATCTAGATGATGGGGTATTGAAACAATTTTTGTTACATGGAAATAGTTGTTCCCCATCCATGAATTTGAACCCTCTCTCACTATCTAGGATTAGAATGTCATATTCTCTTGCATGGAATTTTCCAACCCCTTTTCCCCTCATTTTATTCTCCCCTACAAGTGATAGGGACTCCATACCAACCCTTATTTCTCACACTAATCATTACTCATGAAGTTTTAGAGTTAAGTGGGGGTTTCCTCAATAAATATTGGGATGTGTGAGTGCATCATATTGTATGAACTCTAGGACCTTAAACTTTGAGCTTGATTACATACATCATGATAGTAAACTATGTTCCCTCCATCTAAGGAGGAATGTGTGGTGTGGTGTTGGGACTACCTTGGGCCTCCTTTCACATTGGGTTTCTCACTCCTCTATAATCCACATATCTATTTGGGATTCCAAGTTAGGGTCCAAGTATCAAGATCTTAAAATATTTGAAAATTATCTCAGAGACATTTTTATAGCATCGAGTGGCCTCCTAGGCCCCCTCAATTCACATCATGAAATATTGCTTTAATGTTGGGCATGTTACTTAAAGACACACACCCCTATATTACAAAATTTATGACTTAAGAATAGAATCCATGTTCTAAGTATCAAGACATTAAAATATGTGAGAATAGTCTCATGAATTTTTTTTATTATATGCCCTCCTTGTCCCTCCTTTCATGGAAGGTGCCACACACATTCCTTTGAGACGAAAAGTTAGCTAGTCCAAGTATTATGATCATAAATTATTTTCCATGGTCCAAGACTTATGAACTTAATATGGGATTAAAATTCCAAGAATCGTGACTTTAATATATATGAATGTGACTCTGGGAATGTATTTTTGGTGTAAGGTTCTCCTAGTCACCTTATTCACATCGGATTATTATTCATGCTATATATATCCCTTTTGGGATTCTCATCCTATGTCAAAGATCTATGACCATAAACTATGAACCATGGTCTAAGAATCATATTAGGTCCACTAGGCTAGATACCCTTAGAGGGGGTGAATCAGGGTATGAAAAATTAAAAACAACTTCCCCTTTTGATCTTGTTTTTTTGTTAGAAAAAACCCTCTTCTCTGTCTCCTTCCCATTACAGAGTATAAAAGAATATTAAAGCACACACAAGACACAACAAGTTTACTTGGTACACCCTCATTGGGCTACGTCCATGGAGCATACACTGGCGGTATGCCGATGTACCAAATCCAATATAAGCACACTATTGTTTACAAGTTCGGAGTGGACTCACTATCCCTATTAGTTTACAACCACTCAAAATTTGAAAACTCACTACTCTCTCAACTAAAGTAAGATCACTTCTTCTTTAGAAGATCCACTCATAGTTTATAGACTGGTAGGTCACTTCATTATCACTAATGAATGCATCTGACAATGTATGTAAATTCCCTATTGAAGTCTAAATTTCATTCACTGATGAATACCCCTATTCCCCTAACCACTGGGCAACAACCTTTGAGAAATACCTTCACAAAGCACCCTACTTTGCGAAGCTCCCAATTTTGCGAAACTCAAACAAGCCTTCACGAAGTTCCTGCCTCTTCATGAAGCACACACCTTCACAGAGACAACTACCTCACAGAGCACACTACTTCGCAAAGCTCAGACCTTTTCAAAGATCAATCCTTTGTAAACCTTAGGTCTTTGCAGAGCTCAATTTGTCGTAGAGTGACTTCCTTCGCGAAGCTAAATTAGCCGCCACAAATCTCATTCTTTCACAAATCACACTACATTTGTGAACCTCCTTCGCATGTTGATTGAAACAAATTTTTGTTGGAAAACTATTTGCTTATCTTGAGTGGTCGAGGTATATTTATAGGTTATTCCACTGACCCTCTAACCTTCCATGTGAAGTCTTCACCACGTCAGCTCAAATCGCGAAGCTCCGAAATTTCCGCCAAAAATTATCTCAATATCGTGAAGCACCACGAAATTTTTTTGGATCGCATAGCTCGTCATAATCACGGAGTGTTACTTCAATTCCTTTGATTCTTCACCACGAAGATCCACTAGCAATTCCCTTCGCAGCCACAATGATCTTCAATACTACTGCTCGTGAAGCTCATCGTAATCGCAAAAAACACCATCAAATTTTTTAATGTCTTCATGAAATCCACATAAAGAGACCCATATATGTGAAACTCATGAATTTTATATATTTTTATGAGATATTTAAAGAAATACATATTTTTCAATGCTAAACAAACTCAAAATTTTGGACCCCAAAAATTTGGCAAACACTGGAAAATAGTACCACCTTACATGATCTTTTGTACCGCCTCCAGATCGTCCATTCCTTTGTCAAGGTTCTTTTTCAACATGGATTGTCAAAAACTTCTCTAGAACTCTACAATTCACCATGGAAACATGATTTGTCAAAGAACACAATCAACCCCAAAATGTTGTAATTTTACCTTGAGGTATTTTTTTCCAACAACCCCCCCCCCCTTTGGGTTTATTAAAAACTCTTCTCAGAATGATTTTCTGCACCTTGATACCTCACTGAGTCTCCTTCCATCATCTACCACCATTCGCCTCTTGTGATTCATATAGATACCAAATATTTATTTACCACATACTATAATCCCACATGAGTAATGCTTGGAATTAGAAACAAGAGTAGTATGAAAAGTTCATCAATGAATCATTTCATTTCAGACACCAACTGCTGACACCAAACTGATACCAGCTTCTAAACTGATACCAATTGTTGATCACTGGAAACCTTCTCACACCATTCCAATGCTAATCTTATACTTTTATCACGATCCTCATCTGTCGTGATATCTATTATTTGATCGATCACTTATAGCATCGTCAGATTCAGTACTCTCCCCCAATTTCATTTCTCCCCTATCTCGCTGCTCTATTTGTTAGTTTATCCCCATGTATTTGACTAATAAATTTTCTCCCTTCATTATCAATAGTTTCTCCCCCTTGAAGAGTCACTAGTTATCACTCTTTGTCAATGAACCCAATGGTCACTCCTCTATGGTATGATACATTGGAATGAACATAGATTATCACATTAGAGAAAAACACACCATACCTTAGGGAGAGGGTGCGCATCCACACTTTTTCAAGTGCGGGGAGTCGACTGAACACCCAGAGCCAGTAGATTCCTCTCAAAATATTCCTTCGGTAAGGCCTTCATCAGAATGTCGAAAACTTGTAGTTTTTTATGCACATACTCCAACTTCACGATACCCTTCTCAACCTTCCCCTTGATAAAATGATACTTTATCTCAATGGTCGTTGTCCTTGATTGATGGATGGAATTTTTTCTGAGATTTATAACACTTGAGTTATCACAATTAATTTCGATCGGAGACTTTACTTCAAATCCCATATCATTAAGATGTTTTTTCATACATAAAAATTGTGTGAAATCTTGAGCTGATGCAATATACTCAGCTTCTACGGTGCTCAATGAAATGAAATATTGCTTCTTTCTTAGCCAAGAAATTCAAAAACCACCATGATAGAAAGCACCTCATGATGTTTATTTCCTGTCATCTTATGAACTGGCCCAATATGCATCAGTATATCCCAATAACTCTGATGAGATTTTCCACTATATATCAAGACGAAATCCATTGTGCCCTTAATATACCGAAGTATTCTTTTCACTACAAGCATGTGGATTTCCTTGGGATTACATTGATATCGTGCTACTTGGCATGTGGAAAAAACAATATCCAGTCTTGTCATTGTCAGGTATAGTAAACTCCCTATAATATGCATGTATTCTGCTATATTAACTGTCTTTCCATTATCATATTTTGAAAATTTCATCCGGGTTGCAACCAGAGTCTTCATATCTTTGGAATTTTACATTCCAAATCTTCTCAAAACCTCCTTGGTGTGTTTGGATTGATAAATGAATGTGTCATTCTTTCCTTGTGTCACCTGTAAACCAATGAAAAATGTTAGCTCACCAATCATAGACATTTCAAACTCATGTTTCAAGAATTCAGAAAACTGTCTGCACTATGATTCATCTGATCTGCCAAATATTATGTCATTGACATAATACAGCACCATCATCCTTTGATTACTGTTGTTGTTTAAATATAGATTGTAATCAACTCCACCATGCTAGAATCCAAGTTTCTTCAAATACTAATCAAGACTTGAGTACTATGCTCTTGGGGCTTATTTCAGCCCATATAATGCTTTCTTCAGCCGAGAAACCTTATTCTCATCCTCATGAATGAGAAAACCATCAGGCTGCTTGATGTACACTTCTTCCTCCATAATCCCATTCAATAATGAAAATTTGACATCCAACTGGAACACTTTGAACTTTTGTTGCATTGCAATGGCTAGGAATAGTCTGTTTGTCTCCAGCCTTGTAACTGGTGAAAATGTCTCATCGATATCAATTCCCTCTATCTCATAATATCTTTTGCACACTAGACGTGCTTTATTTAGAATAATTATTTCATATTCATTCATCTTTTTGTTAATGACCCATTTAGTTCCAATGAAATTCTTATCAAATGGCCCCAAAACAATCTCCCACGTCCGATTCTTCTCAGTCTGATCTAGATCTTCATTTATGGCCTAAAGACAATTTTCATCTTTAGTGACATCAGCAAAGAAATTAGGCTCTACCTATGATAAGAAAGATGTCTTCTGCAGTGATTTCATTCTTCTTGTCTGAACTGAAGCTAATTGATCACCAATGATATTTTTCTTAACAATTTCAGCTTGACTCCTTGGATTTTGGGAAGATACAGATTTTTTTTCTTCATTCTCATCATCAGTATCTTCTTCTGAATCAACATCAAACAATTCTTCTCCTCCTACATTGCTTTCCTCCTCATCACTTTCATCAATAAATTGTGCACTCTACTTCTGAATTCCTTCTTCATTCTCCACAAAAGTGACATCATTTCTCTCAATTACTTTTCCCAACATTTTTTCAAAGAATTTTTATGCTTTGTTTTTTCTTGGGTAGCCAAGGAATATCCTCTCATCTCCACATGACTCAAATTTCCTTTGTTTTTACTTATTGAGAATGAAGCACTTATTTCCAAAGAATCAAAAGTATTTCACTGTTGGATTATTTCCATACCACATCTCATATGGATTCTTCCATTCTTTCAGACACAATAGATCCCTGTTAGATATGTAGACCGACGTTAGCATTAGTTCCTTCCAGAACCTCACTGGAAGGTCTTTTTCCATAACCATCATTCTTTCCATGTTGTTTATTATATGATTTTTCCTTCAACAAATCCATTATGTTGGGGGTTCTTACTGAAGAAACTTTTTCTATATCCCATGTTTCTCAAGATATCCTTCAACCTAAATGTTTGTGAATTTCGTACCATTATGAGTAAAAAACATCAGAATTTTCTACCTATGCATCTTTTCACACTCTCTCTGGTACTATTTTAAGGATCTAAACATATCGAACGTATGGAAAATGACAAATACCCTTTTCATTCTGTTATATTCATCAATGAAAATAATGCATTACCTCTTTAGGTCAATTTATCATGATGTGATAGGCCTAAAAACATCAGCACACACCAATTCGAGAACTCTTGTTTACTTATTTTCCTTTATCGTATACATCTTTCTAATAAGATTACCTTGTTGGCATGCATCTCACATGTGAGTATGATCATGAGAGAGATTAGGTAGGTCTCTTACTGTATCAAAAATTACCAGATATTTCAGGGATGGTTGACATAGATGACCAAGTCATTTATGCCACAACTTCTTTTCTTCCTCTCTAGATAAAAAGCACATATCTTCTTCTCCACTTACTAGGTAGAGATTTACCTTTTTTCTTTTTTCCTATACAACCACTGCATTGTCTCTTCCTTTGATGATACACATATTATTATTAAACCTTATAGAATGTCATGAGTCATATGGTTGACTGACATTGAGAAAATTGTGACTGAGGCCTTCTACTACAAAGAAATTAACACATCTCATCTCTTTACCCCCAAACTTGGCCTTTCCTGAGCCAATAATCTTTAGGCCTTCATCGTTTCCAAATATGATAAATTCCTCATTGTCATATTTTATACTTGTAACAAGATCCTTATTACTTGTTATGTGAGATGTGTAACCGCTATCAATGATCCGCACACTAGAGTGATCTGATGCTTTAAGGGAAATTTCTACCACCAATGCCTTCTCAAACTTTTTATTCTTGGTTGATATTTTTTCCTTCACACTCAGCATTACTTAAGACATATGATCTTTCACAGAGTATGATGGACCAACTTAATCTTGTAAAGCTGTAAATCTATTTTTTATTTCCAACTCATATGTTGGTTCATTGATTTTCTACTTGAGAACATTTTGATTCTGCTTTGTCGCATTCCTCTATATGGTCAAATTATAGTACCTAGCCATGTTCCCAAATCCTCCACCCTAAAAACAGTGTCTGGTGAAATATGTTCTAGAGAATCGTTCTCTGTTTGGATGACACCACTATTCTTGTGCCCTTCGATATCTCTTTTCTATGGAACACACATACTGTGATTTTCCCATATTTACACACAAATAACACCTAATATAAGGTGCATTCCTTCATGTCACTTTTGAACTACTAGTTTCCCCTTTAAATCTCTGAATATTCTGATTCTACTTTGTTCCCAAATCATCCTTAAATCTCTAAATTTGTTATTACAGTCGAACTTTAATTTTTATACATTTTTTGTTTTCAATCAATCCCCCCATAGACCTTGGAATATGAACATAATAGATGCTTCCTTTCAACTGAACCACTATTTTCTACTTTTATATTATCTGTTTTCTGAGTGATCTACTTTCCTATTGTCCTAGTAGGAGTCAAGAGTTCTTCTCAACCCTTAACCTTTTTCTAAAAGCCAAAAACTTCTCCTTCAAGTTATTAAATATGTTTTATTTGATCTTTACTTGTGTTACTCAATACATCAATGTCCCTTTTCTATTCTTCAATCTTGATTTTATACTCACTAAACGATTTTGAGTCCTCTGGTGTTGATGACTTGAGTTTCTCAATTTCTTCCATCAACTCAAACTTCTATTCTTCCTGTTGCTACATATAGAGTTTGGTTTCATGAACTACTTTGTTGGGTTTCTTTTTTTTTCTCTCCAAACATATATCTCCTCAAGATCATCCTCTAACTCATCTTGTATGTCAACTCTTCCTTCAACTTCTTATACATCATCAATGTTGGTTTTTTTCTTTTTTTGAGTACTCCCAACAATTTCCACCATAGAATTTTCTCTATGATCTTTATAGTTCTCTATCTCTTAATCCTTTTCAACACCAGACTCATCTGAACTGCCACATTCTTATGAAAGGATATTATTATTCTTAAAGAAATTTCTTTTGAATTATTTCTTTCCTTTTATATAGGTTGAGGACTTCTTTTGGGTAAATTCAACTTCATCCTCATCATCTTCTTGGAACTTCTTGGGGCACCTTGCCACAAGGTTTCTAATATTTCAACATCAAAATCATGCTAGTGGAAGTTTCCCTTTAAACATTCCTTTTCCTATTTGAAGATTTGAGGAAAGGAATGACATCACCCCATCTGTCTATTCTTATTCTTGAGAATATACAATGGTGAGATTCTTCATGGCCCTGAATGCCAATTCTTTGGATTTCCCCTTTTCCACAGCATCGTTATCATCATTTCTCATTTCATAAGAAAAAAGGTAGTTGTGTAGATTATCCAATGTTAGCTCTTTTAGGTCTTTATCTTCCAAAACCGAAGCATTCAGATTGAATCGAGGTGGAAGTTTCCTCAAGATGAACTTCACAATCTTTATTTCTTCAATAACTTCTCCAAGACCTCACATGTCTTCCACTATAACATTTACCCTATCAAAGAATGAATCCACAGACCCATTTAGGTTCATTATCATATCTCCATACTTGTTCCACAACACTTGCAGCTTTGCCTCTCTGACATCTGTATCTCCTTCACATATATTCAATAGATTTTCCCACATGGAATGTGATTTCTTTCATGAAATCACCTTCATATAGATATCATTGTATAGGGCTTCCCATAAAGCATTAATTCCATTGGCATCAGCATCCAATTCTCTATGCTCAGCTCCCGATAAATCACCACTATTATTATCGGTTGTTATTCCATCAATTCCTATTGTGAACACATCCATTCCCAAAGATCAGAAGTAGTATTTCATCTGATTCTTCCATAGATGAAAATTGTTCCCGTTGAATATAGGAATCACTTTGAGATTGGTCACCTCCATTTGAGAGAGGAACACTTATATCAACCATTCCCTATAATAGCAATTTTTAGGTCCACTAATCTAGATACCCTGAGTGGGTGGTGAATCAGGGTATGAAAAATTAAAAACAGCTTCCCCTTTTTTTCTTATTTTATTATTAGACAAAACCCTATTCTCACTCTCCTTCTTTTTGTAGAGTATGAATGAATATTAAAGCATGCACATCACTGATCAATTTTACTTGGTTCACCCTCACTGACCTATGTCCAAGGAGCACACACCAGTGGTGTGTCGATGTACCAGATCCACTATTGGCACACTGCTATTTACAAGTTTGGAGTGGACCCACTGTCCCTCTTGGTTTACAACCACTCATAATATGTGAACTCAATACTCTCTTAACTGAAGTGAGCTCACTACTTCTTTAAAAGATCCACTCACAGTTTATAGATTTATAGATATCTTCATTATCACTAATAAATTCATCCTCCACTGTATGTAGATGATCTATTGAATTCCAAATTTCATTCTCTAATGAATACCCTTGTCCCCTGACCACTGGGAAACAACCTTTGGGAAATACCTTCACAAAGCACCCTACTTTGTGAAGCTCAAACAAGACTTTGTGAAGTTCCTGACTCTTTGTGAAGCACACGCCTTCGTAGAAATCACTACCACATGGATCACACTTTTTCATGGATCTCAGAACTTCGCAGACCTCAAGCATTCACAAAAATTAGTCTGTCACAGATCTCAATTTGTCACAGAGAGACTTCATTCGTGAGGCTAAATTAGCTGCCGCAAAGCTCTTTCTTTTGTGAAGCACACTGCCTTCGTGAACCTCCTTCGCAAGTTGATAACAAAAAAATTCTTGGAAAACTATCTGCATCTCTCGAGGGGGTTGAGTTCTATTTATAGGTTATTCCACCAACACTCAAACCATCCATGAGAAGTCAGCGCCATGTCAGATGAAATCGAAAAGCTCTGAAATTTTTGTTGAAATTCTCTCAATATCGCAAAGCACCACAACAATTTTTTGGATGACGGATCTCATCGTAATTGTGGAGCGTTCCTTCAATTTTTTGACATCTTCACTGCGAAGCTCCACTAGAAATTACCTTCGCTGCCACAAATCTCATCAACACTAATGTTCGTGAAGCTCGTCGTAATCACGAAGAACACCATCAACTTTCTTCATGTCTTTGAGAAATTCACATCAAGATGCCCGTCTTCATGTAACTCATGAATTTTCCATATTTTTATGATATCCTCAAAAAAATACATATTTCACAATGCTCACCAAACTCCAAATTTTGGACCCTGAAAATTTGGAAAACACTAGAAAACGATGCTGCCTTGCATATAATCTTTTGTACCGCCTCTAGATCGCCCATTCCTTTGTTATGGTTCTTTGTAAACATGGATTTTCAACAACTCCTCTGGAACTTGAAAATTCACCATGGAAACCTTCTTTGTCAAAAAACATAATCAACCAAAAAATATTGTAATGTTACCTTGAGGTATTTTTTCCCAACACATCATGACCTCAAATAATGTACAACTCGCCACATACATCCTTTAACATGAAATTAAACTAAAACTTATCCCATGAAATGGACATGGGATTCCCTCTTAATACGACTTGAGGAAGAAAATATGGGTATATATGTGAATAATCCCCATACACCACATCCCAATCACATGACTTTAAATGGTGTGATACATTATCCTCAAAGTACGAAGTTAAACTATGTGTACATTATTCTCACTGTATGACATTAAAATACATTTCTATCACCCTTATTATGTTAAATAAAACCAAAATTCATCTTAGGCCCTTGTATGAGAATCCCTTTTTCCAGTTTCAGTTACAGACCACATAATTCATGTTTGTTAACCCTAACTTGTTATATGAGATGATGCATAAACTAGAGAATGGTTCTTACATCTTTCAAACCAATATGCCTATAAAAATTTGTTCAAAACCACATAGAATTACCTCCAAGTGGGATAGAATCCATTAAAACATTGCATCACTACATCTCTATGCTTCTCATGCCCCTTTATTTGGATCTTCGTCCTCCACCACATCCAAATGGGATCCTTTAATGATAATGGTTCATTTCTACAATGACACACCTACCATCCTTGGTGCACATACAAGAAGAATTTGGATAACATCTTGGGATATGTACCATGTTTCAAATATGTACAGTGGTTGAATCTCATTTTTTGGTTTCTATACACATCAAATAGATAATTGATGATGTGTTTCAAACATTTTCAGTAGTTATCATCCATCATCATTCCACTCCCATTATGCTCCAGATATCGGTCATCATGATTCATGTTATTAATTCCCCATTATTTAGGTAGATTTCAACCCACCTATCATTGCCTCATTTTTTCACTAGTGAACATCGAAAAAGAAAGTTGGGTGTTTAGAGAGCCTCATTCTCCATTCATAGCCCCTCCCATCCTGAACACCCTCGGTGGTCAGTTAACAAATTAAAACCCTGTGTGTTCAATGATTTTATGAAACTATCATATAAATGTGTAATCATGTGGTCATACCTTTTTCTCAGGCATAGCATGACTCATGTGATCTTGGGTATTGGTTATTGTTAATCTCATGAATATGATTGATGTGTTATAATAAAAAGAGAAGAATGAAACATATTCAATATTGAAGGAGTTTACATCAAACCAACTATAGTTCTGGAGGTTCATCCATGCAATAGAACATCTCCTTTATATGATCCCCCTAAATATTGACCCCAACTATTGTATATTTGATCTCAAATAACCCCTTATAAGTGGCCTTGATAGTCTTATGCCACTCTCCTAGGTGGGTTTCCACTTTCATAGCTTTAGGGTGGACTTATTCATCCCTGAACCACATCTGGTTATGTTCAGACTAGCATTTGGCCACCATGTATGTCACATCTTTCACCTTAGCCTCATCTTTCACCAAATATCTACTCAAGTGGAGTATGGTCTCTATTTGAATAGTTGGGATAGTTCTATTCTCCTATGCCAACACTTATAGATGGTACATATTCCCTGCATATGCTTGAAGCACCTATTAGCACTTATCCATGTGATTCATCCATGAAATGTCAAATACATGTCATTTGATGCATGCCTTCTCGATGAGGAATTATCAATCCCATTTTTAATGTTTGTTGGAGTCCATCCAACTAGTCCAAGGGCTAACTAGCAAGTGGAAGAGATATCCTGAATGACATGGAATGTTATCCATTGATGTACATGTGATGAAATTCACCACATACATCAATGTATTACATTTAATGAGCTAGTGATACTTGGTGGTATCAGATTAAGAATCCTCAATGTCTTTGGATGGATTAGTAACATATGGAGGGAACACCTCCAATACATTGGTGTTCGAGTCATCCATATGCATATCCCCAGATGGGATAAAATCTATTCCCAAAAAACAGTTCCCTGCCAGCCCTTTTACCTACAGAAAAAATATCAACTATCATCTATGGCACCTATGAGGTGGATAAAACCATCTCAGCATCCACAGCCACTACTAGTTTAAATTCAAGGGGAAAATGTCCAATCCATCTTTCTCAATCACTATAACTATGGCCATAATTACAACCTCGTCCAATGAGGCTTTAACTCAAATAGTTTCCTCTAATGGTTCATCTATGACAGGCTCTACAACCGCAACTCCATCAACCAACCCCATTGTGCGAACCATCTAAACCCCCTCCATCTATGGAACAATATCATAGGTCCATTCTAGTGGCACCTCTATAGTTGGTCCGACCTCCACAGCCTCTCCGACCATTTCGACTAGGAGAATATAACCTTTTTTCACCATCTCATCCTCATATGCCACTGTCTCATATGTGAATGTTGGAAGATGATTCCCAAACACCCTTTTAACTGCCATTTGATAATCTTTAATCAAAATATAGGAAGGAGAAGAAGAAGAGATAAAGTTTAAAAGGAGAATAGGATTACATGAATAATATTCCCAAGTATAAAACTATATAAGATTCATGGGCAATCCTTCTGGCAAGGGAAATCCCATTGAGACTTCCACCTCTATCAAAGGCCCCACTTCGACCCATGGTTATCCTCTTAGGGACTTAATATTGGGATGTCCCCCACACTTTCCCCTTCAAGGGTTGAGGTTGTGTCACCCTATACCCTAGTATCATCATGAACTTCCCCCTTCTCTATTATTTCCAATCCATACACTAGTACAAGAATAGTAATATAACATTATTGGGGGTTTTTAGCTTCTAGAGAATAAAATATCATTGCATTAACCTGGTAAATGGTAGAAACTCCTTCTATGGGAGAGTATTAGTATGCCTCTCTCCCCTATGACGTATCTGAATCTCCCTAAAGAGGCACATGAGTATCCAACTCTCTAGATGAGGGATCTGAAGTAGAGTTCCTCCATAAAATCACCTTATTATGGGTGGTAAAAGGATATGTGATACCCTGACAATGGACCAAATCCTCAAGATATTTTTTACATTTCACCACTTCATCCCATGGAATGTGTAAGGTGGCCTTAGCATCACCCAGCCTAATGAGGAGTATTCCCTCTCTGTTGAGATCCAACCACATCCTATGGAGATTTTTGATCTATCTAAATATACCCCATCTCTACCAATCATATGAGAATACCACATCTCTTAGGAAGTATAGATGGTGATTTCACTTCCTTGGTCCTCGAACAAACACCATCAAAACTACCTCAAAGGGTTATCCTTCCCCCTATAACAACTTTCCAAATAGGTCTAAGACTAATGATACTCCTCTCCCTGTAACCTCAACCGGTGTTGGGATAGGGAATAATAGATCTATAGCTACTAAAACTATACCCACCTAGATATCCCTACCTCCACGGTGTGATAAAAACATCGCTCACCCTTGGCCCCATGGTTGAGGGTCCTCTCTTTTATTGGTATGACTGTTTTAGTGCCTCATCATCTCCCTAGGATATGCACTATCCCAACATAGAGCATAATCATGGGTGATCTCATAGGTATTGGTAGTTTTCCACAACTCATTCCTCTTATTCTTATCCTCATGCATGAATATGTACCATATTTGCCTCAATACTGAAGGATGGGGATGATGGAACGCCTCCATGTACACTTTTAGGGTCATCCCCTATAGGAATCTAAAATTCCTTTCAAACTGATGTGGGTTGTATGGATCACATATCACATTGTAGTTGACTATTTACACTATTACCCAACCTTATAAGGATAAGGTGTTTGATCACTACATGATGGTCCACATACCATCATCTCTCACCATCCCAATTGGAATAGGGAATGGGTGAAACATGATTCACTCTGATGTCCCAACCGTTTATATCATGTCCAAAAGGTACAACTTGAGTGGGAGACTTTCGGTGATGTTCAAAATTATTGTCCATAATTTGTAGTGGGAGTGTACAAGGGCTTTTTGTATTCATATCCCCCCATGGTCATGTTAACCCTACTATACAAAATGTATAGGGTACCACACACAAGGAGTGGAGTCTTTCCTTTTATAATGTGGAAGATAACCTTATATAGATTCTCCAATATAGTAACATTCATATTGATGTGTTTCTCCATCGCCAACATGGACACCATAATGAATTTCTTTAGCCTCACCCTAATATGAACATATCTCATGGGGATAATCCTAATGTAAATCGACATGTTAATCAACCCTGAAAGTATGACCACATGTGCTTCAGGTTTTATGTTATATCCCCACATATGGTACTAGATTTTCTCTAACAACTTCAAGTAGGAGTTCTATTTTCTCCATTTTAGTGCCCCAAGTCATGTATGTGGACTTCCATGTATCCTTTATAATTTATAATTTAGGAAATATCTAAACTATTTCTTGAATGGAATGTTCTTAATTTCAAGTTTGTGTTCAATGGTCCATTACAACAAATCCAGTAGAGCCTTTTCTAGGGATTAAAGCTTCTCCTAGACCTACCACACTTTCTCAACAAGGAGTACCTAATCATATATAGCTTACAGAATTGGGATACTAGAGATCTATGGAGGAACACATAAGTTGATACCAACCTCCACATGATTCATATGGAGTGTTTTGGCCCTAGGAAACCACCTTCTCAGTAAATCTAGTGTGATGTTGAGGTGGCAGTAGACATGGAACTGTGAGACCCTAACTACCTCATAAAGATCTAATTTCTTTAGATCAGCCTCAAATTTATGATTCCAAATTCATTTCCATTAATTTGAGTCTCATTCATTGGTAAAATTAGTGCCCTAATATTAATCCTGGCTTTTTGACCGTCCCTAGAGTTGATATCCCAAACAGGCCTTGAGAATCATCTCATATTGTAGGTTGTACGCCTCATCCTCCAACTCCTCCCCATAAATATTTTTTTTGTTGTTTTAGATTACATTAATGTCATGAGTAATTATTGTCCCTTCAAAATGTGTCTCATATAATCAATACACCATTGGTATTATCCCATCATGATTCTGAACTATTAAGAGGGATTTATACTACTTTACTCATGGATAAATACTTCATATATCATATAGAAGCCATAAAGTGGAAACTTATTGCATATTAAGTACTTATTTTGAGCTCCCAATGTAAATTTAGTGAGTGAACTCTAAATTATCTCCTTGATTATTATGTTCCCAACCATTTCTTTCTAACAGGTGGCAGCAGCGTTGGATCCTTCAACTATAATTTCTTTTGATACGTAGGAATTTTTATAAATATTGTTTGAAAAAAAATGATCACTAAGGTTAGTTCATAAAGTTTAGGATTTCAAATTTCATCTCAAGAATATTGGGTTTGAGGAACAAAGTTCAAGTAATACTTTTCGTAGAGCATGGCTCGCGAAGATGTTGAGCTTCACGAGAGATGTTAATTGGAATCACAAATATCTTGAAAAGAAGGTGAGATTTTGTAAATAGAGAGTTTTGGCCTTTCTCTTCAAGAATTTATAGTCTTCCCTATGAGGGGGCCCTAAAATATTTATAGGCATATGAAGCAGGTATTCCTGATTGGAATTTTCAAATGGTATTCATGAACATAAACAAATTTTCAATTTTTGACGATTTTCCAAAACAATATAAGCCTCCTTTTCTCAATGTCTATAATTATGAGTGGGGGAATTTTCTAACCCAAAAATACTCATTTCAAGGGAAATGATGAGGAAATTACATCCAGTTCATAGAAAATTCAAGCCAAGAAAGTTCAAAAATCCACCAAAGGGTTTGTTTCATTATGATCATCAACTTCACAAATGGGTATTTCTTGGGATGGTCTCAACCACATAGATTCTTTATGGTAACCTCTACAGAATTTTAATCCCAATTCATAGATCCCTTCAAAACCATGCATAGGTATAATAGTAACATCTGTTTATTTTCAATCCTCAGTTGTGGATACCATCATGATCGCATGGAGTATTGATAGTAACCTTCATTCATCTTCAATATTGAGTCATATATCCCTTTTAGACTATATTGAGTCCCAATAATAACCTCAGAACAACATCATCTAGACTCATAGAGCCCCACCCCTTGTGAAACCCATAAATATTTTCACTATCCTTTAATTGTCATGAAATATAATTCCTATAAATATCTTCTTATGCCCAATATTTAAGGCGATGCACAACCTTTTGACTTCTGAGAAATGTTCCAAGATGGTGATACTCTTAATATTTAAGAGACAAAGATAAAATGGATCTGTAATGTATCCAATCATCTTGAAACCACCTCCCTTGGTTTCTTGAGAGCCTCCACCCATTGTATATACTTCTTATGTGAGGGCTCATACCCTTCATGGAAGAAGCATTCCCTCTTTGGAACTTGAGGCTTCATGAGGCACCCAACCTTTGCGAAGCACTCCCTCCAGTATCTAGGAATTTAGTCAAAGGTAGGGACACCTTGTTTTATGAATAATACCCATTTTCAAAACCCTTGTTCTCCATGGGATATCTCATATTTGTGATACCTCCTCAATGTGGCCCCAATAATTGAGAATCACCTCTATTGGGCCTCTCTATAGTGTCTCCCTTAAACTAACACCCTTTTGCGAAGGTTTACTTCCTAGGAGAACCAACCAATATAGTTTCAGTTATGTCACTAACTAAATCTTTGAGTTCCTATTACCACCCAGTTCTATTTTGAACCACATTACTTTATGTTTGTTCTGTTCCCCCATTATACATGTGTCTTCTAAAAATAGGTACCTTAATGCCCATTTATTGTAATTATAGGGACCCAAAATATGGGCCTTCTGATTTACACTCCCCTATTACAGTGACAACACCATGTCCCATACAGATGTGCATGACTTATGGTCACATATTCCTAAGGGGTGGTATATTCCAAGGAAATTATGTACCTAGCTTGGGTTTTATTCCTTATTAATAATCTTACTCTTGTATTTACGTGGTCCCCCTTGAGAATTGATCACATCCACGTCTCATTTTCATGCTGTAAAATTGCATAGATCTGCATCCTATACATATGTTATTAAACTAAAAGACATTTTCCTCAACACGTGACATAAAACTGCAACATTAACCTATGTTCTAAACATACTATTCCCCATGTATAATTGAAATGGATGTCCCTAAACCTCCTATAATGTGTGATTAATGTAGTATTCCCCATATATGATCATCATGGGATGCATCTATCCCCCCCCCAACCATGGTATGACTGATCATGGTAAATATTATAAACCGATAACAAGAAATTAAAACTATTTTCTTTAACTTGATAAAGAATATTTATAATACCCTTTTAAATCCATTTTAATTAGAATAACAATATGGAAAAATTACAATATAATCATTACCCAATTCATTGGAGTAGTATCTGGGTGCATCAATCCTTTAATCAATAACGAGTCACCTGGTGTTATCTGGCCTTCCCCAGTATATAAGCTATAACAGGATCACCCAGTGATTTTTGGGGCACCCCATCATATAAGCAGTAATGGTCTAACTAGGAGATATCTAAGAGACCTCATTGTATAAGCTATAATAGGATCAAATAGCACTATATGTGCCTCCCCATCATATATGATGTCAAATTACCACAACATGAATAAATTACTTATAGATTTCACCATAAAACAAATATAAACATTAATTATTCATTTATATCCCAATTTACCTATGGAAAATAAATGTGTTTCATTTAAATATCATTGAAACATGATTAACTTGCAGAAAAAAAATGGTTTCTATAACAATCTCTTTAAAACATGATTAACCTAAGGAAAATAAATAGATTCACTAATAATCTTTTTGAAATAGGCTTAATCCATCCAAAGAAATAATTAGGATGGTATCATTGAAAAATATCCCCACTGGATCATACTTAACTACAAGTTCTGTTGACATTGATGAATGGAAATACCACTAAAATTTTATTAAAAACATTTTTGATTAAAATATCGTTTTCATTTAGAAAATAACTTTTTAAAACATAACAAATTTTGATAATACTTTTAATTGAATACCACTTTTAAAAACTAAAAATTCAAATAATATTAAAAAAAATTATTTAAAATAATAATGTAAAAATGGAAAGAAATATTCAAAGAAATGATGGTAATGTTGTTGGGTAAATTCATACATACTAAAAGTAACATTTCTTTTTCATATTAAAAAGGATATAAAAGTTTCATTCTAGAAAAAAAATTGAAAATAATTTCTAAAAAAGAAAAAAATTATAATTTATTTAATAAATAATTTTTAAATGGTTAAAAATATTTTTGAAAGTTTTTTCAAAAAAATATTTTAGAAGAAAACAGATTGTCGGTTGAAGAGAGAAATGATATTGGATTTTCTTAGAAAAACATTATAAATAATTTTAATTACCAAAGAGTGGAATAATGTAATAGTTACAAGAAAATTTTCATGAATAACAATATTATAATAAAATGGATAGTTTTTAGAATATTTCATCATTAGAGATATAATCATACACAATCTCGATAAAAGATGAGATTGTAACAAAAGACACTTACCACTTTTGTGACTTTAAAAAATAATCATCATGAAAGAATAAAATTAAATTAAATGTATAATATCATGAAAAATAATTATATTTTGTATATAACATTTAAATGTTGTAGTATATACACATAATAAAATAATATAGGTTTATAACATAATAAATATCTCAAAGAGGGGAAACTGAGAGAAATATCCCTTACCGCTTTGGTAACTTTGAAAATGTAAACCCCTTGAAAGAGAGTTACTAAAATGGATTTATAAATATCCATAAATTTAATTATAATAATAATATAATACATTCGTGGTTAGTATATACACTATAAAAAAGTGTTTAATTTGGAATATACCCCATAGAAATTAAAGTGGGATGAGAAAAATCATTAACTAACGCTTCTGTTTTGGGGAGCATCCTCTAAAATCCGATATATTGGTTTTAAAACTATTTTTAACTTATATAGAAACAATATTAAGATTTATAATAACATATATTATCCTTTAATAAAATCTTATCACCTATTTGTTAATAATAATTCATTATTTTTATTGTTTCAAGTGTTAATTACCTTGTTTTCTTAAGCGTGTTTATTCAGGAAAGATCTGTTTCTTATGAATATTATATAGATTCATTATATAAAGAATAATAATAATTAAATAATTACAATATTTATATATCATTTATAATTTTAAAACTAGTCATGATAGTTGGTTATTAAAAATGAACAAATACTATGATCATGGAAATGGATGTTCGTATGTGCGCATGAGTAGCATTTCCATTTTTCAATAACCATTATGGAAAGAAGGTATGAAATTTATTTATCATCAAAGAATTATAATTATATCATAAATACCATATTATTTAATTATTTATACATATATATATTTTTAATTTTATGTGGAGTTGAAAAAGAATCTCATCTCTATGAGGATGTGGTAGTCTACACATCCACGAATGATGTTATCACTTTTTTTGTGAGTGAAAAGATAAGAAATAAAATGTTATATTATACTTCCATAATGATAAATGTGTCCTTAATATCATAATATTTTATATATATCACATATATTAATTATATTTACTCATATTACCTTCCATATAACGTGTTAGTGAAAATGAATCGCATCGCTTCGTGAGGCGGTAGTCTGTCGTACACACGAACAACGTTATTATATCTATTACATATTGGAATATAAAATGGTTATATATGATATAATGACTCTGAAGGTATATTTATGTAATATACATAATATATAAACTTTTAAATCCTTCAGTATACCCAACCGTGAGAGGTGGTAACTAAAAAATGATTGAAATTGTTTAGTGAGGTGGTAGTTTGATGTGCACACAAATAATGATTTTGTAACCCATTTGATAGAAGTGTGGGTAGTTTTAGGTAGAAAAAATAACAGAAAAAAATCTAATAATCTTAAATATATTATTTTTATTATCTCATCATGGTATAATAATTATTTAAAGAAATAGAGAAAAAGGTAAAATAAAGATTCTCATTGAAGAACGTTACCTATTCTTTGGTTATCCAACTTAGGTTTTTACTAAATCCTTTAAAAGTTAGATTTATTAAAAAAAATATTATATAATGATGTTATGTGTATTAGGAATTGATTTTTTAAAGGTTTTTATTATCCAAAAGTCTTGAGATTTTTGAAAAAGTGAGGGGAGTTGGTTCCCTTTTATAGTTGAGGAGGAGTGCCATTCATGTAAATACTAAAAATTATTCATTATTCAGTGGTCAATATTACCTAACATGGATCAAAAATTGATAATTAATGGATTTTTGGGATTATATGGTCTAGAATCACCTCCACCACACAATGAAACACATGTTTTGAACATTCATTTCCTTAACATCTATGTTTCTTTATTTTTTTCATTTTGGTTTTTCATTAAGGTTACTAGTTTTATAACCTATGTAATTTATGCTTTAAGACTAAATTAAATTGATAATTATTATAAGATTTATAAAAATCAATTAAAATGTTATATCTAATTTATAAAATTGAAATATCATGTGTGTTAAAAATTAATTTTAACCGAAATGCATGTAACTCACAAAAACACTGCTTTAACTCTAACCGTGTAGATATCTATTTTTACTATATAGGGGTAAATTTTTTAATTATAAATGATTAATTGTTATATGAAGGGAGAATATTTTATATTATTTTTTCTAAAATAACTTGGTATAATACATAATTTTTAGTGATTTTAAATCATTTAATAAAGATTCATTTATTATAAAATAACATTAATGTCAATTTTGACATTATTTATTTAATTTAAATTTAAATATATCCAGAAAAATACAAAATTTGAATCTATCAATTTAAAACCTATTTAATACTACATATTAAAATAAAAATTTAATATAGGAAAATAATCCATTCAATTTACTTCATTTTGAATAATTTTAGTGTCAATTATTTTAGTTAATTATTAAGTAAATAACTACTACGTTGGCAATTCATAAGCATTTCGAGTACATAATTTATCTCAAAAAATTAAATATAAATTATCAAGATAAAAAACTCATTTATATTTAAAAAGGGTATATATAATCTTATATATGTTGTTTTTTCATTACCCAAAGGTTTTACAGATATTAAAAGTAATAAAAATATCTTTTTTATCTTTTTCATTGCATAACTTATTATATGGGTCATATTCCAAGGAAAGTTGTAATAAATTTAAAAATATAATATAATTTTGTGTAAAAGGTATAAATAAACTCATTAAATAAATTTTATATAATATTTTATGTCATTTTTATTCTTATCATTCTAGTTTAACCATTATGTAAACTCGTTTTTACCTTAATCGTTGTAATTAATTTTAACTATTTTACCTAATATTTGTGGTCAAAAACATTAATTTGAACTCATTATATAATATGAATTATTATGATTAAAAAACCCATTTTTATAAATTCAACACAAAAAATGTATAAAATTTAATTTAAAATCAATCATGGATACATGATGAGAAAGGAGGTTTTTAAAGAGAAAACGTTCAAAATTTAACAATGATTTTATATCAAAATTTAGTTTTAAAAGGATTACAATGAACTAAATATTATTAAAAAGAGTTTAATTTAACCTATTTATATTAAAACCAATTCAACATATAATTTAACATTACAAATTAATTAGATAGAAATGCAGTTTTCAATTAAAATCTGATATTTTTCATTTTTCATCAAAAAATGAAACATCTCAAAAATAAACCAAAAAATTACATTAAGATAATGTTGGAATTATAATTTCAAAGAAAAATTTTATTTTTGAAATAATTTTTCAAATATTCAAAAAAATATTATAATATTTTTTCATGAAAATAAATAAAATATAATTATTGATGGAAACATATTTTTCAAGAATAAAATCACTTTAATAAAAAATTGATTTCTTATTTACTAAACATTTATCATTAATTTATATTCATTAAAGATTTTATATATAAATAAACATTTATACATTTCCTAAAATTGTTAATACAATTCATACATATAAATTTAATGGCTAGGTTATAATAATAATATATATAAACAGTCATTTATGTTCAGTGTTTCATATTGAATACACTACTAAAATAAAAATTATCAATGTTATGTGTAAAACAAAATGAACTTAGTTTTACAATTAATGAAACAAAAAATTAGTGTTTCATTTCCTTTATTCTATCAAATATAATTTTCTTCACTTATAATCTCAGGGTGTTATATGCACAATCCATTACCCCAATTTCACCATTTTCATCTCTTAAAAACATCAAACAGATCCCACACCCATAATAAGATATAGACCTACTCTCAAAAGGTTGATAGTTATCTAGGGTTTCAAGAACAATGATACGTAGAAACTCACATTGTTTGAGAGGATGGGATTTCATACATATCACATCCTTTTGGGAGGAATTATTTCTTATTCTGAGACTCTCTTATAGATTTACGATATGTTATAGAATCTCTTTAAAATCCTAATATGATACCAGTTACCCTAACAAAATCATTAGGTGTCATATAATTTTGAATGTAATAGGGGTGGGGTGGGTGTTCTAGTAATTAAACCATTGGTATGTATATGAGTTTCAATATATGTTTCCCATTATTTCTTAGCAATGGGTAGTTGGTTATATTTTGAAGCCATACAACCAGACACTTTGAAGTTTCTAGAATCTGGGGAGGTGATTGATATTATGAGTATGACATTGAACCTTTATGAGGCTTTCTACATATCTTGTGTATAACAGGAATAAAAAGCCACATAGTTCGTTTAAACCATGTAGTTTAACATCATGTGGAAATGAAATATATGAGGTAAATTGAGCACTGGTTATGGATCTAGAGACCTAAGATGGTGTCTTGTATATCCTATTTTTAGCTGTAATAAGAATCATTATAGTTCAATATTACCTCAATGGAAATATGGACTGTGAATTATAATTAATACCCAAGAGGGTTATTTCCTCTAGGTTTACCAATATGGAAAAGCCTTTGAGACTTACACCAGGGTTTGTGACCTTATATAGGGGTAATCATATCATGTCACTAAATAGGGGTTACATTCTAAGGTTTCCCTAGAGAGGGGATATTTATGATTTGAGTGATTTTATCATTGAAAATACTTGATCCCATGTGAGAAATGCTCAGTGTGAGAAATAAGGGATAACAAGAAATCAGACTCACAACATATTGATGTAGGACTTATGTACTGGGTAGACCATAGAGGAGTGTTTGACATGGATCTTAGGACTTAAAAATTCATCCTATGTATCTTATTTATAGTAGGAATCTATTTCATTGTAGTTCAATTATCATCTCAATCTTCTGATGGATGGGGGTGAATGATGAACCCATAGGAGAGTTTGGGTCCCAATGATTAGAGTGTCTTATACATTGAAGAACATACACTGAAGTGGATTCCCATGGGATCTAGGGTCTTCTTAAAGAATCATATGTATCCTTTTATATAGGTATCATTGTTCTCATAGTTCATTTTAGGTTATGTCTAATCAAATCAAATATACAAGGTTGCCATGTCCTGTTTTGTCTTCTTAACATGTACTGAGTGCCTACCTGGAAACTCCTGAGTGTCTACCTGACAAGTCTAACATGTCTCAACGTGATTCGCATGATTAAAGAATACATGTTGGATTTATGTCTCATGATATTTCTGGAATGCATAGAATAATATCTTATGAATCATTTGACATGTCCAAGGGTCTTCGTGTGATAAAATCAGTCATGTACAAGGTTGTTGTGTGATTGTAAATGACATGTTAGAAGTTTATTGCATGACATGGATGACATGTCTAGATGAATTCACATGACTTGGCCAAAATTTATAGATGAATTTTAACGTATTGGGTATCATGTTTTAAGGACTCATCAAGACTTTGGATACATGCCTGGAGTACTTATCAAGACTTTTTTTACAAGTTTGGAGGACTTTGTAAGATTTTGTTGACATGTTTTGGCACTCTCTTATGGTATTGATATGTAATGTGAACTATATGATGCCTTCACATGAAAAATATAGTACCTATATTTTTGTAAGTATTTCCTCATTTTTAGTCCTTATTTCTATATGTACAACAAGGTATGTCAAGAATTAACTTTTTGAGTTTTCTTGTGACCAAGATGACAGATAAAAGATCATTTTCATAATATAGATAGCCCTAAGGAAGTCCTTCATGTGGTCTATAGGGTGATCATGCGAAGCACATATTCATTCCCTATGATACCTTACATTGTTCCTTGAATTTTTGTTGGTGGAAGACCCATGTGATCACAAGGATTTCCACTCCCAAAATTCCAATATTTTTCCCTCTTGTGTGTATTCCTTGTGTCTCGTGTGTGTGTCTGTGTATTTCATCATTGTTTTTTTGCACTGGTGGGGGATTTATTGGAATTGTCTCTCCAGTTATATGCCACCTTTCATGGCATGTATATCATAGGTATGGGATGGAGTCAATGTAAGGAGTATCACATCATGTGCCCTTAATGATCAGGTCATCGGTCATCTAAGTAAATTCGGGATAAATAATGACCTCAATAAGACTTTTTCATCACCATATTTAGTGAACCTGCTACTTGTTAAATGGATTTTATTAGTCATATTAAAATATCAATGACATTTTCATCATTTATTCAACAAGTCTAGTAGTCTTCATGAGATCAAGACACCTATGTAAAGTCTCTCGTGTGATTGAATAAGGCTTGTTTGGGGTCCTTTATGAGATTAATATGGCTTGTTAAAGGCATTTCGCAATATTAGGGTATCTTTTTAGGGGCCTCTCATGATATCATGATATATTTTTGAAGGGTATCCGTGTGATAAATAAAGATCATATATGCCACATAACCCCTTCAAAATAAAAAAAAATGTATCTTCCATTCAAGATATGCTTCTACTTTTTGATCCTTTTATCTATTATTTTACAAGACTTTATCATCATGTGTCACTCGGAGAATTGAATTATTGGTGATGGTACTTGTGATGACATGTGATCATTGTTAAGGATGGTCACTTTGATCATCTATGATGTATTTCATGATCAAATGGATATGTCAAAGGGATTTTGAAAGATTGGGATGACATTCCCAAGAGTCTTCATGAGAATAGGTCTCCTATCGAGGAGGAATTCTCATGATCAAAGAGACTTTTTTGGTAGATTTCATGATATTATGTTTTCTTTTCAGAGAGCTTTCATGAGATTACAGAGTCTTGCAAAAGGAACCCCTCATGATCGATGGTGATCATAGAAGTCACATCACTCATTTTCATTAATATTAATGTAACATTAAAAATATGAAGCCAATGACTTTTCAGTTTTATTTATTTATTTTATGATGGTATTTTAGAGATTTTTATGAGTTTTCACCATATGTGTCACATGATTAGAGGATCTCATTAGGAAGCCTATGCATGATCATCATCACTTGTTTAGACACCAATGTAAGTGTTGGAGGGATCATTTAAAGGGATTTTTATTATCATAGGGACTCGCCAAAGGGGATTAATTTGATCATACATAGATCATTTTAAACACTTTATTTTTCTATGTTTCCTTCATAGGGTCAAACGATCACATGTCCTCTTTGTTATTGTTTGATTTCCATGATCTGACTACCTGATCTTTATGTAGTTATCTTGATCCTTAAATTGTGTCGAAGATAAAACAATACCCATAATTCGGGTAATTATTATATTCTATAATTGAATACTCCCATTTTTAAATCATCATTAATCCCCCCCCCCCTCATTAGTGAGTTATTTAGACACAATGACTTTGTTCTCAAGATAGTAAATTCCCACTTGAGTCCTTGAGGCTTCCGCAAAATGGTGTTACTAGGGATCACAAGGGTTGGAGTTCCTTTATTGTATGGAGGATATGCATTGTGTTTTTTTGTTAGATTCCATTATGAATGGATATACATGGATTGCATTCATGGTCTTGTAAAGGGGATCCACACTATTTTCCAAGGTCTATAGAATAATTATGAAGACTTAAATGTCCAGATGATGAAATAAGAAGTAAAGAAGAATCTATCCAGGGATGGTTATGACAAATTAAATCAGTTTATTTCATAATTTGGAATATTGGGCCCAACTATTTTGGTTTTGAGTCATGTTGTTTGGTCCATTAAAAGGTTTGGTAATTGATTATTTCAATCCTATTTGGAAAAAGGGTACAGTATACATAGATATAACATAAAATATGTTGAATCCTCTTCAATAGTCTTATTATGAGGATTCTAAATCATGGCCTATGAATATCTGAGTTAACGTGAGGTGGGAAATATTGGGTACAAGTCAAACATTAGTAATAGTGGGAGGCTATAATGTTCTTCATGGTAAGGATAATAACCCCAGGATTTGAGAGGGGGCTTCAAGGACCAAAGGGTCTATCATAGATTATCCAGTACCTATTACCAATTCTCTATAGGGAACTACCAGGAGTAAGGTAGATTGAGTTCCACAAGGTTCCATGAGAATGATTCCAAATTAATTAATTGGATGTTTTAAATCATACTTTAAAGACGTGAATGTGGTTTATGGAAAACGTGATATTAAAGATGGATTTTAGCACCCTAAATTTGTATTTGTTTCCTAGTAAACACATTATCATGGTGAGGAGATGTGGAAATTATTAATCTAACATTATCTTGGACCATGGCTTCCATTGATCATTGATTTCCTTTTACTAGGGCCACATAGTTCTCCTTATAATATTTAATCCTTGTTTATTTGAACTCTAAGTTTTACATAAAATTTAACAAAGAAGAGTTTAGAAAGATGAGGCACAAATTTTTCTTAGTATTCCCATTTCAGTTTTCAACCTAACAAGTTGTATGTATATTTCACTACGTTTAGGGTCTTAATATTTGAATCATAAAAGGATAAATTTTAAGGTCATAAATCTTTGAACAAATTGTATTAATTTTAAGTTTATGGTTCATGAGGACTATGTATGAGGAGAATGTTACAAAATATCCTAATTAGGATAATCAAGGTCAATAGAATTCCATCATCCTTCGTTAAAAGATATGAATTTTTTTTAAATCATGGATCGTGTTTCTCAGGTCATGAGTAATTATATAGGACAATTATGTTGAGGGTGACCCATAACACTATATGGTTTTGAGTTCATCCACAGTGATGTTGGGATCACAGTGATTTGAAAACCATTCATGTAGGTCCAAGATGGCTCTGGTTGGTAGGTCAAAGCCCTTATGTTGATCCACCTATTTTATAGTCAATTAGATTGGTATATTCTCCTTTCTAGGGGATGTGAAAGTTTTGAGGATACCCAAGGAACTCAATAAATGAGGTGTGATATATTGTTTGAGGTATATAAAAGATGATGGTAGAATATTGTACTCTGGTTGAATGCAGTCAGGATATTGTGGTCCTTTGATAAAGAATGAAGATGTGTGGTGGTCTGTACATTTTAACATCATGTAGTGGGGATGTATCTATCATGTAGTTTAAACCCAAGGGAAGGTAATGTGAGTTTAATAGAATAAAGGCATGAGAATTTCAATAATTTAAACCCAAGGGAAGGTAATGTTAGTTTAATACATGTAAATACATAATTAATAAAGTAAAAATTATATTTATATGAATATTAATGAAAGAAATAGTTTTGGGTATTCCCAATAAAACATTTCCATATAAAATTATATAATAGTTTCAATGACATAATGAGTATACAAAATGGTTAATTGTATGTGGTTAACAAGGGTTAATGGAAGTATCCCATTGATATAACATAATTTAGATAATAACGGAATGATTTTAAGTGTTAAAAAACATGAATACATGAAAATTAGAAAGCATGATTCAAAGGAACTACTTTAATGAAAAGAAAAAGGAAGATAATTCCTTTCTTGAAATGTTGCATCCAAAAGCTCGATAAAAGATCCTTTCAACACTAAAAATTCCATAGAGAGACTCTAGAGAGGTAAAACGAGAAGAAATTCATGCACAACGACTTTGTAGTGGAGAGTAATAGGAGAACGGGTGAGTGTTTATAGAAGAATATGAGGGTTAGTTTATTATTTTCTAAATATAGGCTCAGGACATTGAGTTATAAAAAAATTAAAAACCATTTTCCTTCCCATGTTTTTTTTCACATGGTATATTATAAGGGGAAATTGTTTTTAGAATTTTAATATTTTATTATTTGAACCACCTTTACTATATATTACTTTTTATGTGGAAAATATTATTCTTCATAAATAATTATTTTTAATAACAAAAAAATATACTTTAGTTTTTGAAAGATTCATTATATGTTTGGAAAAGGAATCTTATCAAATTAAAATGAATTGTTTTAATGAGAAAATATAGTTTTTGTCAAGAAATCCTTTATATTATTTATTATATAACTTTTAAGTGATTATTATGTCATAATACTTACCATATATTTATAAAATATTTTATTTTTTGACCAAAAAATTTGAAATGAATATTAAAAAAATCCATCATTGGATAATTTCTACATATTAATTTAAAAAAACATTTATTTCATCAAAATATTTTTTTAAATATGAGAAATTAAATATTTTAATTATTTATTTTTTTATTTAAAATTTATGATTTTTATAACATGATCGTGTTTTTAACCCATAGATAAACTGCATATGATTACAAAAAAACTATTTTATTATTTATATAAGAATAAATATTATTTTAACATCCTTTCTATAAAGATAATATTTATTTAAAATTTATTAATTTATTTTAAAAAATTAATTTAATTAGAAAAGTATATTTTTCAATTATACAATTATATTTTCTTTGTATCAGAAATTAATTTTATCATATTCATGGTCTAATCATATTAATTTTATATTTTATAAAAGAATAATGCATTGAATACAAAAAGAGGATCAATGTAACCACTAATTAATTCATGAAAGGGTTTCTAACTTAATACTACTTAAATTATATATGAATAACCCCTTGTCACACTAGTACAAGACCTAAGGTTTAAGTGTTTGATGGTGGTACTATCATGGGGTGGTTCAACTAACATTGATCAGCCAGGGATCTCCATTAACATGAACTTCTCCCATAAGCTTCACTTATAGATGCCTTTCTTGGGATTGATTAAGTAAAAAGCCTAGTGATGCTACCTCATTCCCAGACTATGATAAATGGTATTTAAAATGCTTGATCATACATGTTGAGGCCATCATTTATCTTTTATGAATTAGTTATCTATTTTCATTGCCATTTATATACATTACTTATAAAGGTAATGTTTTTTCTATTTTTTATAATTCTCAATGGTCCTAATATCCAATGGTAATAATTCCCAATGGTCAGATCCTAATGATTTCATTTCCCATTACACACTATATATACCCCATAATTTTAATACTTAATTAACCATTACCTCACTTATAAAGGATTTACACTTCCATTGATAATTTCCACTATATTACTAATTATTATTTTCCTTTTTACTATTTTACTAGAAGGATTGATCTTCATGGAGGATAATGTTAACATTAGTATGTGTACATTAGTCTTTTTCATCCATATCCTTGTACTATTCATATCATATATTATCAACGTTATTTCATGATGTGTAATTTTTCAGAAAATGTAATATTATATTTATGTGCTTCAATAATAAATCAATCATTGTAAAATATGAGTTATTTTACTAATAAAAGGAATTTTAGGGTTGTTACATGTACAAAATTTATAGAGAGAATACCCATTACAAGAGTGGTTATGGGGGTGTACTGAACCATGGAAGTATGGGACCTGTTCAGAGACATATACATGCCACCATGGGGGTAACAACCTTGATATTTCTCTAAATATCACATTCTTGTCTCAACATCATCCCACAATTCTGAAAGAAGTGCTCTTCTCATTCCATGCCATGTTGCATCTATAATGTTGAAACAAAGGAAACCATTGCATGTTTTGATGAATTATAACCAACAAATACTAATCATGGGTCCAATTCCAAGCCCAAAGAGGAAGATATGGAAGGTATTTCATCCTAAACAAATTAATGTAAGTATCCTTTAGTTTATACTCATTGTACTCCCAATTCATTCTCTTGGTGTGTCCATTTATGCCATGGCATGTGAAAATCTATATACACAATGTGTGGATTGAGAAACATGACATGTGGGCCCACTCAGGGTCCGAGTCGTATAAATATTGTACATGCTCAGCTGGATAATTATATTATGATGTTGTGTGGGCTAGCCCATATGCCATGTGATATTTATCTTCACATAAAACCATAGTTTCTAGAATACTAGGACTATATGATGTATATTTGGGAATCTCAAACTAGGTTTATATCCTTTTTCATATATTTCTTTTTCTACTGATCCCACTATCAATCTCACAAAAAATCTTTTTCCAAGGCCCTGAACTCAAAGGAAACATCAAAAAATTTCTATTTCTTGACACCAATCACACAAACTCTAAAACCTTCATCAACCCACATGTCTTCGTCACACTGAATGCTCCATACATGGACTGTTAATCTTCTTGTCCTTCCAAATTCAATCAATCCATGGTAATATCTCCACAAGACTTTTCTCTATAAAAACCACTCAAAATAATGTGTTTTTATGGTTTTATCATTGTACAAACTGAACTAAAGGTCAAATAACCAATCTATCACAGGATAAAGAATAATATTAAAAGAAAAATGGGAGAAAGACACAAGCAAAAAAGTTGATTCTTCAGTGGACATTGATAACTCGGACACCAATTATAATAAAAAATCATGAATATTTGAAGAATAAACATAATGAAAAAAATTATTATTAAGAAAATATAAATTAAAATGGATATTCTATAAATAGTGTAGAAAAAAATACAAATCCTATTAATAATTAATTCTTGAAAATATATTAATAGGTAAATATTCCATAAATAACAAAGACCGAACTCATCAAAGGATCAATAATTTTTTTTACAATAATTTTGATTCAATTTTGTAGGAAATATTTGTCAATACCATTCATTTATTCACATATTCATGGTGATATCTTTTTAAAGTCTCCCTCCATGGTGGATCTCTCGATTTCTATGGTTATGTGCTTAATCCTAGAAAATTATTATAGTAGGGATTAAATAAGGTGGATATTTAGGCTAGGCCTATAAAATAAGTTTATCAATTAATTAATTTCTTAATTAATTATTCAATTTTTATCTATAATCCACCCATGATTTCAATCTACTATGGAATCGGATGTGAATGGATATTATATTGTTCCTAGAGTTCACTCTATATTCCTGGTTCAATGAAAGTATCCATTTCCCAATAGAATTTATTTTTCATGAAGAAAACCATTATTTCTCAAAAGATGTGTGTACACTGCTAAATATATTAATTATTTTAATATATTTATATTGGGGATCTGTGATATCCCAAAATCTATTCCAACTCCAAAATGAAAACCCTAAATAATATATAGAAATATTCAAAGGGTCCAAAATCAAAAACCAGAGTCATTGCATTCTCCCCGCCTCCAAATACACTATTAAAAAAGGTGAGGGTACTAAGCCTACATTTGACTCTCATGGTCCCATTATATCTCTAATAGTTTCCCATGATACCAAAGAAGTCACACCAGCAGAATGGTTCACCTATAAAGGATCCCTTCCTACCAATTCTTAATTACCATCAAGTATTAAGAAAATGTGGATATATTCTAAATGTCTAGATCTCCCCATTAAATAACATGTGATGTTTCATACATGTATCTACTCATCCATGATATATGTAAGAAATCATGCACTATTTATAACAGTGTGGGTCAATACATTCAATAAAAAACCTCAACAACCCTACGTAGGATCTGTAATGGCCCGAGAACCCAAGGGGATAACATACTACCCCGACCAAACCTCCACAAACCTCATTGGGGAGATACTCTCACAAACACGTTTTATACTTATTCAAACATTATGGTACTATGATTTTTTTCTATTTTAGATTTATTTAAAATCTGAGTGATCCTTATTCGATCAAGAATCAACTAAAATTTCTCCATCATCACATGCACCAGCTCAAGCCCCATGAGTGACAACTCACCAATATTCATCCCACACAAGGGTGACCTTAAGGGTCTCTAGTACATGGCATAAAATAGTTTTGTATAGATATTATAGTGATAAATTTTATTGTATATACACTCCACCAATAATAAGTGACCCTCCTAGCTCTGACTGAAGTCCAACACACATACTCTTAATATATCCACAAAAACCTAAATAGTTCATTCTGTCTTTCCATCTATCTAGGGGTGGAATTTTTTTATCATATATAACTGTGTATTTATGGCCTCCTATAAATCTCTAAATAGTTGTGATGTGAACTAAGAATCATGTTTGGAGACAATTTTTTAGGGTACACCTTGAAGCTAGATCATCTCTTGCACATAGAAGCACCCAAAAATCTCCCTCAAACACTACTCGTGAAGAGAAAGTAAGTGAGAATACATGGTGAGTTAATAAATAATCACCCAGATAACATTTTTTCCTTACATTTTTCAAATAATACTTTTCATAAAATCCATTGATATGTCATCCCACTATGACTCTAAGATCCCAATAGGTTGATTCAAGCTTATTGGAACCTGATGCCTTACCTTCTCCTTTTAAAAGATAAGCCATAGAGAATAAAACTTGACAACACTCTGCCCCATTACTATACACTAAAACTACCACCAATGGTTCTATTATATATTATCAACCCTAATACATACCACTAAGGGGGAGTTAATAAACTCCCTCATCACCTTCTTATATAAATTGACCCAAACTATTGACCATCCTTGAAAAATGATGATGTTAACCCCACATTCATAAAATAAATCTTCTACATCTCCCAAGGATATATGGTCACAGATAACAATAAAATAGATGTCTCCCAACTAAGACTCTCTCACTTTATAATGAAGTGATGGAGTCACTGCCGTCGATTGAAAATATGTTATCCCTCTCTCATCCACTAGGGTATGTTAAAATGAGTCAACTACTCTGATGCATCCTTTACTAAGTGATAAGGAGATTTCCTATTAAGGGAATCTTCCACCATGTTACGCTCATCTGGAGTGTATGAAATATCAATGTAATAGTCATGTAGTAACTCCAAACAACACCTTTATCTCTATTTGATGTCTCTCTAAGAAAATATGTACTTGAGACTCTATAGATTTAAATAAACTATAAATTTCTCACCTACAAGATAATGCCTCTATATATTCAAGATTAATTCCACTACCACCAACTCTAAGTCATGAGTTGCATAGATTTTATTATGGGGTATCAGGTACTTGTAACCATTAGCAATCACACATACCACTTAATCAACACACATCCAATCATAGCTCTAGAGAAATTAAAAAACACAATATACTTAACACCCTCTTCTAGATGACACAAAATAGGAGCACTGATCAACCTCTACCTCTGCTCCACAAAGGATTTTTGATAATGTTGGGTCTATGAAAATGATTATTCCTTCCATGTCAGTGTGTTAATAGGAGCCTAAATCCTATAAAATTCTTCCACATACCTCTGATAGTACCCAAACAAACCAATGAATTTTTTTTTACTTCTGATACACTCCTAGGTGGTTCCCAAACATGTACTACTTATATCTTTTATGGGTCCACAAACACACCTTTTACCGAGATAATATTCTCTATAAAGTGAACCTCTCTAATTAATAATTTAATATTTGATATTTTACCATATAAATTCTAATAATTAATTAATTCCAAATCTATCCTCAAATTCCCAATTTTCTCCTCTTCCAGTATAGAAGAAACCATAATTTCATCAATAAAGATAACCTTGAACTGATCTTATAAATGTTGTAAGATCTCTTTCATGAGTCGTATGAAGATACCGGTGGCCTCTATTACACCAAAGGGCTTCAATGTGAACTCATAATACCCATAGTGACATCATGATGTTATTTTTGGAACATCGTCATTGTGAACCCACAACTGGTGATAGAAAAACTTAAATTCAATATTTGAGACCTATCTTGAACTGTTTAACTAATTGAATAGTTCATTAATCCTTAGAATTGGGTACTTATTCTTGATCATAAATTGATTTAGGTTATGATAATCAATGTATATCCTCAATCTCCTTTAATCATTTTTAGTGAATAACACAAGTGTTGCCCAGGAAGACACACTGGGTTTGACAAATCCCTTCTTGATAATATCCTCTAACTACTTCTTAATATCCCAAAGATCAGTATGAGAGATTAAATATGATTCAAAGGATATAAGAGTTGTCCATGAGTGAAAGTAAATAGAAATTTTGATCTCCCAATATGGATGTAATCTCAAAATATATTCAGGGAATACATCCATGTATTTCTACACTACTTTTAGAAGGTAGGTGTCTAAAGAGCCCATTGCACCAAGGACCAAACTGAAAAATTTATGATTTTTATGTTATATCCTCCTACTCCTGAGTAACACTCATTTATCTAGTAGGGTATTTTTGTTATTAAAGACTAATATCATCAAATATAACTATAGACATTTAACTCTATTATGGTTATAGTTTATTTAGGTACATACCCTAGATATCTAGTATATAATGAGAATGATGTCATACAGCTTCATCACAACTACCAACAGATCCCATGTGAAACTCTCTCTGTTAAGTTCTAGCTCACACTATCAACAAATGTCTGGAATCTTGGAATAACTCTCCATAAGAATCTCTAGAAACCACCAATAAGCTAAAGGAACTACAATAATCTCAATATCTTGGACAAGGGATATGAAAATAAAATAATGAATTATACTTATTTCTACAAGTACTGGTGCCAAAGTAGATAGGACACATATCAAACTTTATATTATCCCATGCACACCCCAATCATATATCTCTATAGCTTGAAACTAACCACACCATCTACCACCAAACCTTTCATCCTGGCATGGATCATCTAGAGGCAGATGGGGAAACAGTTCATTGAATCTTCCTCTTCCTAAATCCACTCTTAGGTCCCCTCCTACCACTTGATCAACACTACCTCCCTAGTAAATTCCATAACCACCTCTAGTAGATCCCTAGTCATGACACTACCTATGACAAGGAGGTTCATCCCCTCTAACCACCATTTTAAGCTTGTTGGGTTAGTAATCACATGCCCTATGACCCTACCCATCATGGTTACAACACCATCCATCACATGGATGAATGGATCCTTAATGGGACCCCTACACTACTGATATTTGAGATAGAGTAAAAAAATTTGAAGACCATTTGTAAAAATAACATGAATTCTGAAACCTATCAACTACAACAGACGTTTATGGCCCAAGAAATCCCATGCTAGCCCCAACCGTATGAATATACTCTTCCAAGAATCTATCTATCACTATGGACCACTCCATCACCCCAATATAAGTTGGAATTCATAGATAGATTACACTATCTCAGATATCCTTATGGAGTCCCTAGTTGAAAATTCTTCCCTGGAAGTATCCATCTCACACCTTATAGAGAGAGTAACATGTGAGGTTAGTGAACTTCTATGCATACTGCATAACAATCATGTCATAATTATGTAATTCTAGAAGAACTTAATTATTAAAATTGTTCAAGTTATATGTATCTCCATTGGATAGGTTCTCAAATTTCATCCATGCAAGTGTTGCCGCATCATGGGTTTAGGTGACCAAACCCTACCAGTGAGGAACCAAGAGAGATAGAAACCTCATTTCATAATGAATAGTTATTTTCTACTTCTATGCAATAGTATTCTTGGTTTGTAAAAAATACCAGTTTTTTGGATACTATTGTTATGCCCAATGAACTCTCACAGAACCAATGAAAGAGGTTTATTATTGAATTGACATATAATTTCTGGGATGACACTCTTCTATTTAGGATATGTGCTGATTTTATTTTGAGGAGATGTGTTTCTAAAGAAGAAATGATACCCATACTTGAGAGTTTTCATTCATTACCTTTGGGTGGCCACCATAAAGGAGAGAGGACTACTCAAAAGGTTCTACAAGATAGTTTCTATATAACCACTTTGTTCAAAGATGTTAGTAGTTTTTTCATTGGTTCTGCTAAGTTCTAAATACTAATAAATATTGGAAAAATGCAAGAACTTCCTCAAAAAATAAATCTGGAGGTTTAATTTTTCGATGTGTGTGGATTGGATTTTATGGGACTCTTCTTGTACTATTATAGGAATTAGTTCGTACTTGTTTTTGTGGACTATATTTCCAAAAGGATTGAGGTAGTGGCTCTATACAACAATTCAGCAACCAATGTGGTGATGTTTGTAAAGGGAAACACTTTTTTAGGTTTGAAGTGTCTAACTCTTTTATCAAAGAAAATTTAACTCACTTTAATAATTAAATGTTCAATAATTTGATGGATAGTTATGGATTCTCTCATAGAGTAGGAACCACCAATCACCCACAATCTATTGGGTATTCTGATGTCTCCAAAAGGGAGCTTAATCAGATCTTGAAAAAGATAGTTTCTAGCTCTATGAAATATTAGTTAGTGAAGTTGTATGAGTCTCTATGGGCCTATAGAACTGCTTAAATGAATCTAATTGGGATGTCATCATATATTATTCTCTTTTGAAAAACATTTCATCTTCGTATGGAATTGAAAAAAAATATTGGGTAGTGAAGGCCCTGAACATTGATTTTAAATATGTTGGTGAGAGAAGGTTGTTAGAGTTGATAGAGTTAGAGGAAATTAGAAGGGAATATTTTGTGAATGAAGAAATTTAAAAATTGAGAACAAAATATTTTCATGACTAAATAATTAAAAATAGGAATTTCAGCGATGGTTAGAGAGTCATGTTGCTCAATTATAGGCTGAAACATTTTCTAGGAAATTTAAAGACCAAGTGGTCAGGACCCTACACTATTTTGAGAGTTATTGTAAATGGAGTTTTAATGCTACTTGGGGAAGAAAAAAACCATTTTTGGTCAATGGTAAAAGGATAAAACATATATTTGAAGGGAATATAAAGGTTTAATATTCCATTTCCCTATATGAAGAATAATTTTGTCCCAAGTCAAACTGAGGACTATAAACTCAGTGTTTTATGGGAACAAACCCATGGTATCTAGACCATTTTATTTTTATTTTAATTTTTCAATAAAAATAACTTCTTCTGCTATTTGATTCTACTATATTTTACTATCTTTTATGCTTGAGGTTGTGGCATGAATTACCACTGCTATAGATTTGTTGCTTCCAAAAACATAGAAAATGAAAAGTAAGGGATCGTCATATTTAATCATCTGGATAACACCTTTACACTCAATCATTGGTTAAATTTTTCTGGACATTAAATTCTGTTTTCTAATTATTATTTTATGAACTTTGTAGAAAACTTAGTAGACCAACTAGAGAACTTGAGGAAAATATTGTCAATTCAAATTATTGTTCAAAGCTCCCATATTAAGGGAAGTTTTTTTCTACTTTTCCAATTTAATTTTTTACTCATATTTTACAACCTATTTCATGTTGCTAAGTGCGGGGGAGTCTGAAAGTTGTGAATTTCCTATTTTTTGAGTTTTATCTACTATAATATATTTATTTGTTAATTTATTTAAACTATATTTTGAAACTTGTTGCACCCACTACACTAACCTTGATTAGACTTTTGTTGATGCACTATATTGGGTCATTATGATTTTGTTTGAATTACATTGAAAATATTTTGTCTTCTTGTAAGGTTTAAGAGCATATAGATTTCAAAAAAAACTTGTTTGGATTGTGGTGGATTGTTTCCTTTTGTTAATGTGTTTTTCTTTTCTTATTCTACTTTATATATGGAAAACAAAACATTTTAACTTCACTAAAACCCCTTAAAAATATTTTAAATATAGAATTTCCTATATGATTGGAATTTAATTGTGTCTCCCACCTTTGGAGTCAATAATGGGGACACTATTGAGTTTTAAGTGTGGGGGAGAGGGGTATTTATTTGTTGTAGTGCAATAAGTTTAGCCACATCAATTCCCTTATTGATCTTTTTTCAAAAAATGCTCAAAACTTTTCAAAAAAAATCAACTTCCTTCCAAAAATTTCAAATTTATTGAACATCCTAAGGTTTATTTGGATTCAATTTTCACCTGATTATTTGCTTCCTAGAGGATAGAAACTTTTTGGTTGTTGATGGTTTCACTGATTCTAAAATTGTTGCGGATGTATGATTGCTAAGTGGTATTGATCATTATCTTTATAGATATTTTGTTTAGGAACTGAGTAAGGGAGTGAGATATGATAGAAATTTGTGGAATTAGGATAACAAATTTAGGAAACTGAATATTTGAACTCTATCATAGGGGCCTCAATTTTTATTAATGAAAAAATATAAATCACTTTAAGTAGGAAACTCAAATGGTAATATTAGAAGTCCTTTGAAACTGGAGTAAAATGGGAAAATTGGATCCCACAGTGAATCTCTGATACTCTAGGAACTGGGTGCATGTGTTAGCCATATGTTCACTTCAACAAGTGATTTTTCACAGTGTTTGGCACATATATGTCATGGTAAAAAATTGTTCCTAGTAGTCAAAAATGAGTTTTTTAAGGTGGGAGGATTTTGAACCTAGATGAAGGGGAAAATTAACTTTCATGAAGATCATTTTAGTTGTTTAAATAATGTGATTCAAAAATCAGAAATAAATTTTTTAAACTAGGAGAAAGTGAAAATTGAAGAAGCCTTTTTAAGGTTATAATTAAACTTTATCTAACTTGTTATCACACTTTGAATTTGAAGTTAAAATGCAATTGATGTAGGGAAGTATGTGATTTCATATGGGAGGCATGACATCCTTGATAGTGAATGAATCTGTGTTTCCCCAGACTTCCAGTGTGTCACTGAATCTAGGCAGGACCTTTTATTGAACATTTTCACAGAAAAGGTTAACCTAGGTATGTGCCTTTGTTTTTAATGTCTTGACTTGTGAATTTTGAATTGGATTTGACAAGTCATTTCCTTCTATTTTATATGGAAAAAAGCATGATTTTTTTTGAGACAGACAAACATTTAACTGTATAGGATTTTGATGTGGCTTTATTTTCACACACTTTTCCACATCTTTCATTCACTTTTTATTTGCTTTTCATTATTAAAATAAAGTATTTTTTAATAACTAAAAATTGTTTTCTTTTCTTTATTAGATTTCTAAAAAATTTATTTTATGTGAAAATATGTTTTTTAATGCATTTTTTTTTCATTATCAGTAATTTAAATTTAATTTATTTTTTATATTTAACATTCATTTTTATAATTATTTTTAAATAATAATGTTTCATTTTTTCATTATTTTAATTTTTTAATTATTTATATAATTAGATTTTTTCTTTCTTCTATTTTTTTATTTTTAAATTTAATCATCCATTTAATTAATTGATCATTTTTTATTTGTAAATTAATAGATTTGACTTTTTTTATTATTAAAAAAATTATATTAATAATAATAATTTAATTTTATTATTTAAATATATTAATACTTTGTATTATTTAATTTTAATTTAATTCTTGGATTTCATTAATTATTTTAATTAATTAATTGGTTAATTAATTAAACTAAATTTACTTTAGATTTTTTATTTTCAAAAAATAACTTTTATGATTTTATTTTTATTTAATGTTTTAAATTAACTATTAATAATTTATAATCATAAATAAGTAGTTTACTAAATAATTTTTTATTACTATAATTTTGTTTTTAACAATTTTAAAATAACGATTTTAATTTTTCTTTCTTTTGAAAATTTAGTTAATTTTTTATTTTAATACTTAAAATAATTTATTTCTTTTTAATTTAATTTTATTGGTTTTTTTGATTTTTTAGAAACTATTGTGCTTCTCGGACTCACCGACAAGACTATCCATTACTGACTCATTTTAGTCACAGCGAGACACCCAATGATGACTCAAATGAGTCACTGCCAGCATTTCTAAGTCACCATTGCACCCCACCTCTAGAGGTTAAAAGAAGTCACCGCTAGCCTCATCTTCAATGGTGACTCAAATGAGTCATCGTTTCCCCTTAATCACAGCCAACACCCTCCACATATGTCTCATCTTGGGTGTTTGTTTACATTTTTAAAAAAAAAATCGAGAAAACGGTTAGGGCAAAAATATTTTAAAAAATGCACCTGAAAGGCGGCATCCTGGATGCCGCCTTTGTATATCGGGTGTAAGGCGGCATCTGCGATGCCGCCTTTCCCCTAAATTTTTTTTTTGAAAATTTTTAATTTTATTTTTGTTTTGTTTTGTTTATATATATATATAAACCAAACAAAAAAAATTAGCAAAAATTCTCTACTATTAAAGATCTAGCGCTACATCCATTACAGCAGTCTAGATTCTGAAAGAAACTTTTACCCAGGCCTCCCTTTTATAAGAGGGCTTGCCCTGAAAATCATTCTTCATTTTTGATGTGGGATTCAGGATCTCCCTTTCCTGCGCAGTACATTCTGCATTTCCGATGTGGGATTTTGTTTCAAGTATGTTATTTTGAAATACAATAAAATATAAATTATAAGGCTAGTATAAATGAAATTATAAACATTGATTAAAAATATAATAAATAGTTTAAATCAAAAATAATTTCCTCAAAAATGTTGATGAAAAGTAATCTATAACCTTTCAAAACCGCCTACTTGAAACTTAAAAATGTTTCAAGTATGTGAATTTGAAAGACTATAAAATATAAACTATAAAACGAATATAATTGAAACTTTAAACATTGATTAAACATATAATAAATAGTTGAAAACAAAAGGAATTTCCAAAAAAATGTTGATGAAAAGTAATTTATAAGATTTCAAAACCACCTACTTGAAACTTAAAATTTTTCAAGTATGTGAATTGGAAAGACCATAAAACATAAAATAGAAGACCAATATAAATGAAACGTTAAAAATTGATTAAACATATAATAAATAGTTGAAAACAAAAGTAATTTTCAAAAAAATGTTAATGAAAAATAATTTATAAGCTTTCAAAATCGGCTACTTGAAACTTAAAAATGTTTCTAGTACGTGACTTTGAAAGATTATAATTATATTACTAATTTACTAATTAATTATTATTTAATTAATAGTTATATTAATAATTAACTAAATAATTATTATATAAGTAATAATTAATGAGTATTAATTAATAATTAATAATTTAATGAATAGTTAAAATTAAATATTTATATTACTAATTAACTAATTAATAATTACTAATTACTTATTAATAATTATTAATTACTAATTACTAATTATAATGAATAATTATAATAAATATTTATATTACTAATTAAATAATTAATTATTAATAATTAAAAATTACTAATTAATTAGTTATAATTATTAATTATATTTCTAATTAACTAAATATTTATTATATATGTAATAATTAGATTACTAATTATTTATTATATAATTAATGATAATATTACTAATTAACTAATTAATTATGACATATTTAATTATTAATAATTACTAATTAAAATTATAATAATTATATTTAATAATAATATTACTAATTAACTAATTAACTATTATATAATTAATAATTATATTACTAATTAACTAATTAATTATAATATAATAATTTTTAATAAATACTAACTAATAATTATAATGAATAATTATAATTTATAATTATATTACTAATTAACTAATTATAAAAAGGGCCTCGACTCTATCTTTCTCAAAAAATTAACTAATTAACTATTATATAATTAATAATTTTATTACTAATTAACTAATTATTTATTATATAATTAATGATTAATAAACACTAATTAAAAAATTCCAAATTACATAGTTAATAATTATATTACTAATCAACTAATTAATTATTATATAATTAATAATTATATTTCTAAGTAACTAATTAATTATTAAATAATTAATAATTATATTTCTAAGTAACTAATTAATTATTAAATAATTAATAATTATATTACTAATTTACTAATTATATTAGTAATTAACTAATTATTTATTATATATTTTATTATTATTAATTACTAATTAACTAACTAATTATTATACAATTAATAGTTTTATAATTAATAATTTTATTATTAATTAACCAATTAATATTTAATTATTAATAATTAATGATTATAATTAGTAATTACAATGAATAATTACAATTAGTAATTATAATTATTAATTATAATTAATAATTTTAATGAATAATTTTAATTTATAATTATATTACTAATTAACTAATTTTCTATTATATAATTAAAAATTATATAACCAATTAACTAATTAAGTATTATATAATAATTTTAAATAATTACTAATTATTAATTATAATGGATAAATATAATTTATAACTATATTACTAATTAGCTAATTAACTATTATATATTGAATAATTATATTACTAATTAATTAGTTAGTTATTATATAATTAATTATTAATAATTTCTAATTAACTAATTAATCATTAACTAATTAATTATTAATAATATTAATTTAATAATTAAATAAATTATTATATGTTTAATCTATGTTTTAACTTTAAATTATATCGATCTTATAGTTTATATTTTAGTTTTTCAAAACCGCATACTTTAATCTTTTTAAGTTTCAAGTAGGTGGTTTTGAAAGCTTATAAATTATTTTTCATGAACATTTTTTGGGAATTTTTTTTATTTTCAACTATTTATTATATGTTTAATCTGTGTTTTATGTTTCATTTATATCGGTCTTATAATTTATATTTTATAGGCTTTCAAAGTCACGTGCTTGAAACATTTTTCAGTTTCATGTTGGTCATTTTGAAAGATTATAAATTATATTTCATCAATATTTTTTACGAAATTATTTTTATTTTCAAATATTTGTTTTATATTTAATCCATTTATTATGTTTCATTTATATTTTTGTTATAATTTATATTTTATATGCTTTCAAAATCACGTACTTGAAACTTCTTAAGTTTCCTGTAAGTGGTTTTGAAAGCTTATATATTATTTTTTATCATCATTTTTTATGATTTTTTTTGTTTTCAACTATTTTTATATGTTTAATCCATGTTTTAAGTTTCATTTATATTGGCCTTATAGTTTATATTTTATAATATTTTAAAGTTACGTACTTTAAAAAGAATCCCACATCAGAAATGAGGAATGTTCTATGCAGAAAATGGAGAACCAGAATCCCACATCAGAAATGCAGAATGATTTCCAGGGTAAGCTCTCTTATAAAAAAAGCACTGGGTGAGAGCTTCTGTCAGAATATAGACTACTGTAATGGCAGTACTGCTGGATTTTAAATAGCGGATAAATTCTTCTGAATGTTGTTTTGTTTTGTTTTGTTTTGTTTATATAAATATGTATATATATAAACAAAACAAAAAAGAATAAAAATAAAAATTTTCTAGAAAAAATATATTTTTTCTATTTTAGGGTAAAGGCGCCATCGTGGATGCCGTCTTTGTGGTGTATTTTCGAAAAAAAAAATTAACCTAGCCTATTTTTAAAAAATGTTTTTTTTTTAAAGAAACTTATTTAAAAAAAAGCTCCTCAACCTGACACTCACTGCAAGATCCATTCTAACACTCACTGCTAGAGAAATTTCCAACGGTTACTCCCTGATTCACTATCGGCACTCCTCCCCATCCTAACTCACCATTGCACCCCTCGACGGTGAATTAGGGAATCACCGACACACCATTATCTACTAAATGAACTGTTACTGCCACCTCTTTTTGCACTACCCACTACCAACCCACCTCTAGATAAACACCAAAGCCACAATAGTAGAAAATTCACAAAACCAAAACAAAATTGAATAGCCAACGAAGTGAATATTTATAGTACCATATTCTAGAATCAAATTACATATCCAAAGAATATTTAACACATAGCATATCAAACCAGCAACTTTTAAGGAGAATCTCCCTTGCCTCTCTTTAAGTCATCGGCCACTGTTAAAGACCTTGTTGAGCTCCACAAACCAAACCTAAGGAAACCAAGAAGCTCAAACCCTCCATTAAAGCTACACCCTATACCATCTTCCACTGAAGCCACCACCAGAACCACCACCTAGAGTCGCCTTGCCCTTCATCGGTGTCATGTGACTCGCCTAATCTAGAATAAGAAGAACGGAACGCGAATCTCCTCACCAGTGACGATGCTCTCTTTCTCTAAACTGACCCCCCTTATTTTCCACTCCTTTCACATGATGTTGATCCCTCCTCCCTCCTCTCTCTCCCTCCTCCTTCCATTGTTCAACTACACCCCTTTATCCTCACTTATTTTTTATTTTTTATAATATATAATATTATATATATATATATAATAATGTAATAATAATAATGTAATAACAAAATAAATATTTTTAATAATAATAACAATTATTTTACTTATTACTATTTATATTTTTATAATTCTTACAATAATAATCATTTTTATTTAATAATAATAATAATAAACCAAATTTAAATAAATTAATAGAATATTTATTATTATATATTTTTAATTACAATTTTATTTATTTATTTTGTACAAAACTTTATCTCATAATTTTAATCATAATAATAGGTATATAGAAATAATTTATATTTTGTAATATTTCATGTGTTTTTTAATACTTCATGTATTCTAATAATTAATAAATATAAATATATTTATATTTATATTTATATTTATATTTTTAATAGTTTTAATAATAATAAATGGTTTATATATTAATAAATTTTTTATTTTAATAAATGTTAATTTATTTTTTTATTTATTTTTTCTTTGATGTAGGGGATCGTGCTTCATGGTGGGGGGCTTGCACTTTCTATTAAGGGGTTTCTGTTTAGGTCACCAATAAAGAGAAAGTACCACACTAAATGTTCCATGTGAATGCTAGATAACTGATCCAGAAGTAGTGAAAAAGACTTAGATGATGGTGAGAAGAATCCAAAAGCCATAAGAGAGCATGAGAGGACCACGTGAAGAGCAACAGATCATTTCCCTTTTCACACCCCGCACATTCCAGAACCATTAAGCAGGGGGGAAAACCTCTTCTTCCTGACCATCACTTCCAAGATATTTATCATATCCCATTCTATATTCCCATGGCGAGAGATCATAGAACATTCCAAAAGACCATCCAGACAGCATGTAGAGGACACATATCAGGACATTAGAGACTTCTATAAATCAAACAGAGAGATCGAGAGGAATCCTTTCTCCTTACCATGTTTTTCATTATTTTTCTTTTAACATGAACTCTTATATTTGTAAAAGTTTTTGTATGTTGAATGATATCATTATCTCTATCTAATATCCCTTGGGGTAATATACTGACTGGTTAATTTGATTTTACCTTGTTTGTGCATGCTCTTCTACTGGATGCTTCTCTCCCTTTATTTGAAAGGCGTTTTTTTGAAAAACATCAAGGTTTAGTGAAAACTATTTTTAACTATTCTTTAAATTCGAATTGTATTTAATATGATTATTCTACTGAAAAGTGAGTCCTAATCAAAAGAGGGAGGCACACTGAGTTCAGCCGACATTTTGAACTCACTGCTTTGCTAATTGTCTCTCACTTGGTGATCTATTGATTTATGTAGTTGATAAACTATAGAATTCATTTAGTCATAAGTTGATCTAAAGACACATCCAACAAACCTCTTTGAATTTGTTCCAAATTTCTCAATTTAGTGCATGAATAAGCAAAATTTTGTATTGAAACTGGCCAGTTGATTCCCCCTTCTTCATTAATTGGTTGATCTCATTGTCTTTGTTTTTTTTCATGTTTTTATGCAAAATTACTTTCACAATCAGACACACAATCTTCATTCACTTCATAATTTCATCACCTTCCACCACTATTTCGTGTTCATTCCATTTGTGTTTGTCTATTTATTTTGTTTTAATATTTGTTTTGTTTTGTTTTGGTCACCAACACAACTCATGCCTTCATTGTGGTTCGACCCACTTACTATGGTACTAGTGTAGATTTTAAGTAGGGTCTATAAATATTAAATTTGTGCATGCTAAATGACTTAGTTGTCATTTTCTATAGTTGTAACTTATGAATAATGAATTTGTTAATTCAATATGGAATAAAAATCAATTTTTTATTAAATATAATTCAAATGGAATGATTTTCCTGCTTTCTAGATAAGGCTAAGTGACTTGAGTTTGGAGTAGTGGGATCTTATTTGTGTGAAGGCTGGATTCCTTATTTTCCAGGCCTAGATTTTCCTGTTGTCTATTCAATTTTACTCCTACTTCTTTGGTAATGTTCTCTATATACGATCCTTATGAGATGAGCTTGATATGGCTAAGTTTGGTATAACTAATTTTATTTGGGTTAGGACTTCCAAGATGTGATACGAGCCTAGTATGGATGATCTTGGAATGGATGATGTTATATGTGTGTGGGGAGGCCCAGATGATGTGGCCAAAGTTGATGCCTATGATGGAGAGATGCATCGAGATATGCATGTGGGTATCAGTGATGGTACTAGAGATGATGGAATGGGTTGAATTTAGGCTTACTATTTTTATGGCTTGGTTTGGATTATACTAGGATGGAATGGACTTTACTATGATTAAGTTAATGAAATATAATGTGAAAAAATGTTAATAGTTAATTAATAGATAATGAATTAATTAACAAAATGAAATTATTAAAATGAATGAATTCATTAATTTATCTTTTTAAATTTTTATGTGCTTATAGGATATATGGTCTTAGTTGTGGAAGTTGGGAGTTTGAGTAATGTTATCTACAGTTGATTATGAGACTAGTTTGTTCCCATAGTGTGGTTATGATTTATATTATATTATGTATATTTTTTATTTCATATGCTACCCCACCATTGTTAGTTATGGAAACTGAAACCCGATGGAATTTGGGATGGTGTTCTGTCCAACATCCTAGTGAGAGGATAGATGGCTGACTACCCCCTTTGGCCCTACTCTCTTCTCTTGGTAATTACTTTTTCTAGAATGAATGGTGGTTATTTTCCCCATATATGTGTATAGAGGATTGTAATGGATTTTGGTTACTCCACACACATTTATTAAATGATATAGTATCCATGAGATTATTATAGGTATGGCTTGAGGTATAATACCTGATGTATGATACATGTTATACAAGTTATGGTGGCTCTTGAAAACTACTTGGTTACTATATTTGGATGTGTGATATGGGATTATTTAGTGATATGGGATGATTTAGTGATGTTATGAATGTTGTGTGTGTTGTGATTCCTTGATCAGGTGTATTTGGGATAGCCTATTTTGGAGAGAGATAGCTCAGGATGTGTAACATTGGGGAAGAGCGGAAAACTAGTTTGGAATTGTGAGTAGGGTACCCTTTATGTTTCATTTCTATAATATATTCTCTCTTATATGAAATAATTGGTGAGAGTTATCCATGGTGAGTTTGGGAATTTAAAATAAATGTTTTTGTGATGAGATAGCTTCACTACTTTTCATTGTTCTTTGGTATGCTTTCTTTTTCTTTTTCACAAGAGGATTTGAGGATGATCCTAATGAGTATTATATTGTTCTCAGCCTATATATATATAAAATATTTTTCCGATTAGTCATAATAGTTTTGAGATCATGCTAAATATTACAAGCTCGTTGTTTTTCATGAGTTATTAGGGCTTCATAATCACTGTTGGGTTCCCCCTCATCCCTTGAAAGGGGGGTTATCAAAAATCAATAAAAATGAAGGCCTTTGGGCCATTCGGGCTTAGTATTTCCCTATTTGGTTACTTATAGTTTTCCTTTCATTTGTTTAGTATTGTATGACATTGAATGTTTGTACTAGGGTTTCCTTTATATAGAAATTTCATATAAGGTGTTTTTTAGTGTATCCTTCTTATCTCTCGCGTCTTCATGTTTCTCTTAGATGGTAATTCCTCCCATATGCATGTTTATTATACCCTCAATGCTAGTCACCAACCCGAGGCCTACTAGAGGTGGGACTCAAGCAGTCACTAACTCTCTATCCACATTGTAGTATGTTTTTTGGAGGGGTTAAGAAAAATATAGTTATAGAAGGATTTCATGATGTAAAACATTGTTTATGTCATGAGTGGGTAGTTAGAAACTTGAATTGGAAGTTCACAGCTTGTGTATGGTTGGTTCATAGGGTAATTTCATGATATTTATGGTATCTTCATGATGTGGATATATTAGGGATTTGACGTAGTGAATCTACCATTTAAAACTCACATTTTGAACATAAATTTTATGATTATAATTGATCTATCTTTATTTGATTGAGGTGATGTATTTTTTATATGGTTTCATGCCTAGTATATTCCTGACATGAATTTCCCATTCATGTATTAAAAGTGTGCCTATCAGGGACCTTATAAATCCTTCTCCACCCTCAGTTCTTCCCAAAATCCCCAAAATTTGTCAAAACCCTATTTTACTAGAGGATATATTTCATAGTGTTTCAAGTCCCTTTCGAAAATGATTAATCCCAGGCTTCATGTGCCTGATACGTGGTGATCGGAGGTGATTTTTCCCTCTTTATATTGTGTTTTTTCTCTGATTATTCTTGTGTCTCTAGTTATATTTTTCTATGCTCTTGGGATTTATTTTCCATACTCTTATAGAGTTCTTTTGATGTTTTTTTTAGTGGTTTTTGTGTATAATTATTAAGGTGTTGTAGTTTCCTTGCAGTAGAGGTGACCAGAGATCCACATTGTTGTTCCGCTCTCATTCAATAACATTGAAATCCTTAAGGTATGCGATTCATTTCTTATCCTATTGTTTTATTTTCAATTGTAAATTTATCATTATTTATTTCTTTGGGTTATATTTTACTTTTAATTAATAAATAATAAACATTATTAATGAAAATAAATGGTTTATGGTTTTAGGGATCGCATGTTTTTCTACTGTGATAATGGACTATCTCTTGATTTTATAGATATTATGTTATTTATGTTTGTTATTTATGAGTATGTTTTTTATTCTTTGGTTATAAAATTAATTTAATGAAAATGGTTAATCAATATAAATCGGTGAATGATTGGTTGGATATAAATAATTAAAGAGGTGTGTTTTTGTAAACTAGTAGTTCTTATTATTTAATGGAAATAAAATGTTTCTTAATGCATGTTTAATTAATTAATTTATCTCTATATTAATGAAATTTTAAATAGAACATTCTATTGGGAATTCCTATTGTTTATAATAATAAATAGTAATGTTAATGAAATTATTCTTCCTTGATGTTTATTAAAACTAAAAGTTATTCTGTAAAGAGTATTTAAATAATTTTTATCTTTCTTAGCTGATACCTTAGGTTTCTTATGGTTGTAGCCTATGATAAATGAATTAGTTGACATAAGATGGTATGAAAATAAATTATTTGATAAAAATAAAAGTTTGGGGCTGAGCGATCTTGTTTGCTTTTGAAGAATGGATTCATTTTTTTCAATCATATATGCTTGGTTAAATCTATTTTTGGTTTTTTGACTTTTTTGATTCTCTAGATATGATCATTTCAATAGTAGAATCTTCTGATGGAAAGATTCATGATGATTTGCACGATGTTTTCTATGATGGAACCAAGTTTGATGTAATAGGTTGAAATTGGGATTTCCCTTTTTTGGGTTGAAATATGGGATGGTTTCTTATTAAAAAATCTTACTAAAGGCTAATTTGTCAAGTCACTTGTTTCTATATTATTTTCCCAACATCTTGAGGAAGTTGGTCATTCTTGTTTATGCATCTCTTTCATGGTAGATTAAGATGTTTCCTATAGTACCTATAATTATGTAATTATATTTTTTTAATAAATTATTTAACCCAAGGGTTTTGTGCTTGAATGGTATTAAAATGTTGATAATATCACTATGCAATTAGTTATATTATTCCTAGAGTTCATAGAATTCACTTGGTGGTTAACAAAATGTGAATGTAATATTGTTAATTAATGGATAATTAATTAATTAATGAAAAGTGAAATGTTAAATGCAAATAATTATTTTAATAAAACTTCATGAATGTTTCTGTGCCTATAGGATATCTATTTCTTAACGGTGTTAGTTGGGCATCTGGGAGTCAATGAATATAGTCAATACTAAGATAAGTCTAATACTCATAGTGTGGTTGTGAGATATTTTTTATCTTGTATGTTATGTGATACCATACACTACCCCATCATTTTCAGTAGGGAGACTAACAAAGTATGGACTCTGAGAGGTTGTTTTTGCCAACATCTAGGTTGGTGAGGAATGGATGGTTGATTACCCCCTTTGTCCCCACTCTATTCTCTTATTATTATTATGTTCTAATATCTATAATGGTTATCTTTAACCATATATTTATATATAGGGTTATAATGTCTTGTGGTTATTTCACACACATGTATCTCTGTATATAGTATTATATGGATTATTATAGTTATGGTGTGTATAGGTTTTTATGGATTTATAGATAATAAACAGCCTACAAGTTTTGGTGCCACTTGAAAATAACTATATTTCTATCATGATATGTGTAATGGGATAATGATATGATGTGATGAATGGGGTGCACAATATGATACTTTAGCCCAGGTTTCATTGGTATGGGTTACTTTTTAAGAGAGATGACTCGAGACATGCGACATTAGGTCTTAATGGAAAACTAATGGGGAAGTTAAAGTGGGTTACCTTATTTTGATATTATATTATATGATCACTTTTATGTGATAGTGAAATATATACATGGTGAGGTTGAGAATATAGCATACATGTTTAGGGGAAGAATTAGATTCACTTTTTGTTCATTAGGATTTAATATGATTTCTTTATCTTTTGAATGGGAGGATAGAGATCGGATCCTATTGAGTATACATGTTATATTCACCCTTCATATATATAAACTACTTTTAGTTCAGTGGTAGTAGGTTGGTGATTGGGTTGGACATTACTATCTTGTGGTTTTTTGGGATATATTTGGTTTTTTGGTCACATACGAATTTATATTTTGGTACATATAGTTTTATTTTTATTAATTTAGTTCTATGAAATTACATTCATTTATTATAATATTTTACTTTAATAATGTGTGGGATTTATTTGGTGTTTCTTTATTATCTCCCATCTTTTCATATTATAGAGTGAAATACCTCTCATCTATGTGTATGATATAACTAGGGTTCTTATTTCCAGCCCATTGGATATTATAGGAAGGATTTAGGTTTCATTACCTTCATTCACTCATTTTAATCCCAATAGGGGTACCTTTTGGGGGAGGGGTCCGAAAATGGTTGTATTAAAGGGTTAGGTTGAGGGATAGGATGGAATTCAGATGTAGGAGTATGTGTGGACTACGTGGTTGGGTGGTGCGATGATGTAACATAATTTTAGTAAGAAATATAAAAAAGGGATATCTATTGAGAAATGGGTATTTAGGTCCCCATATAATCTGATGCATAAACCATTATGTTTATTGATCCTACTAAGAAAAGTGATACTAGTTGTAGGGTAGAGACCAAGTAAAGGATCATGCGTCATTATTCTTTACAATTGTGTTTAAAATTGGTAGACATTTGGATTAGGTTGAAGCTTGAATAAAGAAATAATTACATAAATTTTTAATATAACATATTATAAGTTTAAGAGTCCCTAAAAGTTTTTTATTTTTTTGGCATGGCTCCAGGTTGAAAACCTCATCAGGTTCCCACTAAAGATATTTAGTTGAATGTTCTAGTATATCTAAGTAGAGTATAGGTTGATGATGATGAAACTTGGAGGATAATACTCTGAGATTATTAGGTCCATAATAAATAAATTTATTAGGGGTATTTTTTGGACTTAGAGACAAAGGACTTATTTAAGGAGGTGGAGATAGCCTTCTATCTGATATGTGCTCATAAGTAACACTGGGTTTCCATGGCAGTGATGGTACTTAATTGATCAGTGTGGAAGTGGTGGCTCTTATTACTTGGGTATCATGAGGAGTCGACTATCTCATCGGAGAAATTATGAGAATTGTTTTGAGCTATGTTTATTTCTTCAAATTCAAAGGAGGCTTGTCATCAAGAGATTCTTACCCTTTAATAGGGGAGTTCAGTGTGTGCGGATTCGAGATATATTTCAAGACCCTTATCCATTATTGTAAAATCCTGGTTCTGGAAGCCACCTAGAGGCACCCCATACCTGGTTGGTCACATGGCCTCAAGCGCATTTCCCCGAATTCCAGAGGCTTCCGACTAGCAGTGAGGGCCTAGGGTGTGATAGTGGGGAAACTATGACCTCATTGGCAGAGTACACAGCGGAAGTAAACAACACATACAATAGCAGAAGCAGTAAATATCCCACAACAGTAAACAGAGGAAGACTGGAATAATAAAAAACTAGAGCACATATATATATATATATGAAATGATGCATGATACATATGTCTAGGAATGTAACCAAACAAGTCACCATGATAGAAATAAAAAAAACACTAAACCAAAGTACATAACAAAGAATAACAACTCCTCAACATCACAAGCCATAGCTTTGTCCCATGCTCTCCAGCTCCACAGCAAGTCAAGTACCTGAAGTAGAAGGGCGCTTTCCCTTATCTAAACCTGCAATAATATAATATGTTGGGGCCAAAAAAACATGACCCAAATAGGGTGTGAGACCAAATCCCAGTAGGTAACCACCTGAAAATTTGTGCCTAACAATCTTTAAGTATATGGCGGGTAATAGTACAGTAAACAGTAAACAGTAACAAGACTATGCTCAGCAGTAAACATTCCACATATCAATATCAAGAAACAGTGAAGCAAACATCTAAACTAAAAATAGGTAACCCTCTGGGAAGTTCTTGAATCCATCCTCTTTGATCCTACCTAAAGAGTACAAGCAACCCTCTGGGCAGCACACTCGGTCTAACCCTTCCGGTTCTGGATTGGAATTTAATAAAACTCTCTGAGGAAGTGCTCATAGTTTATCCCCTTATATTCAAAGGTAAATCAAGACTCTCTGAGGAAGCTCACACATTCCATTCCCCACATAGTCTAAGGTAGTCAGGGACTCTTTTAGGAAGCTCACATGTCAATTCCCCTTATAGCCCCGAGGTCTAGGACTTTTTGAGGAAGCTCACTCGGTCAATTCCCCTTATATCCCATGTCATTCAATTCAAACAAAGACTCTCCAAGGAAGTTCATGCAATCAATCCCCCATATAGTCTAAAGTAATCAAGGACTCTCTGAGGATGCTCACTCGGTCAATCCTCCCTTATAGCCAACTACACTAGGTTCTCACGGCCCTGTGTAGGTCAACGAGCATAGCAGTGTAATATATCCAAAGTAATCCTACAAAACTAATTGTCTAAATAGTCTACAAAATAACAAGCATGTTAGAAAATACAACTCTCCATCCTACAGCAACAGGCATGGAAAACAGGAAAAGCAGCCAAGGCTAAATAGAACCAAACGGTCATAAACAGAACAATGCATGAGAAAAATACATGAAAATAATAGCAATCAACCCAATTCATATCCAAATTACTTCTACACTGGTATACAAGCATGGTAGGAAATTAACAGGGGTAAAACGGTAACACGCAATACCCCGTTCAAGGGTATTGGTAGAATTTGCACATAAAACTCAAAGACTTCAAACAGAAAGGCACAAACCACCTACCTCGGGGTTAGGACATCACTATACTTGAACCAAGAAGCTTGAATCTCTTTGAAACATTGTATATCTAAGAAAACGTATAAAACTTTCAACCCATGATAACTTAGAAAAGATGAGGAATTGGAAAACAAGGATCAAGTATAAGAGAGAACTCACCAATACGATTCTAACACAATCAATAGTGTTCGAATCGAAGGACGGATGGAGGATCAGGGGATCATCAAAGATCCATGGATGCTCGGTACTATCGGATGAACGAAACCTAAAAGGAGTGGTTTATGTTTGTCATACGTGACCCTGGTGTGTTTAATGAAAAAAATAAAGTACACGACATGTAATATTGGAGTACCTGGCATGTACTCGCCTTTTCCGTACTCCGCTTTAAGCGGCCTCCAGTCACTCCCACACAGCCGTGTGTGTAGCTACTACACAGCCATCACACGGCCTGTTGTGGCAAGAAAGTACACAGTGTGTACTCATTAAGTACACGGTGTTTACTTAGAAAATTTTCATAAATTCCTCTTTTCTCCCAAAAATGACCAAAAATGAAAAAAAAATACCTGAAAATAAGGTTGGGGTTCTTAAAAACTTCCCCACTTATAGAAATTCATCCCTGAATTTTCCTAGCGTGGCGTAGAAGAAGAACACTCGAATAGTTCTGGCCAATGTGCTCACAAATAGGCCTCCCTATCCCAAGTCTTGTCATGAACCCGCCCATGCTGCCACAACACTCGTACCAGAGGAATAGACCGACCATAGAGAACCTTTATACTGCGATCCACAATCTGGATAGGATGCTCTTCAAACGACGCATCCACTTCGAGCTCAACCTCCTCGGGTTGAAAGACATGAGATGGGTATGAGAAGTAATGCTGAAGCTGAGAAACGGGGAAGACGTCGTGCATATATCGGTACCTCTAAGGTAACTGCAACCAGTAGGCAACCATCCCAACTCTCCCCAACACCTCAAACGGTCCAACGTACCACGGTGAAAGCTTACCCTATCTTCTAATACTCTTGTGTCCCAACCTCGGTGTGACACGCAGGAAAACCTGATCCCCAACCTCAAACTCCAGAGGTCGTCTCTGTTGATCAGCATAAGACTTCTATCAAGACTGTATAGTATCCATCCTCTTCTGAATCAACTATATCTACTTTGTGGTCTCCTGAACAAGACGAGGTCCCAGCAAAGCTTCCTCTCCTACCTCCATCCAACATAAGGGTGATCGGCATGGCCTACCGTACAAATCCTTATAAGGTTACATCTAAATAGTTTCTTGAAAACTATTTTTTGTAGGCAAAATCCACAAGAGTTATATGCTTCTCCTAAGAACCTCCAAAATCCAGAATGCATGCTCGGAGCATGTCGTTAAGAACCTGAATCATAGGCTCGGATTGACCATTTTTCTGAGTATGGTAAGTTGTACTCAAAATTACTTGTGTACTCAAAGCCTTCTGAAGCACCTACAAGAATCGAGAAGTAAAATGTGCATCCCTATCTGAAACAATGGAGTGTGGAACTCCCTGAAGATGTAGAATCTCATGGATGTACAACCATCCCAGCTCATAAACACTAAAGGTATCCTTGATTAGAAATAAATGAGAAACCTTCATGAGTTTGTCAATGACAACCCAAACTGCGTCATTCCCTTGAGACGACCTTGGCAAAACTGTTACAAATTCCATCACGACATCATTCCATTTCCCCTCGGTAATGGGTAACTACTGTAAAAGCCCTACTGATCACTGATGCTCCACCTTCACTTGCTGACAAATGGAACACCTCGTGACAAAACCTGAAACGTCCCTCTTCATATCTAGCCACCAATATTGACAGTGTAGATCACGATACATCTTGGTGATTCCAGGATGAACTTCCCAAATAGAGGAATGAAAATCCCACATCAGCTACTTGTGTATATCTACTGGCACCCATACGCATCCCTGGAAATACAAGATCCCATCCTCACTTATGGTACACCCAGGAATAGGGTCCTCTCCCAACATGCTTTCCCATAGGACTAGGCCATCAGAATCTGATAGCTTCCTCATTCAAACTCATTGCAAAAGAGTAGAGTTAATAGCTACAGAAGAAAGAAACATATTCCCCTAACTGTCGTGCACCTCTAAATTAATCTTAGAGAACAAATCCATAAGCTTCCACTCACTGTTGGCCTCCTAAACTGCATGTATCTGAGTCCTCTTCCTCAATACATTGGCAACTGCATTGCCTTTTACAGGTGTATAGGCAAGCTCAAAGTCAAAAGACTGTAGGTACTCAAACCACCTTCACTGCCTCAAATTCAAATCACGCTGATTGAAGATATACTTGAGACTTTTGTGGTCGGTGAACACCACAAAATTATGGCTCAAGAGATAATGTCTCCAACATCGTAAGGCATGAACAACAACTGCCAACTCGAGATCATGGGTCGGGTAATTCCTCTCATGTGGCCTCAACTGTTGAGACTTGTATGCAACAACTCCATCTCCTTGCATAATCACAGCTCCCAACCTGATACCTGATACATCGCAGTAAACAGTATAGCTCTTTCCTGGCTCTAGAAAGACTAGTATCGGTGTTGAGGACAACCTCCCCATCAGCTCTTGAAAGGATCACTCATAAGAATATGACCATAACAACTACACCCCCTTCTTAGTCAAACCTGTCAGCGGTGCTTCTAAGCATAAAAATCCCTGTATGAAATGTCTATAGTATCCAGCCATCCCCAGAAAACACCTCACCTCAAAGACGTTCTTCAGCTGCTCCCAAGAATGTACAGCTCTCTCTTTCTCTAAGTCTACTAATACTTTTGCCTCTGAGATAACATGACCCAAGAAGTGAATTTGGTCCATCCAAAAGTGGCACTTTGAGAGCTTAGCATATAACTGATGCTCCCTTAATGTACTCAAAATGATCTCAAGATGGGTAACATGGTTTTGTCGAGTGTGATAGTACACCAAGATATCATCCATGAAAACAACCACGAAGGAATCCAATTATGGATGGAACACTCGGTTCATCAGTTCCATAAAAACTGAAGGCACGTTCATGAGACTGATCGGCATAACCATATTCTCATAGAGACCATACCATCCCAAGAAGGCTGTGAGAGGTATATTAGATGTTCTAACGCCCAACTGATGATAACTGTACCTCAAGTCAATCATCGAGAACACCCAGGCTCCTTGAATCTGATCAAAGAGATCATAAATCCTAGGCAAGGGATATCAGTTCTTGACCATCAACTAGTTAAGCTTCTATTAATCCACACAAAGCCTAATGGTACCATCTTCCTTCTTCACAAACAGGACAAGCGAACCCCAAGGAGAAGTACTGGGTCAGATGAAACCCTTTGCCTGCAACTCCTCCAACTGCTTCTTGAGCTCTTGCAACTCAGGTGTAGCCATCCAATAAAAAGGAATGGACACTGGTGCCTCTCCTATTATAAGCTCAATCGAGAATTCTACCTCATGCTCTGGAGGCAAACCTGAAATCCCTCTGGAAAGAAATCTCTGAAATGACCCACCACAAGAGAAAAGTCTAATTGTGAAGTCCCCTGGTCATCCAAATAAAGACTATAAATCTGGGTTGTAACTCCTCCCAACCCATGATGCTCTGGGCCCACTCTACTCGCCTGGACATCCCACTCACCCCTATAAAGAAAGGATCCACCCTCTAGTGATATGAAACTCACCCTAAGATGATAACATTTGACGAATTCCTGAAATGGAACTAACCAGTCCATCCTAAGAATGACATCATAGCCTGTCATCTCAAGGACATAGAGGTCCCATAAGAAGTAACATTCACCAAATTGTAGAGGGAACTCTCTGCACTAACGTACACTAGTCGTTATCATCCCCAATGGAGTGTCTAGCATCAAGTTATCAGTAGAAGAAAAGATGAAGAGCCCAATTATCTCCACAATAGAAATAGATATAAAACTATGGGAATCCTCTGTATCAAAAAGTATAGAATCTAATACTGAGGCTACTAAGATCGTACCTTGAATGGTAGAAGGTTCAAGATCCTTCTCCTACTGGGTCTTCTCCTCTACAAAAGTCTGGCCTACACCACAGCCCTGTGACCCTGCCTGACCACTCTAAGTTGATCCACCCTAATATCGCTGAAAACCAGGTGACTAGATTCCATGTCAACAACTTCCACCTCGTCCTGAATAGCTGAAAGAACTCCAGTTCCCTCACTGGTGTGAAGCTGGTGGCGCTGCTCCTGAATGAGGAGTCATGGAAGAACCCCTTTCACCATCTGTTGGTGAGAAGAACTGAAAAAAGTGATAAAGGTAACCCATCTTGCCGCAAGATCGGCACTCCACTGGGTCACACGGGAAACGTTGCCTCATATGCCTGACTTTCCCACACAGGAAGCACACCACTGGGCTATTAAAAGATGCATCTCGCCTGCTCTGATCTCCTCGTGCAACCTCCCTACGACACTTCCTGCTATCAGCTGGCGGAGCACTAACTCTGGATGTTGAACCGCCCTAGCTCAAAACTCTAGAATCCCTCACATTTTACTCTGTGATCGGCACCTAGTTGACGATGGAAGATATCAAATTCAACCTGAATATGTGCACCTTTGATCGGATGTCATGCCTCTGACCATCATCAAACTTTCATACAAGGAACAACTCATCACCTCCTGGGATAGTTTTGAAACACTACAGCTCTATGAAGTGAGAGGAATACTCCATAATAGTAAGATTACCCTGCTCCAGACTCATACTCTCGGGCTTGATTGGCCCTCAAGGTCTCCGGATAGAAGTAATAGTAGAAGATGTGCCAGAACTCATCCCAAGCCATGTTCTTCTGGTGGCCTGCCTGTGAGATCACATCCCACCACCTCTTGGAGGATTCGCGAATCATATAGTTAGCAAGATTAACCCTCTTCTCTGTAGGTATCTCCGGATGCTCGAAAATTGTCAGCATAGCCTTTATCCATGACTCAGCAGCTTGGGGTCCTCCATCCCTTGAGAAGGTGGGAATATTCTACTGCTGAAAGACCCACATCAAGTCAGCCAATGATGGGGTAGGAGGCGGCGCTTCCAAAAATTCCATCATCATCCTAAAAAATCCCTCCCTAAACTGTGCATTATCACCTATTTCAGGTACAACGGATAGTTCCAAGGCTGGCACAACAGGAGGATCTGCAGGTAGTCCCTGATTGGCCATATCCGGTGTTTGATCACCGTCTGGCAACTGGCCCACAATCGGATGAAATCTTGGTGGCATGACTCTGCAAATCAAATCACACATATTAGATCAAGATTATCAAGGGCTAAAAACAAGAAGTGTAATAAGAGAACAGGAGAAAAAAGCACTCAAGTTTTACAAAACATGACTACAAAGCGTGTACATTTACTACATGGCATGTTCCCTGAAGTCATTCACATGGGCGTGTACTCTTGTCCAGACTGGTCATGTAACACCCCAGACACATGGAATGTTGTCTCCACACACGGAATGTACTTGAGTCCCCTTTCCCTACCTGAGGCCTTCTACACAGCTAAACCACATGGCTATCTCCTGAGAAAAGACTACACGGTGTGTACAATTCCTACATGGCGTGTACTAGACAAGCTTCACATGGCTCGTGTTGTTAGTTACATGGCCTAACACACGGCACACACTACATGACGTGTTTCAGATAGACATGGAATGTATGGAAAAGGATAACACCAGACCGTTTTGTTCCTGACACATCCGGGTACCTAGGTCAGACCACACGGCGTGTTCAAGGTAGACACGGTGTCTATGAGAAAGGGTAACACAAACCCGTGTTGTTAGTGACACAGGTGGGAACAGGGTCAACACTATATGGCATGTATGGAAAATACAAAAAAAATTCACTCTAGGTTTTTTTCCACCCCGTGTCTCTGCCCACACAGCCTGCGACACGGTCAGAGACTACACGGCGTGTACTTAATAAAAACAGTTTCTTCCCAAACATAATAACCCATGGCGTGTAATTAATAGTACATAGTGTTTATTCTGGGTTTCACTGAATAGTAAGCCTCAGAAACTACTCTGGAACTCAGAAAACACTAAAACGTACTCTGAAAGTTCCAAATCCTGATCCGTGAGGGCCCATACTCCCCATGAATCAAAGTTTGGAATCTCAAACAAGTTATAAACAAGGTAAACTAGTCAATGATCCACCAAATTCCGGTCCATGAGGGCCCATAACACCTCATGATCCAAAGTTTGGTGTTCATGCAAACAAAACCTTAAAAAACCAATGCTCTAACAAGAAGCAGATATTTTTATAAAGGCATATATCACAACAACTTGCATATTCTACACAACATCTATCACAACAACATGAAATATCAAATGCATCCTAGAAAATATGGTAAAAATGCATGACTTGTGATTTCTAGAAAGTGCCTATATGATGCATGAGATGGCATACCCACATCTCATCGGGTTGCAACAGAAATAGAACCTCAATAATATCAACAAAAACTGCACAAATCATGTGAATAACTCAAGGTGAAATCAAATCAACTGTAATAATTTCAAAACCAGAAAATTTTAAATTAACGAGGTAGATTAGATTTTCCCTATACACGAGTTAGCTACTCTTGGACACAGCTAATTACTAAGTACCTATTCCATCCTATCTCTGGCTAAAGGCTCCAAACAATAAATCAAGAGAAAATAATCCCTCTGATACCACTTTGTAACGTTCCGATTGCGGAATCCACCCAGAGGCACCCTCTACCCGGTTGGTCACATAGCCTCAAGCGCATTTCCCCAAATTCTAGAGGCTGTCGACTAGCAGTGAGGGACTAGGGTGTGATAGTAGGGAAACTATACCCTCATTGGGAGAGTAAACAGCAGAAGTAAACAACACATACAATAGTAGAAGTATTAAATATCCAACAATAGTAAACAGCGGAAGACTGGAATAATACAAAACTGGAGCATATATATATATATGAAATGATGCATAATACATATGTCTAGGAAAGCAACCAAACAAGTCACCATGCTGGAAATACAAACAACAGTAAAACAAAGTCCAAAATAAAGAATAATAGCTCCTCAGCATCGCAAGACATAGCTTGGTCCCATGCTCTCTAGCTCAACAGCTAGTCAAGTACCTGAAGTAGAAGGGTGCTTTCCCTTATCTATACTTGAAATAATATAATCTATTTAGGCCCAAAATAATGACCCAAAAAGGGTGTGAGACTAAATCCCAATAGGTAACCACTCGAAGATCTGTGCCTAATAGTCAGTGAGTATATGGCAGTTAAAAGTATAGTAAATAGTAAACAGTAAACAGTAACAAGGCCGTGCTCAGCAGTAAACATTCCACAAATCAATATCATGAAATAGTGAAGAAAACAGCTAAACCATAAACAGGTAACCCTCTGAGAATTTCTTGCATTCATCCCCTCTAGTCCTACCTAAATAGTACAAGCAACCCTCTAGATAGCACACTCAGTCTAACCCCTCTGGTTTTGGATATGAATTTAATAAGACTCTATGAGGAAGCGCTCACAGTCTATACCCTTATAGTCAAAGGCAAATCAAGACTCTCTGAGGAAGCTTCCACGGTCCATTCCCCGCATAGTCTAAGGTATTCAGGGACTCTCTGAGGAATCTCAAATTCCAATTCCCCTTATAACCCTGAGGTTTAGGACTCTCTGAGGAAGCTCACTCGGTCAATTCCCCTTATAGCTGAGGACATTCAATTAAAACAAAGAATCTCTGAGGAAGCTCATGTAGCCAATCCCCCCTATAGTCTAAAGTAATCAAGGACTCTCTGAGGAATCTCACTCGGCCAATTCCCCTTGTAGCCTTGGGTGGTTCTAGGCTCTCTAAGGATTCTCACTCGGTCAATCCCCCCTTATAGCCTACTACACTAGGTTCTCACGACCCTATGTAGGTCAATGAGCATAGAAGTGTAATACAGCCAAATTAAGCCTACAAAACTACTTGGCTAAATAGTCTACAGTATAACAATCATGTTAGAAAATACAAATCTTCATCCTACAGCAACAGACAGAGAAAACAGGCAAAGCAACCAAGGCTAAACAGGACCAAAGGGTCGTAAACAGAATAATGCATGGGAAAAGCACATCCAAAGCATAGCAATCAAACCAATTCATATTCAAATTACTTTTACACTGGTATAAAATCCTGGAAGGAAATTAATAGGGGTAAAATAGTAACACGCAATACCCTATTCAAGGTTATTGGTGGAATTTTCACATAAAACTCAAAGACTTCGAACATAAAGGCACAAACCACCTACCTCGGGGTTAGGAGATCAATATAATTGAACCAAAAAGATTGAATCTCCTTGGAACACTGTTGATCTAATAAAATGTCCAAAACGCTCAACCCATGATAACTTGGAAAAGAAGAGGAATTGGAAAACAAGGCTCAAGAAGAAAAGAGAACTCACTGATTCGATTTCAACACAATCAATGATGATTGAATTGGAAGACTGATGGAGGATTGTGGGCTCATCATAGATCCATATATGGTCAATGCTCTCAGATGAATGAAACCTATAAGGAGTGGTTTATGTCCGTCAGAAGTGACTCCGGTGCGTTTAATGAAAAAAAAAGTACACGGCGTGTACTTTTGGAGTACACGGCATGTACTTGCCTTTTATATACTTCACTTTAAGCATCCTCTAGTCACTCCCACACGGCCGTGTGTGTGGCTACTACACAGCCAGCACACGTTCTATTGTGGCAAGAAAGTACACGGCATGTACTCATTAAGTACAAGGCGTGTACTTAGAAAATTTCCAGAAATTCTTCTTTTCTCCCAAAAACTACCAGAAAGGAAAAACATACCTAAAAAGAAGGTCTGGGTTCTTGAAATTATTATTCCAATCTATTAATATATTGGGTGGATAAGGAAATGATTTTCAAGGATTATTTTCATCCATAGATCCAACTCTAGGTCATCCCGTTTATGTTATAGACTTATCTCAAGGTTCTAGAAATATCTGAGTTCATTGAGAGGAAGTTGACCAAGACTAAATAACCCTGAGATGGGAGTCATTGGAATTCTTTAAATAGAATATTTTTGATCCAGGGTTCTCGATTTCCTAGATATAAGAGCTTTCAAATAGTATAGGGTAGGTCCCATCCATCATAATCTCATTTATTTGGTGGTTTCGGCTCTCAGGCCCTTACCAAGGAATCATATGAATGTTTTTAATGTGGGGGATGAGGTCATCCGTGGTGACAGTTCCTAACCATTCTAATAAGGAAATATGCATTAGGTGTTCAAGTTTAGGTTCTTTTGTCGAGGTAATTTTATCTAAGTGAATTGTAATAGGGTGATCTAGCATTAAAATATTATAGAGGATAAGGTATGTGGAGGATAGGAAAAATATTATCATTTTCATTAGAGATTAGGTCAAAGCTATTGTGGTGGTCCCTATCAGGGTTATAGAGTTTGTGGAGTAGGTTGTTCTCATCTGTATACTTTTAAGTTTCTAGCATTGGTCATGCAAAACATCATCTAAGGTACCCTTTTCTTATTTTATACTTGTTTTCATTTTTTCTTTGACCCCAAAGATACACACTCTTTAATATCACCAAACATAGTATGTGTTTTGAAACATGAGTTGGAGATATTTTTGGTTCCCTTGGAGTTAACTATGATAGCTAGAGGTTGAACTTATATATATTAAATTTTTATAGACTTTGATCTTGTGTTAGGGAATCCAAACTCTTGGGCATACATCCTATGTTTATAGATATATCCATACGACTTCATACTCAACATTGACTAGTCGTATTCTGTATAATATATTATTGATTTATTCAGGAGATACATTGTGTTCTATGGTTTTATAGAGATTTTGTTTGGTTCATTAGAGATAAAGACCCTCAAATGGGTAAGAGGCATGTTTTGTAATTTTCTTCCTTAATGGATAAGCTGATTCTGAGTTTATCAAAGGATTAGCAGGCACCATTTCCTAGGATTGTAAATAAGTATCTTGATGTATTCCCTAGGGAGGTTATAGTGTTACCCTCTCGATGGGATATCATTTTTGGGATAGAGATATAGTCAGGTGCTTCTGCAATCTTGATTTCTATATATAACACTGCATCTTCTAATTTTTTATAGTTATAGGTATAGATTGATGATCTTTTATAATGATTCTTTTTCATCAAAGTGTGTCAACTTGGGGTGCCCCAATTCTATTTGTGAAGAATATTGATGGCAGTATACATCTTTTTATTGATTATCGTCACTTGAATAAGGTGATATTGAAGAACTTAAATCCCCTTTAATGGAATGATTATTTATTTGATCACCTAATAGAATCTATTTGGTTCTTAAAGATTGATCTTTAGTTAGGATATCACCAAAAGTGGGTGAAATATGACTAAATTCTAAATATTTATTTTCAATTGCATTATGGACATTATGAGTTCATTTTGATATCATTCAGTGTGATTAATGGTCCATCCCTATTCATGGGTTTGATGAACTCAGTTTTCAGAAATTCCATGGATCGATTCATGGTGGTTAATATTAATCACATTATTTTGTACTTCGTGTTTAATTTGGATCACACAGAGTATATGCATACCATTTTGGGAATTCTTCATTCATTAGTTTCTATTTCAGAATATATTGAAGTAAGAGTTCTAGGATTGTGAATTTCGTTTCTTATTTCATGTCATGTCTCATTATGTTGTGGATATGGATTCATCAGATATTGAAGTAATTGTTTCTTAGTAATCCCCAAATATAATTGCATAGGTGTGGAGTTTCTTTGGTTTTGTAGCATATTATAAGAGGTTCTTATCCTATGTCACTTGGCTTGTGACTTATATAACTTTCTTGACCAGAAAGTATCATATGTTCTTGTGTAATGATTAGTGTGATGTAACTTTCTTGTACTTAAAGAAGAATTTGTTTAGTTATCTAGTTCGTCATTTTTCAAAAGAGGGGTTTTAGTTTGAGTTTTTTTATAATGCATTACATCTTGGTTTAAGATGTGTTGTGATGAATCAGAGATGAATTGTTTCTTATGATTCTTGGTAGTTACATCCACAGGAGTGTAAATATGGTACACATGAACTCATGTTGGTAGTATTCATATTTTCCCTGAATTTTTTGTTATATTTCCTTATTAGTGAGAATTTTTTGGTTGTTAATTATCACAAGAGACTGAGGTATGTATTATATTAGTATGAAATAAACTTGAATTAGAAATATTGAATGGAATTCTTACATGATTTTGACATTGAGATTTTGTACACATGTGGGAAGGGTAATATTATAGTGGATTCATTTAGTAGAAAATCATATGGTGATTATATGAATAAATATAGATATTACTGGAGAGTAATGGAATAGATCTTGATGATTCATTTTAATATGGGAGAGGTTGGTGGTAGATGTTTCCTTTTTAGATAATAGTGTAGTCATTATTGGTGTAGTAGGTGGAGTATTCATGGTTAGGGGATTCCAAGGTGGTGGTATGTAGAGATCAATTTGTCTTTACTAATTCACCTGATGGTTGGTCTTCGGATGAAAAACACATCAATTGTTATTCTAAGGGAGGCTCCTCATCCATTTGGATATGAATAAGTTGGTTATATATGAGTTCCATAGCTCACCCTTGATAGCATATCATAGTGTGAAAAATATTTATCAGGATCTGGGAGGTTATATTTAGTGGTCTAGGTTGAAGTGTTAAATTTCAATGTTTTGTCTCATTGTTTGGTCTGCCAAAAGGTAATGGAAAATCACCATGCTCCCAGTGGTTTTCTCCAGTGGTTGGATGTTCCTAAGTGGAAGTGGGAGGAAATATTGATGGAATTGTTCAGCAGTTTACATAAAGATCCAGGATGATTTGATGTTTTATGAGTGATAGTGGATTGTTTGATGAAATCAGCCCACTTTATAGTGATCAAGGAGTCAATATCAGTGGATCTTTTTTTGAGGAAGTATTTGGAGGAGGTAGTGAGACTCCATTATGTCCTAAGGATGATCGTTTCTAATCACAGTCCTTGTTTTACCTCCAGAGTGTAGAGAGGTCCCCATCATGCTTTTGGATCTCATTTATGCCTTACTACTACTTTTCATCTATATATGGATGTTCAGAAAAAATGTTCCATTTAGACTCTTGAAAAAAATTTGTATGCTTGTGACCTAGATTTTCTTGGTCCATGATGGGGAACCTACCTTTAGTTAAGTTTTCTTAAAAAATAGTGTTCACTTCACCATTGGCATTTCACCATTTGAATCATTGTACGTATAAAGTTTCTATTCTCTGCTATGCTGGACTGTGGTTAGAGGGTCATCAATTCACATTCCAAAACTAGTAAAGATCATGATAAGGATAACAAATGTAATTCCTGAGAGGATAAAGTTAGTGCGAGATCATCAAAATTCATATGATTATTTTTGGAGGGTACATATTGAGTTTGATTTTAGAGATCATTTGTTTTTAAAAGTAACTCCTCATGATGGGAAATGAAGTTTTGCATTTGGGTGTAATATTTTTAAAAAGAGTTTGGGACTCTCAATGTGCAGGCACATATTGGATTTTTTACATATTGAATGAAACTTCTTCTAAAGATGAGTTGGATACATGATGTCTTATATGTTTTGCATATTTTTTGTTATCTTTATAAATACTCTAATATCATCAATTGAGGTGAGATTGATGTTGATGATGATGTGGCCTTTATAGAGTAGCTTGTGGAGATATACAATCACTAGGTAAAGGAGTTTTGTGGGTGTGTTATTCCTTTGGTTTGGGTCTTTTCACAGCACAGTGGCATACAAGTGAGAACCTAAGAATATTATTCATAGGTACACACTCAGTAGCCCAAATTGTATAGCTCTACTCTTATATTGATGCTCATTTTTGTGCTCTTCGACCTTTATCTATGTTATGAGATGGTTTTTTCTTCTTTCATTCCTTATTTTTGGACTTGATCTTGTTTGAGAGGTGTCTTCCACAGGAGAATTTTTAAAAGATGGTTTTTTTTAAATGTAGTATTACACTTTGATACTTTAAGAAAGGTTATTATGTTCCTAGGATTGTGATATTCTTAAGAGGTATCTCATGGGGTGGATTTTTAGAAAACCCCCTTTTATTTAACTTCTATATGAGTTTGGTTTAAATTATTGAGTATGATAATTATTTGATAAGTATCTAATCTAAGGTCATAGAAACTTCTATAAAGTTCCTTTTGAGTGAATCTAATTTCCATGGTGATTAGAGGAATCCTAGAGCTAGATCAATAAATTTTTTGAGATAGAATCTAGTTTTTAAAGGAGTGCATGAGGTTAAACACTATTCATATAGTGGGTGGAAATCTCACAGCCCAAAGTGGAAGATCACATCTTATATGAGGTAAGTTCATAGGTTCAATTCATGATGTCTATAGTATATTCACAATATTAATGGATTGTGGTTTGAACAAAATTAATTTTTCATCAAAAATTCATGATGTTAATATGAATTTAACAATGTGAATTGATCAAAATTTATTGGATTAATGAAATGAATTTTAAGTGGATATTAAACTCAATAAATTCATGATGTGAATTATACAATTACACCAAGAAATTGATCCTAGCAGTGCACCTATAAATCCTTAAACACCCTATATTCTTCAAAAAAATCTAAATATCTCCAAACCTTATGAAACCAAATGAGCACTCTCAATATGTATTGAGGAAATTTCATTGTATAATGATTATTGACTTCACATTTTTGGTCAGTGGTGGTCCAATTTGATTTTACCTTTTTATCTTGTGATTTCTTATATGGTTGGTATTATTTTATCCCCTTTTTTATTTTAATGCTTTTTTGGTTCATCTCCCTTGTTCTTATGATGTTATATTAATTTTTTTTGGAATGTTTGTGTCATGACCTTCTTGAAGGGATATATTTTCCTTGTGGAAGGGGTGATTTAGGATCTACATTTTTGTTTTTTAATCATTAATGTGTATTGTAATCCTTGAGTTAGGGGATTCATTGATTCTTTTATTCTTTTATATGAAATTTTAAAGTTATCATTATTTATCTCCTGGGTGATAGCCTAATTTACCTTAACAAAGAATAGACCATATGGATGTAAATGAATGGTTTATGGTTATAGTGATTGTATATTTTTCAATTGTGATAACTATTTAACTCGGTATTTTTTAGATAGTGTGATATTTATTTTTATTCCTTTTGAAAATGTTTTTTATTATTTGGTTATAATGTTAATTTGATGAAAATGTTTAAAGAATATAAATTTGGTAATGATTTTTTGGATGAAAATTAAAGAGGCATGTTTTTATAAACTATTGGATCTAAATATTTAATGGAAATAAAATGATGCCTGATGCATGTATAATTAATTTGGTTTTCCATATGTTAATGGAATTCAATAAATAACATGAATCTTATAATTGTTTTTTAGATACTAATAGAGAGGCATGTTAATGGTATTTTTCTTCCTAAAATTTTGTTAAAATTGGATGTTATGTTTTAAATCATGTTTAAATAAATTATAGCTTTTTATAGTTGATTACTTTGATTGAATATGGTTGTAACTTATGATAAATGAATCAGTTTATACAAGATAGTATGAAAATAGTTTTTTTGATGAATATAAATGTTTTTGGGCGGAGTGAACTCATTTTATTATGAAATATGGATGCCATGTTTTCATCTCCAAGATTCCATGTTGACTCTGTTTTTTGTTTTTATGACTTTTCGGTTGCTCTAGATGGGATCCATTATATGTGGTGTGATGCGAACTTGGGATGGATGATGTTTGATGAGATATGGGTGGAGATGCCTAGGATTGTGGCGGTAGTTAATGCCTATGATGGTGGGATGAATTGTGATATGCATGGTGGTGTTAGTGACAGTACCATGTTATATGTAACGGGTTAAAGATATGATTTCCCATTTCTGTAATTAAATCTGGTATTATTGATTCTTAATTAATATTCTTAATGTCTAGTTCTCTTGGTTTATTTTTTCATTATTTTACACACTTCTATAGGAAACTGGTTTTTCTTTATTATGCATATCTTTTATGGTAGCTTAGGATATTTCCAATAGCACCTGGAATTATTGAATGATAATGTTTAATAAAAAAATTTAATACATGAGGTTGGCACTTGGATTGAATGAAAATGTGTATAATCTTTTAGAATCGATGAATAAGTTATATGATAACTAAAATTGAGACTAAGACTATGTTAATGCCCATAGTTTGGGTGTGATATATATTATATCTTGTGTGTTATGTGATTTCATATACTACCTACCCTTGTTAGTCAGGTGAATGACACCCAATAGACTTTGGGAGGGTGTTTTCACCAACATCTTGGTTGGAAAGGAACTGATGGATACATAACACCTCCTCACTCCCTATTTTCTTTTAATGGTATCATGTGCTGGTATGTAAAATTTTTTTCATTCATCATATATTTTTATAGAGGGGTGTAATATATTGTGGTTATTTTACCCACTTTTATCTCAAAATATACTATACTATGGATTATAAAGGGTATTAAATGTATGGGTTGTGATGGATTGAGGAATAATAAACAAAATACAAGATATGGTAGATCCCAGAAACTACTTGGACACAATATAGAGATGTGTAATAGGATGAGGAGATTATGTGATACACATGGAAAATTATATGATACTTTATCACAGGTGTCTTCAGTATAGAATTCATTTAGAGAGATATTTATCAGCACGTTAAATTATGGGGAAGGGTGAAAACTAGTATGGAAGTTATAGTAGGATACCTTCTTTGAATATTATATTATATGATCTATTGTATTAAATACAAGTGAGAGATAACCATGGTGAGGCTGGGAACATAGATTATATGTTTAGGTGATGAGTTAGATTCACTTCTTGTTCATTGGGATTTAATATGCTTTCTTTATCATTTACAAGAGAGGCTTCTTGGAGGATACCACTGAGTATACATTTTATTATCAATTTTCATATATATAAAATACTTTTTAGGTTAATGTGTATAGGTTGGTGATCAGGATAGACATTACCAGATCATGGTTGTTTAGAAGACGTTTTTGTTTTTTGGTCACTTCCAAGTTTATCTTTTGGTACATGAATTTTTCATTGGATTTTTTCAGTTTTATGACATTACATATGTGTATTAGGATATATTCATATTATCTTGAGAAGGATTTGTTGGGTATTTTTATCTAATCTATAATCTACTCATATCATAGAGGGTAATTCCTCACATATTTGTGTAAGATATACCATCATTGCTTGTTTCCAACCCATGGCCTATTGTAGGTAGGATTCAGGTGTCATTATCTCCCTAATCTAGTTGCTAGCCAAGGATGGGTACCTTTAGGGGGAGGGGATTGTGACACTCATCCTCTAATGTGACAAAAGATTCTTCCTATAAAAAATTAGAATGATAATCATCATCATATTTAGGGTAATTAACATTTAAGGTTATATTTTTAAGAGATTTAAAAGATACTTTTTTGTGTTTCATTTTTTAATCTTTAGAATTCCAACATAAATTCTCATAACCATTTGATCATAAATAATATAAAAACAAGAACTCTTGTAAGAAATATTTCCTCCACTAGGATACCAAGTATCTAAATAATTCATACCCATTTTCTATTTACCTTTATAATATCTCATTGATACTTTTTCTTTTCTTTTCATCCTTAAAAAATCTGGCATGATATTCCCTAGTTTATTATATTCATAAAAAATCATCTCAAAATTATATTTCTTATCACTTATATCTTTTAGAATTTCTTAATACTTATAATGATAGTCTTTTATTCAAACTATCTTGTTCATCCTTTTAGCTAAATAAAAAATATCGTTCTCACTTTCCTCTGATGAACTAATTTTTTATTCAACCTAAAATTTCTCCTTACACTTATAATGTTTTGAAACATTAACAATAAAAATATATTTGTGAGATGTAGTGTTGGATGTTAAATAAAATTAAACACCATTATTTTTCTTCTCATTTTCATTATCTCTTTTTAACATATTCTCGAACAGCATGAGAGTTCCAATAAGACCATCCAAACTTATATTGGTTATATTATTTTTATCATCTATTGATGTTCTCTGAGATTCCCATTCCTTGGGATTAATATCAATAATATTTTTTATAAGTCTCTCAAATGAAAATTCATTTTATGAAGAGATTGAAAACAATTAAAAGTATTCATGAAACATTTATTCATCTGAGTGACTGATTCACCGAGTAGGAAATAAAAATCATCATAGTTTGTATAAAGTAGGAATATCCATGTTTCCAAAACCTTAAAAGATCCAAAATAAATAACTCACAGGTTTTTTCAAATATCATTGGTTATTCCATAATATGATATTTTATAATAAAAATTTATTAACATATATCACTAGAAAGTATTTTTAATTATATAGTTTAGCTGATATTATAAATTCTATTCTCTAGAAAAAATTATAACTTCCCTATATGGGACTTTTTAACTTCTAGTCATTGTAAAAAAAATTCAACACCATTGTTTATAAAAAAATTATTTATTCTATCAAACCAATATTTATAGTCATCATCTTCAAATATTAGTGGTTTTCTTATATTAATATTTTCTAGAGTTCCAATAGATAAACCTATTATAAAAAAATACTTTTCTTTAAAAACATGATTAATCTAAGGAAGTATATATGTCTGAAAATATAATCCAATGAAAAACGTGAGATTTTAAGAGTATCTAAAGTACTATAATAGGGATAGAATTGTACTTTATAAAACTTTAAAATATCAATTTTCCCAATAGCTTGTTTTTTAAGAAATTCTATCGAACAAAGATTGTTCTGATATATGGAAACTAGCTTATATCAAACAACATAATCTTTCAAAAACATACACAATGGATATATGAAACTTGTATAAACAAGTATTAAAAAGAAATATAAAATTTTATAAATATATAACTGGAACTTACATAAAATTTTCTAATAAATTTCTACTCTTTCACCAAAAATGTTACAGAAGTCTGTAAACCTAAATTAAGTTATCCACAATTATATATATATCATAAGGTCTATATTCAAATCTTGTAAGTCCCCAAACAGAAATACTATAAAAATCGTTATCTACCTATCCATGATATCCCTCGATCAATAGGATTAGAAACACCTCTATCTCTATATCCTCAAGAGACCTTGATAAAAAAAAGATTGGAAAAATAGAAATTACAACCGAAAAACGCTATGCATTATCAATGCTAAAAAAGAACTGATAAAGGGGGTTTTATTATCAGTTATACCTAAAAGAATTAATAAATATCTTCTTTATTAGTTCTAAAAAATATTGATAAAAAAACATTTTTATCAATGTTTTTTTATTAGCAATGATAAATGATGTCATTATAAGCTATTTTTTAGTAGAGATATAAGGGGATTTATCAACACTTTTCACAACACTGACAAATGTGAAATTCATAAAATATATATATATAATTAAAAATCATATTTTAATATATAAATATATTTATATTGATATATTTATTTATTTATAATGATATATTCATATATTTGTATTTATATTGATATATATATATATATAATATTTTAATAAATATGATTTATATAATAAATAAGTATTTACAATTAATATATAATATATATAGTGAAAATGTTTTAAAAATAATTAAATATTATTAATAATTATTAATTATTAAACTAGTATTAAGTAGTAGACATTTTAATAAAATTTTGGTGATAAGAAAAAAATTTAAACTTAATTACTATATTAGGATAAGTTGAAAACATGACTTGAACTTCAACAATCATAACATATGATCTGAATGTCTGTTTGGGCTATAACATATATAAAAAAATTCCTGTGAAAATATTTATGCATTATTAACTATGGGAATCTCTAGTAATAATTCTTTAGGCTAAAAAGTCTTTGAAAGCCTCAAAAATAGAGTTTTTAGTTGGGATTCCAAAAAAATTTAATATTGGATGAGATTTATTCTTTTTTTAAGATGAGATTATTATCAGTTTTTAGTAAATACCTAATTTATTCTAAGTGGTTACACTCATATATATATATATATATATATATATATATATATTATGATGTTGAACTTTTACATTTTTTAATATTTTAGTGTTATTAATAATTAAATATATGCATATATATACATATTTGTATATATTTATGGATAAATATTTAATTATATAAATCAATATTTACACATATTTACATATAAAATAAATTTTTAAGTATTTAAATCATATAGAATCAAATATTTATTATCTATTTTTTAAAACTAATAATATATGAATGTTTATATACCTATTAAAATATATATATATATATAATGTTTATATATAAATATGTCAGTGTCTTTATTAACAAAAAAATATTTCTTTATGTGTATATTATAATATATGTTGATAAATATAAATATGCAATATATGAAAATAAGTACAAATATATATATATATAGACACACACACGCAAACATGTCTTACAAATGTATTTAAAAAAGGTTATATAAATATATATATCAATATATGTAAAAAATGATGTATCTAAATATATATAAAAAATTTGATATATCATAAAATATAGAAGAAAATAACATGAATCAGTTGTAAAGCACGCACACATGAAGGTAGAGGTCATAGCATCAAATCCTGTATTGAGAGCATAAGTGTGAGGGATAGAGAGTAATAATAAAGTCATGGGTGAGTGGTGAGGGTGATGTAGCACTGATAAAGGGGGTTAGAGAGTGGTGGGGTCAGTTGAGCGCTGATAAAGGTGCCCAGTGAGCGTTGATAAAGGTGTTTGGATGGGTTCTGAACATGGGGAAATAGATATTAGTGCTGAAAAATCCTCATTTTATCATCACTTATTTTAGAACTAATAAAGGGGATTTTTATCAGTGCTAAAAAAGTACTTTTAAAACTAGAACTGATAAATGGAACTTTTATCAGCAGTTTTTATAGCACTGATAAAAGTGATCATCTTTAAAATTTTCTTTCAACATCATCACTTTTTTAGTTTTATAAAACACTTTTGTGCACTAATAAAGGGTGAATCTGTAATAATGAATGGGAAATTTCAAAACTCCAATATAAATTTTAAATGATCATATTGAAAAATATTCTACTTGTATAATCATCTTCTCTATAAAGTTAAATTCCCATTTGTAATCAATATCTCAACTATTAGATTCTACAGTTATCTGGAACAGTTTCAATGACATTATAAAAATGTCTTATTTTCTCGATATTTTTAGTAAAAAATCACTCTATCTCATGGTCATTATATGTAACACTTGATCTCTTAATCTATAAAATACTTATTTTAATTATCACAAATAATGTTTCTTAGTTATTAATATGTTTTATGTTTTATGATAGTAAAAAAATATGGAGAAAAATTTAAAGAATGGATAAGTTTAGAAGTGAATATATCAACCTACCATATAAGGAAGTTTAAATAACCCTTAAGGATAATTAAACAGGCATAACTAACTATATGTTGACGTTTAACTAACTACATGAACAAACATGTAACTTTGTTTCAGTTGAGAAAATTTTCCCTAAGTCTTGAACCAACCACATGTATACTAAAATAACTACAAGGAATGTTCAAGTGACTATTTCAAGTGACCGAAATTAAGTTTCTGAAATCGAGTGACCATGTTAATTAACAGTATCAAATGAACACATGAATGTGACCATAATAAAGTGACCTTAAAAAATTAACCACAAGTAAGTGACCGCAATATCAACTCTTCCCAAACCAGTTTGGTCGTACTTAAGGGAATTCTAAGTGACTATGTCTAACTTAATTAGTGAGTAATATTTAAAAATCCAATAGCTATATTTTGATACATTTATCAAAGTTATGGAGAATTTAAGGATTCCATATTATAATACTGAGTATGAGGATTAATTTATCAATATTATCTAATTGCTAATAAAGAAGGTTTTATCTTTAAAAATCATAGCCACTTATGGATAAAGATATATAGGAATTATACTCAAATACTAATCATATGGACTAATTCACTATGCACCTACACAACTCTCAATTTTTTACCTCCCAGTGCAATAACCATTCAGAAAAATTTCAAGGACATATTTAAAGGCATTGGATCAACCGAAGCTAATCAAATTGGTATTCTTTAAACTCACTCTCTCTTCGTTTCTATTTATCTTTTTAATTTTGATTAATTTTAAGCTATTTTTACATTACTCTATATATTTATTATCACATTATCCTTCACTGTATTATATATTATTAATACTCGCCCTTATTATTTTTACACTAGTTGTCCCATAAATATTTATAGAAGAATCTGTGTATAGCCTAGGATACTTTGTGTATAGTTATAACTATAAAATATGATCTAGGCTATGAATTTTTTATTATTTAATAAACATGCATAGCAGTGGGTGACTATGGAGTGGAAATAATTTTATCTCATCTAGAGACTGGACCCTTTTGTATTTATTTTTTATACATGTTGATTTTTTTCTTACTTTGTTTTTGAAAATCATATTATTCCTTTAAAAACAATTTTTCAAATCCATGCTATGATATTTATCTTTTATTAGGGATTTATATATTTTATTTTATTTGATTATATTTATTTAAAATGTTAAAATTATTTTAAAATTATTTTAATTAGGTCTTTATTGAGTATTAAATAAATATTTTAAAATTTTAAAATTATATATTTCTATTATTTTAGTTTACTAGGCTATTTTTATAAGCTATTGGATTTAGTATTAAATTGTTTTTAAATAGATATTTTTATTATAAACTAAATTCACCCCCCCCCCCCCTTCCCCTCTTTATTTGTAAACTATAACATTGATTTTTATCATAGGACTTGTTTTCCATTCTATTATCTTAAATTTGACCTTGGTAATGTTTTTAGAAATAAAATTTTAATTTATTATTATTCTCTAATTTTTCAATATGGATGAAAACTTTTAGGATTATGCTACAAACAATTTATTTATCTTAATGGAAAAAGTTATACTCATTATAAAATAAAAATGAAAATTCATCTTGATAGCATGGGTTTTTAAATTTGGGGATATATTGATGATCAATATCAAAACCATAAAACTACTAGAAAATAATGGGATGATACAACTAAATCATCTTATAATCCAAATTGTAAAACCATGATTTATCTATTTTTTCTTTAATAGTGGATAAATTTAATAGGATATCTTATTATTTTATAAATTATCATATATGGGATACCCTTTAAATGTATCATGAAGGAAAATCTAATGTCAAGGAAATGAGACTAAATATATACACAATTAAGTATGATATTTTCAAAATAAATCTCAATGAAACTATCTTTGACATATATCTTGGGTTCAATGAGATAATAAGTACAATGATTACACTATGAAAAAATAGGGATGACAAAACCCATTTACTAAATATCTTTTGTTGAATACCATGTCGTTAGAGAGGTTTTGTAGTCTTTATTCGAGTGTCATGTGATGTCAGTGAAATTCCATTCAAATAGCTAATTTGAGATATGTTGATATATGTATAAGAGTTAAAATTAAATAGTCAAGATGATGAACCAAAAATAAAATAGGTTTACTTGCAATAATCACAATAAAAATCCAAAGACGATTTCAAACTATATAGTATGATTGTGAGTAAAGTTAATACATATAGTTATGACTAAATGGCTCAGCTAGCCGAAGTATTTAAGAAGTTTCATAAAAATAATAAATTTTTCTATAAGTATAATTATAAAGAAATATATGATAAAAATATATACTAGAGAAAATATTAGAAACATGATGAATCCTATAATGATATTACTATCTATGAATGTAAGATTAAATTAAATATAAAATCTAAATGTACAAAGCATAAGTAAAAGAAGAAGTATGAGGACAAAGAGAAAATACCAAATAAATAAATTAAGGTCACTTGGAGTGCATTTAAATATAACTCTAGTGAATCATATTCTATTCTTGAAGATGAAAATGAAAAATCAAATTTATTCTTAATGGATACTACTTTAGAGGTACCATATGTTTAATTTATACATATATATATGATGAATTTGAAATTTAAAATGAATAATCAGGATAATATTTTGCTATATTGGAAGATATTGTGAGTGAGATAAAATATAAATATAAATATCTGCAAAGGATATCATATTATATAAAGTAGATAAATCTTATATTATTATAAAAATGGAAAATAATGTCAATTTTTTGAGGGAAAATACATATTTTGAAATTGGGAAATAAATAGCTTAAAAGGGATTTGAAATAGTTTTTTAACAGTGGAAAAAAAACCTTAAATATTATACTGGGTAATCAACAAAATTATAAATCCAAATCTCGAATTTGTTACGGATTTTCATATCAAATGAAGATGTATAAAAATTATTTTATTCCTTCTTAAAAAAACAAGGCATTAGTTTCTATAGAAACTACTTGTCTTGGAAATAATTCTAAAAATTTTGTACCTAAAAATGTTTTCCAATCTAAATATTTTATTTCTATTATAATAAATACTATGAAATAAATGTTTCTTCTAAAGGATTTTTTTCTAACATCTTTGGACCTAATAAAATATACATACCAAAGTCTATTCATATTTGGGTGTACTTAATAAAAATATTTTAAAATCTCCAGTGAAAGTCCATAATATATGAACAATGGATGTTCTATAAAAATGATCACAGACTATTCATACTTCAATAATATTATTAAACAAGATTATAACACCTCGTCCCTAGAAGGCCGAAAATAGTACATTATTCTATTACATTTTCATGATTATACAAGGAATAAAATTCTGATGGACCAATTAGTTTAGAAATATTGGAAGACCAGATTACATTCAATATACCCATAATACAATGGGAAGAAAAATATAACAAGATACAATATAAAATGTAATAAACTTCATCCTTGAGTTATTATTTAAAATTTTATTCTTCATAACCTAGGGGAAAGAATCAGAAGAAATGGTGAGTTCAAATACTCAGTAATGGTAAGAAATACAATAGAATATATCATAAACATATACATTATACATGTTGAATAACTAAAAATATATTCCTTTAAAATTAAACATGAACACATCATGGCAGGAATAAGAGCTGAATAAAAAATGCCATAAGAAAGCATAATCATGGGTATTTTACTAGTAGAATAAACACATGGAATTTAAATTATAAGTTTCATAATGAGGTAATTCATAATGTGAGACATCATAACCATATTTTTAAGGCCTCATTCCAAGACCTTAAATAACCATTTTGTCAAGGCCTCGTACCAAGACCATAGTTTGTCTTATGAGACCTTCCTATACATCGAGAGGATATAGAAGGCCCCGCCCATCACTTAATAAGTACAATTAATTTCTCATATCAATTTGGATCAACATAAATAACATACACATTCATATTGAAACTAACAAATGAAATTTAAATAACTTTTTAAAATCATTAAAAATAAACACTAATCATTCTGAGTAATATAGTGAATAGTTTCAAGATAGCACATCCATAGTCAAACTAATCATGAAACATTAAATAAAAAATGGTGGATTATATCATAGGAGATAAAAAACAATTAATTACTTGATTCAAAAAAGTATTTTTACATATATGAAGATACTTTTAAATGATACCACTGAAAAAATACTTGGAAATAATCCTTAAACATTCCAAAGTGTCTCATGCCACCTTGAAACATTAAAATGGTAATCTCTTATAATATCATGTGAATAATTATACTCTTGATATGATATACGAAAGGGATATACATACACCACAAGCAAGAAATAATTGGTGAAAAAGGCATATATCTCATAAAAGTTAAAGTGAAATGATAAAAATCCTTTTTATTTTGGAAAAAAGAGTTCTTTTGGAAAATCATTTTTATTTGTCATGAAATTAGATTGTAAACATTTATACCCCAAAAAATAAATAGAAAAGTAAATTAAATTATATTTTAGTATTAAATAAATTCTTATAGAGGTGAAATCATTTGAAAGGATTTTTTAAATAAGATTTATAAATAAAACATTTCAGTTTGGTTTAATGAAAATATTAATGGATTTTATAATGCAAAGGAATGTTTTCTTTCATAAAACCAGAAATGAACCAATATAACTTTTTCAAGTAAAAATTTATAAATTTATAAATATAAATATTGCATAACATAGATTATATAGTGAACTTCAAAATTGGTTAGAGTTAGAGAAGTTCCTTGAATTGGTTGGCATTTCAGAAGAATTTTTGAAAGATTATTTTAAAACATGAAACTCCACATAAAATAAAGAAGGATTATTATTGGTATATATATATAGAACATTCAAAAAGAATTTATTAGGATTAAATAAGTATAAATAATAACTTCATTAAGGTGAGTACTAAATAAGAGCAACCCGAATAATAATGGAGGTTTGGGTAGAAAATACTTACAACATTATAATCAATTGAATCATATTCCCAAAAATTAATAATCATTAAATGATAAATTATATATCATAAAAATAAAAATATTAATGATATGAAACATCAATGGGTTGTATACATAAACCATACACAAGTAATAATAGTGAATAAAGAATATCTCAAAAATGGAAGTGAGATGAAGAAACCCCTTGCCTTAAGTCCGATGGAGTTCTTCACTTGATCTTAGTTTCATGGATAACCAAATTAAATTCATTAATTAATAAATCTAAAAAAAATTCTTTATGTAATTGATTAATTTTTGCCTTATTAAGCTCATTAATTTCCTTATTTATGGGTTTAAGCAGTTCAATTTTACTGTTTGGGAGCGTTTTCTTCCATCGTATTCATGACTGGTTTACTTATATACATATAAGGATAAACATATAATATGATAATGGTTGTTATGAATATAATTTGTATTTTATTTATTAACATATAGAATATTACATAGTTATAAAATTAATTTTTTCATTGGGAGTGAAGATAAATCATTATATAAATTATTTAATGATTATCGTTTGGGTTAGTTGGCGGTTTTTGAACACAACGAACTAATTTTTCTTTATAAATCAAAACCATGTGTAAAAAAATATTTCAGAACCATTTATGAGAGATAATATATATATATATATATATATATATATTAGTCTAGTTCAACCATAATAATGGTTTCATGAAAAGAATTTAAAACGGTAATAGAAATTAAAAACCCATCGTCCTTGAATGTGGTAAATTAGCACATCTCGGATGGTGTTTTTTACTAAAAGCATAAAATGCTATAAATGAGAGATGATAATAACATATTCTCTAATTATAAAAAAATTTAATTACATATAAGTTACTATATTTTTAATAAAATTTTGATGAGGAGATGTAAAGATAGAAAAGAAAACAAACAAAGTTGAAAAGAAAGTAAAAGAGTTGAAAAGAGTAATTTACATCTTGAATTAATCTTCCTTGAGAGACTCTTTAGGGGAGAGGATTTGATCTTTTTTATAATACCATGGGCTTCTGGATGTGGGGGGGATTTGGGAGGATATTTGACTGGAATTTAGACAAGGAACAAGGCTTTATAGAAGTGAAGAAAAGAGGGGAGTGTGGGTGGTTTTTTTAGTGGAAGAGAGGTGGGATTTCTAAATATTTTAATCATTGGTTTATTATTTTCGTAAGACAAAAAATAGTGATTATACCAAGAAAAAAGATAGTAATAATTTCATGTAATTTCTAACCAAGGGTTCTTACATTAGTGATGATACTATGAATAGTGTATTTAACTCATAATGTGTATATACGGTAAATTATTGTATTTTACTATTCATAAAAAATTCAATTATTTTAGAAAAATCAAAAAAAATTCACCGCAACAATTTTTTGATGTGTAGAATTCAAAATTGAAATCCATTTTTTGAAAATATTTTTATAAATATTTTTAATTTAATTTTTAAATAAAATCATAATTTATTCAAAAAACGACATTAAAACTATAACTCATTTTATAACACCTAGAAAAGTTAATAAAGGTCTCATAAATTTATCTTATAACAATAATAAAATAAAATAACAATTTATGATTACATTTTATGAAAATACTTTTTCCTTTTAAATTAATAAATTTATCATAAATTTTTAATTAAATTTTTTATGACTTACAAAAATACCAATACTTATGCCATGATCATTTTTTTCACTTATAAGATGACTAAATTTATTTATACATTCTTCGGTGAAGTTTCTTTTTTTAGATGATTTACTATTCATTACTATTCATAAGGGTATGTTACTATTCATAAGGGTCAAGTTACTATTCACCAAAAATGTAAGTTGATCCTATAAGACTTTAAATATCTTACTGAATTCAACCGTGTATGTTGGTTTTTCAAAATTCAAATAACCGAAGTGAAAAAATTATGTTTACTGGCTAGGTTATAACAAAGTGATTTTTTTTTGAGACTCGATGTTTCATGAAATCTATATTAAATCTATTTATAAAATCTTGGGGTTTCACATTCTCCCCTCCTTACAAAAATTTCATCCATGAAATTTTTAAATTAAACTTTTAATGTTAATGGTTAATACTTGAAAATTTCCTTATGGGAAACCCACATTAGAAATACGGTTAAAATATCCTTTTAATAAGAGGGAAAGGGAAATGCATCGGTTACAACAAAACTATGCATTATAATTTGACAAAATAGTCATGAAAGAATAATCAAACCATCATGTTCTGATGGAAACTGATAGAGAACATGCTTAGATGAAAGATCATTAACACAAAACCTTAAACTACAGTTTTGAAAATTTCCATTGATATCATGAAAAAAATGTTATTAGGACATCATTTTTATTTAGGAATATTTTCCTAGAGTTTATGAATTATTCCACTCTATAAGATTATAAATATATGATTCTATTTTATAAACACAATCTTATCCATTGTTTGTTCCTTGAACTATCTATACTTCATCTCTTAGCACAGGTTGCATCATGTAGTGACATTAAAATCTAAAACCTCATACAATGGTCAACATAAACCATTTCACAAATGGTTTAACTTTCGAAAAGATCATGATCCAATAATTAAGAATCATTACTATTTCCATCCTTGCTAGATCCATGTACAGAGGGTCTTTGGAAATCCTCATTTTGTTTAGAACTTCATGATCTATCCTGGTCAATGCATCTGCTACCTTCTTTTTCTTTAATCAACATGAAGTAGCCCTAAATTTTCACATTCCAAACATGTGAGTATCTTAATCATTTGAAGTATAATAAGGGTTGTCTTTCCCTAAACCATATTATTTTCCAAGATATTAACTTTCTACTGAGTCACATATCCTTGGAACAATTCATCATACGACCTCAAATACTTAATGAAATAGTACTACAGTACAATCCACATATATTCCATAATTCTTATAACCAGTACATTACTGATAACATATTCCAATTAAATTATTATTTAAGAGTCATATTAATCATTCCACTTCATTTGAGGAAGTATCATGACTTGATCATTGTCTAGTAACATCATTTGAGGTATATTCTTTTGACGCTTGGGCCATTAATTCGCATAGTGTCACATATCCTTGCAGTTGAAGCATTGTATATTGGAAACCTTTTTCTTCCTCTTTTAATCATTAAATTGGTTTCATTTTTCTCCTCACTTATTACAAACTCACATTCCTTTCATGCATTTACCAGGGTGTTTCTTTCTACATTTATCACATCAGGTAAAACCCTTCTTTCCCTTTTTCCCTTTATCCATGTTTTTTTCAGCAATCCTCTTCTTCTTTTAATTCCCTTCAAATATATAGGATTTATATAAGACTTTACATACCTTGTTAAAATATGATACTATTTCATCATATGATGAGGATACATACGAGAGTATCTTCATTTAAAATGATGTTGTAAGACCATTAGAGATATGATCCTTCTTACTCTTCTCATAACGTGCATTGGATAAGTTATCATTCCTTTTTCTAGGCTCCATTTCTAATCAATTCCATATTATATATTAGCTCATTAATTATGAAATATCTATTACTCTAAACATGGTATACCACATAGCATAAATTTATGCATCATAAATCATAGAACCATATACTTTGGTTGCTTTCAGGTCATAAATCCTTCATAATTATGGGTAAATAAAATGTGAATTATCCTATGTATATCCCCTGGGAGTGTCAAACTAGGTGCATAGTAAGGCCTGTTTTCATATACCATGATACCTTGGGTTAAGCCCAAAACTCTTCGTCAAAGTTTTTACTTCTATGTACATCTATTCCAAAACCATGTCCACTTGTAGTATCCAGACAGGGATTTATTTTCTAGAAGGATCCAAATAATATCTTCCTTACCAATGTTATAGTATGTTCATTTATAATTATCCTCAAATACTATCTTAGGGTTTTGTTCTCTAATATATGTTTTCTAAATCTAGTTTCCAAGTTTTCTACTAAACTTCCTTTGATACCAACTGTAACGCCCTAACCCTATAAGCCCAGAGTCGATGCATTATTCTATTAAATTGGCATGATTACATGGAATCAAATCCCAAATAACTAATCAATTTAGTAGACTTTGAAGACCGGATTACATTAAAGATACCCATATACATTGGGAAAAAATAACAAGATACAATATAAAATGAAATAAACTTCATCCTTGAATGTTTATTCAAAATTTTCTTCTTGATAACATGGGGAAAGAATCATAAGGAAGAGTTGATCTCAAATTATTAGTAAGTTTAAGAAATACAGAAGAAGATATCATAAACATATACATTAGGCATGTTGAATAACTAAAAACACATGCCTTTAAAATTAAACTTGAACACATTATGGCGGGAATAAGAGATGAATAAATAATGTCATAATAAAGCATAATCATGGGTATTATACTAGTCAAATAAACACATGGACATTTAATTAATAGTTTCAAAATGAGGGAATGTATAATGTAGTACATCATGATCATATCATCAAGGCCTCATGCTAAGACCATAAATAACCATTTTGTCAAGGCCTTGTGCCAAGACCCTAGTTTGTCTCATGAGACCTACTGGTAAATAGAGGGACAATAGAGGGTCTGACCCATCAATTACCAAATCCAATTCATTCCTTGTCTGAATGGTTATCAAAATAAACAACATAAACATTCACATGAAAACTAATGTATTAAATTTAAATAAATTTTTCTAATCGTTAAACATAAACATTAACCATTCAGAGTAATATGGTGAATGGTTTCAAGATAGCACATCCACAGTCAAAATAATCATAAACCATTAAATAAAATATGGTGAATGATATCATAGGATATAAAAATCAATGAAGTACATGATTCAACAAAGGATGATGACATATATAAAGATAATTTTAAATGAGACCTTTGAAAAATCCTTGAAGAAATAATCCTTAAACATTCCAAAGTGTCTCATACCACCTTGAAACATTCAAATAATAATCCCCTATAATATCGTGAGAATAAGGATACTATATATATGATATAGAAAAGTAATTACATACACCACAAGCAATAAATAACTGGTGAACAAGGCATATGTCTCATAAAAGTTAAAGTTAGATGAGAAAATCCTTTTTACTTTGGAAAGAAGAGTTCTTTTGGAAAATCATTTGTATTTGTGATGAAATTAGATTGTAAACATGTATATACCTAAAATTAAAAGGTAATATCATTGAAATTATATTTTAGGCTTAAATAATGTTTTACTAAGGTTAAATCATCTAAAAGGGTTTTTTAAGAAGCTTTAGAAATAAAACATTTTAGTGCGGTTTAAGGAAAATATTAAAAGATTTTAAAGGGAAAAGGTGTGTTTGTTATCATAAAACCATAAATGAACCAAAATATATTTTTCATATTAAAAAGGGTGATTTTAGAAAGATAAATATCGCATAAAATAGATAATATTGTGAACTTGAAACAAAATAATAATTTGGGAAGTTCCTTGAATCGGGCTTACATTTCTGAAGAATTTTTGAAAGATTATTTTAAAACATGTAACTCCACATAAAATAATGAATGCTTCTGATTGGTAAAAATATATATAAAATAAAAAATAATTTATTAAGAGTACATATGAATAAATAATAATAGCATTGAGGTTATTAGAGAATAAGAACAACCCGAATGAATATGGAGGTTTGGGTAGAAAATACTTACAACTTTGTAATCAAATGAATCATATTCCCCAAAATTAATAATCATGAAATTATATGTTAGATATCATGAAATTAAATAGATTAGTGATATGAAACATTAATAGTCAGTATACATACACCATACACAAATAATAGTAGTGAATACGGAATATCTCACAAAAAAGGAAGTGAGATGAAGAAACCCCTTACCTTAAGTCCGATGGTGTTCTTCACTTGATCTTAATTTCCTTTATTGACAAATTAAATTCATTAACTAATATATAAAAAACCACTTATTTATTTAATTGATTTATTATAGCCTTATTAAGTTCATTCATGGACTTTTTTATGGGTTTAAGATGTTCAATTTTGTTGTTTGGAAGTGTTTTCTTCTTTGGTATTCATGACCAGATTACTTATGTAAATGTGAGGATAAACATGTAAGATGAGAATGGTTTTCCAGAAAAAAAGTTTTATTTTATTTTATAACATCCATAATATTACATGGTTATAAAATTAATTTAGTTATTGGGAGTGGAGATGAATCATTATATAAATTATTTAATGATTACCGTTTGGGTTAGTTCATGGTTTTTGAACACAACGAACTAATTTCGCTTTATAAATCAAAAAAATATGTAAAAAAATATTCCACAATATTATATAACACATAATACATATATTATAGTCTGGTTCAACCATAATATGGTTTTTATGACAATAATTAAATATGGTAATAAAAATTGAATACTCGTCGTCCATGAATGTGGTAAATTAGCACATCTTAGAGGGTGTTTTTTACTACAAGTATAAAAGAAGGGTAAAAGAGAGATGATAATAAACTATTACATAATAATAACAAAATTATATTAAATTTAAGGTACTACAGTTTTCATAACATTTGGATGAGCATAGGTGAGGTTAGAAAAGAAAACAAAGGAACTTGAAAAGAAAGTAAAAGAATTGAAAAAGAGAAATTTACCTCTTGAATTAATCTTCCTTGAGAGCCTCTTTAGGAGATATTATTTGGTATTTTTTTATAATAATGACTAATAGAAATGGGGAGATATTGGGAGGAGATTTGATCAGAATTTAGACAGGGAACAAGGCTTTGGAGGAGTGAAGAGAAAAGGGGAGTGTGGGTTTTTTATAGTGAAGGAGAAGATGGTTTTCCTGATATTTTAATCATTAGTATATTATTTTACCATAAGAAAATAAATAGTTATGGTTTTAGGACAAAAAATAGTAATAAGTGAATGGGAGTTCGAACCAAGGGTTCTTACAATAGTGATGATTTTATAAATAGTGTATTTAACTCATAATGTATATATATGGTAAATTATTGTATTTCACTATTCATCATAAATTCTAGTATTTTAGGAAAATCCCAATAATTCACCCCAAACATTTTTTGACATGTATAATTATAAAGTAAAATCCATTTTTTGAAAATAAATTTCTAAATATTTTTAATTTAATTATTAAATAAAATAATAATTTTTTAAAAAAAACAACTTTAAAATTATAACTCGTTTTATAACACCATGAAAAGTTAATCAAGGTATCATAAAATTATCCTATAACCATAAGAAAATAAAATAACAATTTATTATTACATTTTATGAAAGTAAATTTCCATTTTAAATTATTAAATTAATCAAAAAAATTTAATTAAAATATTTATGACTTACAAAAATACCAATACTTATGTTATGATCATTTTTTCACTTATAAGATGTCTAAATTGTATTTATAAATTCATGGGTGAAATTTTTTTTGGATAATTTACTATTCAATACTATTAATAAGGTATGTTATTATTCATAAGGGTCAAGTTACTATTCACCAAAAATGTAAGTTGATCCTATCTGACTCTAAATATTTTACTAAACACAACTGTGTACGTCAGTTTTTCGAAATTCAAATCATATAAGTGACAAAATTAGGTTTATTGGCTAGGTTATAAGAAAGTGGTTTTTTATAGACTAAGTGTTTCATGCATTCTATATTAAATCTATTTTTAAATTCTTGGGGCGTTACATTCTCCCCTCCTTACATAAATTTCATCCTCAAAATTTGAAATTGAACATTAAAAGTTAATGGTTGATACTTAAAAATTCCCTTGTGAGAAACCGACATCATAAATAAGGTTAAAATATCCTCTTAAAAAGAGGGAAAGTGAAATTTATCATTTACTACAAAACTACGCATTCTAATTGGACAACATGGTCATGAACGAATAATCAAACCATCATGTTTAGATAGAAATTGATAAAGAACATGCTCATATTAAAGATCATTACCACAAAACCTTAAACTACAATTATGAAAGAAATTATTAATATCATGAAAAAAATGATATTAGGAAAGCATTTTTATTTAATACTTTTCTCCTAGAGTTAATGAATTATTCCACTCTATAAGACTATAAATATACGCTTCTATTTCATAAACTCAATCTTAGACTTTTTTGTGCCTTGAACTATCTATACTTCATCTCTTAGCATAGGTTTCATCATGTATTGACATTAAACTCTAAAACCTCATACAATGATCAAATTAAACCATTTCACAAATGGTTTAACTCTCCAAAATATCATGATCCAATACTTTAGAATCATTCTCATATCCATCCTTTCTAGATCCATGTACACAGGGTCCTTAGAAATCCTCATTTTGTTAGAACTCTATGATCTATCATGGTCAATGCATCCGCTACCTTATTTTCCTTTAGTCAAAATGATGTAGCCCAAAGTTTTCACACTATAAACATGTGAATATCTTCATAATTATAACTATATTAAGGTTTTTCATTCCCTAAACCGTATTCTTTCCCAATATATTAACTTTCTAATGAGCCATTAATCCTTGGTACTATACATCATACGACCTCAAATACTTAATGAAATATTACTGTAGTATAATCCTCATATATACTATAATTATTATAACCATTACATTGTTGATAAAATATACAAATTACATGATTCTTGAAGAGGAATATTAATTATTCCACTTCATCTATGCTAGTATCGTGACTTGATCATTATCCAGTAACATCATTTGGGGCATATTCCTTTGACACTTGAGACCCTTATTCTCATAGTGTCACATCTCCTAGTAGTTGAAGCATTGTACATTAGAAACCTTTTTCTTTCCCTTAAAATCATGAAATTGGTGTTTTTTTCCCCACACTTATAACAAACGCTCATTCCTTTCAAACATTTACTAGGGTGATTCATTCTACGATTATCATAGGTGGAAAAACTCTTCCTTCCATTATTCCCTTTATCCATGTTTCCCTATGACATCCTCTTCATTTTTTTTCTTCCCTTCAAAGACATAGGACTCATATAAGTCTTTACATACCTTGTTAACATATGATACTATTTCATCATATGATTAGGATACTTGGGAGACTATCTTGCTTTGAAATTATGGCATAAGACCATTAGAGATGTGATCCTTCTTACTCTTCGCATCACGTGAAATGGTGAAGTTATCATTCCTTATGTAAGGTTCCAATTCTAATCAATTACATATTATATATTATCTCATAAAATTATGAAATCTATATGACTCTAAACATGGTATATCATATAGCATAAATTTATGCATCCTAAATCCAAGAACAATATAATTTGGTTACTTTCTGGCTATAAAACATTCATAATGGTGGGTAAATAAAATGTTAATTTTTATTAAGAATGTCCACAAAGAGTGAAAACTAGATGTGAATTAAGGCTCATTGTCGTGTACCAGGATACCCCATTTCAAGCCTGAAACTCTTTGTCAGAGTTGTTACTCTTATATACATTTTTTCCAGAACCATGTTCACTTGTAGTATCCAGACACGGATGTATTTTCTAAAAGGATCCACATAATCACTTCCTTACCAAATTTATAGTATGTTCATGTATACTTATCCTAAAATACTATCTTGGGGTTTTATTCCTTAAACTATGTTTTCTAATTCAAGTTTCTATGTTTTCTACTAATCTTTATTTCATACCAACTATAACACCCCGACCCCAGAAGCCTGGAGCCGATGCATTATTCTATTAAATTGGCATGATTATAAGAAATAAAATTATTAATGACCAATCATTTTAGAAGTCTTGGAAGAACATATTACATTCGAGATACCCATAATACATTGGGAACAGAAAATATAACAAGATAAAATATAAAATGAAAAAAAAATCATCCTTGAATGCTTATTCAAAATTTTCATCAAAATAACCTAGGGAAAGAAGTGTAAGAAATTGGATATCTCAAATGCTCATAAAGGGTAATAAATACAGAAAAAGATATCATAAACATATACAATAGTCATGGTGAATAACTAAAAACACATTCCTTTAAAATATAACTAGAACATGTTATGTCAAGAATAAGAGTTGAATAAATAATGTCATAATAAACCATAATAATGGGTATTCTAATAGTCTAATAACCACATGGATTTAAAATTTCTATTTTAATAATGATCGAATGTATAATGCGGTACATCATAACCATACATTTAATTCCTTGTGCCAAGACCATAAATAACCATTTTGTTAAGGCCTCATGCAAAGACCATAGTTTGTCTCATGAGATCTACTAATGCATCGAGGGGCTAGAGCAGGACCTTCCCATAACATACTAAGTATAATTCATTCCTCATTTGAATGGGGATCAACATAAACAACATACACATTCATTTTGAAACTATAATATGAAATGTAAATAACTTTCTCCAATCATTAAACTTAAACACTAGCCATTCGGAGTAATATAGTGAATGATTTCATGATAGAACATCCATAGTCAAACTAATCATAAAACATTCAATAAAACATAGTGGATTATATCATAGGATATAAACCTCAATTAAATACAAGATTTAATAATGAATGTTGACATAGATTAAGATACTTTTAAATGATAACATTGAAAAAACATTGGGAAATAATCCTTAAACATTCCAAAGTTTCTCATACCACCTTAAAACATTCAAATAATAATCCCTTAAAATATCATTAAGAATAATAATAATCTCGATATTATATACAAAAAGATATTACATATACCAAAATTAAGAAATAAGTGGTGATCAATGCATATATCTCATAAAAATTAAAGTGAGATGACAAAAAACATTTTTAATTTGGAAAGAATAGTTCTTTTGGAAAATCTTTTGTATTGTCCTGAAATCAGATTGTAAACATGTATATTCTAGAACCTAAAATTTAAGGACATTGAAATTATATTTTAGGCTTAAATAATGTCTTATAGAGGTAAAATCATTACAAATAAAACATTTTAGTGCACTTTAAGGAAAATATTAAAAGATTTTAAAGCATAAAGGCATGTTTGATTTCATAATACCATAAATGAACCAAATAGATTTGTCATGTTAAAATTTATGATTTTATAAAGATAAATATTTCATAAAACATATTATATAGTGTTCTTTAAAATAGGTAAGAATTCAAGAAGTTTATATAATTGGGATTTTAATTTCGGAAGAATTTTTGTGATATTATTTTAAAACATTTAAATCCCCATAAAATAAAGTAGTATTATGACTAGTACATATCTATATAACATTAACACAGAATTTATGAGGAGAAAATAATCAAAAATAATAATTTTATTGAGGTTAGTAGAGAATAAGAGCAACCCGAATGAAAATCGAGGTTTGGGTTGAAAATACTTATTACTTTGTAATCAATTGAATCATATTCCCAAAAATTAATAATAATAAAATGATACATTGGATATCATTAAAATAAATATATTCATTATAGGAAACATAAATGGTATGTATAAGTACACCATACACAAGTAATTGTAGTAAATATGGAATATCTCACAATAATAGAAGTGAGATAAAGAAACCCCTTACCTTATGTCTGATGGTGTTCTTCACTTGATCTTAGTTTCCTTGAAAACAAAATTAAATTCATTAGTTAATATATAGAAACATATTATTTATGTAATTTATTTAATATATCCTGATTAATTTCATTCATGGCCTTCTTGATGGGTTTAAGAGGTTCAATTTTGTTGTTTGGGAGCATTTTCTTCCTTGGTATTCATGACCAGTTTACTTATATACATGTACGGGTAAACATGTAATATGAGAATGTTTATACAGAATAGAATTTGTATTATATTTTTTAACATGCATAATATTACATGATTATGAAGTTTATTTGTTTATTTGTTGTGAATATTAATCATTATATAAATTATTTAATGATTATAGTTTGGGTTAGTTGGTGGTTTTTGAACACAATGAACTCATTTTTCTTTACAAATAAAACCCATGTGTACAAAAAGATTCCAAAAACATTGAGGAGACATAATACATATATTATATTCTTTTTCAACCATAATAATTTTTTCATGAAAACAATTTAATATGGTAATAGAAATTGAAAACTCGTCGTCCTTGAATGTGGTAAATTAGTACATCTCAGATGGTGTTTTTTACTACAAGCATAAAAAAAGGGTAAAGGATAGATGATAATAACATAATCCATAATCATAAAAAAAATTATATTAGATATAAGGTATTGGAGTTTTCATAACATTTGGATGAGGATATGTGTGGATAGAAAAGAAAACAAAGGAACTTGAAAAGAATTTAAAAGAATTGAAAAGAGGAATTTACCTCTTGAATTAGTCTTCCTTGAGAGCCTTTTTAGGGGAGAGGATTTAGTCTTTTTATGAGAAAAAGGGATGTAAGATGTGGGGGATGATCTTGGGAGGAGATATGAGCATAATTTATATAATCCACATGGCTTGAGATGATTTAATAGAAGAGGGGCATGTGGGTGCTTTTTATAGTGGAGGATAGAATGGTTTTCTTAATATTTTAATAATTATTTTATTATTTTTCCACAACACAATAAATTGTGATGATTCCATGACCTAAAATAGTAATAAGTTCATGTGAGTTTGAATCAAGGATTCTTACACCAGCGATGATGTTAGGAATAGTGTATTTTACTCATAATGTATACATATGGTAAATTATCGTATTTCACTATTCATCAAAAAATTCAAGTATTTTAGAAAAATACAAAAAGTCACCCCAACAATTTTTTGACATGTAGAATTAAAAAATAAAATACATTTCTTGAAAATAATTTTCTAAATATTTTTAATTTAATTTTAAAATAAAATCCTAATTTATACCAAAACAACAACTTTAAAACTATAACTCATTTTATAAAACCTTGAAAGGTTAATAAAGGTATCATAAAATTATATTATAACCATAATATAATGAAATAACATTTTATGATTACATTTTATGAAAATAAATTTCCATTTTAAATTATTAAATTAATCATAAATTTGTAATTAAAATATTTATGACTTGAAAAAATACAAATACTTATGTTATGATCATTTTGTCACTTATAAGATGTCAAAATTTTATTTATACACTCATGGGTGAAGTTTATTTTTTTAAATGACTTAATATTCATTATGTTATGTTACTATTCCTAAGGTTCATGTTACTATTCACTGAAAATGTAAGTTGATCCTATTATACTCTAAATATCTTACTGAACGCAACAGTGTATGTCTGTTTTTTGAAATTCAAATCACATAAGTGAGAAAATTTTGTTTATTGGATTGTTTATAACAAAGTTTAGTTTTTTAGAGACTCATTATTTCATGCATTATATATTAAATATATTTGTAAATTCTTAGGGTGTTACATAGATGGTGGAAATTTTAATTTCAGTGATAATGAAATAGGAATGATTATTGGACTTGAATAAATTGGGAACTCTTAATCTATCATTAATTTTAAATTTTTATTTATTTATGGTCTAAAATATATCATATTTTTTATTTCATATTCATGTGATGATGGTTTTAGTGTTTTATTTGGAAACAATGCTTATAATATTTATGATTCCATATATGATTTAGCGTAAAGACCCTGACGCTGGTATCCCTGAGATAGTGGTTAATTTAAAAATTTTGAATAACATAAAAGAGATTGTATTCCAAAAAACCAAATAGTTTTTTATTCCCTTTAAACTAGATACATACTTGAATCTCACATTATATTTAAAAAAATCATCCTTTAACTATTTCAAATATTTCTTCTTCAAAACCTAAGGAAGGGAAACAAAGATAATGTTAATCTTAAATTCTTAGTAAGGGTTATATATAGTGAAAGATATCATGAATCAATAATTCATAATCAATATGGTAAATTAAATAAGTTAAAATACATTCTATTTGATCAATAACATGACTATCATGATTATATAAGGCGTAATCAATATCAAAAGTTAAATAACTGAACACACATTCTATTTAATCAATAACTTGAACATGAAAATGAAAACATGGATAACATAAATATAGTAATCTGATGGATAATAATAAATAAATCCTTAATAAATTAAATTATTAATATTGGACATCATTATCTTAGACATTAGGATATTTAAACCACCAATACCTTTTAGCAATAAAGCTTGAAACTATGGGTAAAGACCCATTTAATGATAGCTTACTGGTTTTTCTCATGAGAATTATCAATAAATTGAGGTGATATATAATTTTTATCCACAACCTTTACTATATTACAAATTCATTATTCATATATAAAATGAATTATTTAATTTGTGAAAAATATGTCGTATCAATAAATTCTTGTATTGAATAAGAATACGAAATATCAATATTTCCCTAGCCAATTAGATAACATTCAAAGTAAAAAACTATATTTAAAAATGGTATATGGTTTAGGAAATAATTATATCCATGATCAAAATAATATATATATTAAGGTAAATTTATTATTCAATGATCATAAGAGGGTAAATGTTTTATGGGGAAGTTAATAACTACAAAATTAATCAAGAAATTGAATTTCACTACTTTACTTGGTCAAACTGATTATAAACCATCCAAAGAAAGAATAATTATGGTTTCATTTTAATATATACCTATAGTATTATAATCAAAATATAGTGTTTTTTCATTTATGAATATAAATAACATAAAAATAACATTAAAAACATTCTTGAGGAAAATACCCTTTTAACACTAAAAATCATTTTAAAACCCAAAAAAAATCCAAAATATTAGGAAAATAATTTTATTTGAAAATAACTTGTAAGAATGTAACAGAGTCTTCAATGTAATTATTTTTCATAATTTTAGTAAAATTAGGTGCATGTTGAGTATGTTAAAACAAATATTCCTTTCACATTTTCAGTAAAAAGTCAAAAGTAACATGTTCAGAAAATGATAAGAAGATACCTTTTAAACCATTTTTAAAAATTAATACATGGGTAAAAATGACTTTAAAAAATAATATTATAATATTAAAAACATTCTTGAACACATTTTTTAGATAACATGGATATGGAAGAAAAATAATTTTTGGTCGAAAAGATAGATATAGCAGGAATTTCATAAAAAATATTTTCTCAATCATTTCAAGAACCAAAGAGATAAATATGGTTCTATTAATTGAAAAAATCATGAATATACAGAGAAGAATAAAATTAAATGTATTTATTATAAAATTATTAAGTAATTTTTTTGAATGTAAATTCAAATATAGACAATCCTAATTAAAATGAGATTAAATCATAAACCCTTACTGCTTTGGAAACTTTTGAATCATAACCTTATAAAATAAATAACTTAGAATCAAACATTATGTAAAATTAATCTAAATATATTTATTACAAAACATATCAAATGGGTATTAAATACACCTCATAAAAAAGGGTATAATACAAAATATGTCTCAATAGACTGGAAATTAACACAAAATCTCTTAAAACAATCATACCGCTGAAGTGAAAAATATTAAATGAATTGATTTTGTGTATAAAATGTAAATACACATAAAAATATTTCTTATTTATAATAAAATAATCAAAATTCATTTCACCCATAATCATAGAATATTAAAGACAACTAAAAATCAATATGACCCAATGAAAATAAGTTATGAAACCCCTTGTTGTTTGGTAAATTTTAATCCAATTACCCTTGGATGAAATAATTTTAATTAAAACTGAAAATACCATTATTTATGAAGGAATTGGAATATAACATGTAAAATGGGTATTGTATACACTATATAAAACAAATTAGGTGCATAACATTAAAGTATCCCCCAATGAAAGGAAATTGAGACGGAATCCCTTACATCAAGTTTCCCTTTAGTTGAAATTACTTTATTCTCTATATAATGGTTTTATTAATTTTATAAATTTATAGAAAAAACCCATATTTACATTTATAATATCATTTATTATACTCTTAAAAAATCTTACCACTCATTCGTTAAAAATATTTCATTATTACCATTGTTTCATGTGTTAACTATTTTTTTTTTCTCAAGCATGTTTTGTCACAAGAGTTCTAGTTCTTATGAATAGGATATAGTTCCATTATCTCTATAATTATATTAACATAATAAATATAATATTTATTCATTTTAATAACCATTCTATAAATTTTCACATATAAAATGAATTGAATCGCTTCATAGAGACGGTAGGTTATATGTATGCACAAGAAATTATATCATTACCTTTATGGGTTAAAGGGTAATTAATTGAATGATTTATTAATTTTAAAAAATTAATATCATGTTATATTTATCATATTTATTAATTACTTCTATCATTATGACTATCCATGTGTTCGGTGATGGAAAAAAAATTACATCAGTTCACAAGAAGGTAGTCCTCTATTCACATGAGCAAATGATTTTTCCCCATTTGATAGAGAAGGAGATGGATAAAAATTATTCCATAAAAATAATAAAATATTAGTATATTTGAGTTACTGGTGTTATTATATTGTAATTTTAATGTCATAATTGAAGGTGATAAAATTTGAAGTACAAAAGAAGGATCGTAGTGAATACAATTACCTTCTCTTAGAAAAACCTTCTTCAAATCTCTTATTAAGAACCCTAGGTTAAGTATTTTAGGGAGACCAAAATCTATAGAATGTACATAATGATTTTTGGGAGAGATTTATATTAGTTTTTAGTTGAGATAAAATTCTTGAGATGTGTGAAAATGTGATTGTAGGGGATTCCTTTTTATAATTGAGGAGGGGTGGTATTTTTTAAAATACCGAAAACTATTCAATAATGGGAAGTGATTTTCTCACCAAGTGCCTAAAACTTTGGTTAATAATTTATTTTTATGTAAGTTAAGGTCAATTAAATCCTTCAACATAGGAAAATGAACAATTTTTAAACATGTTATTCCCTTATCCTCTATGTTTACTTACTTTTGCAATTTTAGTTTCCACCATGGTATTTAGTATTTTTATTTAGCTATGAAATTTATCCTTTAAGAATAAAAAAAGTTATACTTATTATATATTTTGTACCCAATGATTATAAATATTAAGTGAATTTTATCAAATAAAAAACATATGTGTGTGTAAAATTAATTTTAACACAAGTACATGTAACACTCAAAATCCCATTTTATCATTTCATCCAAAGTACAAAAAATATTAATATGGACTGAAGGACCAACAAGGTCATAGTGGAATAAAGTAGTGAATCCCAATAGAATATTCATGTACAATGTTATCACACTCTAGAGAAAGGAACCCCATTTTAGAAAAGACAATATAATGGTTTTCATGAGTGCCTTTTGAAGCCAAATTGTCTACCATTTTGTTACCTTCATGCTATGTTTGCCTCATGTTCATATGGTTTATGAGAACCTTACACATATGAATATGATATATGATATAACATGTGATGGTAATATTATTTTAGTGATAATTAAGGAAAATAGGATAGTCCAAATCAACCTCATCAAAACTGATATTATAGGAAATACAGACTACAAGACCACTAAACAAAGCCCTAGAATCTGCAAGAAGATGATTAATTTGAACATAGAAGAAGATGAAAGTGAAAAAAACTAATAATTTTTTATCATGCACCACTTCTACATCTCTAAATATCCTAAACTGGCAACATAAATCAATATTGAGTTTAATCTCCTGAATAGGTAGTTCCCACCGAACCCACCTCCCCATAGTAGAAATTGTGTGTGCTGACGAAAGGGGATTCCTTCCCTCCACCACCATATTTATGGAGGAGTAAAATTAACAATGATTTAGTATAATACCAAGGTCCATTTAAATTAATATATAATGGATCCATATGATAAATTGTAAGCTAAAAAATTTAATCTGAGCCTTATTCTGTGCACTCCAGACACACCAGCAACCCATGAAAAATAAAATTTCCCTCACTTTCTAATAAACTGACTAATACCCACACCTTGAAAAAAATACTATAAAACACAATAAATTAACTCCACTAATTTATAAAATTAATTATATTACCCATACCACTCAAAACTACATGCGCCCAGTCCCCATTGAACAAGAGATGTTCATTCATCTACTCCTTTGCGTTCCGACAGCACCAACATTTGGATTCCATCTTAACCCCCTAATATTTTATCTCCTCATCCATAGAAACCACATTATTCTAGACACACCACACACACAAACTATACTTTCTAGGAATATCATTACACTAAAGGCCCCTTCTCCAACCATTCTGTGCAGGTAAATCATGCAAAAAATGATGATACAGCTTTGCTTAAAAGTCACCAAATGCGGAACTAGTAAAGAAAAGGAAAATCTGGTCATAGGACATATGAATTTCATTGAAGAATAATAATTTTTCATGATCCAATAACACTTTATTGAATTTAAGATAATTTCATGATTTGTTGTATGTGATGTTGGGAGTTGGATTTCCCAAAAACCAATGAGTGATTCCAACCCAATTATGATGCCAGATGGTAAGCACCCCATGGCCAAAAATATACCATGATAGGAGATGGAGATCTGGTAAATACCTATGGAACATCTTCCAAAGAGGATATATCATACCTTGAGGGTCATTAATGTTTTCCCTATATTTTCCCATGATTAATTTTCCATATTATCTCAATGGCATATCCATATTATCCCAAGAGTACCAATTACACTAATTCAAAATATAGAAATCATTTTTTTCAAATTAAATTAACAAAAAGGGTAGAATATAAATTATAATTAAACCCACAAGCACAAAGAAAATGTGGTTATCTAGAGAAACATTTTCTCAAATATAAAAAATTTTATATCTAAATTAAAAATTAAAATTAATCTAATGGCATAATTTGGATTAATAATAATATAAATAAACTAATTTTACTTTTAATGAAATCTTAAAACCAAATCAATCTTCGTAAATTCTTTTAATGAAAAGGCAGTTTATATTAAAACCCAGTATTTTTACTATTCATCAAAAAATAATATTTTAGGAAAATTATAAAAAATTCACTATAAGATTATTTAATAATATTGATTTTTTAAATGAGGTATGTTTTTTAAAATAAATTTTTTAATATTAGAAAGTTTTAATTTTAAAATAGGTTCTCAAAATGAAACAAGCCCTTTTTTTGGAATAAATACAATTTTTAAGCATAAATCTTGATTTATTCTTATACCATGTATAAAAATATTATATGAAAAATAAAACATTTTATTTAATACATAATATAAAAATTTCATTAAAATAATCCACCAATAGTGAATAATATAACTTTTTAAGATAAAAATACACTATGCACATAATACTAGTTTTTCAAAAAAATATTTCTTTTAATTTCAAATAATTTTTATTTTTATTTAAAATTGATGGATAACTAATGAATTTAATTTATACATGTGTAACCCATATACTTTTCATAATTTAATTAGTTATATTTATAATCTCCAATTTAATGACTAGGTTATAATGGAATACTATATTATAGTTCATTTGGACTCTTGGTTTCATGTACCATAAACAATCGATGTGATTAAATTTATTTAAAATAAATATGATTTAAAATATGAGGGTGTTACACACTCCCCAAATTCAATAAATTTCATCCTCAGAATTTGAACATGTGCTTGGAAATTAATGGATTTATATTTGAAAAATCTTTTGTGAAAAACCCACATAGAAAAAGGGTTAATAAAACATCCTCTTAAAAAATGGAAAATGGAAATACAATGGTTATGTAGAATAACACATAAAAAGGTTTCCAATTATAATAACATTGGTGGGAAGTAAAAATATGGAATGGAGGAGAAAAATAACACCCAATGACTAATAGAGAGTGATAGAGAACATGGTATGTGGAATGTTAATATCCACAAAACAAAAAATATGTGATTGGTTTAAAGATCATTGATTTATATGATATGAATATAATAGGATATATATTTTATTTGAATATCCATTTCATATATTTGAGGGGTTATTTCACTATCAATATTGAGAACACTTGAAAATATACTTACTTAATATCTTTTTATCTCATAGCACAATTTCATCATTTACTTGTGCTTCGATCAATTTTCACATCACCTCTTACTCCATGGAATGAATATCCAATCTGTATTTTTTATGCCTAAAGTAATAAAATTAACTTTTAATGCATCATAATTTCAATAAAATATTGACAATTTCTTCTATATTAATCAAAATATTTAATAAAAACAAAATGGTTAGAACAAGTTATCTAAAATAATACATTAATCTCCAAACCGTGACACTAATATCTAAAGTTAAAAATAATATTTATCTACTAAAATTTTTAATTAAAAAAATATCCTATAAACTAGAACATCACATAGACTTGTGGTAGGCATTGCACCCTTATGACACCTCAATTGTGGGTTCAAGCCTCGTGAACTTTCCAGATGTGATGGGTTTTCACCCAACATGAGGGGTTTCCTTTTTCCTAAAATTATATTAATATTATTATTACGAAGTTCACAAACATATGATGAACCTCTTCAAAAAATACCATTAGTCATCAAATCATTTTTAACCACAAGTGTTTTCTTTACGGCTTATGTTTTCACAAAGTCAAATAATCTTAATGGACTATTATTACCTTAGAATCCAAGATCATATTAACCCCAAAGGTCATAAATACCTTTAAACTTTTCTAGATATATTTCTTCCTAAAAACATACTTCATGTTGAACTATAAGGTTACATATACCTCAACCTAATGAAACATGCTCTAAAATATTATTAATATCATTAAAATAAAATCAAATAAAACCTCAAAAGTGGGTTCTAAGACATTGAATTTATGATAAACCTTAAACTCATAAACCTGTGAAATTATCTGTAATTATTGAGTTAATATTAAATGAAGAAATATCTGCTTCCAAAAATTAACACAACCCTTGGATGTTTCATGTTTCCTATAAACAAAATAAAATTGATAAAAATACTTATAAAACATAATTCTTGAATACCAAAGCATAAATTATTCAACCCTTTTACTCCAAAATTGATCCTTCCATGATCTAGAAGTTATCGTTTAATAAAGTTTATTGACTTGGATAATGCCCAGGTTCCCCAAATTCAAGAAAAAGAGCTAGAAATTGATCTATATAATGAAATTCATACCTTTTAATTTAAATCCCCACTTTTCCTCAAATATTCATTGCTTTGTGACCTTATTTTCCATATATAAAACATTTTTATATTCCTTTGAGACATTCTATTGTGTTTCTCTTTCCCCATTTCTAACAATCAGTCCTTCTTTCCTTCACGGTCTCCACCACATGAGATCTTAGCATACTCTATCCATCTCTTTTTTGGTGAGCCCAATTGTTGGTAATGGTATAGGTTGTTAATCATATATCATGAAAAATAATTAGGTATAATCACAATATCTTTCACTCTAGTCACCATCCCATTTGGTTTCTCATAATCACTACATTGTCTATCATATTCAATATAAACATGATTCCTTCGAGTTCCATCCATTAACTAAAACCAAAAAGTATTGTGAGAGTGAGAATAATCATAGTGGAAATATATTTAATCATTTATAATATATCAAAATTATGACACCATATTTTCAATATGAGACACCTTTTTTTTATCCTAGGTCATTTAATTTCATTAACTACTAAAACCCTTTGTGATGGGTTGTAAAGAAAATATGAATTATCCTAAGTATATCCCCTAGGGATTGTCAAACCTGGTGTATTGTAAGACCTTTTTTCATGGAATAGGTTATGATATATTCAAATAACAATGTTATATTTTAAGAGTTATTTCTATTAGGAACAACTACGCTAAAACCATATCCATTTGTTTTATCCAAAAAAAGGTGTATTTTTAAGAAAAAATGCATAATCGATTCATCACAAAAACATTAGGAAATTATTCTATACATATCCTCAAATTATATCATAGGTTAATTCTCCCTAGTCTATGTTTTCCAAAATCTAGTTCCCAAGGTTTCTACTAAAACTCTATCTAATATCAACTGTAAATACCCTGAACGTAGTAGCTTATAGTCGTTGGTTACATTACAACTTTATAATAAGATACAAGTTATCACATCCCAAAAGAATGAATATTTTTGTGGTCTAGTTAAACTAGATACATAATTTAATTTTAAATTACAATTGGAAACATGAAATATAACATAGTTAGAGTAAAAAAATCATCCTTAAACTCTTTCAAATATTTCTTCTTCATAACTTGGGGAAGGGAAACAAAATTAGGGTGATCTAAAATGTTCCTTAAGGGTTACATATAGAGGAAGATATCATGAATAAGTAAAGAATAATAAATATAGCATGGTAAATAAATTAAAACACATGAGATTTAATCAATAAATTAAAAATAATGATTAGATCATGCACAATGAATATGGAAAGATAAATAACTAAACACACATTCCATTTAATCAATAACTAGAGAAAAAAAATGAATCCATGGATAATATCAATGTAGTAATATTATGGAAAATAATAACAAAATACTCAATGAAGGAAATGATTAATATTTTATTTCATGATATCATACATCATAATATTTATACCTTTAATACCTTTCTCCAAGATAGTTTAAATTATGGTTAAAACCCAATTTATTGACATCTTACTGATTTGTCTCATGATTAATTTTGATTCATCGAGGGTGTCATGACCCGAACCTTGCTGGGGATCGATCCACAACTACAAAAAGCTTGCCTCCATAGGCTAGGGGTGGTGACAAGCACTAAAGGGAAAAAAACTTGGGGAGGCCTTTTCCTAATACTTATACTCACACACATAGATAACTCGATGAAAAAGTGTAGATTAAAAGGAACAAAAGAGAAAACACTGCTATAAATAAACAAAACATGCATGAACTACTAAATTGTACAAGTACTATACAATAAAATGAAAGGGAAAAGGGAAAATTGCACACCCAACTAGAAAATTGCCACAACCTGGAAAGAACTTAAAGGTAAAATAGTTAAGAGAGCCTCTCTCCTGGAACCCAAACTATAATAACCATATGCGGTCTAAGAACCCATATCCTTGTACACCTCTGAAGTTTTGATCAACCTATTTGTCCTCTGCATAAGGCATGACACATGAGGGAAAATCCCATGCAGGGGTGAGTATAAAAATACTCAGTAGGATGCCCCAAAATGGTGAAGGGGTCCATAATATATACTCTGAAATAGAAAGTAATTTATATGATAAGGTATAGTTTAAGGAGTGCATCTCAACCTAATAAATAGGTGAAGTAATCTCATACGAGAACAGGGTTATAGAAATGGTGAGAATATGAACTTCTCATGGAGTCTTCGCTACCTATATCAAGAGAGTAGACTCATCCAGCCCCAAGAAGCTAGACACAGAAAGTGCATGGCATACCCTTCACGTCTTTGCCTCTCCTGGAAGAAGAGTAACCAAAACCAAAGAAGTGGTTACTAGAAATAGAATATATATATATATATATATTCTCAGTAAAATAAAACCAAATGATAGATAGTAAGGGTATCTCCATATCATAGCTCATTTAAAGAAAGTGAGTAGCCAATAGTCCTAGAAGTAACCACCATCGATGCTCATCATCGCACACATCTACTCTAAATTGAACGTTAAATGGACTTAATCACCATACCTTGATACTATCCTCTTTGGGAGGCAATATTTCACCCTAATTGTTTTAGGTTTTATCACAAGGGAAAGTATTGGTGTGAAAAGAACCACTCTTCCTTATGAGTCCAAAGATATGCCAAATCATGCCTCATCACTATGTAACATAGTCAAGAGGTAGTCTCAAAGTCTAGGATCCATAACCAGCCCAGTTAGAGGATACCACTTGTTATCGGGTATTTGTGTTCTAGTAATTTATGGGGGATCATCACCTAAAATTTGATGGGTACCCACTACCCAGCCTCACTAGAGGGTACTGCTTATAAAGCATCATCGATAGGACCCACTTCCCATCCTATCTAGAGGGAAGCCCAGAACATTCATTGGGAACCACTGCTCAGCCCATTTAGAGGTAAGCCTAGAACATCCATCGGGTACCACTGCCCAGCCCAGCTAGAGGTAAGCCCAGTACTACAATCAGGGACCACTACCCAGCCCGACATGAGGTAATCCCAAAACTACTCTAGCCATCACTACAGTATGGTAACTCTCAGGAAGCATCGAGGAACACTGGACATCCCTAATAAATGGTACCTCTCAGAAATCATTAAGGAACACTGGTCATCCCTAATGAATGGTACCACTTGGAAAGCACTAAGGAACACTAGTCATCCCTAGTGGATGGTAACTCTCATAAAGAACCAAGGAGCATCGGTCATCCCTGTTGGATGGTACCTCTCTAAAAGAATTGAGGAACATTTCCCATTCTTGATGGATGGTACCTATTGGGGAAATGCCGCTGCAATCATTGGGTGTCACCCAGGATAGGTGTCACACTAAAAACATCTCGCATCATAATTCGTAAGCTACTACGGAGGGCACCATCGCATAATATGTGGAAAAACCCTCAGTATAGGATACTTGCATGCCAAAAAACCAAGTTCAGAAGAAGTATTTATGATAGGTCAAAGATTTTTAGAATAGTACATGGCATGTTTGAGGGCCACATTATGTGTGACCCTGCACCATCACCTGGCCATATACCTAGCCATTCTTCAGTACTAAACTGTGATCAAGTACCCCTAGTCATGCAAGTTTACTCCAAGAGTACACATCATTTCTATCCAAAAGGTCAGAGAGTGAATGAAACTCGATGTTAATTCAAAGTGTGAAAATTTAATTCACTGACATGCCTCCTTAGACGGCCATAAAACATTTGATCACATCTCTTGATACATCTTCTCCACTCTCACAAGAGTGGATTCAGATCTAATATGAGGGTTCTCTTCAAACACTGTAGAAGGATCTTCCCATGATATTCTTTTCATGTTTCCACAATAAATGAGATCACAAATAAGGCTCCACACTTCCAAACAAAACACACTATTATGATTTTTATGGAAGAACATGCAAGATTGACTATTCATTCACCCTAATCAGACACCCAGTGAAAATATTTCATTTCACCGCAACACGTGTGAACTGAGCCTTATGGGGCCTACACCCTGACTTTAGTTTAAAAACTTGAAAGTAGTCTTGAAAAGTACCCACAAATACCATGGGAACTATTCTTCTCATGGTGCATCAAATAGACACCGCATGTAGGTGCCACATCCAAAACAAGAAACCCAAATAATAATTATTGTATTATTATTACTAAACTCATAAATTTTTTTAAACTGATCCATGAAACCAACTATTAAAAGTATATAAATAGTATTAAATGATCCATCTTGAGTATAGAATGTGCATCAAATGGATGCTCGGATCAAAATATACATGCATTTAAAGTTGTATGGCCCAATTTGAATAGGTCTGTCCCATTCTGGTCGGACTGCTCTACTGTGGGTCGGCCCATTCCAGCCATTCCCACCCATTTTACCCATCTACATCCCACATGCCACCATCTCAGCCCACCTGATGTTGGCCTTTCTCATGTTCCCCTAACCTGGTTAGCTGGCCCTCCGCCTCAGGTCCCCTCGTCAATGCAATGACCCATGTCGTGCGGGTCGCTACCACATGGGGTCGCACGTAGTGACCTTGCCTTGCCTATAACCGATACGTGACATGGCTCTATCATCCAAAAACTATTGGATGGCCCCAGCCGCACCGACCTCACCTAGTGCTCTTCTGCCTCATGCTCTGTCTCTTTAGCCCACCACTGGTTCTATTGTGCCATCCCCTCGCACAACCGTCTCACCCAACCAGCAGGATCCCATGATTTCCACCTCCACATGGCCTCCTCTCTCCATGTGCCACTGATGGCTAGTGGCCCACCTATGGTCCCTTTTTAAGACCACCATAACTCCACAAGATGTCCAAAAAATGATCCAAAAGCTGTTATGGGATCCTTGGATTGATCTCTTCATATAACTAAGCCACTCTTAATGATATTTTGGAGTTTTGATAGATCAAATAAAATTAACAATAAATGCCACAAATAAATAATGAAGAACATGAAGGAATTAAGGCTTTGAACATGGACCGATGGTCATCTGAGTGTGGACATTGATGATTGATAAGCAAATGATGAATAAAAAGGACAAGGAAAGAATTTTCTTGGAAAAACTCCAAATGGAGATAAAATTTAACGATCCTGCCTCAATTCGATCTCCCGTCATAGAGGATGCGTCCATTTCACTCCCGTTGTTATCCACAAAGGTTTGGTTGAAGAATTTTCCTCAATTAAACGAGGAATAGAGGATTAAGAGAGGGTCGATAGAGAGATAGATTGTTTAGAGATAGATGATATTAGGGATAACCCTAATATTAGATCCCTAAATTTCTATTTATTGGATCTTAGCTCAACATGAAATCAGAAATTTATGTGCCCCCTCCTTTTATGTCATGATTAGAAAAAACACCTCATTCCAAACTCAATATAAGTCTCAGATTTTGAATCTGATTCTCTGATCAAAATTTATTTGATTCGTTATTTGAGATAAAATAATTAAGTTTAATTATTTTATTTACAATTTTTCTCCTGGGTGACTTTTCTCATAGAAGTCCCACACTAAAAAAAAGTTATTCCCCAAATAGGGTAAACTTCATATTCCAGACTCAGTTGTGGAGTCAGATTTATGATCTGATCTTCGGTTTAAGATATATCCCATTTTTGTCACATTCATAGTATACAAATACTTAATATTTTTATAAAATTACTTCTGGAAACACTGGGCCTAGGAATTTCACACCTTCTCAACACCTAACTCTATAAATATATGTATAAATATTCCAAAGTCTTATAAGACAAAAAACCCCATCTCTAAATAATTACCTCCTTCAATATTTTCATCCCCAAAAAGAAACATTTGGGAAACAACTCAGGATATTGAGCTCACACCTGGCTCTCTCACTCCTAGGAAAACCTTCACATTTATGTGTTGTCACAGTGCATGAACCAAAGGGATTGTCTATCCTCATAAGGTCTGCTCCTGTCGATGATGTGTGATAAAATATTCATGTATCTCCTCAACTGTGACATGTGGAAAACGTTGTTCACCCACTCCAACTATTAAGGGTAGGTAAATTCATTAGGCAATATTTTCATCTCTTTACATGATCTTGAATGGTCTAACGAAACTCGAGGATATTTTTCCCTCCCGGTCGAACCTCTACTTCCCACGTCACGACTAGAACCACTACTAGTACCTAAAACAAGGTCTTATAAGTCCCTACTTTAGAATATCTATCTGGTGAAACACCAATGGATATCGGGTCACACAGGATTTCACAGTCTATGCATCACAACCGAGACTCTCTTACACACTCAAGAAACAAAGGAGTCGTCACCATCTACTGAAGAAAATTGTACCCTCATGCTCCACCAAGGTTAGCTACGAGGAAGCTAAGTACTCCAAAACTTTATGCACTAGGTGATCATGGGACCTCCTGCTAAGTGAATATGCTACAACGTTTCCATTTTTCAGAGTATAGAATATCTCGAATTCATATTCCTGTAAGAATTTCAATTAGAGTCATCGTCTCAGGTTCAAGTCTCTTTGGGTGTAGAATTCTTGTACTCAGTCACTATCATCCCTCCCTACTGAAACGGGAGGATATCATGAAGTCGAATGGAGCGTAATAAGGAGGGGTAGTACTCCTCATGAAATAGCTCTTGGAAGTCATCCCACGAGAGTGTCAACTCTTCGATTACCTAATTAACCAAGATCCAACAACTCCCAGCTTATCCATGGAAAAAAGATGGCTTTTAAAGCCATAATCTGATCTATCAATGTCAACACAAGCAAGAAGAGGCATACCATCAACGCCAGCCTAAAATTTTCTATTTGAGGGGTTGGATCAACAGGTAACCTCAGCAGTCTCTATCACTATAACTTGTAAAGTGCACTCAGCAAGCACATTTCCTCAACCTATTATGTTAGGGATGTCTTCTTCTCAATAGGTGGAAGTGATGATACTTTCCCACCTGGAGGTAGGGGATCATATGATGGGTCCTGAACTAAGGTCTCGTCGCTCACAGGGTCATCACCATGAACCAAATCTATTATCCTAGTTAGCTATCGTCGCGGATACATCATGAATGTTATCATGGATTTCCGCAGTTAGATGATTATATATATATATATATATATATATTAAAAATGATGGGGATATGACTCAAGAAGTATAGTGAATAACTCAATCCTATAGGATGCATGTACCATTATTCCATGCAATAAGTGTCTTAGGGTGCCGAGTCGACAAGTAGGTAATCATGGTCTTGGTGAATGGATATGTCAGCCGCCCGTACCATCACGGGAGTCCCTATCCTAAGAACCACTCTCGAGACACTTGAATATTATTTCCTTAAACCCAACAAATACCTTTTTATAGAAATTTCTAAACAACATCCCAATGATTGAACCACCAATGATACCACTTTTTCATGACCCGACCAATGTCGAGGCTTGAGCAGCAACTACCCCACGCCCGCCTCTATAGGAAATGGGGTGGCGACAAGTGTTGAAGGCACAAAAAAATTAGAGAGACCTTTTCGTTAGAACCAATACTCACACACATACCTAACTCAATGAAAAAGTGAAAAGGAAAAGAAACAAATGGTGTAATACTATTATAATTAACTAAACATGCATGAACCGCTAAATAGTACAAGTATGATACAGTAAAATGAAAGAAAAAGGGGGAAAATACACACCTAACTAGAAAATTACCACAACCTAGAAGCAACTAAAAAGTAAAATAGCTAAGAGAGCTTTTCTCTTAGAACCCAAGATACTACCATTGTATATGGTACAAGCACCCATATCCCTATGCTCCTCAGAAGTTGCGATCAACCAGGCCATTGGCTGCATAAGGCATGACACATGCGGGCAAAGCCCATGTAGGGCTGAGTATAAAAATACTTAGTAGGACACCCCAAAAAGGAAAAGGGGTCCATAAGAGATACTTTGAAAATCAAAGAAGTAGAGAGGACAAGGTACAGTAAAAGGAGTAAAGCTCAACCCAATAAAGGATTGAATTAAGATCATCCAAGAACAAATAGATAAAAATGGTGGAAAAAAAACTTATCATAGAGTCTTTACTACCTATAGAGGGAAAGTGTACTCATCCAACCATGAGAAATTAGTCACAAAAATCATGTGGCATACCCCACGCATCTTTTCCTCTCCTAGAAGGAGTGTAACCAAAACCCAAGGATTAGGTATTGAAAATAAAATATATATATATATATTCATAGTCAAAGAAACACAAATGAGAGAGTAAGAGGATCTCCATCTCATAGATCAGCCTAAGAATGTGAGTAGCCAACAGTCCCAAAAGTAACCATCATCGATGCTCAGTATCCCACACTTCTACTATGAAATATAGGTTAAATGGAATCAATAATCACACCTTGATACTATCCTCTTTGGGTGAAACTGTCTCACCCTCATGGTTTTACGTCACATTATAAGAATGCGTCATGGTGGGAAAAGTTTCACTCTTCCTCATGATTCCAATGGTACGTCAAAGCATGCCCCTTCACTATGTTACACAATCGAGAGGTCATCTCAAAGTTGAGTATCCATGCCCAGTTTAGCTAGAGGATGTCACTCATCATTAGGTATTCGTGTATCCATACATTAGGGGGGATCATCACCCAGAAGTCAAAGGGGACCCACTACCCATCACCGCTAGAGGGTACTGCCTGGAAAGCTTTGTCAATAGGACCCACTGCCTATACTAGCTGTAGGAAATCCCAGAAATATCATCAAGGACCACTACCCAACCTAACTGAAGGTAATCCCAAAACTCCCATTGGGGATCACCGCCCAGCCCAACGGGAGGTAAGATCGGAACTACCATTAGGGAACACTACCCATATCATCTAGAGGTAAGTTTGGAACTTCTATTGGGGACCGCTACCCATCCCAACTGTAGCTAAGCCCAGAATTGATCTAGCCATTCCTACTGGATGGTACCTCTTAGAAAGAATCAAGGAATATTATCCATCCCTAGTAAATGGTACCTCTTGGAAAGCACTGAGGAACACTGGTCATCCCTACTAGATGGTACCACTCAAAAATCACTAGAGAACATTGGCCATCCCTACTGGATGGTACCTCTCAGAAAGCACCAAGGAACACGGGTCATCCCTATTGGATGGTACCTCTTGTAAAGCACCAAGGAACACTGGTCATCCCTATTGGACGGTACCTCTTAGGGAAACACCACTATAGTCATCAGGTGTCACCCCAGATAGGTGTCACACATAGAACATCTCACATTGTAACTTAGAATACACTACAGAGGGGATTATCGTGTACTATGTGAGAAAACACTCAAGATAGGATACTCGCATGCCAAAAATATGAGTTCAGAAGAAAGAGTTACAAGAGTTTGAAGATTTGTAGAGTGGTACATAGCGTGTGTGGGGCCTACACGACATTTTACCCCACCCCATCACCTAGCCATGTACCTATCCATTATCGGATACTAAACTGTGATCAAGTACCCATAGGAATTCTAGTGTACTCCCATGGTACACAACATATCTAGCCAAAAGTCTATCGAGCACGCAATGCTCGATGTGGATTTGTAGGGCGAAAACTTAATTCACTGACATTCCTCCTCAGGTGTCCCTAGAACATTTGACATCATCTATTCGTACATCTTCTCTACTCTCACAGGAGTGTATATGGATCTAATCCAGCGTTTATCTTCAAAAACAACAGAAGGATATTCCCCCAATATTCATTTCATTTTTCCACAATTAATGAGATTGTAAATAAGGTTTTATATATCTAAACAGATCACACGGTTGTGATGCTTGTGGAAAAACATGTAAGATCGAATATTCATTCACCCCAATCGAACAGCTGGTGAAAAATCTCTATTTCACCGCAACACATGTGAACCATGCCTTATGGGGATCACAACCTAACTATAGTTAAATGATTGAAATTAGTCTTGAAAAGTACGTACAATGACCAGGGAAATGCTTCTATTAACGGCATGTCAAACAGACACGTCATGTAGATGCCACGTCCAAAACAAGGAGCCCAAATTATAATAATGAAATTACTATTATTAAACTATGAAGTTTCATGGAACTGAGCCATGAAACAAAATCATAAAAGTCCTAAAATAGTCTAAAAAGATCTATCCTTATGAGAGGAACATGTGGCCATAGACAGCATGTCAAATGGATTTCATGATTAGAATATACAGGCATTTACAAGTTGTATGGATCGATTTGAACAGGTCCGGCCCATTCTGGGTGGACCACTCTGACCGGCCCAGCCTATTTCACCTACCTGTGGCCCACTGACAACCGGCCCAACCTAGCCTGAGTACCCCTGACCTAGAAATTCGGCCTCCCACCTCAGGTCCCCTAATTAATGCGGTGACCTGTGTCGTGTGGGTCGCTGCTACCAGGGGTCGCACGTCGTGACCCTGCCTCGCCTCCAGCCTGGTTATGATGTGGCTCCACCATCTGGACGCCACCGAATGGACCCAGCTACACCGACCACTCCCAACGCATCATTTCCTTTCCTAGCGCAATGCTTTCTTGCACTCTAGCTCGCTAGCCTACTCCTGGTTCCACAGTGTCACCCCCTCACACAATCAGCTCACCCAGTCGGCTGGTTCCCATAGCCACTACCTCCATGCGGCCCACCACCATGCACCGTTGATGGCCGGCAGCCCTCTTCTGGTCCCTTTCATGGACCACAGTGACTCTATAGGATGTACGAAAATGATCCATAAGCTGTTATGGGATCCTTGGATCGATCGTTTCACATACCCAAGCCTCACTCAATGATTCGTTGGTGTTTTGACACGTCAAAAAAAATTAACGAAGAACACCATGGATAAATGACGAAGAACACAGAGGAATTAAGGCTTTAAACACGGATCAATGGTCGTTTCAATGAGAACATTGATAATTGATAATAAAACAACAAATAAATAGGGAAAATAAAGTATTTTAATGTAAAAACTTCAAATGAAGAAAACATTTAAGGATCCTACCTCGATCTTATCACCCTCCATAGATGATGTGTCTGATGCGCTCCCTCTATAATCTGATGATGTTTTCTCAAAGAATTCTCCTCAATTAAATGAAGAATAGATGATGAATGGTTGAGAGGGAAGATAGGAAGAGTGAGATTATTTAAAGAGAGAGGGGATTTAATCTAAACCTAATCCCTAATCCCTAAATTTCTATTTAAAGGATCTCCGCTCAACATGGAATTCAAAATTCCCGCACCCCCTATTTTTATGTCACGATTATAAAAAAAACTCCATTATGAACTCAATGGTGATCTTGGTTTTATAATACTAATCTCTAACAAAAATTTATTTGATTCAGTGTTTGATTTAAAATAGTTAAGTTTAATCTTTTTATTTATGATTTTTATCCTCAGTGACTTTTCTCACATAAGTCCCATGCTGAAAAAAAAATCCATGCACCGCCTAGGGTAAATGCTGCATTCCAGACTCAACTATGGCCTCAAATATCAGATACAAGATTCTATTTAAGAGATATCTCATTTATATCATGTGAACAGTATAAAAATATATAATATTTTTATAAAATTAACTCCAAGTACACTAGGCCTCAGAATTGCACCTCATCCCAATGCCTAGATCTAGAAATATATGTAGAAATATATTGAATTCTTACAAGAAAAAAACCAGGTCTCTACAGAGGGGATATATAATTCTAGACCTAACCATCACTACATGTCCAATTTATTCTTCATATATCAAATGATTGATTTAACTCATAAAAAATATGACTTATTGATAAATATCTATTTTGAATAAGAATATGGAATATATATATATATTTCCATAGAAAATCAAATAATTTTCAAAGTAAAACACTGTATGTAAAAAATAGTACATATTTTTGGAAGTAATTATATCCATGGTGTAAAGAATATAGAAAGTTATGTAAAATTTAATGTTCAATGATTACAATAAAATGAATGTTTCAAGGGAAAGTTAATGACTACCAAATTAATCAAGAAAGCTAATGTTAATTATTTCTTTATTCAGACTAATAAAAAACCATCTAGATAAATAATAAGGATCATACCATTACAACATATACCTATTGGAGAATATGTAAAATAAAGGGTTGTTTTTATGAATATAAATACGATAAAATTATCATTAAAACATTCTTCAAGAGAATACACATTTAACATTGAATTGTTTTTTAAAAAACTAACAATTTAAAAAATATTAGGAAAAAAATTATTTGAAAATAACAATATAAACATATAGAATATTCTTCAATGTAATTATTTTTCATGATAGTAGAAAAATTCATCCCTGCTACATATTTTAAAAAAAATATTCTATTCACATTTTCAATGAAAAGTCAAAAAGTCCCTTGTTCACAAAGTGAAAAGAATATTCATTTTAAACCATTTTTAAAAAAAAAGTAATACATGGGTAAAAATTAATTTAAACAATAATTTTATAATATTAAAAAACTTCTTGAGAATATTTTTAGAAAACATGGATGTATAAGAAAAATAATTTTTTACTAAAAATATAAATAAAGTAAAATTTAAAAAAGCATTTTCTCACTCATTTTAAGTACCAAAGAGAGGAAAATGGTGATATTACTTGAAAAAATCATGAATATAAATAGTAACATAAAATTAATGGGTTATATAATACAATGATCAAATAATTTACTTTAATTTAAATTCAAATACAAACAATCCCAATTAAAATGAGATTGAAGCATAAACTCTTCCTTCTTTGGTATCTTTTGAATCATAACCCCATGAAAGAAATAACATAGAATGAAGTATTAGATCCCATTAATATAAAGATATTCATGATATAAAATATCAAAGGGGTAGTAGATACACCTCATAAAAATAAATAGGTTCATAATACCAAATATTTCTTAATAGAGTGGAAATTGAGTTGAAATCCCTTAGAGGGATCATACCACTGAAGTGAAAATTAATAAATGAATTGATTTTGTGCATCTAATGTACATACAAATAAAAATTTTAAAATAAAACATAAAATATTCAAACTTAATTACACACATAATCTTATAATATCAAATTCAATTGATAATTAATATAACAAAATGAAAATAAATTCAATTAAAAAACCCCTACCACTTGGTAACATTCAATTCAAATCCACATGGATGAAAAAATTTGAATTGAAAATTAAAATAAAATTAAGTATGAGTTATTAATTATATAACATGTAATATGTGTATTGTATACACCATATAAAACAAATGCATGACATCAATGTATGCCTCAATATAAAGAAAATAAGATGGAATCTCATTCATCATACTTCCTTCTAGATAAACATGATTTAAACTCCTCTATAATTGTTTTAATGGTTTTATTAATTTGTAACAAAATCATATTCACATTTATAATATCATATATAGTACTCCTATAACATCTTACCAGTATTTCATTAATAATATTTCTATATTATCATTTTTTCATGTGTTAACTACTTCATTTTATCATGCTTGTTTTATCACAAATGTTCTGATTCTTGTGCATTGGGTATAGATCCCTCACATCTAGAATTATATTAATTTTATAAATTTTATATTTATTCATTGGATAAATTTTTATATTTATTCATTGGATAAATTTTTATAACTATTCTTCAATTTTGGACACAGAAAAGGAATCACATCGCTTCATGGAGACGGTAGGTCATACGTACGCACAAGTGGCGATATCATTCCCTTAAGAGAAGAAATAGTAAAAAAGTGGATGATTTATTAATTTCCCATAGTTGATATCATTTCATATTTATCATATATATTAATAATTTACCTCATTAATACTATCCATGTGAGTCGATGATGGAAATCAAATTACATTGGTTCATGAGGTGGAAGTCTATTGTACACACATGCGGTGAATTTGTTTCCCATTTAATGGAGAAGGACATGGGTAAATATTGTCAAAAAAAATATTATAAAATCTAATTATATAGTAGATAATCTTTTTATTATATTTTAATTTTTAATTCATAATTGAATTTGATAAAATATGAAGTAAAAAAGAGCTTAGTAAAGATAATTACCTTCCCTTAGAAAAAACTCCTTTAAATATAATATTAAGGACCCTAGGGTTGGTATTTTGGGAAGATAATGAGCTTTATAATGTATATATTGATGGTGGTGACAGAGTTTCATAAGGATTTTTCAAGCTAAATTTCTTGAGAGGTGTGAGGATGTGAATGGAGTGGTCCCTTTTATAATTGAGGAGGACTGACATTTTTGCAGTTACCTATAACTAATCAATATTGGGAAGTAAATATCACCCCAAGTGCCTCTAAAACTGATAAATACTATAGTTGAAGGAATTTAAGGTTTATCCATACCACAAAAAAACATGTTTTAAACAATTTATTCCCTTATCCTTTAAGTTTACTTATTTTTACCATTTTACTTTTCACACCAGTAATTAGTTTTTTTATTTCCCTAGGTAATTTATCCTTTAAGACTAAAAATAAATGGTACTTATTTGATAATTTATACCAAATAATTATAAATATAAAAACTAATTTATCAAATAAAAATCCAATATGTATGGAAATTTAACAAGGGATCATGTAACTAGCAATGCCCCATTTTAATCTTAACAGCGATAAATAATTTTTTTTTACTTTATTAATCATTATGAACAAAAAAATTGAACATATTATATAATATTAATTATTGTGATTCCAAATATGGAATCCATTTTTTATAATTCAATTATCCAAATTGGTAGAATTTAATTTAAAATTAAACCCATAAGCATGACAAAATTTTGGTTTTCCAAAGAAAACTTCTCTCAAATACAGGAAAAAATAATATCAAAATTCAACATTAAATTGATTATAATGAACTAAATTGGATTAATAATATTATAATTTTACTAATTTTACTTTTAACATAATTTTTTAAGAAAATAGAACTTTGTAAATTCTTTAAATGAAAAGGTAGTTTTCAATAAAAACCTAAATTTTCATTATTCATCAAAAAAATGATATTTTCAAAATAGTATCAAAAATTAAATCTAAGATAATTTTTAAATGTTGATTTCCAAAAATAATTTTATTTGTTAAAATATATTTTCTTAAAGTGGTAAAATTAATTTTAAAATAAGTTTGCAAAATGCAATGAAACCGTTTTTTTAGAAAAAAAAATATAGTTTTTAACCATAAAAATATATTTATTCATATATCATGTATAAAAATATTAGATAAATGATAAGAAATTATTAAATGTATATATATAAATTAAATTAATATAATTAAAAAATAGTGACAAATTTAATTTATTAAGATAAAAACACTATGTGTGCATAAAAACTATTTTTTAAAAAAATATTTCTTTTAATTTGAAATGATTTCTATTTTTATTTATAATACATTGATAACTAATGAAATTATTTTATATATGTGTAAATAATATTCATTTCATAATTTATTTATTCCTGTTCATATTCATCAATTTAATATCTAGGTTACAATGGTATTTTATATTACATTTCATTTAGACTTGGGGTTGCGTGTATCACAAAATATCAAAGAGATTAAATTTATTTAAAATAAATATACTATAAAATCTAGGGGTGTTACATTTAGTATTTACAACTTTAAGAAATGATAATTTTTATTCCGTTAAATTAGATTCCTTATTCCCTCAAAATTTTTATGTATTAAGTGTTTTTTATAGAGAATATTGGATATGGCATATGATACTAGGAAACTACATTATATACCCATTTAAAAAACTAAATAAGAAGGGTCTGGTAAATAGTATACCCTAGATATAAATCACTAAAGAAATGGTGTTTAATCCTTATGAAAAAGGAAAGAAACATAAAATATCATTCAAACCAAATAAATAGAGGTCTCTGCCTCTCATCTACTAAAATTGGTTCATTTGGATTTATCTAGACCATATAGTGTTTATAGATTTATAGGAAAACGTTATGGCTATGTCAGTATTGATGATTATTCAAGATATACATGGATATTTTGTATTTATCAAAAAATTAAACCACTTTCTTATTTTGTAAAATATGAAAAATAATTAGAGAACCTTTATAGTCTCACTATAAAAACCTTGAGAAGTGATCATGGTAAAGAGTTTTAGAATCAATAGTTTGAATCTCTATTCTCACAACATGGATATACTTAGAATTTATCTACACCTTGATCACCTTAAAAAATTGGGTTTTTGAAAGGTCAAATATGACTTCTTCAAGAAATGTTTTGAACTTCCTTAGTGATTATGACATGCCTGTCTATTTTTTAAAAGAATCTATTAACATATCTTATTATGTAATCAATTGATTCCTTATTAAAACTATTTTGAAAAATAATCCATATTAATTATGGAATGGTAGAAAACACAAGGTAAATTATGTTATAGTTTTTTATGCAAATTCTACATTCTAAATAAAAATTATAATCTAGGAAAATTTTCCCCAAAAATCTATTAAAGAATTATTCTTGGTTATCCCACCATTATAAATGCATATATAGTCTTTAAAAATAAATATAATGTTATGGAATAAACTATTCATGTCACTTTTGATGAGACATATCCACTTAAACTCAAACCCACTAGAGAAAATCATGATAATGATATATCAAATTTGAATATCAATAATACCTCTAAATCTTATAATATGTTTGTTTATTTAGTTGATATATATCTTAGAATACAACATCATGTCCTTCCATACATAGAAGAAGACTTGAATAAATCAAGTACATCAATCCCTATAACCATTAGAACCCTCAAAAACCAACCCCTAGATGCATTTTTAGGATACCAAGATAAATGTACTCAATCTCGAGCCTCACTAAGAAACCATGTTGAACATCTATCTTTTCTTCATATCTTAAACCTAATAAAATCAATAAAGAAATAAGTTATGAACATTGGAAAATTTCTATACAAGAAGAATTGAATTATTTTAAAAGAAATAAATCCTAGTAATTTATAGAAAGACCTAAATACTAACTAACTACTGTCACTAATAAGATATATAGAAATGAGGTTGATGAAACTGATACAATTTTTAGAAACAAAGCTAGATTGGATGCATAAGGATATATTCAAGAATAAAATATTTAATATGAATAAACCTTTGCACTAGTATCTATACTTAAAGCCACTAAAATACTGCTTTCATATGTATAATTTCTTAATTTCAAACAATTTCAAATGTATGTTAAGAGTTCATTTCTAAATGATTATATTATTGAGTTTTTTTTTAAAACTCTATGATTTTAAAATCCTAATTTCACAAATCATGTTTTAATATTTCTAATTATTTTTGTAGTTTAAAATGGGATCCTAGAGCTTGGTTTCATAGTATCAACACTTTTCTTATTTCAAATGGTTTTAAAAAAGGTGTTGTTCACCCTAGTCTATTTATAATAATTTCAAAGGATGTTTTAGTATTTAAAATATAAGTTGATGATATTATTTTCTGATCATCCAAACACTACTTGTGTATTGAATTTTATAAAATAATGTAAAATTATTTTTAAATGAGTTTAATGGGTGAGTTAAAATTAATTCTATGTTTTCAAAATTTTCAAAATTATGAAGTATTTCTTTTTAAACAACTAAAAATATATATTTAAAAAAATTTGGTATGGATAACACCAATGTTAGTGATACTTCTACAAGTACAAGATATAAGTTAGATTTTTTTAAAACTAGAATATCATTTGACCAAATTGTTTTTAGAGGTATGATATGAAGTATACTATACATGGTGGATAATCAACCCAATATTATGTTAAATTTCTGTATGTGTTCCTACATTAAAGAAAACACCAAATAATCTCATTTGAATTCTTTTAAAATTATTTGAAAACACCAAAAAAATACAACTACTTTTGGATTCCTCTACTCTAAAGTACATGAAATTGAATTAGTTAGTTATTATAATATTGATTTTATTGTTTGATAGTTAGATTTAAAAATCACCTCTGGAATATGTCATCTTTTGGTAAAGTTTCTATTGTCATGGTGTGGTAAGAAATAGAATTCAGATTCATTATCTAATACTGAATCTGGGTGCATAGCTACAAGAAGTTGTTATGCGCAAATTATATGGACGAAACACACATTACAATACTATGGTTATTAATTATTGCATGTCACTATAAATTTTTATAATAAAAGTTTTATTAATATTTTTAAAAATAATGTGGCTCAATCTAATAAAAAATATTTTTTAAAAGACATCACTTTTTGAGAGATCATTTTCCGAAAATAGATATTACTCTTGTGATCATTGGAACAAAATAATATATTTGGGATATTTTTACCAAAACTTTGAATATAGGGATATTTAATTACATCAAATATTAGTAGGAATGATTAATTATTCCTAAATATTTCATTTTATTTTATAACCCTTGTATTCATTTAATAATTGATTGGAATTATTTTATAGTGTTTACATATCAATGTTTACTAATATTTCACTTAACTTAGTTTCTAACTAAATTTTTCTATACTCGTGTAGTAAATTAACCGTGAGACTTTTTTCATATGTCTAGTTAAGTAATCATGACCACTACTTTATATAGTTAGTTAAAACCCCATGATCCCTCTAAGTTACTACAAGGCTTGTCATAAAATTTGTATACTAAATATGAATTATTTAAGTTAACACAAGTATGTTTTTATAGTTAGTTAACTTATATATATTTGAGTTTGAAATTCTAATTAAATATTTTAGTGGTATTTCTATTTAGTTTATTATTATTTTATTCCATAAATGATTAAAAAATTAAAAAAATTATTTTAATCATTTCATATCTCTTATCAATTTCTCTTTTTGGAAGTGTTATATGTTATTTCCCTTGACTATCACTTTTCTAAGACTCATTCTCAATCAAAATAAAACCTAAGACTTTTGAATTTTAAGGATGGTTAGAATTAAAAATAACTCTTAAAGCCACATCTCCTATTTTTTCATCATTTAAAGAGATCTAAAAAGCATCAAGCTAGATTAAGTTATACATTCATACCTCAAAAACCCCATTTACAGGATATATCTTTCTATGCTAAAAAATAAGTGGATGTGGATTGGATACAGTCAAGAAAGTCCTTGTTTTGGGATTTGATTAAAAATAAAGGATGTATTGATTGGTTTACTGAAAATGGTAAACCATTTCATCCTCATTTGGTTAAATACTTTTATGTGATTATGGAATTTGTTTATGATGATGCAAGTGATACTATTCAAATGATTTTCAGTGAATAAAATTTTCTTCTCCTTGAATCCTTAGTTTAAAAGTTTTAATGTTCATATTATAGGAGAGTATGAGTATTATAAAATTTCATATCTTGTGAATCATTATCATTTTGAGTTTTTTAATACCCTTAAGGAGATAAGTGAGAACAAAAATCCTAGAAGACATACTATTGTGGAATAAAATAGAGAATTAATATTATTGGTGAAGTTTATCCAACATTGGATTAGTCTTAAGAAATTGTAATTCTGTATTTTTAGGCATTAAGAATTTTTTTATATTTATTGAGTAATGGAGTTAATATAATATTATCAAGATATATCATGATATATATGGATAAATTATGAAATCCCTCCTCTAGATTTATTTATTTTGCTTACTATAAGTATATCTCATCATTATTGGATTTAAAAGGATTATTTATAGAGAGGGATAAAAAAATTATTTCTTCTATTGGTTTTTTCTTATATAAGCATATGAAGGTGAATTTTAACCCATGGAAAAAGGAGTGGATGGGTGATAATGATATGATTTATGATATTTTTAATCCTACTAATAATCATGTTGGAATAAGAGACAAAGTGGATCCTAGTCTATAACTTGATGAGTTAGTTGGTCATTCTTCTGATGAAAATGAAGTTGGCTTGGAATTTAAAGAAGAAGAAACAGAAGTGGTAGATTTTAGTAAGTAATCCAAAGAAACACTTGAGGATGCTAAGGATCTCTCTTCGGTTGTATCTTTTTTATATTTTTATTCTCCTCTACTCTACCATATTATGAAAAGTAATAGATATGTGAGGACCTTGATGATATTGAGGTATCCTTGAGTAATTATGATGTTGAAATATAATGGGAAGAAAGTGAATCTAGTGATTTGGAAAGAAATGATGATATTTTTGAAAAAATCTTCTTCCATGAACCCCATTTCTAGAAATACTATAAGAGAAAGTGAAAGATAAGTAGATACTCAGGTGGTGGGGGATATGATTATGATGATTATCATGGGGTAAGTCCACCTGGTCAGGGTGGAAATACTCTCTCTTATGTTCATAGATTACCTAAATGGTCTCTAATTGTTGAGATTGATTTTGAAGAAAGAGTTGAAGTATCTCCTCCAAGGCCTACAGTGGACCAAGTGATGGAAGATTTTTTTGGTCCTACTCCTACTAAAAATTTTGAAGAACCATTAGAAAGTAATATGATATATCCACTTATATCCATATATATATATATATATATATATTTGAATTTGATAAGGACGAATCTAATGTAGAACCAGAAGATCATTCCTTGAATCTAGACCATATGGAGATTGAAGGTGATCTGGATGTCGGTCCATCTATAATTATATCTTATATTGCTCCTTCTATATCCTTTGTAACTAAGGAAAATTTTAATCTCTTAAAATGTAATGTCCTGACCCGGGGCCACTAAAATAGTTCCTCGGGTCAGTCGGTCACATGGACTCAAGCACACCTCCCCATATGCCAGAGTCTGGTGACTAGAAATGAGAGTCTAATGATGGTATAGTGGGGGGATTATACCCCCATGATCATATTATCATAGCATTATAAGATATAATAAATCAATAAATCAATAATCAATTTAGTATAAATGAAGGGTAGAAAAGATAAACAATAATAATAACTAAAGATGTAAGAAATGTCTTATGCCAAATACAAAAATGCATGCATGCCCAAGTGAGGATATAAAATTCAAATCAGGAAACATGCAATAATTTGATATGATGAAATACATGGACAAGGAAAATGAATAAAAATTCCAAGGTTGATTTCCACATACATCCTAAGTACTAGCTTAGTCATGAGCTTCTTATCTTCCATGTACAATGCACAACACAAGAAATAATCCATGGAACTATGAAAAAAGGTTCTTCCCAGGTACCCAAGGGAAATGGTGTCCCGAGTAGGGTATGAGATATATTCAGTATGACACCATCAATTATTTCTAAACTAAATCTAGCTCGTGAATATAAAATAAAATAGTGTGTAGTTATGACTAATAAGTAATAGAATAATTAAATAAAAGTAAACAAGTCAACTCAAGTTCTTAAGGGGAACATAGCCAACCATACCTTCTTTGGCATAAGCCAGAATATCTCTTAGTACAATATATATATACATATAAATATATGTATATATGGATAGGTAATCATATATATTCATTATAAATTTAATGAAATTTATAGTTGTATATATGAATATATAGTATTATTCAATACCTAAGGAAAAAATTCAAAATCCATGTGTAATACTACTCATAATAAGTTTATGTATCTCATAAAAATAGATAATGGTCATTATGACCAAGGGTCAAAATCATTATATGTCACCATTCTGAGTATCATAAAGAATGTAGGACTCCATGCTAAGTATTAAGAATAATAATAATGAGTGGAGTGTCATACCCATCCACCTAATCAAGTGAGTGTGGAACATTGTTCCCAGTAACCTAAGTGATGTGAATTCCATTCCAACAACCGCGACCAAGGTGGTGTGACATGTCATGGCCAACAACCCAACTCAATATCCTTTTTCCATTAACAAATAAGGTCATCCACTTTCCCTATGATCCCTTAGCCCAAAATTCTGTAAAAAGGTAACTATAGTTTCTCAAGTCATACTGGATCATTTTTAAAATAATTCATTTAACATTTATTAAAATTCCATGTGTTCATCCAAGCCATTAATACAATTCAATTATAAATACTAAAGAAGGTAATATTTTAAACATTCCATTAACATAAGACAGATAAAATAAAGAGTTCCATGTACACAAGAATTCAACATTAGAAGTCATGTATACTCAATAGATAGCCAATACCATTTATCATTTAAATTATACATTAAATAAGTCCATACAATAAGTCATTATATTTATCACAATTTGATTAATAATAGAGAAAAAGGACATTTAAGGGTACAAGTATAACCCAAGTGTTAAGGACCAAGTGGACTATTTATAAACTGGAAAGACCCCACCTATAAATGGTGGTAGATAGGCTATGATAACATGCATGTCACTGCAAAAAAAATCAAGTTATATCCATAATAATTAGTCCATGGAAACTTTAGAGATGGTCTGGTTGATAAGGGATAAAATAATTGAGTGTCACATCCTACAAGGTTTTAATTAATTAAATCGTCTACATGTTATAATATAACACATGAAAATGAGGGGTTTTATTAAAAAACAAACAATTTTGGGCCTTTGGGCCGCTGGTTTGGACCTATGGACCATAGGGCCTTCATACCACAAAGACTATGAAGAAGCCCAATAATACCACATAGAGTAGTCCCCATAACAAGATTCAGAGCAAGTAGCATCCACCAGAGTAGAGCTAACCAGAATTGGAGAATGAGAGGGTATGGAAATCCCCATTGGTACCAGGCACCATGTATCTATTCATGTTGTAATTCTAGTCGATCAGCAATGTAAGGTGGGGAGATTTCCACCTTCAATGTTGTTGATGCTGGGGAGGGGAATTTCTAGTGTTTTTTGGTTGGGGCTTTGGGTTATATATTGTCCATTGTGCCTTTGGGCCTTCAAGTCATGTACCGAACCTTGTTCCACTAGGCATACGTGTCATGTAAGGGTTCCCTCTCAACCCAGTTAAAAAGAGGATTATCAAATAAATAAATAAAAATTCAAGGATTTTGGTCTATTCAGGTCATTAAAAACATTCATGGAACCAACCATAAAGGTTGGTTAAAACTTGAGGTCCATGACCATCAATAATGACAATTTAATATACAAGGGCTACTAGAATTAATGAGTTAGGTTCTACAAATTAATTTCACATTTGAGAGGCATCGCACATAAATAATGGCACACAGAACAATGAAACAATTTATAAATCAATTAAAATTTGAGGGAAAATTATAGAACACCAACATTATACCAAGGATGGTCCACTCATCTAATATAGATTCTTAATTTGGTATGGTTTGAGATAAATCGAATAAATCATCAAATGACTTGAATATAAAGCAAATTAGCTTGCCCAAATATAGTAAAATAGATGGAAATAAAAATGATGGATGGAATAATTAGGACTCACAGATATACTAAGGTCTATCCAATGCACCTAACGGTGCTCAAAATGGACACCAAATGGTGGAAATATATTCATACCTATGAGAGGATAGGAAGACCTCCACAAGAGCTATTATGTGCAAAAGGGGTGAGGATAATTAAGGGAGAAATAAAATAAGGAGGTAGGGGAAATGTAAATTTCACCCCACTAAATGAGGTGTGTAGTTTGGCTTCATAGCTAGTCAAACCATGTGCCAACCATTCGCTCAGCACTTCCCAAGGGACCCCCTCGTATGGGCTGGCCGTATGATTTGGATAACCATATGCAGCCCATGAAAAAATCCTCTTTCAATAGTTCTATATCACCAAAAAATCCATGTGTCTCCTCTTTCATGGTTATAAAAAATCATGTGAGGCCTCCAGATCCACTATATCGGTCACATGATTTCACCTGATGGGCTGCACAGTTTTAGACAAACTGTGTGCCCATACCAAATTATCTTGGTTTTGATTTTTCAAAGCCTTTCAGCCCAAAAATTCAACAAAACCCCAAAAATACTTATTTTCCATTTAAACAAGTCTAAAAACAACACATTTGAGTGTTATGACTCTCAGGGTTACTTTTTGAGAACCATTTTAAAGAATATCCTATCCACCTAATGGTAAAATTTAAATTTCGTTGGAAAATTTACCTCATCCAAAAACATGGGATATTACATCAAATATGATTAGATTGATGATTTGAAAGATTTTTTATTGGTTTTAGGAACACATTAGAACCCATTAGAGACAAGAACATCTCAAATATAGTCACTTTTGTTATCTATCATTTTCAACCAAAGCTTCATCTCAATATGGATCTTTTGGAAAATGATATTAATGATTTTTAGATGTCAGGTTAGTTATTTACAGGTTGAACTTTAAGACATAATGATGAAGTTAGACCATGGGTTTTTTAATGTGGTTCTTCATCCATCTACATTAGATTCTTATTTTATATCCTCCTCAGTTTCACCTCCTTCTCTAGTGCAAGGTGTTGATAGTGAAGATCAAATCAAACATCTTATGAGAGATAAGATGAAAGTGATCTTGAAATAGTTTCAAAATAACAGGGAAATAATTTTTAATATATTTCTAACACACACTATAATAACTTTGGAAAAAGGTTAGAATGGACGTGAATAAATATAGTAAAGAAAAGGATACGATTTTAAGGGATGTTTATTTTTATCTATGTTTTATCTTTATTATGTATGATATGAAGACCATGTTTATATCTTTTTCCTGTTATCTCAGGATACCCCCTCTAACTCAAACCATAAAAACTAATGTGGAGAAGTTAGAAGTTATTACTCATACTCTGTAATCCTTTTTAGAGATCAATTAAGATTATTTCTTATCCAAAGAGCATGGTTATCAATCTGTGATGTACATTACTATACTTCTCTAACCATACATTTATACTACCATTTTGGTACCTCCTACCTTACAAATTTCTTAACTCCCTACTTCTACCCCTTCCTCTACCAACCCTTTATCTTGTATCAAAGATAATATATTTAACATCTTCTACCTATTTCTATGTGTGTGATTATTCAAGAACCTACTTCCATATCTACTCCACAACCTACACCTCATCCTCTACATCCAAAGGAAAAGATCCAATTCTCCATTATGATATCAAAGATGTTGTGTTAGTTTTTGATTTTGTTTGAATTATATTCTAGGGAATTTTTTTTATAATCATTTTTGAGGTATTAATGAAACACATTATTTTCTTCATATATTTCCCTTTATCAATTTTTTCTTCACATTTCTTGAATACCTTGTTTAATATCTTTTTCATGATTCATTTTCCATCTCTTCATACCTCTAGAATAATTTTTTGATAATCTCCAAAGGTGGATAAATATTGTTTATATTATTTTTCATATAATCTATCATGATTTATGGTCATAAAAAATGGTGTTATTGTTGTATTAATCTAGAAACTTCTTATTTTAAATCTCATAAATCATGTTTATTAGTAATTAATAAGTTTTATGTTTTATTATAGTAAAATGTTTTCAAGACAAAAATTTTGAAAATGGATAATTCTTGAAGTGATTGTATCATCCTACTATATGAATAAGTTTAACTAATAATGAATACCAAGTGACCAAATAGAAGTTACCACACGTTGAAGTTCTAAGTAACATGATAAACAAACAAGCAATTGTATTTCAGATAAGAAAAAATTGTCTAATTTATAGAACCAACAACATTTATACTGAACTGATCACATGGAGTGTTCAAGTGACTGTGTCAAGTGACCATAAGAAAGTGACTATGTCAACTAACTGTGTCAACCAATTTCATGTAAGTTATCATGACCAAGTAACTACAAGATCAAGTGAACAAAATTAAAAGTGATCATGCTTAAGTTGATTCTAAGTGACCATTTATATCTTATAAAGTGAGGAATATTTAAAACACTTACAACAATATTTAATGAATTTACTAAATATTTAGATCATTTAAATATGGTAGATCATAATAATGAGTACAAGGATTAATTTATTAATATTATCTAATGGATAATTAGGAAGATTCATTATTTAAGAAGCAGGCCCACTTGTAGACAAAGATAGAGAGGACTTATGTTGAAATACTAACTAGATATACTACATCACTGTGCACCTCCACAACACTCTATTATTGACCTCTCAGTGCAATATTCATTTGAATCTTTTTCAATTATAGATGTCAAGACAAATAATCTGTCAAATCTTATCTGATCGAGTTGCTTCAAACACTCTCCCTTCCTATTTATTTCTCTCTCTATTTTATCTTAACTTTGAGTCATGTTTACATTACTCTATATAATTATTACCACATGATTCTACACTATATTAGAGAGTACTAGATACTCACACTTGTTCTTTTTATACATGTTATCTCAACAATAACTCTAGAATAGGATTTGTATAGGCTGGACTACTTTGTGTGAAGTTGTACCTGTAAAACCTGATCAAGTTTGTGGATTTTTTTCATTTAATAATTGTGTTCGTTAATGGGTGATGGTCAAGTGGAGATGATACACTACCATAGATAGTGATTTTAAAATAACTATAAACATATTTTAACAAAGCTAGAAAAGTGTTGTTAATTGTAGAAAAGATAATGGGGGGTCCCCTTTATCCGTGTAAAAAATCACAGATAAAGGCCCCCTTTATCAGACCTATATTAGCGTAGATAAATTATACCCTTTATCAATACTAAAAATAGTGCTGATGAAGGCCTAGATGCCTGTGATGTACTATTTATATAACAGCACACCCACCAGCACTTGCGCACACACAACACCTGCACAAAACAACATATGCACAACATGCACAAGAACATAGCAGCGCACACATGAACAAAGCAGTGCACATAGAGGTTTGTAAAATAATTCTATATAAATTTCAAATAATGATTTATATAATTACATTTACAAATAAATAGTTAAAAACATTAATGTTTTCTCCTTTGACATCTATGATCCCTACTCAAAAATGTCTGCCCACAGTATTAGTTGCTGAACAAATCATCCCAACTCAATAAAAAGCTTCCAACTATATAAAAAAATAAATATTATTTTATTAATACTGTAAATTAATAAATTAAACATTAATATAAAATAATACAATAATAAAATGTCAATTTTTAATAAAAAAGACCCATTTTGAGTTATACAGGTTAGAGTGTGGATCGTATTGAGGTGGAGTTGATTCCTACACGTCAAAAATGAGTTATAGATCATTGCTATAAAATATAAAAATTATATGAATGAGTTTTCTTGGTTTTGAGTATGTCCCTTGTTCTTTTACTAAAATCAATATCAAATTTAAATGACATATTTGGATTTATATAGGTTAAATTTTTCATCATATTGAGGTATGTTTTATTCTTACACATCAAAAATAACTCATGGATCACTGTTCTAAAGTATCAAAACAATCTGAATGAATTTTATCAGATTTCAATGTGTTAGTTGTGTTTTTTTACTAAATTATCATTTCAAACAGAAAAAATGCATTTTTTGTCATACCGGTTTCATCATGCATCGGTTTGAGGTGATACTGCTTCATACATGTCAAAAAGGTCTTATGAATCACTCTTATAAATTATAAATAATATCATAGGGAATTTTCTTGGTTTTCAGTGAGTGAAACGTTTTGGTCTAAAATGCCAATTTTAAACTGATAACGAACACTTTTAGTCATATTGGTCACACCGTGCAATAGATTAAGGTTCATTTTATTATTATACATCACAAATGACTCATGAATCATTTTATTAAAGTATAAAAACAATGTGAATTCATTTTCTCAGTTTTTTTTATGTCACTTGTTCTTTTTACTTAAAATAATGTCAATTTTGAATAAAAACACATTTGGATTTATACCGGCCACATAGTTCGTCAGATTGAGGTGTGGTTGATTACTACACATCAAAAATGACTCATGGATCTTTGTTCTAAAGTATCAAAACAATCCAAATATGTTTTCTCATTTTTCAATATGTTAGTTTTGTTTTTTTACTAAAATATCATTTCAAATTGGAAACATTATTTTTGAGTCATATCAGTCGTATTGTTCATTGGTTTGATGTGAGACAACTTTATACATATCAAGAAGGAATTACAAATCGTTATCATAAATTATAAAGACAGTCAGAAATCGTTAGCTTGGTTTCTAGTGATTGACACGTTTTGAGCTAAAATGTAAATTTTAAACTGATAACCGGCACTTTTAGTCATACCAGTCACACCATACATCAGATTGAGATTCAGTTGATTCGTATACATCATAAATGACTCATGGATCATTTTACTAAAGTATTAAAACAATCTGAATGTGTTTTATCAGTTTTCAATATGTCACATGTTCTTTTTACTTAAATTAATGTCAATTTTAAATAAAAAAAACACATTTGGATTTATACTGGTCACATCATGCATTGTATTGAGGTGGGGTGGATTCCTACACATCAATAATCACTCATGGATCATTTTAATAAATTATAAAAACAATAAAAATGTGTTTTCTTAGTTTTCAGTATACCAGTTATGTTTTTTTACAAAATTTAATATCAATTTTAAATAAAAAGAGACACATTGATTCATATCGATCTTACCATGCATCAGATTGAGGAGTTCTTGATTCATACACATCACAAACGACTTATAGATCATTTTACTAAATTATCAAAACAATATGAATGTAGTTTCTCAGTTTTTAGTATATCAGTTGTGTTTTTTGCTAAAATATCATTTCAAACTATAAACATGCATTTTGAGTCATATCGGTCGTATCGTGTGTCATTTTGACATGAGACTATTTCATAAAGTGAAAAAAAAACTTATGAATCATTGTCCTAAATTATGAAGACAACCAGTGTGATTTTTCTTTCCTTTCAGTGAGTAACACATTTTGAACTAAAATGACAATTTTAAGCTGATAATGGACACTATTAGTCATATCGGTCCCACCATTTGTTGTATTGAGGTTTGGTTGATTCCTACATGTCACAAATGACTGATGGATCATTATCCTGAAGTATCAAAATAATCCAAATGTATTTTATGAGTTTTTAGTATGTCACTTTTTCTTTTTGATAAATTTATTGTTAATTTAAAATAAAAATACACACTTAAAGTCATAACGTTCACAATGTGCATTAGATTTAAGTGCAGTTTATTCCTATACAATAAAAATAACTTATGTATAGTTTTCCTAAATTATCAAATCAATCCTGATTCTTTTTATCAGTTTTCATTATGTCACTTTTTTTACTAAAAATACTGTCATTTTTAAATAAAAATAGGCACTTCAAGTCATACCAGTTACATCTTCATGGTATTTGTGTACATTATTCTATAAGTTATTCTTCCTATTCGTTTCTAAATGAACCTATATCATCTTGTGAATTTGATTCTTTTTGAAAATCATGGTAGTACTGAAAAAATATAAATACACAAAGTATTAATAAATATTTTAAATGAAATAGAAATTATTTTCAAAAATACCTCTTCAGAGATGCTAGTTTGTTCATAGAATATGGTCTCTTTTATAATTTTAAAAATATAATAACCACATTCTATTTCATTTGTTTTTTCAGACACTTTAGAAACAATGAGAAAAATAAGTATTTTTTATATGTGTTTGGATAGTGAAATCTAATTATATATACCTTGATTTTTATCCAATCACAGTTCTTTTGATGTTTATTTTCCTTTTCCCCTAGCCTCATTCCATGATGTAAAGGATATTCACACACCACCCTATCATAAAATAATCCTCATTAAAATATAATATAAACTATATAAGTGGATGTTTACTTCTAAAATTTTTGATGTATTGTATTAACAATTTATAAGTGCCATCATGTGTGGTCAATTTTTTGGATATTTATGCATTAAATCTAGGAAATAAATCTTTGTAGTAACCAAATTGACCATAATTTGAATCCAATTCTACCTAAGAACACAAAAGAGAATAATTAATGAATGAAATTAAAATATATTTGATTTGATTAAATTGTAGAGTTTTCCCCCTACATCATTGGTATTAATAAGAGTCTTCAATCTATATTTTTTCTATTAAACCATTTGAGTAGACCTATCTATTTTACCCCTTTTATTGGATTCTATTTGTTTTTGTTCTATAGAGGTGATGTGAGGACTAACGAGTCCAAATTCTTATTGACGAGTAAATCCCTTCAATTTTTTTTCATATATATGCCGGTGAAAAATATGAAATTTATTTAGTCATAATTGTCATAATATATCAGATTTTGGAAAATCAAATCATGAAAAAAAACCTCATGTATACATTTACAACTGAGACACTTAGCCAATCATACTCCAGGATTTTCCTTACATTGTGAACACTAATTAAATATGGATCTTCCCCTCTGTACATATTTTCATTAAAAACAGTTGTGTGACTACTACCTTCTTTCAAATTTTTATTCACATGATCTTGTAATGATAATAAATTCATATATAGAATAGGTGAGTTTATGGTGCTTTCAGTAGATCATTTTGATCGGTTAGTTGATCCTTGAGATGGTTTTGAGTCATTCTTTATTTTCATCCCCTTTTCTATGTCCTTCTGTAATATCATTAATCGATTTAGACCATTTTTCATTATATGTTAATGTTTTATCTTAAAAAAATAAATTAGAAATGAATACCTCCTTGCTGGAATGTTTTTTAACAAGCTATGACGGTCATGCAATGAATTTTCTAAGAGCTTGGTCAAATTTATGAATATCTTCATTATCAAATAGAACTGATCGCTCAATTCTTGGCTCATGTTCTACTTTAATCAAAACTTTGACATGGCCTGTTGAAAGTGGTTTATTGTGTAGCAGGACATTCTAGATATTGAACATTGTATCCCACACTACAAGGTGATGGGTGTGTGTTGATAGATATAAATCACAGTCATTTCCACATTTTATAATATCAGTACAGGAAAGTTATTGGTGTCTATATAATTCACAATTCAAAGAAACAATTATTAGAACATTGATTACCTCATCTAAGATAAGTTTTTTAGGTTAATGGCTTGCCACAAAGATGTTGGGGGTGTGGAGGGATCTTCATCTGTCAGTTGTTCTTGAGGGGATTCTTCTCTTTGCCCCCCCCCCCCACACCATAAAATTTGTTATCATCTCTCTATGTGATTTCATTTGTTCTTCAAGGATAGATCCTATTTCTCTCAACATTTTCATTTCTTCACTTTCACACTCTTGTTTTTTTCTCAAAAAATATTCAGAGTGTCACCCCAAAACCCACACCTCTGATGTGGCCATACTTTTCTAGCTGCATCAAGGCCAGCAAAAGTATGTCTGTATCCAGTTTGGATGTTTTTGACTCCTATGACTATGTTAGATAGAAAATATAGAAAAATAAGTAATCATTGTTATGTAATATTGATTTAAATAGAAAAAAATATTTATTATGTCATACTTACACATGTTTCCCATGCTTTTTGTATGTTTTCATCAATTAGTATCCCATATTTCTTTACATGTGCCTCCTTCCATAGCACATGGCATGGGATGGAAGTGACTTTGGATTTGGATTCATCAATATGCATATAAATATAGGAACATGGTTATGGTGTTGTTTTATGTCACATTAAAGTATTATGGTATATTTAAAATACATACCAATTTTTATTCAAGTGAAGTGCACCCCATCCTTGATTTATGGTAGGGTATGATGGTTTTGCTTCTTGTTCTTTATTTTCAGCACTCAGTTGTTGTTTCATAAATAATAAAAACTATCAATCAAAGAGATGAATATATGTATCGTCAAACAACATATTACCAAACACAGTGTATCTAAAAAGACTCCTCCATATTACGGCTAGTAAACGCATCTCATGCGCTACTGTTTATCAGGTGTGCATAAAGAGTAAGTGGGTGCGGGTTTATTTTCCCTTTAGAATATTTAAGATAATATCTCATTAAAATGATGTAAAATCCTCAATGAATCCTTCCATCAACCCTTAATACATAGTCCTTATGTGATTCATCTACTATAAATTCACTCTACAAGGGATGGTGAAGATTAAGTCGATATTTCATTATTTTATTTTTTACTAAATTGAAGAAATTATATCATAATGTTACCGTAATATCTCCCCACATTAGTGTCTTAATTCTGGTGACAACATGGTGCCACAATAATACATCAATCGACATGTGTTGCTGAGTGACGATTCCAATGTAACTAGTGAACATGGACTTATTGGGGTTAACATGTTAGCCTTACTTAATCTATCCAACCTCGTATTTGATGCCTTTCACTTTTGTATTAAGTATTTTTGCTAACACCGTCAAAATATAGTGCTCCTATTTTTTCTGTGCCACCAGTGTTTCATTGCCTATGATTTCCTTAGTTTCATCATAATAAGTATGTTTCTCTTGAGTGCTAGCATCATCATGTGTATATGGTGGTTTTACCTCTACACTGGGAGTAGTAGAAGTAGGTTGAGAAACTTTTTAGTCCTCCATACTATGAGAAACAACAGGTTTAGAGACCTATTGTTCCTCTACACTACGAGCAGTAGCAGGTTAGAGACATGTTGTGTGTTAAGATTGGGAGCATCATCATGTGCATAAGTCATTATCTACATAAGTGGTTTAAAATTTAATTTATATTACATAAAAGTATCAACGAACCAATAATAACATAAGGTTACACGATGTATATTTTAAAAAATATAACCTGATTATTAAACTCTCTTTTTTTATGGATGAAGGGATTTAAACCCTCTATCGACTATCCAAATCCCTTCATTGTGGTCTCCTCTGACATATAAAATTTCGTCTACATTGGGACTATTACAAAATTATTATAATTTCCCAATGAAAGGGTAATCCTCTGCTGAATTTTTATCTAACCCTTTAGTGGTTTTGGTCGATAATAGAAAAATTGACCAGTTTTGGTTTGCGGGATCTAGAACATAAAATACTTATACTACCTGTAATTACATTATAAATGGGTTTTCTTTATTCCCTTCCTTACTTAAATCAAATTTCATGAAGCCCAACTCATCTATTTTAATATCACTCTTATTATTAACCCATTTTCATTGAAAATAAGCACTTGAAATTTCGTATAACCCAACTCCCATATTTGTTTGATGATGCCAAAGTATGTCATATTCAGATAAATTAGATTTCTTTCCTTAGCACGAGAAAAATGTATTGCTTCATCCATAAGTGTAACTCAACTATTCTTCATGGTACTGTCTTCATCATGTTCATTAGTATATAATGTATAACCGTTAATTACGTAAGCATTATAAGATAATACATACACACTTAGTCCTCCATCTAGCCATCAAAGTCATTCTGAAATTGAGTCCAGATTTTCATATGACACCTTAAATATATGGTCCCAAAACTATCCTATAAACTATCAATTATGTTTATTTGTTATCCATTTTCATCCCCTGATAGATTCAAATACCTAATAATTTCTTTGTGGGTTTCGACATATGGGTCAACCTTCAAACTATTATGCAAAATGTAAAAGTGGGCATGCTATCGATCTGTAATATTGATTGTGACAACCTATCCCCCAGAATTTTTTTACCCACAAGCATCCTAGTGTGACAAGATTTGAGTAGACCAATTCTTTCCACACTGGACAGGTATTCAGTATAGAATTCAATAGATTCATCAACAATATATCACGCTGTAATACGACCCTCTGTCTGAATTCGATTTTTGACATACCCTTTCAAAATCTCCATATACCGTTCAGTGTGGTACATCCATATATAATGTACAGAACCAAAAAGTTGATTCTCTCTCACTAAGTAAACCATCATATCAAAGAATGTTAGTGGGAAGAACATTTCTGATTCGCATAATATGACGGAAATTTCTCTTTCCATACTCGGTAATTTTTCTTGGTATATAACTTTTCTGCATATAGGTTTGAATAAGAAACAAATATTTATTAATGTATAGTGGAAATTATAGGGCAAAAATGAAATGTAAAGCTATAAGAATTAGATCATACATAAAAATTTGGTATTCATGTGATTTCGGACCGTTTAACTTTAAATCGATCATTGACATGATGTTCTTGATATTCGATGAATACCCTTGTAGAAACTTTATTCCATTCAAGAATTTAAAAAATGGATATCTCTTATACTTGGAAAGAGTGTATGCAGTTAGAGGAAGAAAAGTTCATTTTTTACCCTTCACTTGTGCCAACTCTTCTCATATTCTCATTTCAACCATGTCCAAACTAGCCTTAATTCCATCCTTTGTTTTGTTGGGTATATTTATCAACGTGCTGATGACACTATCATGTACATTTTATCAACATGTATAACATCAAGAAAGTGTCTGACATACAGACAATTATAGTATGGTAATTCAAAAAAAAAACAGATCACTTCTTCTAACATGTTTTCATAACATTTTTCAAAAATTGATTAGCAAAAGCATTGTCCATATCTTTTACTTTCTCAAATAGTTGATCACCTATTAGTAGACATGGTGTTGTACGTTCTTCTAAACATTAATCAAATGATGCAGTCCAAGATCGGTACCTATTTCGTTATAGTAGAAATCTGTGATGTCCCAAAAACCTGGTTTTCGATGAATGTTTCAATCTAATTGACTGTGTACCTTGTTCGCAGATGGGCCACCCGTGAGTTCTTTTAATTCTATATCCTGAGAAATTTCTATAATTAGGAAAATAATTTATCATCCCATACGACATGGCTCCCAATAAAAAATATTCATTAATGTAAGAATAATACAACATAACACATGAATCCTGCAATAATTTCAAATCCTTGATCAATGGATCCAAATAAACATCAATATCATTACTCAGTTGTTTTGGTCCTGATATTAGAATAGATAGAATGGTGTTTTTTTGTTTCATGCATAACCATAGTGGTAAGTTATAATTTACCAACATAACCAGCCATGTACTGTGAGTTCTACTTTGAGAACCAAATGGATTCACTCCATCTATAGATAATGCAAGATGAAGGTTTCTCAGCTCGATTCCAAAACTGGGATACTCATAATCGATTCTATTCCACTGAGGAGAGTCAGTCGGGTGATGTAGTATAATATCTTTATTTCTCCTATCAGTAGTCCATGTTAGTATCCCAGTAGTATCCTCACTTTCATATAGGCACCCAAACCTTGGAATGATTGAAAAATACCACACAACTTTCATAGGACTAGATTCATCTTTCATTTATCAAGAAGCACTACACTTTAGGCATTATCTAAGTGATTATTGGTCCTTAAAAAATAGTATGTAGTCATTCAGGCAAGAGTGTATTGTTTTAGAGATCATTCCCATCGAGCGTAGCATTTGTTTGGTTTCATATGTTTGGAGCGGGAGCTCGTTATCTTATGGGAGCATGTCATTCAAGAGAGCAAGTAATTCTATAAAATTTTCATCACTCCATTTATTTCCTACTTTCAAATTATAAAACTTCAATATGGCTGTAAAATACTATATATTTAGTGCTACCACCATACAAAGGCATATTTTCACAACTCTTTAACTGCTCAAACAATTTTGGGCAATCACGAAGTTCATCTTCAATTGTCCTTATCATTTCCTCAATATGATCTTCATCATCATTCACATCTATAATCATGTCCTCGATACAGTCTCCTTCATTGTCCACACTTGTAATCATATTAGATGATCCGTAAACCACACTGTTATCCTAACCACTAGCTACATCATTTTTCCCATGTTTATTCCAACATTTATAAATTATATCTATTCCTTGATAGATAAAGTGTTCTTCTAACTCATATGGACTAACTTGTCTTGAATAACAATAGAATAAACATGAAAAAAGTATTTGAGAAAGGTTATATGAATGATATTTTTCAAACTTGTTGAACTCTTTCACTCCATCTCCATACTCTTTTTTCAAACAATTGGAATCCATCCATTCTTTATTCATATCCATCCTATTTGATTCGATGATATTAGTATTTTACAAAAGAAATACATAAAATATTGATATAATTTAATGGTTTTTCTAATTATATAAAAATCAAAAATTAAAATATTATGGAAAACTACATTTCAAATTTCCTTTGAAAACTATTTAAAAAATCACACTTGAAATATCATTAAAAAATCAACCATTTAAATAAATTCCTCTTTAAAATAACACACGCTTTTTAAAATAAATCAATAAATTCCAAACACTCTTTTAGAAAAACACAATTATTTTTTTTAACACTCAAGAAAAATTCATGAACCAATAATCTTAATCATTTAAAATGATTGAAAATCATCTAAGAAACATTTCAAAACACTTGAATCATTTTAAAAGATCAACTTAGGAATTTTCACAAAGATATAGATCCCAAGAGAGGCACTTTATAAAATATACATAAAAAACACCTCAATTCATTACAAATCAATTAGTTTTGTATCATTCCATCACATTTTTTCAAAGGTTGGTGTAATTATAATAATTTCTATAAGAATTTGATATTGTTCTCCCCACCATTAGATATCCCTTATCCACGCTTCCATTGTCTAGTTATATCAATTATCCTTCACCACAACACCAGAGTCCCAACAGATATGTTCTATAGTCAGTGGGCACACTCACAACCATGAAACACTCATGTTCTAGTTTACTATAAACAATGCATTATCCCAATGATCATTAGATCACACTAAATCAATTGGTGGTACACCACAAGAACAATGTATATGTCTCTCATATGAAGTATTATTGGTTCTTTACTTTATAAATACACCTAATAAAATCTATAAGCATGAACCCAAATACTAATTCATATATTTTTTGCATAAACAAGGACCACCAACAAGACATGGGTGGTTTATCCCAATGATCATTGGCTCGCACCAAATAATTAGGGTCTTCTCATGGTGTGACTTGTGGTTTCCAGCCAGACATGGGTGGTTTCATGTAAAATGTAGTTGGTTCCATGATAATAAATTATTTTATTATTTTAGAATTCATTCATTGTCTTTCAAACATGATTTTTAAATGTTTGTTTGTGTGATAATGATGTTCCCTAATTGATTTCATGTGTGTATATGATTCGAAGGTGTTTTTATCTTGACAAATGGTTGGTTTTCATGGGTGGGTTATAGCTAATGAAATTTTTTTTTATAGAGGGGTTTTGTTTGATTTTAAAATAGAATATATCAATTTTTAACCCTAGGTATTGATATGGGGTTCTATAGATTAGTACACCATATGTGTCAAGTGGGAAATGAATCGATCTCTTCAGAAAGATTATGCTTCAATAGTAATAAAAAAATAATGGAAAGGCCTTTTGTGAATGGAAATGGTGGTTTTTCATGATAATGGATTCCCCTTGGGAAGGTGTTGGTGGGGGTGGGTTGGGGGTGTTGACACACATTCGATATATATTTTTTTTCATCCAATTAATCCCTTCCCCTTTTGGTTATTTCATTTGTAATTGTTAACTTCCCACCCCATTATTTTGAAATTACCTTTGTTGTATACCATGGTTGACGGTTATGTTGTATGTAATATATGTAGATGTTGGTTAATATTTTTAAGGGAAAAACAATTCCCAATGGAGTTCCATGATATTGAGGCACTAGTTACTAGTTTGTGGGGCTCGGTAATGCCCTTCGGTCTATGTCATGGGCCAGGCCAGGAGTTAGGTTGGATGGTATCCTAGATTGGTTGGTGACATCGCTAGCATCAACACATGGTGTAGTTCTTAAATCTTCATGCCTGATAATATAATAAACTACTACTCTATATTATCATTTATGATTTGAACTCATTGAATCCTAAATAATTATTCCCCAAGCCCATTCAAGAAATATTTTCAATGAAAGTGCCTAACTGATCCAAAAAAATCCATTATATCCTATAAAACATTTCCAATGTAGACCATGACTCTTTCTCTTCCACTAAAAGTGACAACGGATACCCTCTATCCACTTTCTAAACATCCTAAAAAACACTTGGCTTCAGATTCTGATGCACTATTCAATTTTTGATCTCGATTCCTTTCCTCTAGATGGTAAAATTATATTTTCTATGTACTAACACCAACATCCATATTTGACACACTACATGATTCATTATTCTAATTGAAAATCAACAAACATACACTATCATGATCCAAAAAATGACCATTTGTGCATTCATGATCCAACACCCACTCAGGTAAAACTAAAATCATCATGTTCATAATTTAAATGATTTAAATACAAAAAATTTCTTATCAAAATTTTTACATTTAATTCAATAAGGATCTAATGGTACTGGGGTTCATTGATTCACTGGAATCAAATATCCAAAATGACCATCCAATGATCAGTCCAAACATGCTCATGATTCTTCCCGCACAACAATGATACACTCAACGCTGACATCTTTCTCCCCACCTTTGGTGAATCATTATCAACAAAATATCATAAAAATCACAACAACCATTGCTTATTCCCCATACCTCAATAGATATAACCACTTTCACATCCAAACCTAGTCATTCCAAATCACTAACCTGAAACTCATAAATACTACCCTTTACATACCTAAATAAATTCCATAAATGACATTTGATGAATTTAAATTCATAACAATGGTCATAACCATTGAGTAATTCCTTATAAAAATCCACTATTAGACACATGTTTATCTTTCCAAGTCACTCTCTTATCAATCCTAAAAATTGATGCCTTTAACAAACCTCAGACACCACATCTCCACAATAATGCATTTCAATGACCAACCTCTAATCATCCATCCAGAATACCCTTCCAGTTTCCTAAACATCCCTCATCAGGATGAAATTCTTTTATTTCACCACAAGCATCATGTAACACCACTTGAAAGATTCTGATTAATTACTATAATTCCCTAACCTACTCATGAACATTTTTTATTCCTTACTCATGACTCACATTCTAGTGAGTCACATCACTTTATGCCAAACTAACTATTCTTTACATCACATCATTCTTAACACGTCCGAAGGTCCTATGGATCTCCCCTTCAAAATAGAACACCTTTCCCCTGAAATAAATTATCAACAACCATAGCCCTCATGAAATCATACTAGAAACACAAATTTGTATGCTCAATTCAAAGTGTTTCATCCTTATCAAAACATTCAGCCACCATTTAACACCATTCATCTCATGGTCATACACCCATGCTCTAACGAAGATAACAAATTCAAATTTTAAATTCACATGGAATGGAATCACACTGGTCTTTTCCTTGAGACCATACTTTGATACCAAAAGTACCAACACCTATAGTTATCATCACTAAACCAACAATCACTTCTCATGCATCGTTCATGAACCCCAAAACATCACATATCCCTCCAATCACTAATGAATAAAAATTCCTAATTTAATCCCTCAAAAGGGATAAAAATAAACTATTAAAACACTAACTCACTATAGTGTGAGTCATAATTAAGTGTCGGTATGTCTCACACCTAAAACTAGGTCAGATTCGTAAAATTTCACAGTCCACAGAGTGTCACACATACTATTATTTAAACCTGGTGAATTGGAATAACAAACACCAACTCAAGGGGTCTCATATAGTATCATATCACACATATCCTAACAACCATTAAGACATACTGTTTATAGAAAATTAAAATTTTTACTAAAAGTACATTTATTTTAATATGGATATTTGAATATTTCAAAATATTATTTTCAATTTAATATATTTATAGTCTTTAGTTAATTTTATAATTTGTTTACATTAGTGATAATAGTTATAAAAAATCAATAGTACATTTTTGTTATAGTTTTAGTATATAAATAAAAATAATATACGTTTAATGGTGAATAATTTAATGAAAAAGTACATGTAAGTATAAAATAAATTATTATTTAGTTTTTATTTTAAATATTATGGAATTTTAAATTTCACTTAATAGTATAGAAATTTTTCCAAAAAATAGGCCATAAAAGTAACTTGTGAATCCACTGAATAGGTTGGAATATAGTTCATTGAACCATTCAACAAGAGAAAAGGAGATCACCTACATGATAGTCACATTTTAGTCACACCAACATGCAATTCATTTAGTGTGAAAATAAGGGCCACAAATGACCACGATTTTTAGCAGGACATTTAGTCCATACAATTCAAAACATCACCATTAATATCGAACTATAATAACATGCGAAATGAATGAGAAAGAGGAGAAAACTCATCGTGGAGGTGTGGTTCAGCATACAGCGAAGGTGCGTTCGTGGCAGAGGAGAGGCGTGCGGAGGAGGAGTCCTCTTACGGGGGAGAGGCTCATGGTGGAGGAGTCCTCTAGTGGGGGAGAGGTGAACGATGGAGGAGAGGCATGCGAGGAATCTGGGTTCGTAGTGGAGGGAATCATGGAGGCAATGGAGTAGGTAATGGAGGAGAGGTGCGCAGCGGAGGAGAGATGCGTGGTAGAGGAGAGTCGCACAGTGGGGGAGAGGTGCGCGGGGAAGGTGGGTTCGCAGTGGAGGAGTCGGCGGGAGAGGAGGAGGAAGAGGATGGGGATAAGGAGGTGGTAGTGACAGCAATTGGTTTCTGTGAGAGTTTGAGGGGTGCGAGGATGGAAGATAAAGTTAGGTTTTTTTAGAAAACTTGGTGAATCTTTTATCAGTGCTAGCTAAAAAGCACTAATAAAAGCATGTTTTATCAGTGCTAAAATAGAAATCACTGATAAAACATGACTTTATCAATTCATTTTTAGTGATGATGAATGCACGTTTTATCAGCGCTAAAATAGAAAGCACTGATAAAACATGACTTTATTACCACCTTTTTAGCTCTGATAAAGATAAGCCTTTATCAAAGCTAAAAAAACACTGACAAAGGATATCTTTATCAGTGCTAAAAATGTAGCATTGATAAAGACACATTTTATCAGCGTTTTTTATAGCGCTGCTAAATATATAATGTTAATAATTTATTTATATTCTTATATATATTTATAAAAATATATACATGAAAAATATATATTTATATTTATAAAATTATAATATAAATAATTATAAAATTATAATAAATATACTTATTATATTTATAATCTTATAAATTTATACAATAAATATATTAATTATATATATTTATGATATTGTAGATGTATATAACTATATTTTTTCTAATTTTATAATTATTTATTTGAATATATATTTATTTATAATTATAACTGTAAATGAATATATATTTACTTAATTAAATAATTATAAAATTGTAAAAAATTAATATTTCTATTATTTTTAATTTTATTAATATATATATATATTTAATATATTTATTATAATTTTATAATTATTTAAATATATCTATTTTTATTTGTAATGACAAATATAAATATTTGTATTTATTTCCCAATATTTCTATATATTTGTAAATATATTTAGAAATATATTTATTTAATTATGTATAACATTATATATAAAAATAATAAATATATTTTTAATGAATTAATAATTAGTTAAATAAATAAATATTTAATTATGTTTATAACTAATAAATAAATATATATTTATTTCTAATTAGAATTTATAATAATTGAATTATTTATAGTTCTAATTATAAATTTTTATATATATATAATTATAAAATTATAACAAATATATTTATAATTTAATAAATATATATAATTAATATATTTATCATAATTATTTAATTATATCTAGATATATTTATAATTATATTTATAACTATTTTAATTTATATATATATATTTGTATATAAATATATATAATTAATATATGAATTATAATTTTTTAATTATTTAAATATATCTATGTTTATTTAGGAATTATAATTATAAATATTTGTATTTATTTATAAATATTTGTATATATTTATAAATATTTGTATATATTTATTTAGTTATATATTTATAAATTTATAAGTAGTATAATAAATATATTTACTAGAATTTTATAATTATTTACGTATATATATTTATTTATAGTTATATTTATAACTGTAAATAAATATTTATATATATATGTGTGTGTGAATGATTATAAATATATATATATAATTATAATATATGTATATATTTATTGTATTTTTATAATTATTTAAATATATATTTAGTTATAATTATAATTACAAATAAATATATTTAAAAAATATCTATATATAATTAAAATTTAATAATTATAAATATAATAAATATATTTATTATTTAAATATATTTAATGTAATTTTATAATTATTGAGAACATAATAAAGTATATATATAAATAATCTCAATGAATTAATCATATACACCTAGTAAAATAAACATAATAAAAACGAGCCATCAATGGACAATGTGAATAATAAGAAGTGTAATGTATAAATGAACATTCATGATGATACATAACATATATGCCACATGATCAATAAATTTATTGACCTAATTCATTATAAACCCTTAAATATTTGATTATAATCTTAGAAATATACTTTTATTAAAACATTATTTTTGAATTATTAAAAAATATATATTAATTATAAACATGAATTTTTTATTTAATGTATACAAATAAACATTAATTTTTAATATAAATTCAATAATTATATGTAAATTATTATTTAAAACTTTTATCAGTGTTAAAAATAGCACTGATAAATGTATCCTTTATTAGTACTAATAAAAGCTATGATAAATGTGTACCCTTTACCAGTGCTTTTTTTAGCACTGATAAATCCCCCTATCAGCGTTTTCTACTTAGCACTGATAAAACAAGGTGTTTCTCTTGCCCCGTTTTGTGGTAGTGATGAGGTCTTAGCATAAGTCTAAACCTCTTGTATTTATTTATGCTAGATATCAATTTGTCTTTGTTTTCCATGTTTTTGAAAATTAGTTTGTTCCTTCAAAAACTCTTGTGCAAATAAATACTATGATAGTTAGAATTAATCAGTTATTTATATATTTTGCTTGATGTGATTAGATTAGTTTTAAAAGTAAAAGTGATTTTAAAATTGTTTCAATTAGGTTGTGATTAAGCCTTTAATAAATATTTCAAAAACATCAAATATATATTCCTATTATTTTAGTTAACATGATAGTTTTTATAAGCTGGGAAAATTTGTTTTAATTTTTTTTAAACAGAAATTTATATGGAAAAATCAATTCACTTGTCCTCTTGAGTAGTCCACTCTGAAATATATCACCAATACAATTCTTTTTAAAGTCCATCTAGTATAAATTATAAATCTTCATCTGGTATACTTTATACCTCTTTGTCTGGTAGGCTTAGAAAAACTTTATTTGGTAGACTTTGTAGGTCTCCATCTAATGGTATTCATTATAAACTTCATAGAACATCCAAAATGACTATCTAAAATGACTGTCCAACGATTGAAATACAATAAATTTATTATCAAATTTTTACAACGAATTCAATAAGGATCTAATGATACTGGGGTTCATTGATTCACTAGAATCTAACATCCAAAATGACCATCCAATGATTGGTCCTAACATGCTCATGATCCTTCCTGCATGACAATGATATACTCAATGATGATATCTTTCTCCCCATCTTTGGTGAATCATTATCAACACACTATCAAAAAAATTACAACCACCATTTCTTATTCCGCATACCTCAATAGATATAACCACTTGCACATCAAAACCTGTTCATTCCAAATCGCTAACCTAAAACTCAAAAACACTACCCTTTATAGACCTAAATAAATCCCATCAATGACATTTTATGAATTTAAATTCATAAAAATGGTCACCACCATCTAGTAATTCCTTATAAAAATCCACTATTGGACGCATGTTTCTCCTTCCAAGTCACTCTCTTCTCAATCCTAGAAATTGATGCCTTTAACAAACCTCAAACACCACATCACCACAAAAATTAATTTCAATGAAAACCCTCTAATTATCCATCCACAATACCCTACTAGTTTTCTAAACATCCCTAATCATGAGGAAATTCCTTTATTTCACCACAAGCATCATGTAACACCACTTGAAAGATTCTGATTACATACTATCAGTCCTTGACCTACTCATGGACATTTTTGGTTCCTTACTCATGACTCACATTCTATTGAGTCACATCACAATAATACAAACTAACTATTCCTACATTAGATCATTCTTGACACGTTCAGAGGTCCTGTGGATCTCCTCTTCAAAATATTGTAAGAGTTGGTGTCCTAGAACAAACATTTTGTACTCTTATTACATGGATATTTAATGTATTTAAATATTAAACATATTATTACATATTGTTCATTGTTCTGCATGACTATGATGTAATAATGTCCTAGAGAATTTGTTGTATTTATAAGATCGTGGAAGTTCCCTGCTATAATGATAACCTTGAAATGATATAATAATATTCTTAAACATAGTTCTACGATTGGATGACATACTATTATGGGACACATAGTATATAGACTGTCATATTTGAGTACTCATAAGAAGATGAGACTTCCTCTCACGAATTTTGCACTTGGTAATCTCTAAGATATGAGATTATGAGAATAGACCCGCCAGTTGGAATTCTACATGTTTTGGTGTCATTGGATATTCCTATATGCGAGCGTGTGTAATGGTCCTTAGACTTTAAGATTGTCATTAGTACGCATCATGACTCGCGCATTTTTATTTACTAACTAAAACTGTCACAATATATGATGGCGGGAAGAAGGGTACATTTGGTGTGTCATGAGTGACATTTTATTAATGGATAAGTCAAGGAATAATTTTTCCCTTCCATTTATGGAAGTTGATATCTCAGAACTTTTATTGAAATAGAACCGTTGCACAAAATTACATGGCCATGGTATAACAATGAGTTTATTTCAGATAGTCAAAGAATGACGTATCAATCATAAAGGTTGATGACACTATCATGAAACTTTCTTGAAGAGATATTGAGACAAATGAATTATATTACCCAATGAGCATTCATATGTGGATGTCATTGTTGTGACTTTACGTTCTTTCTCTTGTGTACCTTGACCTATTTCTAGATAGTGCTCTTGGACTTTAGGCAAGCCCACCTAATTCCAATGAGAAATAATCCTAGAGGGTCACACACTATGTTTTTTTAGTGTTCTCAGTTAAATTCTATTTGAATTTAATTAATGAAATAAATATTTTTCTCAAGGACGTGGAATAATTTTATTCAAGTTAGAATGATTGCATAAATTAAATAAACTGTATTTATTTCTTTTATTGAAAATTTAATAATTATTTATTTACTAGTTTTTAAATAAAGTATTTATTTAAGAGAATAAATTGTGTATTTATTTATTCAGGTGTTCAATAAATGGAAGTGGAGTTTGAGCGGACCAAGGATGATCTGGTAGTAAAATTATTATTCGCAAGACAGTAAATAATTATTTTACTACACGAAAAGAGCTAAAATAATAATAACACTGCTATTATTTTGTGACATAGAATTTTAATTATAATTCTATTTTGTACAAGTTAGCACACCATGAATAATGACGTGGTATTATTATTATGAGCATGGGTTTTATCTAAGTTCATGGATGTATTTAATTACTATTATGCAATTAAATATTGTAACTGAAGTTCCATGCATATAAGTATACAAGTACATATATTGTGCCATATAGACCACACCGCACACTTGGTGAATTGATAATTGTTTATCCAAAAAAATTCTCTCTCAAATCCTCTTCTTCCCCCTCTCAAGAATGAGAGACATTCTTCAAGACTGAAGAAAAGGCAATCAAGAACAAATAATGCAAGATACATGCTTCGCGGCGCTAGCACCCGGAGAATGATTGGTGTTGATCAAAGGCCATTAAAGAATGTCTAGATCACCCCTAGAGGATTTTCGTTTAGATCCTCTCAAGCATAAATAGACAATCTGGAAGGGTCAATCCAAATGATCAACATCATCAACAAAAAGAGTACGGAAGAACCAGGTATCCTTTTCTTTATGAAATTAATTAAATTAACAATAAACATGATGTGAAAGATCCCTTTCTCTCTTGGATCCGATGCATTTCCTTTTGTTTAAGTCTTTGATATTAATCTATGGAGACTTTCGTTTATCGTTGTATTGATCCCAGATTGGTCATAAATTACAAAAAAAAATTAATTTTTGGCCCCACACAACGATGCAATTCTGCTCCACTAGTTATTACAAGTGGTATTAGAGAGAGGTTCATCATCGTTTATAATTATTTAATTATCATTTATGATTTATGCTTTAATAATTTAGTTTTTCAATTCAAGTTTTAATCATTCTTGTAATATGGGATTTTGAGATATGTTCATCATTTTTTTCATTTCTTGCAAATTTCACAGAAACAAATTATTTTTGGATTAAAATTAAAACGAGGAACTCATCAAGGGTCCCCTGATGATTTTGTCTAGGTAAAACGAAAGCACACACTGTGTGTTCAGACTTACACATCGTTTTCTCTTCCATACACGCTGTGTAATCCAGACTACATGTTGTGTAGTTGTGTACAGAGCATCATGATTAATTAGGAAATTACTCAATCCATGTGAATTTATTACATGTGATGTAATTAAATTTTACACCACGTGTTTACCAGGATAGATATCCATACGCTTACTATGTTATATGCCATGTGGCCAGTATACACTATGTGTAGTCCCTTTGGGTCAAAGAAAAAGCCATGTATCCCATACACGGATTGAGCTAACTGGTAACCATGTAATGCGGATACAACACGGCGTGTATCCCACTACTCACGTTGTGTACTTTGAAGTTTCCAAAGTATGCCTTACATGTATAGTCCCTAGGCGTGTACTTTAGGAAAGACGATGAAGGTAGTTTACACCGTGTAATCGGAACTACATGTTGTATTCTTTACCAAATTATGCAGAATTAAAAATTTAATTTATGCATATTATTTGATCTGCATATCATGTATAAATCACCATACAGGTTGTTACTCTATGCATTGAAGCATCTTGCATTCCATGTGTCATAAGAGTAAAACAATATACGAATATAATACATGTTGTGTAGATTTGAATGGGTATTCACCAGGTTACCTCCAATGTGCATTTATGTACAAGGATGAGAATATTAAGGATATTTAGAAAAGGATTATGATAAAAGGATTGATTAATTAAAGATAATAATTAATTGATTCAAGTGTGATTTATCTTGACAAGAAATATTAAATAGTTAATTTCTAGTTTTATTAAATGTGTAACTTGTTGTATGTATGTGGATTATCATGACCTAGACCAGACCTTATATTTGATTGGTTTCCCTTTTAATTTATTTGTTAAATTAATTGTTGGCATGTGTTCCATATCTCGTCATTAATATATAGGGCCTTCATGTCCATGGTTTTTTTTATGTAAACCCCCTTTTACCCCTTAGCTGCATTTGATTTAATAGTATATGAAATGGATGGAGCTCCCAAGATAGTGGAGGAAGTTCAAGATGGATCCAAGATGAGATCGATCCCATGAGATACCAAGGTGGATAGGTTGAAAGATATAAACACAAACCCAAAAGGTTCAAGGTGTTTCTCCCTTAAGTTAGGGTTATTTTATCAACCACTAGATAAAATAACCATTAGAAAAGCTCATGATCATGCCATTTATTTTATTTTTTTTCAGTTTCATGGTTTATCATTATGGATGTGTTGTCATGATCACATAATTAATGAATTAAAAAAGCTTACAAGATAGAACTAAAATAAAAAAGGTTTATGCTTAAATATTATCGATACATGGTTAATCACTTATGTAAGTTCCACTTAATATTAACAAGCATGTGATAAATATAATAAAAAATTTATGCATAAGAGATAAAAATCCCTCAAATAAAATATCAAGTTAGACAAATCCTTTTAATTTATTAAGGGAAAGACTTAATAAAACTATGTTTTTGAACAACCCTTGTTGGGACACATACTTTTATATAGGAAGCCCCTATTAAAGGTTTCAGGTTGAATTAACCATATTTCATCAAGAGGAGTATCCATTTCTAGACTTTGTGTAATACTGGAGGCAAGGATTGAGGAAATCCATGTTTAGATTTCGGTATTGGGGAGTCCACTCAACAGATCAAGGAGTTGCAATCCCACAATTGGAAAAGACCTGCCTACCTAAATACCTTAGAATAGCTTGACCAACCCTTGTTGGGGTTATGAGAAGGGGAATATAGATCCTTTATACTAGAATTTCATGGTAACTGGACATTCTGAGTTTAATTGTGAGGGCCATTGGGACTTGATAAAATAGTGGGAGACTTAATAAAATTAATTTATTATTTATCATAAAATTTAATCAAGAAAGTACTAATGATCTGCCCTAATAATTTTAGAATAAAATGAAAATCTCATCAACCACACTATCCCTATGAACAATTCTGGATAAAGACAAAATCCTCACCAGCAGTAACTTCCAGGAATGGTTTAGACACATTCGGGTTATTCTATGACATGAACAAAAATCTTATGTGTTGGAGTCAGCATTACTTGATCCACCTACCAAAGAGGAAAGTGATCAAGATTTCCTTGGCTATGATCAACATATGAACAATGTAGTCTACATTCAATGTTGGGTGTTATCACTTATGTCTAGTGAGCTCATGAAGTCTCATGAAAATCTGGATGGTTATAGTATTCTCAAGTACCTTCGTGGACTTTACCATGAGAGAGTAATATAGGAAAGTTTTGAGATCTCCAAGGCACTCTTTCAGAGTAATCTTGGAGAGGGTGTCCTAGTTGGGCCTCATGTAGTCAATATCATTGCTACATTGAGCGACTGGAGGTTCTAGGGTTTAAACTCCCCAAAGAACTGGGCACCAATCTCATTCTTGCATCACTCCTTTAGAGCTTCTCCAACTTTGTTGTCAATTTCAATATGAATAACATTGAGAAGTCTCTATATGATCTTCCTATCCTCATTCTCCAAGTGTAAAAAGATATGAAGTGTGAAAATCCTTCTATCCTTATGGTGAATAATAGGAAAGGGAAGGTGAAGAGCTTTAAGCCCAAAGCTTCTTCACAACCTTCCAAGAAAAAGAAGATCAAAGGGGAGGAAAGTGAACAAGAGGCTATTTGTTTTGCCTGTGGCAAGAAGGGCCACTAGAAGAAGAACTTCATACATCCTAAGAAGCATGGGGAATCTTTAGGTGCGCTTGTTATCAAATTCAATCTATCTGTTTCTACAAATTGGTTATTAGATACAGCTTTTGGTGCTCACATATGTATCCAAATATAGGAACCAAGTAGATTCAGGAATATTGATCAAGGGGAGGTAGATCTATGAGTAGACAACGGATTTAGACTTTTTTTGTTTCTATTGGGGACTACCACCTCACGTTTCTAACTAGGATGATCTTGGTGTTAAAGGTTTGTTTTTATGAGCCTTCTGTAACCAAAAACATTATTTCTGTATCCAAACTAGATAACGATGGATTTTGTTTCATTTTTGGAAATGAATGTTTCTTCTTTTACAAAGATAGCATTTGTTTTGGTAAGGCACATTTGTACAGCAGTCTTTACGTGTTGGATTACACAAACAAAGTAATGGAAATTGATAACAAGGATACTTCACATGAATCATACCACACCTAACTTTGGCATCACTAGCTAGGTCATGTAAATGGGAAATGCTTGAAAAAGTTACATTAAGATTGATATTTATATTCTTTTGAACTAAAACCATTTGGCGTATGTCATGTGTGTTTACATGGCAAAATGACTAAAACCTCATTTAGTGGGAAAGGTGAAACGGATAAAGATATTCTTAAATTGGTTCATACTTATGTGTGAGGACCATTTCCAATTGATGCAATGGGTGGGTACTCATACTTCAGAACTTTTATTGATGATTTTAGTAGATATGAATATATTTTCATAATGAGGTATAAGTTGGATTCCTTTAATAAGTTAAAGGAATACAATAATGAAGTTGAGAACTAGCTTGGTAACAATATTAAGAAACTTCATTCAGAAAGAGGTGGGGAATATCTTTATCAGGACTTCATTGATTACTTATGGGAGTTTGGGATCCTATCCCAACTGACTTCTTCTTACACAACTCAATGGAATGGTGTTAGCGAAAGGAGGAACCACACCTTGTTGGAAATGGTGTGGTCAATGATGAGTCATACAAGTCTTCCATTATCCCTTTGGGGGTATGCGTTACAAACAACAGAACAAATACTAAACCAAGTATCAACTAATTTGATAAATGGTATTCCATGCAAGCTTTGGAGTGGGAGAAAATCCATGTTATCGAATTTACATGTGTGGGGTAGCGAAGAATTTTTTAAGGCCTCTTCAGGTAACAAACTTGCACTCTGAGGCACAAGGTGTACCTTTATAAGATATACCAAAGAAACAAGGGGATATTACCTATAAAAACACTTAGACAAAAAGTTTATAGTGTAAATACACCACATATTTCTTGAGAGGGAGCACATCTCCAAAAGAGATAGTGGGAGCAAGATAGAATTTGACGAAGTCGAGGCTCAAGGTACACAAGAGTTGGTACAAGAGTAGATTCTAAAAATCCTTGTGGAAGAAGAATATGTTCCAGAGACACAAGTACTGTGTTGGAGTACAAGAGAGGTTAGAGAACTGGTTTGGTACAGTTTTCTAGTTACTAAGGATGGTGACTCATTATTAGTTGATAATAATGATCCTCTAACCTAAAAGGAAGAAATAAGTGGCACAGACGTTACCAAGTGGAAAGAAGCCATGAATTATGAGATGGATTCTTTGTACCAAAACCAAGTCTAGGTTTTGGTAGATCCTCTAATTGATGTAAATCATGTTGGTTGAAAATGGGTATTCAAGAATAAACTGTACATGGAAAGAAAAGTTAGTACATATAAGGCATGACTAGTTTCAAAATGGTTTAAATAGAATCAATGCATTTACTACGATGAAACATTTTCACCAATTGAGATGCTGAAGTCCATCATAATTTTATTGTCCATTGCTGCTTACCATGACTATGAGATTTGGAAAATGGATTTCAAAAGAGCATTCCTTAACAGGAACCTTCAGGAAGATGTCCTATAGTATTAAATGCATTGATAAGCTCATGGAAGTTCCCTGCTATGATGATAACCTTGAAATTATATAACAATATTCTTAAACATAGTTCTGTGGTTGGATGACATACTATGATGGGACACATAGTATATAGACCATCAGGTGTGAGTACTCATAATCATATGAGACTTCCTCTCATGATTTTCGCACTTGGTAATCTCCAAGATGGGTGATTATGATAACATACCTGCTAGTATAAATTTTTCATGTTTTGGTTTCATCAGATATTCCTATCTTCAAGCATGTGTAATGGTCTTTAGACATTAAGAATATCATTAATATATGTCATGACTTGGCACTTTGATTTACTAACAAAAATTGTCACATCATATGATGGAAGTAAGTAGGGTATGTTGGGTGCATCATGAGTGACATGTTATTAATGGATAAGTCGGGGAAGGATTTATCCCTTCCATTAATGGAATTTGATATCTTGTTCCTTTGATTGAAATAGAACCGCAACGCAAAATTCCATGGCCATGATGTAATGATGAGTTTATTTCGGATAGTTAAATAATGACATATCAATCATAAATTTTGATGACACTATCATGAAACCTATTAGATGAGATATTGAGACGAAGTGATTGTATTAAATAGTGATCATTTGTATGTGGATGTTGTTGTTGCGACTTTACGTTCTTTCTCTTGGGTGCCTTGACCCATTTCTAGACAATACTCTTGGACTTTAGGAAAGCATGCCTAATGCCAATGAGAAAGAATCCTAGAGGGTCACACACTAAGTGTTTTTGTGGTCTCGGTTAGATTCTATTTGAATTTAATTAATAAAATAAATATTATTATCAAGACTGTGAAATAATTTTATTCAAGTTAAAATGATTGCATAAATTAAATAAAATATATTTATTTATTTTATTGAACATTTAATACATAATTATTTACTAGTTTGTAAATAAAATTTTTATTTAAGAGAATAAATTATTTATTTATTTATTCAGGTGTTCAATAAATGGAAGTGGAGTTCGAGCGGACCATGGCTAGTTTAGTTGTAAAATAATTATTTGCATGACAGTAAATAATTATTTATTTAGTGGACAAATGTTAAAATAATAATGACGCTTATATTATTTTGTAACACATGATTTTATATATAATTTCATTTTGTGCAAGTTGGCACACCATAAATAATGACATGGTATTATTGTTATGAGCATGGGTTTTCTCTATGTTCATGAATGTATTTAATTTCTGTTGTGAAATTAAATATTGTAACTGAAGTTCCATGCATATAAATAGACAAGTACGTCTATTGTTCCATATAGACCACAACACATGCTTGGTGAATTGAGAATTGTTGAGCCAAACAATTTCTCTCTTGAATAATCTTCTTCCCCCTCTCAAGAATGAGATACATTCTTTAAGGCCGAAGAACAAGCGATCAAGAACGACTAACGCAAGACACTTGCTTCACCACTCTAGCACCCGGAGAATGAGTGGTGTCGATCGGAGGTCATCGAAGCATGTGTGTATCACCGTTATATGGATTTTTGGTTTGGATCCTTGCAATCTAAACGAGACAATCTAGAAGGGTCATTCCAAACGATCAACATCATTAATGGAGAAAGTACCAAAAAACCAGGTATCCTTTTCATTATGAAATTAATTATAAACATGATGTGCAAGATCCCTTTCTATCTTGGATCGGACACCTTTCCTTTTTTTCTACTTATTTGATCTTAATCCGTTGAGATTGGCATTTATCTTCATATTGATCCCGAATTGGTCATTGATTACAGAAAAAATTAAACTTGGGCCCCACCCAACAATGTGCTTTAGCTGCGTCTGGTTCATACAAATAGATCACCTCGCTCATATATAACCACCCTCCTCATGAAATCATACTGGAAGCACAATTTTTTATCCTCAGTTCAAAGTGTGTCATCCTTATCAACACATTCAACCACCACTTAACACTATTCATTTCATAAGCATCCACCCATGCTATGACTAAGATAAAAAAATTCAAATTCTAAATTCACATGGGATGGAAACACAGTGATCTTTTTCTTGAGACCACACATTGATACCCAAAGCACCAACACCTATGGTTCTCATCACTAAAACCCCAATCACCTCCCATGCATCAGTTACAAACCCTAAAACACCACATATCCCTCTAATCAATAATGAATAAAAATGCCTAATTCAACCCCTAAAAAGGGATAAAAATAAACTATTCAAACACTAACACAATATGGCATGAGTCATAATTAAGTGATAGTAGGTCTCGCACCTAGAACTAGGTTTGACACATAGAAGTTCATAGTCCACAGAGCAAAACACATTCTATTATTTAAATCTAGTGAATTAGAATACCAAATACCAACTCAAGGGGTCTCATATAGTATCACATCATGCATAGCCTAACAGTTATTAAGACATATGTTTTATAGAAAATGCAAGTGTTTACTAAAAGTACATTTATTTTAATATGGATATTCAAATATTTCAAAATATTATTTTCAATTTAATATATTTACAGTCTTTGGTTAATTTTTAATTTTAGTACGTTAATGATAATAGTTATAAAAAATCAATATTACAATTGGGTTATAGTTTTAGTACATATATAAAAATAATATAAGTTTAAAGATGAATAATTTAATGAAAAAGTACATGTAAGTATCAAATAAATTATTATTTAGTTTTTATTTTAAATATTATGGAATTTTAAATTTCACTTATTAGTATAAAAAAATTGTAGAAAAATAGGTCATCCAAGGAAATTGTGAAACCACTAAATAGGTGGGAATATAGGTCTCTCAACCATCCAACAAGAGGAAACAAGATCACCTGCATGATAGACACATTTTAGTCCCACCAACATGAAATTCAATTAGTGTGCAAATAAGGACCACTAACAGCCATGATTTTCAATGGATCATTTAGCCCGTACAATTCACAATATCACTATTAATATCAAACTGTAATAACATGCGAAATGAATGAGAAAGAGGAGAAAACTCACCGTGGAGGTGTGGTTCAGCATACGGTGTAGGTGCGTTCGCAGTGGAGGAGTGGCACGCGGTGGAGGAGTCCTCCTACAGAGGAGAGGCGTGGGGTGGAGGAGTGGAAAATGACAGAGGAGAGGCGTGCGGGGAAGCTGGGTTCGTAGAGGAGGGAAACATGGAGGCAGAGGAATCAGCGGTGGAGGAGAGGTGCGTGAAGTAGGAGAGTCGCGCGATGTAGGAGAGTCGCGCGGCAGAGGAGAGGCGTGTAGGGAAGTTGGGTTCGCAGCGGAGGAGTTGACAGGAGAGGAGGAGGAGTATGAGGCGACGATGGTAGTGATCGGCTTCCGCGAGAGCTTGAGGGGTGCGAGGAAGGAGGAGAAAGTTAGAGTTTCATTATAAAACCTGATAAACATTTTATCAACACTAGCTAAAAAGTGCTGATAAAGGATATCTTTATCAACACTAAGAATATAGCACAAACAAAGACACATCTTATCAGTGTTTTTTAGTGCTGATAAAGATAGGCATTTATCAGCGCTAAAAAGCGCTGATAAAGATATAATGATAATAATTTATTTATATTTACTATATATATTTATAAAATTATATACATGATAAATATATATTTATATTTGTAAAATTATAATTTAAAAAAATATAAAATTATATGACATATACTTACTATATTTATAATCATAGAAATATATACAATAAATATATTAATTATAAATTTTTACAAGATTATAGATTTATATAACTATATTTCTTCTATTTTTATAATTATTTATATGAATATATATTTATTTATAATTATAATTATAAATGAATATATATTTATTTGTCTAAATAATTATAAAAAAATAACAAATTAATATTTCTAATATTTCTAATTTTATAAATATATACTTATTATATTTATTATAATTTTTTTATAATTTTATAATTATTTAAATATATATATATATATATTATAACTATAAATATAATTATTTGTATTTATTTCTCAATATTTCTATATATTTGTAAATATATTTAGAAATATATTTATTTAATTATATATAACATTATATATAAAAATAATAAATATATTTTTTATGAATTAATAATTATTTAAATAAATATACTTTTATTTATATTTATAACTAATAAATATATATATATTTATTTGTAATTAAAAATTGTAATAAATAAATTATTTATAGTTGCAATTATAAATATATATATATATAATTATAAAATGTTTACAAATATATTTATAATTTTATAAATATATATAATTAATATATTTATCATAACTTTTTAATTATTTAAATATATCTACATTTATTTAGAATTATATTTATAACTATTTGTATTTATTTATAGATATTTGTATATAAATATATTTAATTAATACATTTAATTAATTATTTAAATATATCTATGTTTATTTAGGAATCCTGACTATAAATATTTGTATTTATTTATATATATGTGTATATATTTATTTAATTATATATTTATAACTTTATAAGTAGTATAATAAATATATTTATTGTATTTTTAAAATTATTTACATATATATATATATATTTATTTATAGTTATAATTATAACTATAACTAAATATATTTATAAATATTTGTATATAATTATAAAGATATATATATAATTATAATATATATTTAAATATTTATTGTAATTTTAAAATTATTTAAATATATATTGTTATAATTATAATTACAAATAAATATATTTAAAAAATATTTATATATAATTAATATTTAATAATTATAAATAAAATAAATATATTTATTTTTTAAATATATTTAATGTAATTTTATAATTATTGGGAACATAATATAGTATATATATGGGTAACATGCATGAATTAATTATATACACCTAGTCAAATATAAATAATAAAAAATGAGTCATCAACAGACAACATGAATAATAATAAGAGTGTAATGTATAAATGAACATTCATGATGATACATGTCATGAACCAACCTGGGTCGACCCTAAACCGGTCACCCGAGCTGGTCCGTGACATGGCCCGAAGGGCATTCCCGATCCCCACGGGCCGGCAACCAGTGTCGGGCATCAAAATTTAACTGTTGGGAACAGTTTGGCCCATGAACAAAAGATAAACAGATAAACAGAACTGACGATAAAAATGAAAACTAACTATGGAGAGAAAATAAAACCGAACATACCTTCATGTAACCTTCTAGGTCACCACCCAACTCACACTCAAGCCTGCTCCAACACTGAGCAGTTGAACCAGGAACTCGAACAAGAACTGAACCTACAACTAAAATAATATGATAGGTGTGAGCACTGAGATGCTTAGTAGGGATGCCAAATATATCCACGGAATCCAAGTATTCCCTTTCCCAAAACAGTCCATTGACACAAGTTTTAAATACAATTATTAAAGTAGGTTTTCCATATTTTAATAAAACAACCTCATTTACCCATTTTAAAAACCCAACGCACACCACGTGCCATTTTTGAAACAAACTACAATTTTGAAAACAAAAAAAACAAACAAGGAAAACAAGGTAGTGCTAAAAGAAACAAGTGACAGTACAAGCTGGAAAACAAGTATGGCTGAAAAACAAGCAAAACAAAGACAAACCATGGGTGATCCTAAACATCCCTAGAAGACCACTGGACGTACTCGGTTTCGGAACCACCTGTCGGTTTATGGTGAAACTCCTAAGTCTATAACAAACTGGCCGCCCTAAACTGACTAATCCAGTGGCAAAGCTTTCCTGGCCTAACAACAAATCCCAGGGGTACAAACCCGTCTAATCTGGGTTGATCAGCAACCATCACTCGATCATCTAAAAGATAACCAGGAACCCATATTGGTTACAATAATACTATTTAGGTAGGAAGGCTCTTGCACGAGTGACTCATCTCACCGCACTTGCCTTCCCCAAACACGAACTCTACCTATACGTTCACCCAAAAAGGGTAACACTAGACAGGAGCGCCTCATATGCATATCTAATCATCTAAAATTAACAAAGTGCCAACCGGGTCGTCATTCCATGCAAATCATTAAAACCATTTGAATCCCTTTTCAAAATACTTAAGTTGTTAAATGGGCCTACAGTAATTAAAACATCGTCATTTCAAAGAATCGACACAAACATTACACGGAAGCTGAAAGTTCCAAACGGGTCATCACATCACATCATGTCGAAACCATTTATTATTTTATTATTACTATTATTATTTTTTATAAAAACATTTTTAATGCTCCGACCATACACATAAAACTTTCCAATCCACATCCCTCAATAAGATCTTAGTCAATAACAACCCTTTTTATGTTCAAAGCACCAAAGGGGCCCTTATCCTTTCCAGAAACACACTAAAGCATTTTCCAGGGCCCGAGGGGCCAAATACTAAAAGAAAATATTTACAGTCATTTAAGGGAAATACACCAAGGACCAAACCTCATTTAGGAAAACATGAATTATTTGGAAAACCAAGGATTTAAAGAAACATCATTTCAAAGGTACCATTATCATTTGTGAGCACATACATGTGTGCACCTCATGCACCCCAGGATGTTCCAACATCCAATGGCACAATACAATCCAAAGAGAACATTTGAAAACCAAAACAAAATGCACATTGAGACACCTTAAACCCATGATTTGGATTTCAAACATCATTCACTAAATAATTTACTAACTTAATAAAACCCATTTCAAAAGAACACAATAAAGGCTTACATCAGGATTCTATCAACTTCACACACAATTTCCATTTAAACATCTGATGCATTTCCAAAAATTTCAAAAACTACTTTTGCATCTTTCAAAACATGACTCGTACCACATCCACAACCAAAAAAACTACTTTCACATTTTATAAAAACTAAAACATATCTCAAAATACATTTTCGTCTAAACACACTTCATGTCATACAAACATACTATCAAAAATAAAATTAACACAAGTTTCATCTTCTTAAAAACTAATTTTGCACAAACTAATTTAATTAAAGGACATGCTAAGTTAATTAGACATGAGAAAAAATTTACCAAGTCCTGATTTTCACAAAACTACTCAAAAAGAATTATATAATTCACCCAGAAACTATTTTCAACAATCTTAACTAACCCAGAAACACTTTAATAAATTAAATATAATATCAATGATTGTACGAAGGACATATAAATATTAATTTAAACCATGCAAGTGCATATGGGTTATGCGGGAAAGAAAATAGTTAGAAATACCTACCTCAAACCAAGCGCAGAAATGACGAAACTCTGATGGAAGGTATAACAATCTCTTACGGACTAACCGCGCATGCTGAATAGCGATAAATACACATTACACACAACCCGCGACAGTATTAGGATTTATCTAAATTAAATAAAAACACCAAAATGGAATGGATGGAAAATAAATAAATAAGAAAATAATAAATAGATAAAATAATAAATAAATAAATAAATAAATAAACAAAAAAATGAATAAATGAATAAATTAATAAACAAATAAACAGACAAACAAATAAATGAATAAATAAAATAAATAAAATAAATAAATAGGTAAGTGAATAAAAATACCAGATGAAGAGTCTGCGCCGAGAGGGGCAGTGCAGGGGGTTTGGGCTGCCATGAACAAGGTGCGCAAGGGGTTTGGGTCTTCGGCTGCTAGTTACCGGAGAAAAGGGGTTCGGGCGCAGTGAATCGGAACTAGGTCTGGCCGGAGGCGACTGGACACGGTGTCGGTGAGGGCGGCGGAGGCGGGGTCAAGCGCAGAGGGTCGTGAGGGGGTTGGTCGAAGGCGCAGGGGAGGCTACAGGGAGGGAGGATGTGCAGCATGGCGGGGAAATGTCGGAGGGGACATTCAAGGCAGTAGGGGAGGTGATGGGGCCGTTGTTGGGGCGCGAGTGGGAGGCCGAGGGCTTGGGTGAGTTTCATAGGGGCGAGGCTGGGGAGCGGCAAGGCCAGGGATCTGTGGGTGTGGTCATATAGGGTGCACTAAGGGGGGGATGTGATGATGGACTAGAGGTCCTAGACGGAGGATAAATGAGGCCAAAATTGACTGGAGTAGAGGCGTGGTGGCTGGGGTGAGGTCAGGATCGGCTGGCGGCGCTGAAGTCAGTGTGAGGCGAGGCCGGAGGCGAGGGGCGGTGCAGCATGCGCAAGTTGAGGGGAAGTGATGGGCGTGCGCTGAAGTAGGAACAAGGAAGGATGTCCGCTGCCAGGGGAAAGAGGGGTGGATGTTGGGCGCAGCGGGCAGGATCCAAGGTGGAGGGTAAGGTATGCGCGCAGGAGAAAGAGGGAAAAAATGGGGAAGGGAAAGGGGGCACCGCCGGGTAAATAGGGTTAGGTTTAGTTTTTTTTATCTTATAATAATAATACTATTACAATAATAATAATAATAATAATAATAATAATAATAATAAAATACAGAATTATAATAAAAATATTAATGACATTAAAATTAAAAATGATAATAAAAATAAAAATAAAAATAGTAAAAATAATAGTTTAAATAATAACTATCATAATTACAATAATATAACAATAATAATCCTAATAATATTGATAATAATAGAAATAATAATATATTTAATAATTACAATAAAAATAATAATGATGACAATAATAATAATAATAATAATAATGAGCAATTGCACGACACGAGCGTCGGTTGCACGGCTACCGCCAACCACACAGTGACTTCGCATGGGTCTAAAACCATGTAAAAATTATCAAATGATGAAAAATTTAAGTCGGGACCCAGCCCGGACCTTGGCGCGAGGTCCAAAAGCCAAGAATTATTAAGATAAAAATTAATTTAAAATACGGATGTGACAATACATAACATATATGCACGCATGATCAATATATTTATTGACAAAATTAATTGGAAACACATATATATATTTAATTATAATCTTAGAAATGTAATTTTTTTAAAACAATATTTTTGAATTAATAAAAAATATATATTAATTATAAACATGTTTTTTTTATTTAAAGTATACAAATAAACATTATTTTTGAATATAAATATAATAATTGTATATAAAATATTATTAAAAACTTTTATCAGTGTTAAAAATAACATTGATAAATATATCCTTTATCAGCGCTTTTAGTTAGTGCTGATAACGCCCCTCCCCCCCATTAGCTCTTTTTGTTTAGCATTGATAGAACGAGGTGCTTCCCTTGCCTCATTTTGTGGTAGTGATAAGGTCTCAACTTAAGACTGAGCCTCGTGTATTTATTTTTTCTAGATGTCAATTTTCCTTTATTTCCATTGTTTTAGAAAATTATTTTATTCCTTCAAAAACACTTTTCCAAATAAATACTATGATAGTTAGAATTAATCAGTGATTTATATATTGTATTTTATGTGATTAGATTAGTTTACAAAGTTAAAGTGATTTTAAAATTGTTTTAATTGGGTTTTGATTGAACCTTTGAGAAATCATTCAGAAACATCAAATATATATTCCTATTATTTTAGTTAACTAGGTAGGTTTTATAATTTGGGAGAATTTGTTTTAATTTGTTGTAAATAGAAATGATTAAATTTATGGAAAAATCAATTCATTTGTCCTCTTGAGTTGACCATTCTGAAAAACAGCACCATACAATGCTTTTTGAAGCTCGTCCGATATAAATAAGCAATCTTCTTCTGGTATACTTTATACCTATTTGTATGGTAGGCTTGGTAAAAATTTATTCGGTAGAATTTTTAGGTCTCTATTTGATGGTATATGTCATAGACTTCATAGAACTCTCTTTGATATACTTTGTAGAACTCAACAGACTTTGTAAGTCTTCCATATGAAAGACTTAATATAAGTTTGTCCAATGTACTTTCAATGTACTTGGTACATGTTTGTTTAATATACTTCATAGGTTTAAGTCTGATAGGATTAAGTTTTCATCAGATAAACCCAATAACTTTCCTACAAGAATCTTATATTTTTTAAAAGATAAAGGTTAGTAATATGAAAACATTTAAAAAGTGAAATATGATGTTCAAAATTAGGGTTAGAAATAAATTTTTCCACTCAACATATAGATCAAGTACTTGTCTTGAAGGGGGTCACTGACACATAAATTTAATGTCTCCCCTACGATGGAAATTCTGTGATTAATTATATATTTTTCTTCATCATTTGAATTGAAATTCTATGATAAATTATATACACCTAGTCAAATATAAATAATAAAAAAATGATTCATCAATGGAAAACATGAATAATATTTAGAGTGTAATGTATAAATGAGCATTCATGATGATACATGTCACGAACCAACCCGGGTCTACCCCGAACCTGTCACCTGAGTCGGTCTGCGTCATGGTCTGAAGGGCGTTCTTGATCCCCACGGGCTGGCAACCAGTGTCGGGCATCAAAATTTAACTGTTGGGAACGGTTTGGACCATGAAAAAAAGATAAATATATAAACAGAACTCACAATAAAAAAGAAAACTAACAGCAGAGAAAAAATAAACTAAACATACCTTCATGTAACCTTCTAGGTCACCACCCAACTCAGACTCAAGCCTACTCCAACACTGAGCAGCTGAACCAGGAACTTGAACAAGAACTGAACCTACAACTAAAAGAATATGATAGGCGTGAGCACCAAGATGCTCAGTAGGGATTCCAAATATAACCACGAATCCAAGTATTCCCTTTCCCAAAATAGTCCATTGACACAAGTTTGAAATACTATTATAAAAGTAGGTTTTCCATATTTTAATAAAACAACATCATTTACCCATTTTAAAAACACAACGCACACCATGTGCCATTTCTGAAGCAAACTACAATTTCTCAAACAAAAAAACCAAACAAGGAAAACAAGGCAGTGCTAACAGAAACAGATGATAGTACAAGCTGGAAAACAAGTATGGGTGTAAGTAAACAAGCAAAACAAAGACAAAACTTGGGTGATCCTAAAAATTCCTAGAAGACCCTTGGACGTACTCAGTTTTGGAACCCCCTACAGGCGTATGGTGAATCTCCTAAGTCCATAACCAACCGGCCTCCCTAAACTAACTAATCCAGTGGCAAAGCCCGCCTGGCATAACAATAAATCCAGGCGGTACCAACCCATCTAATCGGGGTTGATCAGCAACTGTCACTCGATCATCTAAAAGATTCCCAGGAACCTATGGTGGATACAATAATACTTTATAGGTAGGAAGGCCCTCATACGCGTGACTCATCTCCCTGCACTTTCCTTCTCTAAACACAGATGCTAGCTATACGTTCACCCATAAAGGGTTACACTAGACAGGAGGGCCTCATATGCATATCTAATCATCAAACATTAACAAAGTGCCAACCGAGCCATCATACCATGAAAATCATTAAAACCATTTGAATCCCTTTTCAAAATACTTAAGTTGTTAAATGGACCTATAATAATTAAAATGTTGTCATTTCAAAGAATCAACACAAACATTACACTGAAGCTGAAAGTTCCAAATGGTCTGTCACGTCACATCATGCCGAAACCATTTTTTTCTAAAAACATTTTTAAAGCACCGACCGGACACATACAACTTTCCAAGCCACATCCCTTAATAGGATCTTAGTCAACAATCGCCTTTTTTAAGTTCAAAGTTCCAAATGGGCCCATATCCATTCGAGATGCACACTAAAGCATTTTCCAAGGCCCGAGGGTCCAAATCCTTTAAGAAAATATTTACAGTCATTTAAGGGAAATACACCAAGGACCAAACCTCATTTAGGAAAAAAATAATTATTGGGAAAACCAATGACTTAAATAAAAAACATTTCAAAGGTACCATTATCATTTGTGAGCACATCCATGTGTGCACCTCAGGCACCCATGGATGTGCCAACATCTAATGGCACAATACAATCCAAAGAGAACATTTTAAAACCAAATCCAAATGCACATTAAAACACATTAAACCCATGATTCGTATTTCAAACATCATTCACTAAATCATTTACTAATTTAAGAAAACCCTTTTCAAAAGAACACAACAAAGGCTTAGATCAGGATTCTATCAACTTCACACACAAGTTCTATTTAAAAATCCGATGCATTTCCAAACATTTTGAAAACTGCTTTCGCATATTTCAAAACATGACTCGTACCACATCCACAACCCAAATAACTACTTGCACATTTTATAAAAACTAGCACATAGATCAAAATACGTTTTCGCCCAAACACACTTCATGTCATAAAAACATACTATCAAAAATAAAATGATCACAAGTTTCATCTTCTTAAAAACTAAGTTTTCACCAACCAATTTAATTAAAGAACTTGTTAAGTTAATTAGACATGAGAAATAATTTACCAAGTCATGATTTTTACAAAACTACTCAAAATAAATCATATAATTCACCGAGAAACTATTTTCAAAAATCTTAACTAACATAGAAACACTTTAATAAATTAAATATAATATCAATGATGGTGAGAAAGACAAATAAATATAAATTTAAACCATGCAAGTGTCTATGGGTTATGCGGGAAAGAAAATAGTTAGAAACGCCTACCTCAAACCAAGTGCAGACGCGACAAAACTCTGATGGAAGGTATAACAATCCCTTGCGGACTAACCACGCACGCTGAACAGCGATAAAGACACACTACACACAACCCGTGATAGTATTAGGATTTATCTAAATTAAATAAAAACACCTAGATGGAATGGATGGAAAATAAATAAATAAACCAATAATAAATAGATAAAAGAATAAATAAATAAATAAATAAATAAATAAACAAAAAATGAATAAATAAATAAATAAATGAATAAAAAAATAAACAAAAAAACAAACAAATTAAAAAATAATATAAATAAATAAATGAATGAAAAAATAAAATAAATAAATAGGTAAGTGAGTAAAAATATTGGATGAGGAGTTTTCCTCGGGAGGGGCGGTGCAGGGGGTTCAGGCTGCCAGGAACAAGGTGCGCAAGGGGTTTAGGTCTTCTACTACTAGTTTCCAGAGCAAAGGGGTGCGGGCGTAGTGAATCGGTGCTAGGTTTGGCCGGAGCGACTGGACATGGTGATGGCGAGGGCGGCAGAGGCGGGTTCAAGCATAGAGGGCCGCGAGGGGGTTATCCGAAGGAGCAGGGGGGCTTCAGGGAGGGTGGAGGTGTAGCGTGGAGGGGTGATATTGGAGGTGACTTGCAAGGCAGTAATGAAGGCGACAGGGCCACTGCTAGGGCTTGAGCGGGAGGATGAGGGCCTAGGTGGGTTTCACAGGGGTGAGGCTGGGGAGCGGCGAGGCTGGGGTTCCGTGGGTGAGATCAGATGGGTTGCGCTGAGGGGGGCTGGGATGATGGCCTGGGGGTCCTGGAGGGTGGCTATGTGAGGCCAGAATCGATTGGAGCGGAGGTGAGGTGGCTGGGGCGAGGTCGGGATCGGCTGGCAGTGCTGAAGTCAGTTCGAGGTGAGGCCGGATGCCCGGGCAAATGCGGCGTGCTCAAGGTGAGGAGAAGCAAGGGGTGTGCACTGATGGGGGAACAAGGTCAGCAGGCCACTGTCGGGGGAGAGAGAGGCGAGTGTTGGGCACAGTGGGCAGGATCATGTAGCGAGGCGCCAAGGGGGAGGGTACAGTGTACACGCAGGAGAAAGAGGGAAAAAATGGGGAAGGGAAAGGGGGGCCCACCAGGTAAATAGGGTTAGGTTTAGTTTTTTTTTCATTTTATATTATAATAATAATACTATTACAATAATAATAATAATAATATACAGAATTATAATAAAAATATTAATGACAATAAAATTAAGAATGATAATAAAAATAAAAATAATAATAGTAATAATAGTAGTTTAAAGAATGACCATCATAATTACAATAATATAACAATACTAATACTAATAATATTGATAATAATACAATAATAATAGAAATAATAATATATTTAATAATGGTAATAAAAATAATAATGATGACAACAACAACAACAACAACAACAATAATAATAATAATAATAATAATATTGAGCAATTTCATGACATGAGGGTCGGTTGCGTGGCTACCGCCAACCGTGAGGTGACTGCACATGGGTCCAAAACCAAGTAAAAATTATCAAATGAAAACAAATTAAGTCGGGACTCGGTCTGGACCTTGGTGCGAGGTCCGAGAGCCAAGAATTATTAAGATAAAAATTAAGTTAAAAGACGAATGTGACAATAAATAATATATATACACGCATGATCAATATATTTATTGACAAAATTCATTGGAAACACACATATATATTTAATTATAATCTTAGAAATATACTTTTTTTAAAAATTTGTTTTTGAATTGTTAAAAATTATATATTAATTATAAACATGCGTTTTTTATTTAAAGTATACGAATAAACATTATTTTTGAAGATAAATATAATAATTGTATATGAAATATTATTAAAAACTTTATCAGCATTAAAAATAATTTTGATAAATGTATCTTTTATCAGTGCTTTAAGTTATCGCTCATAAAGCCCCCCCTATTAGCTCTTTTTGTTTATCGTTGATAGAACGAGGCGCTTCCCTTGCCCCATTTTGTGGTAGTGATAAGGTCTCGCCTTAAGACTGAACCTCATGTATTTATTTTCTCTAGATTTCAATTTGCCTTTGTTTCCTTTATTTTTGAAAATCAGTTTATTCCTTCAAAAACTCTTTTTCAAATCAATACTATGATAGATAGAATTAATTAGTGATTTATATATTATATTTGATGTGATTAGATTAGTTTCAAAAGTTAAAGTGATTTTAAAATTGTTTTAATTGGGTTGTGATTGAGACTTTGATAAATCATTCAAAAGCATCAAATATATATTCCTACTATTTTAGTTAACTGGGAAGTTTTTATAAGTTGGGAGAATTTGTTTTAATTTTTTTAAATATAAATGTTTAAATTTATAGAAAAATCTATTCATTTGTCCTCTTGAGCTATCCATTCTAAAAAATAGCACCATTACAATGCTTTTTAATGCCCATCTGGTATAAATAAGAAATATTCAACTGGTATAATTTATATCTCTTTGTCGGGTAGGCTTGGTAAAACTTCGTTCGGTAGACTTTGTAGGTCTCTATTTGATGGTATTTGTTGTAAACTTCATTGAACTCTGTTTGATATACTTTGTAGAACTCAACGAACTTTGAAAGTATTCCATATGAGAGACTTAATATAAGTTTTTACAATGTACTTTAAATGTACTTGGTACATGTTTGTTTGATATGCTTCATAGGTGTAAGTCTGATAGGATTGAGTTTCCATCCGGTAAACCCAATAACTTTCCTCCAAGAATCTTATATCTTTTAAAAGATAAAGTTTAGTAATATGAAAACATTTAAAAAGTAAAATATGATGTTCAAAAGTAGGGTCAGAAATAAATTTTTCCACTCAATATATTGATTAAGTACTTGTCATGAAGGGGGTCACCAGAACATAAATTTAATGTCTCCCCTATGATGGAAATTCTATGATTAATTATATATTTTTCTTCATCATTTGAATTGAAATTATGTGATTAATTATATACACCTAGTAAAATATAAATAATAAAAAATGAGTCATCATTGGAAAACATGAATAATAATAAGAGTGTAATGTATAAATGAACATTCATGATGATACATGTCACGAACCAACCCGGGTCGACCCTGAACCGGTCACCCGAGCCGGTCCGCGACATGTCCCGAAGGGCGTTCCCGATCCCCATGGGCGGGCAACCAGTGCCAGGCATCAAACTTTAACTATTGGGAATGGTTTGGCCCATGAACAAAAGATAAAAAAGATAAACTGAACTGATGATAAAAATGAAAACTAACAGCAGAGAGAAAATACAACCAAACATACCTTCATGTAACCTTCTAGGTCACCACCGAACTCAGACTCAAGACTACTCCAACACTGAGCAGCTAAACCAGGAACCTGAAGAAGAACTTAGCCTACAACTGAAATAATATGATAGGTGGGAGCACCGAGATGCTAGGTAGGGATGCCAAATATAACCATGGAATCCAAGTATTCCCTTTCCCAAAAGAGTCCATTGACACAAGTTTGAAATACAATTATAAAAGTAGGTTTTCCATATTTTAATAAAACAACATCATTTACCCATTTTAAAAACCCAACGCACACCACATGCCATTTTTGAAACAAACTACAATTTTGCAAACCAAAAAAACCAAACAAGGAAAACAAGGCAGTGCTAAAAGAAACAAGTGACAGTAGAATCTGGAAAACAAGTATGGCTGAAAGTAAACAAGAAAAACAAAGACAAACCATGGGTGATCCTAAAAATCCCTAGAAGACCCCTGGATGTACTCGATTTAGGAACCACCTGTCGGCGTATGGTGAAGCTCCTAAGTCTATAACCAACTGGCTTCCCTACACTGACCAATCCAGTGGCAATGGTCGCCTGGCCTAACAAAAAATCCAGGGGGTACCAACCCATTTAATCGGGGTTGATCAACAACTGTCACTTGATCATCTAAAATACACCCAAGAAACCATGGTGGATACAATAATACTGTGTAGGTAGGACGTCCCTCGCACGCGTGACTCATCTCACCGCACTTGCCTTCCCCAAACATGGATGTTACCTATACATTCACCCATAAAGGGTTACACTAGACAGGAGCGCCTCATATGCATATCTAATTATCAAACATTAACAAAGTTCCAACTGGGTCTTCATGCCATGAAAATCAATAAAACCATTTGAATCCCTTTTCAAAATACTTCAGTTGTTAAATGGACCTACAGTAATTAAAACGTCATCATTTCAAAGAATCAACACAAACATTACACTGAAGCTAAAAGTGCCAAACAGGCCGTCACATCACTTCATGTCGAAACCATTTATTATTTTATTATTATTATTATTATTATTTCTAAAAACATTTTTAAATATTTGAACAGACGCATACAACTTTCCAATCCACATCCCTTAATAAGATCTTAGTCAACAATCACCTTTTTTAAGTTCAAAGTGCTAAAGGGGCCCTTATCCTTTCCAGACACACACTAAATCATTTTCCAAGCCTCGAGGGGCCAAATCCTTAAAGAAAATTTTACAGTCATTTAAGGGAAATACACTAAGGACCAAACCTTATTTAGGAAAACATAAATTAATTTGAAAACCAAGTATTTAAGGAAACATCATTTCAAAAGTACCATTATCATTTGTAAGCACATCCATGTGTGCACCTCATGTACCCATGGATGTGGAAACATACAATGGAACAATACAATCCAAAGAGAACATTTGAAAACCAAACCCAAATGCACATTGAAACACCTTAAACCTATGATTCGTATTTCAAACATCATTCACTAAATCATTTACTAATTTAAGAAAAACCTTTTTAAAAAACACAACAAAGGCTTACATCAGGATTCTGTCAACTTCACACACAATTTCTATTTAAACATCCGATGCATTTCCAAAAATTTCAAAAACTAATTTCGCATCTTTCAAAACATGACTTGTACCATATCCCCAACCAAAATAACTACTTGCACATTTTATAAAAACTAACACATATCTCAAAACAATTTTTCGCCCAAACACACTTCATGTCATACAAACATACTATCAAAAATAAAATGAACATAAGTTTCATCTTCTTAAAAACTAAGTTTTCACCAACCAATTTAATTAAATAACATTCTAAGTTAATTAGACTTAAGAAATAATTTACCAAGTCATGATTTTCACAAAACTACTCAAAACAAATCATATAATTCACCCAAAAACTACTTTCAAAGATATTAACTAACCCATAAACACTTTAATAAATTAAATATAATATCAATGATGGTGTGAAGGACATATAAATATTAATTTCAAGCATGAAAGTTTCTATGGGTTATGCGGGAAAGAAAATAGTTAGAAACGCCTACCTCAAATCAAGCGCGGACGCGACGAAACTCTGATGGAAGGTATAACAATCTCTTGTAGACTAACTGCGCATGCTGAACAGTGATAAAGACACACTACACACAACCCGCAATAGTATTAGGATTTATCTAAATTAAATAAAAACACCAAGATAGAATGGATGGAAAATAAATAAATAATCAAATAATAAATAGAAAAAAGAATAAATAAACAAATAAACAAAAAAATGAATAAATGAATAAATAAAAAAATAAATGAATGAATAAAATAAATAAATAAATAAATAAATAGAATAAATAAATAAATGAATAAATAATTAAATAAATAGGTAAGTGAATAAAAATACTGGATGAGGATTCTGCACCGGGAGGGGCGGTGTAGGGGGTTCGGGCTGCCAAGAATAAGGTGCACAAGGGGTTTGGGTCTTCCGCTGCTAGTTGTCAGAGCAAAGGGGTGTGAGAGTAGTGAATCAACGCTAGGTCTGGCTGGAGGCGACTGGACATGGTGTCGGCGAGGGCAGCGGAGGAGGGGTCAAGCACAGAGGGCAGCGAGGGGGTTGGTCGAAGGCACAGGGGGGCTGCAGGGAGGGCGGAGGTGCAGCGTGGAGGGGAGATGCTGGAGGGGACATGCAAGGCAGTAGGGAAGGCAATGGGGCTGCTGTCGAGGCACGAGCAGGAGGCCAAGGGCCTGGGTGAGTTTCATAGGGGCGAGGCTGGGGAGCGGCGAGGCTGGGGTTCCGTCGGTGAGGTCGGATGGGGTGCGCTGAGGGGGGCTAGGACAACGTCCTGGAGGTCCTAGAGGGCGGCTAAGCGAGTCCAGAATCGACTAGAGTGGAGGTGAGGTGGCTAGGGTGAGGTCGAGATCAGATGGCAGTGCTGAAGTCGGTGCGAGGTGAGGTCGGAGGCCCGGGGCGGTGCGGCGTGTGCAAGGTGAGGGGAAAGCGAGGGGTCTACGCTGAGGGGGGAACAAGGCTGGCAGGCTGCTGCTGGGGGAAAGAGAGGCGGGTGTTGGGTGCAGCGGGTAAGAGTGTGGAGCTAGGGGACAAGGTGGAGGGTAGGGTATGCACGCAGGAGAAAGAGGGAAAAAATGGGGAAGAGAAAGGGGGCGCCGCTGGGTAAATAAGGTTAGGATTAGTTTTTGTCCCATTTTATCTTATAATAATAATACTATTACAATAATAATAATAATAATAATAATAATAATATACATAATTATAATAAAAATAGTAATGACAATAAAATTAAGAATGGTAATAAAAATAATAATAATAATAGTAATAATAATAGTTTAAAGAATAACCATCATAATTACAATAATATAACAATAATAATACTAATAATATTGATAATAATACAATAATAATAGAAATAATAATATATTTAATAATGATAATAAAAATAATAATGATGACAACAACAACAACAACAGCAACAATAATAATAATATTGAGCAATTGCACGACACGAGGGTCGGTTGCGCGGTTACCGTAAATCGCGTGGTGACTATGCACAGGTCCGAAACTAAGTAAAAATTATCAAACGACAAAATTTTGAAGTCGAGACCCGGCCCGGACCTTGTCGCGAGGTCTGAGAGCTAAGAATTATTAATATAAAAATTAATTTAAAATACGGATGTGATAATACATAACATATATGCATGCATGATTAATATATTTATTGAAAAAATTCATTGGAAACACACATATATATATATATTTAATTATAATCTTAGAAATATACTTTTTTAAAAAAATTATTTTTGAATTATTAAAAAATATATATTAATCTTAAACATACGTTTTTTTTAAAGTATACGAATACACATTATTTTTGAATATAAATATAATAATTGTATATAAAATATTATTAAAAACTTTTATATTCATTAAAAATAACTTCAATAAATGTATCCTTTATCAGTGCTTTTAGTTAGTGCTGATAACCCCCCCCCCCTATTAGCTCTTTTTGTTTAGCGTTGATATAACAAGGCACTTCCCTTGCCCCATTTTGTGGTAGTGATAAGGTCTCAACTTAATACTGAACGTCATGTATTTATTTTCACTAGATGTCAATTTGCCTTTGTTTCCTTTGTTTTTGAAAATTAGTTTATTCCTTCAAAAACTCATTTGCAAATCAATACTATGATAGTTAGAATAAATTAGTGATTTATATATTGTATTTCCTCCAATGGCCCGAAGGCCTTCATTTTTTATTGATTTTGATAATCCACCTTTCAAGGGGTGAGGTGGAACCCTTACAAGGCCCATAGGCATAAGTATTACATGGCCCATAGGACTTAGAGGATTTCATTGCCCGTAGACTTCAAACATTACATACAACCCAGACTAACTACTCCTCTGCATCTTCATCGTGAAATCAGTTCTCCACCTTCGCATGGTTGTTTGGCTAGGCTTTCCCATGCATGCACAGGATTGTCCCGATGGCAGGTGTCATACCCTCTCATTCTTACAATCCGTTTAGCTTCTGCGGTGGTGAAAGCTCCTTGCTCATCCTCCTTGTAGAGCTTGGTTCTTGTAAGTTGTCTACTTTGCATCTGCACTTAAGGTGGCCCGAAGGACTTGAGGTGGCCCAAAGGCCTTACTGACCCGAAGGCATGGGTGGCCCGAAGGCCTTACAGGACTCAGGAACCAAATCGGTGGCCCGAAGGCCCAAACGGGGTCATATTCCTAGCTGCTACAGTTCCAAACAGTGCCTGCTACAGTCCCCGCTACAGTACCTAGAGCATCCTGTCTTTTTATAACATAAACTTTCATTTCATTACACGGAACTGAGGATCTTTAAGGTTTAGTGTCTTGGAAACAAGGAACATAATACATGAAAACAACATAAAACATTCTTATTAAACACTTGAAAGGCTTCTCCTTAAGTTCATCCTAGGTTCATTACTGCATCTCATAACCTGGGGACATACATCAAAAGAAAGGGTGAGCAGAAGGCCCACTAAGGGAAACAAGAGAAACATTTTACATGTGAACTTGAGATACTTAAATAACGACATGAAAATAACTTTAAGGTGTGAGAAAGTAATCATGAGATGCATCATAATAAAAATAACATTTTTCATAACTTGAAGATGTGGCTGCAACATTTAATATTGAAAATCATTTTGTTTCACCAAGGTCCATCCCCAAGGTGTCATTAAAAATTACCAAGGTTATTCACCAAGGTATCAGTCTAAAAAGTCATCTCTATAGATTAAGCCTTTACCCAATGCATTGGAGCGCTATCTGGGCGCACCCTTGAAATGTCTTTATTATCATGTGATCCACATATATCATCATCAATAATTTCATAAACAACCCATATAGCATAAAATAAATGGGTTTCATTTCATAATCATAACGTTTTAAAAACTGCTTTAAAGACATGATCTTTACGTCACTTTAAACCCATGGAAGGGGAGAGCGGGTCTCATGTATGTAAATCCCAGAATTTAAAATAGAAAATTTTGATATATATGTGAATACCCCTGTATAAATAAGAGCTTTGAGTATTCACTTTATAACATAAAATAATTTTGAGAAAATAGAGAGGCATTTTGAGACGAAAATTTTGCAGCATAACGGCTATGTTTTGGGGTTTTAGAAAACATTGAAAAGAGAGGGGACATGGGTCCAACATTCATAAATGATCCATAAAACAGTAGAGGGACAGAATATAAGGGATTTAAGAACATGGTAATGAAATTTGAAAATATACCATATGAAATGAAGAACATGAAAGGAAGACAAAAATAAGATTTCTCTTATGAAAATTCGGCAGCCTAACAGCGTTACATAAACTTCAACCAAAAATGAATTGATGAGATCAAATAGTGTCTCTCATCATATGAACATAAAATATTAGTATGATAGATATAGAGATCATACCCCAACATAATAAAAAGTAACTTGCAACACTTGACATGGAATTAGAACTTTGAAAAGGGAGAAAGGTGCAAGGACCACTTAAAAATTTAGTAGCCTAACGACGCCACTTAAACTTCAAAATACTGAATTGAAGAGATCAAATGGGGTCTCGCATTATATGGTCATAAACGATCAGTATAATAGATATAGAGATCATACCCCAACATAACAAAAAGGAACTTGAAATAATTGACATGAAATTAGAACTTCAAAATGAGAAGGGTGAAGAACCACTTAAAATTTTGGCAGCCTAACGACACCACTTAAAACTTCAAAATACTGAATTGAAGAGATAAAATGGGGTATCTCATCATATGATCATAAAAGATCAGTATGATAAATTTAGATATCATACCCCAACATAATAAGAAGGAACTTGAAATACTTTACATGAAAATAGATCTTGAAAAATGAGAAGGGAGAAAGAATCCGTTACAAACATTTCGGCAGCCTAACAGCGCCACTTAGACATTCATAAAATGAAATGATGAGAGTAAGAGGGGGTATCTCATCATATTAACATAAAAAGGACAGTATAATTAATATAAAAGAACATCCTCCAACATAAGAACATGGAGCATAAAATAAATGACATAAAAGAGGTCACTTGAAAAGAAAGAGAGAGGTCGGATCCCTTACCTTAAAATGTAACTCTTAAACCTCAAAGGTTGGGACCTTGAGGGCTTGGGGGCACCTTGGGAGGACTCCTTGGGAGGTAAAGAGACCAGAACATCGTTGGGGAAGAGTGGGGAGTCGAATGGATGAGAGGAGGGCTTGGTATTTATAGGGAAAGTGAGGGGACAAGGCATTAATGGCCAAGGGACACCTCACATGTGCTTTTCTCAAACCCATGTTCTCTCCCTTGATATTTCCCATTAAGTTAGGCCACATGGGTCCCCCAATACAATAATTCATCACCCTTGGCTGGCCAACCTTTAAAATATCTCACGACATCATCATGAAACAGCTATGATGTCATTAAACATACCGAAACCCTAAAACTGCATTTTTACTATTCATTGAAAATTCAACTTTCTCAGAAAAATCCCAAAATTTCACCCTAACTAAATATCAATGCTCTGATTTCAAAAATGAACTCCATTTTATAAAAATAATTTTCTAAATATTTTTAAATTTATTTTTAAATAAAACACTATTCACCAAAAATTCATTTTTTCAGAAAAAAAACCCCAAAAATTACCATAACATAATATCAGTGCTCTGAGTTCAAAAATGAAATCCATTTTATAAAAATAATTTTCTAAATATTTTTAATTTAATTTTTAATTAAAAAAACACTATTCACCTGAAAAAACTAATACTTGAATAATAATTTATGAAACCGATATTTAACCATTTTATTGAATCACATTATTTAATCTATGTATCTAATTTATATTAAAACTTTCCTTGAGTGAAATTACTAATCCATTTGGTCACACTACTAATCCTAAGCGTAAAATCACTATTCATAATTTACTATTCATCAAAAATCAAGTTGATCTTATTAGACTCCAAATTTCGTACTGAACATAATTGTAGAAGACCATTTTTTGAAAATCATTACACATTTTTAATTATTTAAGGTTTACATAAACATTTTTAAAATATCCTTTTTCTAAAATTCAACAAAATATGCATACTATATTTATCCGGTCATTTGAAAATTCATAAACATCATCATAAGAAGAAATCCCAATTATTATTTAAAACAAAGGATTACACAAGGCAGTTATGGTCTTCTTACATAGCCCCTTATCACACCAGCATAGGACCTAAGTGTAAGGTGTGCTAAGGTGAGAGAATCTGAGGGAGGCTCGGCCAACATTGCACGAGTAGTAATTTCTATTAGTTTGAACTTCTCGCAAAGGCTATTCCGTTCTAGCTTCACACGATGAAGTTCGTCTTGGGTTTAGTCCAGAGCAAATCCCAGTGGTGCTACCTCCTTCCCAAGTTCTGTTAGATGGGCTTCGATTGGTCCAAGACTACTGGGTGAGGCCATCGAATCTTCTTTCTATATTAATTAACCGAGATCACTTGTATTTAGAGACAGTAAACGAAACATTTAGTTCACAGCGGTCATATTGACCAATGGTCATATAACGGTCAAAACCCAATGGTCTCATTTTAATTATAATCATGTTTATCAAATAAAACATTTTTGTTGAGTATAAAAATAAAATAACACATGAAATTAGGAAATAAGATTTATTCAAAATTTCGGGTCGTTACAATCTTCCCCCCTTAAGAAATTGCGTCCTCGCAATTTTTAAAAAAATTGGGTTTTGAAATTTCATTGAAAGTCCCACATCGGAAAAAGAGTCAGTAACACTATTACTTTAAAAGAAAGAAAAGGAAGTACAAAGGCCACCCGAGTTTACTCATACTAGGATTCCATGTAGGAAACATGGACATGGAGGAGAAAACAAAGGGTCACGTTCTAAAGGAGAGTGATAGAAAACATGATTAGGAGGAAGTTAACCACCAGAAAATCCCAAAATTATGATGTGTGTAAGCGGTCTTTGATTACCTACTAGGAAACGTAAACCAACAACGTTTTTTTTACGTTCCTTTTCATAACTTTGAGGAATTCATTTACAACATAAAACAAAAACATAAGGAAATATATCTACCTTCATGTAGAGTTTCATACTTTAATAAGTTTCTACCAAAACTAATCTTTTCTCCAAACGATGAACATTCAAAACTACTTGGTCTCATCAAAACACAAGAATCATCTTCTAGAGAATCACATAATCCAAAAAAGATCAACTATCTATTTCTTATATCTTTAAACATTATCCCAAAAATAGAAAGGGTAAGGTAAAACAACTCTTCCAAAAGAATCCCATAGGAATGGAAACTACTTTTCAATCTTCAAAGTTCCATGGTACTACCCAAAGTTCATCATAGACCATTCCGTAAATAATGGTCCTTAAGATTCCTCAAAATAAACCAAACTAAGATTGAAACCCAAATACAAGAAAGATTTGATAACATAGTCGTCCAAAATAAACTTCATTGTTCATCTCCAAACAACATCAACCACTCCTAACATCTTATAACAAAAGTAGCTAACCTAAACATATTTTAACCAAGATAGGTTAATCATTCCCATTACTATAATTCCACCTTAAATTCATCGATTCTTCAAAACATAAGTCAACCATTACTCCTCAATAAAATACTGTAGTAATCTATTTACCTCGATTATATAGGGTCCCCAAAATAGTGAACGTCTTCCAAAATAATAATCATCGGTTAATCCCCTAATCACCCTTTTTTTAAGAAGAACAGCTTCACTACATAAACATGTGGTACATAACAATAGATGGTTTTCTTAATGATATAAATTCATCTTAGGTAGTGACTCGATGACTTAGAAAACATAAAAGATATGCTCATAGAGCACTAACTAAAATACAACATTTCATAGACAATTATTGCGAAGAAGTTACATGCACTTCAGTCATCATGATCCATCTCAACATAGAACTTGCATTGTTCCCTTGTCCTCTAAGATTTTTGATGCTCATCATGCTTATCACCCATTCCAGGAGAGCATTGCCTTGGATAGTGTCTAACTTCTCCACATTTACGACATCGAAAAGTATAAGGCACATTAGATCGAACCTTATCTCTATTCATCACACTATCCATTTTTTTAAAGTAATGGCTACTTTATGCCCTATCTTCCCACACTTAAAACATCTCCTGGTTCCTTTGTGACATTATCCTTGGTGCCCCTTTCCACAGTTTTTGCACAAAGGAAATTGGGTCTTCTTTCCCTTATCAACTTTATCATATGAACATCCTTGAGACTTTGTCTTCTCCTTCCTTGATGAGTTTGGGAATTCCACTAGGTACCAATTGTTAATTGTGATTTTTGATAGCTGGTTTGGCATAATCACAATATGTTCAACTTGATCTTCGGTCATCTCTGTCACATCAATAGGGCAATCATTACATTTCCTCCCACATTGGTTGTTGGGACATGTTCTTCCATTTCCCGCCAATAACTAAGAAAAGAAAGTATAATTAGGGGTTTGAATACTTAGCCAATAATCATTAAAAGGAAACTTTTTGAATAGAAGGATAAACTTGTAGAAGGAAGGTATACCCTAACTTGTGATCCCCTAGGTTCCAATCTAGGTTATCCATGATCATATCTTATTATGTGAATCTTTATTTTGTTCCTTTAATAATGGTTAATACTAAGATTATGAATTTACCAAGCATATCCCCCGGGAGTGTCGTAACCAAGAGTGCAGCAAGGCTCATTGTCGTGTACCAGTTCCCGTTCGAGTCTGGCTCAAAGCGGAGTTTTCAGGTTTTACCCCTATGTACATCTGTACCAGAGCCACCTCTACCTGCTCGTATCCAAACATGGATGTATTTTCTTGGCAACCCATTACTCAATACTCACCAAAATTCCAGGAATATTTCATATATATAAAAATTTCTATAGGCTTCTTCCTAAAGTTTTCATATCCTAATTTCCACAAATAACTAAACCATCCTTTGATACCAACTATAGCATCCCGTCTTTTTATAACATAAACTTTCATTTCATTACACGGAACTGAGGATCTTTAAGGTTTAGTGTCTTGGAAACAAGGAACATAATACATGAAAATAACATAAAACATTCTTCTTAAACACTTGAAAGGCTTCTCCTTAAGTTCATCCTAGGTTCATTACTACATCTCATAACCTGGGTACATACATCAAAAGAAACGGTGAGCAGAAGGCCCAGTAAGGGAAACAAGAGAAACATTTTACATGTGAACTTTATATACTTCAATAAGGACATGAAAAGAACTTTAAGGCATGAGAAAGTAATCATGAGATGCATCATAATAAAAATAACATTTTTCATAACTTGAAGATGTGGCTGCAACATTTAATATTGACAATCATTTCGTTTCACCAAGGTCCATCCCCAAGGTGTCATTAAAAATTACCAAGGTTATTCACCAAGGTATCAGTCTAAAAAGTCATCTCTAGAGATTAAGCCTTTACCCAATGCATTGGAGCGCTATCTGGGCACACCCTTGACATGTCTTTATTATCATGTGAGCCACATATATAATAATCAATCATTTCATAAACAACCCATATAGCATAAAAAAATGGGTTTCATTTCATAATCATAACGTTTTAAAAACTGCTTTAAATACATGATCTTTACGTCACTTTAAACCCACGGAAGGGGAGAGCGGGTCTCATGTATGTAAATCCCAGAATTTAAAATAGAACATTTTGATATATATGTGAATACCCCTGTAGAAATAAGAGATTTGAGTATTCACTTTATAACATAAAATAATTTTGAGAAAAGAGAGAGGCATTTTGAGACGAAAATTATGTAGCATAACGACTATGTTTTAGGGTTTTAGAAAACATTGAAAAGAGAGGGGACATGGGTCCAACATTCATAAATGACCCATAAAACATTAGAGGTACATAATATAAGGGATTTAAGAACATGGTAATGAAATTTGAAAATATACCATATGAAATGAAGATCATGAAAGGAAGACAAAAATAAGATTTCTCTTATGAAAATTCGGCAGCCTAACAGCGTTACATAAACTTCAACCAAAAATGAATTGATGAGATCAAATAGGGTCTCTCATCATATAAACATAAAAGATCAGTATGATAGATTTATAGATCATACCCCAACATAATAAAAAGGAACTTTCAAGACTTGACATGGAATTAGAACTTTGAAAGGGAGAAAGGTGCAAGTACCACTTAAAAATTTAGTAGCCTAACGACGCCACTTAAACTTCAAAATACTGAATTGAAGAGATCAAATGGGGTCTCTCATAATATGGTCATAAAAGATTAGTATGATAGATATAGAGATCATACCCCAACATAACAAAAAGGAACTTGAAAGAAGTGACATTAAATTAGAACTTCAAAACGAGAAGGGTGAAGAACCACTTAAAAATTCGACAGCCTAATGGCGCCACTTAAAACTTCAAAATACTAAATTGAAGACATAAAATGGGGTCTCTCATAATATGATCATAAAAGATAAGTATGATAAATTTAGAGATCATACCCCAAAATAATAAAAAGGAACTTGAAATACTTTACATGAAAATAGATCTTGAAAAATGAGAAGGGAGAAAGAATCTGTTACAAAAATTTCGGCAGCCTAACGACGCCACTTAAACATTCATAAAATGAAATGATGAGAGTAAGAGGGGGTCTCTAATAATATAAACATAAAAAGGAAAGTATAATGAATATAAAAGAACATCCTCCAACATAAGAACATGGAGCATAAAATAAATGACATAAAAGAGGTCACTTGAAAAGAAAGAGAGAGGTCGGATCCCTTACCTTAAAATGTAACTCTTAAAACTCAAAGGTTGGGACCTTGAGGGCTTGGAGAAACCTTGGGAGGACTCCTTGGGAGGTAAAGAGACCAGAACTTCGTTGGGGAAGAGTGGGGAGTCGAATGGATGAGAGGAGGGCTTGGTATTTATAGGGAAAGTGAGGGGACAAGGCATTAATGGCCAAGGGACACCTCACATGTGCTTTTCTCAAACCCATGTGCTCTCCCTTGATATTTCCTATTAAGTTAGGCCACATGGGGCCCCCAATACAATAATTCATCACCCTTGGCCGGCCAACCTTTAAAATATCTCATGACATCATCATGACACAGCTATGATGTCATTAAACATACCGAAACCCTAAAACTGCATTTTTACTATTCACTGAAAATTCAACTTTCTCAAAAAAATCCCAAAATTTCACACTAACTAAATATCAATTCTATGATTTCAAAAATGAACTCCATTTTATAAAAATAATTTTCTAAATATTTTTAAATTTATTTTTAAATAAATACACTATTCACTGAAAATTCATTTTTTCAGAAAAAAAACCCCAAAAATTACCATAACATAATATCAGTGCTCTGAGTTCAAAAATGAAATCCATTTTATAAAAATAATTTTCTAAATATTTTTAATTTAATTTTTAATTAAAAAAACACTATTCAGCTGAAAAAAACTAATACTTGAATAATAATTTATGAAACCGTTATTTAACCATTTTATTGAATCACATTACTTAATCTATGTGTCTAATTTATATTAAAACTTTCCTTGAGTGAAATTACTAATCCATTTGGTCACACTACTAATCCTAAGCGTAAAATCAATATTCATAATTTACTATTCATCAAAAATCAAGTTGATCTTATTAGACTCCAAATTTCGTACTGAACATAATTGTAGAAGACCATTTTTTGAAAATCATTACACATTTTTAATTATTTAAGGTTTACATAAACATTTTTAAAATATCATTTTTCTAAAATTCATCAAAATATGCATACTGTATTTATCCAGTCATTTTAAAATTCATAAACATCATTATAAGAAGAAATCCCAATTTTTATTTAAAACAAAGGATTACACAAGGCAGTTACAGTCTTATTACATAGCCCCTTATCACACCAGCATAGGACCTAAGTGTAAGGTGTGCTAAGGTGAGATAATCTGAGGGAGGCTCGGCCAACATTGCACGAGTAGTAATTTCTATTAGTTTGAACTTCTCGCAAAGGCGATTCTGTTCTAGCTTCACACGATGAAGTTCGGCTTGGGTTTGGTCCAGAGAAAATCCCAGTGGTGCTACCTCCTTCCCAAGTTCTGTTAGATGGGCTTCGATCGGTCCAAGACTACTGGGTGAAGCCATCGAATCTTCTTTCTATATTAATTAACCGAGATCACTTGTATTTAGAGACAGTAAACGAAACATTTAGTTCACAGCGGTCATATTGACCAATGGTCATATAACGGTCAAAACCCAATGGTCTCATTTTAATTATAATCATGTTTATCAAATAAAACATTTTTGTTGAGTATAAAAATAAAATAACACATGAAATTAGGAAACAAGATTTATTCAAAATTTCGGGTCGTTACAGTACCTGCTACAGTACCCCGGAAATTCTGCCTCCGCCTGGATTTGATCCCTGGTCTCTTGGATGCACTTACGGAGTCCTTAACAACCGGGATAAGGCTCATGTGCTATATATTGTATTTTATGTGATTAGATTAGATTCAAAAGTTAAAGTGATTTTAAAATTGTTTTAATTGGGTTGTGATTGAGCCTTTGAGAAATCATTCAAAAACATCAAATATATATTCCTACTATTTTAGTTAACTGGGTAGTTTTTATTAGTTGGGAGAATTTGTTTTAATTTTTTTTTACAGAAATGTTTAAATTTATGGAAAAATAGATTCATTTGTCTTCTTGAGTTGTCCATTCTGACAAATAGCACCATTACAATGCTTTTTGAAGCCCATCTGGTATAAATAAGAAATCTTCATCTTGTATACATTATACCTCTTTGTTTGGTAGGCTTGGTAAAACTTCATTCGGTAGACTTTGTTGGTCTCTATTTGATGGTATCTGTCGTAGACTTTGTAGAACTCTGTTTGATAGACTTTGTAGAACTCAATGGACTTTGTAAGTCTTCCATATGAGAGACTTAATAAAAGATTGCCCAATGTACTTTTAATGTACTTGGTACATGTTTGTTTGATAAACTTCATAGGTGTAAGTTTGATAGGATTGAGTTTCCATCCGGTAAACCAAATAACTTTCCTACAAGAATCTTATATCTTTGAAAAGATAAAGGTTAGTAATATGAAAACATATAAAAAGTGAAATATGATGTTCAAAAGTAGGGTTATAAATAAAATTTTCCACTCAATATATAGATCAAGTACTTGTCATGAAGGGGGTCACCGACACATAAATTTAATGTCTCTCCTACGATAGAAATTCTGTGATTAATTATATATCTTTCTTCATCATTTGAATTGAAATTATGTGATTAATTATATACACCTAGTCAAATATAAATAATAAAAAACATGTCATAAATGGACAACATGAATAATAATAAGAGTGTAATGTATAAATAAACATTCATGATGATACATGTCATGAACCAACCCGGGTCGACCCTGAACCGGTCACCCGAGTCGGTCTGCGACATGGCCCGAAGGGCGTTCTTGATCCCCACGGGCTGGCAACCAGTGTCGGGCATCAAAATTTAACTGTTGGGAACGGTTTGGCCCCTGAAAAAAAGATAAACAGATAAACAGAAATGATGATAAAAATGAAAACTAACAGCAGAGAGAAAATAAAATCGAACATACCTTCATGTAACCTTCTAGGTCACCACCCAACTCAGACTCAATCCTGCTCCAACACTGAGCAGCTGAACCAGGAACCTGAACAAGAACTGAACCTGCAACTGAAAGAATATGATAGGCGCGAGCACCGAGATGCTCATTAGGGATGCCAAATATAACTACGAAATCCAAGTATTCCCTTAACCAAAACAGTCCATTGAAAAAAGTTTGAAATATAATTATAAAAGTAGTTTTTCCATATTTTAATAAAACAACATCATTTACGCATTCTAAAAACCCAACGCACACCACATGCCATTTCTGAAACAAACTACAATTTTGTAAACAAAAAACCAAACAAGGAAAACAAGGCAGTGCTAAAAGAAACAGGTGACAATACAAGCTGGGAAACAAGTACGACTGAAAGTAAACAAGAAAAACAAAGACAAACCATGGGTGATCCTAAACATCCCTAGAAGACCCCTAGACGTACTCGGTTTCGGAACCACCTGTCGGTGTATGGTGAAGCTCTTAAGTCTATACCTAACTGGCCGCCCTAAACTGACCAATCCAGTGGAAAAGCCCACCTGGCCTAACAACAAATTCAGGGGGTACCATCCCGTCTAATTGGGGTTGATCATCAATCGTCCCTCGATCGTCTAAAAGACGCCCAGGAACCCATGGTCGTTATAATAATACTGTGTAGGTAGGAAGGCCCTCGCACGCGTGACTCATCTCACAGCACTTGCCTTCCCCAAACACGGACGCTTCCTATACATTCACCCATAAAGGGTTACACTAGACAGGAGCACCTCATATGCATATCTAATCATCTCACATTAACAAAGTGTCAATCGGGTCGTCATGCCATGCAAATCATTAAAACCATTTGAATCCCTTTTCAAAATACTTAAGTTGTTAAATGGCCCTACAATAATTAAAACGTCTTCATTTCAAAGAATCAACACAAACATTACACCGAAGCTGAAAGTGTCAAACGGGTCGTCACGTCACATCATGTCGAAACCATTTATTATTTTATTATTATTTTTTCTAAAAACATTTTTAAATCTCCGACCAGACACATACATATTTCCAAGCCACATCTCTTAATAAGATCTTAGTCAACAATCACCTTTTTTAATTTCAAAGCGCCAAAGGGGCCCTTATCCTTTCCAGACACACACTACAGTATTTTCCAAGGCTCGAGGGGCTAAATCCTTAAAGAAAATATTTACAGTCATTTAAGGGAAATACACCAAGGACCAAACCTCATTTAGGAAAACATGAATTATTTGGAAAACCAAAGATTTAAAGAAACATCATTTCAAAGGTACCATTATCATTTGTGAGCACATCCATGTGTGCACCTCATGCACCCATGGATGTGCCAACCTCCAATGGTACAATACAATCCAAAGAGAACATTTAAAAACCAAACCCAAATGCACATTGAAACACCTTAAACCCATGATTCGTATTTCAAACATCATTCACTAAATAATTTACTAATTTAAGAAAACCCTTTTCAAAAGAACACAACAAAGGCTTACATCAGGATTCTGTCAACTTCACACACAACTTCCATTTAAACATCCGATGCATTTATAAACATTTCAAAAAGTAATTTCGCATCTTTCAAAACATGACTCGTACCACATCCACAACCAAAAGAACTACTTGCACATTTTATAAAAACTAACACATATCTCAAAATACATTTTTGCCCAAACACACTTCATATCATACAAACATACTATCAAAAATAAAACGAACACAAGTTTCATCTTCTTAAAAACTAAGTTTGCACCAACCAATTTAATTAAAGAACATGCTAAGTTAATTAGACATGAGAAATAATTTACCAAGTCATGATTTTCACAAAACTACTCAAAACGAATCACATAATTCACCGAGAAACTATTTTCAACAATCTTAACTAACCCAGAAACACTTTAATAAATTAAATATAATATCAATGACGGTGCGAAGGACATATAAATATTAATTTAAACCGTCCAAGTGTATGGGTTATGCGGGGAGGAAAATAGTTAGAAACGCCTACCTCAAACCAAGCGCAGATGCGACGAAACTCTGATGGAAGGTATAACAATCCCTTGTGGACTAACCACGCACACTGAACTGCGATAAAGACACACTACACACAACCCACGACAGTATTAGGATTTATCTAAATTAAATAAAAACACCCAGATGGAATGGTTGGAAAATAAATAAATAAACAAATAATAAATAGATAAAAGAATAAATAAATAAATAAACAAATAAACAAAAAATGAATAAAAAAATGAATAAAAAAATAAACAAACAAACAAACAAATGAATAAATAATATAAATAAATAAATAAATGAAGAAAAAAAATAAAAAAAATAAATGAATAAAAAATAAATAAATATGTAAGTGAATAAAAATACCGGATGAAGAGTCTCCGCCGGGAGGGGCGGTGCAGGGGGTTCGGGTTGCCATGAACAAGTTGTGGAAGGGGTTTGAGTCTTCCGCTGCTAGTTGCCGGGGCAAAGGGGTGTGGGCACAGTGAATCAGCACTAGGTTGGGCTGGAGACGACTGGACACGGTGTCGGCGAGGGCGGCGGAGGCGGGGTCAAGCGCAGAGGGCCGCGAGGGGGTTAGCTGAAGGCGCAGGGGGGCTGCAGGGAGGGCGGAGGTGCAGTGTGGAGGGGCGATGCCGGAGGGGACATGCAAGGCAGTAGGGGAGGCGACGGGGCCGTTGCTGGGGCGCGAGCGGGAGGTCGAGGGCCTGGGTGAGGTTCACAGGGGCGAGGCTGGGGAACGGCGAGGTCGGGGTTCCATGTGTGAGGTCGGACGAGGTGTGCTGAGGGGGGCTGGGACGACAACATGGAAGTCCTGGAGGGCGGCTAAGTGAGGCCAAAATCGACTGGAGCGGAGGCAAGGTCAGGATCGGCCGGCGACGATGAAGTTAGTGCGAGGCGAGGCGAGGCCGGAGGCCCGGGGTGGTGCGGCGTGCGCATGGTGAGGGGAAGCGAGGGGCCTGCGCTGAGGGGGGAACAAGGCCGGTAGGCCGCTGCCAGGGGTAAGAGAGGCGGGTGTTGGGCATGGCGGGCAGGAGCGTGGAGCGAGGGGCCAAGGCGGACGGCAGGGTATGCACGCAGGAGAAAGAGGGAAAAAATGGGGAAGGGAAAGGGGGTGCTGCCAGGTAAATATGGTTAGGTTTAGTTTTTTTCCGTTTTATCTTATAATAATAATACTATTACAACAACAACAACAACAATAATATACAGAATTATAATAAAAATGGCAATGACAATAAAATTAAGAATGATAATAAAAATAAATATAATAATAGTAATAATAATAGTTTAAAGAATAACCATCATAATTACAATAATATAACAATAATAATACTAATAATATTGATAATAATACAATAATAATAGAAATAATAATATATTTAATAATGATAATAAAAATAACGATGACAACAACAACAACAACAATAATAATAATATTGAGCAATTGCATGACACGAGGGTCGGTTGCGTGGCTACCGCCAACCGCGCGGTGACTGCGTAGGGGCCCGAAACCAAGTAAAAATTATCAAACGACAAAATTTTTAAGTCGGGACCCGGCTCGGACCTTAGCGCGAGGTCCGAGAGCCAAGAATTATTAAGATAAAAATTAATTTAAATGACGGATGTGACAATACATAACATATATGCAAGCATGATCGATATATTTATTGACAAAATTCATTGGAAACACACACATATATATATTTAATTATAATCTTAGAAATATGCTTTTTTAAAAACATTATTTTTGAATTATTAAAAAATATATATTAATTATAAACATGGGTTTTTTATTTAAAGTATACAAATAAACATTATTTTTGAACATAAATATAATAATTGTATATAAAGTATTATTAAAAACTTTTATCAGCGTTAAAAATAATGTTGATAAATGTATCCTTTTTCAGCGCTTTTAGTTAGCGCTGATAAAGCACCCCCTATTAGCTCTTTTTGTTTAGCGTTGATAGAACGGGGCGCTTCCCTTGCCCCATTTTGTGGTAGTGATAAGGTCTCAACTGAAGACTAGACCTCATGTATTTATTTTCGCTAGATGTCAATTTCCCTTTGTTTCCTTTGTTTTTGAAAATCATTTTATTCCTTCAAAAACTGTTTTGCAATGGGTAGTTTTTATGAGTTGGGAGCTTTTTTTTAATTTTTTTTAAACATAAATGTTTAAATTTATGGAAAAATCAATTGAGTTGTATCCCCAACGATGGGAATTCTGTGATTAATTATATATTTTTCTTCATCATTTGAATTGAAACTACTTCAAAATAGCCAACTCCAAAAATAGCCAACTCCAAAATTGGGAAGGGTTCGTCTCCCTTCACCACCACCAAAAGCTCGGCAAAGCCATGGCGTCCCTACATTTCCCAGCCATGACAGGAGGGGAACACCCTATAAAGCCCCACCCCCACCCCCACCTTACCTTCATCCTTCAGTGTCCAGCGGTACTTTCTTCTGTTTCATCCGAGAAGAGAGTACTGCGACCTCCAGGATCACCTCTCCCACCGTCCCCGCCGAGACCCTTGAATAAAATAAAATGGCCCGCCTATCCGTCGCCGTCGCCCTCCTCTTCCTCGCCGCCGTCGGCACCGTCGCCGCCCTGGCCCCTGAAACCAACCCCAACCCCACCCCCACCGCCGCCCCCGCCCCGAAGAAGGCCGCCCCCGCCCCGAAAAAGGCCACCCCCTCCCCTCCGCCCTCGCCCCCAGCCAAATCACCGACGTCTTCCCCGTCCTCCTCCGCGCCGGAATCCGCCCCCGCCCCTGACACCGAGGCCGCCGACGCCAGCGGCAGCGGCAGCCCCAAGGCCAGCTCCCCCTCCGCCTCCTCTCCCCCGGCGCCATCCTCCGCCTCCAACGCACCAGACTCCTCCGCCGCCCCCAAGGCCTCCTCCCCCGCCGATAGCGACAGTGATGGCGACGCCCCTGCCCCGGGCCCTTCGGCCAGCGGCGTATCGGCAGTGAAGTTCTCGGCTGCCGTCGGCGTCGCTGCCGTCGTCTCCTCCGTCTTCTTTTGAATCCGTCAGCCTTTGTAATGGGTTGTGTGGGTCCAGGATTCGGTGGTGCAATGATTTGGATTGTTATTTTGCTTTTCTCTGAATAAAGACGAGTGGTTTTACTGTTACGAATTTTCTTGTATTTTGCCTTACACATGACAACAGTTTCAAAATATAAAATCTATTAATTATACTTATATTACTACATATTCTCTGAACTCTGGGCGCTCAAGTCACGGAGTGGCACATTTTCATTCAAAGACGATATAATATTATCTGAAATTTTTTCATTCACTCTCATTAGCTCCTTCCAGGGATCTGAATCAAGAATGGATGCAATTCATAATTTGATGGTGTTGATAAGACTTTCTATGGGTTCGATTGGCCGTTTGGACCACTAACACACCATCTGAAATTCAAAGTTGACGAAGAGTACTATTAGTTTTTGAATCGCGATTCTTGATAGATTATTCGATCTGACATGATGATCTCCAAATGCCCCATTCGTTCTCAACAGCTGTCAATCCCCAATTTTACCAATTTAGGGGGGGTTCTATCATGCCCCCTGAACAGGTTTAGACCGAATGTCCTCCTAAAAATTGCAATGCTTCTCGGTATTCCTATCAAAGTCGATTCAACCACCCTTTCTATAACACTCGTACGTTTTACAACCAATAATTACATAATTTATAACAAGGATTGCACTATTTTACAATTCTAGGATTTTTTCTGTTTAGTGTTATAGATAATTAGGTAAAACATTAAATAGTAAAGTGGACATTTCCACACAGTATCCATTTCTCTCACAAAACAAGTTCTTTATAAAAACACACTTAGTTCAAGATAACTCCCATATTATGAACTCTAAATTTATTAACTTTTTTACTCAAAAGTAATTTGAAAACACGCAATGGGAAAAACAAATCCTAATAAGGGATATAACAGAGTAGAAAAACGTCAATTCATTTTAAAACATGAAAAATCCTTAAGAAGGTTTTTCTTTTTCACAATGAACATTTGATATAAAAAACCCATATACTTTTTGACGAAAACAAATCAATTTCTCAATAGCGTTAATAAAACATTTCTTATACAATCATAAAAGAAAAAATCATAATCATAAGGGTTTCTTGGAAAAAATGGAAACTCTTGAATACGTTTCCAGGAAAACAATCCTTTCACCTTTATAAAAAATGGCCACAAACTTTCCTTAAAAACATAAACTCATTTGCTTACCTTTTGAAATCAAAATATTTCCTTTATAAACCGTTACACACATATCATGTAGGAATATTGAGACATTATCCTTACATTCACCTTTACAGGAACCCTTACAATGGAATAACCTAACTGGATAATTCTCACATCTCTTAGGAGTTACCTATAACCAGTAAACTTCATCACATTACCCAATACATTGGAAAGCTATATCGGGCCCACCCGTCACCAGAGCTATATCGGGCTCACTCTTCATTCATATAAAATGTCTAAGAACCATGTCATGAATAAAATACATATAATTTTCACTTTAATCAAAAATCCAATTTGATTAGGAATTCAAGACCATAAGCAATACCACTTTCAAATATCTCATAAAGACGAGAAAAAGTTTATGCTTCCTTAGAAAAACCTTTTTAAACTAAAAAATTCTAGAATATTGAGGGAAAATATTTCATTGAAAATAACCATAGAAACTTTTAGTGGGATTGTTTTTACTAATAATGGATATGATGGAAGGAAAAAAGTGGGCTAGCTGTGTAGGTTAAAAAACATTCTTTTTGCACTTTAGTGAAAAATATAAAAATAACTCATTCAGTAAATGTGTAAAAGATTCACTTTTAAAAATTTAAAAAGAATTTAAAAAGTAGTTGAAAATGAAATTTAAAAGAATTTGAAGTATAAATAAAAACATGATTGAAACAGTTTAACGACATGAACATGAAAGAACAAGAATTTAATGGAATACTTTAAAATAAGTTTTTAAAGAAAAATATCTTACCATAAGTCTCGTCTAGCATCGTATGTTCTCTAACTCACGAATAATAAAATCATATTCGTTTTTTAATTTCATAAGAACCTTTTTCATGTTCATTCCATTATCACTATTCCTTTTATTTCAGTCATTACCATGTTTCATTTAGTTACTAAAATGGTTATGTTCGCATTGGTCATTTTGGGGTCGTTCGGTTCATAACATCAAAACAACATTGGTGCATTCACCATGGTAAAAGGGGTTATAGTTACATTATCTCCAGAATCTTAAATATATTATATATATCATTTTTATTCATTAGATACACTTTTATAACCAAATATGTAAGACAGTCATGAAAAATGAACCATTTCATTTTGCGGGGATGGTAGTCTGTACGTACGCATGAATATCATTTTTATTTTTATAATAGGTGGAAAAGAAATAAAATTGGAAATATTTAACTTTTTCAGAATCATAAATTGGATATACATGTCATATTTATTAATTAGTTCCATCCTTATAACCTTCCTTGTAAGGTGGAGATAAAAAATGTATCATATCACTCTGTAGGGGGTGTTCCACATGTATGCATGAACAACGTTATCAATTTCTAATGGATGAAAAAAATAAGAAGGTAAGTTGTATCTTATCTTTCCAAAATCATATGTATGTCATAAATATCAAATATATTCATTTGTTCCATCATTTTAACCATCAATATGACCCGATGATGAAAAATAAAAGACATCACTTCATGGAGGTGGTATTAATTATACTTACATTACTAAGACAAGTGGCACATTTTCATTCAACAAGTTAGGTAGTCAAGTAATATATATTCTCAAAAAAAATATATTTATCCATCATTATATTTTAAAATATATATCGAAAAATATTTTATTTTTTAAAATTATATTTATATAAGTACACGATTTGTTTACATTATATATATATGTGTGTGTGTGTGTACCCAAATATTTTATTTAGAAAAATTCTAATTATTTTTTTCTTTTCAAGTTTAATTTATAAGTGCATGGACATGATTATATATATAGTAGATATTATTATTTATAAATTTATACACATCTTTATATTCGAAGACATTCGTTTTTTGATAATCTCAAGGATGGATCAAGTAGAATGGAACAAGCATCCCTTCAATGAGCCTCAGAAGATGCATCTTATTCTCCTATTCCTTAGACCCCCCGGTTCATTTTAATTCACTCTCATTGGCTCCTTCCAAGGATCTAAACCAAGCATGGTTGAAATTCACAATATAATGGTGTCAATCAAATGTTAAGGTTTTCATTGGTCATTTTGGTGACTTACATATGATTTGAAGTTTTATGATGGAGAGGATTACTATCAGTGTTTGAATTATGATTCTTAGTAGATTATTTGATCTAACATGATAATTTTCATATGGCCCCCTTCATTCTCAATAGTTGTGAATCCCCAATTCTACCAATTTGGGGGGGGGGGGGGTTATCATTCCCCCTGAACTTGTTTAGACCGAATTCCCTCCATGAAATTACAATGCTTCTCGGTATCCCTATCAAAGTTGATTTAATCACCCTTTGGATAACACCCCGTAACTTAAACAACCTATAATTAAATCATTTATAACAAGGATTGGACTATTTTTATATTTCCCAGATCTTTTCAGTTTAGAGCTATAGAGAGTTAAGTAAAACATTACATAACAAAGTGGACATTTCCACACAACATCCATTTTTCTCACAAAACAAGTACTTTATAAAGACACACTTGCATCGTTCAATATAACTCCCATATCTAGAACTCTAAATTTATTATCATTTTTACTCATCCTTAAACCCTGGGAAAAATAATTTGAAAACATAGAATTAGAAAATCAAATCCCAGTAAGGGACATAAAAGAATAAAAACCCATTAGTTCATTTATAAACCTGAAAAATCCTTAAGAAAGATTTTCTTTCTCACAATAAAAAATACATTTACATTTAGATGAAAAAAAATCAATTTCTTAATTGCTTTAATAAAAAATTTCTTATACAGTCATAAAGAAAAAATCCTAATCATAAGGGTTTCTTATAAAAATGGAAACACATGAATACCTTTCCTGGAAAACAATCCCTTCACCTTTATAAAAAAAGGTCATAATCTTTACATAAAAACATAAACTAATTTTCTTACTTTTTGAAATAAAAATATTTCCTTCATAAACCATGGAATGCATATCATGTAGGTATCTTGAGAAATTATCCTTACATTCACCCTTACAAGAACCCTTACAATGGGATAACCTAACTGGGTAATTCTCATATCTCTTAGGAGTAACCTATAACCAGTAAAGTTTCTCACATTACCCAATACATTAGAAATCTATATTGGGCCCACCTATCACTAGAGCTATATCGGGCTCACCCACCATTCGTATGAAATGTCTAAGAACCATAGCATGAATAAAACACATATATTTCTCAGTTTAATCACACTAATAGAAATTTTAGCTTTACCAACGGTTGTCTAAACCACTGAGTCTTGAGCTGTAGGGATAGATATATCCCATCGGTTCTATGAGAATCGTTGGGATATGTCTGAAAAATTCAGTGTATACCAATGTATTCAGTAAACCGCTGGTATAAATGTTAGCCAACGGTTTTAAGCCGTGAGTAATAGCATGAAGTATCTCTATACCAACGATTGTGTAAACCGTTGGTATAGAGTTTTACCAACAGTTTTCCACAAACCATTGGTAAATATCAAGTAAAATTATATATGCCAATGGTTTACAAAACGTTGGCATATACTTATACCAACAGTTTACATAAAACCATTGGTATAAGTTCTGGTTTTACACATATACCAACGGTTGTGAACCGTTGGCATGTATTTTTTATACCCGTAGCAGTAAGCCGGCTTGGTGGCCTCCCCCTGTGCAGCTGCATCAATTCCACCAGCAAGCCTGCAAAATTCATACACAACAGAATAAGTGCATAATATACAACAAGTAACGCAATACACCATTAACAAGTATACCTGCATAATACATACATAATTCTGAATGAATATATACATAATTCTGTATGAATTCATACAGAATTCTATATGAATTCATAAAAAATTCATCAAACAAATAATTCAAACATAAATCAGAATACCTTTAATTCTGTATTTAATTACCATCTACCCAAAAACTGAATTAACACATAATTCATAAGATAATTATTGCAAGTATACACATACAACAAGTATACCCATACACCATTAACACATATTTTATAATTTAATTAAATATATAAAGAATTAAATTCAGAATTTAGGGGGATGGGGGGCTGTTCATGGGTTTCAGGTGGCTGTCCAAGGGGGGTAGGGGTGTCCATAGGGGTGGGGTGTCTGGGGGGGAGTGTTCAGGTGGGATGGGTGGGGTGGGGGTGTCCATGGGGGTGTCCAGGGGGGTTGGGGTGGTGTCTAGGGGGTTGGGGGGGGGGCTTTCTGGGGGGGGTACAGGGGGTGGGGGGGTGTAGGGGTTGGGGGGCTGTCCAAGGGGGGTGGGGTGGTGTCCACGGTGGTGGTGGTGGGGAGAGGCTGTCCAGGGGGTGGGGGGTGGTCCACGTGGGTGGAGGAGCTGTCTAGGGGGTTGGAGGTGTTCAGGGGGGTGGGAGAGGGGGGGGGGGGTGTCTAGGGGGTGTGTCCATGGGGGTCGGTGGGGCTGTCTAGGGGGGTACAGAGTGTCCAGGGGTGGGCGGGTTGTCCACAGGGGGTAGGGGTGTCCAGGGGGGCTGTTCACGGGGGGAGGGGCTGTCCAGGGGGTGGGTAGGGCTATCCAGGGGGGTGGGCGTGGCTGTCTAGGGGGGGTACAGGGTGTCCATGAGGGTGGGGGTGTCCATAGGGGGAGGGGCTGTCCATAGGAGTGGTAGGGTTGTCCAGGGGGTACAGGGTGTCCAGGGGAGATGTGGGGTGCTGTCCAGGGTGGTGGGTGGGAGGGCTGTCCATCTGGGTGGTGGGGGGATGTCATGGGTGGGGGGGGGGTGTGTCCATGGGGGTGTCTAGGGGGTGGGGTGGTGTCCAGGGGGTGGGGTGGTGTCCAAGGGGTTGGGGGGATTTCCAAAGGATGGGGGTGTCTAGGGGGTGGGCGGGTTGTCCACGGGGGGTAGGGGTGTCCGGGGAGGGGGGTGTCCACGGGGGGAGGGGCTATCCAGGGGGTGGGCAGGGCTGTCCAGGGGGTGGGCGTGGCTCTTTAGGGGGGGAGGGGTATAGGGTGTCCAGGAGGGTGGGGGTGTCCACAGGGGGAGGGGCTGTCCACAGGTGTGGTGGGGTTGTCTAGGGGGTACGGAGTGTCCAGGGGAGATGTGGGGGGGGGGGGGGGGGCTGTCCAGGGTGGTGGTGGTGGGGGGGGTGTCCATCTGGGTGGTGGGGGGGGGGGGATGTCATGGGTGGGGGGGGGGGGGGGTGTCTATGGGGGTTTCTAGGTTGTGGGGTGGTGTCCAGGGGGTGGGGTGGTGTCTATGGGGTTGGGGGGATTTCCAAAGGGTGGGGGTGTCCAGGGGAGTGGTCGGGCTGTCTAGGGGGTAGGGGTGTCTAGGGGGTGGGTGGGATGTCCACGAGGGTGGGTGGAGCTGTCTAGTGGTGTACGGGGGGGGGGGGGGGGGGGGGGTCCATGGGGGTGGGTAGGCTATCCACGGGGGTGGGCGGGCTGTCCACGGGGGTGGTCGGGCTGTCCAGGGGGGTAGGGGTTTCTAGGGGGGTGGGAGGGCTATCCATGGGGGGTGGGCAGGCTGGCTATGGGGGGTAGGGGTGTCCAGGGGGTGGGCAGGCTCTCCATGGGGGTGGGTGGGGCTGTCCAGGGGGTATGAGGTGTCCAGGGGTGGGGGGATATCCACAGGGGGAGGGTCTGTCCAAGGGGGTGGGCGGGCTATCCACGGGGGTGGGAGGGGCTGTCCAGGGGGGTATGGGGTGTCCAGGGGGTTGGGTGCTGTCCACAGGGGGGTGTCCAGGTGGGTGGGTGGGCTGTCCACAGGGGTGGCCGGGCTGTCCAGGGGGTAGGGGTGTCCGGGGGGGGGGGGGGGGGTCCACAGGGGTGGGTGAGGCTGTCCAAGGGGGTACGGGGTATCCAGGGGGGTGGGTGGGGAGGTTATCCATAGGGGGAGGGGATGTCCCGGGGGGTGGGCGGGTTGTCCACGGGGGTGGAGAGGCTGTCCAGGAGTGGGGGGGGGGGCTGTCTAGGGGAGGGGTGAATCAGTCACAATAAATCACCAAGTCATGTTTTATTATTTATAGATAAAAAAATAAAGATTTTGTTACCTACATAATCACACATATATTCTGGTACAACAAATCAATAAACATAAAAGGTGAGTAATATCAGTAAAAAAATGTAACGGATCAATCTGTCCCTTATCACCATCACTATAATCACCATCATCATCACCCTCACCCTCATCCTCATCGCCATCCCCATCATCATCCTCACTATCCTCCTCGCCCTCTTACCCAGCCTCAGCCTCCTCATTGCCCTCCTCCTTTGCCTTACCTCCTCCTCTCCCTCCCCCTCCGCCTAGGCCTCCTCCTCGCCCTCCTCCTCCTCCCCCCAGCCTCCTCCTCGCCATCATCTCGACCAACACTAGAACTACCACCTGATGCAACATATATAGAATGAATCGATGACATATATTCATCACAAGCAGTGCTAGCCTCTGGTGGAAGTGTTAGACGTAAAACTTCCATCAGTTTCACAAATGCAGTGCTTGCCCTAGGAGACTGTACTGTCGTCTCTGTGGCCCTTTTTTCAGCCTATTCTTCATGTGCCTGAACCTGCTGCAACTCGGTGGCACAACAACTCGTAACTTAGGAGTGTCAATACCTCATCAAAACTATACTATTCCCAGGTCGACAGCGTACTCTTCCAGGGTGCTCATCTCCCAACACCTGATGTAAGTGATCGTTTGACCTAAAATTGTCAGGTTCCTGGGCATCAAGGGCCTCTAAAGTAGCCTGTTACAAATATCAATAGATTATTAAGTTACAAAATTGAGATTAAAATTTTAAATCTACAAAGTAAAACTTACAATCTGCTGTTGAGTCAGTTCATTAACCACACTTTCATCTTTCTTCTTTCTACTCGAGAAAAACAGTTTTGCTCGAGGAACATGTCCTTATATATTCAATTTATGCCTCTACAATGACATTGAATGTTGGAGACCATAATTAAAAATAGGATACCAAAAAAAACATTAATTGAATAACTAAAATTATATAACAAACACTACTGGAAATCTGACCTTTCCCAACGCTTCTATACCAACAGTTTGTAAAAACCGTTGGTATAGGTCCCCTTTCCCAACGGTTTGGCCAAACCGTTGGGAAATCCCACTTTGAGGCCACCTTTTTCCAATGGTTTGGCCAAATCGTTGGGAAAAGTCCAATTTGTGGCCACCTTTCCCAACGGTTTAGACAAACTGTTGGGAAAAGTTCACTTTGTGGACACCTTTCCAAATATTTTGGCAAAACCGTTGGGATAGGTATACCCTTTCCCAACGGTTTGGACAAACCGTTGGGAAAAGTCCACTTTGTGGACACCTTTCCCAATGGTTTGGAAAAAACATTGGGAAAGGGTATACCTATCCCAATGGTTTAGCCAAACCATTGGAAAAGATCCCCAATATATCAACCTTCACCCAAAATTGCATCCAGAATCAGGACCTATACCAACGGTTTTGAGAACCGTTGGTATAGATCCTTTGATTTTTTATCAGATCTTCTTATCGAGAACATTATATAAATCAAAATTTAATATAATTATAAGAATACATATATATATTTATGTAATTATGTTCACAAAAGTCATGTTAGGTTAGTGGTTAAGTCATTCGATGATAAACTATGGGTCCTGGGATCAAATCCCAGTGAATGATTTTTTTTTGAAATACATATATCAATGGTTCCATAACCGTTGGTATAGATTTTCATATTACTTATACCAACGGTTTTCCCAAAACCATTGGTATAGACCTATCCCAACGACTTACTTGGCAACGGTTCTCCAAACCGTTGGTATAGGCTATAACAACGGTTTGGAGGCCTATACCAATGGTTCCAAACTGTTGGTATAGGTTAGTTTTCTAGTAGTGAACTATAGCAATTGAATAAATTATGGAGGAAGTAATAGAAAGTGAAAGTCGTAAAGAAATACTATAAATTGTCATACCTACTACCTCTCATGATCTGGCATCATAGTACATCCCGATGTGTGGATATATTTCTTTACATCAATGTTTTTATTATTTCAGATGAATCCTAAATAAAAGTCAATAATTATTATTAACGAAAAACAAGAAAATTTTCATTTAAATACCTATAATTTGATTAATACTGTAAATTAGATAGCTTTCCAATGAGTAATCATCTGTCGGTACTGTTCTAACGAACAATCATCCACGGTAGAGACCACCTCTAACTCTATGCCCACTCTAGAACACCAGCCAATGTACAACTCATTTTTATAAGCTCTCCAATGCTCGCTTAAATCCTTTAGACGTGCACCCTCACCATCAGGGAAGTTAAACCGTAGCTGAAACCAAAATATTAATTCATATAAATACAAAAATTAATATATTTCATTAAATACAACCGATTTTTTTACCCATATCTCTACCCAGGCTCTATCCTCAACTTCATTTGGCAGCTATCTCTATGAGAGCGAGCTGAGGAGGCTCAAATGTAAATGGTGGTGAAAAAAATGGGAGGGATAAATATTCCATGTGTCCCTAATGACACACTGGGATCAACATGTGGGATGGATGGTATGTCAGTGGGAGGGGTAGGGTCTAATCGGGTACACCGACCATATCGTCTAGCTCTCGAACCACCCCCCTTGTACGAACACCCTGAGTATTGGGTCCACTACTAGGCTTCTCATCAAATAACTATTACCTAATAGATGGATCCTGCAAAAATTTTTTTAAAAAATTAATCACATGAAATTATATATTATTTAAATATATATATTTTAAATAAAATACTCACTGTAGGCACTAGTGGTGGAATGCCCAGCTCAGTCTTGCAACAATTGTGGTCCATAATCTGTTTTCATCGCCTCGCTTCAATTGGTTTCATTTCCTGCATTTGAAAACAAATATGGAAGTAAATAGAAAAGGATAACTAATGTGTAACCCAAAAAACAAAATAAATGAGAGGGAATAGGGGGATTCATGGACAATTTAACTAACCATTGTTTTAGGTGAGCTTGAACAAATATATAATGAAGTCAATAAATCATACAAGATGCAATAAAGAAATTTAATTTTTAGTAGGATGGTTATTTAATAAGTGTAATCAGTCTATTAAAATCATGAAACATTGATTCTACCAGATTCATAAGTGGTAGAGCAGTTGTCAAAATTAAGGAAAAATTTAATTTCTTTAGCTCTGGTAGATGATGCAGGTTTCAATACATGTTTTGCAAAAGAATACAGACTGTCATGTTCATTACCGGGTAAAATGTTAAAGAGAGGTCTTAGAGTCATAAAAATTTTATACAAATCACATTTGAAGCATTGAAATGTTCACCAAGTTAGAAATGTTGGTTTTGTAGGTTTAAATACTGTTCAATTCCAAATTAGAAAATGCGATTCAAATAAAATTGCAACCAATAAACATTGAAAATTCACATAACGGTCAAGTCAGATACAAAATATTTGTAATCAATATTAAATCAATTTTAATAGTACGAACCTTAACATCCCAAGTCGAGGTAAACCAAAATAATAGAGAACATGAATGTATGATTTTATATATTTTCCACCACAACTTCATGTTCACAGTCAACTCTGACAATTGAGCTATTGGAGTCATCAAAAGTAATAAATTGACCATTTACAATGGCAGTAGGGATGGTGTCAAATCTATCATCACCATCATCAAAAATATTTCTTGGAATTAGTTCAACAATGACACCAAATTCAGGCCAAATATGGTCTTTGACATAAAAAATTTATTTCACCATTGATACCAATACATATGGTTCATCATTAGCAAGAGTGTGAGTCATATCAATTACTCGAAATCCATAATCATCAATAAATTTTCCATGATTCTTCATCAAATCAAACCACTTACATTTTATCAGTATGACTCGTCCATGAGAATAATAATCCAATATTATTATTTTTTCAACGACTCCGTAATAACCTACATTTTCAAATCACGGTCTACTATCTGATGCACTATCATAACAGTCTATTTTGGAACTAACCATAACACCATCATGTTGTGTTCTCATGTTCTTTGATCGTTCTGTGATAATAAATCTATACCCATTAATAATAGTTGATTTACAGTCACAAACCACGATATTAGGACCAAAAGACAAAGATCTTATTTCCTTAAAGACAGAGTCAGCAGGAAAAATCAATACCTGAAATATAAATCAATATTAAACTTAATTAATTATTTTTTTAATTATTTTAAATAGTAATATTATTACCTTCAATTTTAACCAAGCAGAAAACTCTTTTCTATGCAAAGTCTCCCTCCTTCTCAAAGATAAATAATGATGCTTTCTAATTATCATCTCTTTATGTTCCTTGTAGATAAAAATAGGAATAGTTTAACAGATATATATATATATTAGATATAAATATAAAATTTACTTATAAGATGTAGTCATCGAACAAATCACAGTTGAACAAAACTGTGCGATGTGCCATCTCCTGCTCTTCAAGGCTTAATGTCGTCAATGTATATGATCCAAGAATTCCTTCTGTTTAAGTAAGTGATGGAAAACTAGGTTCAATTTTCTCATACTATTCTTATTTATTTCTCATTGTTCTATTCATTCTTATAGTAAGATCAGACAAATACATAGAGCAGAAATCCATACATTCTTGAGCCAAGTAACTGTTCACGATATAACCTTCGGGATGATTCTTGTTACGGACATAAGACATTAATGTGAACATATTTATTTCAATTGGATACATCCAATTAAAAGAAATAGGTCCTTAAGGAATTATTTTAGTTTGAATATGGACAGTCAGATGCAACATGCATGTGAAAAATGATGGAGGAAAGATGTGATAATCACAAGTCTTCAAAGATCTCTAAACAAATGGCACAACCAAATAAAAACCACCCTTACATTATTGGAGAAAAGATTATGAATTGCTATTGGAATCAACTCATGCAGAAGGATGTGATAATCATGAGTCTTCAAAGATTTTAGCTTCAACTCTCTTTTTTTGACCCATTTGGATATGTTTCTTGAATAGCCATCATGAGCTTTAATAGTCTCTAGTACTTCGAGAAATTGATTTTTTTGTAGGTGTCTTCACATAAGAAGCACATGAAAGTTTCCATTTATTTTCATTGATATGCACCAGATGAAATTCCAGTATGATGCCCCAATCCACCAAGTCACTTCAAGACCATAAATCATCTTTTGTCTTTCCCTTAACATTTAGAATAATCGAAAGCAACATTTCACATATATTTTATTCAATGTGTATTATTTCTAAGCAATGAAGTAACAAATTGGTTGACCAATAAGGAAAATTAAAGAAGATACTTCTCTTCTTCCAATTGAAATAGGTTTGAGTGGAAACATTCTTTCTCTTTATATATTTCATTTGACCCATCCCGAATGAAAAACTGAAATCTTTCAATTCATTAAGCAAATCAGTTCCAGAAATACGCTGAGGTGGATCATCGGTCTCCATGGTATTGTCAAATATTCGATGATTATTTCTATATGGATGGTCTATTGGCAAGAATCGTCGATGTACCATAAAACTAAAAATACAATGATGTTTCAGTCTTCTGGATCATGTATTCTTCATACAAACTGGACATGATAGTTTTCCCTTCGTTCTCTATCCAGACATCATTGCATAAGTAGAAAAATCATTGATTATCCACATAAGTGTAGCACACATATGAAATATGTATTTCAAACATGCATCATATGGGCATGCACCCACATCCCAAAGAAGTTTCAAATCATTTATTAAAGTTTGCATGTATATGTCTATATCATTTCCAGGATCAGAAGGGCCAGATATGAGTATACTCATGAAGGTGAAAGGTTTTTTCATACAAAACCACGGAGGAAGATTATAAATGTGTATAAAAATCATCCATGTGATGTGCGATGTAATAATCTGCCCAAATGTATTCAAAACATCACATGAAAGACCCAACCTCACATTACGCATGTCAGTTGCAAAATCAGGATATCAAGAATCAAATCTCTACCATGAAAATCCATCTGTAGGGTGAAACAACTAATCATTAGTCTTCTTTCTCTCAGTCTCATGGCATCACACTGTTATTGATATTTTATCAGACATAAAAAGATTATAGAGTCTGGGGATCAATGGAAAGTTCCACATTACTTTCTGTGGCACACAGGATGGTGTTCCATTAGCTTTTTTTGCTTCTAGTGGGATGTGACACATTTTATACAGTCATTCCGTTCATCATTTTCCTCCCATAATAAACTGAAATCTTTTAGGCAAGCATGAATTTTGTTTCTTGAAAATCCAAGTTTTTCAACTAACTTCCATGCCATATAGTGGTTTAAGGGAATATCTACATCATATGGAAGTAAGTCCTTCATGAATATAAGAATGTAATCAATGGAAGTATTAGAAATCCTATACATAGTTTTCCCATGAAACAATCAGATTAAAAATTCTAGCTTTTTTATTTTACCGCATTGTCGATATACTAGAGTCATGGCAGCATCATTAATTTTTTTTACCCTGACAACATCATCATTTTTGTTAGATGCATCATGTGTGCTCATATCGAAATCTTCTTGGGTCAGAATCCTTATTTTTTCTTGATGATGAATAAATGGAAACCAGTCATAAAACAATTTCTCTAATCTAGTCCTCTCATTTGGATCATCAGTAATTTGAGATGTCATTTTATCCCCATTGTGATACCACACAATGTTTTTTTATTGAAAACAATATTTGGTTATGTTGTAGCTGACTTCTTCATGACTCAACCAAGGTCTTCCAACACACTTGGAACAGGGACAGTGTATGTGACCACTATTAGAAGCATTGTGAAATGAAAAATCTAAAAATCTCTCCAATTTTTTTTGAAAATCACTTGAGATCCGAGCAGTTTCATACAACCCACTCTTATCAATTCTGTAAATAAAAATTGTTATAAGTCATTTCTTCAAAAGAAATTCAATAATATTGAAGTTTCATCGAAAATATATTTAAGTAAATGAGAATTTATCACTTTATATGAAACCATAATTGACACACTAATCTATATGAGAAACATAATATAAAAGACAACAAAACATCTTTGAAGAACTATACATGAGTGTATAAGATCATGTACACCTGTGGAGGAGAATTATTCAAGAGTTGAGTAAAATTTAGATTGAAGAAATTTTATATTTTAGTAGATTATTTGAGTGATCACATACATTACCCAAGAGGGTGGGGGTGTCCATGGTGGTTTGGGGTGTCCAGGGGGTGGCGCAGTTGTCTAAGGGGTCGGAGGTGTCCAGGGGGTGGGGGGCTATCTAGGGGGGTTAGGGTGTCTAAGTGGGCAGGATATCTACAGGGGGGGCGGCTGTCCAGGGGGGTATGGGGAGTCCAGGGGGGAGGGAAGGCTATCCATGGGGGTGGAGAGGCTGTCTAGAGGGGTTTGGGGTGTCTAAGGGGTGGGGTGGGGGGCTTTCTAGGGGGTACAGGGTGTCCAGGGGGGGTGAGCGGGGTATCTAGGTGTGTACGGGGCTATACAGGGGGTACATGGTGTCTAAGGGGTGGGAGAGATGTCCATGGGGGTGGAGGGGCTGTCCAGGGGGTACGGGGTATCCAGGGGGTGGGCGGGCTGTCCACGGGGAGTGGTCGGGCTGTCCACAGGGATGGCAGGGCTTTCTAGTGGGGTCGGGGGTGTCGGGGGGGGGGGGGGGGGGTTCAGGGGGTGGGGGGAGTCTGAGGGTGGTGGGGGGTGTTCGGGGGTGGTGGGCAGGTGTCTAGGGGGGTGGGTTGGATGTCCATGGGGGTGGGGGGGGGGGGTGGGGGGGCTATTCAGGGAGGTACGAGGTGTCCAGGGGGTGGGCGGGCTTTCCATAGGGGTGACAGGGATATCCGGGGGGGGGGGGGGGTCGATGGTGTTGTTTCGCACGGAATCCGGGGATGACCTCCTGGACGGGAGATTCAAATGTTCCGATCGGTTTCTAACGGGTTTGTTCGTAGAACCGGAAACATCCAATGATTCCACATCCGTTTGGACCTACTTTCCAAAGGTAGGAGCTCATTAGCTTGTGGACTAATGAGGCTTAGGAATTTGCATTGGTCGAGAGGATGGGAGGTCGGACTCATCACACCTTTTTGAGGGGAATTATTGTCTACTCCGGGACTCTCTTTATAGATTTAAGTTATGTTCGTGAATCCTTATTACATTACCAAGTATAAAATGTGCTTTCCTTTAGTTTAAACAATCAATGATTAAATATGCAAAGAAATTTAGAGAATCTTTTATATGTATTCGAGGTTCTTCATCAATAGAGAATCATCTATATCTGTTTAGAGATTCTTGGTCAATGGTATCCTTAAAAACATTTATATAAAAGTCTCTTGGTCATTTATGATGACCAGGCTGATTTTAAAGCCACTCAGTGGGGCACTTGAAGTTTATCGTCATTCAGAAGGACAGAGATTATTTCAAAGTTGGGATCGAACCCATAAATGGGCTACCTACATATCCTTTGTTTTGGAAAAGGAATCAGAACCCACGTAGTTCGAGAAATGGAGTATGATGTTTATGATTGATGGCTCAAAGATGAATGTCATAATTACTTTTACACTCTAAGCTCACGTGAGTCATGATCGGTGTGAGAAACAAGAGGTATTGGTAAAATTTAGACAATTGTGCCATGAAAGATGCAATCATAAGAATTTGTTTGGGGCTTGTGTATGGATGACTGCCCAGATAGATGAAGGTTTAGGATTTACTTTTAGGGAGAAAATCCATGAATAGGGTCCATAAAGTTATATGTGCTTCATGGAGATTTGAATACTCTAATCTTGGGGCTTACTCTTAAGGAGGATGCCCAAGTTAGGAGGGGACTTATGATTGGGTTTTACTCCTGAAAAGGAAACCCAAATCAAAGGTAAATTATGACTGGTTAAGAGAAATTTAAGGGGACTTGGGGCTTATTCCTGAAAAGGAGACCCAAGGTTATGACTGAGTCTTATTCTTGAAAAGGAGACCCAGGTTAGGGGACTTGGGGCTTATTCTTTAAAAGGAAGCCCAAGGTTATGACTGAGTCTTATTCCTTAAAAGGAGACCCAGGTTAAGGGACTTGGGGCTTACTCCTGAAAAGGAAGCCCAAGGTTATGACTGAGTCTTATTCCTTAAAAGGAGACCCAGGTTAAGGGACTTGGGGCTTACTCCTGAAAAGGAAGCCCAAGATTATGACTGAGTCTTATTCCTGAAAAAAGGAGACCCAGGTTAGGGATTAAGGTTTGGGGCTTAATCCTGAGGAGGATGCCCATATTTGAGGTTGGGGCTTATTCTTAAGAAAGATGCCCAAGATTAAAGGACTTGATTGGGGCTTACTCCTGAGGAGGATGCCCAAGATTGGGAACTTTAAGAATTTGGGGCTTACTCCTGAGGAGGATGCCCAGATTAAAGGTTTTATAACTGAGGATTATTCCTGAAAAGGAGACCCAGGTTAGGATTCTCTCATCTTAAAGGATGAGGTTGAATGGATGAACTCTCCGTATTTTAGTGACATAAGGATATTTAAATCACTAGACTTTGAGAGAGATTCCACAGAATTCCTTTCAGATAAGAAAGTCAAATCAAGAAATCATGCCATAAATGGCTTTGAAGAGTGTCTTGAAGACTGAATCTTGAAAAGGAAAGGTGAAATGGCTTAAGAGGGGTAAAAATGGGCAAGATGGGCACCCAAAAAGATAGGGGCGCGCAAGTCTTGCAAGGCGCGCAAGTCTTCCGTGGGAGCGCAAGTATTGGTCGCGCAGGTATACCTGCGCGACACATAGTGTACTTGCGCGATTTTCAACCAGCATTGAAATACTTGAGCGACTCTTTTTTAAACCCTTTAGAATGTTCTCGAGGTTCTTCCAAAAAAGGGACGCACAAGTTATATTGAAGGAAATAAGTCGGCGCGCAAGTGTTTGATAATTTTCAACACTTAGGCCTTCCTTCTTCTCTTTAAATCTTCCGTTCTAGGTAAGAAATTACCTTAGAAGTGTTCCGGAAGCTTTGAGAAGAGACTTGGGCGTCGGGAGCTTCAATCTGAGTTTCTGGAAAAAGATCCTCCGAATGGGGGGCCCACAGGGTCTATTTATAGGCAAAAGAAGACCCTGGGCGGTTATCGGGCGGTTACCAGGCGGTTATCACTTAGGTCGCGCAAGTCACTTGCACGACCATAAGGCATCGCGCAAGTACTTGCACGACCACTAGGCGTCGCGCAAGTGTACTTGCACGACCACTAGGCGTCGCGCAAGTGTACTTGCGCGACCATGAGGGAACTTGCGCGACCTATGGGAAATGTTCTCCTTGTTCATCCCTTTGTCGATTTTTTGATGTTTCTTCAAAGGATGAATCACTTTTTGCTTAGATATTCCCCTTTTCCGATCTTTATATTCTATGATGAAAGGAGTGTCAACAAAAGTCCCCCCTCAGAGTTGGATCCGGAGAGAAATGAGGATTTGACTCTGAGGAAATCCAAGACATCCAAAGGAAAAGGTGGTTTTCATGTCTTCAGTGCGCAGAAGGCAGCGCGCAAGTGTGCTTGAACTTGACTTTTATTCAGAGTTCCTTTGTCTTTTGTGGTCAGTTTAAAGTCATGCATGCCGGACATAAAGGGGCTAATGTTTAAGGTCGAAATAGCTTTGACCGAAATGGATTAAAATTGATTCAATTCCTTGACAATTTATCTGAAAACATATTACCATACTCAAGTATGAGGGAAAAAATGTAAACTATGGCTTAAGAATATTTGAATCTGAGGAATGATATGAAAAAGATCTAAAAGGCATTAGAAGAAGTAGTTTCCAAGAATGAAGTTACTATTATTTAACAAAACCCGTTAGGGGGTTGAAATATGCAGGGCCACCTATGGGCATTGGCTGCATGGTCAAATAAAATAGCATCTTTTGGCTGACAAGTCTGTTATGTGGACTGTTTATGCAAGGCCACCTATGGGCAAGTGCTGCATAGTCAGGCAAAAGAACTCCCAGAAATTTACTTTCATAGTGCTAAAAGCCAGTGAAAGTTTATGGAGATTCAAATTTTCTAAAGTATAGAGTTTGTTGTATGGAAAGAGATACTTGAATATGGAGAAGATATTTTCGAACAAGAACATCGAAGAACTGGATGAATATCACTCCTACGAAGGTCTGACCCAAACGTAGGGAAGAAGAATAAACCATAGACTTGAATACTTTCAGATCATGAAAAAGGATATGGGACAAATATGTTAAGGATGGCTATTTTTTTCGGATCCCTACATACCGTCGTTTAAGACAAATAAGGACAAAAGAGGCATTCTTCCCAAGAATGAAGTTACTATTATTTAACAAAACCCGTTAGGGGGTTGAAATATGCAGGGCCACCTATGGGCATTGGCTGAATGGTCAAATGAATAGCATCTTTTGGCTGACAAGTCTGTTATGTGGACTGTTTATGCAAGGCCACCTATGGGCACGTGCTGCATAGTCAGGCAAAAGAATTCTCAGAAGTTTGACATTTTTGTGACTAGAAGTCATGAAAAGCGTTATAAAGATCTGAAAATATTTAAGGTTAGGATTATAACACATAAATATGGGTATTGTCCAATGTATATAGAGATACATAGGTCAATGAAAACCATAATCATGTTGTGGCTGGGTCCTGAATTGAAATTTTGGACTTCACTACGTATCTCATAAGAATGAGAATCAAGCCATACGTAGTTCTTGAAATGCAGTTTAACGTCGTGCAAGACGAAAGTATGGGTGATCTTAGTTTAGGGTCATAGAATTCGGACCATAATAATGAATACACAGTGTGTGTTTTCATGAGGACTTTTCAGCCAAGGGACTGAAAGTGAAATTTGGGGTTAGGCCCAAAAGACTTGGGACTGGATTCGAGGGACACTCGAATGTTCCTACGTATCCCATAAGGATGGGAATCAAGTCCACGTAGTTCTAGAATTACCCTTTGTACAAATTTGGTTCGTACATTTGAAGGGTGAAAGGGGACTTTAGTGCAATGATGGTTTTAACCTAAGATAAAAAGTTTAGGCATTACCATGTATGCACGTAGTCTTTTGAAATGAAACATGATTGAAAAAAATCAATGTCAATAATGGTTCCTTCTCAAATGAGGGAATCAAAGAATATTGTAGTTTATTGTCGTACCGAACAAAAGTGTTGTATAGTTTAACGTCATTTAACAAGGACGAAAGTGAATCAATGTAAAAATATTGATTCCAGGGGCGGTTTCACGAATCAACATCATATGAGATGGTGGTGAACCGATGTGAAGAGATTATTTTTGGGCTTGAACCCTGGGAGGTTGCCTACATACCCAGCCTGGAGGGCAAGGATCAAAGTCTGTGTAGTTCAATTAAAGAATGAATTAATGATCAAGTTGTTCTTGTGGAAAATGATCTAATAAAAAAATATTGTTGGGACTTACACATGGTTAGTGGCCCAAAGGGAGTGTTATGGTTGATGTTCACTCTAAGCTCACGTGAGTCATACTCGGTGTGAGAAACAAGAGGTAATAACAACCTTAACGATGCACAGTTTAATGTCATGTAGGACATAAAAAAAGGGACTATGCAGTTTAAAGTCTTGCAGTTAGGACTATTGGTGCTGCACATTTTAGTGTCATGTAGCAGGGACAAAATACAGTTTAATGTCATGTAGGACCTATCAAGGATTTTCTGTACAGTTTAGCGTCATGTAGTTAGGACGATGGGGATAAAATAGTTTAACGTCATATTGGACGAAAGGGGGACTGTGCAGTTTAATGTCATGACGTAAGGACAAAATAACACACCATTTATGTCATGTTGGACGAAAGTGTGAATAGTTTAAGGTCATATGCATGGACCGTGGATGGTGCAGTTTAATGTCATGATGGACCTTTGATGATTATATAGTTTAACGTCTTTCCGGACGTGAGGGACTTTTATACAGTTTAGCGTCATGTAGTTTAGGACGTCACAGTTTAACGTCTTGCTGGACATAAGGGATTTGCAAATAGTTTATGGTCATATACATGGACCAGGGATGATGCAGTTTAAGGTCATGCTGGACGGTTTAGGGAACTTTTTCACAGTTTAATGTCGTGTGGGACGAATTTACAGTTTAAAGTCATACTGGACCATTGCTGTATAGTTTAACGTCATATAGCAAGGACGAACTGGTGCTGTACAGTTTAAAGTCATGTAGCTAGGACTAAGGTGAACCAATATGAGGATATCAGTTCTGGGGACTTTTTACAGTTTATCGTCATGCTGGATGTTGGAAGTGCCACACAGTTTAATGTCATGTTGCTAGGACACAATATAGTTTAATGTCATCTCGGACACAATATAGGATCTTCTGTACAGTTTAATGTCATGTAGATAGGACATAATAACAATTTAATGTCATGTAGGACATAATATAGGATCTAATGTGATTGTTTTGGATCTGGGAACAATATTTTGTGTTTATACAAAATACTTCTTCAGAAATCTGGCATTAGTTGGAGTCGTGATGTGTTCTCCATCCATTGAGATCAGAGAATACACTCCATTGGAGTAGACCTTATGTATTGAATAAGGTCCTTCCCATTTTGGTTCAAGCTTGGGAGGATTCTTTCCTGGTATCATTGTTGCTCTGAGAACCAATACCAATTCTCCCTGAATGAATGAACGAAGACAAACTTTTTTGTTAAAAGCTCGTGCTATCCGATTCTGATAGATTTCCAAGTGGTGGAAAGTGCACAATCTTTTCTCATCTAACTGTTCCAATTCATTCAACCGCTTTTGGGATTTCTCATCTGTTGATAACTGATCACAAATGGCTATTCTGAGTGAGGGCAATTGAACTTCAATTGGAAAGACTGCTTCTGTTCCATATACCAATGAATATGGAGTAGACCGCGTTGCATTGCGAGTGATAGTCCGATAAGCCCATAAAGCATGAAAGAGTTTATCAGGCCATGACCTCTTATCTTTATACACCATCTTTTGCAGTATATTTGAAAGAGTCTTGTTGAAGGCCTCTATCTGGCCATTAGCCGCTGCATGATATCGAGATGAATGGTTGGACTTAATGTTGTATTCTTGATACAATTTCTTTACCTCAGAAGAACAGAAGTTGGTGCCGTTGTCCATCAATATGGTATGAGGGACACCAAATCTAGTAATGATGTTAGACTTGATGAAGCTAACAATGCATTTAGAACTGACTTCTTTGAGAGGTACTGCCTCTGCCCATTTGGAAAAGAAATCAGTAGCAGTAAGAATGTACTTAAACTGCTTGGCCGTAGCTGAAGGGTAAGGTCCCACCACATCCATTCCCCATGTGGAAAATGGCCATGAGTATTTAGCTGTATGAAGCAAATCTGGAGGTTGATGAATGAAGTTGGCATATACTTGGCATGAATGAAACTTCTTTGTGAAATTAATACAATATTGTATCATTGAATGCCAAAAGTATCCAAGCCTTCGAATTTGATCAGACAGTCTATGTCCAGACTGGTGGGCACCACAGACTCCTGCATGCACTTCTTTTATGACAGCCATTGTCTCTTCACCATCAATACATCTGAAGAGAACTCCATCAAAACCACGTTTGTAGAGAATTTTCTCGAGGTGGTTTGGGCCATCATAAAGAGTAAAATTGACCACACGTCGCCGAATTTGTTCTTTCTCGGCTCTATCAAGTGGAAGTGTTCCATTTTGAAGGTATTCCCTGATAGGTGACATCCATCCTATAGTATGACCATACGGTTCAGGAATGGGGCTAATTTCATTAATTTCCTCTGTTCTGACTTGAACATAAGGTGAAATTGCACGATGGTGGGAAATACAGATGGTTGTCTCGTCCCGATTTGGATCTGCTAAAGCTGTGGCTATATTAGCTAGTGCATCAGCTTGAGCATTTTGTGATCTTGGGACATAAGAAAATGTCGGTTCTGAAGGGAATTCCGACATTAACTCTCTGACGTAATCATACAAAGGGATTAATTCTTCTTTTATGATGGCATAATCCCCATTGACTTGTTTGATTACCAGGTCTGAATCACCTTTCACCTTTAAGTGATTCACTTGTGCTTGAAGTGCTAACTCCAAGCCTATAATGAGAGCTTGGTATTCAGCTTCATTATTGGTACCACCTTCCCACAATAAAAAGGAATAAGGTAACACTGCCTTATCTGGAGAAATGAGCACAATTCCTAAACCAACTTTGTTGAATTTAGGATTTTCCATTTTCTTCCCTATTGGACTTCTAGAAGCACCATCAAAAATACATTTCCCATGTTTGAGGACTCTCTTTAATAGAGAAAACTTCCTCATCAGGGAATTCGATATCTGAATATGTGTCTTCTACTGAAGGATGTTCAGCCAGGAAATCAGCCAGAGCTTGGCCCTTAATTGCCTTTTGAGACACATACTGAATGTCGAACTGCTGTAGAATAACCGCCCACCTTGCCAGATGTCCTGTAAGAATTGGACGAGTAAGGATGAATTTGAGAGGATTATTACGAGATACCAATTGGACCTCATGATGTTGCAGGTAGTGTCTCAGTTTCTGAACTGCAAAGATTAATTCTAGGAAGCACTTTTCAATACTTGAATACCGGGTTTCTGCTTTTAGCATAGTTCTACTGAGATAGTAGAGACTATTTTCATTCCCAGCATCATTCTTTTGAGAGAGAAAGGCACCCAATGATCGCTCTAAAGTTGTCACGTAGAGGATAAGAGGGCTACCCTCAACAGGTGGCATGAGTACTGGTGGACTCAAGAGGTATTTCTTGAGAACATCAAATGCTTCTTGACATTCTTCAGTCCACTGGTAAGTGACTCCTTTCTTCAATAATTTGGTAAAGGGTAAACTTTTGCCTGCCAAATTGGCGATGAAACGCCGAATATAGGCTAAGTGTCCTTGAAGTCCTCTTAATTCTTTTAAATTCTGAGGAGGTGACATACCAAGGATTAATTTGGTCTTCTCAGGATCGACTTCAATACCACGATGGCGTACAACAAAGCCGAGGAATTTTCCTTGAGGAGCTCTGAAGGCTGTATATTCCTCATCTTCTGGGGCCATTCGGATCTGATTATATCCAGAATATTCATCCATGAAAGAAAGTACTTCATAGCCAGCCGTCGCATCAATTAAGAGTTCTGTAATCGGAACTGGGAAATCATATTTAGGACAATACCGATTAAGATCTCTGAAATCGATGCAAACCCTAATTTGTCCGTTCTTCTTCTTTACAGGGACAATATTAGCCAACCACTTGGGATATTGAACTTCTCTGACGAAGTTAGCTTTGATAAGCTTATCCACTTCAGCCTCGATTTTGGAAGCATAGGTTGGGTGTGTTCTTCTCGCGGCTTGCTTGAATCCTCGATGTTCTTTTGGAAAACCCAAATGATGGGTGGCAACATCAGGATCAAGACCAGGAATCTTTGTATAATTCCAAGAAAAAATATCTTTATTTTGCTTTAGAAAAGAAATATACATCTCTTTCTCTTCAAGGGTCATGGACACACTAATTAAAGTGGGGCGTGGATCTTTCTCTGTACCCAGATTTACTTCTCTGAGTTCATCCACAGTGGTAGAGATACCCTCTTCAAATTCTGGAGGAGCATCTCTAAGATCTTCCTCTTCCTCTTCATCATGTGTTATTTCTTCCGTTTCTACTTGCAAAGTAGATGAAAAAACGAAATTCTCATGATCATAAGAGATGTCAAAATTTTCACATTTTGAAGAAGAAGCTTCCATTTCCGACCCTATTGATGATAAAGGGTCTTCTTTGGGAAATAAAGAGGAGATGATGGATTGAGAATCAATATCAATATTCACCTCTGGTGTTGCTATAACTTCTTCTGGCCTGATTAGCGAAGTATAGACTTGTTGGATTTTAGCAGACGAAATGAAAACGTCACCACTTATGCTTTCATCACTGCTTGGTAAGTTACCAATTTCTCCCATGTTGTCTGGCTCGATTGTCGTAATTGACATTATGGATCTTTCCATAAGAGTATTTTGATTTGGGCCTATTTTGTCAATTTGACTGATAGGTAACACATAATCTGTACTCACATGTGAAAATGGATTTATTGGAATTTTTTCTAAACCATATGGAGCATTAACTTTGGTAATTTCCTTCATTGTAGATTTTTCTCTTCCCTTCATGTGATAAAATTCCGCCTCAATGTATTGGGACTCACATGTCTTGAATGGGGCCTTATCACCATACAATGTTCCAACTTGACCATTGAAATAGTATTTGAGACATTGATGGTATGATGACGGAATAGCTGCATGCTGATGTAGCCAGGGTCTTCCTAGCAAGATATTGAAAGCTGAGTCTTGATCAACAATCATGAAATCCGAATTGGAAACAAGATATCCAAACTGAGTTCTGAGCGTAACTTCTCCCAGTGGTTCTTGTTCATTTTTATCATATCCTTGCAACATCATGGTAGAAGGAGATAAATCCGATTTCGTGAGGCCCAATCGACGAAGTGTGCGAATGGGCATGAGGTTGACTCCTGAACCATTGTCAATGAAAGCTCTTCGAACATCTATACCATTGACTTTTCCAGATAAGTACAAAGGTTTTATGTGCCCATGCACAACATCATCTTCATCTTTATCAGTAAAAGATATCACTGCATGGCATTCTGCAGGATTATTCTCTATGTGATAGATTTCAGCTGCAGCAATTTCAGCTTCAAACTCCTGAGGACTTGACAAAGCTTCGATGAGTGCTTCCCGAAGATCTCTTGATAGATTCAAAGCATCCAAAATTGATAACTTGGCTGGTACTTGGGCCAAGTGTTTCAATATATCATACTTTTGATCTAGAGGTCTGCGTTTCCCAATAGGAATATGCGGTTTAGCAGGTACCTTGGAAGCAGATGCTTTGGAAGCTGATGCATCTTGTATTGAAGTTGGCAACATACTTGGTTTTGGAAGATTAGACTGATTAGATCCATTTACTTGATGAGATAAAGAAGATGGAACCTTTAATCGGTCTTCCAAAATAACTGTGCCGAAGCTGAGTTGGCCATTGGCAGAATAACTTGCTTGTTCTTTTTGAACTCGCTGAAAGGCTCTACCAAGAGTTTCTGCTGCATATACAGTGCTAGCAGGGGTAGAATTAGAGTAGTGGCTTCGGAAAGATCCACGTCTTCCCCTATATCCTGAACCTCTAGAACTTCCTCGGGTTCCCTTATTTGATACAGGGAATTCAGGCTCATCAAGACTGGAATATGAATCTGTTAATTGAATCATATGAACAGAACCAAAGATTAACTCTTCGTCTGATAAAGACTCTGCCTGGTTAGCCTGTTTAGGCTGTGCCGTTTGGTGGGACGGTGCCCGTGGCTTCGAAGTAGATGGCATGAAATCTGCCAGAGTCAAAGACAATTTAGGCTTTGATACATACTCATCTTCTCCCGATTCCTCTTTCTTCTTTGAATTGCGCTGTCCTTTTGAGGATTTCTCTTTTGATGGAGGCTTTACTGCAGCTTTTGTAGGAGACACAATTGGCTTCTTCAATTGTGTTCGCAAAATGGAATGGGTCCGATTGATTGTCTTTCTGACCATCCAATCATCATATTTTTTCGCAGTTTTGCTTTTGACTTCCTGCCACTCACCTCCTTCCTCTGGATCTGTAGCGGTAATACACGCTACATGAGCTGAAGAACCCTTCAATTTGACTTGTCCCAAATCGACCATCTTTTGCAGGAGGTCTTTAAAGACAAAACACTCCTGGATGGGATGCCCCAACATTTGATGAAAGGGACAATAATTGGGACGGTCTTCATCTCCTTCCTTTTTTGGCCTCTTGGGCACTGGTAATTGAACCAAATTATTTTCCAGAGCTGAAATGAAGTAACCAGGAACTTGCTCACTTTGGAAAGAGTATGTTTTACTCTTCATATCCTCAAATTGTTTTCGTCGTTGATCTTTTTGATCATTTGGACGAAACAGCCTTTGTTGCTGGCGTTCAGGAGGTGGAGCCCTTCGAGAAGATGAAGGTTTTGAAGTAGAAATAGGTACAGGTGCCTGTTTAAGCATAACTGTAGCAGTTTCTGCTTTACCCATTCTTCTTCCTGGAGCTGATGGAATTACACGAGATTTAACCTTAGCCTGTATAAGGGAATCTTCAATCTGTTGAGCGATTGAAGTAAGGTCTCGAAACCCTCCTGTGTATTTCACAGGGATCAATGGCGTGCGTAATTTGTCACGCAAATTTGCCACACAGATTGGCAATAATTCCTCCTGAGGGAGTGCTAAACTCAAGGAATACGTTAATCCCTTCCAAAGAGCAATGAAATCAGAGACTCTTTCATTCTCCCTTTGCTTGCAGTTTGTAAGATCGAAAACTGTCGTTTTTGGCAAAGTTGAGCTAAACTGAAGAAGGAATTTTTGACGAAGATCCTCCCATCCAATGACTGACCGGGACTGCAAGCTTGTATACCAGACAAAAGCTGGTCCTTGTAAGGTTCGCACGAAGCATCTGAGTTTCACTGCTTCTTGCTGCTCTGGAGTTCCCATCATAGGATCACAACAAGACACGTAATGCGTCAAATGTTGTTCAGGGTCGCCTGATCCATTGAAAGTAGGGAAAATAGGGTTTCCAAAACTGGATGGAGGAGAAATTGAATCTACCCATTCAGGGTAAACTTTCTTTTCAGGTTGAACTTGCGCCCGTTTCCCTTCCATAGTTTCTAACCAAGCTGTTAATGACTCAATAGTAGTTATTAACTTTTGAGAAACGTCAGGTTGAACTTGGTTTTGGGTAGGTGCAATTAATGGAGCTTGGACAGACGTGGTGATTGGTGCTGCAACTGATGGTAGTGCTGCCAACCGTTGTTGCGTTTGACCCATAAGATTAGACCTCTGTGGGTGTACTGATAAAGGAGGATATTCTTGATCCATCTCAGTAGTTACAACAAATTCCTTCGACTGTCGGACTTCAGAATTCTTAAGAAGAAGACTACTCTGAAGTAGTTCTGCATTCAACCTTCTTAATTCTTTCATTTCTTCCTCCTGTTGTGCAAACCTTTGTTCTAATGAGAGTGATTGACCTCCTTCAAAGGAAGGGTGAGAAGTAACCTGATTCTTTCCTTTCCCCTTATTGGATCCTTTTCGGAGAGGGGGAAGTGATTTATTTGAAGGAATACCCAGATTTTGGGTAAGCCTTTGATTACGTGTGCGCACACCTTCTTCATTTAGGTCTGTGTGCGCAACTTCTTGAGCAGGAACCTCTTCGTCTGATCCTTCTGATTGAGCCTCATTTGGTGAATCAGCAGCAACGACATTGATGACATTAATGGATGCATATTGCATGGAATCCTTTCTATCAGCATTTCTGTGATATTTTCTCCTTCCATGTCCATGATAAGACATGGCATTCCGTTGACTTGATCCCTCAGGAATTTCTTGGAGAACCGTCACTTGGAGAGAATCTCCTGACAGCTTGGCTCTTCGTTCCTCTTGAGGCTTATTCCCTAATCGAGAGAATATTGACTTTATCTGAGGGAGGGATTGAGGATTTGAAAAAGTCCCCAGTCCGGTGGACTGGGGATGTTCCTGCTGCTTCCGCTCAACTCCTCGAATCCCATTTGTTGACTCTGAGGGTTGGGTTAGAGAAGTCCCCAGTCTGGAAAGCTGGGGTGTCTCTTGACATGCTATGTCTGAGATATTCTTAAAATCTCTCTTGATCTTGCGAATCTTAGTTCGAAAATTAGATGGATGCATTAACCTTTATCCACTTTTATCACCTGGTTCAACAGACCGTTGGATGATTTCCGAAACTTTTGTCATTTGATGACGTGTTTGCTCCAGACGAGAGGCTTGTGCAATATTCTCGCCTGCTTGATGTAGGATCAATTCAACAACTTGTTCTCTATATACTTGATTTTGAGAGGAACTAGTTGAAGCTTGTTCTTGAGCAAGCTTTTGATTATGAACAAAGCTCATTGACTGTGGCCGGCCATGGGCAATAACATTGCATGAGACCATTTTCGGCGGGCTTTGCTGACCGGAAAGCACTGTGAAATGTAGTGCTCCGTGAACACCCCATCCTCTGATATGAACATCAGATGGAGCATTGGCAATTAACTGACGCAATTTTCTTAGTGCGCCAAGGCATGAACGTTGAAGGGTTCTCTGTTGCTTTTCAGCCTTCGGATACCGAGAGACTGATAGAGATGCCAAATCAATCTGACGTTGTAGCCCTTCTATTATCTTAAGATGATTTTCATATTCATCGTAAGATAATACCTTCTTCTTTAATTGACAAAGAGTTTTCCATATGTTGAGACGAATATCATGGATTCCATCATCCGTCAACATCTTTGGAATGTCATACGGGGAGTCAGCCAAAGGCCAAAACATGACGGGTACTTCACCTTTTGCCAGTTTTTTCCTCATGTTCAGCATGTCCTATTTATCATTAAATGAAGATTCTTCTACCTGTTTGGACCAGAGTTGGTGTTTCCTTATTGCTTCATCGGATTCAACAAGATTGGTAGAGAAATCACTATTCATGCTGGAAGATGAATGACCCAGGGATGGTTCGGAGAATAACCTGAACCCCAGGCTATCTTCTGATGGAGAAAGAGTTTCACCTGCCGATAGTAAAGCATTAGACATGACTGGTTTTACGTTTGCAAGTGCCTAGAGATAGGAGGTCTTTCTCGTCACTACATTGCCTTCTGAAGAATTTTCGAGACAACGTGAATCACTACTGCGGAGAGGACTTTCGCAGCGAAGTTCATCACCATGAGGAGGACCGTCATGATGGGTTACAACAAAAGATGAAATCTCTTGCTCCTTGGTCTTCTGACCACACAGAGGGTTCCTGTGGCTCTCATCTGAAGAAGAAACTTCAAGATTGACCGAATTTTCATGAAGCAAGTCTTCATGAGGAAGTGTCTATTGAAGACCTTCAGAATTAATGTTCCCGTTATTGGGAACTGAGGGAGTAGAATCTTGAATTCCGACAGATAAATGTCTGAGGGCTTCAAGAACTCCAGCATCGAGCAAGGATTGGTTACAGATTGGCCTTTGATCTCCTGACTTTGCTGGGCGGATCTTTTTCTTAGATGCCTTCTTACTCGTTTTAGAAACCACTTGATGACGAAAGTGATTTCTCTGAGCAGGTGTATGTGCCTGATCAGGAAAGATGGTCAGGTTAGGCTGACGATCTCCATTCAAATCAGGTGTATGTACCTGACTTGGTTGTCCGTATGATATGGGGGAGTATGCCCCATAACCCTCTTGGACTGGAACAGATGTGTGTGTCTGTTCCGGAGTGAATCGTTGATGTGTCACTCCATTTCTAGGGATAGATTTATGTGTCTGTCCCTGAGATGATGCTGAAGCTGTTATGATATCCTGGCAAGCATCCAGAATATGAGCAGGAATTTGCTTTTGCTCTTTCACCATTGACAAAATATGTTTGGTGACTTCAGCCGCCGGAACGGGGATATACATCCATTCCGGGCTTGGAGTAGGTGTATGTGCCTGCTCCTGTCCTTTTCCTGTCAGTGAATCCTGACAGTACTCAAGTGTGGAGGCAGAGAGTTGAGTCTGCCCCCTGTTTGTCGTCGGGACTTTCCGACTGACTTCTCCGTGCGCTACCAAGCGAGACTGTTGGTAGGCTTGATTAGTATTAGCAGGTGTATGTGCCTGTTGATTACACTTCGCCAAATGCGGTTGACGAGATCCATCATATGTAGTCAGACGAGCCTGCTGACTAACTGGTGATGTATAAGCAGGTGTATGTTCCTGCCTATGGTACTCCGCCGGAATTACCTGGCGGGATAGGCTTGATGCTGCCAGATGAGTCTGCTGGAAAGCGGAATTAAAACGAACAGGTGTGTATGCCTGCTCGTTGTTTGCCACCAAGTTAGGTTGGTGGACTTCTCTGGAGATGGCAGGGATGACAACCTACCTATTGTTAACCGAATTCCGTCTCTGGCGGTTCATCTTGCCTGCTCGGGTTCGAGGAACCTGAGCTGAATGTCTGGAGTCGGTACCCTCATCATGTTGGGGGCGCACTACCACACGAGTCTGGCGGCGATTGTTGATGGGAGCCCTCGGGAAGGACTCCTGTCTTTTTGAACTAAGGCCCTGAGGGACCTGCTCATTCACTTCCTCAGAGTAAGAGAGTGAATGGAAATTGTGTTCCGGGGATAACGACCCGAAACGGTTGGAGACGGTAGTCAGCACCGCCTGCTTCTTGATTGCTGTCCGCCGTTGTCCGGACGACCAGGTAGAGTTGTTAACTTGGAGGGCTTGACGAGCGGCCTCCAGAGTTGGGATAGTACCGTTGCGACGGTACTCCTTAACCAGTGCATTAGAAACCCAGCGTTGAAGACGCTGAGTTGGTGATGTCATCCTCAGAGCGGATGATGTTCCAGCAGGAGTAGCAGCATTGGTTTTCACAGTAGCAGACCTCACAGTAGAGGTGTTCACAGCAGTAGTATTCACAGGGGTGAATTTAAGGAAAGCCATTTTGCAGAAGATCTTGAGAAAAGAGTGCCTTTTCCATGTAACAGACATAATCAAGATGAATCCGGCCACTGCATCTTTTGGATGATCACATGTCAATGATTGCTTTGTTGGCCCAAGGGGCCTAACAAATAAGAAGAACATCACTTTAACTTGGTTAAGGATTCACGTCGGGTTCACCATTTTTGTTTCGCACGGAATCCGGGGATGACCTCCTGGACGAGAGATTCAAACATTCCGATCGGTTTCTAACGGGTTTGTTCGTAGAACCGGAAACATACAATGATTCCACATCCATTTAGACCTACTTTCCAAAGGCAGGCGCTCATTAGCTTGTGGACTAATGAGGCTTAGGAATTTGCATTGGTCGAGAGGATGGGAGGTCGGACTCATCACACCTTTTTGAGGGGAATTATTGTCTACTCCGGGACTCTCTTTATAGATTTAAGTTATGTTCGTGAATCCTTATTACATTACCAAGTATAAAATGTGATTTCCTTTAGTTTTAACAATCAATGATTAAATATGCAAAGAAATTTAGAGAATCTTTTATATGTATTTGAGGTTCTTCATCAATAGAGAATCATCTATATCTGTTTAGAGATTCTTGGTCAATGGTATCCTTCAAAACATTTATATAAAAGTCTCTTGGTCATTTATGATGACCAGGCTGATTTTAAAGCCACTCAGTGGGGCACTTGAAGTTTATCGTCATTCAGAAGGACAAAGATTATTTCAAAGTTGGGATCGAACCCATAAATGGGCTACCTACGTATCCTTTGTTTTGGAAAAGGAATCAGAACCCACGTAGTTCGAGAAATGGAGTATGATGTTTATGATTGATGGCTCAAAGATGAATGTCATAATTACTTTTACACTCTAAGCTCACGTGAGTCATGCTCGGTGTGAGAAACAAGAGGTATTGGTAAAATTTAGACAATTGTGCCATGAAAGATGAAATCATAAGAATTTGTTTGGGGCTTATGTATGGATTACTGCCCAGATAGATGAAGGTTTAGGATTTAATTTTAGGGAGAAAATCCATGAACAGGGTCCATAAAGTTATATGTGCTTCATGGAGATTTGAATACTCTAATCTTGGGGCTTACTCCTAAGGAGGATGCCCAAGTTAGGAGGGGACTTATGATTGGGTTTTACTCCTGAAAAGGAAACCCAAATCAAAGGTAAATTATGACTGGTTAAGAGAAATTTAAGGGGACTTGGGGCTTATTCTTGAAAAGGAGACCCAAGGTTATGACTGAGTCTTATTCCTGAAAAGGAGACCCAGGTTAGGGGACTTGGGGCTTATTCTTTAAAAGGAAGCCCAAGGTTATGACTGAGTCTTATTCCTTAAAAGGAGACCTAGGTTAAGGGACTTGGGGCTTACTCCTGAAAAGGAAGCCAAAGGTTATGACTGAGTCTTATTCCTTAAAAGGAGACCCAGGTTAAGGGACTTGGGGCTTACTCCTGAAAAGGAAGCCCAAGATTATGACTGAGTCTTATTCCTGAAAAAAGGAGACCCAGGTTAGGGATTAAGGTTTGGGGCTTACTCCTGAGGAGGATGCCCATATTTGAGGTTGGGGATTATTCTTAAGAAAGATGCCCAAGATTAAAGGACTTGATTGGGGCTTACTCTTGAGGAGGATGCCCAAGATTGGGAACTTTAAGAATTTGGGGCTTACTCCTGAGGAGGATGACCAGATTAAAGGTTTTATAACTGGGGATTATTCCGGAAAAGGAGACCCAGGTTAGGATTATATCATCTTAAAGGATGAGGTTGAATGAATGAACTCTCCGTATTTTAGTGACATAAGGATATTTAAATCACTAGACTTTGAGAGAGATTCCACAGAATTCCTTTCAGATAAGAAAGTCAAATCAAGAAATCATGCCATAAATGGCTTTGAAGAGTGTCTTGAAGACTGAATCTTGAAAAGGAAAGGTGAAATGGCTTAAGAGGGGTAAAAATGGGCAAGATGGGCACCCAAAAAGATAGGGGCGCGCAAGTCTTGCAAGGCGCGCAAGTCTTCCGTGGGCGCGCAAGTATTGGTCGCGCAGGTATACCTGCGCGACACATAGTGTACTTGCGCGATTTTCAACCAGCATTGAAATACTTGAGTGACTCTTTTTTAAACCCTTTAGAATGTTCTCTAGGTTCTTCCAAAAAAGGGACGCGCAAGTTATATTGAAGGAAATAAGTCGGCGCGCAAGTGTTTGATAAGTTTCAACACTTAGGCCTTCCTTCTTCTCTTTAAATCTTCCGTTATAGGTAAGAAATTACCTTAGAAGTGTTCCGGAAGCTTTGAGAAGAGACTTGGGCGTCGGGAGCTTCAATCCGAGTTTCTGGAAAAAGATCCTCCGAATGGGGGGCCCACAGGGTCTATTTATAGGCAAAAGAAGACCCTGGGCGGTTACCGGGCGGTTATCACTTAGGTCGCGCAAGTCACTTGCACGACCATAAGGCGTCACGCAAGTACTTGCACGACCACTAGGCGTCGCGCAAGTGTACTTGCACGACCACTAGGCGTCGCGCAAGTGTACTTGCGCAACCATGAGGGAACTTGCGCGACCTATGGGAAATGTTCTCCTTGTTCATCCCTTTGTCGATTTTTTGATGTTTCTTCAAAGGATGAATCACTTTTTGCTTAGATATTCCCCTTTTCCGATCTTTATATTCTGTGACGAAAGGAGTGTCAACAGGTGTCCAGAGGGTGGGGGGGATTTCTAAGGAGTGGGGGATTTTCCAGGGGGTATGAGGTGTCAAGGGGGTGGGCGGGCTGTCCAAGGGGGTGGCAGGGCTATCTAGGGGGGTACGAGGTGTCCAGGGGGTGGGCAAGCATTCCACGAGGGGTGGTCGGGCTATCCACAGGGGTGGAGGGGATGTCCAGTGGGGTCGTGGGTGTCTGGGGGGGGGGGTGCTTTCCAGGGGTGGGGGTGTCCGGGGGGATGGGGGTGTCCGGGGGGTGGTGGGTGGGTGTCTAGGGGGGTGGGCGGGCTATCCATGGGGGTGGGGGAGGGGGGATGTCCACAGGGGGAGGGGGGGGTGTCCAGGGGGGTTGGTGGGATGTATATGGGGGTGGGCACACTGTCCACGGGGGGTGGTGGGCCTATCCAGGGGGTACAGGGTGTCCATGGGGGTGGGCGGGCTGTCTATGTGGGTGGCGGGGCTATCCAGAGGGGTTGGGGGTGTCCATGGGGGTGGGAGGGCAGTCCATGGGGGTGGGGGGGGGGGCTCTCCAAGGGGTATGGTGTGTCTAGGGGGGTGGGTGGGATGTCCACGGGGGGTAGCGAGGCTGTCCAGGGGGGTACGGTGTATCCAGGGGCAGGCGGGCTATCCACAAGGGTGGCATAGCTGACCAGGGGTTACGGGGTGTCCAGGGGGGTGGGAGAGCTGTCCACGAGGGTGCGGGGGTGTCTAGGGGGTGGGAGGTATATCCATGGGGGTGGGAGGCTGTATAGGGGTTAGGGGTGTCCATGGGGGTGGGTGGGCTATCCACGATGGTGGTAGGGATGTCTAGGGGGGTACGAGGTGTCCAGGGGGTGGGTGAGCTGTCCATGGGGGTGGCGGGGCTGTCCAGTGGGTAGGGTGTGTTCAGGGGGGGGGGGTGGGTGAGCTATCCACGGGGGTAGGGGTGTCCATCGGGGTGGAGGGGCTATCCACGGGGGGTGGCGGGGCTGTCTAGTGGTAGGGGGTGTCCAAGGGGGTGGGTGCGATGTCCATGGGTGTGGCAGGGCTGTCCAGAGGGTTACAGGGTGTCTAGGGGGTGGGTAGGTTGTCCACGGGGGTGGGGGCTGTCTAGGGGTGTACGAGGTATCTAAGGGGTGGGAATGATATCCACGAGGGTGGCGTGGCTATACAGGGTGTTGGGGGAGTCGAGGGGGGTGGGTGGGCTGTCCACGGTGGTGGTGGTGGTGGTGGTGGGGGGGATTTCCAGGGGGTAGGGGTGTCCATGGGGTGGGCGGGCAATCCACATGGGTGGCGGGGTTGTCCATGGGATGGGGGTGTCTAGGGGGTGGGAGGCATGTCCACAGGGATGGAAGGGCTGTCCAGGGGGGTACGGGGTGTCTAGGGGGGTGCGGGTGTGCTTTCCACGGGGGTGGGGGAGCTATCTAGGGTGGGTATGGTGTATCCAGGGGGTGGGCGGGCTGTCCACGGTGGTGGTGGTTGTGGGGGGGGGGGGGGGTCCAGGGGGTCGGGGGTGTCTAGGGGGGTGGGCGGGTTGTCCACAGGGGTGGCGGGGCTGTCCACGGGGGTGGGGTGTCTACGAGGGTGGGCGGCTTGTCCACGGGGGTGGAGGGGCTGTCCATGGAGGGTACAGGGTGTTCAGGTGGTAGGCACACTATCCACGGTGGGTGGATGGGCTGTCCTAGGGGCACGAGGTGTCCAAGGGGTGGGTGGTCTGTCCATGGGGGTTGCGAGGATGTCCAGTGGTAGGGTGTGTCCAGGGGGGTGGGTGGGCTGTCCACAGGGGTGACAGAGTAGTGAAGGGGGTACGGGGTGTCCAGGGGGATGAGCGGGCTGTCCACTTGGGTGGTGGGGCTGTCCAGGGGGTAAGAGTTTGTCTAGGGGGTGGAAGGGCTATACATAGTGGCAGGTGGGATGTCCAGGGTGGCAGGGTGTGTCCATGGGGGTGGGCGGCCTATCCACGGGGGGGTGGCGGGGCTGTTCAGAAGGGTAGGGTTGTCCACGGGGGTGGGCGGGTAGTCCATAGGGGTGGGGGGCTATCTAGGGGGTACGGTGTGTCCAGGGGGTGGGAGGGCTATCCACGGGGGTGGCGAGGCTATCTAGGAGTGTACGGGGTGTACAGGGTGGGTGGGAGAGCTGTCCACGGGGGTGGTGGGGCTGTCCAAGGGGTGGGTGGGCTGTCTACGGGGGGGGGGGGGGGGTCTAGGGGTTGCAGTGAGTCTAGGGGGGTGGGAAGTCTATCCACAGGGGTGGTGGGGCTGTCCAGGGGTTAGGTGGTGTCTAGGGGTGGGTGCGCTATCCATGGGGGTGGGTGGGTTATCTTGGGGGATGGGGTGTCCGGGGGGGGGGGGGGGGTGTCCACAGGGGTGGCAGGGCTGTCCGGGGGGGGGGGGGGGGGTATCTACGAGGGTGGAAAGGCTTTCCAGGGGGTACGAGGTGTACAAGTGGGTGGGAGTGCTATCCATAGGGGTGGATGGGGGCTGTCCAGGGGGTACAGGGTGTCCAGGGGGGTGGGCGTGCTGTCCACGGGGGTGGAAGGGCTGTTCAGGGGTGTACAGGGTGTCCACGGGGTGGGAAAGCTGTCCACGTGGGTGGCAGGGTTGTCCAGGGGGTAGAGGGTGTCTAGGGGATGGGGGTGTCCAGTGGGGTAGGGGTTGTCCAGGGGGTGGGAGGGCTGTCCACATGGGTGGCAGGGCTATCCTGGGGGGTAGGGGGTGTTTAGGGGGTGGTGGACAGGCTGTCCACCGGGGGGGGGGGGGGTCCAGGGGGTTCCAGGGGGGGTGTCCATGGGGTGGGAGGGCTGTCCACTGGGGTCAAAAGGCTGTCCTGGGGGGTAGGGGTGTCAAGTGGGTGGGAAGGCTGTCCATGGGGGTGGTGGGGCTGTCCAGGGGGGTAGGGGGTGACCCAAGGGGTGGACAGGGTGTCCAGGGGGTGGGGCATCCAGGGGGTGGGTGAGCTGTCCATGGATTATTTAACTATCCATTGTTTTAGGTGAGTTTTAATAGATATTTAATTAATTCAATTAATCGTACAATATTTAATAAAAAACATTAATTTTTAGTAGGATGGTTATTTACTAAGTGTCATCAGTCTAATAAAATCACGGTAAATTGATTTTGTGGCTTTATTTCACTCAACAACCAAGAGAGAGAGATCATAATGAATTATGCCTCAAGAAAATTCAGCAAGGTATATATGGGCATTAAGAGTGAGTTCCCACTCACATTTCAGAGAGCCCATGATAGTTATAGTTACATTTTGATCATGTGACAGTAGTTTTAATTTTTTATTATGGAAATTGGTGCATGCGGTTAATGTGTTGTAAGTGAATTAGAAATGTGTGGTTAATATATGGGTATCAAGAGTGATTCAGGACTTGTATGAGAATTGAGTTTGATGTGGTATTTTAATGGCATCATGTATGGTGTGATTATGAAATGAGAATATGATGGGATGTAGGAAATGATGGTGTGTGATGCTTCTAATATGGGTGTTATGGGATGATGGTTTCTTTGGAACAAATAGGATATTGATACCTTCGGCCGGGAAGTGATGAGGTAGGTAATTCCTATGGGGGGAGTTCCCAAAGAAGGGATTGATTAATTATATTGAGTAGTTGGGGTATTCTAGGAATGTGGGAATGATACATCTACATTCAATGTCATATCAAATTTTGGGATAATGAAGATCGGGTAGCTGAGATGGAGGAGAGTTTTGGTTTGTGTATAGCCAAACTAGTATAAGGATGAGCTATTATATGTTTGGGATATGGAAAGTCACATGTATTTTTCATGGATGTAAATGATTTGAGGATTGGGAGTGTACATCCCTCAATCCCACTACACACCCCCTATAGCCCCCACCTCTCACTGCATACCCCATACAGCCCCCCCTGCAGTCCCCATCCCCCATCTCCCCCTACATCCCCACCCCCCACATTACACACCCCTCACCCCTTGCACCCCCACCTGACACTGCCACCCCCCTACATCCCCCTCCTCCACTACACTGCACCCCCCAATGGCCACTACACACCCCCTACAACCCCCTCCCACTGCACAACCCACCTACAACCCTCTCCCACTGAACATCCCCACCCTCCCACTACACACCCCCCTATCGCCCAACCACCCCCTCCCACTGCACAACCCCTCCTCCCACCCTACATGCCTATACAACCCCCTCCCACCCTACAACCCCCTCCCCCCACCTCCCCCCTGCCGCCCCACCCCCCCACACTGCACAACCCCCAACTTCACATCCCCATACAACCAACCCCCCTCCAACTGCACATCCCCATCATTCCCATTGCACCCCCCACAACCCCTCCCACTGCACAACCCCCCCCCCCCCATAGCCAAACCCCTCCCACTGCATAGCCCCCCTCCCATTCCCTTGAAAAATAAATTATGAAATGGAGACCCATAGTAGGTCTCCCTACCATTTATGAACTCACTATAATGTTGGATCAATATAATAGGACGTCACTAAAATATCAATATAAGACATGTACCATGCTTCTAATCAAAAGGGTCTCAATATAACACCTAAAAGGAACTCTATGAAGTGGAATGATGTGCAAAGGAACTTTATGAAACCACATAACATTCCATAGATACAAATTTTTGAACAAGAGGAATCATCATTTGAATAGATATTCTACTAGAGGAATCATGTGTTATGTTAGGGGAAATAGTATACACCGTGTTATCATCTATTAGACGTGGAAGAACAAAAAATTACATGAATCAAGGATGGATCACAGGTTGGGAATAAGGGTTCACAAAGAATAGGGGAGCTATCGTTTAGGGATAATCAAAACAAAAAACAAAAGACAACCTCGTCTTAAAATAAATCCAAATGAAAAATGGAATAAATGGAGGTAGAACATAAAACTGAGTTATAACTTACAAATTTGACGTGGAAGAAAAAAAATGAGTTGCTGAGAAGAAGGGTTTGCATGCTGAAACAATGGAGCTCTCATTTAGGGCTCAATGTGGGCGGATCAAGATTGGAATCGCGTGCTGCATTTGTAGAATTTTATCCCAATGGTTTTTAAAAACCATTTGGAAATATTATCAATGATATCCTAACAGTTTCAATGAATCATTGACATAAGGGGGGTACAGTCTCCACTATCCCAATGGTTTCAAAGAACATTTGGGAAAACTATGCCTATCCCAACGGTTCTTCAAACCATTGGGAAAATGTAGTCTAAAACTTCCTATACCAACGGTTTTCAACAATCATTTGGTATATGAATCCTATCTCAATGGTTTCTTTAAATTTTTGGGATAAAGGAATTGGTATATGAAGAATTTCCAGTAGTATCATAAAGCTCATTTGATTTGGCATTCAAGTCCATAAGTATTACCACTTTCAGTTTTCTCATAACGATGAGAAACAATTTCTCTTTCCTTAGAAAAACTTTTTTAAACTAAAAAAACCTAGATTATTGAGGTAAATATTTTAATTGAAAATAACCATAAAAACTTTTAGCGGGAGTTTGTTTATGAATAATGGATAAGGTTGAAGCAAAAAAGTGGTCAAGTCATATACATTAAGAAAATATTATTTTTTCAATTTAAAAATATCCAAACAAATCATTCAGTAAACGTGTAAAATATTACTTTTTAAAGATTTAAAAAAATGTCAAAGTATTTAAAATGGAAATTTAACAGCCTTTGAAGTATAAATAATAACATTCTTGAAACATTTTAAAGACCTGAACATGGAAGAATAATATTTTGAATGAATACTTTAAAATAAGTTTTTAAATAAAAAATCTCATACATTAAGTCTCATTTAGAATCCCATGCCAACTCATGAATAATAAAATTATATTAGTTTTTTACCTTCTTAAGAACATTTTTCATGTTCATCCCATTATCACTTTCCTTCCATTTCATTCATTACTATGTTTCACTTAGTTACTAAAATGGTTATGTTCACACTGGATGTCTTGGGTTCGTTCAGTTTATAACATCAAAACCACATTGGTGCATTCACCGTGGTCAAATAGGCTATTGCTACAATATCTCTAGAATCATAAATAGGTTATACTTATTATATTTATTCATTAAATACACTTTTATAACCAACTATGTAAGGAAATTATAAAAAAATAATCCACATAATTTTATGGAGATGGTAGTCTATACATATGAATGAATGTCATTTTTATTTTTATAACACTACCACAAATTTATCTTTACACTACACCACCCTTTTACAGTGCTAGAAAAAGCATTGATAATGAGGGTACCTTTAACAGTGCTAAAAAAATACTGATAAAAGTTTTTTTTAACATTGTTAAAAAAAGCGTAGTTAAAAGTACAACATTATCAACACTTTTTTAGCACTAATAAAGGTACAACCCTTTATCAGTACGTTTTTTTAGCATTGTTAAATTTACCCCCTATATTAGTGCTTTTTTAGTATCACTGATAGATGGAGGTCTTCATCAACGTTTTTTTACTAGCACTAATAATGGGTAAATTTCATAAAAAATAGAAATTATTAAAATTAATATATTAACATAAAAATATATTTATATTGATATATATATATATATATATATAACATTATATTAAATTTGATTTATATTACTTAAATACACATTTACACTTAATATATAAGATATTTTGTGAAAAGTGGATTTTAATTTTTTTTAAAATAATATTAATTAATAATTTGCTAATTATTATCAAGTAATAGTCATTGAATAACAATTTAAAGATAAAAAACATCAAAAATATTAATAAAATATCTAAAATATGTTAAAAACATGACTCAAACTCTAAATAACCATAACATATAATCCAGGTGTCATTTTTAAGTCTACCACATATCAAATCGAAACTCATAATGAACTCTATAATATAGTGTCTAGGGGAACACCTGATTATTTTTTTTCGAGGAAAAGAAGCCCAGAAGGCCTCCCAAACATAGCTTTTAGTTGGGGTATCCCAATTTATTAACATTCAATGGAATTTCAACCGTGTTTAAGGGGGACTTCTTATCTTTTTTCTGATAGAGACTCAATTTATAATCAAGTTTTGCACTCATTGGATATTATGACATTCAAGTTTTTTAAGTTTTTATATTGTACTATTATTTATAAATAAGTATATACACATATATACATATTTGTATAAATTTAATCACAATAATTTAATTTTATAAATAAATATGTAAACATATTTACATATAAAACATATTTATAAATATATAAACCACATATATATATATATAAATAATATTCATTTTATTTAAAATAAAAATATGTGAATATTTATATACCTATATAATGTGTGTGCGTGTATAAATATATATATTTTTGTATGTGTGTATTAAAAAACTGAAATATATTATCTGTATATTCTAATATATGTATATAAAAATTAATACATTATATATGTAAATAAATAAAAACATATATAAATAAATAAATAAATATATATAATATGTATGTATGTTGTATATAAGCATGCATGTATTAATTTATTTATAAACACGCACATAAAAAACTTATTTTATAAATGTATTTTAAAATAATTATATAAATATATATTAATATATGATAAATATATGGATAAAAAATATAACTAGTTATATATATAAATAAATAGATATATAATAAAATAGAGAACAAAGCCACATAGAATAGTGGTAAGGGTTGAGGCACGCAAGTGAGAGGTCTTGGGTTCGATTCTAAGGGGGGGGGGGGCATACAGGTGGGTAAAGGGAGTGCCTAGCGTTGTTAAAGGGGGGTGTGTCTAACATTGTTAGGGGGTAACACTGTTGAAGGGGGTTTTAAGCACTGATAAAAGGGGTGGCCTCCACCTTGGATATTTTTTTATTTGTAGAATAATTTTTAAAAAAATTATTATTTCTTTTATTTTAGCACTTCTCTAAGGGGTCTTTTATCAGTGCTAAAAAAGTGTTGATAAAAGACCCATTTTATCATCATTTTTAGTGTTTTTGATGGATTTTTTAGTATAGTTAAAAGTTGTTTCTATAGTAGTGTAATGGGTGGAAAATAAATAAATTTGAAAATATTTTACTTTTTCAGAATTGAAAATAAGCTATAGATGTCATATTTATTCATTTGTTCCATCCTTATAACCAACCCTATAAGGTGGAGATAAAAATGTATCATATTTATTTGTGGAGGGGGTATTCCACACATACGCATGAGTGATGTTATCAATTTATAATGGATGGAAAGTATATGAAGGTAAGTAATATCTTATATTTCTAGAATCATAAGTATGTCATAAATATAAAAAATATTCATTTGTTACATCATTTTAACCATCAATATGATCTGATGTTTTCATTTCTAAATATATGTACTATGAGATGAAACATGGTTTTTATATAATCCTAATAATAGTTTAGTATATGAAAGATACTGATGTTATTATTTCATCAAGGATGAAAAATATTTTACAGGGGTAGATGAAGAAATAAACTTTAAATGGGTTCATGATAAGAAAAACACCCATTAACGATAGTTTAAACTACCCCTTTAATAGTTTATGGTTTTTAGGGATGTGTGGTGGTTATGTGGAACCACTTCACATCTTTATTTGATGTTAGTTTCGAAACCACTATGAAAATGTATGTGGTGATTTTTAAAAACAAAAAATATTTCTATCATGAAGACAATTAAAACCAACATGAAATTGAAGGTGGTGGTTATTTTTCAGCTTCATTTTGTAAATTTAATGGTGGATCAAACCATCACTTATAATATATGCATTTTTTTAAATTAAAATAAGTAGTGGTGGGTTAGTATCATTTAATTACTAATGATTTTTAAATTTAATAGTGGTTAAAACTGCTACAAATTATGAAAAACTGAGTAGTCATTAACCCCTAAAATAAAACACCACCCCTGTTAAAAATATAAAAATATCTAAAATATATATATTTTATTAATTTCAATGGTTAAAAAAACATGAAAAATATAATATCTTCATATTTAAATAGATTATATAAATATACAACATGTCAATCATATTCTGCATAAGAAGCATATATAAGTTCCAGTTATAAATAAAACCCATATAAAGATGAATCCAACATCAATGCTACTCTCCCATGTCATTCTGACTGCCTCTAGATGATACGTGCTCTTTATTTTCATGCCATCTAACAGTTTCTACAATATCTGGTGCCTATATTTAATAAAATTTATAATATAAGTTAGTTTTAATTACATGATACATAAAAAATATTTACAAAAAATATTATAATAATATAAAAATATTAAAATTCATGTAATAGATTCAGTACTGATGTAGTATGTCATATTAGTGCCGCAATGTCCGTATCAAGGGACATCATATCGCATGATAACTGACCCAAGATTTTACCATATAATCCTTTTTCATAATCTTTAGGCACTCCAAACATGAAAAATGGTACAACTGCTTAATAATTTCCCACCTTCTAAATATCCAATCCATTCATGTTCATTTATGTCTTCTTATTATCTGAATCTATTCAATAAATATGTTCAATAATTAGTAAAAAAATGTAATAATTTATATTTTCAAATTAACAGCTACATACCAATAATGGTGACCCTCTATTACCCTCATGATGATAATTGTGGTACCATATTCCTAGTTGATGATCACTCCTTAGCTTATCCATTTAATTCCTATGATATCTTTGAGGCAGAAGGTGGTGCACATGAAGTAGGGAGTGTGTCTAATGAATATTAGAGAATGAAAGATAGAATAAAATAATAGAAAGGGGAGAAAAACGAAAATAGGGTACAAACCTAATGTCGGTATGTACATATCTGGAGGATCATCTAACACTATATGAGTTGTAGATCATCATTTTGTATCGTTAAATCATTTACTTATTAGTATTCCTACATCCAAAAAGAATATGAAACAAGTTATAAAATGATATAAAATATAAAAAAATAAATAATTTGAAAATGGAGTACATATATTTATTAAATTCATGTATTGCAATTAAATAAATAAAAGATAAGTTAAAGGAAAGGGCATTTAATCAATTAATTCATCATTATCCATATTATTGTCATTATCCACTATTAACATTATTTTATTATCTTTACCATCCATTTAAAGACAAATTATTTCAAAATCATCATGGATAGATATATCAACCTCCTGGTGTTAATGAGGTTTGATGTCACAAACCAATTCTTTAACTTTTTCACCAATATCATAAAAGTCCCTTGGTTTCACATGGACTACAACACCACAACCTCCATCAACTCCATTATCAATATAATATTCTAATTTATCTAGTGAAGCAAAAATATATGGATCGTGTTATTCATGCTCACCAGTATCGTGTTGAGTCAAAATTTTACTTTCAATAAACTTTTATCTTAATTTTTAAAATTATAATATAATTCCTTAAACTCATTATTTTACTAACTTTTTTTAATACCATATTTTTAGAATGTTTTTATAGGAAATTCATTTTATCACATGATGAAACACATGTTTATTGGATGAAGTTTTTCCATAATCGAACTTATATGTATCTAATAGATGATTAAAAATGCCATCAGATGAATATTTATAAAATTCCATAAGTCAAATTATAACGAAGTCCAAGAGATAAATTTTTTAAAAGACTACCAAAAAACCATCATCAGATAGAGGAATAAATTATTTCAAAATGAACATACATAAAATCTATCTAATTAAATAATTCCATTTTACTGGATGAACGAAGATCATTCTTTCAGTCTAACAAAGTTCATTTTATTAGACAAATGAAGTTCTTTATACTAGACATAATTCTACCAAATTGTAATGGTTCTATCAAGGAGACCATAAAAAAAAGATACACTTAACCTTTCAAGAGAAGATTTAGTTCCTCTAAAGTATTTTCAACCAACTCTGAAGAATCCATAATATGACCATTAGAAAAATGACTATACATCGAAATAATATTTGAGGAGATTAGATCTTTTTCAACCCATGAGAACTAAAGATACTTTAAAGTGTTTGTAATATCTTATCATGCGTGAAAGATTCATTGTAACCTTTAGTGAGTTTCTACTTATGGCATCTTATTGTGAGGATTATTGAAAATTACTTAAATTTATTTTTTGTTTGGAATTTATATGTCTCATCGGGTGTGATCAAGGGTATAATAGATTTGAATCCACACTCTCGAATCTGGTAATAAATTCATAAACAATACTTTTTTTGATTTTATACTGATAAAGGTGACCCAATTTTCACCATCCAAAACTTACTACATCATAATAAAATATTAGATAACTAACATTCTCAAGGACCTTTTAGGTCTTTAGTTTTAGAGAATCTGGAAAATCTATCCAAATCATGGATTCATAAATAATTGGTTCATAAAGATGAACATTATCTCCCACTATACCCAGATTTTTATATTCCACATTAGGTTATCATCATCATCTATATCAAAATATTCTAAACATAATTCATTTAACATCATTATTGATAACCTGGGTAAAAGGAAACATAATAAGGTTGAGAAAAAAAGGATCATTAAGGGTAAACATAAGTATTAAAAATAGAATTTCATTAGTGAAAATAAGATGAGCATAAGGGTATTGTAATGACCCAAACTTTTATTAAAGAAAATTTCTATTGATATGAATAAATGTATTATTATATAAAATGGTTATATAACATATTCACTTCTTTGGTTTTTTGATTTTGGATTTCAACACACCGTTAATAATTATTACCATTGTTAATATAGTTGTTGAACAATGATCACATGATTCGTATAAATGTAGGGCTTTAAAAAATCCAATTTTCTCAGACAATGGCAGTGATGAATTCATCCAGTAGAATTTCTCTATATGAAGCCCATTTTTTAGAGATAGGAAAGGAGGTGGCATCATTGGGTTTCACTCTTGACCAAGCCCAATCCGAGCTTCAATACGTTATGCTTGAACGGAATCGCCTACGGGAGAAGTGGAAGTGGATAAGGATTACCACCTCAGCGTTGTTATCTAAGCCACCCCAAGAGTCCATCACCATCACACACCTTACCCTTAGGTCTTATGTGGGTGTTATAAGGGGTTATAAAACAAGACCCTAGCACTATGGTTATGTACATTATTTTTGTATAGAATAAAGAATATACATACATTGTACCTTTGTAAATAGTTTTTAAATCCCAAATAATAATTTTAATTAATATTAAATTAAAAAATATAAATTAATAAATTAATATATTTTTGAATTAAATAATATTTTATAAAATATTATTACTAAATTACTTTTTATTAAATATTAATGATCGTATAATTTTTATGAATACAATTGTAATTTTTATTAAGGTTTGAAATCCATTTTTGTCAAAACCCATGAATTTTAGATAAATGTTGGTTTTTATCTTAAAAGTAAAAATTCACATATTTAGAAATTTATTTAGATAAAATTAATATATTTTTTGGAATTAGGACGTCAAAATTATCCAACGGTGAAGTTTTCATAATTTTCTGAGACAATCAAATTTTTGGGTAAAAACTAAATACCATTTAAATATATAATGTGTTTTATAACATCATAATGACCCTATATTAATGTAATAAAATATCATAAAAGATATTTTCCGCCAATATATTCTTTATATTTAATATAATGTGATTTTATATTTGTTTTATTAATTTTATGGAGCCTTAGTGGACCCTTCAAGACTTATAAAACATTTTAACTTTTTAAATTGATTTCCTTGAGAATACGACTCACCTCAACATAATAAAGCCTAATATTTTAAGTATTTAGGCTATTATAATTATAAAATAATATTTTCAAATCCCCTTTGGAAAAAACCATGGGCAAAAACCATGGGTTGGTTTGGAGTTTTTATTAGTTTAATGCGTGGTGTCACAAACCTAAATAATAAAGAATTCACATTATTTTCCTATATAAACCCACCCAAGCTCCCACTTCCTCTTCACTCAAAGGCTTTAGAGCTCAACCAACCTCTTCCCTACACTATATTTAATCCTCAAAAGGCTCCCTATGCTCCCAATAAGCCTCTCTCAAGCCTCTCTTATGCCTTTGGGATCACACTTCCAAGTAAGGGATTTCTTCCTTTCTTAATTTTATCCAAGTTTCTTTATGTTTCTATACCCTTGTATTTTCATTTTAAAATGTCAGGGTTTGATTTCTCACATCCCCCATACTTTCATCCTTATTTTTTAATGATGATAGATCTGTTTACCTCTCAATAATTCCTCCAATGTACACCCATTACCACGCCGAAATGCCGTAGGGGAATTCTCTCCCCTCATTTACATTTGAGAAATTATTTTATATTATGCATCTAAATTACATTACATATGTTGTGAAATGTATCTACATGACCCCCATTACTGTATATTTCATGTACATATGATAATATACTCCTTTCTCTCTCATCAACCATTTTTATTAATTCTTATGTCACACCGTTATGCTGCCAAAACGGTACTACAATTTTCCAAGCCAAAGTCACTGTGTAGTGAATACCATGCCCATTTCTCTATCAAGGGTATTCACCTTTATGAACATTTACATATTTATTATATAGTTTCATGTATGAATTCCACATTCCCTTATCATTAAATAAATTATGATGTTTAATTAATCCGTATTATATGATCCATGTGGCACCCTTATGCGTGAAATGAAATGATTAAGAAGGGTGCACCCTGATAACGCTCCAATTCATAGAGTAAAGATTAGTATCATGATACATAGAGTGAAATGAGGGTTTACTCATGCTAATTCAAGTTAAATGAGGGTTTAATCACGGTCCATATGCAATGAGAATTGGCTCATGCTAATATCATGTTAAGTGTTGTTGCCACATTTCCTTGTTATGATAATCATGCTATATCATGCCTTTATGTTCATGTTTCTATTATGCTCCATTGATATGACTATTGCCTAACATGTATTGTATTCTTCATGTTATTCCATGTTTATTCCCTTATTGGGCTTTATATATATCACCCTTTTCTTATTCATGTATTTAGGTTACCCCATGCAATGTTAAGTACAAAGGAATGTTGTGGTCATGTTAAACAAGTTTTCAATAAAGATGTGTATTTCAGGTTTTATATTTTCATGTAATGTTCCTATTCCCCAAAGACTCTAGACCTCTTAATCTTTTATGTTGTATCAAGTGAATGTTTTATATAATAAAATATGTTTATGTATGTAATAAAGAGTAGGGTTGTTATAGTTGGTATCAAAGGATAGGTTTAGTTATTTTTGGGATTAGAATTGGAAAACCCTAGTGAAGGCCTTAGGGATAAGACTAAGTATAATAAAAACATACCAAAATTTTGGTGAGTATTTAGTAGGTGGATTATCAATAAAATACATCACTGTTTGGATACGAGTAGGTAGAGTCAGCTCAAGTACAAATGTATCTAGGGGTAAAACCCGAAAACACCACTTTGATCAGGACTCGAATTGGAAATGGTGCATGACAACGGTCCTTGTTGCACTATTAGTTACAACACCCTTGAGGGATATTATTTGGTTAATTCATAATCTTAGTAAAAACCATTATTAAGGGAATAAAAAATTCCCCTAAGAATATATGTGGGGAATTAGATCATGGATAACATAGATTGAAGCCTATAAATTCATAAGTTAAGGAAATAAAAGTAATTTATAAGTTATAAATTTTTGTCTTTGGATTCGACTTTTTTATGTGTTACCCCTAAATTTCCTTTTATTCCATCCAATGGCTTGTAATAGGAGGTCTCAGGCTAATAATCGATGTGAAGATCAATGTGATGACTATTTTAATGAGATGCCCAGTCTAATGGGAGTGGGAATCATGAACTTTGTCACGATACTCTCTCAGTTAACTCAAGTTTTGAATAGAAACATGGGTCAAGATGAACATTCAACCCCTTATAAGAAAGAATAAGTCAAAATTGAGAGATTCATGAGATAAAGGCCTCCTACTTTTAACGGATCATCCTATCCATCAATCACTTAACAATGGATTAACTCCATTGAGAAGATATTCTCCATCCTTCAGTGTTCTGAACAAGATATGGCACTTCTTGATGCTTATTGTATGGAGGGTGAAGCTGATAAATGATTGAAATTGATAAAAAATATGAAGCCTAAGGAGACTATCGAGGGGTTGGAATGAAAAGATTTCCAGAAAATGTTTTTCAACAAATAGATTCCTTGCACCATCTAATTTAAGATAGAAAGGGACTACCTCGACCTCAAGAAAAAATACGACAAATCCATCAGAGGGTACAAGGAAAACTTCACAAGTCTTGCATGATATGCCTCAATATTTATCATTACCTCTGAATGTAAGGTTGACCACTTCTTTGGTGGGTAAAAACCTGGCCTACGGAAATCCCTAGCGATCTGTGACTTTGAGAGCTATGACGAAATTGTCTGATGTGCCGTCAAAGTCAAAATGGAGATCATCGAATCTCAGGGGTATCATGGGGATAATAAGCGTAAGGTGGAATTTAATTTTGGTAGTCTTATGGATGAAGAAAATGGTGCTATAAAAATCCAGCACCCCACTTGCCAAAGGTGTGGAATGAAGCACTCTAAAAATTTCTTGAAGGGGATGAGGAAATGCTTTAGGTGTGGAAGATAAGGGCACCTAACTTTTAACTTTCAGCAAGAAAAACCCACAATTTTGACAGAGGAGAAGAAAAATCTATTCGACCCTCAACTCATTGTTCATTGCTTCAACTGCAAAAAACCAAGTCACCTTACAAACTAATTCCTTAAGCCAAGGGTTTTCAGAGGCAACCAACAACCTCCAAGGAAGCAAGGGTGAGATTTTTCCATCACTACCACTGAAGTGAACCCCAAAAACGAAGTGGTGACAGGTACGCTAGTTATTCATTCAAGAATAATGAATGTACTTTTGGATTCCAATTCTAAAGATTCTTTTATATCCTGAATTTTTAGTAAAACAATCCCAACACCACCACAAATTATTGAAGTAAAGATGTCGGTGTGAATAAAAAATGGGTTAATAATTGCATCCCATGAATATATCTCCTCCTCTATCACAATATGTGGATTGAACTTCCTGGAAAACCTTGTCATACTAAATTTGGTGGAATTTGATGCAATTATTATCATGAATTGGATTTTATTATATATATCCAACATAATTGTTTCCATGAGAGGGAAATCACTCTTCATATGGGGAATCGACCCCTGATTCTGTACAAGTTAAAGGAGGAGGATGAATCTTCTTTAGCACCATCATCTCGATCATGGATATTAATAACCTATGAGCATGCATATCTAGCTCATATTATTGAGTCTAAGGATGCAACCATCCTTTAAGACATGCATATTTTGAGGGAATTCACTGAAGTGTTTCCCAATGAATTTATTTGTCTTCCTCCTAGAAGAGATGTTGAATTCTCAATTTATATTATACACGGGGAGTTGCAAATATCCAAGACTCCATATAGAATGGCTGTTGTTGAGCTTGAGGAGCTGAAGAAATAACTACAGGAGATTCTAGATAAAGGTTTTATATTCCCCATTGCTTCACCATGGGGTGCACCAATCCTCTTCATTAGGAATAAGGATAGGTTAATGCACCTTTTCATTGATTATCATGAGATCAAAAAAAATCACTATAAAGAACAAGTACCCTCTTCCATGAATTGATGGATTGTTCGATCATATATGGGGAGCACAATACTTCTCTAAAGTGGATCTACGGTCAGGATATTATCATGTAAGGGTGAAGGAGGATATCCCCAAGACTTCTTTTCGTACAAGATATGAGCACTATGAATTCTTAGTAATGCCTTTCAGACTCACTAATGCTCCTATAATCTTCATGGACTTGATGAATAGAGTCTTTAAATATTACCTCGACAAATTTTTTGTAGTCTTTATAGTTGATATTCTAATATACTCCAAAACCAAGGAGGATCATGAGGATCATCTAAGAACTATACTAGAGACCTTGTGAAAGAATAATCTATATGAAAAGTACAACAAGTGTGAGTTATAGTTGAAGATGGTCTTATTCTTGGGTTATATCATCACAAGTAATGAGATATCTATAGATCCCTCTAAGACAATTGAAATTGAGGGATGGTCAAGGCCAACATCGGTAACAGATATCCGTAGCTTCTTGGGGTTAGTTGGATATTTTCGTTGATTTGTGAGAAATTTATCATGATTATCAAAAAATATTACCAAGATAACTCAGAAGGGAGTCATGTTTTCATGGAGTGATGAATGTGAAGAGAGATTCAAGGAGTTGAAAATGAGGCTTATCACAACACCTGTGCTCACACTACCCACAAGTGGATAACATTTTTTTTGTATTTAATGATGCTTCAAAGAAGGTCTTGGGCTATGTGTCGATTAAAAATGACAAAGTCATTGCCTATGCTTTAAGGAAATTGAAAATTAATGAGAAAAAATATCCAACACATGATCTGGAGTTGGTTGTAGTTATATTTGCTTTAAAAATTTGGAAACATTACCTCTTCAGGGAGAAATGTTAAAAATACACAGATCACAAAACCCTCAAGTATATATTCACATAAAAAGAGTTGAATATATGACAAAGAAGATGGTTAGATCTGATCAAAGACTATGACTGCTCAATCCATTACCACCCTGGGAAAGTGAAAAAGGTAGAATATGATCTAAGTAGAAAGGAACCATCAATTTTATCATTGATGAGAATTAAAAAGTATCTAATATTCTTAGATTTGATGAATATAAACATGGTTATCATAAATAAAATAACATCATCAATCCTTTCATAAATGATTGATCAACTGTCTCTTTTGAAAAGGTTAAAGGCTGCTCAAAAGGTTGATGTGGGAATTCAGAAGAAAGTAGAAACTATTAGAAAAGGGAAATCCTCAGAGTTATATGTTAATGAAGAAGGAATTAAGATATTTTGGTTAAGACTATGTGTTACATAAAATCCAGAGTTAAAGAAATAACTTTTGGATAATGCACATAGTTCAAATTTCTCCATTCACCCAGGAAACACACAGATGTATCAATATTTCTAAGAGCATTATTGGTGGGATAACATGAAGAAGGAGATGGCTGAGTATAAATAAAAGTGCCTGGTATGTCAGAAAATGAAGGCTGAGAGGAATAAGTCTAAGGGGATGTTGCAACTATTACCCATACCAACATAGAAATGGAAGAACATTAACATGGACTTTCTCACTGGACTTTTGATGAAATCCAAAGGAAACAATTCTATCTGGGTTGTTGTGGATCATCTTACAAATTCTACACACTTCATTGCAATTCAAGAGCATTTCTCATTGAATCAACTGGCACATAAATATATATTAGATAAGTGATAAGGCATCACGGAGTTCCACTATATATGGTATTCGATCATGATCCATGATTCACCTCTAAGTTTTTGAAGTGTCTTCACCATGCTCTGAATACTAAGATAAACTTCAGTATGGATTATCACCCCCAAACTAATGGAAAATATGAGTGGAATATCCAAACACTTGAGGACATGTTAATATAATGATCAATGGACTTCAAAGGAAGATGGTATCAACATCTTCCTCTAGTTGAGTTCTCTTATAAAAACAATTTCCACTCTAGTAACCAAATGGCTCCTTATGAAGCCCTGTATGGGAAGAGGTGTAGAACACCGACTTGTTGGGTTGAAGTTAGGGAAAAAACTCCTAGGTCAAAAAATGGTCAAGGAAATAGAGGAGAAGTTTAAGACCATCTAGTAGCACATTAAAGCTACTCATAGTTGACAAAAGAGCTATGCTGATTATCATTAATGAGACCTAGAGTTTGAGGCCAGAGACATTGTATTCCTTTACATATCACCATAGAAGAGAGTTATGAGATTTTAGAAGAAGGGAAAGTTTAGTCCAAGGTACATTGGCCTTTTTGAGATGCTTTAATGCATTAGATAAGTGTCCTATCGACTAGAACTCCCACCAAACCTATCTCAAGTACATAATTTATTCTACGTGTCACCATTGAGGAAGTACATACCTGACACATCGCATGTACTCAATCTAGAGGTGGTACTATTGGAGAATGACCTCTCTTATGAAGAGAAGCCGATGAAGATATTAGATCGTAGGGAAAAAGTTATATGAAATAATATAATGCCCATCATCAAGGAGTTGTGGTGAAACAAAAAAGTTTGAAGAAACAACATGGGAATCAGAGGAAGTAATGAAGCAGAGTTACCCGTATCTGTTTTAGTGTGGGAAAAATAAAATTCGAGGGAAAAATTTCTTAAGGGGGTAAGATTGTAATGACCCAAACTTTTATTAATGAAAATTCCTCTTGATCTAATTAAAAGTCTTATTATATAAAATGGTTATATAACATATGAAATTATTTGATTTTATGATTTTGGATTTCAAAATTTCATTAAGATATATTATTGTTGCTTATATAGCCGTTGAACAATGATCACTTGATTAGTATAAATATAGGGCTTTAACAAATCCAATTTTCTCAGACAAAGGAAGCGATGGCTTCATCTAGTAGAACTACTCCATACAAAGCCCATTTTTTGGAGGTCAGAAAGGTGGTGGTGTCATTAGGCTTCACTCTTGACCAAGCCCAAGCTGAGCTTCAACATGTTAAGCTTGAATAGAACCGCCTATGGGAGAAGTGGAAGTTAATATAGATTACCACCCGAGCGATGTTATCCGAGCCAACCCAAGAGTCTATCACCACCGCACACCTTACCCTTAGGTCTTATATGGGTGTTATAAGGGGTTATGTAACGAGACCCTATAACTATGGTTATGTAAATTATTTTTGTATAGAATAAGAAATATTCATTCATTGTTACTTTGTAAATAGTTTTTAAAGAATAATTAGTATTTTTAATTAATATTCAATTAATAAATCTATTTTGATGTATTAATGAATTTTTAAATTAAATAATATTTTTAAAAATTTTATTACTAAATTAATTTTTATTAAATATAAATTATTGTATAATTTTTATGAATACAATTGTAATTTTTATTATGGTTGAAATCTATTTTTATCAAAAACCATGAATTTTTGATAAATGCCAGTTTTTATTTTAAAATTAAAAATTAACCTATTTAAAAAATTATTTAGATAAAATGAATATTAGTTTTTGAATCAAGACATCAAAATTTTCCAATAGTGAATTTTTCATAATTTTCTGAGACAATCGAATTTTTGGATAAAAATTAAATACCGTTTAAATATATAATGTGTTTTATGACACCATAATGACCCAATAGATGTAATAAAATATTATAAATAATATCTTAGGCTAATATATGTTTTATATTTAATATAATGTGATTTTATATTTTTTTATTAATTTTATGGTGCCTTAGTGGACCCTTCATGACTTATAAAACATTTTATCTTTTTTAATTAATTTCCTTGAGAGTGTGATTGTCCTCCACATAATCAAGCCTGATATTTTAAGAATTTAGGCCATTGGCCTTATAAAATAATTTTTCCACTCCCCTTGGGAAAAAATTGTGGGCAAAAACCATGTATTGGTTTGTGGTTTTGATTAGTTTAATACGTGGTTTCCAAAACTTAACTAATAAATAATTCCCTCTCTTTTCCAATATAAACCCACCCAATCTCCCTCCTCCCTCTTCACTAAAATCCTTTAGAAATAGAATAAACTATGAAATTTTATCTCTAGAATCCTCCCAAGGCACCGCATTCTCCCAAGATGTCTCTCTCAAACCTATCCCAAGCCTTTGGGATCACACTTACAAGTAAGGGATTTATTTCTTTCTCAATTTTATCCAAGTTTATTTATTTTGATATACCCTTGTATTTTCAATTTAAAATGTAGGGGTATGATTTATCACGTCCCCCATACTTCCCTAATTATGTTTTAATGATTTTATACCCCTTTACCTCTCATTAGTGCCGCCCATGTACACCCATTATCATATTGGAATTCCGTAAGAGATTTATCTCCCCTCATTTACATTCAAGAAATTATTTTATATTATGATTCTAATTCCATTAACTATGTTGGTAAATGTATCTATATGAACCCTTACTGTCTATTTCATGTATATATGATGAGATACCCCTTTATCTCTCATTAAATTTTTTATGAATTCTTATATCACATTGTTATGCTTCCAAAATTGCACTCCGATTTTCCAAGCCAAAGTCATTGTGTAGTGAATACCATGCCAATTTATTTATCAAGGGTATTAGCTATTATGAACATTTACTTATTGATTATAGTGTTTCATGTATAAATTCCACATTCTTTTATCATGGAATAAATGATGATGTTTAATGAATCCATGTTATATGATCCATGTGGCACACTTATGCATGAAATGAAATGATTAAGAAGGGTGCACCCTGATAGCACTCCAATGCATTGGGTAAAGATTAGTATCATGATATGTCAAGTGAAATGAGGGTTTACTCATGACAATTCAAATTAAATGAGGGTTTAATCATGATCCATGTGTAATGAGTCACTGATCATGCTAATATCATGTTAAGTGTTGTTGCCACATTTCCATGTTATGATATAATGATACATCATGCCTTTATGTTCATGTTTCTATTATTATCCATTGATATGACTATTGCCTAAAATGTATTGTATTATTTATCTTATGCCTTTTTTACTCCCTTAATAGTATTTATAGGTAACCCTTTTCTTATGCATGTATTCAGGTTATCCTATGCAATGCTAAGTATGAAGAAATATTGTGGTTATGTAAAACAAGTTTTAAATAAAGATATGAATTTCATGTTTTAAGTTGTTATGTAATGTTCTTAAGCCCCAAGGACACTAGACCTCTCAAAATTATATGTTGTATCGATTGATGTTTTTATTTAATAGAATATGTTTAAGTGTGTAATAAAGAGCAGGGTTGTTATAGTTATGAAGACATAACCAAAGTAAATGAGCATAACATAAGAGAACTCATACCAATCAACCTAGATCAATGAAAATGTGACATGATATAAAGATTTTTTAAAGTTAAGAGTAATCATAATCAATAATAATGATCCATGAGATATAAATCACAATCATATGGGACATTTATGACCCATAAAAAGCATAATAAAATATATTGGTATCTCAGAACATCATATTCAAAACCCATTTTAAACCCATGTCATAAATAAATAAATCCTAGTTAAATCCAAAAGAAAAACCCTATGATAAATACCTCCTTATTTTTTAATGGTCAAGGAACATTACCCAATGCATTGGGGTGATATCTGAGTGCACCCATCATATAATCTAAATCAGGCTCACCACACGCTATCTATACCACCCATCATAAAAGCTATATAAGGCTCACTCATGAGATATAGTGGGGATAAAAACATCATATAAGTTGTATCTAGATAACCCATTCATCATAAATAATTAAAATTATCATTCATGAATAAAAAATTTAGAAGCATTCAGTTTTCAATCATGAAAAAAATCGATGTTCTTCCATAGCTCGATTAACCCGTAGAAAATAAATAGTTTCCCTGATAATCTCATAATCTATCTAGAGAAAGAATAAGAATCGTATCAATACCATACATCTTTAGTGAATAATTTGAAACATCAAGGGACATTAATGTTGATGAATGGAAATACCATTAAAATATAATTAAAAACATTTATATGAAAAATAACCTATTTATTTTGAAAATAAATTTTTAATCTAAAAAATAAAAAAATATTGTGAAAATATTTTTATTTGAAAAAAACATGGAAACATATAAAGGAAACTTACAGAAAAAATAAAGTACATGATGATAAGAAAATCCATTCATGTCATAAATGTTAAAAATAAACATTCTTTTCAAAATATTTTGAAAAAGGATGTCAAAAGTGATCCATTTAAAAAATGTTAAAAAATTTAATTTTAAAAACTTATAAAATAAAGAAACAATATCATGTAAAATGGATTTAGAAAATAATTTTTTATAAAGGAAATTTTTTGAAAAAATTATATAAAACATGGATATGGAAGAGAATAATACCTAATCTAAAAGATAATACAAGATCAATATCACTTATAAATGGATTTATTGATGTTTCTTAAATAAATAAGGGAGAAAATAGAAATTAAACATGTTAACCACATTTAGGGATAATGTAAGAGAAAGATATTTGGTTTTGTAAAATAAGAGCATATGTTTTTCCCTAAATGAACCTCGAACACAAACAATCCTATAAATATAGGTGATTGTAATATAAAACATCTTCAACTTTGGTAAATTTTCAAGAATGTTCTCCAAGAAAGAAGAAATTCAAATGATACATTAAATATCATGAACATAAGGAGTTTCATGATATAAAATGTCAAATGGGAAGTAGATAAAACTCATAAAATAATGTAGGTGTAAAACATAACATATGTCTCAAAGAAGATAATTTGAGACGAGCAACCCTTACAATGAACATAATATTGAAATGAGAATTCATTAATGGATAGATTGCATGTATCAAATTTAAATCAATATAAAATAAGTATAAATATAACAAAAGATAAGAAAAATTAATTGATCACAAAATCTAATAACATTAAAGACAATGAAGAAGTAATATAATATAATGAAAAGAAATTCAGTTATGGAATTATTTACCATTAGGTAACATTCAAGTCAAATCCACATGTATGAAATAATTAAACATAAAACATAAAATACCATGGTTTATAAATGATTCATGTTATTTTATATTAAAGGGAAAGTATATACACCGTATAAAATAAATTAGGTTCATAACAATAAAATATTCCTCAATGAAAGTAAATTGAGATTAAATCCCTTTCGACTTTGGTAATCTCTAGATCCAAACCCCATGAAAGATAGAAAATCAAATGAATTTTTAAATACAAATAATTTTCATGAATATAATCCTTAAATAAATTCATGGGTAGTATATACACTACACAATTAAAATAGGTGGTGAATATGGCATATATCTCATAAAAATAAAAATGAGATGAGAAATCCTTACCTTAAGTCCAGATTTTCCATACGTGTCCATTACCATATAATAAGATTATATAAATTATTTTGTTTCTAAATATAATTTTATAGGTTTAATACCTTATTATTACATCATTTATTTTTAATTAAATATTTAAATATATAATTAGTTAAGTCCATGTCAGGTGTTTTGGGGACGTTCGATATATTACTTCAAAAATAGCTTGGGTGTGTTAACCATGGTCAAAGAGGTCATTATTTCAAAATATATAGAATAATAATAATTACATATTTATCATATCAATAAATCAATTATAATTTAATAACCAATTATTAAATATGGTTATGAAAAATTAACTATGTTACAATCATGGAGGCGGTAAGCCGCATATACACATTCTTCAATGATCATTATAGAAGGAAGGTAAGTAATATTTTTTCTTTAAATAATGATCATAATATCATAAATACCATATTATGTAATTAAATATACTTATATTTATCATCAATCTATTATGGTGATGTGAAAATAATCACATGACTTCATAGAGGTGGTAGACTACACCTACGCACAAACAACATTATTATTTTTCAGTGTAAGAAATAAAATAATATATTATCTTTTCAGAATTATAACTATGAAATAAATATCATAATTTTTTCATCTATATATCATAAATTATTTAACATTTTCCTTATTACCTTAAATGTCATGCATTAGTGATAAAAAATGAATCACATCGCTTTGTGAGGACGTAGTCCGATGTACACACGAGTGATATTACTATATCCCCCATGTAATGATGAGTAAGAAGGTATATGCGATGTAATAACTTTATAATTATAATTATGTTAAAAATATAATATATATTTACTTTAAATACATTATTATAATAATCCTTGATAGGTGATTATGGAAAATAAATAACATCGGTTCGCGAGAGGGTAGTCCACCATATGCCCGAATAATGATTTTGTATCCCATTTGATAGAAGAGAAAATGGATTTTTGTCATTCCATTAAAATAAAAAAATATTTTTATATTAGATATACATGTGTTATTATTTCAGAGTAATTTAATAATATTTATAGGATGTGAAATAATAAATAAAAAAATACTCGGTTAAGCATGATACCTCTTCTTCTGACAACCTCCTTAGGTAAGCTCGAAAATCATTCTTAGGATGGATTTAAGATCCAAATAATGGATCAAGGATATAGGGAGTGAATTAATGAATATATTTGGATATTACTTGTCTGATATGATGGGATTTTTTGGTTTTAGGAAGATAATATATGATGTGTCCTTTTATATGTGAGGTGAGTGACACATTTGTAATTTTTGAAAATAAAATGATGTACCCATATTTTTCTCATTCCATTAGGATCCAAAATAGACCATTATATATAATTAGTTATTATAATTTATAAATATGGACAACCAATATAAATTTTTAGGTCATTTTAACCCACATATTTTTAGATTAACACTTGATAAACTTGTTTTCACATTAACCATGATAATTAATTTCAACTGTTTTCACTATTCATTTGGTAAACAATTATGATTAATTTATTATATAATAAAAATTATTATAATTGAAAATAAAATGAATAAATTTTTCCAAATTCAATCCACATATGTATAAAATTATATTTTAAAATTAAAGCCGTAGATGCGATGAAAACACGAGTTTTCAAGAAGTGTATTTTTTAAGAAAAGGATGAATTTATGATAACAATATGACAAATAATAATATTTTTATAAATCCCAATTAATATTTATTGATATATAATAAATAAATTTAATTTAAATAATTCCCAAAAATGAGTTTTTAATTAATTAAAATAGAGAAACATTATGTAATTTAAAATAGTTTTAAGAAAAATACCATTTTTAAACCCAAAAATAAACTAATAATAACATAAAATATAAAGATGACTAAAATGTAATCGAGTTGATTAAATATAAATAAAGTATAATTATGTTTAATTTAATCATATTCAAAACATAATGGGATTATTAAATTACTTAATTTATTGAAAAGAAATTATAGTTTTACAAAAATCATAATTTTTAACTATTCACAGAAAAATCATCATTTTCTGAAAAAATAAAAAATTTCCACCCTATATTTAATTTGATCCAGTTACATACCTCAACTATTTAATCAATATAGGATGTCTTGATCATAAACCTATTTGAATACCTTTGTTTATTAACCTTCTCAAGGATAGATCAAGCAGAATGGAACAAGAATCTCTTTAATGATCCTCATGACATAGATCTTCTTCTCCTATTCCTTAAAACCCCCTTATTTAATGTTAATTCACTATAATTGGCTAATTCCAAGTATCTAAACCAATCATTGTTTAAATTCACAATATTATGGAATCAATCATATTTTCTAGTGTTTTTATTAGTCGTCTGGGTGACTTACAGAACATTAGAAATTCAATGATGGGGAAGATTACTATTAGTGCTTGAATAACTATTATTGGTAGATTTTTGGATCTAACATGATGATTTTCATATGTCCCCTTTCTTTCTCAACAACTATTAATCCTTAATTATACCAATTTAGGGGGGTTTTATCATGTCCCCCTGACTAAATGCCCTCCTAGAAATTGCAATGCTTCTCGGTATTGCTATCAAAGTCAATTAATCCAACCTTTGGATAACACCCCATAACTTAAAAAACCTATAATTACATAACTTATAACAAAGATTAGACTATTTTTTAAATTTCTTAGATATTTTTGGTTTAGAGTTATAGAGTGTTAGGTAAAACATTACATAAGAAAGTGGACATTTCGTCTCATTTCTAAATATAAGTACTATAAAATGAAAAAGAGTTTTACCATAATCATAATAATAGTTTACTATATAAAAGATAATAATGTTATTATTTGATCATGTTTGAAAAAAAATTGATGAGGTTAGAAGAATAAATAATCATTAAATAGGTTCACTATACGAAAAAACATTCCTTAAGGAAAGTTTAAACTACCACAATTAATAGTTGGTTGTTTTTGGATGTGTAGTGGTTATGTGGAACCGCTTCACCTGTATATTTAGCGGAAGTTTCAAAACCACAGTGAAAATTTATATGGTAATTTTTTTAAACAAAAACTATTTCTATCATGGAGATGATTAAAACAATCATGGAATCGAATGTGGTGGTTATTTTTTCAGCTACTTATTATAAAATTAATAGTAGTTAAAACCATCCCTAATAATATAAGCAATAGTTTTTTTTAAATTACAATAATTAGTGGAGGGTTATCATTATTTAATGATAATTTTATTATGCTTAGCTGTAGATTACACCACTATGAAATAATTACTAATGGTTTTTAAATTTCACAGCAGTTAAACTGCCACTAATTATGAATAACTGAGCAGTCATTAACCCCTAAAATAAAATACCACCCCATTATAAAAGTACACAAATATCTATAATATATTGAATTCAATAATTTCAATGTTCAAACCAAACATGAAAAATACAATATCTATATATATACACAGATCATATAAACATACATCATGTCAGTCAGATGCTGTTTAAGAAGCATATATAAGTTTCAATTATAAATAAAACCCATATAAAGATGAATCCAACATGAACTCTACTCTACCATGTCATGCTGAATGCCTCTAGATGTTACATGTGCTTTATTTTCATGTTGGATAATAGTTTACTTAACATCTAGTGCCTATATTAAATTAAATTTAGAATATATGTTAGTTTTAATTAGATTATATATAAGAAAATATTTACAAAAATTATTATAATAATATAACAATATTAAAATACATGTAATCGATTCAGTACTACTATAGTCTATCATATCTGTGATGAAATTTTTATATAAAGGGACATTATCTCGTATGCTAACTGACCCAAGATTTTAGCATATAATCCTTTGGCATCATCTGTAGGCACTCCAAACATGTCTACTAGTAAAGTACATTAAAATTTCGCAGCTTCCAAATGTCCAATATATTAATGTTCATTTCTGTAAAAACTTGATATTTTTAATGTAAGTTTTTTAAATATATGAAAATATTACAAGTCTGTGAAAATTGACAGCACATGATTCTGAGGCCCGGTGTGCCGAAAATGAATTTCTGAACATTGTTTCGGGTATGATTCTGAGGCCCGGTGTGCCCAGAATGAATTTTGGAGGTGGGGACCACACGAGGGTGGTGAGGCACTTAAGGCTGGAAATAAAATGCCCAGTTACACAAATTATGTAACCACAACTCTCTTTAATTAATAGGGTTCAATAAATCTAAATTAATGAAACAACTTATTAATTAAGAGTTATTTTATTAACTTATATGGAGAGAATTGAGAGTTTTTTCTCCATTGGAAAAAGGGAGAGGAGGTCTTTGAAGGAATATCCCCCAACAAAGAATATCCTCCAATGAAGAACCACCCCAAAAAAGAATGAGGATGATGCTCGAGCCCGAATCAAAAGCGTCTTGTGGGAGCAACAAATGCCGATGTCACCATCATCGTCTTTCTCCCCACGACACCTCCAACAAACGATCGGGGTAGGGGTGTATTTTTATGATTATTCATTGTAGCTTCACATTGATTCCATCCTCTTGAACCATATTCTATCGGCCTAATGCAGAGGGTGTGGGCCAAACAGACATTGCCCGATCCCTCTGCATCTTTTATGTTGATGTGTTCTTTGTGGGCTTTGATGACAGTGGTGGCACAACCGAACCACCGAAGGAGACCGTGACCCATCATCCATGGTGGATAAAGGTGGAAGTCGACACCTTTCCGGAGGCGTGGAACCAGGGTGGTGCGTCCGTACTGCTGGTAGCGAAGGAGGCCACGACCTGTCGGCCGTGGTGGTGGGAGGACAACGGCCGGCAACTGGCCAGCCGTGTGGAGGTGGGCGACACGCGTCCATACTGCCGGTTGAGCAGGAGGTCGGGTGGAATCATGCATCTGCGCCACCAGAGTAGGAGACTGTGACTGCTTGGCCATGATGTGGGTCAGATGGTAGCTAAAAACTGGCCAAACTCAGAAGGCCAGCGGTGCTGTTGCGCCACTGGGAGGTGGACCAGTTGAGAATTGGGCTGGTCGTGTCACACTGAGCGGGACCCCTCTGGTGGGTTCTGTGTGCCAGCAGAGTGAACCGAAAGGTCCAGAGGACCGTTTAGGTGACCTGGGGGGAGCGCCTCCTCTCTCAGGTGTCGGCTAGGGTGGACTCCGCCACAGCGGACCACATAGCCAATTGGGCCGCGCCCAGCATGGGCCGGGCCACGCCCAACTGGCCGAGCTGCCCCCTTCGCAGGCCAGTCCCACCATAGCCCAACCCCTCAGGGCCAGACCCAGATCGAGTTGGGTCGATTCGAACTGGGTTGGGTCAGCCCAGGTCGGGTCAGACCGGGTCGGTCCGACTGGGTAGGATCGGACCCGGGCCCATTTGGACCCAGATCCGCCTTTTTGGCCATATCTTAAGTACCAGGCGTCCATTTGATAAACTGTCTATGGCACCAGGATCCTTGGATTGAGAAAGTCCGTTTGGTATAATCCAATTGAGTTTTGGATAAAGTTGAAGTATGGTTAGGTTGGATCGAAACCGAATCCAACCGAGACCTCAGAATGAAAACACTAATAACTTACAGACCGGGTGTCTGATTGATGCACTGTTTATCGTATTGGGTCCCTTATAATGTGACAGACCTTTGGGATACTTCTTCGGGGGACTTAATGGTAGTTGAAGTATCCACTAATGGATTGAGGAGAAAAACGTCCCAAAATCAAGCGTACTTAGTGTGGGAACCCTATGGATGGCTGTACTTAAAGAATCTTCAGATCCTGGTTGGGTCATCTCCAGATCTTGTGTGGGTCATCTTCATATCCAATGTGAGTCATCTTAGGATTCTTTGTGGGTTAGCGATTAGTGATCCTATGTGGGTCGATGCATACTGATCCTGTGTGGGTCATCTACCGATCCAGTGTTGGTCATCGCTCAGTGATCCTTTGTGAGTCAGCACATACCGATCATATGTGGGTCACCTACCGATCCAGTGTGGGTCAGCGCTCAGCGATCCTATGTGGTTCAGTACATAATGATCATGTGTGGGTCATCTTCTATCCTGTGTGGGTCAATAACATAGCATCATGATGAAGTAAGATAATCTAGAAATACAACTAATCATCAATACTTCCGTACTTAAGTTATACCTTGTGTGAGCTGAGTCTTTACCTTTGTTGTATTCTTCTATGTGGCATTACCTTTGTGGTACTTACATTCATGGTGTTACCTTCGTGGAATTCTTTCATCCATGGAATAGTTGTGCTTTGGGCTAATGAGTTGGGCCTTGTGTTTCTTCATAAACGAGATGGGTATACCTGAACACTTAGGTATATATATGGGAATATATTTAAGTATATTTGAATGTTGTTTTTAATTCTTTGTGGATTATCATTTGTGGATTTTCAGAGACCTTTGGGGGTCTTGGGGTCCCTACTGAGTATCGTTATACTCACCCCTGCATGGGCTATGCCCACACCTAGTCGTGTCTTATGCAGACGATGGACAACGCTGACTAAGGATGAGGGTACCGGGACTAGGGGATGCTCGGAGGTGGACCTTAGATGAGGCGTACTGTAGAGATGACCGTTTAAGTGTAGTACTTACCTTTTAGATAAGATCCTTGGTGGGTGTTCATAGGAGTTGCCTTCACTTTTACTTGTACCTTCTAGTTTTACTTGTACTTTCTAGTTGGACTTGTATTCTGGCCCCCCTTTACTTACTGTACATACTATTTTTACTATACAGTTTACCATGTACTTGTATCTTGCTATGTGCTTGGTTGTGCGAGTTTATAGGTTTTAAAGACAATGCCTTCCTGGTTTTAGGGATAACCCTTTCCGGTGCTAGTCGCCACCCCTGGCCTATGGAAGGCGGGATTGGGGTAGTCATGGCACGAGCCCCTTGGGATGGGTTGTGACAATTTATATCTTCTTATTATATGATTCTATTTAATAAATATGTTTAACAGTAAGTATACAACTATATTAAATTATATTTTCCTATTAACAGTTATATACCAATAATGGTGACCCTCTATTACCCTTGTGATGATAACCATGGTACCATATGCCTAGCTGATGATCACTCCTTAGATTCTCCATATAATCCCTCTAATATAATTAGGGAAGAAGGGGATGAAAATGAATTAGGGAGTGTGTTTGAAGAATATGAGAGAATTAAATATTGAATCAAATGATATAAAGGAGATAAAAATGAAAATAGGTAACATACCTGATGCAGGAATAAACATATCAGGAGGGTTATCCGACACTATAGGAGTTGTAGATCATCATCTTAAATCTTTAAATAATTTTGTTCTTGGTATTCATACATCCAAAAAGAATATAAAACATGTTATAACATGATATAAAATATAAAAAAAAATAAATTATTTGAAATTTTTTTACCTAGATTTATTAAATTCATGTATTGTAATTAAATAAATAAAAGACAAGTTAATGGAATGGAAATTCAATAAATTAATTCATTATTATTCATATTATTGTTATAAAACACTATTAACATGATTTTATTATCTTTACCCCCCCTTATAAGAAAAACTATTTCAATATAATCATGGATTAATAGATCAACATCTTGTGGTTGATGAGGTTAGATGTTACATAATAATTCTTTATCTTTTTCACCAACATCATACAGGTCTCTTTGTTTCAATTGGACTTCAACAACACACCCTTCATTAACTCAATTATCTATATAATATACCAATTTAGATAGTAGAGATAAAATACATAGATCATGTTATTCATGCTCTCTAGAATCGTGTTGAGTAGAAAGTTTAATTTCATTAATTTCTGATCATAATTCTGAAAATTACAATACACTTCCTCAAACTGATAATTTCACCAACCATTATAATTCTCTAGTTTTTGAATAAGATTCTAGGAATGTTATTTCAACAGATATAGAAACACATTTTTATTGGATGAATTATTTCTATAATTGAACGTACATGTATCGAACAAATGATTATATATTTTATTCGATGAAGATTTATAAAATTATAAAAGTCAAATTATAACAAATTCCAATAGATAAAGTTTTAAAATACTACCCCACAAACATTATTAGATGGTGGACTACCTGCTTTCGGAATGAACACCCAAAAAATCTATATTATAAAGAAATATATTTTACTAGATGAACAAAGATCATTCCACTAGGAGAACAAATTTCATTTTATTGTAAAAATGAAGTTATTTATACTCAACATAATTCTATAACATTTTAATGGTGCTATCAAGGAGGCCATCATAAAAAGATATACAACACCTTTTCAGAGAATAATTTTTCCCTTCAAATTAGTTTCAACCAAATATAAAGTATGTAGAATATGAAAATTAGATAAATTCTTATAAATAGAATAAAAATTTGAAGAAATGTGATCTTTTTCAACCCAAGAGAACTAAAGATACATTAAAGTGTTTTTAACATATTGTTATTGGTGAATGATTCATTTAAACCTTTAGAGAGTTTTTACTTTGGGAATCTTAATGTGACTATTATTGAAAATTCCTTAAGTTTATTTTGTGGTTTGAATTTATATATCTCATTTGGCATGATCAAGGTTATAATAACTTCGAATACACACTCCCAAATCTGGTGCTAAAGTCATAAATATTACAATTTTTGTATTTTTACTGAGGAAGGTGACCCAATTTTCACCATTGAAACTTAAAAAATCATAAAGAAATATTGGATAAATAAAATTCTTAAGGATCATTTAGGATGAGAGTTTTATATAATTAAGATAAACTATTAACATCATGGATTTATAAACAATTAGTTCATAAAGATGAACATTATCTCACACTATACCTAGATTTTTATATTCCAAATTAGGTAATCAACATCATCTATATAAAACCCTTCTAAAAAAATTCACTTAACACCATTCTTGATATCCTGGGTAAAATGAAACTTAAGATGGGTGAGAAAAAATGATCAGTAAGGGTAAACATAAGCATTAAAAATTTAACATCATCAGTGAAAATAAGATGAGTATAAGGGTATGATACTGCAATCAAAGTGTATGAGAATAACATAATAGAAATTATACCAATAAACCTAGATCAATAAACACGTGACATGATATAATATTTTTAAAATATAAGAGTTATAATAATCAATAATCATGAACCCTGTGATATCAATCATGATCAAAGGAAACATTTATAACCTATAATAAGAATAATTAAAACATATTGGTATCTTAGAAGATCATATTAAAAATCCATTTTAAACCCATGTCATAAATAACTGGAGCCTTGTATAATCCAAAAGAGAAACCCTATGGTAAATCCCTCCTTATTTCATTAATGGTAAATGAACATTACCCAATGCATTAGAGTGACATCTAGGTGCACCGGTCATATAATCTAAATTGGGTTCACCTGATAATATTTTTACACCCCCATCATATAAGTTATATAAGGCTTACTCATGACTTATAATGGGGGTAAAAACTTCATATAAGCTATATTAGTCTCACCCATTAAACATCAATAATTTCAAAGTATTTTTCATGAATAAAACATTTAGAATAATTTAATTTTCAATCATGAGAAAAATAAATGTTCTTCCATACCATGTTTAACCCATGGAAAAGAAACTATTTCCTTGATAATATCATAATTTATCTAGAGAAAGAATTATGAGGGTATCAATACCATATATCCCCAGTTATGTGTATGTCACATCAAGGTATACTGATGTCTATTAATGGAAATACCATTAAAATATCATTAAAAACATTTTTGAGCAAAATAATACTTTCATTATGAAAATAATTTTTAAAACTATAAAATAAAAAAATATTTTGAATTTTTTTTGAAAACAAACTTGTAAACAAATAAAAAAAATTAGAAAGAAAATAATGTACATGATGGTAAGAAAATCCATTCATTTCATAAATGTTTAAAAACATTCTTTTCAAAATATTTTTAAAAAGGGAGTCAAAAGTGATCTATTTGGAAAATGTTAAGAAATTTTTTTCAAAAAATTATAAAAGAAGGAAAAAGATCATGTAAAATGTCTTTATAAAATAATTTTTTATAAAGGATCATTTTTAAAACATCATATAAAACTTGGATATGGAAGAGAACGATACCCAATCTAAAATAATATACAAGATCATCATCCCTTATAAATGGTTTTCTTGACGTTTCTTCAATAAAAAGGGATAAAATAAAAAGTAAATATTTTAACCAAATTCATTTCTAGTTTAAGAGAAAAATATTTGGTTCTGTAAAGTAAGTTCATATGTTTTTCTCTAAAGGTACCTTGAACATATAAAATCCTGTAAAGAATATATATTTTAACATAAATCCTTTTCCACTTTGGTAACTTTTCTAGCGTGTTCCCCAAGAAAGAATAAATTCAAATGATACATTAAATATCATGACCATAAGTAGTTTATTGATATAAAATGTAATAGGGGAAGTATATACAACTCATAAAATAAGATTGGTGTATAACATAACATATGTCTCAAAGAAGATGATTTGAGTTGAACAATCCTTACAATGAAGATAACATTGAATTATGAATTAATCAATGAATAAATTGCATGTATAAAATTTAAATCAAAATAAAATAAATGTAAATATAAAATAATATCATAAAAGTTAATTTCACCCAAAATCTTATAATATAAAATACAATGAAGAATAAATATAATCCAATGAAAAGAAATTGAGTTAAGAAATTCTTTACCACTTGGTAACTTTAAAAGAAAATCCACTTGGATGAAATAATTCAATATAAAACTTTAAATACCATGGTTTATAAAGGATTTATGTTATTTTATTTTTAAGGGGAAGTATATACACCATATAAAATAAATTAGGTGCATAATAATAAAATATTCCTCAATGAATGTAAATTGAGACAAAATCCCTTACGACTTTGGTAATCTCTAGATCCAAACCCTAGGAAAGATAAAAAATGAAATGGATTTTTAATTAAAAATAATTTTAATTAATATATTTCTTAAATACATTCATTGGTTATATATACACCACAAAATAAAATGATGTGGTGAATATGCCATATGTCTCATAGAAATAAAATTGAGATGAGACACCCTTACCTCGAGTCTAGATTTTCCATATGTGTCATTTAACTCTCATATAATAATATTATATTGATTATTTTACTTCTTAATAAAATTTTATACATTTAATACCTTAATACTAAATCATTTTTTTTCAATTAAATATTTAAATACTTAATCACTTAATTCCACATCGTGTGTTTTAAGGACGTTCGGTTCATTACTTCAAAAACATCTTGGGTGTGTTGACCATGGTAAAAGTGATAATTATTTAAAAATATATAGAACAATAATAATTAAATATTTATCATATTTATACATAAATTATACTTTTAAAAAAATTATGAAACATGGTTATGAAAAATGAACCATGTTATAATCATGCAGGTGGTAGGCCGTACGTACACAAGAGTAATGCTTCCATTTTTCAATGATCATTATTGAAAGAAAGAAAGTAATATTTTATCTTTAAATAATGATCATAATATCATAAATACCATATTTTTAGTTAAATATACTTACATTTATCATCCATGTGTTGTGGTTATGATAAAATAATCACATCACTTCGTAGAGGTGATAGTCCACACCAACGCACGAACAACATTATCATTTTTCAGTGTAAGAAATAAAATAAAATATTATATTTTCATAATTATAACTATGAAATTTATATAATAATTATTTTATTTATATATCATACATTATTTTACATTATCCTTATTACCTTACATGTAATGCGTTAGTGAAAAAAAATGAATCACATCACTTTGTAAGGCATTATTCTGATGTACACACAAGCAAAATTACTGTATCCCCCATGCAATGAAAATTAAGAATGTATATGTGATATAATAACTCCATAAATATAAATATGTTACACATATCATATATATAATTTAAATATGTCATTATAATAAGCCTTGAGAGACGATTATGGAAAATGAATGACATCGGTTCGCGAGGTGGTAGTCCACCATACAAATGAATAATGATTTTGTATCCCATTTGATGGATGGGGAAATGTATTTAAATAATGAAATTAAAATAATAAAATATAAATATGTAATATATATTTATGTTACTATTTTAGTTTAATTTAATAAATTTTTTAGGTTATGGAAGAATAAATAAAATAAAAATGCTCGGTTAAGCACGATACCTCTTCTTATGACAATCTCCTTAGGTAAGCACCAAAATCCTTCTTAGGATGAATTTGTGATTAATATAAGGACTAAATTATGTGGGGAGTGAATTAAGGATTATATTTTTTATGGATTTTATGAGCCAAATATCTTTCATGGTTTGAAGAATATAGGATACGGGGTGGCCTTTTATAAGTGAGCTGAGTGACAGAGTTGTAATTTTTGAAAAGAAAATGGTGTACCCATATTTTATTTATCTTTCACAGGGATAAAAAATAGACCATTATCTATAATTAGATATTATAATATATAAATATCATCATAAAATATATTTTGGATAATATTTTAGGTCATTTAACCCACATATATTTAGTTTAAACCCTAGTAAACACATTTTCACCTTAATCATGATAATTAATTTTAATGTTTTCACTTTTCATTATGGTCAAAAATTTAGTTTAAATTATTATATAATAAAATTTATTATTATTTAAAAAATGAATAATTTTTACCAAATTAAATCCACCTAATTAGAAATTTTAATTTAAACATAAAACTGCAAAATATGATGAAAAAGTGGGTTTTCAAGAAGTGTATTTTTTGGAAAAAAATGATTTTTTATTAACTATATGACTACTAATAATATTTTTATAAATAAAAATTAATATTTATTGATATATAATAAATAAAATTCATTTAAATAATTCATTTTTAGGGGTTTTTTTCATTAATTAAAATGGAGAAACATTATGAACTTTAAAATAGTTTTAAGAAAATCCAATTTTTTAAACCCAAAAATCAACTATTAATAAAATCAAATATGAAGACGATTCAAATGAAATAAAGTAGATTAAATATTAATAAAAAGTAATTATGTTAACTTTAATCTTATTCAAAAATTAATGGAAATTTTAAATTACTCAATTTAAAAAAAATAAATGATAGTTTTACAAAAATGGGTATTTTTTACTATTCACTAAAAAAATAATCATTTTCAGAAAAAATACCAAAATTTCACACTAAGATAAATTTGATGTGATGAATTAAAAAATTTATATAATTTTATCAAAAATAATTTCTAAAAGTTCCAATAATTAATTATAATATTTCCTTGTAAAAAGAAATAAAAATCAATTTATAAGAAAACATATTTTTGAAGAATAAAATTACTTCACGAAAAAATTTGATTGATTATTTAATAATAATTTATAAATAATTTATAATGACTAGGAAATTTATATATATAAATTTAATAAATTATTTAATACTGTTAATATCCATGAATGTAATGGCTAGATTAAAATAGTTATGTATTTAGTGGGTTGTTTAATCTTGGTGCTGTGTGTTGAATACACTATCAAATATAATTCCTGTTTTTTAAAAATATCAAGGTGTTAAATCCTAGAATATTTAATAAATTGTGTCCTCACAATTTGAAAATGATCTTGTTAATTAAAATTTTTTCATTAGAAAAAAATATTTATATTTAATTCCCACATCGTAAAAAGGGTTAATAAAACATCATCTTGATAAGAGAGAAAAGAAAGTATGAGGGTTATATGGAATAACACTTGATAGGATTTCAAATAAGAGGAAGTAGGTTGAAATTGAATATTTGGACAAGGAATAAAATCATAATTTCCAAATAATGATAGAGCGCGATAGAGACCATAGATCACAAGAAAGTGAATGATCATAATAAAATAAACAACCATAGAACCATAAACCAAAGAGGTATAAAAACGGTCATTGATATAATTAGAAATGACAGTAATAGGACCTAATTTAGTATAAATATAATTTTACTAGATTTTAGGAATACATTACCATCTAGACTAAAAGAATAAGAAAATATAATTATTTTTTGAGTAAAATTTCACTATTTTATCAATTCCCACCACATTATAATATTTTTCTCATAATGATGAGTACTCAAAAAATTGTTTTCCATGCCTGAAGTAATAAAATAAAATTTTAATAGACTATATAACTATAAAATTCATAATCCAGTTATTCCACCAATATTTAAAAATTAACTAAAAATAAATGGTTAGAACATGAAAATATAATTCCAAAAATTAATTAAACTTCATATGATGAAATGATATATAAATCTATAAAATTTAACTGTAATACCCAAGTTAAAAAAATCATTCCATATATAAATAACCCTATTTCCAAAATTACCCTAATAAACTCATTATTAAAGAGTATTTTAACCTAAATGGTCATATCATAACCTTTAGTGAATAATACCCACAATATTATGATATTATTTTGAAATAAAATTAATCATATACTCACCACATCAATTTTCAATCTCATGGCCATATATACGATAAATCTTGTGTTCTAAAAATTAACTCAATATACAAAATCATATGAACCAAAAATGTTATAAATAGAATAATAATTATGCCCAAAAATTTCAAGGAGTACTTCATATTAATTAAAGGATTTACTTATAATTATACCTAATAAAACATATCCTAATGTTTCATTAATCACTTTAATATCTCATCACTTAAAGCCGCAAAAGGGGTGTCTAAGAATTTGAACTTATGATCAATATTAATCTTATATAATTATGATTTTATCCATAAATCTTATGATAAAATCACATGAATACATAATAATCTCAAAAGTTATCTAAACCCTCCTATGATACCAACTATAATAGCCCTGAATCCACACATCTAGATCCAGTGCTAAAATCATAATATTTATATTTTTGGATTTTATACCAATGAAGTTTACTAAATTTTTACCCTAAAAAACATACAAAATAAAAATAAAATATTGGATCACATAAATTCTCAAAGAACTTTTAGGTTTAGAGTTTTATATAATTAGGAAAAAAACATAACATAATGGATTCATAATCAACTGGTTCATAAATATAAACCTTAAATCCCACTATAACAAATTTTTCATATTCTATATTAGTTCATAATCACCATCAATATGAAACCATTCATGAAATAATTCATTTAACATCATTATTGATAACATAGGGAAAATGAAATATAGAAAGGGTGATCTAAAATTCTCAGTAAGTGTAAACATAATCATTAAAAATTGAATATCATCAGTGAAAATAAGATGAACATAAGGGTATGATGATATAATAAAAATTCATGAGTAAAACATAATAGAATCAATACACATAAACCTAGAACAATAAATATATGGTATGACATAAATAATTAACAAAGGAAACAATTATCAGAATAAATTATCATTGGCTAGTTGATATCAATCTTGATCAAAGGAAACATTTATAATATATAAAAAGTATAACAAAAACTTTATGGTATCATAGAAAATAATCTTCATAACCTATTTTAAAATAATGTTATAAATAATTGGAGACAGTTAAAGCTATAGTATAAACCCTCTAGTAACTCCCTTATTTTTTCCTTAATGGAAAAGGAACATGACCCAATGCATTAGAGCCCTATCTAGGTGCAACCATCATATAATATATATCAATATCACTCGATGATATCTAGAAGAACCCATTATATAAGCTACATTAGGCTCACCAATGAGATATACTGGGGATAAACCCTTTTTATAAGATGTATTGGGCTCACCCATTCATCATCAATAATTTCAAAGTATGGTTAATGAGTAGAAAATTTATAATCCTTTACTTTTCAATCATGATAAATATTAGTGTTCTTTCATAGCTTGATTTATAGATGAAAAAGAAATATGTTCCATGATAATATCATAATCAATCTTGATAAAGAATAAGGATGATATCAATAACATATATCCTCACTATAGTGTATGTAACATCCAGGGTTGTTGACGTTGATGAAAGAAAATACCATTAAAAGATCATTATAAATTTTTTTGATAAAAATAAACTTCTCATTTAGAAAATCACATTTAAAAATATAAAACTAAAAAAATATTTTGAAAATAATATTATTTGAAAAAATTTGAAAAAGTATAAAATAAAATTCAATTAAAAATAATGGACATAATGGCATGAAAATTCATCTATTTCATAAATGTTAAAAATAAATATTTTTTTTCAAAACATTTTGAAAAAGGCTGTCAAAAGGGAACCATTTGGAAAATGTTAAGAAATATCATTTTAAAACATTTTAAATAAAGGTAAAATATGTAAAATTTCTTTAGGAAATAATTGGTTTTTATAATTTTTTTGAAAACATCTTAGAAAACACAGACATAAAAGATAATGATACTAGATCTAAAATAAAATACAAGATCGGTATCACTTATATATGAATTTTTTGACATTTATTCAAAAAATAATTGTAGAAATTAAAAATAAACATTTGAACCACATTCATGACTAGTGAAAGATAAATAAATTAAGTTCAAGAAAATATGAGTATATGATTTATTAAAATGGAACCTTGAGATTAAACAATTCTGTAAAGAAAGAATATTGTAACATAATGAATTTTCCACTTTGGTAACTTTTCAATACTAAGACCCATAAATAATAACTTCAAATGATAATTTAAATATCATAAAAATAATGAGTTTCATGATATAACATGTTAAAGTTTTAATAGATAAACCTCATAAAAATAGGTGTAGAACATAACTTATGACCCAAAGAAGAAAATTTGAGATGAGAAACAGTTACAATGATCATAACATTAATGTGATAATTAATATATGAGTATATTGGGTTTATCAAATGTAAATCCACATAAAATAAGAGAAAATAAAATTTTTACTCACATAATCTTAGAATATCAAATATAATGAACAAGTAATGTAACCTAATGAAAAGAAATTGAGTTATGAAGTTCTTTACTGCTTGGTAACATTCAAGTAAAATCCACTCGGAAGAAATAATTAAAATTAAAACTTAAAATACCATGATTTATGAATTATTAATTTTATTACACCTAAAATGGGATCTATACACACCATATAAAAAAATTATGTTCATAATAATATAATACGTCTCAATGAATGAAAATTGAGATGAAATCCCTTACGATATTAGTAATCTCATGATAGAAACCCCATGAAAGAGAGAAACTAATATATATTTATAAATAATTACAATTTTCTTGAAAATAATCATAAAATATATTCATGTTCAGTATTTTCACAAAAAAAAAAAAAGTTGTGAATATGACCTATGTTTCACATAAATAAAAGTATGAAGAGAAACCCTTACCTCGAGTCCAGAATATCCATTTTTGGCCTTTAACTCCTATATAATAATATTAAATAAATTATTAAATTTCTTAATAAAGTTTTATAAATTATATTCCTTATACTTAAATATTTTTTTAATTAAATATTTAAATTCTTAATCATTTATGACCACATTAGGTGTTTTGAGGACGTTTGGTTCATTATTTCAAAAACATATCAACTATGTTGAATGTGGTCAAATTTGTAATTATTTAAGTATATATTGAATAATATTTATGAAAAATTTATCATATTTATATTTGAATTATCCATTTAAAACCAATCCTGAAATATGGCTATGAAAAATGAACAATGTTACAATCATGGAGATGGTAGGCTATACGTACGCATGTGTAACATTTCTGTTTAACAAAGATAATTATAGAAAGCAGGTAAGTAATTTTTCTATTTAAATAATTATAATCATATCGTAAATATCATATTATTTCCTTAGTTATACTTATATATATCATCCATGTTTTTTGGTGATGAAACAGAAATCACATCGCTTTGTGGACGCATGAGTCTACACGTAGTCACCAATAACATTATCATTTTTAGTGTAAGAAATAAAATGATATATTATAATTTAAAAATGATAAAAATTTTATTTATATAATAATAATATTATTTATTTTACATATATTTATTTACTTTATCTTTACTACTTTCTAAATAAAGAATTAGTGAAAAAAAATCACATCGCTTCTCGAGGTGATAGTCCGCCGTACATATGAATGATGTTATCATATCCCCCATAGAATAGAAATTAAGAAGTTATATGTGATATAATAAATAAATAATTATAAATATTTTTCAAATAACATACATATACATTAAATAAATCATTACAATAATCCATGAGTGTCGATGATGTAAAATGAGGAATATCAGTTCGTGAAGTGGTCGTTTGACATACACACGAATGATGATTTCATATCCCATTTGATGGAAGAGGAGATAGATTTATTATAATAAATTTAAATAATAAAATATAATTATATGGGAGATAATTTTTTCATTGTATCACAATAATTTAATAATATTTGAAGGAAGTGGAATAATAAATAAAATAAAAACACTTGGTCAAGCACGATGCCTCTTTTTTGGAAAACCTACTTAAGTAAGCCGTAAAAATCTCCTTATGATGGATTTATGATAATAATAAGGGAAATATAATGTGATTAATTAATTAAGGAATAAATTTAGACAAGTATTGACTAATAGAAATGGATTTAAAGCTATGAATAAGAGAAAAGAGTGGGTGACCTTTTATAAGTGAGTTGAGTGACACAATTGTAAATTTTGAAATGGAAAAGTTATACCCACCATTATCACATTCCAAAAGGATCCAAAATGGACACTTAATGTGAATTAGGAATTATAATTCAAAACAATTTCCATATAATATATTTTATACAAAATTTTATGTAATTTTAACCCTTATTGTTTTAGCTTAATCCCTCGGTAAACCCATTTTCACCTTAACTGTGGTAATTAGTTTTTAATGTTTTCACTATTCATTATGGTAATAAATTATGTTTAGTTTATTATAAAACATAAATTATGATGATTTCAAATATTTAATCCTTTTTAATAAATTTAATTCACATAATTGTAAAAATTATAAGTAAAATTAATCCCACAGATGAGATGAAAAAACCTATTTTCAAGAAGTGTATTTTGCAAGAAAATGATGAATTTATATTAACTATATGACAAATAATAATCATTATCTGAATAAAAATTAATTATTATTGATATATAATGTAATAATTTCATTTAAATCATTCCTAATTAGGGTTTTCTCAATTAATAAAAAAGAAGAAACATTATGCACTTTAAATAGTTTTTAGAAAAATCACAATTTTTAAAATGAAAAATAAATTTATAATAAAATCCAATATAAAGATGATTAAAATGTAATTTAGTGGAATAAATATAAATAAATAACAATTATATTACTTAAAATCATATAAAAACATAATGATACTTTTGAAGTACTTCATTTATTGAAAATAAATGATAGTTTTACAAAAAGCGGTACTTTTTTCTATTAACTGAAAAATCAATATTTTCCAAAAAAATATCAAAATTTAACACTATGTTAATTTCAATATTATTATTTAAAAAGGAAAGTAAAATTTATCAAATATATTTTATAAAAGTTCCAGGAATTAATTATATTATTTTCTCACAAAAATCAATGTAAATCAATTTTGACAAAACCTATTTTTGAAGAATAGGATTACTTTACTAAAAAATGAATAATTATTTACTAAGAATTCATAAAAAAATCATAATGAGTAGAATATATATATATATATATATATGATAAATTATTAATAATATTAAAACTTTCCATTTTAATGGCTAGGTTAAAATAATTATACATTTCATCGGTCATTAAAACTTGGTGTTGCGTATTGAATATGCTATCAAACATAATGATCTTATTTTTAAATATTGGGGAGTTACAACCTACACCCTTTAATAAATTGTTTCTAGAGAGTTTGAACTTGATCTTGGCAATTAAAAGTTTTACATTTGAAAAATAAATACTTATACTGGAAACCCACATCATAGAAATGGTTAATAAAACATCCTCTTGATAAGGTAGAAAATTAAGTATGAAGGACATCTAGAATAACACTTACTAGGTTGAAAAATAGAAGGAAATATGTGATAATTGAATATTTGGAAATGAAATAACTAAAATATTTACAAATAATGATGGATAATTATATATATCGTTGATCATAAGAATGTTAATGATTATGTAAAAATCAATAACCATAAATCCATAAACCAAAGTGGGGTAAAAAACGTCATTGATATCATCAGAACAGTGGTAATATGAAAACATTTTGTTTAATGATCACATTCCTAGAGTATATGAATTAATTTACTATTCAGACTAATAGCATAAAGAAATATACTTACATTATGCATATAATTTCATCCTTTTATAAATTTCCTACACAATCTCATATTTTTCAAAAAATGATGACTAATCAATTATTTTCATGTTTGAAGCAATAAAATCAACTTTTAAAGGACCATATAACCATAAAAAGAGTAATAAGGATATTCCACTTATATTTATACATAAAAAAACAAAATTTTCAGAACATGATATGATAATTACCAAAATTAATAAAACTTTATATTATAAAAAAATATATTAATATCCAAAATTTTATAGTAATACCCATGTTAAAACTAAATCATTCCATATATAAATGACCTTATATCATGAATAACCTTAATAACCTCAACATTAAAGAGTGTTTTAACCTAAATGGTTATATCATACCTTTCAAATTACAAGACAAAAAATATAGTGATATTCTTATGAAATAACATTAATCTCTTAATCACCCAATCACTTTTCAATCCCATGGAAATATATATGATAAAACATGCCTTTCAAAAATCACCTCAATATCCCAAATCATATAATCTAAAAAGGTTATAAATAACTTATAATTATGTTTAAAAAATTTAAATTAATACTTCACATTAAACCAATGATTTAAATATATTTCAACCCAAGAAAACATATACTATTATGTCATTAATCATTTTAAGATCTAATTACTTAAAACTTCAGAAAGGGTGTAAAATATTTTGAACTCGTACAAAAAATTAATCTTATAGACCTTTTATGCTATCCAAAAATATTAAGAAAAAATTATATAAAAACATCCTAATCACCAATGTTATCTAAACCCTACTCTGATACCAACTATAATAGCCTCGGACCTACACTCACCGATCTAGTGCAAAAATCATAAACTTTACATTTGTATAATTGAAACTAATGAATGTGACCCAATATTCACTATCCAAAAATGTAAAAAATCAAAAGGAAATATTATATCACTTATGTTATTGAAGACATTTTAGGTTTATAGTTTTGTAGTATTATGAATATCTCTTAACATCATGGATTTTGAAACAAATGAACCATAAAGATAAACATCGTCTTCCAATATAATAGTAATTTCATATTCTATATTAGGTCATCATCATGATCTATATAAGACTAATCTATAAATATTCCTTTTAACATTATTCATGATAACCTAGGGAAAATGAGACATAAGTAGGGTGATCTCAAATCCTTAGTAATTGTAAACATATGAATTAACAATTGAATGTCATTAGTGAAAATAAGATGATCATAAGGGTATGATATCATAATCAAAGTGAATGAGCATAACATAAGAGAAATCATAATATTCAACCTAGATTAATAAACATGTGGCATGAAATAAAGATTTTGCAAAGTCAAGAGTTATCGGAATCAATAATCATGAGCCATGTGATATTAATCTTTATTAAAGGAAACATTTATAACCCACATCAAGCATAATAAAAAATTATTGGTATTTTAGAACATCATATCCAAAACCAATTTTATACTCATGTAAAAAATAACTAGGTCCTAGTTAAATCCATATGAGAAAACCTTTAGTAAATCACTCATTATTTTATTAATGTAAAAGGAACATTACCCAATGTAATGGAGCTCTAGCTGGGGACACCCATTAAATAAGCTATATCGGGCCCACCTAGTGCTATCTGGGTATACCCATCATATAAGCTATATCAGTCTCACTATTGAGATATAATGGGGCCGAACCCATTGTATAAGATGTATCAGGATCACCAATTTATCATCAATAATTTCTAAGAACCGTTCATGAATTAAAAATTTAGAATCCTTCACTTTAAAATCATGACACAAATTGATGTTCCTTCATAGCTCGATTAACCAGTGGAAATGAAATAGGTTCCATAATAATATCATAATCCTTTAGAGAGAGAATAAGGATTGTATTAATACCATATGCCATGAAGATATTTTAAGTAACATCAAATATTTTTGATGTTGATGAATATAAATACCATTAATATATAATTAAAAACATTTTTTTGAGGAAAATAACATTTTCATTTTTATAATCACATTTTAAAACTAAAGATTCAAAAAATATTATGAAAATAATTTTCTTTAAGAAAAACATGAAAAAATACAAAGGAAACATCACAGAAAAATAATGGACATAATAGAGGGAAAATCTATTCATGTTTTAAATGATAAAAATAAATATTATTTTCAAAAATATTTGAAAAACGGATTCAATAGTGACCAATTTGAAATACATAAAGAAATTTACTTTTAAAACTATTTCAAAGAAGATAAACGATCATGTAAAATGGATGTATAAAGTCAATTATTTTTAGAAAATAACATTTTTTATAACATCTTAGAAAACATGGATATGGAAGAGAATGATATATAGTCTAAAATAAAATACAATATCGACATCACTTAAAAATGACTTTATTGATGTTTCTTCAATCAATAAGGTAGGAAATTGAAATTAATAATTTTAACAATTTTCATGACCAGTAGAGGAGAAATATTTATGTTTTAAGAAATTAATATCATACGATTTCCTCCAAATGGACATTTGACATGAATAATCCCATAAATAAAGGAGATTATAACAAAAAACCATTTCCACTTTGGAAAATTTTCAATCGTAAGTACTAGGAAAGAATAACAAAAAATGATACATTGAATATCATGAACATAATGAGTTTCAAGAAACTATATGTAAAAGGGTCAGTATATAATCCTCCTAAAAGAAAATTAGTAAGTAACATAACATATGTTCTAAAGAAGACAATTTGAGATGAGTAATCCTTACAATGATCATAACATTGAAGTGAGAATTAATCAATGAATATATTGTGTGTATCAAATTTAAATCCACAGAAAAAATTAAAAATAGAAAATAATATAACAAAAATTCATTACATACATAATCTTAGAAAATAAAATATGATTAATAAGTAATATAACCAAATGAAAAAAAATTGAGTTATGAAATTCTTTAGCACTGGGTAACATTGAAGTCAAATCTGCTTTGATGTAATAGTTAAAAATAAAACTTATAATATCATGGTTTATGAATTATTGATGTTATTACATTTTAAATGTGAAATATATAACCATATAAAATAAATTAGGTGAAAAAATAAAATATTCCTTAATGAATGTAAATTGAGATGAAATACCTTACGACTTTGTTAATATCTGGATCAAAACCCCATGAATGAGGGAACCTCATATGTATATGTAAATCCCAAAAAATTTCATGAATATAATCATAAAATACATTCATGGGAATTAAATACACTACACAACAAAATAAGCGATGAATATGGCATATGTCTCACATAAATAAAAGTGAGATGGTAAACCCTTACCTTGAGTCCAGACATTCCATATGTGTCATTTAACTTCTAAATATTAAGATAAAATCAATTATTTTATTTATTAAAAAAATTTTCTAGTTTAAATGAATTATACTTAAAAATAATTTTATTATTTTTTAATGATATATTAAATAATTAATCAGTTAATTCCATATCGGGTTTTTTAGGATGTTCAGTTCATTACTTCAAAAATGGATTGGGTGTGTTGAACATAGTCAAAATGGTAATTATTTTAAAAAATACAGAATAATAATAATGAAATATTTATCATATTTATAGATAAATTATAATTTTAAAAAAAATAATGAAATATGGTAATGAAAAATGAACTATGTTATAGTCATGGAGACAACATATTGTACACACACATGAGTAATGTTTGCATTTTTCAACAATCATTAAAGAAAGTTGGTAAGAAATATTTAATATTTATAGAATTATATAAATATCATAAATAAAAAATTATTTAATTAAAAATTATTATTTATATAATTCATTTTTTTGTGATGAAAAAAGAATCACATCACTTTGTGGAGGCAGTAGTCCACTCATATGCACAAACGACATTATCAATTTTCAGTGTAAGAAATAAAATGAGATATTATAATTTTAGAATTATAAATATTTCATTAATATAAAAAATATATCATTTTTATAACATATATTAATTATCTTCATTCTTATTACCTTCCATGTAAAGCGTTAGTTAAAAAATCAAATAACATCACTTCACAAGGTGATTGTCTGCCATAGACAAGAGCGATGTCATCGTATCCATCACATAATGGAATGTAATAAATTATATTTGATATAATAAATAAATAAGTATAAATATGTTATAAATAACTTATATATTATTTAAATCCATAATTATTACAAGCTGTTTGAGGTGATGATAGAAAAAAAATGTCATTGGTTCACGAGGTGGTAGTCTGTTGTACACATGAATGATGATTTCATATCACATTTAATGGAAGATGAGATATATTTTGGTTATGAAATTTAAAAAATAACATACCAATATATTTTATATACTTATAAATATCAGGGATATAATATGTGGGGATGGAATTAAAGAAAAAAATTTGGGTAGGTATAGGATAATATAAATGGCTTTGAAGGTGTGAAGAGGAGATAAGGGCGAGTTCCCTTTTATAAGGAAGGTGAGTGGAACACTTATAATTTAAAAAAGGTTTTGTCCACATTTTTCAAATTATAAAAGGATATAAAAAAGAAAATATAAAATAATTATAAATTATAAGGCATAAATATGGTCATCCAATAAATTTAGACAGGTTTTAAGGTCATTTTAACCCTTATCATTTTAGTTTAACCCTTGGTAAAACCGTTTTCAACTTAACCACAATAATTATTTATTTTTCTTTTCACTAGACATTATAGTCAAATAATAAGTTTAAATTATTAAATAATATATATTATGTTTATTCCAAATATTTAATCCATTTTACCAAATTTAATTCATATATTTAGCGAAATTTAATTTAATATTAAACCAACATATGTGATGAAAAAATGGGTTTTCATGAAATCTTTTATTCAAGAAAAAGATGATTTTATATTAAATCTATAACTAATATTAATTATTTTATGTAAAATAATTATTATTTATTAATATTTTATATATAAATTCATTTAAATAATTATTTATTAGGGTTTTTTAATAAATTAAAAATGAGAAATATTATTCACTTTAAAATAATTTTTAGAAAAATCCCTTTTTTTAACCAAAAAACAAACATATAATAAAATGAAATTTAAAAGTGATTAAAATATAATGACGTGGATTAAAAATAACTAAATAATAATTATTTTACATTAAATCATACGAAAAAAATTATACAACTTTTAATTTACTTAATTTATTGAAAAGTAATGACAATTTGACAAGAATGGTATTTTTCATTATTCACCAAAAAATAAGTATTTTTTGAAAAAGTCCCTAAATTTAATCCTAAGTTAATTTTGATATTATGATTTAAATAATAAATGTAATTTTATCAAAAATTGTTTCTAAAATTTTAAAAAATTAATTATAATATTTTCCCACAGAAAGAAACAAAAATCAATTTTGAAGAATATATAGTTTTGAAGAATAAAATTACTTTACTAAAAATTGATTGATTATTTAAGAAGAATTTATCAATAATTTATAATGAGTAATAATTATATATATATATATATATATATATTTCATAAATTACTTAATCTTATTTATATCCAAAAAATTAACACTTAGGTTAAAATAATTATGTATTTCACGAGTTCTTTAAGCTTGGTGTTGCATGTTGAATATGATATGGAACATAATTGTCTTGTTTTAAAATATTAGGGTGTTATAGAGGGATTATGGGGTTTAAGAAGAAATATATTTGGATCTTACTGATCAATTGTTTCAAGGCCTAGGTAAATAGAGGTTTTTCTAATCTTAGTATCGAGGTATTCCTTGTTTTAGGAAGAAAATCGTTTACAGTTTGGTGACAATTGTGGATACCTAAGGTTAGGGTTATTTAATTACATAAATATTAAGGCTAAGAGTGGAAATATTTATTAAAATTCAGTATTTATTTCTTAATGTAACTATAAAATTTCCTTAACTAGTCTTATAAATCTATATATTTCCACTATTAATGTTTGTGAAAGTTTAATTGCTATAATGTTTTTTGTAATTATGATTTTATAATTTATTAGTACAATATTTTTTATTATTAAAACCTTATATGTTGGAAAATGTTTTTTCTGAATTTAAATCTTAAAAAGTTAGTGAAAATTGTATTTATTATTTTATAAACCATAATTCACCCCCTCTTGTAGTAACTATTTACACTTAAGATCTTACATTTTGTTTCAAAGGGGTTTCTACTTTTAATTTTTTTTATAAATTATTAAACTAACATGTATTGTAGGAAATAATATTTTTTTAATGATGGAATTTTTTTCTTAGGACACTTGAAAATATCAATCCTAGAAAACATCCAATATTTGATTATGATGACTATAAATATTGGAGAGATAGAATCAAAACTTTTGTTATCAACACTGGAATTTATAACTTTGTGTTGTTGAATGGAAAATTTGTTATTGAAGAAAGAAGAGCTATTTTAAGATATGATTATCAAGACACTGATTTTTACCTAGATAATTTTTTTCTAAGATTCATTAGATATTCATGAACATTTTGAATTGTTTACAATATTTGGAAGATAAATATTTGACTATTTAATATTTAGTTGAAAAAATCGGTGATATCATGCCTAGTCAATAGGAAGAAAAAATAATAGATATTGATGATAATAATAATATTACAAAGCATAGTCTAGATGATTTCATGAGAACTCTCTTTCAATAAGAGGGTAGATTGAAAATAGACACTAAAAATGATATGAATAAAAATTGTGGAGTAGAGTTTTCTTATATATCTATAATTGTGAAGAAAATTAAACCGGAAAATAAAGTTAAAAAATATTATAAGTAGAATAAAGTAAATGATGAGAAATAAAATAATTCTTTATAATAGAGCTAGAATAAAATTTTTAATCTTTCTAAAAGGATAAATATGATAATTAAAAAGAAATATTTTTGTTACAAATACAAGAAAATATCTATGGAATATAATTATAAGATATTTTATTTTAAAATGATTTTCTATGAATGAAAAAAACTAGGTCATATTAGGGATGATTTTTCTAATATAAAAAACAATAAGAAGGAAATTATTTCATGAAATTTATATAAATAAAAAGAGAATAAAATTATGAAATATTTGACACTTAGAGAGAAAATGGAATAGATAGTTCTAAAAATTCTTTTGAAAATAGTGATGACAATCAGAAACTTATGGGATTTTATGCCAGTATTCAAAATAAAAATGAATGATACATGGCTAAGGTATATGCTAAATAAATTTTCAATTTATTTTTAAATATAAATTTCTCTGATTTTAATGATGAATGTAGTTTTACATTGTCAGAATAAGAAAAAGAAACTTCTTTTGATGATGATTATTTTTATCCAATTACAAAGCTATTTATATATTTTCAAATAGGTTATAAAAACAAAATAATAATGTTCCTAAAAACTATAAAAATTATAAGAAATAATATTTGAAGGAGAATTCAAGGATTTCAAAACATTACAATGATTTTTTGAATCTTACATTAGAATTGTAAAATTAATATAATTCTAATATAACGAGTGAGGATAAGGATTTAGTTATAAAACTAAATTATATGATATTTTTTCTAAAGAAACCTTTATCAAATTTTACATATGTGAAGAATTGTTTTTGATAAAATATATACAAATCTAAATCATCATAGAAATACTTATGTAATTAGTTTTATTTAAGAAAAACCACATTTACCAATATTTATATTAGTCCAACAAATGAAAATTTTTCTTCAAATCGAAATTGTAGTGGATATTATGAAAATAACCATTCTTTAAATAGAGTCCGATCAATTGTTTTTCATAAAGCCTATATTTGTAAAGAAATAGTATTTCGTTAACAATAAGGTGTTGGAGAGTGTGGATTCCCAAGGTTTTATTTTTTAGCAATGCTAAACCTAATAAAGACTAGGTTCAAAAAATCTATTTTTTTTGTTTTTATGAAAATAACAGTAGTAAAATCAAAAACAATATTTTATACATGGATCGCGGGTGATTTCATTTTTTTACTGGAAAAAAAATATTTATTTTATAAGATTATAATGATAATGGTTGTAAAGTTACATTTGGTGATAATTCTCAAGGGGAAATATATAGTATAAATAATTTTTTTTCTTATGGGAAAACCTTTAATTTCAAATCTTTTATTTACTATCGAAATTAAGAATAACATCATTAAAATAATAAAATTATGTGAGGAAGGTTACCTTGTGAACTTTATGAATGATAAATATACTATTCAATGTTTATAAATTAATTATATTATTTTTAAAAACATGAATGATAATGTTTGTACACTAAAAATAAAAGACTTAAGAATCCATGATTGAACTTACCTTAGTGAAATAGAAGATAAATCTTTGTTTTGTAATAGAATATTGGGACACTATGATTTTAAAACTTTAGAAAAAAATCTATGAAAGGACTAGTTTGAGATTTACTAATGCTTAGGTTTAATGCATCTTATGTTTGTAATCCTTATCATTTTGGAAAGAAAAATAAGTCAATTTTTTTATATATTAGAAAAGTTTCATCTTTTGAGGATTTACAGTTAGTGAACACGGATTATTTTTTTCCAACACAAACTGGAATTTTCGGTGGAAAATTCTATGTATATAATTTAGTTAATGAATATACTAGATATACCTTGGTTTATTTTATTTTTGAAATGTTAGAATCCTTTTTTTTTGTTTTAAAAATATAGTAGCTCATGTTAAATATTACAAACGTATTTTCTTGATAACTATTCATAAATATCGTGGTAGAGAATTTTTAAATTCTTATTTTGAAACTTTTTATAATAAAAAAGTTATAATAGATATATTTTTCTAAATAGAGTTCTTCCAGATTAAAAATAGAGTTATTCACAAGATTAATAGAACCATGTTGAGTGTATACCCAGTTACCTAATAATTTTGGGGTGAATCAGTTAATACATACTACAAAACTATAAATTGAGTTTTACTTTGGCCATTTTTAATAAAACTCCTTATGAATTACAGACTGGAATTAAACCAAACATTTTACACTTCAAATTTTTTAGGTGAAATTTTTTCATTAAGAATATTAATGATAAATTTCATACATTTTCTACAAAATATAATGAAGTAAGTTTTATTTGTTATTATACAAATAATAATAATTATTGAGTTTTTAATAAAAATACAAGAACTATTATGGAAACAATACTCCTAAAATTTTATGAAACTGATCCTTTTGATTTTAAATAACTTGAAACCACATCTTTATATGTTTTTAGAAAAACTGATTTTCAACTTATGTTGGAAAATTATTCTCAGGATAAAAATACTGAAGTAACATTTTTTGAAGTTGTAAGCCCTAATGAAATTCAAAAAGTTGTTGAAGAACATAGTTTTACAAATAAAAGAATTCAAACAATCCATAGGAATACTACTTGTGATAATTTAATTGTTGATATAATAGAACCAATAAAAACTAGAAGAACCTTAAGAAATGAAATTTAATATTGTGTATTTTTTCCTCAATTTGATCATAAGACTCCAAATGAGGATTTATGTGATAAATATTGAAGAAAAAAATTTAGGATGAACATAATGAATTTGAGAGGAATAATGCTTGTAATTAGGTTGAACAACCTAAATATTCACATGTAATTTGAGTAAAATGGGGTTTCCAAAAAAATGCGATGAAAATGAAGTAATAATTAGAAATAACAAAAGACTTTTTTGAAATGTTTATAATAAAAAAGAATGCATAGGCTACAAAGAAATTTATTATACAGTAGGTAGTCATGAATCTATTTGCATACTTCTATAATATGAATCATTTTTAAATTTCACTATTTTACTAAGGAAATTTATGGAATTAAGTAAGATTAAAATCCCTAGAATGATATATTAATCAGATTTTTGTTACAAAAAATTTTTGTTAAGGGAACTGCTGATCTAACATTTTTAATTTTTTTTTAAAAGATACCTTCACTGTTAAAATTTATTTCAATGAAATTATATTTTTCTCAACTCAAAAATATTTTACCAATTCCTTTGTGGATATTATGAAATTTTAGTTTCAAATGAGCATGATGGGTGAAATATGCCTTTTCCTTGGATTTCAGATTTCTAAAAAACCAAAATGAACTTTAAAATATCAATAAAAGTATACAAAATATATTTTTAAAAAGTTTCAGTAAAAAAATAAAAAATGTATTAGTATCCCTATAGGGACCTCACAAACTATTTACGTACTGAATTTCATAAACCTGTTGATCATTTTTTTAATGATATGATCTATAATTTTCTATATCTCATAGATAGTCAACCATATTTAATGTTTTCTATATTTTATTATATTCTAGATATCAATAAAATAAATATTAATCTCAAATTAAATCCATAAAATGTTTTTTTGTTATGTTAAGGGAACTATGGATCTTGGTATATTTAATACTTCTAGAAATGAGTTCGATTTAATTTTTTTTCAGATGATTATTTTGCTCGATGTAAAGTGGATATAAAAAATAAATTTAAAACATGTCATTTTTTAGTAGAATATTTATTTTCATGGCCTTATAAGAAATATAACTTGGTCTCAATTTACAATACTGAAGATGAATGTATTTAATCTAGAAGTTGTTGTACTCAGGTGTTGTGGATGCAACACACACTTACTAACTTTGACTTGATTTTTAGTAAAACAACTATTTCGTGTGATAACACAAGTTCCAAAAATTTATATAAGAATGTAGCACAAAACACATGATATAAGAATATATATAAGACATTATAAACATTAGGATCACACATGGAAAGGATATATCATTATAAAATTCACCAGAAGACATAAACAAATTGTTTCTATTTAAAAAATTCACTAAATTTCGATAGATTTTAAATATTTTAAATGGAATCTAGTAATGGTTAGCATAAAATAATCATTCATATCCCATTATTTTATAACTATCCACTTATAATAAAAAAACCCTTTAAAAAGGGTGAGTACACTTTTACTATGTTTTTGAAATTTTTTATTTTTCTTAAAATTTTCAATGCTTTTCTTTTAGAAAAATTATTCAATAAAATGCTTCGTAACAAAGAATTTATAAAAAAGTTTTATGAAAAATATTTTCTTAAAATTTTTTAAGAAATTTTTTTCATAAATATTTAAAAAAAAAACGCTTCTTAAAAATTTCCTGGGAAGTCCTTTCTGAAAAACTTTTATACAAAGTTTAGTTTTAGAAAACCATGAAGTTATAATAACTAGAAAAACATTCCCCAAGAAAGTTTCTAAATATTTTCCTCTGAGATATAATTTTTTACTTTTTAATATTTATTTAATTTTCATATCTATTTTTAACATCTTTTTATGAAGATAAATTTTAATTAAAATTATTTCTAAAATTTGATTTAAAATATTTTAAATTTTATCGCGATTCTTTGTCCAATAAACTTTATTCCTTGGTTTCTAAAAACTACAAGTGTTAAAATATCTTCCCATAATTCACATTTTAATATCAATCATTGATGTTGATATGGATTTCTTTATGAGATATTGGATTTAAATAAGTTGAAGTGTCACTATCCTTATGTCTATTTATAGGGGTGTGGATCACTACTCCTCCACTACCAAGAATTTTCAAAGAAAATAACCCGCCATTCAGTTTTTGGTTTATCTGATAGTTTAGTGTTCATTCGATAGTCTCCTTCATAATATTTAGTAAATATTAATTATATATTTGATTTATCATATATAATTAATCTCAATGAAATACTGGTAGAAAGATCTTGGTATTCTAAGTATGATTCATTGTTAAAATATATTATTATTTTTCATGGTTTAAAAGATTTATATGTAAAAAATGATCATTTTGATCGACATTTTTTTAAATGATTCAAAGATTTATATTTATCAATCTAGTTTAGTAAAAGATTGGATCTAAAATTTATGAATTTTATGCTTTACAGAGAGTTATATAACTTTAATATCAAATAAGTGGAAGATTTAGTGTTAATTACTTTTTAAGGTGAAGCAATCTTATTTACTCAAAAGCTGTCTGAGAATCTAGGAAGTTTTGAAAAGTAAAGAGAAGAAAATTATTTATATTAATCTTAATAAAATGGTAGAAAATTTTACATATTTATATAGATATGAGAATATTAAAATTTTAATGGAAAAATATCCCATTTTGATTGAAAGGGATAGAGATATTTTGAAAGTAAATACATTTATGTTTTGTGTTTCTTGGGTAATATGAAGAAACTAAACCTTATGAATTTTATGTTTATTTGATATATGGTTTCAATTAAGGATCCATAAAGTTGAATATTATCTTATCCATAATTATCATATATATATATTTAGTTAACTTCATAGAATTTTATAAAATCAAGAATTAAGTAACTGCTATGAGTGAGAAGGTTTCTTTTATTGGTTAAGAAACAATTTGCATTAAGGGACTTGTGCTTGTTCTAAAATTAAAGAATTTTATAGATAGGTTAGATAAAAATGAATCCAAAATAGAATCTAATAATTTAAAAGAAAAGTTTTTAGTAAAAGGAAATGGAGGTGACATTTTCCCTCTACTTTCAATTAATAAAGAAAAGACTATGTCTGAAAAAGAATTTGTTTCCTTCATGAAAAAAATGAAAAAAGAATCTTGATGATCCTTACTTTAGATTAGATAAGCTAGAGGAAATAGATATCATAGATAATACTTATAAAAACCTTTTTCAACTAGGAAATATTTATAAACATAAACAAAAATACAATTAATCCATAATGTATGAAGTGTTTTTAGAAGGGGTAGAACAAGAACACTCAAAAGTTGAAGTTTATACTAAATCAGTTCAGGAATCTATTATACCTTTGTCTATTTATTATCTCTATATTTTTTAAACATGAGGTCAATTAGTAAAATCCTCAGTATAACCTTCTTTCCACTAAAACTAATTAAGGAAAGAAGATTCCAAATAAAAATCGCAGTAGGGAAATGTGGAAGCTACAGTTGAAGAAGTTATTGAAAAGGGAAAAGTAAGAAGAGAAAAAAATATAAAATTACTAAATAATTGAAAAATGATTTAGATATTGATGAAATTTATACTACTTCTACATCCTATATATCAGATTAATCTAAAAAATATGCCTCACTATGTATTTCAAAAAAAGTTAAAACGTTTGAAAAAAAGATCAATTCTCCCATATAAAGGAATCAGACATAGAGGAATCAAATAAAGAGGAATTATAAAAATAATAATTTCATAAATAAGAAACTTTGAAAGAAGTGGATGTTATAGTTTTTCTAATGATAAATCTGGGGAAAGGAAGGAAGCTGAAACATAATGACCTCCAAATCCATCTATTCTATAAGTTTATTCTGATTTAAATCATTCCTCTCCCAACAAAAGTTCTCAAAGAATAGAAATGAGGTTGAATTATTTCAATGATGTTTTATAGAATCTTGAATATGATTTTAATTTATTTCCAGAAATTCAATATATATGAAACTATATACAAAGAAAAATTTACATTTTTGGAAAATGAAAACTTATTAAAACAACTTACAGAGACTGCTATTCAAAATAAAGTGGAATTCAATGATATCAAAGGAAAATAAAAATTATAGTCAAGGGATTTGAAACAGGTTTTTATATGGATCAAGAATATAGAATGATATATAATGTTCTATGATGAAAAAATAGAAGGCATAATAAAGTCAAGAAAATTAGTTCAAAATATTATAAAGGACATGAGTTCTGACATTAATGGAAGTGAAAGTGTTATTAATAATATTAATTCCCCCACAATGACATAAGATGATAAACTTACAGAATAGAGGAAGAGGATTAAAACCATATAATAAAATTTGTAAAATTTTAAGAAAGATAATAAAGATTTAGAATCACTAGAAGAAGAGATATAAAAATTAAAGTATGAGAAGAGGACAATTCATGTTTTTAAAGAAGAGGTAGGAAATCTAAAATCATATATAAAGAAGCCCACAATCATTATCAAGAATCTTTAAAAGAAATAATTATTTTTTTATCTAAACTATTGTATTATTGTAATAAGTTAAAACTCTATTTTTTTAAAAAAATTTAGATAAATATTCTTTATTATAATTTTTTATGGATGTTATTCTTTTTTTGATAAATATATTTTCATATACATTTTGGATCAATATCTTTTCATATATATACAATTTTTTTACAGTTATTTCACAATATCTAACATTTCAGAAACACTCTTTATCTACCTATATTTTTGAAAGTAACAAAGGGAGTGAAAAGTGAGGAAATCTAACATTTAAACAAAACATTCAGAGAAATTTTTTTCAATAAAGGGGTAGGAATTAATAAATGGGGATACATAAAGAAATAAGTTATAAATGGTAAATTTATGGAATATATAAGTTAAGGGGAGTAAATATTTTAAAATTTTATTTTTTCTATTATAAATTTAGGTTACGTGATTTTCAAAAAATGGGGATATTATTATTTCAAAAAGTTACATTAAAAAATTTACAACCTTAGTTTTTAAAATAAAAACACACTTTCCTTAATTTTTTTATTTTACTAACTTTTATACTTCCTTAGTTTTTTAATGTTTTTTATGAATTATTTTTACTAGACCTATAAACACATGTTTATCAGAGAGTGTAATTTTGTATTCGAACATACATGTATCAAACAGAAGTCTGTAAACTTTATCATATGAATATGTATAATATTCAATTATTTAATGTATAATGATGTCTATAAGACGAAGTTGTACAAATACCACTATAGAAAATTCAGCAGAAAATGACATACATTATTTTTAGATGAACATCCATAAAATCTACTAAACGAATAATTTCACTTTACCAATCATAATTTTTTTTGAATCATAATAAAAACATACATTTTATTAGTTGAAATATGTTCTTTCTACATGATGAAATTATAAAGAATTGTAATAAATCTATCTAGTCAATTATCAGATAAAGCTATACAGAACCTTTCAAGATAATATTTATTTCATTTAAATTTCCCACAACCAACTTCGAATAATGTAGAGTATGAACATTAGAGAAATATGTATAAATATAGAAAAAATTTATGGAGAAGGTATATTTTTTACCCAATTTAAATAATACTAATTTGAAGAGTTCTTAATATCTTGTTAGGAGAGAATGATTTATTTTAACCTTTAATCAGTTTTTACTTAAGGAATCCACTGTATGGATTCTTGTAAATAAATTATGTTTCTTTTTTTTAATTACTATTTTCAATTGTGTGAGATCAATATATTTTATGTTTTATGAAGATAAAGATTTAGTTCTTACCAATAGAGTGTTCAGGGGATATGGAAACCAAGGTTCTTCCGATCATATTATTTGGGGCTTCCCTGTTTAAGAAATACATACCTTTATAGTTTGATGAAAAACATGGATAAATAAAGTTAAGGTTATTGAATTCTTCAAATCTTAAGGTTAACTAGTGGACATATTTATTATAATTTTTATTTATGTTTTTATTAATGAATTTATAAATTTTACTTAAATTTTCTTCAAAATTTTATATTTTTATAATTCATGTTTAAGGAATGTTTCTTTATTATAGAATTTTCCTTCATTCTAAATTTATAAAGTACCGGTACAACATGTTTTCTGATTACATTCTTATAAACCAAAAAAAAGGTTTTTCTAAATTACTGTCTTAAAAAGATATAGAAAATTTTATTTTTTATTTCATAATGTACAATTTATTTCCCACTATTAGTGTAACACCCTGAAGAATCAAAAAGAGTAACTTGTATTCGATAGCGTGTATGACACGCAACACCAAGCGCGTAAGAGAACATAATATACTGAAAATTTATAATAAATTTTCTATTTTAAATATATTAAATATATCATACATCTTGAAATGCATGTGATATTAATTTTCCCTGCAACATACAGAACAATGATTTTCTTTAATGTATTGCTTTACACGTAAGACTGAGTTTTACCGAACAATAATATATGATTAAAATATTATTTTTTAATATAATAACACTTAACCTATACATTAAATTAGAGGTTATGAATAGTATTAAATAACTAATAAAAATATATTATTCACGCAAATATAAAATTGTTTAATAGGTTACCAATTAATTATAAATTAAAATATAAACTAATTGAAAATGAAGAGATATTATTATTTTTATGCTCTGTGTTTTGTATTAATAAATAAAAGTAATTAAAATTAGTGAATGATATTAATGAAATATATATGTTATATATTCAATCAAATATTTTTTATATTATTCAAATATATTTGATAAGTATAAGATAATAACAAACCCAATATTACACTTAAAAATGTATATTTTTATTAAGGCACTTTTACTGACTTTTAAAGGAGAACTTATTTTAAATACAATTTTCAGAACATTTATAAATATTATATGTTAAAATAAACCTAATATTGGATATATTAACATAAAAATTAGTTTAGAGTGAATTTTTGGTATTTTTCGGTAAAGTTTTATTTTTTGATGAATAATCAAAAATACTGAATTTTATCTCAAAACTGTCTTTTCATCTACTTTATTTATAAAGATAAATTATATTATTTTTATGGATTTTAAATTTTAAATAGATCATATTTTTATAAATTAATACAATTTAGGTCATTATAATCAATTTCACTTTGAAATTGACTATAAAAACATAACAAACCTTTAGTTGTTTTTACCTTACAAACTTGCTTTCTTGTCCTATATGCATGATTAAATTTAAATTAATTTCTGCCACATCTATTATTGGAATTTGGAAAAATGGATTAAATATTTTTAGTAACCATAATTTATAATATATAATAATTTAAAATTAGTTTTGACCAAAAATATTAGTGAATGTAATTATATTTATTTACTAGAGTGCCACTCCTGCTCTACTATAAAAGGCCTCTTTTCCTCCAACTTACTCACACCTATCAAACCTCGTAGGTTTAGATAATATCTACCCAATTAAATCTCAAACATTCCAACCTTTCTCCTTTAATAATACCTTTTAGAAGAAATCAATCCAAGGAAGCCTTTTTGTGATAACTAAAAGGAGTTACCCAATTAATATGTGACATCTTTCCTTAAGCACTCTAGTCTTATTTCTTTTAAACACTCCTTATATTATCCTTATTACATTATTATATAAATAAATAGTATCCTCAATATTTTATGATGTTGTTATGTTTTGTTTTTGACCATCACTTACACACACTTCCATCAAATGGGTAAAAGAAATTTTGTTTACGTGAACGAAAAACTAATGCCTTACAAAATGATGATTGTTCATTTTTTTATTATCGCCTATCATGGTGGAAATTTTAATATAAACTCTATTTATTATGACTCTAATATTGTTTAGTTATCTTACAACATATGTCTTTATACTTTACATTTTTCATAAAAACAAACACATCATTCGTGGAAGTGTAAACTACCACCCCTCAAAATGATGTGATTCTTTCACATTATACATGGAACGTATAAAAGATAGATTTAATTAAAGATATGTAAAATAAAAATATATATACAATATTAATTTTCTAATTACCTTTATTTACATATACATACATACATATATACACACACACACATACACATAAATATATATATATATATATATATCATTCCTTTATTACGTCATATGGCATGTACGAATTTACCTACTGTCTTTTCTTAAAAGATCAATTTTCTTGTTTAAATGTTTACTTTTTAAATGTTTCATCTAATGATTATTATATTGGGTCTTTCAAATCATTTCTAATGGATTGTGTCTTAATTTCCATTCCATTGAGACTTATTTATAGTTATACACCTATTTTCTTTTATATGGTGTATATACTTCCCTTTGAAACATAATATCACAAATCTCATTATTATAATGATTTTATAAGTTTCATTTAATGTAATACCTTCATGGGTATAATGAATTAAATATTTTAAAGTGGTATGGGATAATTTAGAATGTTAGAAGATTATTCTATTTAAGAATGTTCTTAATTATTATCTTTGAAATATAACTTCCTTTTGTTATTTTTAACTTTATCTTGAAAAGATCACTTTATTATAATAATTTTTCATTGGAAATATACATAAATATCCATATTATCAGACAATGGAAATTATTATTGCCCAAACCATATACCATTTTATATATTGTGTCTACTTTGATAGATATTTGATAATTTTGGGGAAATATTTATAATTATATATTATTGATTTTTTATGTATATTTGATAAAGAATATTATTTATTTTAATATTAGATATAAGGAATTATTTGGACTAGAAAATATGGGAGGATTTCAGAAATTATATAACTCCTCAATGCATCAAAAGGTTCTTGTGAGGTAAATAAGTTGGCCAAATTAAACAGGTTTCTATCTGATGTTTTAAACCATCTTTTGAAAGGTTGTGATGTTATAAGTTTTCAGGTGCCTTAGACACGACCTCAAATAATTAATCATTTCCCTCATTTAGTTCCAGTTATTATTCATCCATGATATTTTGTGTCGACATATATATGGATATATTTTATTTCATTTCTTTGATTAAATGGCATGTGTTTTAATTTCTTACTTTTCCATATTGATTTTTTACTTATATAGATATTTGAATGGAATGTGTTTCAAGTTATTAGATTTCTATATTGTTTATAAACTTCCTTATTAGTTTTTTATTAAATTGTATACATGTTCAGTTATTTACCATGCTATAATTATGACTCATCGATTCATTATTGCTTCCACTATATTTTTCCTTTACTAAGAATTTGAGCTCACCCTTGTTATGTTTTTACCCATTAATCCAAGAAGAATACTATGAAATATATGTAGGGATTTAATAGATGGATTAGAGTTATCCTTGAATTTATTTATTTAGAGAGAAAAATTTATGTTTTAAATAGTGTATTCATTTTTAATACAAGACTCATTTATGTATCTAGTTTACCAAGTCTACTAAACTCTTTGGTCCTTTGGAATTCAATTCCTTATAATCATGCCAATATAATTGATATCAAACACCAGCTTTGGGCTATTTGGGTTCAAGTCTCTGTAGTTGGTATTATAGGATGTTTAGTAGGACCCTTAGGAACTAGATTTAAGAAAACATAGATTTTATAACATAGTCCCAAGGTAGAATTTGAGGATAAGTATATAAGAACATCCCTGAATTTTGGTAAGGTAGATATTATGTGGCTATTCTTAACAATACATCTGTACCAGGATACTAAATGTAACACCCAAGGTTTTCTAAAAATAAATTGATATGATTGAAATTTTTCTTAATGTAGATATTTATATATATCCTTTAAACATAATTTTACTACTTTTATGTTTTGAATTTTGAAAAATGGTCATCTACAATTGTGTTCAGTATGTTATTTGGAGTTTATTGGAACCAACTTGTTTTTTTTGTAAATAGAAACATACCCTTATAAATAGTAATATGAATAGTAATATTATCCTAATGAATAGTAAGTTGTATTATTATTTTATTTTCTTATATCTATAAGATAATTACAACTTTATTAATTTTTAAATGTGATATAAAAGTAGATATAGTTTTTAAATTATTAATTTTTGAATTAAGTATGATTTTATTGAAAAATTAAATTAAAAATATTTAGATAATTATTTTAAAAAAAGGACTTCATTTTTGAATTCTACACATCGATAAATGGTTAGGGTTAATTTTGGTGATTTTTCTGAAAAAGTTGATTTTTCGGTGAATAGTAAAAAAATGCATTTTAGAGTTTCAGTGAATTAGTGACATCATTAATGATGTAATAAATTTGGTTGATTTTTGTATAGTAAAATATGTTATGAGGTATCCCAAGTGTCTTATACCATAGTAAAATACCATGGTAAAGCCCATGGTTTTTCAAATACCACTAATGAGGTGTCCCTTGGAAATTATTAAAATAACACCTCACTATTGCTATAAATACCAACAAATTCCTTCATTAACATCAATCAAAATTCTTTATCAATGAATCTATGGCCTTATTATCTCCCTAGTTTCCCTCCCAAGGTTTATTCAAGACCCCAAGGTCCCAACCTTCATGTTCTAGGTATTACCCTGCAAGGTAAGAAAATTCCCAATTTCTTTTTGTTTTTCATTTAAGTTTTCTTTTATGTAGTATAACTTTAATGTTTCCATACCATGTTCTTTTTTTCCTTCATATTATTTATCTTATATTTATTATGATTCATTTCTAGATGGGTTACACTTCCCCCCCTCTTTTTAATATTTTCTAAAACCATGTTTCATAGCCGTTAGGTTGCCAAATTTTTGCAAGAGATTTTTCAATTATTATTTTATTTTGAGTTCCTTTCTTTCCTTATTATTTCCTCATCACCTCTTATCCAAGGGGCTTGAAATCTCTAAAAATAATTTATATTATATATGTTCTAATGTTCATGGAAAATTCATCATAATTCTTCTTCTCCTCTCCCACTTATTCAATGAATTAAAACGTTGTCCATGATCTATCGAATTACCGACATCGTGGATGATGTGATTTCAATCTCCATTAACTCTTTCAAATTTGGTCATAATTTTTTTTATCATTGAAACGAGTTATAATATTTTTATCATGTATCATCCTTGGTTCTGGATTTCTTTTTTTACTCATGGTATTAATTTATAAGACAAAATGAGGATATTATTATCAAAGAACCACTAAAATAATCTAAACAAACATCATTAATGTTTTAACTTCTGAATCATCCTCATATAAAAAATAAAAATGATAAATGGTATAAATTATGGTACTGGAAATATGCAAATACCTCTCTATTCCAATTCTGGATATTCACTTCCAATCGAAAAGAACATCCATCAAGAACTGATCATGAAAATCATGTAAAGAACTCACCCAATAGTGAAAGGAACAAAATACTAACAATTATAGGGGAAATGAGGTTATTAAATGATCATATAAGTTGTTATAAACATAAAATTTATTCTGTAAAATACTAATAACACTCTTTTAACCATTATACAAGATGTTTAAACAATTTTGATGTAAGACAAGCCTGATGTAAGGGAATTCTTAACCCCATTTCCTTCTTTTGGGTTAACCTTCTACTTCATTATTTAAGTGGTATTAAAATTGATTAGATGGTGGTTTTTAATTATATTATGTTTAATTATGTCTAATTATAGTTTATATACTTATTCTATCAACTCTATTAAGTCACTCTTCAATTGTAAGATATTTATAAGGGGATTTTCTTTTAAAATCCTTATTTAAAATTATGTTTTACAAAATTCAAAAGAAACGTTTTTATGCTATTATTTAGGTTGTATGATTATGTTATGGTTATTGGGAATTGTTTATTATTAAGTGTGGGACCTATATATCCCTACAATTTATTGTTTATGAGTACGTTTGAGGTCAGCCGTATGGTTACTCTAAGTGTAACTGTGATGGTTACACACATAGAAAGGTAGCCGTGAGGGTTACAAATTATAAGGTATCCAAGAGGGTTACAATATTATGTAATTAATGCCCCAAGATACCTTTATGGTTCAATTTATGTTCTTATGTGTTGTGGAAATCTCATGTTTCACAAAGTAATTATATATATACAGGTGATAAGTATTTCTTTTGAAAGTGATTTCAAACATTACAAGTATTCATGGACTAATGTGTTGTTTCCTTCTTTTTATATCCCTTACTGAGTTTTTTGTTCTCATCCCAAATTTTAAATGATTTTTACAGGTTAATGGATGTGTAAGACAAATAAGTAATCCATGTTAAATGTTGAATAATTTTCAAGGAATCATGTTTTAATTTTTAATGTTTTAAATTTTGAAGAAAATGGAAACAGTTTTTATGGTATCCACTTTGAAACTATGTGTAATGTTATGAATGTATTATGTCCCAATTATCTAAATCTATAAACATAAAAAGATACTCAATGTAAAAGGATGTGTTTTCTTGACCAAATTCAAGATTATATATGTAATAAGGCTGGGTCTTTATAGTTGGTATTAGAGGATGGTTTAGATAACTTTACGGGTTAGGATGATGTTAAAAGAATACCATAAATGATTTTACTCTTTCATTAATTTGAAATGTTATAGAATTTAAGTATTTCCATGTTGCTTCATCTAAGATATGTTTGTTTAGAATTTTTTTGTGTAGAAGGAAGAAGGATTCTGAAGAGGAGAGGCATCGACATAATGATATCCTTATAAATCTATAGCCTGGATTGTAGGGATTGGAACCAAGCAGTTTGTGAGAGTAATGGATCAGCTAATGTAGGAAATAAATAGTGGTGGAATCCATGCCAGAGAACAAATAGAGTTAACACAACAGAATATAACAATAGTGGACCATTTTTTGAGACAACACCCTCCTACTTTCAATGGATCTTCTAACCTAATAACACCTGAAGGATGGATCAAATCCCTTGAAAGGATATTCGATGTTATGGGATGTTTAGACAATATAATGGTAAGTATTACAATTAATAATTTTTAATGTGAATCTAATCATTGGTGGTCATTGGTAATAAATATCAAGGGTAGAGAGGATTTTCATGCATTTGAGTGGGATGAATTTAAACGTATTTTCCTTGAAAAATATTTTACTAAGGTGGTGCGACTTTGGATGGAGAATCAGTTCCTTGAATTGAAGAAAAAAAGAGGAGGATTCAATGGCTGTGTATGAAGTAAACATCATCCAAATGGTGATGTATAATCTAAATCTTATTTTGGATCTTGATATCAAAATCAACCACTTTTACTCAGGACAGAATCCAAGCTATCGAAGGGCGTTGGCCCCCATGAATTCAAAAGTTATGAGAAACGTGTCCGATGTACTGAGAGGGTAGAGATAAAGTTTGCTGATGATCACATGCATTTAGAAACAAGGATAAGAAGAGGTCCAGGTGGAAATTGATGGTCAAGAATCAACCAAAGAAATATGATGGTAAGAAAATCAAGTTTTTAGTTTGTGAAAAGTGTGGCAAGAAACACCCTGGGGAATGTATTAGAAAAACTAGGAAGTGTTTTAAATGTGGTAAGTTTGGACATATGGCCTCATATTGCAATAAAATGATCCTAAGACTAATCCTGATAAGAAAACTGTAAAGTGTTTTAATTGTGGTGAGATGGATCATTATAAAAATGCTTTCCCAAAGAGAGATATGAATGCTGAAAAGAAGATAGACTATAAGAAGAATGGTGTAGTGAGATCCTTTATGACTACGTCAGTAGATGTCAGTCCATCTAATGAAGTTGTATCAGGTACTTTGTTTATTCACATATATTTTTCTAATGTTTTGTTAGATACGATGTCTACACATTCCTTCATCTCTATGAAATTTTCGAGTAAATTATAAATATCACTTCAACAAATGAGACCTGAACTTGCTATTAAAACACCAGGGGGAAATATAATAGAAAAAAGGAATTATAAGAATATTTCTATTGTGGTATGTGAAAAAGAATTTACATACAACCATTGTTTTTTACCCTTCGTCGAGTTTGATATTATTCCGGGAATGGATTGGCTTTCTGATTATCATGCTAAGATTTAATTCAGAGATAAACAAGTTGTTTTTCATAAAGAGTTTCAATTTCTATAGAATAATGAACCCATACAATTGATAAACTATCAGGAAGCTAAGAAACTATTGAAATATGGAAATGAAATTTATCTTGATCATATTTTTTAAAACAAGGGAATTGTTCAGATTGATGATGTGCCTGTGGTAAATAAATACCTTTATGTTTTTCCTGATGAGTTACCCAGTGTCATCCCTAATCAGAAAGTCGAATTTACAATTGACTTAGTTTCTGTTTCTAAGGTAGTTTAAAACCCCCATATTGTATGGCTCAAATAGAACTTCTTGAATTGAAAAATTAGTTGTAGGATTTTCTTGATAAATGATTCATTCGTGTTAGCACTACACCATGACGAGCTCCTGTTTTGTTTGTTAAAAAGAATGATGCTTCCATGAGACTTTGCATTGATTATAGATCTTTGAATAACATCACTATTAAAAAAAGTATCATTTGCCTCATATCGATGACTTGTTTGATCATCTCCCGGGAGCACATTACTTTTCAAATATTGACTTGAAATCCAGATACCATCAGCTCAAGGAGAAGGATGATAACATCCCAAAAATTGCCTTTTGTACTAGATACGGGCATTATGAATTTGTTGTTATTCCCTTTGGGATAACTAATGCACCTGCTGTATTCATGGATCTTATTAATAGATTATTTCATGAGTTCTTGGATAAGTTTGTGGTTATATTTATTGATGACATTCTCGTATTTTCTAAAAATAAATAGGGGAATGAAAAACAACTAAGGGTTGTTTTACAAAACTTAATTGAAAATAAACTGTATGAAAAATTCATCAAGTGTGATTTTTGGTTGCAATAGATTTCTTTTCTTTGGAACATTGTAAATAAGGATGGAATAATAGTTGATCCTACTAAGAAAAATGTGGTTGATGAATCTCTAAGACCCACAAATGCTATAGATAATCGTAATTTTCTAGGATTAGAAGGTTATTTATGATGGTTTGTTAAGAACTTTTCATGGTTATCAAGACCGAAAACTAATTTAACATAGAATGGGGTTAAATTTGTTTGAACAGAAGATGTGATGTTTGTTTTCAGGAACTGGAGAAGAGATTGGTAAATTCTATAGTTTTGGACTTGCCTTCCCAAAATGGTGATTTTTTCATCTACAACAATGCTTCATTAAAGGGACTTAGTCGTGATTTGATTCAGAATGATCAAGTAATTTCTTATGCTTCAAGACAGCATAAACCTCATGAGTTAAATTATCCCACACCTAATTTGGAAGTGTCATTTGTGGTTTTTTTTGAAAATTTGGAGGCATCATTTATACGGAGCCAAATGTCAAATATATAATGAACATAAAATTCAGAAGTATATATTCACTCAGAATGAATTAAACATGAGACATAGAAGATGGATTTAACTGATAAAGGATTATGATTACATGATCAATTACCATCCAAAAAAAGCAAAAAAAGTGGCAGATGCCTTGAGTGGAAAACATCATGCGTCATTAACCATGTTACATTTAGAACATGATCACTTGATTAATGATTTGATGAATTTTGGCATAGAAATTGTTGATGCAGGGAATACATTTTTTTGTTTCCGGTTTCAGTGTAGTATTCATTGTCAAATATAATTAAGCGAGCACAGAAGGAAGACCGTGTGTTATAGAAAAAGGTAGAATTGGTTAAAATGGGTAAGCTCTAGAATTTAACCTTGATAAAGTTTGTGTTTTAAGATTTGGAAAAAGGTTTTGTGTGCCCTATGATTCTCAGTTTAAGAAATATTTTTTGTGTGAAGCTCATAGTTTTTCATTTATGATTCATCCTGGAAGTAGTAAGATATATAGAGACCTTCGAGAGTATTGCTGGTGGGATGGAATAAAAAGGGATATTGCTGATTTTACCATGAAATGTTTGACATGTCTGCAGGTTAAAGCATAGAGGTAGTTATAGAAGGGGATACTTCAGCCTTTTCCAGTGCCAGAGTGGATGTGGGAGAATGTATCCATGGACTTTATGGTGGGAATACCTAATACATCTTAAAGTAAAAATGAAATTTGGGTTATTATGGATCAGCTGACAAAATCTGCGCATTTTATTTATATTTGAGATACAATATCTTTAGATTATATTTATCGATTGTAACTCAAGGAGATTGTCAGGTTACATGGAGTTCCTCTTTCCATTGTATCTAACTAGGATCCCGGGTTCACTTTTAACTTTTGGAAGGGACTTCAGAAGTCGTTGGTCATAGAGTTAAATTTCAGTACAGCTCTTCACCCTCAATCAGATGGGCAGTCAGAACGAACGATTCAAACTTTATAGGATATGCTTCGAGCTTGTTCAATGAACTACCAGGGATGTTGTGATCAACATCTTTCTTTAGTAGAGTTTTATTATAATAACAGTTTTCATTCTAGTATTCAGATGACACCTTTTGAGGCTTTGTATTGGAAGCGGTGTCAGACTCCATCGTTTTGGGATGAAGTTGGAGAAAAAAGTTGATGGGTCCAGAATTAGTAGAATAAGTGGTTGAGAAAGTGAATATGATCTAGTAGGACCCGAGGACAACTCAGAGCAGGTAGAAAAGTTATGCAGATAATAGAAGGAAAGAGTTCTCTTTTGAGGTAGGTGACCATGTTTTCCTTAAAATCTATCCTTGGAAACGTGTGATGCATTTTGGTAAGAAAAGGAAAGATAAGTCCACGCTTCATCTATCCTTTTGAAATCCTGAATAAAGTTGGACCAGTTGCATTCCGAGTAGATTTTCCTCTGAGTTTGTCTCTAGTACACAATGTTTTTCATGTTTCGATGTAGAGAATTTATGTTCCAGATTCATCACATGTCTTGAGCCCAGAAGCAGTTCAACTAGAAGATAACCTTTATTATGAAGAGAAACCAGTTTAGATTCTTGATTGAAGGGAACAAGTATTTTGGAATAAGGTAATCCACCATGTAAAGGTTTTGTAGAGAAACCACATGGTTTAAGAAGCAACATGGGAGTCTGAAAATGCTATGAGGGAAATATCCCCCCACTTATTTAATAAGTAAATAAAATTGTGAAGATGGAATTTCCAGAAGGCGGGGATAATGTAACACCCCAAGTTTTTCTAAAAATAAATTAAATTCTTGAAATTTTGTTTGATGTAGATATTTATAACTAGACTTTAAACATAATTTTACTACTTAAATGTTTAGAATTTTGAAAAATGGTCATTTACAATTATGTTCAGTATGTTATTTGGAGTCTATTGGAACCAACTTGTTTTTTAATGAATAGATACAAACCCTTATGAATAGTAACATGAATAGTAATATGAACCTAATAAATAGTAAATTTTATTATTATTTTATTTTCTTAAGGATTTAAGATAATGACATCTTGATTAATTTTTAAATGTGATATAAAAGCAGTTATAGTTTTTAAATTAATATTTTTTGAATTAAGTATGATTTTATTAAAAAATTAAATTAAAAATATTTAGAAAATTATTTTATAAAAAAGAACATTATTTTTTAATTCTACACCTCGATAAATGGTTATGATGAATTTTGGGGATTTTTCTGAAACAGTTGATTTTTCAGGGAATAGTAAAAAATGCAGTTTTGAGTTTCGGTGTGTTAATGACATCATTAATGATGTAATAAATCTGGTCGGCTTGTGTATAGTAAAATAAGTTATGAGGTTTCCCAATTTGCTTATACCATTGGAAAATACCATGGGAAAGCCCATGGTTTTTTCAAATACCACTAATGAGGTGTCCCTTGGAAATTATTAAAATAATCCCTTACTTTTGTTATAAATACCAACCCATTCCTTCATTAACTTCATTCCAAATTACTCATCAGTGAAGATCTAGCCTCCTTACCTTCATATTATACCTTAAAAAAGTTTTTCAAGCCCCCAAGGTCCTAACTTTTATGTTCTAGGAGTTACTCTACAAGGTAAGAAAATTGTCAATTTCTTTTTTTTTTCATTCAAGTTCTCTTTTAGGTTGTATAACTTTCATGTTTCCATACCATGTTATTATTTACCTTTATATTCTTGATATATAATTTATTATGATTCATTTCTATATGTGTTACTTTTTTCTCCTATCTTTTTAATATTATCTAAAACCATGTTCCATAGCCTTTAGGTTACCGATTTTTTGTAAGGGATTTTTAAATTATTCTTTTATTTTGAGTTCCTTGATTTTATTATTCCTTCCTCATCAACTCTTAACCAAGATTCATGAAATCTCAAGAAATAATGTATATTTTGTATTTTCTAATGTTCATGGAAAATTCATCATCATTCTTCTTCTCCCATCCCACTTATTCAAGGAATAAAAACATTGTATGTGATTTGTCGAATTACCAACATCGTGGATGATGTGATTTAAATTTTCATTAACTCTTTAAATTCTGGTCATGAAACCATTTTTATAGTAGAAACAAGTTATCATATATGTATTATGTCTCATCCATGGTTCTGTAATTCTTTTTTTACTCATGGTTTTAATTTATAAGACAAAATGAGTTCGTTTTTATCAAAGAACCACTAAAATGATCTAAACAAACATCATTAATGTTTTAACTTATGAATCATCCTCATATAAAACATAAAAATTTTAAATGGTATAAATTATGTTATTGGAAATATGTAAATACCTTTCTATTACAATTCAAGAGTTTCACTTCCAATCGATAAGAACATCCATCATGAACCGACCCTGAAAATCATGTAAAGAACTCACCCAAAACAGTGCAAGGAACAAAATACTAAAAATTAAATGGTAAAATGAGGTAATGAAATGATAATATAAGATGTTATAATCATGAAAATGTTTATGTAAAATAATAATAACACACTTTTAACCATTATACAAGAAGTGTAAACATGTTTGAAGTAAGACAAGCCTAAAGTAGGAGAATTCTTAACCCGATTTCCATCCTTTGGGTTAACCTTCTACTTAATTATTTATATGGTATTAAAATAGATTGTGTGATCAGTTTTGATTATATTATTTTTAATAATGTATAATTACAATTTATATATATATATTCTACCCACTCTATTAAGTATCTCTAAAATTGTATGATATTTATAAGGGGCTTTTCTTTTAAAATCCGCTTTTAAAATCATGTTTTACAAAATTCAAAAGAAATGTTTTTTTGATATTATTCATGTTTTATGATTATGTTATGGTTCTTGGGAATTTTTTATGATGAATGGTGAGACCTATATATCCTTCCAATGCATTGGGTATGAGTATGTTGGAGGTCAGTCATATGGTTACTCAAAGTGTAGCTGCGATGGTTACACAAATAGTAAGGTTACCGTGAGGGTTACAAATTATAAGGTAGCCGAGAGCATTACAAGATTATGTAACTAATTCCACAATATACTTTTATGGTTCTAATTATGTTATTATATATTGTGGAAATCTCAGTTTTCAAAAAGAAATTATATATATACAGGTGATAAGTATGTCTTTTGAAAGTGATTTCATACATTACAAGTATTCATGGACTAATGTGTTCTTTCCTTCTTTTTATATCCCTTACTAAGTTTTTTTGTTCTCATCCCATGTTTTAATTGATTTTCATAGGTTAATGGATGTGTAATACAATGAAGGAATCCATGTTAAATTTTTAAGAATTGTCATGGAATCATGTTTTAAGTTTTAATGTTTTATATTTTGAAAAAATGAAAACTATTTTTATGGTATGCACTCTGTAATGATGTGTAATGTTATGGATGTATTATGTCCCAATTCTCTAAATATATAAACATAAAAAGATACTAAATGTAAAAGGAAGTGTTTTGTTGACTAAATTCATGATTAGGTATGTAATAAGTCTAGGTCCTTATACTACAAGTGGACGTGGTTCTGGAAAAGATATACCTAGGGGTATCAACCCTGACAAGGTGTCCTGAGCTTAACTCAGGGTAACATGGTACATGAAAACTAACATTACTGCGTACCTGTTTTGACGCTCCCAGGAGATAATCTTTGGATAATTCACATTTTCTTTACAAACCATTATAAATGATTTTAATTTATAACGATAATAAATAAACTAGGTTAAACCTGAGGAGTTTTAGATTGATGATAAGGTATAATGATTAGAAATGATACAAATGATATTACAGATAATACTTAGACCAATGAAGGAACTATCTCAAAATAAAATGGATAATGTATTTATGTATTGAGGTTGTATTGAAAACCTTAGTTAAAATGATCTTTACTTATTTACCTTACTTCAAGGATGTCCATCATACTTATTATGAAAATTATATTAATTTTATTTTAGAAAAGGAAAAACTATATTCCAGGTAACAACCAATCAATCTCAGAAAAGATGTGGGTATTGAACCCATAACCAATAGAAGATAAGGGATTCACACCAACCACTGACCTACACAATGTCTGGGTTAGTATTCCATTGTTTTAAGTTAAAATTTTGATGAATAAATATTAATAATGAAACCATATTGTAACTATTTATGTTTAGAGATTAAATTACTTCCCATATTAGTTTTGGAAAATAGTTAGAAATAAATAGTTATATTTTTAACTCTTTTATTGGACTTATGATCCTTTAAAAACAAATTTTAGTGCTTCAACGATCAAAGCTAATTTTTGGATACCCATTTCTCAAGGTAAGGGATGAATTAGGATTTGATCGAATAGAAAATAAATGATGAAATTATTATTATGAAATTGAAATTTATCAAGTAATTATATTTCCTTGTATTTATAGGAAGTAAGATAATTACTCAATATTAGGAAAATGATCAAAAAAATGTGTTTTCCTGATACCTTAATTTTTGTTGAACTGATGTCTAACTAAATCATCACATATTTATGGATTTTAGGCACTAAAATTTCCATTGATCATTCACTTGATTGTGATTGATGAACATAATCACTCCCTACAAATATTTATGCTTTCCCTCTAAGTATGTATCTCTACTTAAAACTAGTTCCACATACTTAAAGACCTAGTTATATGTTATTCCATGTGACTCTTTTTACATCCCATTCTCCAGTTTCTAGTGTATTTCTTATAAATCCTTCTCACGACGTGGGATTTCAAAAATAGGAAATATAAAAAAATCTATTACTAAAATCAATCTTAAAATTTGAGTACAGTATTTAATTAATGTTGGTATAATGTAACCCCATAAAAAATCTAAAAGAGTAACTTGTATTCAATAACATGTATGACACGCAACACCGAGCACATAAGGGAAAAATATGTAAGGAATTTATAATATATTTACTATTTTAAATAAATAAAATATATTATATAGTTTTAAATGAACATTATACTGATTTAACATGTGAAATATGCAACAATGTTCTTCAATGGATTGTGTTACATGCAGGACCATGTTTTACGGAACAATAATATATTATTATTCAATATAATAATACTTAACATAGACGTTAAATTAAAAGCTCTGAATAGTATTAACTAACTTATGAAAATATATGATTTAAAAAAATATAAAATTAATTTATAGGTTACCAATTAATTATTAATGAAAATATAATTTAATTGAAAATAAAGGAAATATTATTATTTTTATGCTCAAAAATGGGTTTTTTTCTAAAAAAATTAAATTAATTACAATTAGTGAATGATATTAATAAAATATATATGTTATATATTCAATAAAATATTATTTATATTCATAAAATAGATTTTTTAAGTATAAGATAATAAAAAACCCAATATTACACATAAAAATGTATATTTTTATTAAGGCACTTTTATCACCTTTTAATGGAGAAATGATTTTAAAATTAATTTTGGCAATTTTATAAATCATATATGTCACAATAAACATTAAATATTTAAAATATAAATATAAAAATTATGTTAGGGTGAATTTTTGTTATTTTTCTACGAAGTTTCATTTTTTGACGAATAATGAAAAATACTGAATTTTAACTAAAAACTGATTTTTTGACTAATTTATTTATAAGGTTAAATTATAATTTTTATTGATTTTAAATTTTAATAAGATCTTATTTTTATCAATTATTATAATTTAGGTCATTGAAATAAATTTTAGACTGAAATTATTTATAAAAACATAGCAAACATTTGGACGTTTTTACCTTAAAAACCCACTTTGTTATCCCATATGCGAGATTTAATTTAAATTATTTTATGTCACTTATATGATTTTAATTTATAAAATTGGATTAAATATTTGAAATAATGATAATTTATAATTTCTAATAAGTTCAAATTAGTATTTTTACCATAAATAATTGTGAAATTAATTAAAATTAATTACAATGATTAAGGTGAACTTAATCTTAACAAGGGTTTAAAACCTAAACTTAAGGCCTAATATGATGTATAAACATTATAAAAAAACATATTATGTCCCTATATATACCATATACTCCCTTTTATATACTTGTAATCATTATTTATCCAATATAAAAAAATGTGGGTGCAGTTCTTTTCATTCAAAATATTAAGAGAGTGTCACTCCTTCTCTACTATAAAAGGCCTACTTTCCCCCCACTTACTTAAACATCTTAATAAACTTAGGTCAGAAAATATCTTCCCAATTCACTCCCCAAAATATATCCCTTACTCCTTGAATCATCCATTTGGACATAAAGCAATCTTAGGAAGCCTTTTAGTAAAAACCAAATGGAGTTACCCGATTAAGAGGTAATATATTTCCTCAAACTCTCTAGTTTTATTTCATTTCTCCACTCCTTAAATTATCCATATTCCATGATTATACAATATCAACCATATGCTAAATATACTAAGGAAGCCTTTTAGTTAAAACCAAATGGAGTTACCCGATTAAGAGGTAATATATTTCCTCAAACTCTCTAGTTTTATTTCATTTCTCCACTCCTTCAATTATCCGTATTCCATGATTATACAATATCAACCATATGATAAATATACTAGGATATTTTTATGTTATGGTTTAGACCTGTACTTACACACACTTCCATCTAATGGGTAACATACATACTATTAACGTGTATGACGAACTACCACCTCACGAAACGATGATTGTTAATTTTTTCTTTACCACCTATCATGATAGAAATAATTATTAAAAATCTATTTATATATGTTATATATTATATTTATTATGTCTTCAAGATTATTTAATTCTTTTACAACATATATCATTTTAGTTTCCATTTTTTTTGTAAAAATGATAACATCAATTGTGGAAGTGTGGACTATCTCCCCCTTAAAGCGATGTGATTCGTTCACATTATACATGGAACATATAAAGAATGATTTTAATTAAAAATATGTAACATAAAAAATATATATATTATATTAATAAAATAATAACCTTTTTGGAAATAATATATATATATATATATATATAATTTTCTTTATTACCCTTTTACACACTTAAAAAGTGATAATGCTGTTCGTGGATGCGTGAACTACCACCTCCTTGACACGATGTGATTACTTTTAAAATAATTGTATATATAACTATATATGATTAAATAATATATTATTTATGATATAATGATCATTCAAGAAATATTTAATGTTATTTACCTTCTATCCATAATGATCATTGAAAAATTGGAATGTTAATAATGCGTACGTATGACCTACCTTTTCCACGATTATAACATTGGTTGATTTTCATTTAAATATTTAATTATTAGTTTAAAAAGTATAATTGATTTATAAATATAATAATTATGTCATTATTATTATAGTGGAGATATTATATAATGACACCTTTGACCATAGTTAACCTACAAATATTTTTTAATACATAAACCAGATTTAGTCAAAACACTCGATATAAACATAATTCATTAAGTAGTTGTATAAAAAATGGTAATAAGTGAAATAAAATTAATGATAAAAATTAAAAATTATCTTGAGAAAGTAAATAATTAACATAATTTATTTATTCAGAAATATAAAGACAAATGAGACAAGTCAGACGCAAGTTAAGGGATTTTCATCTAGCATTTTATATCTGTGAGATAAATGTCATGTTGCCACTTGCTTATTTTGTGTGGTGTATCTATTGAGAATTATAATATATCATGACCTGAATTAATTTATATTCATGGTATTTTTAGTTTCAATATTAATTATTTCTTCTAAATTAATTTGAATTAAAATTTATCAAGTGGAAAAGAATTTCATAACCAAATTTATTTTCATTGGGTTATATAACTTCCTCATTATCATTAATATTATATGATTATGTGTATAATAAAGTTTTTACTATATATTTTTGTATTTAAAATTGTTTTATTTGTATTTAAATTTAAAATACATAATATATTCATTGATTTATTTTCACATCAACTTTATGGTCTTTTTGAGGGTTTACTTTACAATATCATTTTGTTCGAGATTGTTTACATTTGAATTTCCATCAGAAGAAATAATTTGATCACTGTTTAATAAAACCTTTAATTTTATTCTAACATGGTTATTCATGACCCTTTTCATGTAATTTTAAAATTTTCTCACTCTTTGGTATTAAAAATATTTTATAAAATATTTTTAAGAAAACCTGACATCATTTCATTCTTTAGTCAGAGAACCCGTTTTCTTCTAAAAACCATGTTTTATTGAAATGTTTCCAAAAATGTTTTCAACCTTTTCAAAGTGATTTATTAAATAAATTTGTACCATTTTATTATTTTAACAATGTTATCAAAGGTATATTCTTTTCTATTTCTGAATGAGGAATTTTCTAACCTTTTTACCGTGAACAATGGAATATTCTTTTTACCTTGTACGGAATGTATAGATTTTGCCACCTTATTTTTTTAGAAAATTAATTTTCATGTTTAAAAGGTTAATTTTTAAAAGTTTCATTTTATGATTATTATTTTGGGTCTTTTGATTCATATTTAAGAGACTTCTTCTCAATTTACTTTCCATTGATGCTTATTTGTCATTATGCACCTAGTTTGTTTTATATGGTGTATGTACTGATATTGGAAACATAATATCATGAATATAATTATTATCATGACATTATATTTTTTATTTAATGTCATACCCTCATGGGGGATATTATTTAAATTTTTCAGATTTGTATGGGATACTTTGAAATGATTATATGTTATTCATCTCAAAAATGTTCTTAATGATTATCTTTCCAATCCCACTTCCATTTGTGATTATTAAATTTTTCTTGAAATAATCACTTTGTTGTAATAATATTTCATTGTAAATATACTTATATTTCCTTATTCTCATACAATGTATATTATTATTTCATAAAATGTATACCATTTTATATAATGTTTTTACTTTGATTGATATTTTAATATTTTGGGGAAATATTGATAATTTCATATTCTTTATTCAATAAAGATAATTGATAAGGCATATTATTTATATTGACTATTATATACGAAGAATTATTTGGAAAGGAAAATATATGAGGATCTCATACTTTATATAGCTCCTCGATGCATCAATATGTTCTCATGAGATAAATAAGTTGGTGAAATTATACGAGTTTCTATCTGTAGTTTTAAACCATCTTTTGAAAGGTATTGATGATATAGGTTTTGTATGCCTTATACATGAAGTATAATAATTAATAATTCCCATATTTTAGTTTTTATTATTATTCAACCATGATTTTTTCACATATATATGAATACATTTCATTTCAGTTCATTGATTAAATGGTAAGTGTTTTAGTTTCTAACCTTTCCATATTGATTTTTCCTTATCTAGTTATTTGAATGGAATGTGTTTCGAGTTATTAACTTGATATATTTTATATACACTTACTTACCAGTTTTTTATTACTTGGTATGCATGTTTAGTTGTTTACCATGTCATAATTATTACTTTCGTTGATTCATTATTTCTTCTGTTATATTTTCCCTTAATGAGCATTTGAGCTCACCCTTATTATATTTTTCCCCAGGAATAAAAGAAGAATACTATAAAAGATACGAAATGAATTTATAGATATATTTGAGTTAAATTCAAATTTAATTATTTAAAGATAAAAAAAATTATTTTGTAATTAGTGTATTCATTTGTAATACAAGACTCGTTTATGTATCTAGTTTATCAAGACTACTAAACTCTTCAGTCCTTCAGGATTTGATTCCATGTAACCATTACAATGTAATTTATAGTAGACACCAGCTTCAAGATATATTATATCAGGTCACTATATGTTATAAATAATTACACATACAATTCTACATATCAATTTTTCAAGATATGTTAATATAATTAAATTGTAACAAATATTTCCCCATACACTTGTAAATATTGACCCAGTTGCATTTAAAGGAAAAAATTGAAAAATTTACACAATAATTTAATTCCATAATGTAAATCAACATCCCATAGTGTCCAAAGTCTATAAATTTTGTAAAGATTCCATTATTTTGTGTTTTTATACCTTTATATAGAATTGTGAGAAAACTAAAGCCATTATTATTATAAACATAAAATATACTACACGTCTTCAAACTTCCTCAAGAGAAATATTTTAAAGCATCTTTAAATCCATATCAATTTTGAAACATGAGTGATATAAATGTATAAATATAAAATATTATCAGTTAAAAAAGATAATTATATCAATATTTTATGAAAAAGAAATTTATTATGATATTAAATGACATGAAAACCAATAAATATTGTTTTTATTAATTACTTTTGTTAGATATTTCTCATTTCTTTCTCAACATAAAAGCATTATCTTTGTTTTGATGTTCAATTATTCAATAAAAGGATATGAAATATCACTATTTAGTAACACATATCTACCTGATTTTATGATCTCTATTTATGTTAATAAAACTAATCATATTTTCCCAATTTCTCTACCAAAACTAGAAATCTGGATGAATTATTATTGGATTTCAATTGATTTGAAATATTACCAATACATATAAATTAATTTAATTTTTTCTAAATATTATCTTAATACCTTAAAAAATATAATGATACTCTTCTACTATATAACCTTAAAAAATATACCCTTATGGTTGATCTTTTTTTCCAAAAAAGACTTTTAATGATGTAGATACCAAATGAAATCATCAAAAACCAACCTAGGTACCCTAGTACATTGATACCCAATCTAGCTATAACATAGACCGAAGGGCATTCCACGTCCTCACATGTTAGATAAAGAAACTTGGAATCATAAAAGATAAATATTTTAATGTTTTTTCCACATTCAATAGTGGAAGAAATAGATACAAGTTGGTATTCCCAAAATTTTTTTACAATTCCATTAATCAATTTATTCTTTTTCCTTGGATAAAACCAAATATGTTATTATCAAAATAGTTTCATCCATTTTCTCAAATAAATTTTACAAAAACATTTTACAATTCCATTAATTTTCAAATCACACCCAAATTCAATGGAATTGGGGGTTTTCCCCAATTTTCATGCCAAATTATTTTAAAATCCCAATTCACACAAAATGTGATTTTTAAAAATTTAATTTTATTAAATTAAATAATCAAGCAATAATATATTAAATAATTTGCATAATCTTATACAGAACCATCTAACGAAATAAAGAGACCGTGTCTCGCAATGCCCACAATGGTAAACACCAACAAAGAATTTCAAAAACAGTGATATAAAAATCAAAACTAGATTCAAGATCCAAAATAATGGAGTTTGGATCATCGAAAAACATAGAGATTTATCAAACCTTAACGAGGATAGAGTAAGATATCAGGATAGTAGGAGTGGGGGAAAAATTTTAACTGGGGATAGATCGAACCATATTCTCTTAGATTCTATTCACTTCAGAAAGGTTTTAGAGGATACAAAATCATCTCTAGGGAGATACTAATGAAGTTGAAATTGATTTAATGTTTAATGGGTTTGTGAGGAACTTAAACCAGGAGTTTCTATATTTTAAAATTAATTTTTAGAATAATTAAAATGTGAGCACGCAATTAGCTTGGTAGGGATACATGATTTCTTAAACCGTACATCCCTATAATGGGGTGCATGATTTATAATAGGTGGGAACATGGTTTGTTAAACCATGTTCCAATATTGAAAACCCTCACTATCTAGTTTTTCATGGTTTTCACTAACATGGCACATAGTTTTGAAAAACCATGTGCCAACCATGCACAACCCAAGAGCCATCAAAATTTTTCAAAATTTCACCTGATGCACACCTAAATGAGACATAACCAAAGAATTATTAAATATTAGGGTCAAAGAGTATCGAAAAAAATAATATGATGTTACAACATCACCACCATAGAAATTTGTTGTCCCTAGAAAGCCTGTTATAATGTCTTCATGCTAAAAAGATAAGTCCCCTATTCTATCATCAGTGCCTCTCTCTCCCAAGTCTATTCAGTATCAGAATCATGATTCTATATCACTTGAACTAAAGGTATATTCCTCCAAAAAAGTTCCTTGGTTTATGAATCAACTATCCTGTCTGGATGATCAAACATAGATAAATCGGGTTTGACATCAAGATCACTTCATCTTAGAACATGAGATGGATTAAAAAGATATTTTTATAGCTAAGATACATGGAGCACATTATGTACCTACATTAGCTAAAATGAAAGTTATAAATGATATGACACTACCCCCACCTTTTCAACAAACTCCTAAGGTCCAAAAATATTAATAAGAAGTTTCCCCTATGTCTCAATCTTTCGATGGACGAATCGAGGTGAAAATTTTAAGAACAAATGATCACCATCTACAAATTTCAATGGGCTACAATGATGATAAACATAATACTTATACCAGCTCTATGTCATCAACATTATATAAAAAATTAACTAAATCATTTTTATTGTCTATTTAACCAAGCTCAATCAAACCAAGAAACTTTTATTAATCTCTAACCAACACAAAAGAGATTTAGAAGGCCAACTATTCAAGGATGAAAATATAAGGCCTCAAAAGGATCAATCCTGATCACAGAATGGTAACTATTATTATAAGAATAATAAACAATCCCTAAATGGTTATCCGAAGACCTAAAAAAATTAAGGACACAAGCACAAAGAATATTCTAATGAAAATGTATATCCATCTATGTCTAGCCATTCGACTATAGATGGTATGCCATAATTAAATGAATATAAGATCCAAGTGTCTCTTAAAGACCTCTCCAAAAGTGATAAGCAATCCGATGATCCGTATCAGAGACTATAACATATGGAACCCCATGAAAATTAAAAATATCTTTCACATAGATATTTTACATTCCCTTGAATTTGGTTATATCACAAATGGATCATATGTGAGCCTATTTAGTCATCCTATCAATCACAACCCATATCACATTCTTCTTTTTCTGGGTATGTAGAAACCCCACCACAAAGTCCATATAGATTTCATCCCACTTCCAAGTTGGTATTGTATATTGATAAAGAAAATATGATGATATATGGTGCTCATCCTTGAATTATTAGAATGTATAACAATGGGAGACAAAATCAGCAATGTTCCATCTCATACCTGGCCCCTAGAATCACCACCATATTTCATTGAACAACTTCATCTTTTCTAGGTGAAATTAACAATAGAAATTATGGAAATTGTTTATAAAAAATTTCTCATAGTAAAAGGTACTATGTACCAGTTCTAAAAACATTAAATACCCTCCGTGGAGAATAAAAACTCAACAATGGTCTCCCCATTATAAATAGAGTCTAAAATGCTATATAATTCAACATCAAACAACTATTCCAAATGAATAATCTCAAAAAGAGTGGAGTTCAACTAAACACTAGAAAAGGAAATATTAGTCCCTGTTTCCTAAACCCCAATATTCAACTATGCAAAATTACCTTCAAGTTCCACTCTTCTAATGATTCTTTCATGGAAGGGGATATAAGCCTCTTGCTCAATGCTTCTGAAATGTCATTCCCTTTCCACAAGGTATAATCGATGTAAAAGTAAATCTATTGAAGGTATTCCACCCATACACCTCTTACAACAATTCTATTTTTTTGAGAGAAGATATAACTCATGCTCTTGTGGTCGGAATACATGGTATACCTTTCTCTGAAAAGGAAATGATTCCAAGTACTAAGTGCATTCATCACAAGTGTGAGTTCAAGGTCATGGGTATGATAATTCTTCTCATGTGGCATAAGCTGCCCAGAGACATAGAAAATTATTTGATCACCCTACATATGAACAAAACCAAATCTTAAAACTGATGCATCACAGATGACCACATAGACTGACCAAACTCTAAATGAATCAACACTAGTGAAATAGTCAAAGATATTTCATCTCATCAAAAGAACTCTGCAATTTAGCATATCAAGAAAACATTACTTCGTTCTGAGTTAGATTAGTCATTAGAGAATCCAACTTTGAGAAGTCCTTTAAAATTTGGTTATAATATCCAGCTAAACCCAAGAAGCTCCAAATCTCAAAAAAATTATGTAGTTTTTAACATGTCATAAAACCTTTCACCTTCTCAGGATAAACTAATATACCATGTTCCAACACCATTTTTATAAAGAAATTAACTTATTAAATATAGAAATTACATTTCAATAGGTGGAATAAAGTTAATGATTTCACAATAAACCAAAAATTTCTCTCAGAGTTTGCAAGTGATCCTCCCCGTACTTAGAGTAAACAAGGTTTTCATCTTCAAAGAATACCAAAAGGTGTCATGAAACTAATGGAAAATCTTGTTCATTAAATCCAAGAATACTTTAAGACTATTTATTATACCAAATCTCGTGAAAAGGTACTCATAATAGATATACATTCTTTAGAAGGAGGTTTTTGGAATATCAAATTCTTTAATTCTTAATTGATGATAACCTGGTCAAAGATCAATCTTTGAAAACTACTTCTCCCCCTTCAATTGGTCAAATAAACCACCAATCCATGAAAACTAATACTTGTTCTTTACCATAACTTGAATGAGTTTTAAATAATCAACATAATTAAAAATTAACCTATCACATTTTTTACCAAAGAGAATAGGTGCTGCCTAAGGTGACACACTCGGGTGTATAATGACTTTTATTAAAATATCATCCAACATAGTATTAAAATATTTTATTTTAGCTAGTTCTATGTGTTAAGAAGGAATAAACACCAGATAAGTACAAGGTAATAAATAAATAGAAAACAATACCTCTCTTACCGCCAAAAAACAAGATAAGTTAGAAGAAAAAACATCAAGAAAATCAATGAAAATTGGAGGGAGATCGGCACTGAAAGATTAACAATCTAGTTCAGAAGAGAAAACTGATATAACTTTCCCAAACTCTAGATAAAAAGTTATATCTCAACTCAAACTAAGGTCCCACTCTCCCTGGAAGATATGACACACCCCATCAGGTGCAATAAAGAAGATTATCTATAGAAAAAATTAAATTCTAGATTTATTAGTAATGATCCAATCCTTTCGGAATATAATGTCAATTGGATTTATATCGAGAACCAAAAAATCCCATGTAATGTCTATATTTTATAAAGAGCAGACACAAGCAGGTTAATAGAGACCCTTCTCTCCCTTTTTTTCTAAGGGGTGTAGTAATATCCATCACATAAGATAAAATATAAATAAAAATATTTAGAAGATTAAAAATTTGAGTTGAAAAGAACTAACGAGATGCACCAGTATCAAATAATATAGTCACTAAAGATGAATATATAGTGATGATAACTCTAATGGTTGCTGGAACTGTATCTAATTCCTATGGAGACTCTTCCATTGTGTAAAGAAGCTTCATTCTAGGTTCCTATGGCTAGAACCCCTTAATCCTTCAATTATCTGATTTCACAATAGTAATTTTTAGTGTAGATGATATCATTCTAGTATGGGAAACATAATAGATATGATAGAACTTATAAAAGTGACCTGATTGTCCAAAAGAACCACATACCTTCGGTGACTTAGTGAAAACTGACATAGAATGCCCAGTCTTGACACACTGGTTACAAATAAAATGACCTCTACCATACACTATAAGAGTTCAAGAAGAACTCTTCTATTGAGAACCACCACAATAATCATCAAGATTCTTATTCCCTTTATGGAAACTCATAGAAAATCCACTAGGAGAGAAAGGAACTCCCACAAACCCTAAATTTCTAGCCATGTATATCTCAACCATCAAAAATATATCCTATAAATTAGAATAATAAGGTAGATTCAGTAAGAAAACCTAATAATGAATATTATATCAAAGTCCCATCTGGAACCGCTGAGTCTTCATCTTCACATTCGGTACAATGTAAGGTGAGAACTACACAAGTAGATTAGAGTGATTTTCATATTATTTCATGGTCCTGTCAGCCTGTTTGATCTTGAAAAACAGTTTACCCATTAACAAAACCATATAATCCAAATAGAACTAGTTGGTGAATTGGGATTTATAGCTATTCACTCAAATACAACACACTTTCTCACTATCACCATAATGTCCCAATATTTTCTGATAGGTACCTCTACTATGAATGTGTCACATTTCAACTTTATAGAATCAATAATTTTGAATAATTCAAATAAAATCTCAACCATTATTAACACATTTTCATCCTCTATAGGATCATTTGAGCCTTGGAATGCTGATGGATTTTGGAAAAGGAATTTTTGAGAATGAATACTCAATTCATCCCTCTGAGGTTCTATAACTAGATCCTGAATAAGAACGAGTGTAGGTGGCTGTCCCAGATCATGAAAAAACACAAAAACTTAAACAATATTCTAGTCCAAGGGATGGTTTTCACACTATGGTTCATCAGAGGATTCCTGCTGGATCTAATTAAGATGTCTTACTGGAGGAATGATGCTACAAAACATCTACAGACAACATTTAGGATTTCAAAAAGGATACCCAGATCAACACTCAAATAATAGAAACATGGAATATTAATCCCATCAGATAGATAAAAAAAAATTTGAATTTCAACTACCAAAATCAAAAAAAGGGAAAAGACTCAAACTAGTACTCAAGATGTTTTTCCCAAACTACCCTAGGTGACTTAAGTCTCATTAAAATGAGATTTTCAAGGAACTCACTCGTAACTACCTTCTAAGTCCCAACAAGATCTCAATATGCATACTGACATCAATAAAAGATGCTTAAACTATAACTTTGATACCAATTTGTCACAAACCATCATGGATATCCTGGTACTCGGATACTCGAGTCAGATCTGATGTGGACTGAAGTGTATTCCCACTCCCAATGAGTTGGTGGCTAGAACCTGACATCATATAAGATAATGGTCAGAACAATTTTTCAACATTTAATAGCGGAAGAAATAGATACAAGTCAGTAATCCCAAAAGAAAACTCTATAGGGAGAATAATACCAGAATTAAAATAGGTATATAAAGATAATGTAAAATAAAAAAGTACCAAAATCTTAAAGATAACAACCCAATTACTAATGGACACTACACTCCAAGCTCAAAAGAGTCAACTAAAACCACCACCTCAAATTAGTGCTTTCCCCTTGCCCAAACCTGGTATATGAAAATCTAAAAACACCCGAGGTCATAGGTAGTGTGTGAGATAAAATCCTAGTAGGGTCTCACTAATGATTCTATAACAAGATGAGAATAAAATAATCCAATAGATGCTTTCAATTTTTAATAAATAAGGAATATAAATAATTTTTCATATTAAAAATAAAACATGCTAATCATTTTAATTGATTGAAAAATGTCAATACAATGGATTAATAAACATTTTATATAAAACAATTTATATAAATTCAAAAGGTATATTTAAAGAATTTTTACAAAAAAATGGAATATATATCAAAAAAAAAGAAACATGATAATCTTCCAAGAGGTATGATAGTTCTAGGTTATGGGATCCTCAAACACTTATATAATAAAATCACAATGTGCACACAAGTCCCTCCAACACTGTTCAGAGTGGACTAACCAACATCCATCTGGTGATAAAATCTACCAATAAGTTTATGTTATATTTGTAAAGCATAAATAATTTGATAGGGAATCACCATCCTTTTGTGTTTGTACCTAATAACTCACTAAAATCCTAGTATTTCATGTTCTTAAACAATAATTAATAATGGCCAATTTATTTCAAAACTAATTAAAATACAATTGGCCCATTTCCCCTTTCAATATACCTATTTGTCTTTAAAAACCAAACATCGATTTTTAATAAATTTATTCCTTTTTATAGAATAAACCAAACCTGTTCTTATCAAAATAGTTTAAGCCATTTTCTTATATCAAATTTACAAAACAATTTCCCAATTCAATTTTACAATTCAATCAATTTTCAAATTACACCCCAATTTACTAGAATTGTGGGTTTTTACAAATTTATCTGGATAAAGAAATTTATAATCCCAATTAACATCGAATTGGATTTTTAACAATTTAATTGAAAGTAATTAAAACAATAAAATAATTCTAGGTTAAATAAATTTTCTAATCTTATATGGAACCACTCACCTAAACAAAGAGATCTCATCTCACAATGCCCGTAATGGGAAACTCCAATGAATAAAATTGGGAATAGAGATCCAATAATCAATCATAGATTCAATATCCAAAAAAATGTTATATCATCCGACAACATGGAAATATATCAAAACATAAGAATGAGAGAGTGAGAGAGGGAGATATTGAGAGAGAAGGAGTGGAGGAAGAAATCATACCAGGGAGAGATCGAACAATATTCTCTTAGATTTTATTTGATTAATAAAGGGTTTAAGGGATCAAAAATAACCTTTATGGAGGCTCCAAGTAAGAATAAATAAAGTTAGGGTCAAATGGGCTCTTTGGGAACATAAACCGGGGGTTTTATGATTTTAAAATTATTTTTTGGAATAATAAAAACCTTCACACATGGCTTGCTGGGCAGTGCCACTTGATTTATCAAACTGTACACCCTAAATATACACACCTTTAATGGGGTGCATAGTTTTTAAAACAGTGAAAAAACCATAAAAGCCCTCAGTTATTTTTATGCACATTTTTCACTAGCAGAGCACACAGTTTGGGAAAATTGTGCTCCAATCATACATAACCCAAGATCCTTCCAAAATACTCTACATTTAACTAGAAAAACCCCTAAATGAGACCCAACCAAATCATAATTAAAAATAATTGTCAAGAAGTACCTGAAAACATTTATAATATGTTATAGAAATAGTGTAACATAGAATAATTAACCACATATGTAAGGATTTTGAGAATTTTAATATTGTATTCATGAAAAAGTAAGATAACAATACCTCCCTATGGGATATATCAATCAATAATGTATGGGTCCTCATAATTTTACTTCCCCTGATCAAATAAATAATTATATGAATAATCATATTGAGAAATGACGGGGAAAATATCATCTCTAAATGGAAAATTTTAATAAAAATTCTATCTTGATGTTTTTCAACCTCGGTAGGTTTTAATTTTTTTTGTAAAGAATTCCAAAGAATGTGGAAAAATCAATTACAACTGCTAAATCTAATTAGGTATCAATTTATGAATAATAAATGTATAAATTTCTCCATCAAAATATGTGATTCATGAATTCTTTTTCTATGTATCTTATTTTAATGTCCACAACATTTTTTATAGAAAAAACATGTTCAATAGCATACACGATACACAACACCAAACTTGAAGGAACAATGAAATATTATTATTTAAATATGACCATTATAAAATAGTCATTAAATTAGAATGTAAAGATAGTATTTAAAAAATTATGAAATATATATAGTTGATACTCAATGAGAAATATTTTTTTAATTTTTACTAAATAATCACTCATTTTTAGTAAATTCAATTTATTCTGCAAAAATACATTCTAATAAAAGATGGGTTTTATTGGTTTTTGTGAGAGAATATTATAAATAATTTATGGGTATTTGAGATATTTTATTTTATAAAAATGATGTAATTTTTTAAATCTTCTTATCAAAATTATTTTTGGGGGAAATTTTGGGATTTTTTTGAAATGGTTGATTTTTCAATGAAAAGAAAAAATTTCATTTATTTTCATTAAATAAAGTAAATTAAAAGTAACATTTTATCTTAAAATAAAATAATACTCACTTAATTATAAATAATATAATTAATTATATATGAGTCTTTATTATACTATATTTTGGTATAAGTTCATATTAGGGATTAAGAACACATTTTTCAAATAATTATTTTTTTTGTTGCATTTTGAGTTTTAATATTAAATTAATTTCTGATAATTATTGAAATTAAATATTGAAAAATAGATTCAACATTTGGAATAAAAAGGTCTATATTTGGTAAATATACCCTTTTTTATTTTTATTCAATATAAATAGTAATCACAGTAATTATTTTTCAACTCGGTAAGGGTAAATTAGATAATTAAGAATAAAAAAATATGAAAAAGACTAAATAAATGACCAAAAACATGAATTTAATCTATTATATGAGTGTGGTATGAACATACTAATCCAAGATTCTAATTTTGGGATTTTTTTCATTTTTCTTTTAAAATTATTTACCTATTATTTTAAGTAAATATAATGTCAAAAATATCACTCTCTTGTGTTTAATATATATAAAATTTAATGATATGTATAGAAATAAAATACACTGAGTTATAAATTGTTATTTTAAAGATAGATTATTTTTTTAATGGTAATTTATTTTTAATTTATAGTTATTTAAATAATTACCTTAAAATCTTATGCAATGCCTACTTATTGCTTGTGCAAGAAAAAAATAAATAAATTTGAAAACTATAAAAGCAATATTATTTGGGTGAGTTTTAGTGTCCTAGTAATTTTATAGATCAAAATATAATATTATAAAGGTGTTAATGGATTATATTATAATTCCATTTATTCCATGTTTTTTCAATGCCAATGTAAATGAATAGTTCCCAAAATGACTTTAATTATATTTTCTAATAATTATTATTTTATCAAATGATTTGGAATTACTAAAATGTTTATTTTATTTGAATTAAATGATATATGGTTTATAATATCAAAAAAAATATATTTATGGATTAATTTTATAATTTAGTTACTTTATTGACCCCTAAAGAGTAAAAAACATTAGTATCACAATAATTGTCAAAAGGGTTAACAGTGGGTTAAAGCAAAGATATAAGTATAGAAACATATTATAAATATGTGAATTTTTTTTGTGAGTTGATTTATAATCATAATTATAATATATTATAATTAAATCAATTTTGATCCATTTTACAATGAACATTAATTTATATTAATTTAATACTTTAAGTAATTCCTAGAGTGCCCCTCCCCTCACTTATAAAATGAACCCACCCCTCACTTGTAACATGAAACCACTCTTCTCTATTTATCACACCTTTTGAATACTTAATTTCATCCATGAACTACTCAAATAAATTCATAAAATCTATCCCCATGTCCTAGATTAATTTTTTTACCCAAAAACTAACCTATTAAGGTTTTTGGTATAAACATAAAGAGGCTATTTGAATAAGAGGTATATCTCTAAACATAATTTTTTAGTTTTATTCCTTCCTATACCTCCTAAAAATCATATTAAACCATGATTACATAATAAAATTAGTTTCATAAATATATTTATATGTCATTAGGTTAAATTTATAACCTGTATCATTCTCCTCTTCTATTAAATGGGAAATTAAACCATCATTCGTGTGTGTGTAGAACTACCACCTCGTGAACCGATGTAATTTTTTTTCCATCACTACCTCACAAAGTTAGAAATAATTATGGATTTAATATATATATGTTATATTAAGCACAAAAATATAATTATATAAGGATGATATATTATTTATTTTTTTACATTTCTATCCATTGAGAAATTATAACATCGTTCATGTGTATGTATGTATTACCATCTCCATGAAGCGATGTGATTCAATTTTTATCTCCACAAAACATGGATCATATATATTAGTGTATTTATAAAAATAACATGATATATAATATATAAAAATTATTATATGAAGTTAAAATAGTACTTAACTCATTTCCATCCCAATCCATGAAAAATGGAAATTTTACTCATGTATACGTATGACCAACCGTCTCCATGATTATAACATAATTAATTTATTATATCCATATTTAAGGGTTAGGTTTAAACGTGTAATTAATATATAATAATAATAATAATAATAGTAATAATAATGATAATTTAATTATTATTATTATATACATTAGGGAAAATTTACCCCTTTGACCATGATCAACGTACCAAAGCCATCTTGATGCTGTGAACTAAACATCCTCCAAATACCTGATGTGGACATAATCAAATTAGTAATTAGACATAAAATTAAAATAAATTAAATAAATGGTATAAAGATAAGATATTGGAATTGTGAATGGTTCATAAAAAATTAAAAAATTAATATAATTTTAATATATAGGAGTTAAATACAATACAAGGAATGTATGGACTTGTGGCAAGATATTTCGTCTTAATTTCCTTTTATTGAGGTATATTTTAAAAATATTAACTTAATTTTCTTATTTATGGTGTATATGTTTCCATTTTTACATGTAATATAATGAATCATTCAAACTTAATAGTATTTTATATTTAAATTCAAATTATTTTATCCATTCTATTGGTATTGTGCATAACCGTATTCCTATTGAGATATGCCTCTAATCTTTTGGTATCTAGATCTATTCTAAATGTCATATCTGTCATTAACATAGAAAAGATATCAATAATATATTTTTCTCATGTGCTATGACCTCTTCTCTTTGGAATTTTATTACTTACATATTTGATGGAGATGGTTATTTTCTGACACTATTTTCTCTCAGTTAAAACAGTGTGTGGAGCTTGATTCACCACAACAAATCAAGAAACTCTTCCCATATGCTGTTGTGGAGCTCCTACACATTATCTGGTACAAAATAAATTCCGTTATTCATAATAATTACTCTTCCATCCTTATTTTAGGCCAAAATAGAATTCTGATTTCCATTAGGGATGCCGCCACAATCCAGAATGCTCATTGTGACAACTCGATTGGTGACTTTATGATCCTATGACGTCTTAAGATTGATGGTATCTTCACTCAGCCGAAACATTTTTTTGAGGTGTTCTGGTAAGCCCCTATTCTTGGATGAATCAAGATAAATGTGGATGGTGCCTATAAATGAAATCCAGGACCTACGGGTTGTGGATCCATTTTCATAGACTTTCGAGGTCATTTCCATTGTTGTTTCTATGGCAGCTGCAATGTCACCTCTTCTCTTTTAGATGAGATGTTGGCGCTGATTCATGCCCTTAAATTTGTTAATCAAAAATACTGGAACAACATCTAGATTAAAAGAGAATCCACCACCATTGTTCAATAAATTTGGAATGGTATAGTTCATCTTGCTTGGCCTCTTACTGCGAATTAGAAGAACTGCCTTGACACGCTTCTAGAGCTCAGATACATTACAACCCATGCCTACCGTAAAGAAAATATGGTGACAGATGGTCTTGCTAATAATGGAATCAACCGGGCCATTATGTGGATTGAAAATTTTCCAGTTGACCTTCTCCCTCTTAATGAAAAATATTGTAATACAATTTCTTCTTTTAGACTCATGTAATTTTCTTTCTTTATTTTAATAAATTGTGTCTTGGTCTTTGACCAGGACATTTCCTTTAAAAAAATATCACTTCTTCATCGATTATATTATGTCATGATTATATGTGAAATGAAAATTGTTTTATCTATATTTTTATTCACCTTGTTTTATTTAGAGTTACATTTTTTACGCATAATCAATCTATTTATTAATTCTAAATTCAATAATACGATCTTTTTAAGGATTATTTATCTCAAATTTTCTTTTTTTGTGATTTAAATTTATGTCTTGCACCTATATTATTTTATGAGGTGTATATAGTACACATTTTACCTGTTATATCATGAATATATGTATTTTACAGAAATTTAACATTTCATTTTATGTTATTATTTCATGGGGTCTATGATTAAAAAGTTACGAAAGTGGAATGAGATTTCTCTTTAAATCATACATTAATCTTGATTGTTTATGAAATAATTTTATTTGAGCTAATTATATGATCTTTATTTAATAAATACATTTAATTTTTATTATCCTATATATATTTATAAAATTATATATTTAAGTACAATTTTTCTCTCTTTGGTACTCTAAATTGTTTAGAAAAGGCTATTAAGAAAAGATGATGTTATTTATCATATTTTCATTATAATTGTTTTATTCAATATCCTTGTTTTATAATTTTTTTTAAATATTAATCAATGATTTTAAAGTAATTTTTACCCTTGTTTGAATTTTTATAATATTATTTAAAAATAATATTCTTGTCATTTTATGAACAAGTTACTTTTATCGAAGATGTGATAAGAATATTTGTTTTAATGACTATAGCATGAACAAAATTTCCCACTATTATGACCACTCAATTCACTAAATCTTCATTAAAAATTTTCCATGGTTATTTTCAAAGAATTTGTTTTCCTAATATTGTATAATTATTTAGTTTTAAAAATTTATTTTCAAAGTGGAATGTGTTTTTTCTTCAAAAAAGATTTTAATAATACTTTTATGGAATTTATATTTATCAACAACAAAAACCATTGATTTTTCATATACTATAATAGGGATATATTGTAATGATACAATTATTGTTATTTCTCAAGGAGGATTGTTATTATTTCAAAAATATTTTCCTGTAACCTGTTTATTTTCCACAGTTGAATGAATCTATTTAAGAACAATGGTTATTTTTATGTTAAAAATGAAAGCTTTCATATATTATGATTGGTTCTTGGACATTATTAGTGATGAAAGGTGAGCCCGATATAGCTCATTATATTGAGGGATCCTGATATAGATCTCCAATTTGCTAGGTAATTATGACACAATTGATTGAATATTAGTAACTATTAAAAGGGGGTGGAGTTAACCAGTTAACAAGTTACTTGTAATAGATTATGGTTATCAACCTGGAAAGGGTAAACCATATGTAATGCTTTAATGATCATAATGTTCCAAGATACCAAAACTATTTATTCATGTTGTCAATGTGTTTTTAATGACTCCTTTAATAAATATTGATATCACATGGATCATGATTACTTATTCCTATAACTCATTCCTTTTTAATTCTTTATTACATGTCTCATGTTTTATGATCCATGTTTTTATGCTTATAAATTCTCTTATATTGTTCTCAAGGACTTTGATTGTGTTATTGTAACTATATGCTAATATAATTCTCATAGGTTACATTCATTTGTTAATGCTTATGTTTACCCTTAATGAGAATTTTAGATCAACCTTATTATGTTTCCTTTTTCCAAGTTATGAATAATTTTTTTAAATATGTTTTTCCATAAAAGGTTACTAGATAAAAAGAACAAAGTTGGAGATTATTTAAATATTTATCAACCAATTGTTCATGTATTTATGTTTTTATGTAAGAGTCTATCTTAATTCTCTAAAACAATAAACCAAAACTATTTTTGTGTATGCATGTGATCTAATATTTTAGTTTGATGTTATACATTTTAGATAGTGAAAATTGGGTCAGTTTTATCGATATCAAAGCCATAAATGTAATGATTATGTTTTTTGGGAATTAATTCAAGAGTGTGGGTATGTGGTTGTTACACTTATGATGTTTCAAGTAAACACATTTTGAATTGTTACTATAATACATATCAGGTACTTTCACATTTTTTATTATTCACAGGGAAAAATATTTTGTTATTTTTTCAATGAAAAAAGCATCATAGAATAATATCCATTATCATTTTCCCATATATCACTCTTTATATTCATTTATTATAAGTCCTTATAAGTATTAATATGAAATTTATATTTTCCCTACTAGTTAAATATTATTAAAATAAAATGATCACATACATTTCTTTCAATGTATATACCATCAAGATCATGATGAAAATATTTGAAACTACCAATGAGGAAGTTTGAAAAAATACTTTGTTTCTTCCATTGTTGGGTAATAATAGTATATGATAATATATGAACTGTTTTCATAGAAAACATTAATTGATATTTATTACCAAATTACTCATCAAAAATTGATAATTGTTACATGATTTTTAAACCTAATAACAATTTTGGTAGTGAAATCAACTAATTTTTTCCCATCAAATCATGACTTGTTAAATAAATATAGATGAAGTGAATCCAAGAATTTATAATCACACATTAAAGAGAAAAATTTAATATGTGGTAATATTATTTACTTTAATTCAAAATTAAAAACTAGGAACGAATTCCCAATTTGAGTATTCCAACCAAAAATGTTTTCAAATCTCAAAAAATCACTATCCATCCTCATTAGAGTAACACACAGTTTGAACATCTTGGTTATCAATGCAACATATTTATCTACAGCATTATCCTATAAATTATGAAATTAATATATAAGAGGATTAATATACACATTTATTTCATTTCCAGGAATTTGATTTTCAAGAATAATCATCAAAATAATGAAATAAGTTTGTACCATACACATCAATTGAGGTAGACTGTATGGGATCCAAATAACTGGACAGATACTATATGTTATACTTAGAGTTCCGAGTGGAATAAAACCTTATGTATCTAATATCAAACAAACATTCCAAGGATTTTAAGATAAATTTGGATATTAAGAATTAAAGTATATCTATTCTTTCAAATCTCTAGGATGATGTATAAACCTGCAATTTTTTCTTTCCTGAGCACACAACTTCATTTTCTCTATCGTTTTAGAAAACCTGACCATTATTTTCAATCTTTATTTTAGTGGGAAGTAACATAAAACCTTTCAATAGTTTTATTCCTCACCTTCTTCATAGGTTTTTCATTTATAATTTCATAATGATTCACTAATATCAATCAAGAAGTATTACATCATTCACACTATTAATTATCTGAATCTTCTCATTGATACAACATGTAGTCCTTGGGATATGCATGTATCTTTTTATAATTGATACTGAGTTTCTTAAAAACTTTATATATCTCATAATATGATGAAGGTATCATATCTTGAAAAATTCATCATGTGTCAAATCGAATAACACCAGCATTTATTTTTTTGTAACTCAATATAATCACAAGATATTATACAACTTCAGAAAGAAGGATATTTTTTTTATATTTGATATTTTTTTCATTAAACTCTTGATTTCAATCTTCCTATAATTTATAAACCTTATTTTATTTTTAGTTACCTTCAACATTGTAATAATATCTATAAAATTGAAAAGTGGTTCCAATGATATGTTATAATCTTCATTATTATGTGAAATGTGAATTTTTTAATTAGGTTCTAAATTTCATTCTCCACTATTGGGGTAGTATTTTGTTCATTTTGATGATTGTAAAATTTAACTTTATGAAATATATAATTCCCCATGCCATATCCATCTCACATATCTAGTAGGAAATTTATTCAATATCATGTTCTAAAAATCATCATGACTTTTAAACCACCATCTAAAATTATAATTAGGCAATAGAAATTTTATTATTCCATATACAAATAAATTTTCAATTACAAAATCAAAAAACACTTCCAACCCATTAATATATTGACATGTATTTCAAGGTAAAGTAATACAACTTTTATCCATTTGTATGATATATATAAATATCAATATAAAAAATTGAATTCTAATTAATTAAAAAATATTATGTTAAGAATATAATATAAGTATTATTAATTGAATAAATATGAAACATTTCAAATGTTTTGTATAAATAATTACTACTATACTAATTTTTTATGAAATAAAATTTAAGGTTAAATATTATTTATTATTCGTAAGATCACTTGATCTTGAAAAAATCATAAATGAGAATACAAATAGCATTTTTATCAATTAATTTAATATATGGTTTGTTTATTTAGATGGTCTCTTATATATGAATGAATATAATAGAAACATTTCTATTCACACATAGACATAACTGGAGTATGTATAACAAAATTTTAAATCATATTGGTTTTAATTCCATGAATTTGGTACTCTAAAATCCCAAATATGAAGTAAGGCATCATAAAATATTCACTCATCATTAAAATTTGTATTGATATTATTACACTACATAGGAAGTATTTAATTGATTTAAAATTTTTGGGGGGTTTTCTAAAATATATTGTTTATGAAATTGATAATTTTTTCGAGGGTAATTCCATAGAATTATTCAATTGCAATGAATACATATAATTTGATACGATAAATGTTACATATACTAAGTGATCTTTACTCTTCTTGCTGAAACAAATTATAATTCAAAATAACATCCCATAAGGGTCATTGTTGTTGTATGAAAATTAGAATAAAATATATTATCCTCAGGGATATTGTATAAGAGAATTTTTTAACTAGTTTTCCCTAATTGTATCACATATAGATGTTCATATAGAAGTTTACATTGTAGGTTCTAGTTTGGAATGATTTAGATAAGGAATTAAGGGATATCTCACCACATAGAAGGATACATGCTAAAAGTACATTGATCAATTTTATTAACCATTTTCCATATCATCTATTAGTGATTGATATGTTATATATGGTAGTGTATAAATAACGAGTAACAATAAAATTTCCCATAAATATTTGAGAGATTAGATGATAGGTTAATTTATGCCTTTAATGGGTATCGTCTCATCAGAAATATTATATAAAATATAAATGCTAAAGAGATGATTAGCCTGGCCTCTGGGAAAGGATAACACACAAAATTTTATAAATGTTTATATAGTATCTGAAGTTATATGTTATTAGTGTTGGAATAAAAAAAATGTTTTTACAGAAACAGTGCCTTTAAGAGGGGGTTTCTTCTTTATTGTTTTTCCCTAAAGGTATGGCATTGAGGATGGGAGGATGCACCAAAGACTTATCATGTTGAGGAGTTGTAGTCAAGGATGATTTATTATATAGGATGATTTACTAATGAGGATCCACCACCACAAGTGTTATAGGTTAGGGAATCTATAAATAATAGAGGAATAAAGGGTATCTGTGCTATGATATGTGCTCTTTTTTAGTAGTGATCAATTAATAAATAACTTATAAATACATTTTTGGTGATAATTATTTTATAAACCACCGCTAAAAATTAACTAGAGATAGTTTAAAAAACTATCAATAAAAAATTTTGAATTTTTAGATTTATCTTATTAACTACAGTCACATGAAACCATAATTAATAAATCACTACTATTTATTATTTTTCGTGTAGTGGTTTGTTAAGACTTATATTTTCTTCTTGAATATATCCCCTGGGATTACACCATAATAAATATTGGATTGATCTTTTGAGAAGAACGAGACCTTTAAGATGTGGGGAGGGATTTTGGAAAGAGGTTTGGGTAGGGAATGTATGAACTAGAGTGCTCAACAGCTACATGGACGGGAGTATTGGTGGTTCTCTATTTTAAGTGTGGAAAGTGGAACACTCATAAATTTTATAAATTTTTAATATTATAAAGTATTAATCATGGTAATGTGGCTAAAAAACTATCTATTTTAAAAGGTAAAGTGATAAGGGTTAAAATACCACAATCCAATAAAAATTAATCTAATATTTAGTGGCATTATCACTTATTTTTTACTTTAATTAACTTGGTTTAACATTTACTATGGTGAAACATTTTTTACCATGATTACTATTTATAATGAACAAAAAATAAATTAACCTCATTACTAAATTATAACCAACTTATTTATAATATGTAATTTTTTTTATTATTAAATTTGTTTAACTGATTGAAATTACATTTAATATAAGTGCACAAAACTTAATAAAAGAATTCATTATAAAAATAATATTTTAAGTATAAAAATGAACATATACCAAAATAAAATATAATTTTGATTCATATGGAATTTTTTTATTTTTTTAATTAATTAAATCTTATATATATTTAAAACCAAATAAAAAACATAATAAGGATTTTAAATTACTTTATTTAATGAAAATAAATGCTTGTTTATCAAACATTTACTTTTTTCAGAATTCACTAAAAAATATATCTTTTAAAAAAATATTAAAAATTAATCAATATTTATATTAGAAATGATTATTTGAATTTTTTTAAAACAAAATATATAAAATAAGAATTTTATATTTTAATTGAATCTATGAAATTCACGGAAAAATATTTAGTTAAATAAAACTATTCATTTTTAGATTGAAAACATTTATAAAATTATTTATAAAACTATTATAAATATAACTCCATAAAATAAATAAATATAAATGATATGATTGATTTATATTCAGTATTACCTTTTTTTCACAATTTTCTACCCTTAAGAAATTACATCCTCTCATTTTTTTTCATTACATAAACAAGTGAGATAAGTTTTCCCTAATAATAATTTATGATCCCTATATTGCTTCCTTAATGAATTGGGTCATCCATAAAAACATTACATGGTGAATCACCTTAATATTTAGTAACTTATATCCATAGTCCAAAATATAAATAAAATTTTCATCATAAAAGTGGTTATCCACTAACTATATCTCTTCATGGATAAAAACATAAGATGCATCAGGTAAATACATTATTATCAAAGAAATATGAAAAAAATATTTCACCTGATATAAACTCATTAATAATGATACTTGGTGAGAAACTAATCCAAAATTTTCCAATAACTCATATATACTAATGAAACATGGACATTACTTTCCCTTTATGCTAAAATACATAACACTTTTCCATGGAGATAATTTAATAAAAACCAAATCACCTACCTCAAATAAGAGATCTTTACTCCTATGATATGCATAACTCTTTTTCCTACATTGAGATCTACTATGCTAATGAACATTTTTTACCTTATAAAACATATATTATATCAATTATATTTTTATCAACTTCATTTTATTTAGTTCATCCCAACATACTGGAGTTCGACACCACTATCCATATAATGCCTGAAAAGGATCTATAAGTATTCTTGAATGAAAACTGTTATTATAAGAAAAATAATCCGAAGGTTGATATTGATCAAAATATCCTAGATAATCCAATTAGAATGATCAAATAATATACATTAATGTCAAAATTATATGATTTGATTTTCTATAAAATTGAGGATAAAATGCATTACAAAATTCTAATTCAGTGCCCATTAAATTATAAATTCCTTTATAAATTTTTATATAAAACTACGATAATTATTAGATATAATTTAAAGATGGAATAATTTTAATTTGAACATATCTTTAAGATAAAAATTTTCATGTTGATCTAAATAAATAATATATAGGATATGTAGAAAATGTTAGTTAAGAAATCAAATATTACACAAATTGTATTATTACATTGATATGTATTTGGTAATCTAACCATGAATTCCATAGATATGTTATCTCAATTATTTTCTAGAACTAAAAAAGGATAAAGCATTCTATTCTCTAGTTTTTATTTAGCTTTAACCTAATAACAAGTCAAACACAAGGTAAAATCATTTATATCATTATTCATATCATCCCACAAAATTATTCCTAAAGGTGTCTATACATCATAGTTCTTTTAGGATGAACTGATAATGAAGAGATGTGAGATTCAGATAAAAATTCATTCATCAACTACGAAATCACTTGAAACACACTACCTATATCCATATATGATAACACCTTCTTTATAAACATATATAGCAAGAAACATACCCTTATGGACTAATTATAATCTTTCTTTAAAACCAAGATCTTGATTTCAAACCTCATTAATTATTTATGATAAAGATGACTGCAATGATATATATTCAAAAATTGAATAATTTTCTACATACATAATTTCTAGGCCAATATTCATTAACACATTAAATAAAATATTTTGTTCTAGAGACAACATTGTTAATAGTGAGTTATATTTCTAACTCAATCCATCAAACACATTGTTTATTTTCCTTAGATTATAGTGAATTGTGAAATCAAAATCCTTAATTAGTTCTAACCATCTTATCAACCTCTTGTTAAACTCTTTTTGAGTGAATGTATAAAATTTTATGATTAGTATATATTTCACATTTATCCCCATATAAATGATGAATCCATATTTTCAAAGAAAAAAAAATTAAAACTGGCTTAAGGTCACTTGTTAGATAATTTATGTTTTGTAGTTTCTATTGATAAGATTCATATATAATATCCTAGTAATTTTTATCCAGACACAATAAATTGAATTTAAAGAAGCACCACTATAAATAAAAAATTCATAATTTCTTATTGGAAATTATAACACTATATCATTAACCAATCTTCTTTTCAATTCATGAAATCTATCATTATATTCCTTTTATTTGATGAATTTTACTCCTTTTGGAGTTAAAATAGTTAGTGGTAAAGACAACCAAAACATGTTTCCACCAAACCATCAAAAATAATCTATAAATCCATGAATAATTTGAATCTTAGAGGTATTTTTAGGCATTGGCCACTCATCCACCACTTTAGTGTTGAATGATCGACAACTATTCAATATTTAGAAATAACTACTATTTACACCCATGTAATGGAATGTGATTTGAAATTTCATGATTATATTTAACAATATCATGGTTAGAAAAACTTTCATCACATTATAATAATAAAATAGGCATCCATATGGAAATCACAAGGTGTGATTTCATGTTTTCAAGTGTTGATAAGTAAATAATTAAAAAACATAATGATCAAATAACTTACTTTTCACCCAAAAATATTCCATTCCTTTCATCAATTGATTACCACCATCCTAAAAAATTCAAAAATTCCATAATTTAAACATTCAATTCCACCATGTCAAACCTCAACATCATCAAATACTTAGGAGAAATATGAATTTAAAATAATATAAGGAAATTTATGATATAATTAAAAGGCATTCATTCATAGTAAAATGAAATATATAGTATGGTTATAACTAAGATATTTAAAATTACATTTTTATAAAAATACAAAGTCTAAAAAGTAAAAAATTACAGATATATTGTCCCTATAGATCATTTGATTACTTCCAACTCCTAAATCCAACACCTATATTTATGTATATCTTCATAATGTATCAAAATTATTCACAAGTTGGAAATATTGTTCATATCAACTCACCTATGTGTGTCTCTCTAGAGTAACATTTATCAAACTCATGCCCCACTTTATCTGGTAATAATCCCTACTAGTGGTGTAGGTCAATAAAATTATAGATTGACATGTGTAAATAATGTAATTGAAGTTGTAAATGATTTTATATAAATACTGGAAAAGTTTAAAATGGATCATAGATTTAAAATTGTAAAATAATAAAACCATCATGGTCTTCTTTTCAAACCCCACCACATACTTCTCTTCTATATTTTTATCCATGAATTTTAAAAAATACCTTCATTTAATAAATAATAAAAAAGAAATCTTTTTTATATATGTATATAAATTATCAATAATAGTAATGTACTTGATCTGACTCTACTCAAATAGACCGGAAGTGAACCTAACCTAAAAAACAACAAATAACTAAACCAAATAAATTCATCTAAAACCAAAATAAATTTAATTAAAATAAATTAAAATATTCATATCTTCACTAAAATAAACCTTTATAAAATATATTTACTCAAATTGAATAAAAAATAACTGTACTGGGCATAACTATATTAAATGAAACTAAAGATAATATTTAGTATTGCTATGTTTTTTAGATTAATCTGGTTCTATATAGGATCTTTATGTTTTTGAAAACATTTTAAATGATATGTATTATCAAAAAACAATTTATAAATGAACATATTTTTAATACACATTCAAATTATATCCAGATTACATGAATTTATGTTATTATTCTGTTCCATTTGAAATAACAATATCTCTTATATATCATTTTAATATGAAATTATTATAGAGAGATTAATATATTTGTAATAATACATGTAATTTTTAGTTTTGGTATCCATATATATGATTTTAAAATGTAATATAGATATTTCAAATGAAAATAATACACATATTATATAGACATACATATGTAAAGATATAAATATTTTAAAATAGTAACATAGGTTAAACACACTTAAGTTATGAGAGATATGAGATTATAAATAAATGGTTTTATTTAGATAGAATATTATAATATAATTAAATATTATAAAACACTGTATAGAACAATAATTATATATGGATTATAGATTATGAAACTGTAATATAAAATTATATTTTAAGATAAATTTTAAGGTAATATAAAAATGATTGCAAATTGAATTGTCATTTTTTCATAAATAAATTATCTTTGAACCTCATTAGTGGAAGTAGGTAAATCCAAATAAAAAGCACTTAATCTTTATCATGAATGTTCGACCAAAAATTTTCTCTAAAAATGATTAATTCCATCTATAGATAAAACATAATTCCACAGAAAAAATTACTCCTAAATTATGATTATGTAATGTTCTATTAATATATATATATATATATATATGTTTCATGTTTATCAATATATATTGGTGATTGAATGGGAAAAAATAGTGTTTTTTGAGTCTCCTCCATTTTTCTATCCATAATGAAAAATGACTATAATATACATTTTTATGAATTATAAAATTTGAAAACATTATACTAATGATAAATTGGAACATATATTCAAAATGAAAACAAAATATACAATGAATATAATAAATAAAATATACTATAATTGAATGGAAATACATACACAACATGTTGACATATATGATAGTATTGTTGGTTGCATGGAAATGGGGTTTAATGCAATGATATAGAACTCATGGATGATCAAATTAATGTGATTTATGAATGATAGGAGGCTACTATGGGGTATGGGCAGTGTTAAACTATTGTTGTTAAATAATATATTATGATATCTACTGGGTCTTGAGTGATATAGAGACATGTCATGAGTTTTTATTCTAACTCAAAATAGGATTAAAATCCTAATATATGGGTATCTCATGCTACTATTATAAATAGTGGTAGCATTGGTATGGGTTTTCATAAATCAATGTAGGTATCGTGGGTTCTATTTTAGATTATGTGGTTAATGTATATAAGCCCAATTATAGGGAACCCTCAGGGATCAGTAAGGTTATATGATGATAATACTATATTTTTTTCATATTATAACAATGAAGAAAAAATTAAATAGTATATTCAAAATACATATTAGAATTATTGAACTAATACAGAAAAATATTTAAGATAATTATTTTTTATATACATCATAAATTTGAAATAACATATAAAGTATTATAAATAATACATGAAAAAGGATACTAAATTCAAATTTTATGTTAGTGTTATTGAAGCAATACATAATCATATGTAAGAAAATTCATTATCTAAATAATTTGATAGTTTGAAATAATATATAACTACTAAAAATTTCACATGATAAAGGATACTAAATCAAACTTATAGGTTGTCTATAAAAAATACTGTATATCCAAAATCAAAATCATGGTGGTATATACAAAATTGTGGCACAATTCATAGTACTCCTAAAAAAGTCTTTTGGAACAAGACATGATAATTTTTTTCATAGATTATTATAAATGGGTTTCTATGAGAAATTGTTTAAAATAGAGGGAGTTTATATTAAATGAAACCAATTTAATTTTTACTACTTTAAATTGATATAATATATTGAAAATGAATTTTTAAAAAATTAATATAACAAAATATTGAAACATGTACATAATAATGTTTAAGAAAATACATATCACACAAAATAAGGCAGATTGAAAAATGATAATAGTACTAGAAATTAAACATTCCAATGGTTAATTATTCCAGACATGAGTAAGGATGGTGGATCAAGTATAGAGTGGGAAACCAAGGGAGAAACCTAAATCCTAAAATTGTGATTAAGAAGTTAAGAAAAATTCTTCAAATTTAAATGATTCTATTTGAGATAAAAATCTACTCGATTATGTTTGACATACCAAGATCTTCTAGTCCACCTCCAAAAGTGTGGTGGATCAAAATTGAGCTATTAGAAATGGAAAAAAGAATAACTTTACCGAGGTGGTCAATTTATTTTCAAATCACCACTTCTTGGATTTTGATCTTCCTCCTTAAGGAAAAATCATAAGAAAGGGAAGGTTACCCATGTTTTGTCTAATTAGGATTCAGTGTAAGAACAAGTGATCTCTATATGTTTTCCAACATAGCATGGTTTATCATTTCAAAAGGGGTTAACATGTGAATATTTAATGAGCTTACTAGAATAATTACGAAAATATGGGGGTTTTAAATATAGAGAATGAAGGCCATGGGGAAGGGATTAAAACATGTGATATTACCCTCTAATGAGTGAAAAATAATACCTTAGAGCTTTAGTTCAGTAGCCTTAAAGCATTTATTCTTATGAATTCAGAAATGGGATATGAAGTTTGACCCTAAAAATTTTATAAATTCTCATGAATATGTATGGATTCATATTTATAAACTCAATTTTCTGTTCTGGCATTCATGAATTATATGGAATATTTCTACATCTGTTGGGAATCCCATCAGAATGGACAAGCATACTGATAATTCTAGGTTTGTACACTATGATTGAGCCTTCGTGGAGGTGGAAATGTCTAATAACCTTTTCTAAGAAGTGGTTCTAAACATAAGGGATGATAGTTTGAATCTTGATATACAATATGAAAGGAAACCCATGTTCTGCTCATGTTGTAAATACTTTGGTCACCTTGCTAGTGACATCAACATCGAAAAAATGTAGTTTTTTCAAGGTCAAATGGAATGATGATACTAATTGACTAAGGAAGAAGGGGAAGGGGATTGCATTTGAAATTTTTGAACATATGAATTCTAGGAACATTAATTAAGTACAAAAAATAAGAAACTGGACACCCTGATCCATGCAAGGGGGTTGGGAAACTCCCATCAATCTTTGAAGATAAAGAGACTCTTTAGTTTGAGGTCCCAATTTCTAGTTGTTATTCATATAATATTAAGGATTAATATCCTAATACTGATAATTATTACCCATAATTTAAATTTTATTAGGCCTATGGGATCATTGGATGGGATTTATAGACTCAACATGATCCCTCAGTTACTCACAATGATTACATCCATGCTACTATGGATCTAACAGTGGAATTTTTTGGGAGGGATATATCTTGATCAACTATCAATAAATAAATTGTTTATGAGAACACTATAGTATATTTTTATAAGACTCTACAGGGTCCCTAAAATTCTTGAAATGATCCTGTCCATGCTGCAATGGATGTAACAATGGTTGATTTTGATGAAGGGGCTGGTGGAACACCTTTGGTGGCTTTTAATGTGAATAAACTATTTATAATTTCGTTGTTGTGATTAATGGAAATACTAGAGGTATCTATGAATACCCTATTGAAGGTTCTTATTCAGGATGTCTTTTTTCATAGGTACCAATTTCTAGGGTTGCAAGGAGGGCTACCCTAGTGGAGAAACCCTATGAACTCATGCAATCTATGAACAAATTTACTCCTTTGAGTGGTGTTTTTTGGTCTAATCAAGATGATAAAGAACATGTTAAGATCACTCTAAGTTCCAAAATATGTGAGGTACATCAATCATCTAGGGATATGGCTACTTGAGTTGTTGTATAGATTATACAAGAAAAAATAGATGTAGTTCAAATTGAAGGAAAAGGAAATGAGAAGGTGTAACACCCCGAGATCTTAAGAAAAATATTGTTTTTAATTTCATTAATGTCTTGTGTTTTATGCTACACAAAAAGGATCTTGTACAACACGCATCATTGACTTGTCTTGTACACAATCGTGACCTTCCTCGATAGCATGTGTTGTACGCAATACCGAGTTTCTCTAAACAACGATATACTATTAAAATATTATTAAAACTAGCTGTTATGAATAGTAATAACCATTTTTTGAAATTTTGTAAATTTTAGTTTTCAAAATGGACTTAATTTTTGGATTCGGAATATCGAAATTAGCTTAGGGTGAAATTTTGGTACTTTTCGGATAACTTTCATATTCTGATGAATAGTGAAAATTACTAAATTTTAATTAAAAACAACTTTTTTAATCGAAATAATTAATATTGATAAATTATTAATTTGAGTGGTTTTAAAGTATATTTAGAATATATTTTTACAATTTAATACAATGTTAGTCATTGGATGTAATTTCACATTTAAACCAGACATAAACAAGTGTCAATCTTTTGATAGTTATTATCTTTTAAAAACACGCTATTTGTTTTGATGATGAGAATTAATTTTTAAATTAGTTAATGTAACTGATATGTTTTTAATTTGGTAAAATAAACATCATTTTTGAATTCATAATATCAAATATAGCTTAGGCCTAATTTTTGGTATTTTTCTGGAAACTTTCATTTTTTGTTGAATAGTGAAACCGTTAAGTGGTAGTTAAAAAACTGAATTTTTCATAAAACTTAATTTTACCGCTTCTGTGAGTGGAATTTCAAAAATCCAAGAGACACGGTTGATGTGAGTAAGTAAAATGTGGTTCAATACGATGAAAATAATTTTTGGTGAATAGTAACTTTTTAGTTTTTTTTACCACGATTAAAAGTAAATAGGGTAATTAAGGGTAAAAATGATATTATTATTACCCTAACACATGTCCTAATTCTATTGGATAAGTGCAATTCGACCGAAAACAACCTTAGGAATAAAATATGACCATTTAGGCCCACTTGGATTAGATTAGGACATTTATTACTAATTTAAATAAAGAAGGGTTAAAATAGTTAAAATCAAAGTTTAATAACTAAATAATTTTTAATATAGGTTTATACATAAGATAGATTGGACTATAAATATTCATTATAAAGATAAAAAGATTTCCTACATAATGGTATTTTATTTGTAATTTTTAGACATTAAATAAGTTAATTTATTTATGACACAAAGATGATGCAGTAATTATCTTATTAATGAAATATTGACATAATTGATGTTATAAATTCCAAAATAAGTATAATTTGAGACTTTATATGAATTAAACTAATTTTATAGGATAATATGATATGTTATTATTGATTTAATTAACTTTTTTTGAACTAATCATTCTGTTATGATTTTCACAAAAATCAATTACTAAATAGTGTCAAAATTGATATAAAATAGTTTTTAAAACAAATATTATATTATTAATTGTTATTTTATTCCTAAAAATATAAGGTTCGGCCAAATGACTTAGATAAGGTTAAAGATATTAATAATAAACAACTTGGGGTTTTTTGGGCTTGTTATAGTAAGTTTGTTAACCTTATAGTGTCAGAAAACAAAAAGACAAGCTAAAAGAAAAATTATTTAACATAAAGTTAAATCTAAATGATAAGGTTAAAATAGAAACCTAAACTTCTATAAATTCTATTGGATGAGAGGATTTAGACCCATCACCACCTTATCTTAGAAATATATCAATTTGGAGCTATTTAAAACCTAATATGACTTTATAATAAAATAATATTTTTAGTTCTTCCAAAGGTGCCCCTCTCATCCCTTATAAAAGGGCACCTCCTTCCTCTCTTCCTCACACAACTTTGAGCCTTCAAGCTCGGCCAACCCTGACAAATTCATTTCTCCACTTCCCTAGAAACATCCTAGAGGTCCTATGATACTTAAAAGACCAATCTTAGTGCCCTAAGAGGAGGTTTTAAAGAGGCATATCGAAGAAGAGGTAATTTCTTCTATCGATTCTTTTAAACTTATTTCTTCTTAAACTTCTTCTTATTTAGTTGTTTCATTATAAAGTAATAAAATAAGTATCAATAATATACTGATATGTTATTATAAAAATTAAACAACCCCATTTCAAATTCTATCCATCCTACGGAAAACAAAATCACCGCGCCTGCGTACGTACAGAATATCGTCTCCACGCCGTGGTGTAATCTGTTTTTCCACCAACACCTTACATGGATGGGTATTATGGTGTAAAGAATAACTATAAATAGTTATTATAACATCATAATTATTCTGATATATTGTATCATCCACTTCAATTCAATCCAATAATTATGGAAACGATATCATCGCTCGTGCTTACGTACGGACTACCGTCTCCAAGACGCGATGAGATTCATTCTCCATGTTAACCATTTAAGAATGATTATAAAGTATATATAATAAATAATAATGAAATATATGACATTATAAAGCTACTATATTTATTTATATATATATATATCATCTACTTAATTCCATTCAACTGAATAAGGAAACGAAAACAGCGTTCATGCGTACGTACAACCTACCGTCTCCATGAACGGTGTATTTCATTCCTTTTATCGATCTATAATATATATGTATATGATGAATATATGTTACATATAAATCATGTTTTACATTATGTAATTAAGTAAATCAGGTTATAAATAATAATATCAAGAACAACAAGTCCAAACATGTACGATAAATAAAACGATTTTACCCAAAACGCTCTTTAACATGGAATTTACAAAAGAACGGGTAATATAAAGTCATAAGTGAACCATATATGATATCATAACAATGAATATGACTCTGTAATAAGTCAATGAAATTATTTAAATCATTATATAGGAGGTTCGGAAACGTATGAAGCATATCGGGCCTAAGGTAAGGGATAATTTTACAAATCTCATTTTTTATCCGAGATTGCTTATTCGTAAGTATTTACTGGGGTTATTTCTATCATCCATGTCCATGTTTTATAAAAGTATTTTCATGTATGTTTAAAGTCCTTTTTACCCATTTTTGACTTTTACTACATGTTATGTAAGGAATCTTTCTTTTGTTTACATTATGAGGTACTTTTTGACTTTTCCGGCAAAAGTACGAAAAGAATGTTTTTTAACTTATACGGCACGAACGGATTTTTACGGTTTTATAAAGCCTTATTTTCATGAAGCTTCCTCCAAAAGATTTCATGACTATTTTCAACAAAATCTCTTTATTTTAAAATTGCATGATGTTTTGTGAAAAGAAATTGATTTTGAAGAAGAAATGATATTTTCCTCAAGAATTCATTTCAAGTGTTTTATGAAAACCATTTTCCATATAAGATGAAATTATTTCATATGTGTATGTTTTAAGTATAATGTATCTATGATTTACATGGTTTCACTTTTCTTATTATGAAATGATATCCATTTATTTTATATGTATTATGTGATGATGGGATGATGTTTATGAAACCCATTTTATTTATTGGGTTATTATGAATGATGTATGTTTATTTTGTGGCAGAAGTAAGAATGATTTCATTATGAGATGGGAGGGACCTATATATCCCTCCAATGAATTGGGTAAATATTTTATATATCATGAGATAGACATGGATGGAATGGTAAGTTAATCCGATTCAGTGTTACAGGACTAAAACGAAGAGTGAACTCGATTCAGAAAGGGACTTTGTCCACTAAGATGGTCTTGGAAACAATGCCTTGGCTACTATGGAAATCATGACATGTGATGAATGGTTGCCACAATTACATGTTTTATTCCCATGCTATTTTATCATTCTTAATGTTCCTTTATGATCTAATCCTTACGTACTTCGAAGATTCATGTCTTTGCTCAAGATTTTGATGTTTAGATTTTATGTTCATGTTTTTAAGTTCAAATGTATATGGTATGTTTTATTTGATCCATGCTTACCCTTACTGGGTATTTGAGCTCACCCCTTTTATGTTTTATTTTCCCCAGGATGTAAAGAAAGGTTTTTGGTAAGAAAAATAAGGAATATCTTTATGGGAGATGTTGAAGATCTTTCACCACGATTAGAAGATTACGTTCCAAGTTTCCAAAGACACTAAACTATTACGATCCTTGTGTGTCTGTTTTTGTTATGTACTAAATATTCCGCAAAAGTAATGTAAAGTCCATGTACGTCAAGCTTAGGGTCTCTACAGTTGGTATCAAAGGAAAGGTTTAGTCAACCTTTGGAAACTAGGATGCGAGAACATTAGTGATATCCCTAGAGATATTTCTAAGGTATGTCTAGGGATGTCCCTAAGGATAAATATACATATAGGATATAGTCCTAGAACTATGGTAACGATATTAGATTAAACCAAAGATGTTATATTGTAACGACCCAATCTTTTTGAGTAGTATATTAACTTACTCTTATTGATTTAATAAGATGTTAATGGTTAATGCAGAAAGAGGAGTCGATGGCTTCATCCAGTAGACTCAACCCTTATGAAGCCCACTTATCAGAGCTTGGGAAGGAGGTAGCATCTGTGGGCTTCGCTTTGGACCAAGCCCAAGCCGAACTCCAGCGTGTCAAGCTTGAATGGAAACGCCTGCGGGAGAAGTTCAAGTTAGTAGAGATTACTACTAGGGCAATGTTATCTGAGCCTCCCTCAGATTCTCTCACCATATCACACCTTACACTCAGGTCTTATGCCGGTGTTATAAGGGGCTATCTGACGAGACCCTAGCTTCCTTGTGTAGTCCTTTCGGGTGAATAAATTGAGATTTCTTCCTTTAGTGATGTTTGTGAAATTTCAAATGTCCGGATAATTTTAGGTTGTATTTTATTGATGAATTTCGAAAAAAGGATATTTTAAAATATTTATGTAAACCCTAAATAACTAATGATGTGTAATGATTTTCAAAAAATGGTCTTCTACAAAAGTGTTCAGTAAGGAATTTGGAGTCTAATAAGATCAACATAATTTTTGATGAATAGTAAATTATGAATAGTGATTTTACGCTTAGGATTAGTAATGTGACCAAATGGATTAGTAATCTCACTTATAGAAAGTTTTACTATAATTTAGACACATAGATTAAGTAATGTGATTCAATAAAATGGGTAAATAACAGTTTCATAAATTATTATTCAAGTATTAGTTTTTTTCGGATGAATAGTGTTTTTTAATTAAAAATTTAATTAAAAATAATTAGAAAATTATTTTTATAAAAATGACTTCATTTTTGAACTCAGAGCATCGATATTATGTTATGGTAATTTTTGGGGTTTTTTTTCTGAAAAAAATGAATTTTCGATGAATAGTGTTTTTATTTAAAAATTAAATTAAAAATATTTAGAAAATTATTTTTATAAAATGGATTTCATTTTTGAAATCAGATCATTGATATTTGGTTAAGGTGAAATTTTTGGATTTTTCTGAGAAAGTTGAATTTTCAGTGAATAGTAAAAATACAGTTTTAGGGATTCGGTATGTTTAATGACATCATAACGGTGTCATGATGATGTCATGAGATCTTTTGAGGGTTTTCCGGCCAAGGGTGATGAATTATTGTTTTGGGGGCCCCATGTGGCCTAACTCCATGATAAATGCCAAGGGAGAGCACATGGGTTTGAGAAAAGCACATGTGAGGTGTCCCTTGGCCATTAATGCTTTGTCCCCTCACTTTCCCTATAAATACCCACCCTTTCCTCCCTTAGTTTTCACTCCCAACTCTCCCCCAACGATGTTCTGGTCTTCTTACCTTCCAAGGAGTCCTCCCAAGGTTCCCCCAAGCCCTCAAGGTCCAATCCTTTGAGTTTCAAGAGTCACGTTTTAAGGTAAGGGATCCGACCCCTCTCTTTCTTTTCATGTAATCTCTTTTATGTCATTCCTATTATGCTCCATGTTTTTATGTGAGAGGATGTTCTTTTATATTCCTCTTACTTCCCTTTCATGTTTATATGATGAGAGATCCCCTCTTACTCTCATCATTTCGTTTTATGAAATTTTAAGTGACGCCGTTAGGCTGCCGAATTTTTAAGGGATTCTTTCACCCTTCTCATTTTTCAAGTTCGATTTTCATGTCAAGTCTTTCAAGTTACTTTTTATTATGTTGGGGTATGATCTCTATATATATAATACTGATCTCTTATGATCATATGATGAGGGACCCTATTTGATCTTGTCAAATCATTTTCTTTTGAAGTTAAGTGACGCCGTAAGGCTGTCGAATTTTCATAAGAGAAATCTAATCTTTTTTCCTTCCATGTTTTTCATTTCAAATGGTATGTCCCTAAAATTTCATTACCATGTCCATATGTCCTGCTTATTCTTTCACCCTACTGTTTTATGTATCATTTATGAGTGGGTGACCCATGTCCCCTCTAATTTCAATGTTTTCTAAACCCCCGAAACTTAGCCATTATGCTGCAGAATTTTCCCCTCAAAATGCCTCTCTCTTTTCTCAAAAAATTATTTTATGTTATAAAGTGAATACTCAAAGCTCTTATTTCTACAAGGGTATTCACATATATATCAAAATGTTCCATTTTAAATTCTGGGATTTACATACATGAGACCCTCTTTCCCTTTCCGTGGGTTTAAAGTGACGTAAAGATCATGTCTTTAAAGCAGTTTTTAAAACGTTATGATTATGAAATGAAACCCATTTATTTTATGCTATGTGGGTTATTTATGAAATGTTTGATGATGATATATGTGGCTCACATGATAATAAAGGAAAATTTAAGGGTGCGCCCTGATAGCGCTCCAATGCATTGGGTAATGATGTAACCACTAGGGTTTACAATTTTCACGATACCTTGGTGAATAACCTTGGTAATTTTCAAATGACACCTTGGGGATGGACCTTGGTGATATGTTCATGATTGTCTATGTTAAATGATGTAGCCACATCTTCAAGTTATGAAAAATGTTATTTTTATAATGAAATGCCTCATGATTTCTTTCTCATGCCTTAAAGTTCTTTTCATGTCCTTATTGAAGTATATCAAGTTCACATGTAAAATGTTCCTCTTGTTTCCCTTACTGGGCCTTCTGCTCACCCTTTCTTTTGATGTATGTCCCCAGGTTATGAGATGCAGTAATGAACCTAGAATGAACTTAAAGAGACGCCTTTCAAGTGTTTAAGAAGAATGTTTTATGTTATTTTCATGTATTATGTTCCTGGTTTCCAAGACACTAGACCTTAAAGATCCTCAGTTTTGTGTAATGTAATGAAAGTTTATGTTATAAAATGGCGGAATGCTATAGTTGGTATCAAAGGATGGTTTAGTTATTTGTGGAAATTAGGATATAAAAACTTTATGAAGAACCCTATAGAAAAGTTTAAATATAAGAAAACTTCCTGGTATTTTGGTAAGTATTGAGTAAGTGGTTTATCAAACAACTACATCCCTGTCTGGATACGAGCAGGTAGAGGCGGCTCTGGCACAGATGTACATAGGGGTAAAACCCGAAAACACCGCTTTGAGCTAGACTCGAATGGGAACAGGTGCACGATAACGGGCCTTGCTGCACTCTTGGTTACGACACTTCCGGGGGATATGTCTGGTTAATCACAAGCTTTTTATGAATCATTATGAAGGAATTATAGAAAAGTGTAGTTGTATAAGCATGAAGTCTTAGTTAAAATATCCATAAATGAAATAAGTTTCTCACTAAAGTTTTATTCTTTTAGAAAATGGCGGGAAATAGGAGGAACTGTGCCGATGGTGACCGCAATGCACCATGTGCTGACGGCCCTCCGATGGAAGCCGGAATGGAAACATTCATGCGAATGATGAAACAACTGACTCAAGTTATGAGTAATAACTTGAATCAAGCTGAGAGGCCGACCTCACCACGAAGGGAACAACTTTCTGTTGAGTCCTTCATGCGTCAACGACCGCCAACATTCATTGGATCTACTGACCCATTGGTTGTGGAACAATGGATAAGCTCTATTGAAAAGATCTTTTCTGTACTTCATTGTTCGGAACAAGAAAAAGTCACCCTTGCTGTTTACCGCCTAGAGGGAGAAGCTGATCAGTGGTGGTCACTGATCAAAAACACGAATCCACGAGGAGAGATGGAAGCTATGGAGTGGGAAGAATTTTGGGGGATTTTCTTTAACAAGTATTTCCCTCGTTCCATGAGAACGAAAATGGAGAAAGAGTTTCTCGAGCTGAAGCAGAAGGAGAACGAATCTGTCGGAAGCTATGAGATGAACTTCACAAGGCTTTCCCGTTATACCTCAAGCTTTGTCATGGACCCTAATGGGAAGGTTGATAGATTCTTTGGCGGACTACGACCACATCTGCGGAATAATCTAGCCAACAGGGACTACGATAGCTATGAAGAAATTGTTCGAAGTGCTATGAAAGTTGAACTAGAGTTTGGGGAGACACAATGGTCTCACAAATCTAATGAGAAGAAGAGAACTCTAGAACCAAGCCTGGGAAGAAGTTTTGATCAGGAAAGAGGTGGAAAGCATATGCAACATGCCACATGCAATAAATGTGGGAAGAAGCATCCGGGGAACTGCTTGATCGGAAGTGGCAAGTGCTATAGGTGTGGAAAATAAGGCCATATTTCTCGGAATTGTCGTGGTGATGTGAAGCCTCAACTTCCCAACACTAACGACAGAGGAAAGATGGTTCTGGCCCTACCCGAAGTCACATGCTTCAAGTGTGGACAGCTTGGGCACTTTGCTAATCAATGTCCAAATCCGAGGGCGGTGGAGGGGAATCACCATCAACCTCAGCAGAGGCCAAGGGAGCAAGGTCGTGCTTTCGCTATCACAACAACTGAAGTTGAAGTTCCGAACGATGTGGTAGCAGGTACTCTTGTTGTCCTCTCAAAACTAGCAAGTGCTTTATTTGATTCTGGTTCTACGCATTCCTTTATTTCTTCCAAGTTTGCAAAGAATATAGAATCAATCCCCGAATTTCTTGAGGTAGAGTTGTCAGTCAAGACTCCAAGTGGGATTATCCATGCATCAACAGTGTTTAGAGACTCTAGTGTTTACTTTGGTGAGCACAATCTTATCGCAAATCTAGTAGTCATTCCCATGATGGAATTCGACGTTATACTAGGGATGGACTGGCTCTCAAAGTATAATGATAAGATCAAATGCAGAAGTAAGGAAATCTCAGTAGTCTTGAATGAACGACCTATAGTTATCTTCCGAGGAGAGATATCCCGAACTGATCCCTATCTAGAAGCACCTCCTATAACTTTCTTTATGGAGTTAATCGGTGATGAGGAAGAAGGGAAAGGGAGCATACAAATTAAAGATGTTCTGATTGCTCAGGAATACATGGATGTATTTCCTGAGGAGTTACCTGGACCTCCCCCAGAAAGAGAGGTAGAGTTCTCCATTGAACTCGTACCTGGGTCTCAACCGATATCAAAGACTCCGTATAGAATGGAAAATGTGGAGCTAGAGGAGCTAAAGAAACAACTCCAAGACTTGTTGGAGAAGGAGTTTATCCGACCGAGTGTGTCTCCTTGGGCAGCACCAGTTCTCTTTGTGAAGAAGAAGGATGGATCAATGCGGCTATGCATTGATTATAGAGAACTGAACGGGATCACAGTGAAGAACAAATACCCTCTTCCAAGAATTGATGATTTATTTGACCAAATTCGTGGGGCACAATTCTTCTCTAAGATTGACCTTCGATCTGGTTATCATCAACTGAGGGTGAAGAAGGAAGATATTCCAAAGACTGCCTTCCGATCAAGATATGGGCATTATGAGTTTACTGTTATTCCCTTCGGCTTGACTAATGCTCCTGCTATTTTCATGGATTTGATGAATAGAGTCTTTAAGGACAACCTTGATAACTTTGTGGTAGTTTTTATTGATGATATTTTGATATATTCCAAAAGTCGTGAGGAGCATGAAGATCATCTGAGGGTTATTTTGAAAACTCTACAGAAGGAGAGGCTCTTTGGGAAGTTCAGCAAGTGTGAGTTTTGGTTACAACAAGTGGCATTCTTGGGGCACATCGTAACCAATGAAGGAATCTCGGTTGACCCTGCAAAGACAATGGTTGTGGAGGAGTGGCCTCAACCCACAACAATAACTGCGATTCGTAGTTTCTTTGGTTTAGCGGGATATTATAGGAGGTTTGTGAAAAACTTTTCACGGCTTTCTAATCCACTAACCAAGTTGACTCGAAAAGGGGTTAAGTTCATCTGGACAAAGGAATGCGAGGAAAGTTTCCAAGAGCTGAAGAAGAGATTGGTTACTGCACCTGTGTTAACACTACCCTCTATCGGAGAAGGATTCGTTATTTTTAGCGATGCATCTCTGAAAGGGCTTGGGTGCGTCCTCATGCAAAATGAAAAAGTAATTGCTTATGCATCTCGACAGTTGAAGATTCATGAGCAGAATTATCCTACACATGATCTAGAGCTGGCGGCAGTTGTTTTTGCTCTAAAGATATGGAGGCACTATCTTTATGGGGAGAAATGTGATATATACACTGACCACCAAAGTCTAAAGTATATTTTCACTCAGAAAGAATTGAACATGAGACAAAGGAGATGGTTGGAGCTTATTAAAGACTATGATTGTTCAATTCATTATCACCCTAGAAGAGCAAACAAAGTCGCGGATGCGTTAAGCAGGAAAGATCCTGTTGTTCTGGCAACAATGAGGATCCTGGGAGATCCCTTGATTAAAGATCTAGTAAAACTGAACATGGGAATTATAAGGAAAGGGACATCATCAAACCTATCCCAAATGATTTCTCAACCTTCATTACCAGAGAAGATCAAGAAGGCTCAAAAAGAAGATCCTTTGCTGCAGGAGAAGTTAGAGGCTGTAAGGGATGGGAAGTTCCCTGATTTCAATATTGATCAAGAAGGTGTATTGAAATTTCGTACAAGACTATGTGTTCCATCTATTCCGGAGATAAAGAAAGAACTGATGGATGAAGCTCATAGCTCTACTTTCTCTATACATCCGGGAAGCACTAAGATGTATAGAGACCTTCGTGATCATTATTGGTGGGATAACATGAAGAGGGAGATTGCCGATTACACTACAAGGTGCCTGGTGTGTCAGCAAGTAAAGGAAGAAAGACAACTTCCTAAGGGGGTATTACAACCGCTACCCATACCAGTATGGAAGTGGGATAATATCACCATGGACTTTGTAACTGGTCTCCCGAAAACATCCAAAGGAAACAATGCGATATGGGTTATTGTGGACCGTCTCACCAAGACAGCCCATTTTATCTCTATTCGGGAAGATTTCTCTCTTAATCAGCTTGCCAAGATATACGTGAAGGAAGTGGTAAGGCTGCATGGGGTACCACTATCCATCGTATCTGATCGTGACCCAAGATTCACATCAAAATTCTAGAGAAGTCTTCAGCATGCTCTGAATACTGAATTGAATTTTAGTACGGCCTATCATCCTCAAACTGATGGCCAATCTGAAAGGACTATTCAGACACTCGAAGACATGTTGAGATTATGCTCAATGGAATTTAAAGGTGGATGGGATCAACACCTCCCATTAGTAGAGTTCTCCTATAACAATAGCTTCCATGCGAGTATTCAGATGGCACCCTATGAAGCTCTGTATGGAAAGCGGTGTAGAACTCCTACTTGTTGGGATGAAACTGGTGAGAGGAAGCTTCTTGGGCCTGATCTTGTGCAAGAAATGACAGAACAAGTTCATGCCATCCAACAACACATAAAAGCTGCTCAGAGTCGGCAAAAGAGCTATGCTGACAATCGACGAAGAGACTTGGAGTTTGGTGTTGGTGACAAAGTCTTCCTTCGAATCTCTCCATGGAAGAGAGTCATGCGGTTTGGGAAGAAAGGGAAGCTCAGCCCTAGGTTCAGTGGCCCCTATGAAATCCTTGATCGCATAGGAGCAGTGGCCTATCGTCTAGCACTTCCACCGAACCTAGCTCAAGTTCACAATGTCTTCCATGTATCTCTCTTGAGGAAGTACATACCCGACCCTTCGCATGTACTGAACCCAGAGGTGGTACAACTGGAACATGACCTCTCTTATGAGGAGCAGCCAGTGGAGATCTTGGACCGTAGAGACAAGGTCCTACGAAACAAGACTACCCACCTTGTGAAAGTGTTGTGGAGGAATCATAAATATGAAGAAGCGACTTGGGAGCCTGAGGAAACGATGAAGCAAAAGTACCCTCACCTTTTCGACTAGGCCTCAAGTATAAATTTCGGGGACGAAATTTCTTAAGGGGGGAAGAATGTAACGACCCATCTTTTTTAGTAGTATATTAACTTACTCTTATTGATTTAATAATATGTTAATGGTTAATGCAGAAAGAGGAGTCGATGGCTTCATCCAGTAGACTCAACCCTTATGAAGCCCACTTATCAGAGCTTGGGAAGGAGGTAGCATCTGTGGGCTTCGCTTTGGACCAATCCCAAGCCGAACTCCAGCGTGTCAAGCTTGAACGGAAACGCCTGCGGGAGAAGTTCAAGTTAGTAGAGATTACTACTAGGGCAATGTTATCTGATCCTCCCTCAGATTCTCTCACCATATCACACCTTACACTTAGGTCTTATGCCGGTGTTATTAGGGGCTATGTGACGAGACCCTAGCTTCCTTGTGTAGTCCTTTCGGGTGAATAAATTGAGATTTCTTCCTTTAGTGATGTTTGTGAAATTTCAAATGTCCGGATAATTTTAGAATGTATTTTATTGATGAATTTTGAAAAAAGGATATTTTAAAATATTTATGTAAACCCTAAATAACTAATGATGTGTAATGATTTTCAAAAAATGGTCTTCTACAAAAGTGTTCAGTAAGGAATTTGGAGTCTAATACGATCAACTTAATTTTTGATGAATAGTAAATTATGAATAGTGATTTTACGCTTAGGATTAGTAATGTGACCAAATGGATTAGTAATCTCACTTAAAGAAAGTTTTACTATAATTTAGACACATAGATTAAGTAATGTGATTCAATAAAATGGGTAAATAACGGTTTCATAAATTATTATTCAAGTATTAGTTTTTTTTTCGGATGAATAGTGTTTTTTAATTAAAAATTTAATTAAAAATAATTAGAAAATTATTTTTATAAAAATGACTTCATTTTTGAACTCAGAGCATCGATATTATGTTATGGTAATTTTTGGGGTTTTTTTCTGAAAAAATGAATTTTCGATGAATAGTGTTTTTATTTAAAAATTAAATTAAAAATATTTAGAAAATTATTTTTATAAAATGGATTTCATTTTTGAAATCAGAGCATTGATATTTGGTTAAGGTGAAATTTTGGGATTTTTCTGAGAAAGTTGAATTTTCAGTGAATAGTAAAAATACAGTTTTAGGGATTCGGTATGTTTAATGACATCATAACGGTGTCATGATGATGTCGTGAGATCTTTTGAGGGTTGGCCGGCCAAGGGTGATGAATTATTGTTTTGGGGGCCCCATGTGGCCTAACTCCATGATAAATGCCAAGGGAGAGCACATGGGTTTGAGAAAAGCACATGTGAGGTGTCCCTTGGCCATTAATGCTTTGTCCCCTCACTTTCCCTATAAATACCCACCCTTTCCTCCCTTAGTTTTCACTCCCAACTCTCCCCCAACGAAGTTCTGGTCTTCTTACCTTCCAAGGAGTCCTCCCAAGGTGCCCCCAAGCCCTCAAGGTCCAATCCTTTGAGTTTCAAGAGTCACGTTTTAAGGTAAGGGATCCGACCCCTCTCTTTCTTTTCATGTAATCTCTTTTATGTCATTCCTATTATGCTCCATGTTTTTATGTGAGAGGATGTTCTTTTATATTCCTCTTACTTCCCTTTCATTTTTATATGATGAGAGATCCCCTCTTACTCTCATCATTTCGTTTTATGAAAGTTTAAGTGACGCCGTTAGGCTGCCGAATTTTTAAGGGATTCTTTCACCCTTTTCATTTTTCAAGTTCGATTTTCATGTCAAGTCTTTCAAGTTCCTTTTTATTATGTTGGGGTATGATCTCTATATCTATCATACCGATATCTTATGATCATATGATGAGGGACCCTATTTGATCTTGTCAAATCATTTTCTTTTGAAGTTAAGTGACGCCGTAAGGCTGCCGAATTTTCATAAGAGAAATCTAATCTTTTTTCCTTCCATGTTTTTCATTTCAAATGGTATGTACCTAAAATTTCATTACCATGTCCATATGTCCTTCTTATTCTTTCACCCTACTGTTTTATGGATCATTTATGAGTGGGTGACCCATGTCCCCTCTCATTTCAATGTTTTCTAAAACCCCGAAACTTAGCCGTTATGCTGCAGAATTTTCCCCTCAAAATGCCTCTCTCTTTTCTCAAAAAATTATTTTATGTTATAAAGTGAATACTCAAAGCTCTTATTTATACAAGGGTATTCACATATATATCAAAATGTTCCATTTTAAATTCTGGGATTTACATACATGATACCCGCTTTCCCTTTCCGTGGGTTTAAAGTGACGTAAAGATCATGTCTTTAAAGCAGTTTTTAAAACGTTATGATTATGAAATGAAACCCATTTATTTTATGCTATGTGGGTTATTTATGAAATGTTTGATGATGATATATGTGGCTCACATGATAATAAAGGCAAATTTAAGGGTGCGCCCTGATAGCACTCCAATGCATTGGGTAATGATGTAACCACTAGGGTTTACAATTTTCACGATACCTTGGTGAATAACCTTGGTAATTTTCAAATGACACCTTGGGGATGGACCTTGGTGATATGTTCATGATTGTCTATGTTAAATGATGTAGCCACATCTTCAAGTTATGAAAAATGTTATTTTTATTATGAAGTGCCTCATGATTTCTTTCTCATGCCTTAAAGTTCTTTTCATGTCCTTATTGAAGTATCTCAAGTTCACATGTAAAATGTTCCTCTTGTTTCCCTTACTGGGCCTTCTGCTCACCCTTTCTTTTGATGTATGTCCCCAGGTTATGATATGCAGTAATGAACCTAGAATGAACTTAAGGAGATGCCTTTCAAGTGTTTAAGAAGAATGTTTTATGTTGTTTTCATGTATTATGTTCCTGGTTTCCAAGACACTAGACCTTAAAGATCCTCAGTTTTGTGTAATGTAATGAAAGTTTATGTTATAAAATGGCGGAATGATATATAGATATTGAAGTTACTTCCCCTTTATTATGATTTTTGCCTCTCACACTATTCTTTTTGGGTTTTAGAAAATGGCTGGAAACAAGATGATTCATGATAATGGAGGATATGATGGAAAATAGAATGATATTATTCATGAGCAACCAAATGAAATGGGATTTGGAAGTCCAAACATCATTATTATGTTGAATCAGAAATCTCAAAATATGATCAATAAAGTAAAATTTGTTAAGTTTCCTGACTCAGATAATAAGAGAAAGATGGAGTTTCCTGATGATCATAGAGGAAAGAAAGTTCAATTTCCTCTATGTAAATTATGTGGGAAGAGGCATCAAGGAGAATGTTTCAAAGGAACTGGAAGATGCTTTGGGTGTGGAAAAGAAGGACACAAAGCCTGTAAGTGAAAAGGAAAAGGTTCAGTTAACACCAGGGATGATGACATTGGTATTGCTATGACATCAACAATGGTTAAATGTTTTAAATGTGGAATGTACAAGCATTATGCAAACCAATTCCCTAAGGGAAAGTCTCATGAAGAGAATCAGTATGGTCGTATGGGTAGTATTTATGTTGATGATGATGAAGAGACTACAAATGATATGTGAGATGAAAGAATTGTTGAAGCTCGGTCAATGGTTTAAGAATGTAGTGGAATGATTACATGTTTATCATGTGTAATGTTGTATAAGTAATCTCATGGTACTATGGAATAAAGAGACATCTATGGATTGTTACACTATTTTCTTTCCTTGAGTTTTGAAAGTGTATGATTAATGGTTCCAGTATCCATGAAAGGTTATTCAAATATTTTTGGAATGTAGATGATATGCACATAATGAAGGGATAAGGAGAAAATTAAATGTTTGATAGTATTCATGAGCTCATGACTGATACAAGGAGAAGGTTATATCATGGTTTGAGTATATAGAATTCTTGGATTTTGGTATGTGGAAAGAGTTAACTTTTGACTGCATTCATGTTTTCACTAAGGTTTAATGGGTATTCATTCTTCCAGAGAATACATGATTAAGGTATTCACATGTTTGTAATTTGACCAACAAGATATATCTTATGATATATGGGCGATAAATGATGGCATTCACGTGATGGTTATGTGACATTTCAAGTAATCATTTTCTTTATACTATGAGCTTGGACCGAAGTATTTTAGATAAGCCTAAAGATTGGAATGGATTATGTTGGACATAAGTTAGGATAGAAATTTTTTCGATATTATTGATGGTATGTTATAGTAATATAGCTTTAGAAAAAGGACAACCTGCAGGACGGGCGACAACCCATCGCGTCAGACAAGGCTGTAGGAATCGAACCCACAACCGAAGTGTGACTGGCCTTTATCGCCTACCACTAGCCTACATGAAATCCCTAGTTAGTATAAACTAGTTTTATTTTATTACGCGGTATGATATGTGAAGTATAAGTTCATTTTTGGAATCGTATACGATTAACCTCACCATAGATGGACTTATGTATATTTGATAACTTTTGCTAACCTTTTGTTTGAAATAGATGGAATGACCCATCATTCTATCACATAATCTGTTAACACTTCACGAATAACAAATTCAACTTCATTTCATTAAGATATGATGTGGAAATTGTTGAAAGCACGAACAAAACTGAGATTGTACCAAAATAAAGTACGTATTTATTCTAATTCAAATTCTTCAACTTTTGGGAAATGATCTTGAAAACCAAAAATTTTGTCCTCGTGAACTTATATCCGATGAATCAGATAGTACCTTAGATCATCATAAATTTATGGCTTTGTGATTGCTGGATTTTCCATAGCCATGTTCTCTACCACTCTCCATCAGAACACGATGATTAGATTTCTCTTCCATATCTATATTTTCACCTATTTGGAAACCCAATGATTAGTTTATTTGGGTAACCGTTACGTTTCATACTTTTTTTTAAAGATTGGTTTTGGTATTCATTTTTATGATGTGGGTTTCTATTAATAAAACTTTCGAGTAGTAAACCATTTACAACCCCGACGAATTTCGAGGGCGAAATTCATTTTAAGGGGGGTAGAATGTAACACCCCGAGATTTTATGAAAAATATTCTTTTTAATTTAATTAATGTTTTGTGTTGTACGCTAAACCAAAAGGACCTTGTACAACACGCATCATTGACTTGTCTTGTACGCAATCGCGACCTTCCTCGATAGCGTGTGTTGTACGCAATACCGAGTTTCACTAAACAACGACATGCTATTAAAATATTACTAAACTAGCTGTTATGAATAGTAATAACCACTTTTTGATATTTTTTAAATTTTAGTTTTCAAAATGGACTTCATTTTTGGATTCGGAATATTGAAATTAGCTTAGGGTGAAATTTTGGTACTTTTCGGATAACTTTCATAATCTGATGAATAGTGAAAATTACTAAATTTTAATTTAAAAAAACTTTTTTAATCAAAATAATTAATAGTGATAAATTATTAATTTGAGTGGTTTTAAAGTATATTTAGAATATATTTTTACAATTTAATACAATGTTGGTCATTGGATGTAATTTCACATTTAAACTAGACATAAACAAGTGTCAATCTTTTGATAGTTATTATCTTTTAAAAGCACGCTATTTGTTTTGACGAAGTGAATTAATTTTTAAATTAGTTAATGTAACTGATATGTTTTGAATTTGGTAAAATAAAAATTATTTTTGAATTCATAATATCAAATATATCTTAGGCCTAATTTTTGGTATTTTTTTTGGAAACTTTCATTTTTTGATGAATAGTGAAACCACTAAGTGGTAGTTAAAAAACTGAATTTTTCATAAAACTTAATTTTACCGCTTCTGTGAGTGGAATTTAAAAAATCCGAGAGACACGGTTGATGTCAGTAAGTAAAATGTGGTTCAATGAGATGAAAATATTTTTTTGGTGAATAGTAACTTTTTACTTTTTTTACCACGGTTAAAAGTAAATAGGGTAATTAAGGGTACAAATGATATTATTATTACCCTAACACATGTACTAATTCTATTGGATAAGTTAACTTAGACCAAAAAAAACCTTAGGAATAAAATATGACCATTTAGGCCCACTTGGATTAGATTAGGACATTTATTATCAATTTAAATAAAGAAGGGTTAAAATAGTTAAAATCAAAGTTTAATAACTAAATAATTTTTAATATAGGTTTATACATAAGATAAATTGGTATATAAATATTTATTAGAAATATAAAAATATTTCCTACATAATGGTATTTTATTTGTAATTTTTAGATACTAAGGATGTTAATTTATTTATGACACAAAGATGATGCAGTAATTATCTTATTAATGAAATATTGACATAATTGATGTTATAAATTCCTAAATAAGTATAACTTGAGACTTTTTATGAATTCAACTAATTTTATAGGATAATATGACATGTTAGTATTGATGTAATCTACTTTTTTCGAACTAATCATTCTGTTATGAGTTTAACAAAAATCAATTACTAAATACTGTCAAAATTGACATAAAATAGTTTTTAAAACAAATATTATATTATTAATTGTTATTTTATTCCTAAAAATCTAAGGTTTGGCCAAATGACTTAGATAAGGTTATAGATATTAATAATAAACAACTTGGGGTTCGTTTGTCTTGTTATAGTAAGTTTGTTAACCTTATAGTGTAAGAAAACAAAAAGACAAGGTAAAAGTAAAATTATTTAACTTAATGTTAAATCTAAATGATAAGGTTAAAATAGAAAACTAAACTTGTCTAAATTCTATTTTATGAGAGGGTTTCGACCCATACCCACCTTATCTTCGAAATATATCAATTTTGAGTTATTTAAAACCAAATATGACTTTATAATAAAATAATATTTTTAGTTTTTCCAAAGGTGCCCCTCTCCTCCCTTATAAAAGGGCACCTCCTTCCTCTCTTCCTCACACCACTTTGAGCCTTCAATCTCAGCCAAACCCTACCAAATTAGCTTCTCCACTTCACTAGAAACATCCTATAGGTCCTGGTCTACTTCAAAGACCAATCTTAGTGCCCTAAGAGGAGGTTTCAAAGAGGCGTATCGAAGAAGAGGTAATTTCTTCTATCGATTCTTTCAAACTTATTTCTTCTTCAACTTCTTCTTATTTAGTTGTTTAATTATAAAGTAATAATATCAGTATCACTAATATACTGATATTTTATTATAAAAATCAAACAACCTCATTTCACCTTCTATCCATCCTACGGAAAACAAAATCACTGCGCGTGCGTACGTATGGAATACCATCCCCACGCCGTGGTGTAATCTGTTTTTTCACCAACACCTTACATGGATGGGTATTATGGTGTAAAGAATAACTATACATATTTATTATAACATCATAATTATTCTGATACATTGTATCATCTACTCCAATTCAATCCAATAATTATGGAAATGATATCATCGCTCGTGCGTACGTACGGACTACCGTCTCCACGACGCGATGAGATTCATTCTCCATGTTAACCACTTAAGAATGATTATAAAGTATATATAAGAAATAATAATGAAATATATGAAATTATAAAGCTACTTTATTTATGTATATATATATATGTATGTCATCTACTTAATTCCATTCAACTCAATAAGGAAACGAAAACAGCGTTCATGCGTACGTACGACCTACCGTCTCCATGAATGGTGTATTTCATTCCTTTTATCGATCTATAATATATATGTATATGATGAATATATATTACATATAAATAATATTTTACATTCTGGAATTAAATAAATCAGGATATGAATAATAATATCAAGAACAACAAGTCCAAACATGTACGATAAATAAAACAATTTTACCCAAAACGCTCTTTAACATGGAATTTACAAAAGAACGGGTAATATAAAGTCATAAGTGAACCATATATGATATCATAACAATGAATATGATTCTGTAATAAGTCAATGACATTATTTAAATCATTATACATGAGGTTCGGAAATGTACGAAGCATATCAGACCTAAGGTAAGGGATAATTTTGCAAATCTCATTTTTTATCCGAGATTGCTTATTCGTAAGTATTTACTGGGGTTATTTATATCATCCATGTCCATGTTTTATAAAAATATTTTCATGTATTTCAAAAGTCATTTTTACCCATTTTTGACTTTTAATACATGGTATGTAAGGAATCTTTCTTTTGTTTACGTTACGAGGTAATTTTTGACTTTTTTTGGAAAAAGTACGAAAAGAATGTTTTTTAACTTATACGGCACGAACAGATTTTTACGGTTTTATAAAGACTTATTTTCATGAAGCTTCATCCAAAATATTTCATGACTATTTTCAAAAAAATCTCTTTCTTTTAAAATTGCATGACGTTTTTTGAAAAGAAATTGATTTTGAAGAAGAAAGGATATTTTCTTCAAGAATTCATTGCAAGTGTTTTATCAAAACCATTTTCCATCTAAGATGAAATTATTTAATATGTGTATGTTTTAAGTATAATGTCTCTATGATTTACATGGTTTCACTTTTCTTATTATGAAATGATATCCATTTCTTTTATATCGATTATGTGATGATGGGATGACATTTATGAAACCCATTTTATTTATTGGGTTATTATGAATGATGTATGTTTATTTTGTGGCACAAGTAAGAATGATTTCATTATGAGATGGGTGGGACCTATATCTCCCTCCAATGCATTGGGTAAATATTTTATATCTCATGAGATAGACATGGCTGGAATGGTAAGTTAATCCGATTCAGTGTTACAGGACTGAAACGAGGAGTGAACTCGATTCAGAAAGGGACTTTGTTAACTAAGATGGTCTTGGAAGCAATGCCTTGGCTACTATGGAAATCATGACATGTGCTGAATGGTTGCCACAATTACATGTTTTATTCCCATGCTATTTTATCATTCTTAATGTTCCTTTATGATCTAATCCTTACGTACTTCGAAGATTTATGTCTTTGCTCAAGATTTTGATGTTTAGAAATTATGTTCATGTTTTTAAGTTTAAATGTATATGATATGTTTTATTTGATCCATGCTTACCCTTATTGGGAATTTGAGCTCACCCCTTTTATGTTTTCTTTTCCCCAGGATGTAAAGAAAGGTTTTAGGTAAGAAAAAAAGGGAAGATCTTTATGGGATATGTTGAAGATCTTTCACCACGATTAGCAGATTACGTTCCAAGTTTCCAAAGACACTAAACTATTACGATCCTTGTGTGTCTGTTTTTGTTATGTACTAAGTATTCTGCAAAAGTAATGTAAATTCCATATACGTCAAGCTTAGGGTCTCTACAGTTGGTATCAGAGGAATGGTTTAGTCAACCTTTGGAAACTAGGATGCGAGAACGTTAGTGAGATCCCTAGAGATATTTCTAAGGTATGTCTAGGGATGTCCCTATGGATAAGTATACGTATAGGATATAGTCCTAGAACTATGGTAATGATATTAGACTAAACCAAAGATGTTAGATATTGAAGTTACTTCCCCTTTATTATGATTTTTTCCTCTCACACTATTCTTTTTGGGTTTTAGAAAATGGCTGGAAACAAGATTATTCATGATAATGGAGGATATGATGGACAATGGAATGATATTCTTCATGAGCAACCAAATGAAATGGGATTTGGAAGTCCAAACATCATTATTATGCCGAATCAGCAATCTCATAATATGATCAATAAAGTAAAATTTGTTAAGTTTCCTGACTCGGCTAATAAGAGAAAGATGGAGTTTCATGATGATCATAGAGGAAAGAAAGTTCAATTTCCACTATGTAAATCATGTGGGAAGAGGCATCAAGGAGAATGTTTCAAAGGAACTGGAAGATGCTTTGGGTGTGGAAAAGAAGGACACAAATCCAATAAGTGCAAAGGAAAAGGTTCAGTTAACACCAGGGATGAGGATAATGGTATTGCTACGACATCAACAATGGTTAAATGTTTTAAATGTGGAATTTACGAGCATTATGCAAACCAATGCCCTAAGGGAATGTCTCATGAAGAGAATCAGTATGGTCATATGGGTAGTATTTATGTTGATGATGATGAAGAGACTACAAATCATATGTGAGATGAAAGAATTGTTGAAGCTCGGTCAATGGTTTAAGAATGTAGTGGAATGATTACATGTTTATTATGTGTAATGTTGTATAAGGAATCTCACAGTACTATGGAATAAAGAGACTTCTAAGGATTGTTACACTATTGTCTTTCCTTGAGTTTTGAAAGTGTATGATTAATGGTACCAGTATCCATGAAAGGTTATTTAGATATTTTTGGAATGTAGATGATATGCGCACAATGAAGGGATAATGAGAAAATTAAATGTTTGATAGTATTCATGAGCTCATGACTGATACAAGGAGAAGGTTATATCATGGTTTGAGTATATAGAATTTTTGTATTTTGGTATGTGGAAAGAGTTAACTTTTGACTGCATTCATGTTTTCACAAAGGTTCAATGGGTATTCATTCTTCAAGAGAATACATGATTAAAGTATTCACATGTTTGTAATTTGACCAACAAGATATATCTTATGATATATGGGGGATAAATGATGGCATTCACGTGATGGTTATGTGACATTTCAAGTAATCATTTTCTTTATACTATGAGCTTGGACCGAAGTATTTTAGATAAGCCTAAATATTGGAATGGATTATATTAGACATAAGTTAGGATAGAACTTTTTTCGATTTTATTGATGGGATGTTATGGTAATATAGCTTTAGAAAAAGGACAACCTGCAGGACGGACGACAACCCATCGCGTCGGACAAGGCTGTGGGAATCGAACCCACAACCAAAGTGCGACTGGCCTTTATCGCCTACCACTGGCCTACAGGAAGTCCCTGGTTTGTAGAAACTAGTTTTATTTTATTACACGGTATGATATGTGAAGTATAAGTTCATTTTTGGAATCGTATACGATTAACCTCACCATAGATGGACTTATGTATATTTGATAACTTTTGCTAAGATTTTGTTTAAAACAGATGGAATGACCCATCATTCTATCACATGATCTGTTAACACTTCACAAATAACAAATTCAACTTCATTTCATTAAATTATGAAGTGGAAATTGTTCAAAGCATGAACAACAGTGAGATTGTACCAAAATAAAGTAAGTATTTATTCTAATTAAAATTCTTCAACTTTACGGAAATGATCTTGAAAACCAAAAGTGTTGTCCTAGTGAACTTATATCCGATGAATCAAATGGTACCTTAGATCATCACACATTTATGGCTTTGTGATTACTGGATTTTCCATAGCCATGTTCTCTACCACTCTCCATCAGAACATGATGATTAGATTTCTCTTCCATATCCATATTTTCACCTATGTGGAAGCCCAGTGATTAGTTTATTTGGGTAACCGTTAAGTTTCATACTTTTGTTTTTAAAGATTGGTTTTGGTATTCCTTTTTACGATGTGGGTTTCTATTAATGAAACTTTCGAGTAGTAAACCATTTACAACCCCGACAAATTTCGAGGGCGAAATTTATTTTAAGGGGGGTAGAATGTAACACCCCGAGATTTTATGAAAAATATTCTTTTTAATTTCATTAATGTCTTGTGTTTTACACTACACCAAAAGGATCTTGTACAACACGCATCATTGAATTGTCTTGTACGCAATCGCGACCTTCCTCGATAGCGTGTGTTGTACGCAATACCGAGTTTCACTAAACAACGATATGCTATTAAAATATTATTAAAACTAGTCGTTATGAATAGTAATAACCACTTTTTGAAATTTTTTAAATTTTAGTTTTCAAAATGGACTTCATTTTTGGATTCGGAATATCGAAATTAGCTTAGGGTGAAATTTTGGTACTTTTCGGATAACTTTCATATTCCGATGAATAGTGAAAATTACTAAATTTTAATTAAAAACAACTTTTTTAATCGAAATAATTAATAGTGATAAATTATTAATTTGAGTGGTTTTAAATTATATTTGGAATATATTTTTACAATTTAATACAATGTTTGTCATTGGATGTAATTTCACATTTAAACCAGACATAAACAAGTGTCAATCTTTTGATAGTTATTATCTTTTAAAAACACGCTATTTGTTTTGACGAAGGGAATTGATTTTTAAATTAGTTAATGTAGATGATATGTTTTGAATTTGGTAAAATAAACATCATTTTTGAATTCATAATATCAAATATATCTTAGGCCTAATTTTTGGTATTTTTCTGGAAACTTTCATTTTTTGATGAATAGTGAAACCACTAAGTGGTAGTTAAAAAACTGATTTTTTCATAGAACTTAATTTTACCGCTTTTGTGAGTGGAATTTCAAAAATCTGAGACACACGGTTGATGTCAGTAATTAAAATGTGGTTCAATGAGATGAAAATAATTTTTGGTGAATAGTACCTTTTTACTTTTTTTACCACGGTTAAAAGTAAATAGGGTAATTAAGGGTAGAAATGATATTATTATTACCCTAACACATGTACTAATTCTATTGGATAAGTGAAATTAGACCAAAAACAACCTTAGGAATAAAATATGACCATTTAGGCCCACTTGGATTAGATTAGGACATTTATTATTAATTTAAATAAAGAAGGGTTAAAATAGTTAAAATCAATGTTTAATAATTAAATAATTTTTAATATAGGTTTATACATAAGATAAATTGGACTATAAATATTCATTAGAAAGATAAAAATATTTCCTACATAATGGTATTTTATTTGTAATTTTTAGACATTAAATAAGTTAATTTATTTATGACACAAAGATGATGCATTAATTATCTTATTAATGAAATATTGACATAATTGATGTTATAAATTCCTAAATAAGTATAATTTGAGACTTTTTATGAATTCAACTAATTTTATAGGATAATATGACATGTTATTATTGATTTAATTAACTTTGTTCAAACTAATAATTCTGTTATGAGTTTCACAAAAATCAATTACTAAATAGTGTCAAAATTGACATAAAATAGTTTTTAAAACAAATATTATATTATTAATTGTTATTTTATTCCTAAAAATCTAAGGTTTGGCCAAATTACTTAGATATGGTTATATATATTAATAATAAACAACTTGGGGTTCATTTGGCTTGTTATAGTAAGTTTGTTAACCTTATAGTGTGAGAAAACAAAAAGACAAGGTAAAAGTAAAATTATTTAACTTAATGTTAAATCAAATGATAAGGTTAAAATAGAAACCTAAACTTGTCTAAATTATATTGGATGAGAGGATTTCCCCCCATCCCCACCTTATCTTCTAAATATATCAATTTGGAGCTATTTAAAACCGAATATGACTTTATAATAAAATAATATTTTTAGTTTTTCCAAAGGTGCCCCTCTCCTCCCTTAAAGGGCACCTCCTTCCTCTCTTCCTCACACCACTTTGAGCCTTCAAGATCGAAAACACCCTGAAAAATTCTCTTCTACACTTTCCTAGAAACATCCTAGAGGTCTTGGTATACTTCAAAGACCAATCTTAGTGCCCTAAGAGGAGGTTTCAAAGAGGTGTATCAAAGAAGAGGTAATTTATTCTATCGATTCTTTCAAACTTCTTTCTTCTTAAACTTCTTCTTATTTAGTTGTTTAATTATAAAGTAATAACATCAGTATCACTAATATACTGATATGTTATTATAAAAATGAAAAAGCTCATTTCACCTTCTATCCATCCTATGAAAAAAAAATCACCGCACGCGCGTACGTACAGAATACCGTCTCCACGCCGTGGTGTAATATGTTTTTCCACCAACACCTTACATGGATGGGTATTATGGTGTAAAGAATAACTATACATATTTATTATAACATCATAATTATTCTGATATATTGTATCATCCACTCCAATTCAATCCAATAATTATGGAAACGATATCATCGCTCGTGCGTACGTACGGACTACCGTCTCCACGACGCAATGAGATTCATTCTCCATGTTAACCTTTTTAAGAATGATTATAAAGTATATATAAGAAATAATAATGAAATATATGACATTATAAATCTACTGTATTTATGTATATATATATATATATATGTATTTCGTCTACTTAATTCCATTCAACTCAATAAGGAAACGAAAACAGCGTTCATGCATACGTACGACCTACCGTCTCCATGAACGGTGTATTTAATTCCTTTTATCGATCTATAATATATATGTATATGATGAATATATGTTACATATAAATCATGTTTTAAATTATGGAATTAAGTAAATCATGTTATAAATAATAATATCAAGAACAACAAGTCCAAACATGTACAATAAATAAAACGATTTTACCCAAAACGCTCTTTAACATGGAATTTACAAAAGAACGGGTAATATAAAGTCATAAGTGAACCATATATGATATCATAACAATGAATATGATTCTGTAATAAGTCAATGACATTATTTAAATCATTATACAGGAGGTTCGGATACGTACGAAGCATATCGGACCTAAGGTAAGGGATAAATTTGCAAATCTCATTTTTTATTCGAGATTGCTTATTCGTAAGTATTTACTGGGGTTATTTCTATCATCCATTTCCATGTTTTATAAAAGTATTTTCAAGTATATTTAAAGTCATTTTTACCCATTTTTGACTTTTACTACATGGTATTTAAGGAATCTTTCTTTTGTTTATGTTACGAGGTACTTTTTGACTTTTTCGGCAAAAGTATGAAAAGAATGTTTTTTTAACTTATACGGCACGAATGGATTTTTACGGTTTTATAAAGCCTTATTTTCATGAAGCTTCCTCCAAAATATTTCATGACTATTTTCAAAAAAATCTCTTTCTTTTAAAATTGCATGACGTTTTGTGAAAAGAAATTGATTTTGAAGAAGAAAGGATATTTTCCTCAAGAATTCATTTCAAGTGTTTTATCAAAACCATTTTCCATCTAAGATGAAATTATTTCATATGTGTATGATTTAAGTATAATGTCTCTATGATTTAAATGGTTTCACTTTTCTTATTATGAAATGATATCCATTTATTTTATATGGATTATGTGATGATGGGATGATGTTTATGAAACCCATTTTATTTATTGGGTTATTATGAATGATGTATGTTTATTTTGTGGAACAAGTAAGAATGATTTCATTATGAGATGGGTGGGACCTATATCTCCCTCCAATGAATTGGTTAAAGATTTTATATCTCATGAGATAGACATGGCTGGAACGGTATGTTAATCCGATTTAGTGTTACAGGACGGAAACGAGGAGTGAACTCGATTCAGAAAGGGACTTTGTCCACTAAGATGGTCTTGGCAGCAATGCCTTGGGTACTATGGAAATAATGACATGTTCAGAATGGTTTCCACAATTACATGTTTTATTACCATACTATTTTATCATTCTTAATGTTCCTTTATGATCTAAGCCTTACGTACTTCGAAGATTCATGTCTTTGATCAAGATTTTGATGTTTAGATTTTATGTTCATGTTTTTAAGTTCAAATGTATATGGTATGTTTTATTTGATCCATGCTTACCCATACTGGGCATTTGAGATCACCCCTTTTATGTTTTATTTTCCTCAGGATATAAATAAAGGTTTTAGGTAAAAAAAGGAAGATCTTTATGGGATATGTTGAAGATATTTCACCACGATTAGAAGATTACGTTCTAAGTTTCCAAAGACACTAAACTATTACGATCCTTGTGTATCTGTTTTTGTTATGTACTAAATATTCCGCAAAAGTAATGCAAGGTCCATGTACGTCAAGCTTAGGTAATCTACAGAAGGTAAAAAGTAAGAATGATCATTGAGTGGTTACTCAGTAAAGAGTACCATGTACTAGCGGTCTATCCTGCAAACAATAAAGATTCAATATTAGAATATTCAAGGCCTTGGGAAATCCTCAATAGCAAGAGAACATAGAAAATATGTTTTGGAAAACATAACTTTGATTATTGGAATTGGTGATCCAAATAGGTATTTTTAAAAATAAAATACTTTCAAATGGACATCGCTTGGATATAATATTGTCTATTAGAACATGAATTATAGTAACATTGATCATATTTTGATTTTTAAGTATTATAGAATCCAAATTCATTCATGTATTGATGATCCTCAGAGTATCTATGTTTCCCTCAACACTAATGGACCTAATATGAATATTTATTTTGTGTATACCACCACCTAAATATTAGAAGGATAAAATTATGGAAGGATATTGAAGACAATGCTAAGAATATGAGCCATAAATGGATAATTTTGGGGGAATTAAACACTATTTTGAAGCCATAGGAAAAACTTGTCTTAATTTTAATAGGATTTTTTCTTTGGGGTTTCAACATGAATTGATTAATGAAATCTTTCTAAGATACCAATTGCGGGAGATATGTTCACATGGAGTAGATATACTTTGAATAGAAGTAAATAAAGTAAACATGATAGTTTTTTTTCATATTGATGATACAAATTTTGATACTAGTTCTTAGGTCACTTACTCCCCCAATATCCCTCATATCACAATAATATAATTGTTGATATCTCCAACCACTTTCAATGGTTATCTCCATTGCATTCTATGTTTAATAATGGATGGATTGTTATACCAGGATGCAAAGAAATAAATCTTGAGGCCTAGAAAATAAAGCCCCTAGGAATACCACTCAATATACTTGTTGAAAAACATAAGATTGTTAAAACAGTTATAAATAAATGGAGTAAAAATTCATTTTATAAACATGAGATTGAAATTATATATACAGAGAAACATCTTACAGACTTTGAAATTAAAAAACAACATCAAAAATCAGTCTAGAGAGGAAATCAAGGCTACAACATGGTTGAATGATCTTCTAAATCTCTAATAAATATTAGGAAGATTAAAATATAACATTATATGGATGAAATATGTGTAACAAATACATTTTTACAAATATTTTATAAGGAAAATAGAATTAGAGTTAGAAACATGTTCATAAGTGTGGATGAAAGTATCTGCACCTCTAGAAATAACATCTTTAATGCAGTGGTGGTGTAACATACCAAGTAAGTAATGAATAATATATATTCTTATCTATGTCTATTTATGAATTATATAGTGTTTTAGAGGCTTAAAATGAGAATAAATCCTATCTTAAGCATGAAATACACTAATATTTTTAAAAGATTGTTTTACTGCCTTTTGATGAAAAACCATTTTTAAATCAACATTTTGACAGTTTTATAAGATATATTTGTCAAAATAAAATTATTCTTTAGGATTTGGACATTGAAATTTACTTCGGATAATTTTTTGGTATTTTTTTGACAATGTTCATTTTTTTAATGAATAGTGAAAAATACTACATTTTACATCAAAACTGCATTTTCATCTAATTTAATTATATGGTTAGATTATCTTTTTAAATGGTTTTAAAGTGTAAATAGAATATATTTTTACCATGTAATCCAATGGTGGTAATTGGGATTAATTTCACTTTGTAATTGGGCATAAACAAGTGCCAAACTTTTCATAGATATTATTTCTAAAAATCCCGCTATTTGTTTTGACAACGAGAATTATTTTTAATTTAACTTTTGCAATTTCTATGTTTGGAATTTGGTAAAATGAATTCCGTATTTGGAATCATAAGTTCAAAATTATTTAATTAATACTCTTTTGTTTTTAGACATTATGAATAGTAACGACGGTAATTATCTTTAATTATCTTGATTAATTAGTAATCGGGTAGTTAAGGATAATAAAATAATATCATAAAAATAAAAAAATGACCCCAAAATGTGTCCTAATGATATTGGTTGTGTCATGGACGACCATGGGATTCCTTTTTCCAAATTTGGGGACCCCATGGAATCACTTTTGTGTGATAATGACTTTTTATCTTTTTATTTTTAAAGAAAGTTAAATATAACAAAGAATGTGTCACCTAAGTAAAACATTTTTAATTTTGTCTACATAAATGATATATTGGACTATAAATATTAATTGAAAATATAAAAAGATTTCCTAAATCATAGTATTTTGTTTTATAATTTTTATACATTAAATAAATTAAATTATTTATGATATCATGATGATGCATCGATTACCTCATGAATGAATGATTTAAATAAAAAGAAAGGATAATGTAAAATCTAAGCCTTACACTTTTCAAAGACCTATTTGATGAGTATATTTCGAAACCTTATCACCTTATCCTCGAAAGATATCAATGTGGGACCTTTTTAATCCAAAAAAAATTTCAATATAAAGTAACATTTTATAACTTTCCAATAGTGCCCCTCCTTTCCTCTTATAAAAGGCCCCCACCTCTACCTCTTTAAAAACACCCATCATGCCTTTTTCTCGACCAAAACCTACCCATTTTGTCTCTCCAAATCCCTCTATTACTCCTAGAAGCCTCACTTTGGGCAGAATTCTTTCCAAGGAAGCCTTTGAGCTCAAATCAAAAAGAGTTACCCGATTTAAAGGTAGTGTCTTCCCATGTGTTCTTATGTTTTATTTTGCTTCTCCAACCCCCAAAAATATTTTTATTCTTTTATTTTGTAACAAAACCAGTATCTTAAATACACTAGGATGTTGTTATGAGAAGGATTAGTGCTTAACCTACACAAACCTTCTTCTAATGTTTAATGAACATACGGTTTCTGTGGTTGGCGATTTTCTGCCTCACGAAACGATGATTGTTCAATCTTCTTTTAACACCTTTAATGGTGGAAATTAAGATGTCACTATATTTATATATGATATATATTATGTTTATATTTTCCTTATGCTTATTTATTTTTCATTTATGGCATTCCTTTATGGTTTCCATTGTGGGTAAACACGATAATTTCATTTTAGGAAGTGCGGACTACCGCCCCCTCAAAGTGATTTGATTCGTTAATGCCATATGTAGGACGTATAAAGGATGGATTTAATGTTATTATATATTTTTTTATACTTGAATTATAATATACCCTTATATCATTATGATTTAACTCCATTAAATACGAAATATAAATGAAAGAAGCGTTCATGCGTACGAACGACTTACCGTCTCCATGAACAGTGCATTTCATTTCTTACATATAAATGTTATATACTATTATAAATACATGTATATGCTGGATATATATGATATATATGATATCCAAATCATGAATATCATTCTGGATATAATGAACCTTTAACCACATAAACAACATGTAATTGTAAGAAGTCCATTTTGACTTAAGTACCAAATATTGACAAAACGAAATTTATTAACTTAAATGATTACATATTGTTTATAACATAGAAATAAGATGTATAAAAGGAATAATAAACGTGAAAAAGGTTCTTAGGAAAGTAAAAATTAACACTAGTTTATTATTCAGGAGATTAAAGAGCAATCGAGTCACGTCAGACATGAGGTAAGGGACATCGTCTCAATCTCCTTTCCTTGAGGCATATTTTTTTTATACACAACTTTATTTTATCCGATGTATAAGACCCTTTGAATTTTACATTTATTCAAAAGGAATATTTTTATACGAAGTATTTACTAAATGATAAAAGTGAATGTTTTTTTGTCGTACGTATGTGACGACAACGACTTCTCTGCCACCGTGACCATTATTTGAGTTTCGAATTCATCTACAAGCCATAACTTTTTTTGAATGAAAAATAAATACCATGTTTTACTTTTCTTTTATTTTGGTATTGAAAATGGTTTTCATAATGTTTTTATATAAATGTGTTGTATTGATATCTTGTGATTGAAAAGTGGAAATGTTATGTTTCCTTTATGCATGTTTTATGTGATATGATTATGTTATGGTTCTTGGGCATTGTTATGAAGACGGGTGGTTCCGTGATAAACTAAGGGCGGGTGATCCCGATTTAGCTCTCCAATGAATTGGGTAACGTGAAGGAGTTAAATGTTAAGGTTTCTCTGAAGAGATTTAGGGAATATACTATGATGGGTATTCCAAACGTAACCATGAGGGTTACTCCCTACGTAAGAACGTTATGAATGCCTCAAGTTACCTTTATGTCTAATGATTTCTATGATTTATTCATGATTTGATGAGGTATGTTAAAATGATTATGTTTTATGAGTAAATTATGATTTCATACATGGACTAATGTTCTTATTTCATACTTTTATATCCCTTACTGAGATTTTTATGCTCATCCCTAGTTTTTGAAATGTTTTTCACAGGTCAATGGAAAGGTACATGATGTGATGATAGTGTCAAGGAAGTGTCAAGAACGAATCCATGTTTTATTTTAAATAAGTTTCTGTTGATGGGAAAAATGAGTACTATATTTTATGTAACCACTTTGTTTAAATATGGAATGTAATGTATGTTTTATGATCTAATTCTCTAAAACTCTAAAACTGAAAAGATCCTAACGTGTATTCTTTAAGTAACTCAATATTAAGTAATGTTTAAGGACGGGGCCTTATAGTTGGTATCATAGGGAGGTTTAGATAACTTTAGGAGTTATAATTATAATAAATTATTATCCAAAAATATTATTTTTGGTCAAATTGAAATGATATAGCTTTTGAAGATTACCATGTTGCTTTGCCTAAGATATTTCTGTGTTAAAAATGGTTTTTCATTGAGGAAACAAAACAGATTTTCTGGGAAGGCATATAGATGGAAATGACCTTTCAAATCCGTATCCTGAGATGGTCAGAATCAGAACTAAATAGTTTGTTGTAGTGATGGCTTAGTTAACTGAGGTGAAAAATGTTGGTTGTTTTTATTGATGATATTTTGGTTTATTAAAAAGGTAAAGAGGAGCATGAAAGTCTTTTAAGGGTTATTTTCCAAACCTTAAAAGAAAAGAAACTGTATGGAAAATTCATCAAGTGTGAGTTTTGGTTACAACAAATATCTTTCCTTGGTCACATTGTTTCAAAAAATGGCATAACTGTTGATCCTACAAAAAAAGGGTTGTTGAAGAATGGCCAAGACCCACAAATGTAACTGATATTCGTAGCTTCCTTGGTTTGGCAGGATATTACTGAAGGTTTGTTAGAAAATTTTTACGATTATCTAGTCCAATGACTAAGCGAACCCAGAAGGGTGTTAAGTTTATCTCTACAAAAGAATTTGATGATTGTTTTCAGGAACTGAAAAGAAGATTGGTGAATGCTCCAGTTTTGGAACTACCTTCCAGGAATGGGGAGTTTGTTATCTACAGTGATGCTTCATTGAAAGGACTTGGTTTCGTCCTAATGCAGAGTGATCAGGTAATTGCTTATGCTTCACGACAGTTGAAAACTCATGAGGTAAATTACCCTACACATGATTTGGAATCAGCTGCTGTTGTTTTCACTTTAAAAATTTAGAGGCATCATTTGTATGGTGTAAAGTGTGAAATATATATTGATCACAAAAGTTTAAAGTATATATTCACTCATAAATAATTGAAAATGGGACAGAGGAGATGGCTAGAATTAGTCAAGGATTATTATTGTACAATTCATTACCATCCGGGAAAAACAAATAAAGTGGATGATGCTTTGAGTTGAAAAAGTAATGCTTCATTAACAATGTTGCATTTGGAATGTGATCCTTTGGTTAAGGATTCTATGAAATTTGGAATAGAAGTTGTTGGTGTAGGATATCCTTCTGTTTTGTTTCAGGTATCAGTGAAATCTTCTCTATCAGACAAAATTAAGCAAGCATAGAAGCAAGACAACGAGTTGCAGAAAAAGGTAGAGCTAGTTCAGAAGGTTAAATTGCCTGAATTCAAAATTGATAATGATTGTGTTTTGAGATTTAGGAAGAGATTGTGTGTGCCTTGTGATTCACAGTTGAAGAGAGAGTTGTTATGTGAAGCTCATAGTTCTCCATTTTAAGTTCATCCAGGCAGTACTGAGATGCATAGAGATCTTCGGGAGTATTACTGGTGGGACGTAATGAAAAGGGATATTGCTGATTTTACTGTGAAGTGTTTGAATTGTCTACAGGTTAAAGTAGAGAGGCAGTTACCAAAAGGGATGCTTCAACCTTTACCATTTACAGAGTGGAAATGGGAGAACATATCCATGGACTTTGTTGTGGGATTGCTGAAGACACCTTGAGGTAATAATGAAATATCGGTTATAGTTGATCTCTTGGATAAATATTCTCACTTCCTTGTTATAAAAGATACTTTTCCCTAGATCAACTTTCATGTTTGTATCTTAAAGAGATAGAGAGGTTACATGGAGTTCCTATCTCCATTGTATCTGACTGTGATCTCAGGTTCACTTCTAACTTTTGGAAAGGCCTTCAGAAGTCATTGGGTACTGAATTAAAATTTAATACAGATTTTCATCCTCAATCAGATGGGCAGTCAGAATGAACAATTCAGAATTTGGAGGATATGCTATGTGCTTGTTCGATGGATTATCAGGGAAGTTGTTACCAACATCTTTCTTTGGTTGAGTTTTCTTATAATGACAGTTTTTATTCCAGTATACAGATGGCACCATTTGAGGCACTATATGGGAAGCAGTGTTGAACTCCAGCTTTTTGGGATGAAGTGGGTGAAAGGAAGTTGATGGGACTGGAATTGGTAGAAGAGTTGTTAGAAAAAGTTCAGATGATACAGAAACACATGATAATAACTCAGAGCAGGCAGAAGAGTTATGCATACAATAGGAGGAAGGATCTCTCTTTTGAGGTAGGTGATCATGTTTTTCTCAAAGTTTCACCATGGAAAAGTGTGATGTGATTTGGTAAGAAAGGAAAGATGAGTCCAAGGTTCATTGGACCATATAAAATTCTTGATAGAGTTGGATCAGTTTCATATCAAGTGGCTTTACCTCCGAGTTTATCTCAGGTACACAATGTTTTTCATGTTTCAATGTTAAGGAAGTACACGCCAGATCCATCTCATGTTTTGAGTCCAAAGGTAGTTCAGCTGGAAGGGAATCTATCTTATGAGGAACAACAGATCCAGATTATTGACCATAGGGAGCAAGTATTGTAGAATAAGACGATTCATCAAGTAAAGGTTTTGTGGAAAAAACCACATGAGTGAAGAGGCAACATGAGAATCTGAAAATGCAATGAGGATAAATACCCCCACTTATTCGATAAGTAAATAAATTGCGGGGAAGAAAATTTACTAAAGGGGGAAGGATGTGCCATACCAAATAAGTAATTAATAATATATATTCTTATCTATGTCTATTTATGAATTAGATAGTGTTTTAGAGGCTTAAAATGATAATAAATCCAATCTTAAGCATGGAATACACTAATATTTTTAAAAGATTGTTTTATGCCTTTTGATGGAAAACCATTTTTAAATCAATCTTTTGACAATTTTATAAGATATGTTTTTCAAAATAAACTTATTCTTTATTATTGGGACATTGAAATTTACTTTGGATAAATTTTTGGTATTTTTCTGACAATGTTCATTTTTTTAATGAATAGTGAAAATTACTGCATTTTACATCAAAACTGCATTTTCATCTAATTTAATTATATGGTTAGATTATCTTTTTAATTGGTTTTAAACTGTAAATAGAATATATTTTTACCATGTAATCCAATGGTGTTCATTGGGATTAATTTCACTTTGCAATTGACCATAAACAAGTGCCAAACTTTTCATAGATATTGTTTCTAAAAAACCCACTATTTGTTTTGACAGCGAGAATTATTTTTAAATTAAATATTTCAATTTTTATGTTTGTAATTTGGTAAAATGGATTCCATATTTGGAATCATATGGTCCAAATTATGTAATTAATACTCTTTTTTTAGACATTATGAATAGTAACGACGGTAATTATCTTTAATTATCTTGATTAATTAGTAATCGGGTAGTTAAGGATAATAAAATAATATCATAATAATAAAAAATGACCCCAACATATGTCCTAATTATACTGGTTGTGTCATGGCCGACCATGGGATGCCTTGTGCCAAACTTGGGGACCCCATGGAATCACTTTTGTGTGATAATGACTTTTTATCTTTTTATTTTTAAAGAAAGTTAAATATAACAAAGAATGTATCACCTGAGTAAAACATTTTTAATTTTGTATACATAAATGATATATTGGACTATAAATAGTTATTGTAAACTTAAAAATATTTCCTACATCATAGTATTTTTTTATAATTTTTTGATATTATATAAATTAAATTATTTATGACATCATGATGATACATCGATTACCTCATTAATAAACAATTTAAATAAAATGAAAAGATAATGTAACATATATGACTTAAACTTGTCAAAGACCTATTGGATGAGTATATTTCGAAACCTTATCACCTTATACTCTAAATATATCAATGTGGGACCTTTTAAATCTGAAACACATTTTAATATAAAGTAACATTTTATAACTTTCCAAGAGTGCCCCTCCTTTCCTCTTATAAAAGGCCCCCACCTCTACCTCTTTACAAAAAACTCTCAAGCCTTTGTCTCGGCCAAACCCTAGCCATATTGTCTCTCCACATCCCTATATTACTCCTAGAAGCATAAATTTGGGCATAATTCTTTCCAAGGAAGCCTTTGAGATCAAATCAAAAAGAGTTACCCGATTTAAAGGTAGTGTCTTCTCTTGTGTTCTTATGTTTTATTTTGCTTCTCCAACCCCCTAAAATATTTTTATTCCTTTCTTTTGTAACAACACCAGTATATTCAATATACTATAATGTTGTTATGAGAATTATTAGAGCTACACCTACACACACCTTCGTCTAATGGTTAAAGAACATACTGTTTCTGTGGTTGGTGATTTTCTGCCTCACGAAATGATGATTGTTCAATATTCTCTTAACACCTTTCATGGTTGCCATTAAGATGTAACTATATTTATATATTATATATATTGTGTTTATATTTTTTTTATGCTTCTTTATTTTTCATTTGTGGCATACCTTTATGGTTTCCATTGTGGGTAAACACGATAATTTCATTTTAGGAAGTGCGGACTACCGCCCCTCAAAGTGATTTGATTCGTTAATGCCATATGTGGGACATATAAAGGATGGAGTTAATGTTATTATATATTATGTCATACTGGAATTATAATATACCCTTATATCATTATGATTTCACTCCATTAAATATGAAATAGAAATGAAAGTAGCGTTCATGCGTACGAACGACTTACCGTCTCCATGAATGGGGCATTTCATTTCTTACCTCTAAATGTTATGTACTAATATAAATACATGTATATGTTGGATATATATGATATATATGATATCCAAATCATGAATATCATTCTGGATATAATGAACCTTTGACCACATAAACAACATGTAATTGTAAGAAGTCCATTTTTGACTTAAGTACCAAATATCGACAAAACGAACTTTATTAACTTAAATGATTACATATTGTTTATAACATAGCAATAAGATGTATAAACAGAATAATAAACATGAAAAAGGTTCTTAAGAAAGTAGAAATTAACACTAGTTTATTATTCAGGAGATTAAAGAGCAATCGAGTCACGTCGGACACGAGGTAAGGGACATCATCTCAATCTCCTTTCATTGAGGCATATTTTGTTTTATACACAACTTTCTTTTATACGATGTATAAACCCCTTTGACTTTTACATTTATTCAAAAATAATATTTTTATACGAAGCGTTTACTAAATGACAAAAGGGATGTTCTTTTTGTCGTATGTATGCGGCGACAACGACTTCTCCGCCGCCGTGACCATTATTTGAGTTTCAGCTTCCTCTACAAGCCATAACTTTTTTTGAATGAAAAATAAATACCATGGTTTACTTTTCTTTTATTTTGGTTTTGAAAATGTTTTTCATAATGTTTTTATATAAATGTGTTGTATTGATATCTTGTGATTGAAAAGTGGAAATGTTATGTTTCCTTTATGCATGTTTTATGTGATACGACTATGTTATGGTTCTTGGGAATTGTTATAAAGACGGGTGGTTCCATGATAAACTAAGGGCAGGTGAGCCCGATATAGCTCTCCAATGCATTGGGTAACGCAAAGGAATTAAACTTTAAGGTTTATCCGAAGATATTTAGGGAATATACTGTGATGGGTATTCCAAACGTAACCATGAGGGTTACTCCCTATGTAAGAAAGTTATGAATGCCTCAAGTTATATTTATGCCTTATTATTTCTATTATTTATTCATGATTTGATGAGGTATGTTAAAATGATTTTGTTTTATGAGTAAAGTATGATTTCATACATGGAATAATGTTTTCATTTTGTACTTTTATATCCCTTACTGAGCTTTTTATGCTCATACCAAGTTTTTGAAATGTTTTTCACAGGTCAATGGAAATGTACATGATGTGATGATAGTGTCAAGGAAGTATTAAGAAAGAATCCATGTTTTATTTTAAATATATTTCCGTTGATGGGAAAAATTAGTACTATATTTTATGTAACCACTTTGTTTAAATGTGGAATGTAATGCATGTTTTATGATCTAATTCTCTAAAACTCTAAACCTGAAAAGATCCTCAACGTGTATTCTTGAAGTAACTCAAGATTATGTAATGTTTAAGGCTGGGGACTTATAGGTGGGGTAATTTAAAAGAATTTATTTTTATAATTGATAGGAATGCACATCAATAATGGTTGATTATATTCCCCTTTGTATTGAGGATCATCAAAATCAAGCCCTTACTATGCCTCCTTATAATTGGGAAGTAATGTTTTTACCTTTTCCCTTCATCATGGAGGGTGCAGCTGACCTAGATGGAATCACTAAAAAGTTTCTTATGTTTTATTAGGAAATTTTATAGGATGAGATAATTAATGAAATTAAAGTATTTTTTACTCATGCATCCATGAGACATGGGATAAATTATCATTTTTGTATATTTCTACCCAAAAAAGAAAATGATATTGATATTAAGGATTTAAGGCTAGTTGATCTTGGGAATACTATCACCAAAATTATTAATAAGGTCATTATGATTAGAATAGGACAAATGATTAAGGAACATCTGACATAAAATCAATTTGGGGTTATCCCTAGGAGAAGAATACAAGATTTTTTACTCACTACCTTAAAATGCAACAATCTCTTAAAGAGGAAATCAAAGGAATGAAAATTTTACATCAAAATTGACATCTCTAAGGCTTTTAACACACTAAAATGGACCTTCCTTTTTTAATTTACTTAAGAAATTTGGACTCTCAAGATCAGTTCCATTATCGGATTTTCAAATCTATCAATTATTATTAATTTATCTTAAGAGGATTTATCCATTACACAAGGGGTGTTAGCATGGATATTGTATTTCAAGAATTATATTTTCCAATATTGAAGATTACATGAGTATATGTATCAATGAACTTGCATAGACTGGATATTACAAAAAAAATTAAAGTTGGTATAGATGTTGTCTTCCCAACAAACTTATTACATGATGATGACATTATTCTTTTTGGAAATAGTTCATGTAAAAACAAACATAACATTAAATACATGTTTACACACTATAAAGAGTTTGTTGGGTGATCATTTAGTTTGAATAAATAATTTATTATATTTGGTGATGGAATCTCTATTGGTAAGAAGATCAGGGTTACTAGATATTTTTATGTGAAGAGGGAAACCTATCCCTTTAACTATCTTGGGGTCCCATTATTTTGGGTAAAAGTGAGAAGATAATATTTCAAAGTTAAATACTCATGAATGATTAATTATATGGGCATATGGAAAAGTAAGAACATTTCACAAGTTAGAAGGGCGTGTCTTGTCAATTCAGTGATCACCTCACATTTTGTTTATTTTTATCTCTTTATTGATGGTCGAGAATCCTTGTTAAAGATATTTAGTCCACGATCAAATAAATTATATGGATTTTCATAGTTCATTAAAGGAAAGTTATATTAGTTTCTCAGAATTAATGTATCAAAATGATTGATATTGGAGGCCTTGGTGTCAAAGATCTTAGAATCTTTAATGATGGACTTCTTAATAAATTTACATTGAATATTTTGAATTCTAATGATTCTAATTTTGTTTTTTATCCATAAAGATAAAACTAAGGTTAAATGTTGGGTACTCAAATTATCTAGAACCGTCTTCATGGGATTCCATTAGGTACTCTTATAGTTACATCATGCATAATTAAAAATGGATGGTGTTTCAACAATCTAACCTCAGTTGCTGGAGAAAATTATGGATTGACATACCACTTCATGATGTTATGGATATCCTAACTGATAAACCCTATATGACTATTACAGAGTTTTTGGAACATAACAATATTGATGATCTAGTTCCCCAACTAGCTGGTATGAAAAAAAGGTATGATTTCCTTAATTGTGATACACTCATATGAAATCCCAACAGAATTGGTTAGTTTAAATCAAGTGAGTATTATTGGATGAATTAAAATTTATATTTCATTCCACCATCATGGATGAGAAAATTTAAGGTGAAATTTGCAAAGGATTCAAGGTAATTTCTCCTATGGAAGGACTGGAAAATTTGGATAGCAACCCATAAGTAGTTAAAGATGTTAGAGAAACAACTGCATCAACAATTCATTTATGTTTAAAGGATGAAGAGAATATATCACACCTATTTATTGAATGTGAATTTTCTCATAGGTTGTGACTATATGTAGGATGTCTGTTCAATATCAACATATGTAGAAACATGAAATTGGAATATTTAATTCCTAGTATAAATATGATTGGTATGGGAGGAAAGGTACATAAATTGTTTATTACTATTATTGCTTCATTTTTCTTTATTGTTTAGACATCATGAAATGCCTATATTTTCAATAAACAACTATCTATATGACCCCTTATGATCTATTTCATGTATATATGATGAGATACCCCTTTATCTCTCATCAACCATTTTTATGAATTCATATATCACATTGTTATGCTGCCAAAATTTCACTCTGATTTTCCAAGCCAAAGTCATTGTGTAGTGAATACCATGCCCATTTCTCTATCAAGGGTATTCAACTTTATGAACATTTAATTATTGATTATAGTGTTTCATGTATGAATTACACATTCTTTTATCATGGAATAAATGATGATGTTTAATGAATCCATGTTATATAAACCATGTGGCACACTTATGAATGAAATAAAAAGATTAAGAAGGGTGCACCCTGATAGCACTATGCATTGGGTAAAGATTAGTATCATGATATGTTAAGTGAATTGAGGGTTTACTCATGATAATTCAAGTGAAACTAGGGTTTAATCATGCTCCATGTGCAATGATTCATGGCTCATGATAATACCATGTTAAGTGTTATTGCCACATTTCCATGTTATGATAATCATGATACATCATGCCTTTATGTTCTTGTTTCTATTATTATACATTGATATGCCTATTGACTAAATTGTATTGTATTATTAATATTATTCCATGTTTAATCCCTTACTAGTAATTATAGCTCACTTTTTTCTTATGAATGTCTTCGGGTTATCCCATGCAATGCTAAGTATGAAGGAATATTGCGGTTATGTAAAACAAGTTTTCAATAAATATGTGTATTTCATGATTTAAGTTGTTATGTAATGCTATTAAGCCCCAAGGACACTATACCTCTCAATCTTATATGTTGTATCAATTGAAGGTTTTATTTAATAAAATATGTTTAAGTGTGTAATAAAGACCAAGTTTGTTATAGGTATGAAGATGTAACCAAAGTAAATGAGCATAACATAAGAGAACTCATACCAATCAACCTAGATCAATAATAATGTGACATGATATAAAGATTTTTAAAAGGTAATAGTCATCAAAATCAATAATAATGATCCATGAGATATAAATCACAATCATATGGAACATTTATGACCCATAAAAAGCATAATAAAACACATTGGTATCTCAGAACCTCATATTCAAAACCCATTTTAAACCCATGTCATAAATAAATGAAGCCTAGTTAAATCTAAAGGAGAAACCCTATGATAAATACCTCCTTATTTTTTAATGTTCATGAAACATTACCCAATGAATTTGAGTGACATCTGAGTGCACCCATCATATAATCTAAATCAGGCTCACCCGACGCTATTTGTGCCACCCACCATAAAAGCTATATAAGGCTCACTCATGAGATATAGTGGGGATAAACACATCATATAAGTTATATTTGGGTCACCCAATCATCATAAATAATTCAAAGTATCATTGAAGAATAAAACATTTAGAAGCTTTCAGTTTTTAATCATGAAAAAAATTGATGTTCTTCTATAGCTTGATAAACCCATAGAAAATAAACAGTTTCCCTTATAATCTCAAAATCCATCTAGAGAAATAATAAGAATAGTATCAATACCATACATCTCTAGTGAAGAATTTTCAACCTCATGGTACATTTATGTTGATAAATGGAAATACCATTAAAATATCATTAATAATATTTATAATCAAAATATCCTATTTATTTTGAAAATAATTTTTAAAACTAATAAATAAATAAATATTATGAAAATATTTTTATTTTAAAAATAACATGAAAACATATAAATGAAACTTATATGAAAAATAATGTACATGATGATAAAAAGATCCATTCATGTCATAAATTTTAAAAATAAACATTCTTTTCAAAATATTTTGAAAAAGGGAGTCAAAAGTGATCCATTTAGAAAATGTTAAAAAATTTATTTTTAAAAACATCTAAAATAAATAAAAAATATCATGTAAAATGGATTTAAGAAATAATTTTTTATAAAGGATAAATTTTGAAAACATTTCATAAAATATGGATATGGAAGAGAATGATACCTAATCTAAAAGAAAATACAAGATCAGTATCACTTATAAATGGATTTCTTGATGTTTCTTAAATAATCAAGGGAGAAAATAGAAATTAAACATGTTAACCACATTCAGGGATAATGTAAGAGAAAGATATTTGGTTTTGTAAAATAAGAGCACATGTTTTTCCCTAAAGGAACCTCGAACATAAACAATCCCATAAATATAAGTGATTGTAGTATAAAGCCTCTTCAATTTTGGTAACTTTTCAAGCATGTCCCCAAGAAAGAAGAAATTCAAATGATACATTAAATATCATGAACATAAGGAGTTTCATGATATAAAATTTCAAAGGGGAAGTAGATAAAACTCATAAAATAATATAGGTGTATAACATAACATATGTCTCAAGGAAGATAATTTGAGACGAGAAACCCTTACAATTAACATAACATTGAAATGAGAATTAATCAATTGATAGATTGCATGTGTCAAATGTAAATCAATATAAAATAAGTATAAATATAACATAATATAATAAAAATTAATTGCACACATAAATTTATATCATCAAAGAAAACGAAGAAGTAATATAATATAATGAAAAGGAATTCAGTTATAGAATTATTTACCATTAGGTAACATTCAAGTAAAATCCACATGTATGAAATAATTAAACATAAAACGTAAAATACCATGGTTTATAAAGGATTCATGTTATTTATATTAAAGGGAATGTTTATACAATGAATAAAATAAATTAGGTATATAACAATAAAATATTCCTCACCGAAAGTAAATTGAGATTAAATCCCTTTCGACTTTTGTAATCTCTAAATCCAACCCCCATAAAAGTTAGAAACTCAAATGAATTTTTAAATACCAATAATATTTATGAATATAATACTTAAATAAATTTATGGGTAGTATATACACTACACAATAAAAAGAGGTGGTGAATATGGCATATATCTTATAAAAATAAAAGTGATATGAGAAACCCTTACCTCAAGTCCAGATTTTCTATATGTGTCCTTCACCATATAATGAGATTATATAAATTATTTTACTTCTAAATATAATTTTATAGGTTTAATACTATATTATTAAATCATTTCTTTTTAATTAAATATTTAAATATATAATTAGTTAAGTCTATGTCATCTGTGTTGAGGACGTTCGATATATTACTTCAAAAACAGCTTGGGTGTGTTGAACATGGTCAAAGAGGTCATTATTTCAAAATATATATAATAATAATAATAACATATTTATCATATAAGTACATCAATTATAATTTAAAAACCAATTATTAAATATGGTTATGAAAAATTAACTATGTTACAATCATGGAGGTGGTAGGCCGCATATACACATTATTCAATGATCATTTTGGAAAGAAGGTAAGTAATATTTCATCTTTAAATAATGATAATTATATCATAAATACCATATTATGTAATTAAATATAATTATATTTATCATCAATTTGTTGTGGTGATGAGAAAAGAATCACATGACTTCATGGAGGTGGTAGACCACACCTACACACAAACAACATTATTATTTTTCAGTGTAAGAAATAAAATAAAATATTATATTTTTTCAGGATTATAACTATGAAATAAATATCATAATTATTTCATCTATATATCATAAATTATTTAACCTTTTCCTTATTACCTTAAATGCAATGCATTAGTGAAAAAAATGAATCACATCGCTTTGTGAGGCCGTAGTCCGATGTACACACGGGTGATATTATTGTATCCCCCATGTAATGATGAGTAAGAAGGTATATGGGATGTAATAAATATATAATTATAATTATGTTAAAATATAATATATATATACTTTAAATACATAATTATAATAATCCGTGAGAGGTGATTATGGAAAATAATTAACATCGATTCGGGAGAGGGTAGTCCACCATATGCCTGAATGATTATTTTGTATCCCATTTGATGGAAGAGAAAATAAATTTTTGTCATTCCATTAAAATAAAAAAATATTAGTATATTATATATAACTGTGTTATTATTTCAGATTATTTTAATAATAGTTTTAGGATGTAAAGGAATAAATAAAAAAAATACTCGGTTAAGCATGATACCTCTTCTTCCGACAACCTCCTTAGGTAAGGTCCAATATCATTCTTACGATGGATTTATGATCCAAATAAGGGCTCAAGGATTAGGGAGTGAATTAATGAATATATTTGGATTGTCCTTGGCTGATATGAAGGGATTTCTAGGTTTTAGGAAGTTATGATATGAGGTGGCCTTTTATATATGAGGTGATTGACACACATGTAATTTTTGAAAAGAAAATGGTGTACCCATAGTTTCTCATTCCATTAGGATCCAAAATGGACCATTATATATAATTAGTTATTATAATTTATAAATAAGGAAAACCAATATAAATTTTTTGTCATTTTAACCCATATCTTTTTAGATTAACACTTGATAAACCTGTTTACACGTTAACAATGATAATTAATTTCAACTATTTTCACTATTCATTTGGTCAAAAATTATGATTAATTTATTATATAATAAAAAATATTATGATTCAAAAAAAATAAATTTTTTTACCAAATTCAATCCACATAATTATAAAATTATATTTTGAAACTGAAGCCACAGATGCGATGAAAACACGAGTTTTCAAGAAGTTTATTTTTTTAAGAAAAAGATGACTTTATAACATTATGAAAAATAATAATATTTTTATAAATCCCAATTAATATTTTTTGAAATTTAATAAATACATTTAATTTAAATAATTCCCCAAAATGGGTTTTTAATTAATTAAAATAGAGAAACATTGTATACTTTTAAATAGTTTTGAGAAAAATACCATTTTTAAACCCAAAAATCAACTAATAATAATATAAAATATAAAGATGACAAAAATATAATTGAGTTGATTAAATATAAATAAAGTATAATTTTGTTTAATTTAATCATATTAAAAACATAATGGAATTATTAAATTACTTAATTTATTGAAAAAAATTATAGTTTTACAAAAATCAGAATTTTTAACTATTGACAGAAAAATTATAATTTTCTTAAAAAATCCAAAAATTCCACCCTATGTTTAATTTGATCTAGTTAAATCCCTCAACTATTTAATCAATATAGTATTTCTTGATCCTCAACTTATTTTAAGAACATTTTTTATTAACATTCTCAAGGATTGATCAAGAAGAATGGAACAAGAATCTCTTTAATGATCGTCATGAGATAGATCTTCTTCTCTTATTCCTCAAAACAACCTTGTTTAATGTTAATTCACTCTCATTGGCTCATTCTTAGGATCTAAACCAATCATCATTTAAATTCAAAATATTATGTAATCAATCATATTTTCCAGTGTTTTCATTGGTCGTCTGGGTGACTTACACAACATTAGAAATTCAATGATGGGGAAGATTACTATAAGTGTTTGAATAAAAATTATTGGTATATTGTTGGACCTTACATGATGATTTTCATATGTCCCCTTTCATTCTCAACAACTATGAATCCTTAATTCTACCAATTTAGGGGGGTTTTATCATGTCCCCTAACTAAATGCCCTCATAGAAATTGCAATGATTCTTGGTATTCCTATCAAATTCAATTAATCCAACATTTGGATAACACCCCATACCTTAAAAAACCTATAATTACATAACTTATAACAAGGATTGGACTATTTTTTTTATATTTTTTGGATATTTTCGGTTTAGAGTTATAGAGTGTTAAGTCAAACATTACATAACAAATTGCACATTTCATCTCATTTCTAAATATAAGTACGATGAGATGAAAAAGTGCTTTAAAATAATCATAATAATAGTTTATTATATAAAAGATAATAATTTTATTATTTGATCGTGTTTGAAAAAAATTGACAAGGTTAGAAGAAGAAATAATCATTAAATAGGTTCACTATACGAAAAACATTCCTTAAGGACAGTTTAAACTTCCATAATTAATAGTTGGTTGTTTTTGGATGTGTAGTGGTTATGTGGAACCGATTAACCTATATATTTAGCAGCAGTTTCGAAACCATAGTGAAAATGTATATGGTGATTTTTTAAAACAAAGACTATTTCTATCATGGAGATGATTAAAACCATCACGAAATCGAATGTGGTGGTTTTTCTTTCAGCTACTTATTGTAAAATTAATAGTAGTTAAAACCCTCGCTAATAATATAATCAGTATTTTTTTTAAATTACAATAAGTAGTGGTGGGTTAGCATCATTTAATGACAATTTTATTATGTTTAGCGGTAGATTACACCACTATGAAATAATTACTAATGGTTTTTAAATTTCACAGCAGTTAAATCGCCACTAATTATGAAAAATTGAGCTGTCATTAACCCCTAAAATAAAATACCACCCCATTATAAAATCACACAAATATCTATAATATATTAAATTCAATAATTTCAATGGTCAAACCAATCATGAAAAATAAAATATCTATATATATACATAGATCATATAAACATACATCATGTTTGTCATATGCTGTATAAAAAGCATATATAAGTTTCAATTATAAATAAAACCCTTATAAAGACGAATCCAACATGAACTCTACTCTACCATGTCATGCTGACTGCCTCTAGATGTTACATGATCTTGATTTTCATGTTGGATAATAGTTTAATTATCATATAGTGCCTATATAAAATAAAATTTAAAATATATGTTAGTTTTAATTAGATGATATATAAGAAAATATTTACAAAAATTATAATTATAATATTACAATATTAAAACAAATGTAATCGATTTAGTAATGCTATAGTCTGTCATATCTACGATGAAATTTGTATATATAGGGACATTATCTCGCATGCTAACTGACCCAATATTTTAGAATATAATCCTTTGGCATCATCTGCAGGCACTCCAAACATATCAAATGGTAAAATACTTTAAAATTTTACAGCTTCCAAATGTCCAATCTATTCATGTTCATTACTCTAAATACTTGAGATTTTCAACGTATTTTTTTTTAAATATCTGAAAATATTACAAGTTCGTGAAAATTGACGGCACATGATTCCGTGGCCGGTGTGCCCAGAATAAATTTCTGAACTTTTTCTCAGGTATGTTCAGTAAATGTGCAAGTGATATTTTGTTACTTTTGAGCTGGTGCTCAAAATTGAAATCTAAGGACACCTTTAAACTCACAATGCCGATATTTTCTTAAGGATACCTTCACCTCGACCATAGTAGGTCCTGGGAGGAAGATGGTTTTCTGGTTTTTCATGGGAGAGTTAAAAAAATAATAATAATAAAACAATTATCTATTATTTTTATTTAACTGAAACCTTCTTTTTGAATTGTGGAGGTATAGACCACACGAGGGTGGTCAAGCATTTAAGGCTAGGAATCAGAGGCCCAGTTACACAAATTATGTAACCACAACTCTCTTTAATTAATAGGGTTCAATAAATCTAAATTAATGAAACAAATTATTAATTAAGAGTTATTTTATTAACTCTTCTAGAGAGAATTGAGATTTGTTTCTCCATTAGAAAAAGGGTGAGGAGGTCTTTGAAGGAAGATCCCCCAACAAAAAAGATCCTCCAATGAAGAACCACCCCCAACAAATAATGAGGACGATGCTCGAGCCTGAATCAGAAGCGTCTTGTGGGAACAATGAATGCCGACGTCACCACCATCATCTTTCTCCTCACGACACCTCAAAAGAACTATCAAGGTAGGGGTTTATTTTTAGGATTATTCTTTATAGGTTCACATAGATTCCATCCTCTTGAACTATCCTCTATCGGCCTAATGCAGAGGGTGTGGGCCAAACAAACATTGCCCGATCCCTCCACATCTTTTATGCTGATGTGTTCTTTGCGGGCTATGATGAAAGTGGCGGCACAACCACACCGCCGAAGGAGACCGTGACCCATCAGCTATGGAAGAGAAAGGTGGCGGCCGACACCTGGCTGGATGCATGGAGTCAGAGAAGTGCGTCCTTAATGCCGGTAGTGAAGGAGGCTGCGACCCATCGTCCGCGGTGGTGGGAGGACAGCGGCCGACAACCGGCCTGCCATGTGGAGGTGGGGGCGGCACACATCCACACTGCCGGTTGAGAGGGCGGCCACGTGGTGGCACCCATCCATCCTACTGGAGTAGGAGACCGCGACCACTTGGCCACAGCAGGGTCGGAGGGTATCTAAAAAAATTTCGGCAGCAAAATGCCAGCGATGCTGTCGTGCCACTGAGAGGTGGACCAGTCGAGAATCTGGCCGGCCATGTCACACTGAGAAAGAGCCCTCTAGTGAGTTCAGCGTGCCATCAGAGCGAACCAAAAGGTCTAGAGGGCCATTCAGGTGACTTGGGTGGAGTGCCTCCTCTCTCGGGTGTCGACTAGGGTGGACTCCGCCACAACGGACCACCCAGCCGAGCGGGCCGCACCTAGCACAGGTCGGGCTTCCCCCTTCATGGGCCATCCTCACTGCGGCCCAGCCCATCGGGGCCAGACCCGGACCAAGTTGGTTCGAACCAAACTGAGGTGGGTCGGCCCAGGCCAGGTCAGACCGGGTCGGTCCGACCGGGTGGGATCAGACCCAGGCCCATCTGGACTCAGATCCGCTTTTTTGGCCATATCTAAAGTACCCGGGCGTCCATTTGACAAACTATCTACAGCACCAGGATCCTTGGATCAAGAAAGTCCTTTTGGTATAATCCAATTGAGTTTTGGATAAAGTTGAAGTATGGTTGGGTTGGATCGAAACCGAATCTAACCGGTCCATCCGAATGAAAAAACTAATAACTTACAGACCGGGTTTCTGATTGACGCGCAATCTATCACGTTGGGTCTCTTATGACGTGACAGACCTTTTGGATACTTCTTCATGGGACTTAATTGTAGTTGAAGTATCGACTAATGGATTGAGGAGAGAAACCTATCGAAATCAAGCGTACTTAGTGTGGGAACCCTGTGGATGGATGTACTTGAAGAATATTCAGATCCTAGGTGGGCCATCTCCAGATCTTGTGTGTGTCATCTTCAGATCCTCTGTGGGTCATCTTAGGAATATGTGTGGGTTAGCGCTCAGCAATCCTGTGTGGGTCAGTGCATACCGATCCTGTGTGGGTCATTTACCGATCCAGTGTGGGTCATTTCTCAGCGATCTTATGTGCGCCAACAAATACCAATCCTATGTGGGTAACCTACCTATCCAGTGTGGGTCAGCGATCAGTGATCCTATGTGGGTCAACACATACCGATCCTGTGTTAGTCATCTTTAATCCATTTTGGGTCAACAACAAAGCATATCGATGAAGTAAGATGATCTAGCAATACAACTAATCATCTATACTTCCGTACTTAAGTTATACATGGTGTGAGATGAGTCTTTACCTTTGTGGTATTCTTCTGTGTGGCATTAACTTCTTGGTGCTTACCTTCGTGGTGTTACCTTCGTTTTATTCCTTCCTTCATGGAATAGTTGTGCTATGGGCTAATGAGTTAGGACTGGTGTTTCCTCATAAATGAGATGGGTATACCTGATAACTTAGGTATATGTATTGGAATATATTTAAGTATAGTTGAATGTTGTTTTTAATGCTTTTTGTATTATCGTTTGTGTATTTTTAGAGACCATCGGGGGGTATTGGGGTCTCTACTGAGTATCGTTATACTCACCCCTGCACGGGATATGCCTGCACCTTGTCTTGTCTAGTGCAGACAATGGACAAAGCTGACTGAGGATGAGGGTACCAGGATTGGAGGCTACTTGGAGGTGAATCTTAGACAAGGCGTACTATAGAGACGACCGTTTTAGTGTTGTACCTACCTTTTAGATAGGATCCTTGGTAGGTGTTCATAGGAGTCGTTTTCAGTTTTACTTTTACTTTCTAGTTTTACTTGTACTTTCTAGTTTGTCTTGTATTCTGGCCCTCCTTTAATTATTGTACACACACTTTTTTACTATACAGTTTACCTTGTGCTCATATCTTGCTGTGTGCTTGGTTGTGAGAGTTTATAAGTTATAAAGACAATGCCTTCCTAGTTTTAGGGATAATCCTTTCTGGTGCTAGTCACCACCCCCGGGCCTATGGAAGGCAGGATTGGGGTATTCATGGCACGGGCCCTGGGGGATGGGTTGTGACAATTTCTATCTTCTTATTATATGATTAAATTTAATAAATATGTTCAACAGTTATTATATAACTGTATTAAATTATATTTTCCTATTAATAGTTACATACCAATAATGGTGACCCTCTATTACCCTCGTGATGATAACCATGGTACCATATGCCTAGCTGATGATCACTCCTTAGATTCTCCATATAATCCCTCTAATATAATTAGGGAAGAACGGGGTGAACATGAAGTAGGGAGTCTGTTTGAAGAATATGAGTGCATTAAATATTGAATAAAATGAAATAAAGGAGATAAAAATGAAAATAGGTAACATACCTGATGTAGGAATGAACATATCAGGAGGGTCATCTAACACTATAGGAGTTGTAGATCATCATCTTACATCTTTAAATAATTTTTTTCTTGGTATTTCTATATCCAAAAATAATATAAAACAAGTTATAACATGGTATACAATATAAAAAAAGAAATGATATGAAATTTTTTTACATAGATTTATTAAATTCATGTATTGTAATTAAATAAATTAAAGATAAGTTAAAGGAATGTAAATTCAATAAATTAATTCATCATTATTCATATTATTGTCATCAAACACTATTAATATGATTTTATTATCTTTACCCCCCCATGTAAGAAAAACTATTTCAATCTTATCATGTATTAATAGGTAAACCTCTTGTTGTTGATGAGGTTAGATGTTACAAAATAATTCTTTAACTTTTTCACCAAAATCATAGAAGTCTCTTTGTTTCAATTGGACTACAACAACACACCCTTCATTAACTCCATTATTTATATAATATACTAATTTAGACAGTGGAGATAAAATACATGGATCATGTTATTCATGCTATCTAGTATCGTGTCGAGTCAAATGTTTACTTTCAATAATTTCTGATCATAATTTCGAAAATTATAATACACTTCCTCTAACTGATTATTTTACAAACCTTTATAATTATCTAGTTTTAGAATAATTTTCTAAGAATATTATTTCAACAAATATAGAAACACATGTTTATTGGATAAATTCTTTATATAATCGAACGCACATGTATCGAACAAATGATTATAAATTTTATCCGATGAAGATTTATAAAATTCTAAAAGTCAAATTATAACAAAGCCCAATAGATAAAGTTTTAAAAGACTACCCCACAAAAATCATCAGATGGTGGAATAACCGCTTTCTGAATGATCACCCATAAAATCTATATTATAAAGAAACCCATCTTACTAGATGAACAAAGATCATTCCACTAGGAGAACAAAGTTCATTTTATCGTAAAATGGAGTTCTTTATACACAACAAAATTGTAAAACATTTAATGGTTTTATCAAGGAGGACATCAGAAAAAGATATACAACACCTTTCTAGAGAAGAATGATTCCCTTCAAATTAGTTGTAACCAAATATAAGGAATGTGGAATATGAAAATTAGACAAATTCTTATAAATAGAAGCAAAATTTGAGAATATGGGATCTTTTTCAACCCAAGAGAACTAAAGCTACATTAAATATCTTGTAACATATTGTTATTGGTGAAAGATTTATTTAAACCTATATGGAGGTTTTACTTAGGGAATTATATTTTGAGGCTTATTGAAAATTCCTTATGTTTATTATTTTGTTTTGAATTTATATGCCTCATTAGGCGTGATCAAGGTTATAATAACTTCAAATACACACTCCCAAATCTGGTGCTAAAGTCATAAGCATTTCAATTTTTGTATTTTTTACTGAGTAAGGTGACCCAATTTTCACCATTGAAACTTAAAAAATCATTAGGATATATTGGATAACTAAAATTCTTAAGGACCATTTAGGTTTAGAGTTTTAGATAATTAAGATAAACTATTAACATCATGGATTTATAAACAATTAGTTCATAAATATGAACATTATCTCACACTATACCTAGATTTTTATATTCCAAATTAGGTAATCAACATCATCTATATGAAACCCTTCAAAAAAAAAATTCATTTAACATCATTATTGATAACCAGGGTAAAAAGAAACATAATATGGGTGAGAAAAAATGATTAGTAATGGTAAAAATAAGCATTAAAAATTCAATGTCATCAGTGAAAATAAGATGAGAATAAGGGTATAATTCTATAATCAAAGTGCATGAGAATAACATAATAGAAATTATACCAATAAACCTAGATTAATAAACATGTGAAATGATATAATACTTTTAAAAATATAAGAGTTATCAGAATCAGTAATCATAAATTCCATGATATCAATCATGATCAAAGGACACATTTATAACCCATAATAAGAATAATGAAAACATATTGTTATCTTATAAGATCATATTCAAAATCCATTTTAAACCCATGTCATAAATAACTGGAGCCTTGTTAAATCTAAAAGAGAAACCCTATGGTAAATCCCTATTTATTTCTTTAATGGGAAAGGAACATTACTCAATGCATTAGAGTGATATCTTGGTGCACCAGTCATATAATCTAAATTGGGTTCACCTGATAATATTTGTACAAACCCATCATATAAGTTATATAGGCTCACTCATGACTTATATTGGAGGTCAAAAATTCATATAAGCTATATCAGTATCACCCATTAAACATCAATAATTTAAAAGTATTTTTCATGAATAAAAACATATTGAATCATTTAATTTTCAATCATGAGAAAAATCAGTATTCTTTCATACCTTGTATAACCCATGGAAAAGAAATGATTTCCCTGATAATATCATAATTTTTCTAGAGAAAGAATTAGGAGGGAATCAATACCATATATCCCCAGTGATGTGTATGCCACATCAAGGTATAATGATGTCGATTAATGTAAATACCATTAAAATATCAATAAAAACATTTTTGAGAAAAATAAACTTTTAATTATGAAAATAATTTTTAAAACTATAAAATCGAAAAATATTTTGAAAATAATTTTATTTGAAAAAAAACTTGTAAACAAATAAATAAAAATTATAAGGAAAATAATGTACACGATGGTAAGAAAACCCATTCATTTCATAAATGTTGAAAAACATTATTTTCAAAATATTTTGAAAAAGGGAGTAAAAAGAGATCTATTTGGAAAATGTTAAGAATTTTTTTCAAAAACCTATAAAAGAAAGAAAAAGATCATGTAAAACGTCTTTATAAAATCATTTTTTATAAAGGAACATTTTTGAAAACATCTTATAAAACTTGGATATAGAACAGAATGATACTCAATCTAAAATAATATACAAGATCATCATCCCTTATAAATGGTTTTCTTGACGTTTCTTCAATAAAAAGGGATAAAATAGAAATTAAACATGTTAAACAAATTCATTTCTAGTTTAAGAGAAATATATTTGGTTCTGTAAAGTATGTTCATATTTTTTTTCTCTAAATCTACCTTGAACATAGAAAATTTTATAAACAAATAGATTTTAATATAAATCATTTTCCACTTTGGTAAATTTTATAGCATGTAACCCAAGAAAGAATAAATTCAAATGATACATTAAATATCATGACCATAATTAGTTTCTTGATATATAATGTAAAAGGGGAAGTATATACAACTCATAAAATAATATAGGTGTATAACATAACATATGTCTCAACGAAGAGGATTTGAGTTGAACAACCCTTACAATAAAGATAACATTGAAGTGAGAATTAATCAATGAATAATTGCATGTATAAAATTTAAACCAAAATAAAATAAGTGTAAATATAACGTAAGATAATAAATGTTAATTTCACACAAAAACATATGATATCAATTAAAATGAAGAATAAATATAATCCAATGAAAATAAATTGAGTTATAAAACTCTTTACCACTTGGTGCCTTTAAAATAAAATCTATTTGGATGAAATAATTCGATATAAAACTTTAAATACCTTGGTATATAAAGGATTTATGTTATTTTATTTTTAAAGGGAAGTATATACACTATATAAAATAAATTAGGTGCATAATAATAAAATATTCCTCAATGAATGTAAATCGAGACAAAATCCCTTACAACTTTGGTAATCTCTAGATCGAAACCCTAAGAAAGATAAAAAATAAAATGGATTTTTAAATACCAATAATTTTAATTAACATAGTTCTTAAATACATTCATTGGTTGTATATACACCACACAATAAAATGATGTGGTGAATATGCTATATGTCTCATAGAAATAAAAGTGAGATGAGAAACCCGTACCTCGAGTCTAGATTTTCCATATGTGACAATAAACTCTCATATAATAGGATTATATTAATTATTTTACTTCATAATAAAACTTTATACATTTAATACCTTAATATTAAATGATTTATTCTCAATTAAATATTTAAATACTTAATCATTTAATTCCACATCGGGGGTTTTAAGGACGTTCAGTTCATTACTTCAAAAAAATCTTGGGTGTGGTGACCATGGTAAAGGTGATCATTATTTAAAAATATATAGAAAAATAATAATGAAATATTTATCATATTTAAACATAAATTATACTTTTTAAACCAATTATGAAATATGGTTAGGAAAAATGAACCATGTTATAATCATGCAGGTGGTAGGCCGTACGCACACAAGAGTAACGCTTCCATTTTTCAATGATCATTATGGAAAGAAAGTAAGTAATATTTTATCTTTAAATAATGGTCATAATATCATAAATACCATATTTTTTATTAAATATACTTAAATTTATCATCCATGTGTTGTGGTGATGATAAAAGAATCACATCATTTCGTAGAGGTGCTAGTCCACACCAAAGCCCGAACAACATTATCATTTTTCAGTGTAAGAAATAAAATAATATATTACAATTTCATAATTATAACTATTAAATTAATATAATAATTATTTCATTCATATATCATACATTATTTTACTTTATACTTATTACCTTACATGTAATGCGTTAGTGAAAAAAATGAATCACATCACTTTGTAAGTCATTAGTCTGATGTACACATGGGCGAAATTACTGTATCCCCCATGCAATGAAAATTAATAATGTAAATGTGATAAAATAACAAAAAATATATAAATATGTTACACATATCATATAAATACTGTAAATATGTCATTATAATAATCCTTGAGAGGCAATTATGGAAAATGAATGAAATCGGTTCGTGAGGTGGTAGTCCACCGTACAAATGAATAATAATTTTGTATCCCATTCGATGGATGGGGAAATGTATTTAAATAATTCCATTAAAATAATAAAATATCTGTATATAATATATATTGATGTTATTATTTTAGATTAATTTTATAATTTTTAGTTTATGGAAGAATAAATAAATTAAAATTTCTCAGTTAAGCATGATACCTCTTCTTCTGACAACCTCCTTAGGTAAGCACCAAAATCATTCTTAGGATGGATCTATGATCAAAATAAATGATAAATGATTTGGGGAGTGACTGAAGGAATATATTGTTTTCGGTATTTTATAAACAAAATTTCTTTCATGGTTTGAAGAATATAGGATATGGGGTGGCCTTTTGTAAGTGAGTTGAGTGACACAGTTGTAATTTTTGAAAAGAAAACGGTGTACCCATATTTTTTATCTTTCACAAGGATAAAAAATGTACCATTATCTATAATTAGATATTATAATATATAAATATCATCATAAAATATATTTTAGATAATATTATAGGTCATTTAACCCACATATTTGTAGATTAAACCCCAGTAAACCCATTTCACCTTAATCGTGATAATTAATTTTTAATGTTTTCACTTTTCATTATGGTCAAAAATTTAGTTTAAATTATTATATAATAATTTTTACCAAATTCAATCCACATAATTTGAAAATTATAATTTAAACATAATGCTGCAAATGCGATGAAAAAATGGGTTTTCAAGAAGTATATTGTTTAAGAAAATAATGATTTTTTATTTACTGTATGACTAATAATAATATTTTTATAAATAAAAATTAATATTTATTAATATATAATAAATAAATTTCATTTAAATAATTCATTTTTAGGGTTTGTTTTAATTAAAAAAAGGAGAAACATTATGCACTTTAAAATAGTTTTGAGAAAATTCCATTTTTAAAACCCAAAAATCAACTATTAATAAAATCAAATATGGAGACGATTCAAATGAAATTAATTGGATTAAATATTAATAAAAAATAATTATGTTTCTTTAAATCTTATTCAAAAATTAATGGGAATTTTAAATTTGATAATTTTTTAAAAATAAATGATTGTTTTAAAAAATGGGTATTTTTTACTATTCACTAAAAAAATAATCATTTTAAGAAAAAATCCCAAAATTTTACCCTAAGAAAAATTTGATATGATTAATTAAAAAATTTATTTAATTTTATAAAAAATAATTTCTATAAGTTCCAATAATTAATTATAATATTTCCTTGTAAAGAGAAATAAAAATCAATTTCAAAGAAAACATATTTTTGAAGAATCAAATTACTTCACAAAAACAATTGATTGATTATTTAATAATAATTTATAAATAATATATAACGACTAGGAAATTTATATTTATAAATTTTATAAATAATTTAATACTGTTAATATCCATGAATTTATTGGGTAGATTAAAATAGTTATGTATTTCCTGGGTCGTTTAATCTTGGTGCTTTGTGTTGAATACACAATCAAATATAATTCTTTTTTTTAAAATACTAAGGTGTTAAATACTCCCATATTCAATAAATTGTGTCCTCAAAATTTTAAAATGATCTTGTTAATTAAAATTATTTCATTAGAAAAAAATATTTATATTTAATTCCCACACCGTAAAAAGGGTTAATAAAACATCATCTTGATAAGAGAGAAAAGAAATTATGAGGGTCATATAGAATAACACTTGATAGGATTTCAAATAAGAGGAAATAAGTTGAAATTGAATATTTGGACATGGAATAAAATCATAATTTCTAAATAATTATGGAGCATGATAAGGGCCATTTATCACAAGAAAGTGAATGATCATAATAAAATCAACAACCATAGAACCATAAACGAAAGAGGTATAAAAAGTTCATTGATATCATTAGAAAGAACAGTAATAGGACCCAATTTAGTATAAATATCATTTTACTAGATCTTAGGAATACTTTACCATCTAGACTAAGAGAATAAGAAAATATAATTACTTTATGAGTAAAATTTCATCATTTTATCAATTTCCACCCCATTATAATATTTTTATCCTAATAATGAGTATTCAAGAAATTGTTTTCCATTCCTAAAGCAATAAAATAAAATTTTAATGGACCATATAACTGTAAAATGTAATATCAAGTTATTCCACCTATATTTAAAAATTAACTAAAACTAAACGGTCAGAATATGATAATATTATTCCAAAAATGAATTAAACTACATATGATTAAATGATATATAAATCTATAAAATTTAACTGTAATACCCAAGTTAAAAAAATCATTCCATATATAAATAACCCTATTTCCAAAATTACCCTAATAAACTCAATATTAAATAGTGTTTTAACCTAATGGTCATATCATAACTTTTAGCTAATAAGCCCCACAATTTTATGATCTTATTTTGAAATAAAATTAATCATATAGTCACCACATCACTTTTCAATCTCATGTCCATCTATACGATAAATGTTGTGTTTTAAAAATTAACTCAATATAAAAAATCATATGAACCAAAAATGTTATAAATAGAATAATAATTATGCCCAAAAGTTTTTAAGGAGTACTTCATATTAATTCAGGTATTTACATATAATTCTACCAAATAAAACATATCCTAAAGTTTCATTAATCACTTTAAGATCTCATCACTTAAAGCCTAAAATGGGGTGTCTAAGAATTTGAACTTATAATCAATATTAATCTTACAGAATTATGATGGTATCCATAAATATTATGATAAAATCATATGAATACATAATAATCTCAAAATTTATCTAAACCCTCCTATGATACCAACTATAGTAGCCCAGAATCTACTCATCCGGATCCGGTGCTAAAATCCTAATCTTTATATTTTTGTATTTTATACCGATGAAGGTGACCAAAGTTCCATCCTAAAAAACTTACAACATCAAAATAAAATATTGGATCAAAAAAATTCTCCGAGAACATTTAGGTTTAGAGTTTTAGAGAATTAGGAAAAAAGCATTACATAATGGATTCATAATCAACTGGTTCATAAATAAGAACCCCATATCCCACTATAACAATTTTTTCATATTCTATATTAGGTAATAATAACCATAAATATGAAAACCTTCATGAAATAATTCATTTAACATCATTATTGATAACATAGGGAAAATGAAATATAGAAAGGGTAATCTCAAACTCTCAGTATGGGTAAACATAATCATTAAAAACTGAATATCATCAGTGAAAATAAGATGAGCTTAAGGGTATGATGATATAATAAAAGTTCATGAGTAAAACAAAAGAGAAACAATACATATAAACCTATATTAATAAACATGTGGTATGACATAAATAACTAACAAAGGAAACAATTATCAGTATAAATAATCATAGGCTATTTCATATAAATCTTGTTTAAAGGAAACATTTATAATATATAACAAGTATAAAAAAAACTTTATGGTATCATGGAACATAATATTCATAAACTATTTTGAAATAATGTTAGAAATAATTGGAAATAGTTAAATCTATAGTATAAACCCTCCAGTAACTCCCTCATTTATTCTGTAATGGAAAAGGAACATTACCCAATGCGTTGGAGCCCTATCTGGGTGCAACCATCATATAATATATATCAATATCACTCGATGATATCTATGAGAACCCATTATATAATCTAAATTAGGCTCACCAATGATATATACTAGGGATCAACCCTTTTTATAAGTTGTATTGGGCTCACCCTTCATCATCAATAATTTCAAAGTATGGTTAATGAGTAGAAAATTTAGAATCCTTTACTTTTAAATCATGATAAATGTTAGTGTTATTTCTTATCTTGATCTACATATGAAAAAGAAATATGTTCCATGATAATATTATAATCAATCTAGATAAAGAATAAGGATGATATAAATAACATATATCCTCAATTTAGTGTATGTAACATCCAGGTTTGTTGATGTTGATGAATGAGAATTCCATTAAAAGATCATTATAAACATTTTTGATAAAAATAAACTTCTCATTTAGAAAATCACTTTTAAAAATAAAAAATTCTAAAAATATTGTGAAAATAATATTATTTATAAAAATATGGTAAAATATAAAATAAAATTTAATTAAAAATAATGGACATAATGGCATGAAAATTCATCTATTTCATAATTTTTAAAAATAAACATTTGTTTTAAAAACATTTACAAAAAGGCCGTCAAAAGTGACCCATTTGGAAAACGTTAAGAAATATCATTTTAAAACATTTTAAATAATAGTAAAATATGTAAAATAAATTTAGGAAATAATTAGATTTTATAAAATAAATTTTTTGAAAACATCTTAGAAAACACGAACATGAAAGATAATGATACTCGATCTAAAAGAAAATACAAGATCAGTATCAATTATATATGAATTTTTTGATATTTCTTCAAAAAATAATTCTATAAATCAAATATAAACATTTTAACCACATTCATGACTAGTGAAAGATAAATAAATGCGGTTCAAGAAAATACGAGTATATGATTTCTTAAAATGGAACCTTGAACATAAACAATTTTGTAAAGAAAGGATATTGTAACTTAATGAATTTTCTACTCTGGTAACTTTTCAATACTAAGATCTATAAAGAATAACTTCAAATGATAATTTCAATATCATAAAAATAATTATTTTCATGATATAACATGTTAAATTTTTAGTAGATACACCTCATAAAAATAGGTGTATAACATAACTTATGACCAAAAAAAGAAAATTTGAGATGAGAAACACTTACAATGATCATAACGATGAGGTGATAATTAATATATGAGTATATTGGGTTTATCAAATGTAAATCCACAGAAAATAAGAGAAAATAAAATTGTTACTCTGATAATCTTAGAATATCAAATACAATGAACAAGTAATGTCAGCTAATGAAAAGAAATTGAGTTATGAAGTTCTTTACTGCTTAGTAACATCCAAGTAAAATCCACTTGGAAGGAATAATTAAAATTAAAACTTAAAATACCATGATTTATGAATTATTAATTTTATTACATCTAAAATGGGATCTATACACACCATATAAAAAAATTAGGTGCATAATAATATAATACGTCTCAATGAATGTAAATTGAGACGAAATCCCTTAAGATATTAGTAATCTCGCGAAGGAAACCCCATGAAAGAGAGAACCTAATATATATTTATAAATAATAATAATTTTTCTGAATATAATAATAAAATATATTCAAGTTCAATATTTTTACAACACAAAAAAAATAAGTTGTGAATATGACCTATGTTTCACATAAATAAAAGTTTGACGAGAAACCCTTACCTCGAGTCCAGAATATCCATGTGTGGCCTTTAACTCCTATATAATAATATTAAATCAATTATTAAATTTCATAATAAAGTTTTAAAAATTAAATTACTTATACTTAAATAATTTTTTTTATTTTTAATTTAATATTTAAATTCTCAATCATTTAGGACCACATTAGGTGTTTTGAGGACGTTTGGTTCATTATTTCAAAAACATATCTACTATGTTGAATGTGGTCAAATTTGTAATTATTTAAATATATCTTGAATAATATTTATGAAACATGTATCATATTTATTTATGAATTTTCCATTTAAAACCAATCCGTAAATATGGCTATGAAAAATGAACTATGTTACAATCATGGAGATGGTAGGCTCTACGTACCCATATGTAACATTTCTGTTTTTCAACGATAATTATAGAAAGAAGGTAATTAATATTTTTTATTTAAATAATTATAATCATATCATAAAAATCATATTATTTCATTAATTATACTTATATATATCATCCATGTGTTTTGGTGATGAAACAAAAATCTCATCGCTTTGTGGATGTATGAGTCTACACGTACTCATGAATGACATTATCATTTTTTAGTGTAAGAAATAAAATGATATATTATATTTTAAAAATGATAAAAATGTTATTTATATAATAATAATATAATTTATAGTACATATATTTATTTAATTTATCTGTATTACCTTATATATAAATAATTAGTGAAAAAAGGAATCACATCACTTCTCGAGGCGATAGTCCGCCGTACATATGAACGTTGTTATCATATCACCCACAAAATAGAAATTAAGAAGTTATATGTGATATAATAAATAAATAATTATAAATATTTTACAAATAATATACATATACATTAAATAAATCATTACAACAATCCATGAGTGTCGATGATGTAAAATGAGTAATATCAGTTCGTGAAGTGGTAGTCTAACATACACACAAATGATGATTGCATATCCCATTTTATGGAAGAGGAGATGGATTTATGTTAACAAATTAAAATAATAAAATATAATTATATGAGAGATAATTTTTTCATTATATCACAATAATTTAATAATATTTGAAGGAAGTGGAATAAGAAATAAAACAAAAACACTTGGTCAAGCACGATGCCTCTTTTTTGGAAAACCTACTTAACTAAGCCCCAAAAACCTTCTTATGATGGATTTATGATAATAATAAGGGAAATATAATGTGAGTAATTAATTAAGAAATACATTTAGACAATTATTGACTAATAAAAAAGGATTTAGAGCTGTTAATAGGAGAAAAGAGTGGGCGACCTTTTATAAGTGAGGTGAGTGACACAATTGTAAATTTTGAAATGAATAAGTTATACCCACCTTTTTCACATGCCAAAAGGATAAAAATTGGATCCTTAATGTGAATTCGGAATTATAATGTAAAACAATTTCAATATAACAAATTTTATACAAAATTTTATTAAATTTTAACCCTTATTGTTTTAGTTTAATCCTTTGGTAAACCCATTTTCACCTTAACTGTGGTAATTAATTTTTAATGTTTTCACTATTCATTATGGTAATAAATTATCTTTAGTTTATTATAAAACATAAATTATGACGATTTAAAATATTTAATCATTTTTAATAAATTTAATTCACATAATTTTAAAATTTATAAGTAAATTTAATCCTAAAGATGAGATAAAAAAGCGGGTTTTCAAGAAGTGTATTTTTCATGAAAATGATGAATTTATATTAACTATATGACAAATACTAATCATTATGTGAATAAAAATTAATAATTATTGATATATAATGTAATAATTTCATTTAAATCATTCCTAATTACTATTTTTTTAATTAATTAAAAAGAAGAAACATTATGCACTTTAAAATAGTTTTTAGAAAAATCACATTTTTTATAACGAAAAATAAACTTATAATAAAATCCAATATAAAAATGATTAAAATGTAATTTAGTGGATTAAATATAAATAAATAACATTTATGATATATCAAATAATATTAAAATATAATGATACTTTTCAATTACTTCATTTATTGAAAATAAATGATAGTTTTACTAAAAATGATACTTTTTACTATTAACTGAAAAATCAATATTTTACAAAAAAATACAAAAATATAAATCAATGTTAATTTTGATATTATGATTTAAAAAAGAAAGTAAAATTTATCAAATATATTTTCTAAAATTTCCAAGAATTAATTATATTATTTTATCACAAAAATCAATGTAAATGAATTTTGACAAAACCTATTTTTGAAGAATAAGATTACAGTACTAAAAATGAATAATTATTTACTAAGAATTATTAAAACAATTATAATGAGTATAATAAATATATATACTAAATTATTTAATAATATTAAAATATTCCATTTTAATGGCTAGGTTACAATAATTATATATTTCATCAGTCATTTAAACTTAGTGTTGTGTATTGAATATGATATCAAACATTATGATCTTATTTTTAAATATTTGGAAGTTACAACCTACACCCTTTAATAAATTGTTTCTAGAGAGTCTGAACATGTTCTTGGCGATTAAGAGTTTTACATTTGAAAAATAAACACTTATACTAGAAACCCACATCATAGAGATGGTTAATAAAATATCCTCTGGATAAGGGAGAAAATTAAGTACGAAGGAAATCGGGAATAACACTTACTAGGTTAAAAAAAGTGATAATTGAATATTTGGAGATGAAATAACTAAAATTGTTACGACCCGCCTTCACCGAAAGGAGGGAAGGGATAGAAGATTGCTAAGACCTTCCTTCTTTAAGTTGAAGGAGAGATAATGCCCCCCGAGTCCCGCCTCCAGTAGGCCCCGGAGTGGTGACTAGCACCAAGGGTATAACATTTTCACAAAATGGGAGGCATTACCCTTTTTAGTTAACCAAGATTGTGAGAAAGAATGAGTCAACACCAAACACCACCAAGTATATAAAACTCAAGGTAAAAGCCAAACTACATGCATGTTTTAATAATAAAACTAAACAAAGTACAAGGAATCCAAAGTAAAATACCCAACAGGAAAAGAAAAAAAGGCTAACCAGAATCCAACACCTACCAACAACAACTCCAACATCCAGACTAGTAAGGTCCCACATGGCCTCCGAAGCCCTCTTGGAAACCTGAAAGTAAACGTAGGGTGAGCACACAAAGTATACTCAGTAGGAAAACCTAAAGCTCTCATGCACAAGTGGGGAGAAATCCTAAATTCATGTGAGAAGCAGAAGAAACATCATCTATTAATGAATCTATCCATACCAACTCACCAGCCACCCTCACCCAATAACACAAGCAGTAAGATAATAATAAAGAAACAAAGCATTTGGGTACCCTGCACAACCCCTTACCCTACAAGATAGCTGCTCATCCCTAATGAAAAACATCTTGATGATACCACGATCTTCTTTCCCACACACACCTGGGCCTCACAACCATCCACATCCCTACCCGCACACACCTGGTCCTCACAACCACACATCCCTTCCCACACACACCTAGGCCTCACAACCATCCATCCCTGCCCGCACACACCTAGGACTCATCCCGAAGACATTTGGGAAAACAAACCTGCCCAAAGAGTCCTGGGCTAACAACACACCAATCGAAACCTACCCGAAGAATATTGGGTGTATGGTCGCCTCCATCCATCATAGCCGAGGGAAGAGGGAGCAGGAAGGAGAGTAACTAGTAGAAAACACCCTTCCCCATGGAATGGAGTGTCCGACACTAAGTTCCCAACGTGGGTGGGGTGCGACTAAACACAAAACATACAGTTACACATATATTCCATCACACAGCCCAACCTATGGCTCCCCAACTGATACAAGCAGGTGCCCAAGCACTGCTGCCTCAGAAAACAAGAACACAACAAATAGTTCCCAGTTTCCCTATTCAAGTTATTATTTCATAACAGTTTTTTATGAGTTAATCCCTTCACTACTGGGAAACTAATATGAAAATTCACAGATGAAAGAACAATTAAATCAGGAAGGAAAACTGTTGAGAAAAAATTAATCATTCACACTCGGTTCTCTTGTAAAGTCACAATAACTAGGGATCAAGTGAGATCCCTCGATGTACTGAAAAAAAAACTAAACTCGAGACACAACCCCATAGCCCCAAAATACAGGAGCCAATGGTTTATCAACAACAGAGGATCCCACCTGAATTCGTGTCACATTAGAGCAACCATACAACCTCAGATTTTCAACCAGGGAAAGTATAAGAACATGGGATCCTATACCCACCCATATCACCCCAGTAATCTAAGCCCCCATCCAAGAAAACCATAAAGTCACCCGCAAGCGACCTGTGAAAAAAAACAACCAAACCACTAACACCAACACAAGGTAGGCCCTTACAAGTATTTTCAGATTTAAAATATTTAATACACTCCATGGTTTCAATTACACTGGGCTTTAACCGAAGTTATCACAGAAAAGGGTTGATCCTGGTGCTTTTAATTTATTTAACCGAGTATACATAATTAACCAATTCCATGTTACAATTTAATTAAACATCCAAGAGCACCGAGGTTCATTAGTGCATAGAGAAAGACCACCAATGGCCATGATTTTCAGTGAGCATAGGCCCATATAATTCATAACACATATCAACATAAAAGAGTACATCAGAACACTGATCACACCCCCTTTCCTTCTTTAGAGGTCCATTCATTATCTTTATTATGTTTGGTATCGTCAATTTCCATAGAGGCAAAATCATACCCACCACGCATGATGCACAGAATGACAATGGAGAAAAATCCAAACATGATTGATCAAGGATTGACGTTAAGTCCCTGTGTGGAAACTAGAAATCAGAGGTAGTAGGAACTCCATAGAAAGTGATCAAGGAAAACTTGGCGGGGGTACAACTCGTCCAGAGGAAGGGTATTCTGAGTGTAGGGTGATAGAGAAAATGGAACCTAGAGAGAAGAGAAGCTTTAGGTTATAAAGGTTGAGATACAACATCCCTAGGATGGTTAAGATATGGAGAAAAACTCGAAACCGCAGAAGAAGCAGGATCGTGGGTTGACCACGCAGCTGGGCCACCCCACACGTCCGACTTAAAAGGTCCCCGTCCTTAGAGGTGGTTAAAACAGACACACACCTCCTTAAAACGCAGTTAAAGGCATGACCAAAACGCATGATTTTTTATTTAAGGAGGGTACCTCAACAATCATTTAATTAAATGCCATTAATGGGATTTAAAATAGGCTTAAAAGGTCAAAACATGGTTTAAAAACCAACTCACACAAAAAGGAGGCGCTACTGGAAAACTCGTGGAGGGGTCACTGGTCGGCTAGGTCTACCGGTAGACTAAGCTACCAGTAGGCTGGGGCCACTGGTAGGCCGAGCGACCAGTAGGCTGAGGCCACTGGTAGGCCGAGCTACCGGTAGGCTGAGCTACCGGTAGACTGAGGCCACTAGTAGGCCGAGCTACTAGTAGGCCGAGGCCACTGTTAGGAGTCTTAAGCTTCATCGAGAAGTTGGGATGGCCTTCCAGACCACCCAGAACACCCCAAACATCAGAATTTCACCAAGTAATAGACCCCAAAGCCCCGGGCCATTACAAAAATATTTACAAATAATTATGGATAATGATAGAGATCATTGATCATAATAATGTTAATGATTATGTGAAAATAAATAACCATAAATCAATAAACCAAAGTGGGGTAAAAAACGTCATTGATATCAGCAGAACAATGGTAATATGAAAAAATTTTGTTTAATGATCACATTTCAAGAGTATATGAATTAATTTACCATTCAAACTAATAGCATAAAGAAATATACTTACATTATGCATATAATTTCATCCTTTTATAAATTTCCCACACAATCTCATATTTTTCTACAAATGATGACTAATCAATTTTTTTTCATGTTTGAAGAAATAAAATCAACTTTTAAAGGACCATATAACTATAAAAAGAGTAATTAAGCTATTCCACTTATATTTATACATATAAAAACAAAATGTTTAGAACATGATATGATAATTACCAAAATTAATAAAACTTTATATTATGAAAAAATATATTAATATCCAAAATTTTATAGTAATACCCAAGTTAAAACTAAATCATTCCATATATAAATGACCTTATATCACAAATAAACTTAATAACCTCAACATTAAAGAGTGTTTTAACCTAAATGGTTATATCATACCTTTCAAATTACAAGACAAAAAATACAGTGATATTCTTATGAAATAATAGTAATCTCTTAATCACCCAATCACTTTTCAATTCCATGGTAATATATATGATAAAACATGTCTTTCAAAAATAACCTCAATATCCAAAATCTAATAAACCCAAAAGGTTATAAATAACTTATACTTATGTTTGAAAAATTTAAATGAATACTTCACATTAAACCAACAATTTAAATATATTTTATCACAATAAAACATATACTAATGTTTCATTAATCATATTAAGATCTAATCACTTAAAACCTTAGAAAGGGTGTCAAATAATTTGAACTCGTACAAAAAATTAATCTTATAGTCCTATAATGGTATCCAAAAATATTAAGATAAAATCATATGAAAACATCCTAATCACCAATGTTATCTAAACCCTTCTCTGATACCAACTATAATATCCCCAAACATACACTCACTAATCCAGTGCTAAAATCATAAACTCTACATTTCTATTTTTGAAACTAATAAAGGTGACCCATTATTCACTATTGAAAAATGTAAAAAATCAAAAGGAAATATTATATCAGTTACATTATTGAGGAAATTTTAGGTTTATAGTTTTGTAGAATTATAAAAAACTCTTAACATCAGGGATTTTTAAACAAATGGACCATAAATATGAACATCGTCTTCCAATATAACCGTCTTTTCATATTATATATTAGGTCATCATCATAATCCATATAAAAATAATCTATAAATATTCAATTTAACATCATTCATGATAACCTAAGGGAAATGAGACATAATTAGGGTATCTCAAATCCTTAGTAATTGTAAACATATGAATTAACAACTGAATTTCATCAATGAAAATAAGATGATCATAAGTGTATGATGTCATAATCAAATTGAATGAGCATAACATAAGAGAAATCATAATATTCAACCAAGATCAATAAACATGTGGCATGAAATAAATCTTTATCAAAGTCAAGATTTATCAGAATCAATAATCATGAGCCATGTGATATTATTCTTTATTAAAGGAAACATTTATAACCCATATTAATCATAATAAAAAAATAATTTTTATTTTGGAACATCATATCCAAAACCGATTTTACACTCATGTAAAAAATAACTAGGGCCTAGTTAAATCCATACGAGAAAAACTCTAATAACTCACTCATTATTTTGTTAATGTAAAAGGAATATTACCCAATGTAATAGATCTCTAGCTGGGGACACCCATTAAATAAGCTATATCGGGCCCACCTAGTGCTATCTTCATATACCCATCATATAAGCTACACCAGACTCACTATTGAGATATAATGGGGTCAAACCCTTTGTATAAGATGTATTAGGCTCACCCGTTTATCATCAATAATTTTCAAGAACCGTTCATGAATTAAAAATTTAGAATCCTTCACTTTGAAATCATGAAACAAATTGATGTTCCTTCATAGCTCGATTAACCAGTGGAAATGAAATAGGTTCCATAACAATATCATAATCCTTTTAGAGAGAGAATAAGGATTGTATTAATACCATATGTCATCAATATATTTTATGTAACATCAAGTATTATTGATGTTGATGAATGTAAATACCATTAATAGATAATAAAAAACAATTTTTGAGGAAAATAACCTTTTCATTTTTATAATCACATTTTAAAACTAAAAATTCACTAAATATTGTTAAAATAATTTTCTTAAAAAATCATGAAAAAATACAAAGGAAACTTCAAGGAAAAATAATGGACACAATAGAGGGAAAATCTATTCATGTTTTAAATGATAAAAATAAATATTATTTTCAAAAACATTTGAAAAAGGGATTGAATAGTGACCAAATTGAAAAACATAAAGAAATTTATTTTTAAAACTATTTAAAAGAAGATAAACTAACATGTAAAATGGATGTATAAAGTCAATTATTTTTATAAAATAAATTTTTTATAACATCTTAGAAAACATGGATATAGAAGAGAATGATATCTGGTCTAAAAGAAAATATAAGATTGACATAACTTAAAAATGACTTTATTGATATTTCTTCAATCAACAAGTTAGGAAATTGAAAATAATAATTTTAACAATTTTCATGACCATTAGAGGAGAAATATTTATGTTTTAAGAAATTAATATCATATGATTTCCTCTAAATGAACATTTAACATGAATAATCCCGTAAATAAAAGAGATTATAGTAAAAATCTATTTCCACTTTGGTAACTTTTCAATCGTAAGTAATAGGAAATAATAACAAAAAACGATACATTGAATATCATGAACATAATGAGTTTCAAGATTCTATATGTAAGAGGGTCCATATATAAACCTCCTAAAATAAAATAAGTAAATAACATAACATATGTCCTAAAGAAGACAATTTGACATGAGCAATGCTTATAATGGTCATAAAATTGAAGTGATAATTAATCAATGAATATATTGTGTGTATCAAATTTAAATCCACAGAAAAGAATTGGAAATAGAGAATAATATAATAAAAATTCATTACACACATAATCTTAGAAAATTAAATACAATTAATAATTAATATAACCAAATGAAAAGAAATTGAGTTATGAAATTCTTTACTACTGGGTAACATTGAAGTCAAATCCCCTTTGATGAAATAGTTAAAAATAAAACTTAGAATATTATGGTTTATGAATGATTGATCTTATTACATTTGAAATGTGAAATATATAACCATATAAAATAAATTAGGTGAAAAAAATAAAATATTCCTTAATAAAATTAAATTGATATTAAATCCCTTACGACTTTGTTAATATCTGGATCAAAACCCCATGAATGAGGGAACCTCATATGTATATGTAAATTCCAAAAAAGTTTCATGAATATAATTATAAATTAAATTCATGGGAATTAAATACACTACACAACAAAATTAGTGATGAATATGGCATTTGTCTCACATAAATAAAAATGAGATGGTAAACCCTTACCTTGAGTATAGACATTCCATATGTGTCATTTAACTTCTAAATAGTAAGATAATATCAATTATTTTATTTCTTATTAAAATTTTCTAGGTTAAATGAATTATATTCAAATAATTTTATTATTTTTTAATGATATATTTAAATAATTAATCAGTTAATTCCATATCGGGTTTTTTGAGGATGTTCAGTTCCTTACTACAAAAACGGATTGGGCATGTTGACCATAGTCAAAATGGTAATTATTTTAAAAAATACAGAATAATAATAATGAAATATTTATCATATTTATACATAAATTATAATTTAAAAAAATAATGGAATATAGTTATGAAAAATGAACTATGTTACAATCACGGTCACAATATGTCATACACACACATGAGTAACGTTTCCATTTTTCAACAATCATTAAAGAAAGATGGTAAGAAATATTTAAAATTTATAGAATGATATTAATATCATAAATGAAAAATTATTTAACTAAAAATTATTATTTATATAATTCATTTTTATGTGATGAAAAAAGAATCACATCACTTCGTGGAGGCAGTAGTCCACTCATATGCACAAACAAGATTATCAATTTTCAGTGTAAGAAATAAAATGAGATATTATAATTTTTGAATTATAAATATTTCATTAATATCAAAATTATATCATTTATATAACATATATTAATCAACTTCATCCTTATTACCTTCCATGTAAATAATTAGTTAAAAAATCGAATAACATCGCTTCACAAGGTGATTGTCTACCATAGACAAGAGCGATATCATCGTATCCATCACATAATGGAAAATAAGAAATTATATTTGATATAATAACTCAATAAGTATAAATATGTTATAAATAAATTATATATTATTTAAATCCACAATTATTACAAACTATTTGAGGTGATGATAGAAAACTAATGTCATTAGTTCACGAGGTGGTAGTCTATTGTATACATGAATGATGATTTACTATCACATTTAATGTAAGAGGAGATACATTTTCATTTTGAAATTTTAAAAATAACATACCAATATATTTTATATACATAAAAATATAAGGGATGTAAGATGTGGGGATGGAATTAAAGAAAAAAATTTGCGTAGGTATAGGATGATATAAAGGGCTTTTAAGGTGTGACGAGGAGATGAGTGCGAGCTCCCTTTTATAAGGGAGGTGAGTGGAACACTTATAATTTAAAAAAGGTTTTGTCCACATTTTTCAAATTATAAAAGGATATAAAATAGAACCTCTAAAATAATTAAAAATTATAACATATAAATATGGTCATCCAATAAATTATAGACAATTTTTTAGGTCATTTTAGCCCTTTTCATTTTAGTTTAACCCTTGGTAATCCTGTTTTCAACTTAACCTCAATAATTATTTATTTTACCTTTCACTAGTCATTATAGTCAAATAATAAGTTGAAATTATTAAATAATATATATTATGTTTATTCAAAATATTTAATCCATTTTACCAAATTTAATTCACATATTTAGTGAAATTTAATTTAAAATTAAACCCACATATGTGATGAAAGAATGGGTTTTCATGAAATCTATTATTCAAGAAAAAGATGATTTTATATTAAATCTATGAAGAATATTTATCATTTTATGTATAAAAATTATTATTCATTAATATTTTATATAAAAATTTCATTTAAATAAATCTTTATTAGGGATTTTTAAATAAATTAAAATTGAGAAATATTATTCACTTTAAAATAGTTTTTAGAAAAATCCTATTTTTTACCCAAAAGCAAACATATAATAAAATACAATATAAAAGTGATTAAAATGTAATTAAGTGGATTAAAAATTACTAAATAATAATTATTTTACATTAAATCATACTCAAAAAATAATGTAACTTTTAATTTACATAATTTATTGAAAAGTAATGACAGTTTAACAAAGAATGTTATTTTTCACTATTCACTTAAAAATCAGTATTTTTTGAAAAAGTCCCAAAATTTCATCCTAAGTTAATTTTGATATGATAATTTAAATAATAAAGGTAATATTATCAAAAATTGCTTCTAAAATTTCTAAAAATTAATTATAATATTTTCCCACAGAAAGCAACAAAAATCATTTTTGAAGAACATATAGTTTTAAAGAATAAATGTACTTTACTAAAAATTGATTGATTATTTACTAAGAATTTTCAATAATTTATAATGATTTAGAATTATATATATATATATATATTTCATAAATTACTTAATCCTATTTATATCCAAAAATTTAACAGCTAGGTTAAAATAATTATGTATTTCACGGGTTCTTTAAGCTTGGTGTTTCATGATGAATATGATATGGAACATAATTATCTTGTTTTATAAAATTTGGGTGTTATAGAGGGATTATGGGGTTTAGGAAGAAATATATTTGGATCTTACTGATCAAGGGTTTCAGGGTCTAGGTAAACAGAGGTTCTTCCGATCTTAGTATCGAGGTATTCCATGTTTTAGGAAGAAAAACATTTACAATTTGGTGAAAATCGTGGATACCTAAGGTTTGGGTTATTTAATTACATAAATATTAAGGCTAATAGTGGAAATATTTATTAAAATTCAGTATTTATTTCTTAATGTAACTATAAATTTTCCTTAACTAGTCTTATAAATCTATATATTTCCACTATCAATGTTTGTGAAAGTTTAATTGTTATAATTTTTATTTGCAATTATGATTTTATAATTTATTAGTAAAAACGTTTTTATTATTAAATCCTTATATGTTGGAAAATGGCATTTCTAAATTACAATCTTAAAAATATTGTGAAAGTTGTATTTATTATTTTATAAACCACAATTCACCCCTCTTGTAGTAACTAGTTACACTTAAGATCTTACATTTTGTTTCAAAGGGGGTTTCTACTTTTAAAATTTGTTATAAACTATTAAACTAACATGTATTGTAGGAAGTAATATTTTTTTAATGATGGAATTTTTTTCTTAGGACACTTTTAAATATCAATCCTAGAAAACATCCAATCTTTGATTATGATTTCTATAAATATTTGAGAGATAGAATCAACACTTTTGTTATCAACACTGGAATCTATAACTTTGCGTAGTTTAATGGAAAATTTTTTATTGAAGAAATAAGAGCTATGTTAAGATATGATTATCAAGCCACTAATGTTTACCTATATAATTTTTTGCTAAGATGAATCAGATATTCATGAACATTTTGATTTTTTTACAATATTTGGGAGATAAATATTTGACTATTGGATATTTAATTTAAAAAATCAGTGATATCATGCCTTGTCAATGGGATGAAAAAATAATAGATATTGATGATAATAATAATATTACCAAGCATAGTCTAGATGATTTCATAAGAAATCTCATTCAAAAGGAGGGTAGATTGAAAATAGATACTAAAAATGATAAGAATAAAAATTATGGAGTAGTTTTTTCATCTATATATATAATTGTGAAGAAAATTAAACCGAATAAAAAAGTTAAAAAATATTATTAGAAGAATAAAGTAAATGAAGAGAAATAAAATAATTATTTATAACAGAGTGAGAATATAATTTTTAATCTTTCTAAAAGGATGAATATAATAATTGAAAAGAAATATTTTTGTTACAAATACAAGAAAATTTCTATGGAATGTAATTATAATATATTTTATTTTAAAATTATTTTCTATGAATGAATAAAACTAAGTCATATTAAGGATGATTTTTCGATGATAAAAAACAATAAGAAGAAAATAATTTCATGAAAGTTATGTAAACAAAAATATAAAAAAATTAATAAATATTTTACACTTACAGAGAAAATAGAATAGATAGTTCTGTAAATTATTTTGAAAGTAGTTATGAAAATTATAAAATTATTAGATTTTATGCCAGTATTCAAAATAAAAATGAATTATACATGGCTAAGGTATATGCTCAATAACTTACAAATTTATTTTTAAATATAAATTTTCCTGATTTTGATGATGAATGTAGTTTTACATCTTTAGAATAAGAAAAAGAATCTTCTTTTGATGATGATGATTTTTACCCAATTACAATGCTATTTCTATATTTTCAAATTAGATATAAAAACAAAATAATAAAGTTCCTAAATACTATAAAAATTATAAGAAATAAAATTTGAATGAGAATTCAAGGATTTCAAAACATTCCAATGATATTTTAAATCTTACATTAGAATTAGAAAATAAATATAATTACAATATAACTAGTGAGGATAAGGATTTAGTTATAAAACTAAGTTATATGATCTTTTTTCTAAAGAAAATTTTATCAAATTTTACAACTAGGAAGAATTTTTTTTGATAAAATATATAGAAATCTAAATCATCATATAAATACTAATGTAATTAGTTTTACTTAAGAAAATACAAATTTACAAATATTTATGTTATTCCAATGAATTCAAATTTTTGTACAAATCGCCATTGTGGTGGATATTATAAAAATAAACATTCTTTATATAGAGTCCAATCAATTGTTTTTCATAAAGCCTACATTTTTAAGGAAGTAATAGTTAGTTAAAATTAAGGTGTTGGAGAGATTTGGATTCCCTAGGTTTTATTTTCTAACAATGCTAAACCTAAGAAAGTCTAGGATCAAAATATATATATTTTTTTATTTTTAGGAAAATAAAAGTAGTTAAATCAAAAACTTTGTTTTGTGCATGGATAGTGGGTGATTTCATTTTTTTCTGTAAAAAAATATTTATTTTATATGATTATAATGATAATGGTTATAAAGTTACATTTGGTGATAATTATCAAGGGGAAATATATAGTATAGTTAATTTTTTTCTTATGGGAAAACCTTTAATTTCAAATGTTTTATATACTATAAAAATTAAGAATAACATAATTAAAATAATAAAATTATGTGATGAAGGTTACCTTGTGAGCTATATGAATGATAAATGTACTATTAAATGTTTAGAAATTAATTATATTTTTTTACAAACATGAATGATAATGTTTTTACACTAAAAATAAAATACTTAAGAATCCAAGATTGAACTTACATCAGTGAAATAGAGGATAAATCTTTGTTTTGTAATAGAATATTAGGACACTGTGATTTTATAACTTTAGAAAAAAAAATCTATGAAATGACTAGTTAGAGATTTACTAATTCTTAGGTTTAATCCATCTTATTATTGTAATCTATATCATTTTTGAAGGAAAAATAAGTCAAGTTTTAAATATATTAGCAAATATTCAACTTTTGAGGATTTATAGTTAGTGAACATGGATTTTTTACTCCAACACAAACTGAAAGTTTCAGTGGAAAATTTATGTATATAATTTAGTTAATGAATATAATAGATATACATTTGTTTATTTTATATTTAAAATGTTATAATCCTTTTTTTTGTTTTAAAAATATAGTATCTCATGTTAAATATAATAAACTTATTTTCTTGATAACTATTCATAAATATCATGGTAGAGAATTTTTAAATTTGTATTTTGAAACTTTTTATATTAAAAAAGTTATAATATATATCTTTTTCTAACTAGATTTCATCCAGATTACAAATATAGTTCTTCAAAAGATTAATAGAACCATGTTGAGTGAATACTCAGTTACCAAATATTTTTGGGGTGAATCAGTTAATACAGACTACAATACAATAAATTGAGTTTTACTTAGGCCATTTTTAGTAAAACTCTTTATGGATTATAGACTAGAATTAAACCAAACATTTTACACTTCATAGTTCATAGGTGAAATGTTTTCAATAAGAATACTAAAGATAATTTAAAATCATTTTCTCTAAAATATGATGATGGAATTTTTCTTTGTTAATATAAAAATAATAAGAATTATTGAGTTTTTAATAAAAATACAAGAACTATTATGGAAACAATACTCCTAAATTTTTATGAAACTCATCCTTTTGTTTTCAAATATCCTAATACTACATCTTCATATGTTTTTAGAAAAACGGATTTTCAACTTATGGTGGAAAATTATTCTCAGGATAAAACTACTGAAGTAACATTTTTTGAAGTTGTAAGCCCTAATGAAATTCAAAAAGTTGTTAAAGAACATAGTTTTACAAATAGAATAATTTAAACAATCCATAAGAATACTACTTTTGATAATTTCATTTTTGATATAATAGAACCAATAAAAACTAGAAGAACCTTAAGAAATGAAATTGAATATTGTGTATTTTTTCCTCAATTCGAACATAAGACTCCAAATGAGGATTTATGTGATATAGATTGAATAAAACAAATTTAGGATGAACATAATGAATTTGAGAGGAATAATTTTTGGAATTAGGTTGAACAACCTAAATGTTCCCATGTAATTTGAGTAAAATGGGGTTTCCAAAAAAATGTGATTAAAATGAAGTAATAATTAGAAATAAAGAAATAATTTTGAAATGTTTATAATAAAAAAGAACGCATAGGCCACGAAAAAACTTATTCACCAGTATGTAGTCATGAATCTTTTTTCATACTTCTATAATATGAATCATTTTTAAATTTCACTTTTTTAATAAAGAAATTTATGGAATTAAGTAAGATAAAATTTTCTGGAATGATATATTAATCATATTTTTGTTACAAAATTTTTTTGCTAAGGGAAATGCAGATCTAACATTTTTAATTTTTTTTTAAAGATACCATCATTGTTAAAATTAATTTCAATGAAATTATTTTTGTCTCAACTCAAAAATATATTACCAATTCCTTTGTGGATCTTATGAAATTTTAGTTTCAAATTAGCATGATGGGTGAAATATGCCTTTTCCTTGGATTTCAAATTACTAAAAAACCAAAATGAACTTTAATATATCAATAAAAGTATAAGAAATATATTTTTAAAATTTTTAGATAAAAAAATAAAAAATGTATTATTATACCTATAGAGACCTCACAAACTATTGACGTTACTAAATTTCATAAACCGGTTGATCATTTTTTAGAAATATGATATTTACTTTTCTATATCTCATAGATAGTCAAATATATTTAATATTTTCTGTATTCTGATATACAAGATATAAATAAAATAAAAATTAATTCCAAATTAAATCTATAAAATGTTTTTTTATCTTAAGGTAACTATGGATCTTGGTATATTTAATACTTCTAGAAATGAGTTCAATTTAATTTTTTTTTCAAATGACTATTTTGCTCGATGTAAAGTAGATATAAAAAATAAATCTAAAACATGTCATTTTTTAGTAGAAGATTTATTTTCTTGGCATTGTAATAAATATAACTTGGTCTCACTTTACACTACTAAAGATAAATATATTCTATCTAGAATCTGTTCTACTCAGGTGTTGTGGATGCAACACACACATACTGAATTTGACTTGATTTTTAGTAAAACAACTATTTTGGGTGATAACACAAGTTCTAAAGATTTATATAGAAATGTAGCACATAAAACATGATATAAGAATATATATAAGACATTATTTACATTAGGATCACACATGGAAATGAGATATCATTATAAAATTCACCAAAACATATGAAACAATTGTTTCTATTTAAAAAAACCACTAAATTTCGACAGATTTTAAATATTTTAAATGGAATCTAGTAATGGTTAGCATAAAATAATCATTCCATATCCCGTTATTTTAAAACAATCCACTTATAAAAAAATCCTTTAAAAATGGTGAGTACAATTTTACTATGTTTTTGAAATTTTTTATTTTTCTTAAAATTTTAAATTCTTTTCTTTTGGAAAAATCATTAAATAAAAAGTTTTATAACGAAGAATTTATTAAAATGTTTTTTGAAAAATATTTTCTTAAAAATTTTTAAGAAAATTTTTTCTTAATTTTTTTTTTCAAAAAAACGTTTCTTAAAAATTTTCTGTGATATCCTTTCTGAAAAACTTTTTTGAAAAGTTTTATTTTAGAAAACCATGAAGTTATAATCACTAAAAAAATTTTCCCTAAGAAAGCTTCAAAATATTTTCCTCTGAGATTTAATTTTTTACTCTTTAATATTTAGTTAATTTTCATATCTATTTTTAACATCTTTTTATGTAGATAAATTTTCATTAAAATTATTTCTAAAATTTGATTTAATTTTTTTAAATTTTATCTTGATTCTATGTCCAATAAAATTCACACCTTTGTTTCTAAAAACTTCAAGTGTTAAAATTTCTTCCCATAATTAAAGTTTTAATATAAATCATTAATATCAATATGAATTTCTTTATGAGCTGTTGTATATAAATAAGTTGAAGTGTCACTATCCTTAAGTCTATTTATAGGGGTGTGGGTAACTAATCCTCCACTACCAAGAGTTTTCAAAGAAAATAACCCGCCCTTCAGTTTTTGGTTTATCTGATAGTTTAGTGTTCGTTCGATAGTGTCCTTCATCATATTAAGTAAATATTAATTATGTATTTGATTTATCATATAGAATTAATCTCAATGAAATATTGGTAGAATGATCTTGGTATGATAAGTATGATTCATTGTTAAAATATATATTTTTTTTCATGGTTTAGAAGATTTATATGTAACAAATGATTATTTTGATAAACATTTCCTTTAATGAGTCAAAACTTTATATTTATCAATCTAGTTTAGTGAAAGAGTGGGTCAAAAATTTATGAATTTTATGCTTTATGGAGAGTTATATAACTTTAATATCAAATAAGTCTAAGATTTAGTGTTAATTACTTTGTAAGGTGAAGCAATCTTAGTTACTCAAAAGCTGTATGAGAATCTATGAAGTTTTGAAAAATCAAGAGAAGAAAATTATTTAGTTTAATCTTAATAAAATGTTAGAAAAGTTCACATATTTATATAGATATGATAATATTAAAATTTCAATGAAAAAATATCCCATTTATATTGAAGGGGATAGAGATATTTTGAAAGTGAATACATTTATGTATTGGGTTTCTTGGGTAATATGAAGAAACTAAACCTTATGAAATTTATGTTTATTTTATAGAGGGTTTCAAGTAAGGATCCATAAAGTTGAATATTATCTTATCCCTAATTATCATATATATATTTTAGTTAAGTCCATAGAAGTTTATAAAATAAATAATTAAGTAACTCCTACGAGTGAGAAGGATTCTTTTATTGGTTAAGAAACAATTAGAATGAAGAGACTTGTGTTTGGTCTAAGATTAAATAATTTTATAGATAGGTTAGATAAATATGAATCAAAAATAGAATCTAATAATTTAAAAGAAAATGTTTTAGTAAAAGGAAATGGAGGTGAATTTCCCCCTCTATTTTCAATTAATAAATAAAATACTACGTCTGACAAAGAATTTGTTTCTTTCATAAAAAATAATCAAAGAAAGAATCTTGACGACACTTACTTTAGACTAGATAAGCAAGAGGACATGGATATCATAGAGAATACTTATAAACACCTTTTCCAAGTAAGAAATATTTATATACACAAACAAAAATATAATTAATCCATAATGTATAAAGTGTTTTTAGAAGGGGTAGAACAAGAATTCTCAAAAGTTGAAGTTTCTACTAAAACAGTTAATAAATATATTATACATTTGTCTATTTATCATCTCTATATTTTTTATAAGAAGGTAAATTAGTACAATCCTCAATATAACCTTCTTCCACTATAAATAATTAAGAAAAGAATATTCCAAATAAAAATCGCAGCATGGAAATGTGGAAGATACAAATGAAGAAGGTATTGAAAAGGTAAAAGTAATAAGAGGAAAGAATATAAGATTACTAAATAATTGAAAAAGTATTTAGATATTAATGAAATTTCAACTATATACACACCCTCCATATTAGATCAATCTAAAAAATATTCCTCTCTAAGTATTTCAGAAAAAGTTAAAACATTTGAAAAAAAGATCAATTCTCCCATATAAAGGAATTAGACATAGAGGAATAAAATAAAGAGGAAATATTAAATTAAAAATTTCATAAATAAGAAATTTTCAAAGAAGTGGATGTTATGGATTTCTTAATGATAAATCTGGGGAAAAGAAGGAAGTTGAAACATCAAGACCTCCAGATCCATCTATTCTAGAAGTTTATTCTGATTTAATACATTCCTCTCCTTATAAAAGTTCTCAAAGAATAGAAATGTGTTTAAATTATTTCAATGATGTTTTATAGAATCTTGAAGATGATTTTAATTTATTTCCAGAAATTTAATATATATGAAACTATATACAATTTTTTTTATGTTTTTGTAAAATAAAAACACATTAAAACAACATACTGAGACTGTGATTCAATATAAAGTGGAATTCAATAATATCAATGGAAAATAAAAAATATATTCAAGGAAGTTGAAACAGGTTTTTATATGAATCAAGAATATAGAATGAGATATAAATTTCTATGATGAACAAATAGAAGGCTTAATAATGTCATGAAAATTAGTTCAGAATCTTATAAGGGATATGAGTTTTGACATTAATGAAAATGAAAGTGTTATTAATAATATTAATTCCCTCACAATGACATAAGATGATAAACTTACAGAATAAAGGAAGAGGATTAAAACCATAGAATAATAAGTGAAAAATATTATGAAAGATAATAAAGATTTAGAATCACTAGAAGAAGAGATATAAAAATTAAATTATGAGAAAAGTATAATTCATGTTGTTGAAGAAGAGGTGGGAAAGCTAAAATCATATGTGAAGAATCCCACAATCATTATCAAGAATCTTTAAAAGAAAGAATTATTTTTGTATCTAAACTATTTTATTATTTTAATAATTTAAAACTCTATTTTTTTTAATTTTTTAGATCAATATTATTCATTATAATTTTTTATGGATGTTATTATTTTTTTGATAAAGATATTTTCATATATTTTTTGGATCAATATCTTTTCATATGTTTACAATTTTTTCATAGCTATTTCACAATCTCTAACATTTCCGAAACACTCTTCATCTACCTATATTTTAGAATGTAAAAAGGGAGAGAAAAGTGATGAAATCCAATGTCACGACCCGTCCTCAGGGACCATGCCGTGACTACCCCAAGCCTGCCTTCCATAGGCCAGGGGCTGGTGACTAGCACCAAAGGCGTAAAATCCTGATAACTGGGAAGGAATTGCCTTTATAAAAGAAAAACAAGCACCACAGAGTACAAGCAGAAGAAAAAAACTAAGTACAAAAGAAATAATGAAAAGTAAATGGGCTAGAATACAAACCCAAAAGAAAGTACGACTACAACTGAACAAGGTACAACAGCAAAAAGACAAACAGCTGGAAGAAGGAAGCAGCTCTTGGGTCGTCCTCCTCGGATCCTACCTGAAGGGTAGGTACAGATAGCCTCCTCCATGCTCTCGTCCGTCAACCTCCTCTGTGAGTCGTCACGTCGTGTAGTCCACCTCCGGGTACTGACTCGTCATGTAGTCCACCTCAGGGTACTGACTCGTCGTGTAGTCCACCTCTGGGTACCGACTAGTCCTCGAACACTCGGCCTCCGTCAGCACTGCCCGTCATCTGTAACCAACACAATAAGGTGCGAGCATAGCACGTGCAGGGGTGAGTATAACGATACTCAGTAGGACCCTGAGACCCTCAAGGTCTCAATAAGCCAGCAAGGATAACCACAAGAAGATCTCAACAGATAACCTCTACTTAGATATATGCCCATACATATACCTAAGTTATCAAGTAACCCATCTCAAATCCTTAATGCGGTCCCGTTGCTTCATCGCCGACTAAACCGTACAACAAGAGCAAATAGCGGAGGGTTGTCGGGCAGTGTTCGTATGGCCCGCACCCTCCGTATTAGGAGTTTTCAAAAACGGAAACTAAGTATCAATTTCATATCAATTAAAATTGAAACAAACTTCCCTTGATTTTCTTGAAATAAAAACATGCCAAAAAAAATTCCCGTCCCGCAAGAACTTAAATAACTATCACAGATCATCATATAAATGAAACAATCCGCATTCATTATTTTAAAAGGGGGAAAATCGAAGGAAAGAGGATGCCATTATCAAAAACAAACCCCTACCTCGATTTCAAGAGCGGAGCACGCCAACAAGCCGCGGAAGACAAGCGTCGCGAAGGTCGGGCGTCGTGGTAATCGTACGTCGATTCCGTTGACGTCGAGGTGCGTCCGAAGAGGTAGTGTTGCTGGAGAAGCTTCGTAAGCTGACGGAGAAATCCTGAGGAGAAAGCGGCGTCTCCTTTCATTGACACAGGAAGACGATCGAAAGAAGCGGCGTCATCGATCTTCGTAAACACACCGGCTACGAAGAAGAGATACAACGTTCTTCGTCGTAGCTTAAGTGTTCTTCGTGTTCTTTGTCAAGGTTGAAGAAGATGGAGAGATCTTACCAAATCATCTCAAGGTGGAAAAGGATACTAACCAAAATAAAATAAGCTTAAAGCTTATTTTATTTACACAACTAAACCACTTGAATTTCAAAAGTTTGAAATTAAAATAACTCATCTCAATTAATAACCCAAATTGTCAAGATTAATTAGAGAGGGGTTATTGAGAGTTTAAAGGGGAGATGAAGTGTTAGGGTTCGTGTGGGCCCCACCAAACTTAATCCTCTCAAGGGAGGTTAAGTGGATATGGGTCCCACCTCTAACTCCCTTTGGGAGGATATAACCAACATGGTTTAAAATAAATTGTGTTTCCACAATTTATTTAACTTCATAAAATTCCCCCAAAACTAACTATCAACCCGCATAAAATGCAACCTCAGAAAAGGTCTCCTTAAGCGAATATCGGCGCTGCGAGTTCATTGGTGTCATCAGATTTCAATTCCGAGCACCGGCTCAAAAGTTAGAAAAACCCGCTCACTCGTTCACTGAACGTACCCGAGCCAAACTTTGGAAATTAATTCCGGGAACACCGGGCCTCAAAATCAGGCGCCGTCAGAAACTGCGTTCTTGTAAAATTCCAAGGAAAATTAAGAAAAAATTTTCCTTGAAATTTCCAGGTCTTTAAATTACTCCCACCACAGGGCTTTACGTTCCCGTAAAGCTTCACACAAACTTAGGGAAACAAAGGCAGTACTGAGAACGAATCTGAGCCTTCCGCTCCCATGTGCTCACCTAGAGGTTCCCGTGCTGCTAAAGAAAGTGCACAAGAGAAATCGACCGTCCTCCTAGGATCCTCTACTATCGATCCTCGATCCCCATAGGAACCTCCATAGAAGTCACCTCATCGCCACCATCCAGCTCCTCATGGTCGATGATATGCGGAGGGTCGACCACGTATCTCTTCAGTTGGGATACGTGGAAAACGTCGTGCACATAGTGCAACTAAAGTGGATGGGTCAAGCGGTAAACCACCTCGCCTACCCAGCTGAGGACCTAGAAAGGTCCATTGAAACTCCGAGATAACTTGCCTCTCTGGCCACATCTCTGTAAACCTCGTCGAGGTGAGACTCGTATAAGGACGTGATGGTCATCCTAGAACTCTAGAGGCCTCCAAGTCCTGTCAGCATAAGGCTTCTGTCGTCCCTTTTCCATCCTCATCCGCTCTTAGATGACCTGGACCTTCTCTAGTCTCACAAGAGATGCTATGATTTCTTCTTTGCTGATAAGAGAAATCCGGTCTCATCCCCTGGATGAACCACATTCATTGCCAAATACAGTCAATCCTGACATGAATGATGCATTCATGCCATGGATGACGTCATAAGGCCTCGACGTAACTTCCAAGAGATCCAACTGTCACTCTCGCCTCCAATGGTCGAGTCACACTGTCGGCATCAGTGTGTGGTTACTAGGTCTCCTTCAGTAGAAAACTTGAAACTGAGGGTCAAGTCAATAGTCTTAACCGAGACCACTCAGTATCAACCAAAAAAAAGGATAGGAAAGCAAACAAAGATAAATGTCTTTTCATTATTGTAGCTCATAGTACAAGACACAAAGAAACTACAGACAAACATCAACAAAACCAGAAGCAACATGATCAATAGCCTCCAAGTCGGAAGCTAGTCCCACTCCTGTCCATCTGCTTCCGGAGCTCCATGCCCATAGGCCTCAGCTGCCTGAAGCTGAGCTCTCCCATGTCCTCCTGTTCCCTGCGGTCGGGGTGGGCCTCCTGGTGGTGGTGGCAACATCCTGAAGTGTCGTCCACCTCCAGCTGCACGGCCAGCTCCTCTGCCATGGCCTCCTGCTCCTTGCGGTCCGCCCTGATCGAACCTCAGCCTCAGCCTCGGAGGTTCTTCATTTAACTGCTGATCATCTGCATGGCGGGTCGGATAGTCACGCGCCATGTGACCAATTCCGCCGCAGGAGTAACACTTCATGGCAGGTCTGGCTCTATCACTTCCCTTGATGCCTCGCACTACTAACCCCGAGTCACGCGGTCGACCACCTGTAGGTCTGGTCCTCTTGGACCCCTGCGTCATCTGTCTACTGCCCGCTACAGAAGACTCTGCTGCATGCCGGCTAGTGGTGGGTCCTGCTGCTGGAGACTGCTCATCAAGGAAACTCTCCACTAAGAGGGCTCACTCCAACACTCCTGTCTGTGTCGGAATGTTGTGCGATACAACCGAAGCTCTGATCTCCCGCATGAGCCCCTGCTCGAAGGTTCGGGACCTAAATAACGGGTCCCGTACCATATCTGTGGAGTAGCGCGAGAGGTCTGTGAATCTCGCTAAGTACTATGCCACTGACATGCTGCCCTACCGCAGCTGAAGTAGCTCCTGTATACGCACCGCTCGAAGGGTGACTGGTACAAACTCTGCCCAAAATAGGCTCTCGAAGTCTACCCAAAGAAGTGTCACCTCGTCATGCATCTGGAGCATCAGGCTCCACCATCTGCCTGCTGCTGCCTGAAGAAGGCTGGCAGCAAGGATCACCATGAAATCTTTCGGCGTCCCCACTAGCCTGAAGACTCTCACCACAGCCTCCAGCCAATCCTCCGCCGCCTGCGAGTCTGTCCCTCCCTGAAACCTGGGTGGCCTCTGGCGCTGGAACTCATGCAGTGCGCTCAAGCGATGTGCATCCTCTGCTGCTGGAGCTGGTGGCATCGGTGGCCCAACGGGTAGTAGTACCGCTGGTGCCTCCGCTGGTGCCTCAACTGGAATAGGGCCCTGTACTGAGGCCTCGTCGCCCGGCGGGCTGTCAGTACGCACCACTCTCGGGGCTCTAGCTGGTCGTCTATGGGGAGGCATCCTGAAAGAAACAATGTGACACGGTCAAAAGATTATACCTGGTGAGCTGACCTGGTTTGAGCTGACATTTAAATAAAACTTCTGGAAAACACACATGCAATCAGTGTTTTCGTGCACAAAGTTGGAAATCAGTTGTCAGGGTCCTGGTGTATGGATACGTCGGCCGCCCGCACCAACACTGGACTCCCTGAACTGAAAACCACACTTGGTACTCTTAACACTATTGCTTCTCAGAAAGAAACATCAGAGTTATAAGTTCTGCGGTAGAACCGAACTCCTTTGATACCAATTTGTCACGACCCATCCTCGGGGACTGTGCCGTGACTACCCCAAGCCCGCCTTCCATAGGCCAGGGGCTGGAGACTAGCACCAAAGGCGTAAAATCCTGATAATTGGGAAGACATTGCCTTTATAAAAGAAAAACAAGCACCATAGAGTACAAGCAGAAGCAAAACACTAAATACAAAAGAAATTATGAAAAGTAAATGGGCTAGAATACAAACCGGAAAGAAAGTACGACTACAACTGAACAAGGTACAACAGTAAAAAGACAAACAGCTGGAAGAAGGAAGCAGCTCGTGGGTCGTCCTCCTCGGATCCTACCTGAAGGGTAGGTATAGATAACCTCCTCCACGCTCTCGTCCGTCAACCTTATCTGTGAGTCGTCACATCGTGTAGTCCACCTCCGGGTACTGACTCGTCGTGTAGTCCACCTCCGGGTACCGACCAGTCCTCGAACACTCGGCCTCCGTCAGCACTGCCTGTCGTCTGCAACCAACACAATGAGGTGCGAGCATAGCCCGTGTAGGGGTGATTATAACGATGCTCAGTAGGGACTCCGAGACCCTCAAGGTCTCACTAATCCAACAAGGATAACCACAAGAAGATCTCAACAAATAACCTCTACTTAGATATATGCCCATACATATACCTAAGTTATCAAGTAACGCATCTCAAATCCTGAAGGCGGTCCCGTTGCTTCATCGCCGACTAAACCGTACAACAAGAGCAAATAACGGAGGGTTGTCAGGCCGTGTTCATACGGCCCGCACCCTCCACGTTAGGAGTTTTCCAAAACGGCAACTAAGTATCAATTTCATATCAATTAAAATTGAAACAAACTTCCCTTGATTTTCTTGAAATAAAAACATACCAAAAAAAATTCCCGTCCCGCAAGAATTTAAATAACTATCGCAGATCATCATATAAATGAAACAATCCGCATTCATTATTTTAAAAGGGGAAAAAGCAAAGGAAAGAGGATGACATTATCAAAAACAAACCCCTACCTCAATTTCAAGAGTGAAGCACACCAACAAGCTGCGGAAGACAAGCGTCACGGAGGTCGGGCGTCGCGGTAATCGTACGCCGATTACGTTGACGTCGAGGTGCGTCCGAAGAGGTAGCGTTGATGGAGAAGCTTCGTAAGATGACGGAGAAAGCCTGAGGAGAAAGCGGTGTCTCCTTTCATTGACACGGGAAGAAGATCGAAAGAAGCAGCGTCGTCGATCTTCGGAAACACACCGGCTACGAAGAAGATATGCGGCATTCTTCGTCGGAGTTTAAGTGTTCTTCATGTTCATTTTCAAGGTTGAAGAAGATGGAGAGAGCTTCCCAAATCCTCTCATGGTGGCAAAGGATACTAACCAAAATAAAATAATCTTAAAGCTTATTTTATTTACACAACTAAACCACTTGAATTTCAAAAGTTTGAAATTAAAATAACTCATCTCAATTAATAACCCAAGTTGTCAAGATTAATTAGAGAGGAGTCATTGGGAGTTTAAAGGGGAGATGAAGTGTTAGGGTTCGTGTGGGCCCCACCACACTTAATCCTCTCAAGGGAGGTTAAGTGGATATGGATCCCACCTCTAACTCCCTTTGGGAGTATATAACCAAAATTGTTTAAAATAAATTGTGTTTCCACAATTTATTTAACTTCATTAAAATTCCCCCAAAACTAACTCTCAACCCGCATAAAACGCAACCTCAGAAAAGGTCTCCTTAAGCGAATATCGGCGCTGCGAGTTCATTGGTGTCCTCATATTTCAATTCCGAGCACCGGTTCAAAAGTTAGAAAAACCCGCCCGCTCGTTCACTGAACGTACCCGAGCCAAACTTCGGAAATTAATTCCGGGCACACCGGGCCTCGGAATCAGGCGCCGTCAAAAACCGCGTTCTTGTAAAATTACAAGGAAAATTAAGAAAAAATTTTCCTTGAAATTTCTGGGTCTTTACATCCAACATTTAAAGAAAAATTTTAGAGAATGTTTTTTCAATAAAGGTGTAGGAATAATGAAAGGGGGATACATAGAGAAATAAGTTAAAAAAGATAAATTTATGGAATATATAAGTTAAGTGGAGTAAAAAATTTAAAATTTTATTTTTTCTATTATAAATTTATGTAATGTGATTTTCAAAAAATGTGGATATTATTATTTCAAAAATTTACATTAAACAATTTATAACCTTAGTTTTTAAAATAACAACACACTTCCTTAAATTTTTTATTTTACTAACTTTTATACTTAGTTTTTAATGTTTTTTATGAATTATTTTTACTAGACATATAAACACATGTTTATCAGATAGTGCAATTTTGCAATTGAATATACTTGTATCGAATATAAGTCTACAAAATTCATTATATGAATATGTATAAAATTCAATAATTTAAGGTATAATGATGTCTATCAGATGAAGTTGTAAAAATACCACTATAAAAACCTCAGCGGACAATGACATACATTATTTTTAGATGAACATTCATAAAATATTCTGAATGAATAATTCAATTTTACCAATCACAAATTGTTTTGAATCATAAGAAAAACCTACATTTTATCAGTTGAAAGATTTTTTTTCTACAAGATGAAATTATAAAGATTTATAATGGATCTATATATTCAACTATAAGATAATGCTATACAGAACCTTTCAATATAATATTTAGTTCATTTAAATTTCTACAACTAACTCTGAATAATGTAGAGTATGACCATTAGAGAAATATGTATAAATATAGAAAAAATTTAAGTAGAAGGTATATTTTTTAACCTAGAATAAATAATACTAATTTGAAGAGTTTTTAATATCTTGTTATGAGTGAACGATTTATTTTAACCATTAATGAGTTTTTACTTATGGAATCCATTTTATGGATTCTTTTAAATAACATATGTTTCTTTTTTGTTTGTAATTACTATTTTCAATTGTGTGCGATCGATATATTCTATGTTTTAGGAAGATAATGATTTAGATCTTACTAATAGAGTGTTCAAGGGATATGGAGACCAAGGTTCTTGTGATCATAGTATTTGTGGATTCATTTTTTAAGGAAGACATACCTTTATAGTTTGATGAAAAACATGGATACCTAAAGTCAAGTTTATTTAATTATTCAAATTTTAAGGTTAACTACTGGAAATATTTATTATAATTATTATGTATATTTTTCTTACTCAATTTATAATTTTTACTTAACTTTTCTTTAAAATTTTATATTTCTACAATTCATGTTTAAGGAATGTTTCATTATTATATAATTTTACTTCATTCTAACTTTATAATGTACCAATAAAACATGTTTTCTGTTTACATTATTATAAAAAAAGGTTTTTCCGAATTACTATCTTAAAATGATATAGAAAATTATATTTTTAATTTTATAATGTATAATTTATTTCCCACTTTTAGTGTAACACCATGAAAAATAAAAAATAGTAACCTGTATTTGATAGCGTGTATAATACGCAACACCAAGCGCGTAAGAGAACTTAATATGATGAAAATTTATAATATATTTACTATTTTAAATATTTTAAATATATTATATATCTTGGAATGCATGTGATACTATGTTTCCCTGAAACATACAGAACAATGAGTTTCTTTAATGTATTGCATTACATGTAAGACTGAGTTTTACCGAACAATAATATATGATTAAAATATTATTATTTATTATAATAATACTTAACCTAGGCATTAAATTAGATGTTATAAATAGTATTAAATAACTAATAAAAATATATTATTCACACAAATATTAAATGGTTTAATAGGTTACCAATTAATTATAAATCAAAATATAAACCAATTGAATATAAAGAAGTATTATTATTTTTATGCTCATAATTGTGTTTTGTATTAATAAATAAAAGTAATTAAAATTAGTGACTGATATTAATAAAATATATATTTTATATATTCAATCAAATATTTTTGATATTCTTCCAATATATTTGATACGTACAAGATAATAACAAACCCAACATTACACTTAAAAATGCATATTTTTATTAAAGTACTTTTACTGACTTTTAAAGGTGAAGCTATTTTAAATACAATTTTCTGAACTTTTATAAATATTATATGTTAAAATAAACTTAATATTGGATATCTTAACATAAAAATTATTATAGAGTGAATTTGTGGTTTTTATTTTGTGAAGTTTTATTTTTTGATGAATATTCAAAAATACTGAATTTTAACTCAAAACTTCCCTTTCATCTAATTTATTTATAAAGATAAATTATATTTTTTAATTGATTTTAAATTTTAAATAGATAAATTTTTTATAAATTAATACAATTTTGGTCATTATAATCAATTTCACTTTTAAATTGACTGTAAAAACCTAAAAAACCTTTGGTTGTTTTTACCTTATAAACCCACTTTGTCGTCCTATATGCATGATTAAATTTAAATTAATTTCTACCACATCTTTTATTGGAATTTGGAAAAATGGATTAAATATTTTTAGTAATCATAATTTATAATCTATAATAATTTAAAATTAGTTTTTTCACCAAAAATATTAGTGAATGTAATTATATTTAATTACAATGATTAAAGTGAAATTAAGATTGATAAGGGACTAAACCCTAAACTTAAGGCCTAATATGACCTATAAACATATTTAAAAGCCATATTCTTGAACTATTTAGAACCTATACTCCCTTGGATCTACTTTGGACCATTATTTATCCACTCTAAATAAAATAATGTGGGTGGGGTTCCTTTATTCAAAAATATTATTAGAGTGCCACTCCTCTGTCTGCCAATCATTTTTTTAATTTTATAAATACTGGTTTAAGGGTGTTCGATGCCCAACATATGATGCCAAACAATTTCAAAAGAACCGAAGCAACAAACAACACAAAAAAACACCGATTTCAACATTATAATAACCGTAGTGATCCCCATATCCCATACATGATTCGTCTTCTCCCATAGCAGATTCCCATTCTGGATTTCTCCAAAAATTAGAAAACATTCCTACCTTTCTCCTTGAATAATGCCTTTTAGAAAAATCAATCCAAGGAAGCCTTTAATTGATAACTAAAAGGAGTTACCTAATTAATAGGTGACATCTTTCATTTATAACTTTAGTCTTATTTCTTTTATACACTCCTCAAATTATCTTTATTCCATTATTATATAAAAAAATAGTATCCTCAATATTTTATAATGTTTTTATGTTATGTTTTTGACCATCACTTACACACACTTCCATCGAATGGGTAACAAACGTACTTTTTACATGCATGACAAACTAATACCTTACAAAATAATGATTGTTCATATTTTTATTAACACCTATCATGGTCAAAATTTTGATGTAAACCCTATTTATTAGGACTTATATTGTTTAGTTATTTCACAACATATATCTTTATTCTTTCCATTTTGTGTAAAAATAATAACATCATTCGTGGAAGTGTGAACAACCGCCCCTCAAAATGATGTGATTCATTCACATTATACATGGAATGTATAAAATATAGATTTAATTTAAGATATGTAACATAAAAATATATATACAATATTCATTACCTAATTACCTTTATTTACATATATATATATATCATTATCTTTATTACCTCATATGGCATGTACAAATTTACCTGTGTTCATTTCTTAAAATAATAATTTTCTTTTTTAAATGTTTAGTTTTTAAATAATTCATCTGATTATTATTATATCAGGTCTTTGAAATAATTTGTAATGGATTGTGACTTAATTTAGATTCCATTGAGACTTATTTATAGTTATACTCTTATTTTCTTTTATATGGTGTATATACTTCCCTATGAAACATAATATCACAAATCTGACTATTATAATGATCTTATAAGTTTCATTTAATTTAATACCTTCATGGGTATAATGAATTAAATATTTCAAAGTGGTATGAGACACTTTAGAATGTTAGAAGATTATTCTATTTAAGAATGTTCTTAATGATTATCTTTGCAATCTCACTTACTTTTGTGATTTTTAACTTTATCTTGAAAATATCACTTTATTGTAATAATTTTCTATTAGAAATATTCTTAAATATCCATATTATTAGAAAATGTAAATTATTATTTCCTAAACCGTATACCATTTCATATATCATTTCTACTTTTATAGATATTTGATAAATTTTGGGAAATATTGATAATTCTATATTCTTTATTTTTTATATATATTTGATAAAGAATATTATTTATTTTCATATTATATATAATAAATTATTTGTACTGGAAATGATGGGAGGATTTCAGAAATTATATAACTTCTCGATGCATCAAAATATTCTTGTGAGGTAAATAAGTTGCCCAAATTAAATAGGTGTCTATCCGTGGTTTTAAAACATCTTTTGAAATGTTGTGTTGGTATAAGTTTTCAGGTGCCTTAGATATGACCTCAAATAATTAATCATTTCCCTCATTTAGTTTCAGTTATCATTCATCCATGATATTTTTCATCGACATATATATGGATACATTTTATTTCAGTTCTTTGATTAAATTCCATGTGTTTCAGTTTCCTACCTTGCCATATTGATTTTGACTTATCTGGATATTTGAATGGAATTTTTTCTGTTTATTATATTTATATATTGTTTATAAAATTCCTTATCAGTTTGTTGACTAAACTGTATACATGTTCAGTTATTTACCATTCTATAATTTTGACTAATTGATTCATTATTGATTCCGCTATATTTTTCCCTCGGTGAGAATTTGGGATCACCCTTATTATGTTTTTCCCCATTAATCCAAGAAGAATATTATGAAATCTATGTAGGGATTTAATAGATAGATTAGATTTATCCTTGAAGTTATTTATTTAAAGAGAAAAATTTATGTTTTAATTATTATATTTATTTTTAATACAAGACTCATTTATGTATATCGTTTACCAAGGCTACTAAACTCTTTGGTCCTTTAGAATTCAATTCTTTATAATTATGCAAATATAATTGATATCAAACACCAGCTCTAGGCTATTTGGGGTTAGGTCTATATAGTTGGTATTATTGGAAGTTTAGTAGGACCCTTAGGAACTATATTTATGAAAACATAGATCCGATAAGAAAGTCCCAAGGTAGAATTTGAGGATAAGTATAAAAGAACATCCCTGAATTTTTGTAATGTAGATAATATGTGGCTATTCCTAGCAATACCTCTGTATCTAGATACTAAATGTAACACCATAATGTTTTCTAAAAATAAATTGAAATGATTGAAATTTTTCTTAATGTAGATATTTATAAGTAGCCTTTAAACATAATTTTACCGCTTTTATGTTCTCAATTTTGAGAAATTGTCATCTACAATTGTGTTCAATACGTTATTTGGAGTCTATTAGAACTAACATTTTTTTGGTGAATAGTAAAATACCCTTATAAATAGTAATATGAATAGTAACATGACCCTAATGAATAGTAAATTGTATTATTATTTTATTTTCTTAAATCTATAATATAATGACATCTTGATAAATTTTTAAATGTGATATAAAAGCAGTTATAGCTTTTTAATTATTAATTTTTGAATTAAGTATAATTTTATTTAAAAATTAAATTAAAAATATTTAGAAAATTATTTTAATAAAAGGACATCATCTTTTAATTCTACACATTGATATATGGTTAGGGAGAATTTTGGGGATTTTTTTTGAAAAAGTTTATTTTTTCAGTGAATAATAAAAAATGCATTTTAGAGTTTCAATAAATTAGTGACACCATTAATGATATAATAAATATGGTTGACACATGTATTCTAAAATATGTTATGAGGTGTCCCATGTGGCTTATACCATGGGAAAATACCATGGGCAAGCCCATGGTTTTTCAAATACCACTAATGAGGTGTCCCTTGGAAATTATTAAAATAACCCCTCACTAATGCTACAAATACCAACCCATTCCTTCATTAACTTCATTCCAAATTCTTCATCAACAAATATCTGGCCTTATAACCTCCCTAGTTTCCCTCCCAAGTTTTATTCAAGCCCCCAAGGTCCCAAAATTCATGTTCTAGGAGTTACCCTGCAAGGTAATAAAATTCTCAATTTCTTTCTTTTTTTTCATTCAAGTTCTCTTTTATGTGGTATAACTTTCTAGTTTCAATACCATGTTCTTATTTTCTGTCATATTATTGATCTATCATTTATTATTATTCATTTCTAGATGGTTTTCCCTTTCCCCTCTCTCTTTTTAATATTTTCTAAAACCATGGTGCATAGCTGTTGGGTTGCCGAATTTTTGTAAGGGATTTTTCAATTATTCTTTTATTTTGAGTTCCTTTATTTCCTTATTATTTCCTCTTCACCTCTTAACCAAGAAGATTAAAAGCTCCAAAAATCATTTATATTATAGATGTTCAAATTTTCATTGAAAATTCACCGTCATTCTTCTTTTCCTCTCCCACTTATTCAAGTAATTAAAACATTGTCCATGATGTGTTGAATTACTGACATCGTGGACGATGTGATTTCGATATTCATTAACTCTTTAAAGTTTGGTCAAAATAAAATTTTTATCATTGAACTGAGTTATAATACTTGTAATATTTATCATCCTTGGTTCTGTATGTCTTTTTTTACTCATGGTTTTATTTTATAAGACAAAATGAGGACATTATTATCAAAGAACAACTAAAATAATCAAAATGAACATCATTAATGTTTTAACTTATGAATCCTCATCATATAAAACATCAAAATGATAAATGGTATAAATTATATTAATAAAAATATTCAAATACCTCTCTATTCAAATTATGGAGTTTCACTTCCAATCTACAAGAACATCCATCAAGAACTGATCATGAAAATCATGTAAAGAACTCACCTAACAGTGAAAGGAACAAAATACTAAAAATTAAAGGGGGAAATGAGGTTATTAAATGATCATATAAGATGTTATAGACATGAAAGTATTTATTTAAAATACTAATAACACTAATTTAACCATTATACAGGAATTTTAAACAAGTTGGATGTAAGACAAGCCTGATGTAAGGGGATTTTTAACCCAATTTCCTTCTTTTGGGTTAACCTTCTACTTCGTTATTTATGTGGTAATAAAATTGATTATGTGATGTGTTTTAATTATATTATGGTTATTTATGTATAACTATAGAGTATATTCTTATTATATCCACTCTATTAAGTCTCTCTTCAATTTTATGATATTTATAAGGGGATTTTATTTTAAAAACCTCATTTAAATTTGTGTTTTACAAAATTCAAAAGCAATGTTTTTATGGTATTATTCAGGTTGTATGATTTTGTTTTGGTTATTGGGCATTGTTTATGATGAAGGTTGGGACCTATATCTCCCTCCAATGTATTGGTTATGAATATTTTGGAGTTCGGCTGAATGGTTACTCTAAGTATAACTACGATGGTTACACAAATAGAAAGGTAGCTGTGAGGGTTACAAACTATAAGGTAGCTGAGAGAGTTGAAATATTATGTAATTAATACCCCAAGATACCTTTATGGTTAAAATTATGTTCTTATGTACTGTGGAAATCTCATTTTTCACAAAGTAAGTTTATATATACAGGTGATAAGTATGTCTTTTGAAAGTGAATTCATATGTTACAAGTATTCATGGAATGATGTGTTGTTTCCTTCTTTTTATATCCCTTATCGAGTTTTTTTGTGCTCATACTAAATTTTAAATGATTTTTACAAGTTAATGGATGTGTAAGAAAAATAAGGAAGCCATGTTAATTGTTTAAGAATTGTCAAGGAATCATGTTTTATGTTTTATGTATTTATATATAAAAAAAATGGAAATTATTTTTATGGTATACACTTTGTAATTATGTGTAATGTTATGAATGTATTATGTCCCAATTCTCTAAAAATATAAACATAAAAAGATCCTCAATGTAAAAGTATGCGTTTTCTTGACCAAATTCAAGATTATGTATGTAATAAGGATGAGTTCTTATAGTTGGTATCAGAGGATGGTTTAGATAACTTTAGAGGTTAGGATGATGTTAAAAGAATACAATAAATGATTTTACTCTATAATTAATTTGAAATGACATAGCATTTAAAGATTTCCATGTTGCTTTATCTAATATATGTTTGTTTAGAATGGTTCTATGTAGAAGGAAGAAGGATTATAAAGAGGATTGGCACCGACATAACAATATCCTTACAAATCTATAGCCTAGAATGGTAGGGATTGGAACCAAGAAGTTTGTGATAGTAATTGATTAGATAAAGTAGGACATAAATGTCGGTGGAATCTATGCCAGAGAATAAATAGAGGTACCACGACAGAACATGACAATAGTGGAACATTTTATGAGACAACACCCTCCTACTTTCAATGGATCTTCTATCCTATTAGCAGTTGAAGGATGGATCCAAGCCATTGAAAAGATATTCAATATTATGGGATGTTTAGACAATCCAATGGTAAGTCTTGAAATTTATCATTTTGAATGTGAAGATAATAATTGGTGGTCAATGGTAAGAAATATCAAGTGTATAGAGGATTTTGATGCCTTTTAGTGGGATGAATTTAAAAGTATTTTCCTTGAAAACTATTTCCCTAAGGTTTTGCGACTTTGGATGGAGAATAAATTGATTTAATTGAAGAAAAAAGAGGAGGATTCAATTGCTGTGTATGAAGTGAACTTCAACCAAATGGAGAGGTATGCTCCAAATCTTATTCTAGATCTTGATATCAAAATCAATCACTTTTACTCAGGACAGAATCCAAATTATCGAAGGGTGTTGGCCTCACATGAATTCACATGTTATGAGAAACGTGTCTGATGTACTGAGAGGGTAGAGATGGAGTTTTCTGATGATCACATGCATTTAGTAACAAGGAGAAGAAGAGGTCTAGGTGGAAAGTGATGGTTAAGAATCAACTAAAGAAATATTATGGTAAGAAAATCTAGTTTTTATTTTGTGAAAACTGTGGCAAGAAACACCCTGGGGAATGTATTAGAAAAACTAGGATTTCTTTAAATGTGGTAAGTATGGACATATGGCTTGAGATTGTAATAAAATGATCATAAGAATAATCCTGATAAGAAAACTGTAAAGTGTTTTAAATGTGGTGAGATGGGTCATATAAAAATGCCTGCCCAAAGAGAGATATGAATGATGTAAAGAAGACAGACTATAAGAAGAAAGGTGTAGTGAGATCCTTTGTGACTACGTCAGTAGATGTCAGTCCATCCAATTATTTTGTATCAGGTACTTTTTTTGTTCACTTATATTTCGCTAAAGTTTGTTTTTGATACAGGGTCTACACATTCCTTCAAATTTAAGAAATTTTTGGGAAAATTTGAAATATCACTTCCACAAATGGGACATGAACTTGATGTTAAAACACCAGGACGAAATATTATAGCAAAGAGAAACTATAATAATATTTCTATTGTGGTATGTGGAAATAATTTACCTAAAAACCTTGTTGTTTTACCCTTAGTTGAGTTTGATGTTATTAAAAGAATGGATTGACTTTCTGTTTATCATGCAAAGATTGACTTTAGAGATAAAGAATTTGTTTTTCAGAAAGGGTTTCAATTTGTATACAAGAATTAACCAATACAATTGATAAAATTTCAGGAAGATAAAAAACTATTTAAAGATGGAAATGAAAGTTATCTTGATCATATTGTTGAAAATAATTGAATTGTTCAGATTGATGATGTGCCTGTGGTAAATGAATACCTTTTTGTTTTTCCTAATGAGTTACCCAGTGTCATACCTAATCAGGAAGTCAAATTCACAAATTACTTAGTTTCTATTGCTAGGCCAATTTAAAACCCCCATATCGTATGACTCAAATAGAACTTCTTGAATTGAAAAATCAGTTGCATGATTTTTTTGATAAAGGATTCATTCGTCTTAGCACTACACCATGGGGAGCTCCTGTTTTGTTTGTTAAAAATAATGATGGTTCCATGAGACATTGCATTGATTATAGAGATTTGAATAACATCCCTGTTAAAAACAAGTATCCTTTTCCTCATATTGATAACTTGTTTGATTAGCTCCAGGGAGCTGAGTACTTTTCAAAGATTGACTTGAGATCCAGATACCATCAGCTCAAGGATAAAGAGGATGACATCCCAAAAATAGCCTTTCATACTAGATATGGGATTTATGAATTTGTTGTTATTCCCTTTGGGTTAACTAATGCAACTGTTATATTCATGAATCTTATGAATAGAGTATTTCATGAGTTCTTGGATAAGTTTGTGGTTATATTTATTGATTACATTCTAATATTTTCTAAAAATAAAGAGGAGTATGAAAAACATATAAGGGTTGTTTCACAAACCTTAATAGAAAATAAACTTTATGAAAAATTCAGCAAGTGTGATTTTTGGTTGTAATAGATTTCTTTTCTTGGGCACATTGTAAATAAGGATGGAATAAAAGTTGATCCTGCCGAAACAAAAGTGTTTGATGAATGGCCAAGACCCACAAATGATATAGAAATTCATAGTTTTCTAGGATTAGCAGGTTATTACCGATGGTTTGCTAAGAACTTTTCATGGTTTTCAGGTCTGACAACTAAGTTAACATGGAATGGGGTTAAATTTGTTTCGACATAAGATATGAAGTTTGTTTTCAGGAACTGAAGAAGAGACTGGTAAATTCTCTAGCTTTGGCCTTGCCTTCCCAAAATGGTGATTTTTTCATCTACAACGATGCTTTGTTTAAGGGACCTTGTCATGCTTTAATGCAGAATGATCAGGTAATTTATTATGCTTCAAGACAGACTAAACCTCATGAGTTAAATTATCCAACACCTGATTTGGAATTGAAAGTTATGGCATTTTTTGAAAATGTGGAGGCATCATTTATATGGAGCCAAATGTCAAATATATACTGACCATAAATGTTTGAAGTATATATTCACTTATAAGGAATTAAACATGAGGTAGAGGAGATCTCTTTAACTGATAAAGGATTATGATTGCATGATCAATTACCATCCTGGAAAAGAAAACAAAGTGGTATATTCCTTGAGTCGAAAACATCATGCACTATTAACCATGTTATGTTTTGGAATATGATCCCTTGATTAATGATTTGATGAATTTTGGAATAGAAGTTATTGGTGTAGGGAATAATTTTTTTTTGTTTTCAGTTTCAGTTTAGTCTTAATTGTCAGATTTAATTAAGTGAGCATAGAAGGAAGACTGTGTGTTATAGAAAAAGGTAGAATTAGTTAAAATGGGAAAGCTTCCAGAATTTAACATTGATAAAGTTTGTGTTTTAAGATATGGAAAAAGGTTGTGTGTTCCCTATGATTCTTAGTTGAAGAAAGATTTGTTGTGTGAAGGTCATAGTTCTCCATTTTCAATTCATCCTGGAAGTACTAAGATATATAGAGACCTTCAAGAGTATTACTGGTGGGATGGAATGAAAGGGTATATTTCTGATTTTACCAGTAAATGTTTCACATGTCTGCAGTTTAAAGTAGAGAGGTAGTTATAGAAGGGGATGCTTTAGCCTTTTCCAGTGCCATAGTGGAAGTAGGAGAAAGTATCCATGGGCATTGTGGTGGGACTACCTAATACATCTCAAGGTAACAATGCAATTTGGGTTATTATGGATTAGCTGACAAAATCTGTGCATTTTCTTTATATTCGAGATACAATATCTTTGGATCAACTTTCTCGATTGTAACTCAAGAAGATTGTAAGGTTACATGGATTTCCTCTTTCCGTTGTATCTGACTGGAATCCCATGTTCACTTATAACTTTTGGAAGGGACTTCAGAAGTCGTTGGGCATAGAGTTAAATTTTAGTACAGCTTTTCATCCTCAATCAGATGGGCAGTCAGAACGAACAATTCAAACTTTATAGGATATGATTCAAGCTTGTTCAATGGACTACCAGGGAAGTTGGGATCAACATCTTTCTTTAATAGAGTTTTCTTATAATAACTATATTCATTCTAGTATTCAGATGGAACTTTTTGAGGCTTTGTATTAGAAGTGGTGTTGAACTCCAACTTTTTGGGATGAAGCTGGTGAGAGAAAGTTGATGAGTCTAGAAATAGTAGAATAAGTGGTTGAGAAAGTGAATATGATCCAGTAGGACATGAGGACAGCTCAAAGAAGGCATAAAAGTTATGCAAATAATAGAAGGAAATAATTCTCTTTTGAGGTAGGTGACCATGTTTTCCTTAAAATCTATCGTTGGAAAAGTGTGATGCATTTTGGTAAGAAAGGAAAGATAAGTCCACGATTCATTGGTCCTTTTGAAATCCTGAAGAAAGTTGGACTAGATGCATTCCTAGTAGCTTTTCCTCTGAGTTTGTCTCAGGTACACAATGTTTTTCATGTTTTTATGTAGAGAATGTATGTGCCAGATTCATGACATGTCTCGAGCCCAGAAGCAGTTCAGCTGGAAAATAACCTTTCTTATAAAGAGAAACCAATTCAGATTCTTGATTGAAGGGAATATTTATTGTGGAATAAGGTAATCCACCATGTAAAGGTTTTATAGAGAAACCACATGGTTTATGAAGCAACATGGGAGCCTGAAAATGCAATGAGGGAAAGACACCCTCACTTGTTTAATAAGTAAATGAAATTACGAGGACGCAATTTCTAGAAGGTGGGGCTAATGTAACACCCCAAGGTTTTCTAAAAATAAATTTAAATGCTTAAAATTTTGTTTAATGTAGATATTTATAAGTAGCCTTTAAACATAATTTTACTACTTCTATGTTTTAAATTTCGAAAAATGGTCATCTACAATTGTGTTCAGTATGTTACTTGGAGTCTATTAGAACCAACTTGTTTTTTAGTGAACAGATAAAAACCCTTATAAATAGTTATATTAATAGTAATATGACCCTAATAAATAATAAATTGTATTATTATTTTATTTTCTTAAGGCATTAAGATAATGACATCCTGATTAATTTTTAAATGTGATATAAAACAAGTTATAGTTTTTAAATTATTAATTTTTGAGTTAAGTATGATTTTATTTAAAAATTAAAGTAAGAATATTTATAAAAATATTTTTTTAAAAAATGAATTAATTTTTTAATTCTACACATCAATAAATGGTTATGGTGAATTTTGGGGATTTTTCCGAAGCAGTTGATTTTTCAGGGAATAGTAAAAAAATGCAGTTTTGAGTTTCGGTGTGTTAATGACATCATTAATGATGTAATAAATCTAGTAGTCTGCTTAGAGTAAAATAAGTTATGAGGTGTCCCAATTGTCTTATACCATTAGAAAACACCATGGTAAAGCCCATGGTTTTTTAAATACCAGTAATGAGGTGTCCCTTGGAAATTATTAAAATAATCTCTCACTTTTTCTATAAATACCAACCCATTCCTTCATTAACTTCATTCCAAATTATTCATCAATGAAGATATGGCCTCCTTACCTCTCTAGTAGCCCTTAAAATGTTTTCCCAATCCCCCAAGGTTCTAACATTCATGTTCTAGGAGTTACTCTACAAGGTAAGAAAATTGTCAATTTCTTTCTTTTTTCATTCAAGTTCTCTTTAAAGTGGTATAACATTCATGTTTCCATACCATGTTCTTATTTTACTTTATATTATTGATCTATTATTTATTATGATTCGTTTCTGTATGGGTTAAATATTTCTCCAATCTTTTTAACTTTTCTAAAAGCATGTTGCATAGCCTTTAGGCTACCGAATTTTTGTAAGGGATTTTTAAATTACTCTTTTATTTTGAGTTCCTTGTTTTTCTTATTATCTCCTCATAAAATCATAAAAAAGATTCATAAAATCTCTAGAAATAATTTATATTATATAATTTTTCATGTTCATGCAAAATTAATCATCATAATTCTTCTCCCATCCCACTTATTCAAGGATTAAAAGCATTGTATGTGATGTGTCGAATTACCGACATCGTGGATGATGTGATTTAAATTTTCATTAAGTCTTTCAAGTATGATCATGAAACCATTTTTATGGTTGAAATAAGTTATCATATATGTATTATGTCTCATACATGGTTCTGTAATTCTTTTTTTACTCATGGTTTTAATTTATAAGACAAAATGTGGTCGTTTTTATCAAAGAACCACTAAAATTATCTAAAAAAACATCATTAATGTTTTAACTTATGAATCATCATCATATAAAAAATCAAAATGATAAATGGTATAAATTATGGTACTAGAAATATTTAAATACCTTTATATTTCAATTTGGGAGTTTCACTTCCAATCAACAAGAACATCCATCATGAACCGATCCAAAAATCATGTAAAGAACTCACCCAAAATAGTTCAAGGAACACAATACTGAAAATTAAAGGGTGAAATGGGGTTATTAAATGATCATATAAGATGTTATAATCATGAATATGTTTATTTAAAATAATAATAACACACTTTTAACCATTATAAAGGTTGTTTAAACAAGTTTTAAGTAAGAAAAGCCTAAGGTAAGTGAATTCATAACCCGATTTCCATCCTTTGGGTTAACCTTCTACTTCGTTATTTATGTGGTATTAAAATTGATTGTGTGATGGGTTTTGATTATATTATTTTCAATTATTTATAATTAAGTATATATATATATATATTATATCCACTCTATTAAGACTCTCTTCAATTGCATGATATTTATAAGGGGATTTTCTTTTAAAATCCTCTTTTAAAATTATGTTTTTCCAAATTCAAAAGTAATGTTTTTTTCTATTATTAATGTTGTATGATTATGTTACGGTTCTTGGTAATTGTTTATGATTAATGGTGGGACCTAAATGTCCCTCCAATGCATTGGGTATGAGTTATTTGGAGGTCAGTTGTATAGTTACTCTACATGTAACTGCGATGGTTACACAAATAGTAAGGTAGCTGTGAGGGTTACAAATTATAAGGTAGCTAAGAGGGTTACTTGATTATGTAACTAATTCCCAAAGATACTTTTATGGTTATATATAGGTTCTTATATATTGTAGAAATATGAGTTTTCAGAAAGTAATTATATATATACAGGTGATAAGTATGTCTTTTGAAAGTGATTTCATATGTTACAAGTATTCATGGAATAATGTGTTCTTTCCTTCTTTATATATCCATTACTATGTTTTATTGTGATAATCCAAAGTTTTAATTGGTTCTTAATGGTTAATAAATGTGTAAGTCAATGAAATAATCCATGTTAAATTCTTAATAATTGTCAAGGAATCATGTTTTATGTTTTAATGTTTTATATTTTGAAAATAATGGAATCTATTTATATGGTATCCAATCTGTAACAATGTGTAATGTTATGGATGTATTATGTCCCAATTCTCTAAATCTCTAAACATAAAAGATCCTCAATGTAAAAGGAAGTGTTTCCTTGACTAAATTCATGGTTAGGTATGTAATAAGGCTGAGTCCTTACACTACAAGTGGACGTGGTTCTGGAAAAGATGTACCTAGGGGTATCAACTCCGACAAGGTGTCCTGAGATTAAATCAGGGTAACATGGTACATGACAACTAGCCTTTCTGATCACCCTTTTTGACACTCCCAGGAGATATTATTTGGATGATTTACATTTTATTTACAAACCATTATAAATGATTTGAATTTATAAAGATAATAAATAAACTAGGTTAAACCTATTGAGTTTTAGATTGAAGATAAGTTATAATGATTAGAAATTATACAAATGATATTACAGATAATACTTTGACCAATAAAGTAACTATCTCAAAATAAAATAGATAAAGTTTTTATGCTTTGAGGTCATATTGAAAACCTTAGTTAAAAGGCTCTTTACTTTTTTACCTTATTTCAAGGATGTCCATCATATTTATTATGGAAATTATATTAATTTGATTTTTGAAAAGGAAAAACTATATTCTAGGTGGCAACCAATCAATCTCAGAAAAGATGTGGGTCTTGAACCTATAACCAAAGTAAGATAAGGGTTTCACACCAACCACTTACAAATACAATATCTGGGTTAATATTCCATTGTTTTAAGTTAATAATTTGATGAATAAATATTAATAATGAACCCATAGTGTAACTATTTAGGTTTAGAGATTAAATTCCTTACCATATTAGTTTTGGAAAATAGTTAGAGATAAATAGTTATATTTTTAACTCTTTTATGTACTTACGATCCTTTAGAAACATATTTTAGTTGTTCAAAGATCAAAGTTAATTATTGGATACCCATTTCTCAAGGTAAGGGATGAATTTGGATTTGATCGAATAGAAAATAAAAGATAAAATTATTATTATGAAATTGAAATTTATCAAGTAATGATATTTCATTGTATTTATAGAAAGTAAGATAATTACTCAACATTTGGAAAATGGTAAAAAAATGTTTTTTTCTTGATACCTTAATTTTTGTTGAACTGATGTCTAACTAAATCATCACATATTTATGGATTATAAGCACTAAAATTTCCATTGATCATTCACTTGTTTGTGATTTATGACCTTAATCACACTCTAAAAATATTTATGCTTTACCTCTAAGTAAGTATCTCTACTTGACATAAATTCCACCTACTTAGAGATCTAGTTATATGTAATTTCATGTGACTTTTTCTACTTCCCATTCTCCAGTTTCTAGAGTATTTCTTACGAATCCGTATCATGATGTGGGATTTCAAAAATAGAAAATATAAAACAATATATTACTAAAATCAAGATTAAAATTTGAGTACAATATTTAATTAATGTTGGTATAATGTAACCCCATAAAAAATCTAAAAGAGTAACATGTATTCAATAGCATGTATGACACGCAACACCGAGCACATAAGAGAAAACAATATGTTTGGGATTTATAATATATATACTATTTTAAATAAATAAAATATATTATATATAATTAAATTAACATTATACTAATTTATCATGTGAAATATGAAACAATGTTGTTCAATGGCTTGTGTTACACGCAAGACTGAGTTTTACGGAACAATAATATATTATTATTTAATATAATAATACTTAACATAGTCGTTAAATTAGCAGTTATGAATAGTAATAACTAAATTATGAAAATATATGATTTACACAAATATAAAATTAATCAATAGGTTACCAATTAATTATTAATGAAAATATAATCGAATTGAAAATAGTGGAAATATTATTATTTTTATGCTCAAAAATGGGATTTTTAAACAAATTAAATTAATTACAATTAGTGAATGATAATAATAAAATATATATGTTATATATTCATTAAAATATTGTTTATATTCAAATAATATATCTTTTATGTATAAGATAATAAAAAACCCAATATTACACATAAAAATGTATATTTTTATTAAGGCACTTTTATCACCTTTTAATGGAGAAACGATTTAAAATCAAATTTTGGCACTTTTATAAATCTTCTATGTAAAAATAAACATAAAATATTTAAAATATAAATATAAAAATTAGTTTGGGGTGATGTTTTGGTATTTGTCTGTGAAGTTTCATTTTTTGACGAATAATGAAAAATACTGAATTTTAACTAAAAAACACTTTTTTGGACTAATTTATTTATAAGGTTAAATTATAATTTTTATTGATTTTAAATTTTAATAAGATATTATTTTTATCAATTATTCTAATTTAGGTCATTGAAATCAATTTTACATTGAAATTACTTATAAAAACAAAGCAAACATTTGGGCATTTTTACCTTAAAAACCCGCTTTGTTGGCTCGTATGTGAGATTTAATTTAAATTAATTTATGCCACTTATATGATTTTAATTTTTAAAATTGGATTAAATATTTGATATAATGATAATTTATAATTTCTAATAAGTTCAAATTTGTTTTTTTAGCATAAATAATTGTGAAAATAATTAAAATTAATTACAATGATTAAGATGAACTTAAGCTTAACAAGGGTTTAAAACATAAACTTAAGGCCTAATATGACATATAAAAATTATAAAAAGACATATTATGGCCTTATATATACCCTATACTCCCTTTTATATACTTATAATCATTATTTATCCAATTAATATTTTTTTGGTGGGGTTCTTTTTATTCAAAATATTACAAGAGTGTTACTCTTCCTCTACCATAAAAAGGCCTCCTTTCCCTCCACTTACTCAAACATCTTAATAAACTTATGTTTAGAAAATATCTTCCTAATTCCCTCCCCAAAATATAACCCTTCCTCTTTGAATCATAACTTTGTACATAAAGTAATCCTAGGAAGCCTTTTGGTGAAAACCAAAAGGAGTTACCCGATTAAGAGGTAATATATTTCCTTAAACTCTCAAGTTTTATTTCATTTATCCACTCCTTCAATTATACTTATTACATGATTATATAAAAACAACAATATCTTCAATATACTATGATATTGTAATATTATGGTTTCAACCTGAACTTACACACACTTCCATCTAATGGGTAACAGACATACTATTAACATGTACGACGAACTACCACCTCACGAAATGATGATTGTTCATTTTTCTTTACCACCTATCATGATAGAAATAATTATTAAAAATATATTTATATATGTTATATATGATATTTATTATGTCTTCAAGATTATTTAATTCTTTTATAACATATATCATTACAGTTTCCATTTTTTTGTAAAAATAATAACATTAATTGTGGAAGTGTCGACTATCTCCCCCTCAAAGAGATGTGATTCTTTCAGATTATACATGGAACATATAAAGAATGATTTTAATTAAACATATGAAATATAAAAAAATATATTATATTAATAAAATAATTATTTTTTTGGAAATAATATATATATATATATAAATATATATATCATTTTCTTTATTACACTTTCACACACTTAAAAAGTGATAAAGCCGTTCGTAGATGCGTAAACTACCTCCTCCTTGACACGAAGTGATTACTTTTAAAATAATTGTATATATAACTATATATGATTAAATAATATAGTATTTATGAAATAATGATCATTAAATAAATTTATAATTTTATTTACATTCTATCCATAATGATCATTAAAATATTTGAATGTTAATAATGCATATGTACGACCTACCGTCTCCACGATTATAACATTGGTTCATTTTCATTTACATATTTAATTATTAATTTTAAAATTATAATTTATTTATAAATATAATAATTATTTCATTATTATTATAGTGTAGATATTATATAATGAACCCTTTGACCATAGTTAACCTACTAATCTTTTCTTGATATATAAATAAAATTTGGTCAAAACACTTGATATAAACTTAATTATTTAAGTAGTTGTATAAAAAATGGTAATATGTGAAATAAAATTAATGATAAAAATTAAAAATTATCTTGAGAAATTAAATTATTAACATAATTTCTTTATTAAAAAATATAAAGACAAATGAGACAAGTCTGATGCAAGTTAAGGGATTTTCATCTTCCATTTTACATCTGTGAGATAAATGTCATGTTTCCACTTAATTATTTTATGTGGTGTATCTAATGACCATTATAATATATCATGACTGGAATTAATTTATATTCATGTTATTTTTAGTTTCAATATTAATTATTTCTTCTAAGGTAATTTGAATTAAAATTTATTAAGTGGAAAGGAGTTTAATAAACAAATTTAATTTTATTGGGTCATATCACTTCCTTGTTATCATTAATATTATATGATTATGCATATAATAAAATTTTTACTATATATATTTTTTATTTAAATCTATTTTATTTGGATTTAAATTTGAAATACATAATCTATTCATTGATTTATTTTCACATCAACTTTATGGTCTTTTTGAGGCTTTACTTTACAATCTCAGTTTGTTTGATATTGTTTACATTTGAATTTATATTAGAAGAAATAATTTGATCACTATTTAATAAAACCTTTAATTTTATTCTCACATGGTTATTAATGACCCTTTTCATGTAATTTTACCATATTATCACTCTTTTGTATTCAAATTATTTTATAAAATATTTTTAAGAAAACCTCACATCATTTCATTGTTTAGTCAGAGAACCCATTTTCTTCTAAAAACCATTTTTTATTAAAATGTTTCCAAAAATGTTTTCAACCTTTTCAAATTTATTTATTAAATAATTTTTTACCATTTTATTGTTTTATCAATATTTTGAAAGGTATATTCTTTTCTATTTCTAAATGAGGCATTTTCTAACCTTTTTACCATGAACAAAGGTATATTATTTTAACCTTGTACAAAATGTATAGATTTAGCCACCTTATTTTATTAGAAAATTAATTTTCATGTTTAAAAGGTTAATTTTTAAAAGTTTCATTTTATGATTATTATTTTGGGTCTTTCGATTAATATTTAAGAGACTTATTCTCAATTTACATTCCATTGATGCTTATTTGTCATTATGCACCAAGTTTCTTTTATATGGTGTATGTACTGATATTTGAAACATAATATCACGAATATAATTATTATCCTGATATTATATGTTTCATTTAATATCCTACCTTCATGGAGGTAATTATTTAAATTTTTCAAAGTTTTATGGGACACTTTGAAATGTTTATAGTTTATTCTTCTAAAGAATGTTCTTAATGATTATCTTTCCATTCCCACTTCCATTTGTGATTATGAAATATTTCTTGAAATAATCACGTTTTTGTAATAATATCTCATTGAAAATATACTTATATTTTCTTATTCTCATAATATGTATAACATTATTTCCTAAAATGTATACCATTTTATATACTGTGTCTACTTTGATAGATATTGAATATTATTGGGAAATATTGATAATTTCTTATTCTTTATTCAATAAAGATAATTGATAAGGAATATTATTTATTTTGACTATTCTATATGAAGAATTATTTGGATAAGAAATTATATGAGGATCTCATACTTTATATAGCTCCTCGATGCATCAATATGTTCTCATGAGATAAATAAGTTGGCCAAATTATACGAGTTTCTATCTGTAGTTTTAAACCATCTTGTGAAAGGTATTGATGATATAGGTTTCGTATGCCCTATACATGAAGTCTAATAATTAATAATTCCCATATTTTAGTTTTTTTTATTATTTTTCCACGATTGTTTTACATATCTATGAATACATTTCATTTCAGTACATTGATTAAATGGTAAGTGTTTTAGTTTCTTACCTTTCCATATTGATTTTTCCTTATCTAGTTATTTGAATAGAATGTGTTTCTAGTTATTACCTTGATATATTTTATATACACTTACTTACAAGTTTTTTATTACTTGGTATGCATGTTCAGTTATTTACCACGTCATAATTATTACTCTCATTGAATCATTATTTCTTCTGCTATATTTTCCCTTACTAAGCATTTGAGTTCACCCGTATTATATTTTTCCCCTGGAATAAAAGAAGCATACATAATAGATACACACTGATTTTATAGATAGATTAGAGTTAAATTCAATGTTATTTATTTAAAGATAAAAAAATTATGTTGTAATTAGTGTATTCATTTGTAATACAAGACTCATTTATATATCTGGTTTATCAAGACTACTAAACTCTTCAGTCCTTCAAGATTTAATTCCTTGTAATCATTCCAATGTAATTGATAGTAGACACCAGCTTCAAAGATATATGGGGTCATGTCACTACCTATCATAACTAATTATTCATACAATTTTACATATCAAATTTTCAAGATAAGTTAATATAATTAAATCGTAACAAATATTTCCTTATACACTTGTAAATATCGACCCACTTGCATTTAAAGGGAAAAATTGAAAAATTTCCACAATAATTTAATTACATAATGTAAATATAAATCTTATAGCGTCCAAAGTCTATAAATTTTGCAAATATTCCATTATTTTGTGTTTTTAGACCCTTATGTAGAAGTGTGAGAAAGCTAAAGCCATTATTATTATAAACATAAAATATACTACACGTCTTCAAATGTTTTCAAGAGAATTATTTTAAAGCATCTTTAAATCCATATCAATTTTGAAATATGAGTGATATAAATGTATAAATATAAAATATTATTAGTTAAAAAATATAATTATATCAATATTATATGAAAAAGAAATTTATTATGATATTAAATGACATGAAATCCAATAAATATTGTTTTTATTAATTACTTTTGTTAGATATTTCTCATTTCTTTCTCAACCCAAAATTTTTATCTTTTTTTTTTCATCTTCAATTATTCAATAAAAGGATATGAAATATCACTATTTAGTAACACATATCTACCTGATTTTATGAACTCTATTTATGTTAATAAAACTAATGATATTTTCCCAATTTCTCCACTAAAACTAGAAATTTGGATGAATTATTATTGGATTTCAATTGATTTGAAATATTACCAACACATATAAATTAATTGAATTTTTTCTCAATATTATCTGAATACCTTAAAAAGTATAAAGACACTCTTCCACTATATAACCTTAAAAAATATACCCTTATGGTTGATCTTTTTTTCCACAAAAGACTTTTAATGATGTAGATACCAAATGAAATCATCACAAACCAGCCTAGGTATCCTGGTACTTTGATACCCAATCTAACTATAACATGGACCAAAGGGCATTCCTTATCCCCACATGTTAGATAATGGAACTTAGAATCATAAAAGATAAAGGTTTTAATGTGTTTTTCACATTCAATAATAGAAGAAATAGATACAAGTTAGTATTCCCAAAGGAAACTCCACAGAAATAATAGTACAAGAAGACAAATAGATATAAACCCAAAGTACATACATAAAGTTCCAGAAAATGGAAAGATAAAAACCCAAATACCAATGGACATAGAACTCTAAGAAAAAATGTTTCAAACCTAACTGCCACCTCCAAGTTGTTATTTCTTCTATATTGAACCTAAAAAATGGAAATATACAAACACCCAACGGCACATGGAGGGTGTGAGAAACAATCTATGTTGAGTCTCACCAAGGATTTATTAATAAGATTAAAATAAAATAAACCAATTCATGCATTAATTTTTTAATAACATAGGCATTGAAATATATTTTCATGTTTAATATAAATAATTTTATTCATTTCAATTGATGGAAAAAATTCAATACAATATCTTGATAAACATTTTATATAAAATAGATTATATAAATTCACAAGCAATATGTAAAGAAGTTTTACAAACAATTGAATCTATATAAAAATAATCACAAATGAGAAACATGCTCATATTCCAATAGGTATGATAGTTCTAGGATATGGGATCCTCACAGACTTATATAATTAAATTGGAAATGTGAATACATGTCCCTTTGACACTGGCTAGAGAGGACTAACCAACATTCCCTTGAGGATAAGATCTACCCATAGGTTTATGCTAGAGTTGTTTGTTTCATTATATTGCTAGGGTATTCTCATAATATCAAGTTTTCCCTTAATAAATCACTAACTACCTAGTATTTAATATTCTCAAACATTAATCAATAATGAGAAATTTATTTCGAAATAGTTTAAAATAAAATTTTCCCATTTCTTATTTCAATATGCCAATTTGTCTTAAAAAATGAATCATGGGGTTTTAATAAATTTATTCCTTTTCCTTGGATAAAACAAAATAGGTTATTATCAAAATAGTTTCATCCATTTTATCAAATCAATTTTAAAAAACATTTTACAATTCCATCAATTTTCAAATCACACCCTAATTCAATGGAATTGGTGGTTTTCCCCAATTTTTTATGCCCCAAATTCACACAAAATGTGATTTTTAAAAATTTAATTTAAAGAAATTAAAATAGTAAATCAATAATATATTAAATAAATTGTCTAATCTTATACAGAACAATCTACAGAAATAAAGAGACTGCATATTGTAATGCCCACAATGGGAAACACCAACAAAGAATTTCAAAAACAGAGATATAAAAATAAAACCTAGATTCATGATCCAAAAGAATGTGGATTTGATCATCCAAAAACATAGAGATCTATCAAATCTTAATGAGGATAGATGAAGATATTGGGATAGAAGGAGTGGGGGAAGAATTCTAACTAGGGAGAGAACGAACCATATTCTATTAGATTTTATTCACTTAAGAAAAGGTTTTGGAGGATAAAAAATCATCTCCAGGGAGATACCAATGAATTTGAAATTGATTCCATGTTTAATGGGGTTTTTAGGCACTTAAACCGTGGGTTTTTATATTTTAAAATTAATTTTTATAATAATTAAAATGTGAGCATGCAATTAGCTTGGTATGGATAGATGATTTGTTAAACTGTGAACCCCTATAATGGGGTGCATGATTTATACTTGGTTGGAACATGGTTTGTATAACCATGTTCCAATCTTGAAAACCCTCACTATCTAGTTTTTCATGGTTTTCACTAACAGGGTACCTAGTTTCAGAAAACCGTGTTCCAACCATGCATAACCCAAGATCCATCAAATTTTTAAAATTTTTTACCTGAAGCACACCTAAACAAGACCTAACCAAAGGCTTATTAAATATTAGGGTCAAGGAGTACCGAAAAACAATAATAGGATGTTACAAACTCCCCACCATAGAAATTGTTTGTCCCTAGAAAGCCTGTTATAATGTATTCATGCTAAAAAGACGAGGCCACTATTCTATCATCAATGCCTCTCTCTCCCAAGTCTCTTCAGTATCAAAATCATGATTCTATATCACTCAAACCAAAGTTATATTCCTACAAAAAAGTTACTTGGTTTCTAAATCAAATATAATTTCTAGATGATCAAACATAGATAAATTAGGTTTTACATGAAGATCACTTCATCTTAGAACATGATATGGATTAAAAAGATATTTTTATAACTGAGATAAATGGAGGACGTTATGTATCAACATTAGCTGCAATGAAAGTTATAAATGATAAGAATCTTCCCCTACCTTTTCAACATACTAAAATGGTCCAAAAATATTAATAGGAAGTTTCCCCTATGTCCCAATCTGTCGATGGCTGAATCGAGGTGAAAATTTTAAGAACAACTAATCACCATCTACAAATTTCAACAGGCTACAATGATGATAAACATAATACTTATACTAACCTTGTGTCATCAACATTCTATAACAAATTAACTAAATCATTTTTGTTGTCTATTGAACCAAGCTCAATCCAACAAAGGAGCTATCATTAATGTTTAACCAACACAAAAGATATTTAGAAGGACAACTATTAAAGTATGACATTATAAGGCCTCAAAAGGATCCATCCTGATCAAAGAATGGTAACTATTATTATAAGAATAATAAACCATCCATAAATGGTTATCCTAAGAACTAAACAAATTGATGACACAAGCACATAGAATATGCTCAAGAATATGTATATCCATCTATGTCTTGCCATCCGACTGAAGATGGTATGCCATAGTCAAATGAATATAAGATCTAAGTGTCTCTTAAAGACCTCTCCAAAAGTGAGAAGTAATCCAATGATACCTATCAGAGAATATAACATATGGAACCCCGTGAAAATGAAAAATATCTTTCACATAGAGATTTTCCATCCCCTCAACTTTGGTTATATCACAAATGGCTCAAAAGTGATCCTATTTAGTTACCCCATCAATCACAACCCATATCACATTCTTCTTTTTCCGAGTATGTAGAAACCCCACCACAAAGCCCATATATATTTCATCCCACATACAAGATGGAATTGTATATTGATAAATATGATATGATGATATATGGTGCTCATCCTTGAACTATTGGAATGTATAACAATGGGAGACAAAATCAGCAATGTTACATCTCATACCTAGCCCTCAAAATCACCACCAAATTTCATTGAATAACTTCATCTTTCCTAGATGAAATTCCCAATAGAAATTATGGAAATTATTTATAAAAAATTTATCATAGTAAAAGGTACTATGTACCAGTTCTAAAAACATTGAATACCCTCCATGGAAAATGAAAACTCAATAATGGTCTCCCCACAATAAATAGAGTCTAAAATGATATATAATTCAACATTGAACAACTATTCCTAATGAATAATTGTAAGAAGAGTGGAGGTCAACTAAACACTAGAAAAGGAAACATTAGTCCCTATTTCCCAAACACCAACATTCAACTATGCAAAAGTCCCATCAAGTTCTACTCTTCCAATGATTATTTCATGGAATGGGTTAGAAGTTTCTTTCTCAACACTTCTATAATGTTATTCCCTTTACACAGGGTATAGTCGATGTAAAAGTATAAATATTAAAGGTATTCCACCCATACACCTCTTACAAAGATTCAATTTTTTTGAGAGAAGATATAACTCTTGCTCTTATGGTCAGAATACATGGTATATCTTCCTCTGAAAAGGAAATGATTCCAATTACTAAGTGCATTCATCAGAACTATGAGTTCAAGGTCATGGGCATGATAAATCTTTTCATGTGGCATAAACTGCCCAGAGACTTAGGAAATTATTTGATCACCCTACATAAGAACAATACCCAATCCTAAACCTTATGCATCACAGATGACTATATAGACTGACCAAACTCTAAATGACTCAACACTGGTGAAATAGTCAAATATGTTTCATCTCATCAAAAGAACTCTTAAATTTATCATATCATGAAAGCTTTAATTCATTATGAGTTAGATTTGTCATTAGAGAATCTAACTTTGAGAAGTCCTTTAAAAATTGGTTATAATATCCAGCTCAACCCAAGATGCTTCGAATCTCAAAAAAATTATGTGGTTTTTCACATGTCATAACAAATTTTACCTTCTCAGGATAAACTAACATACCATGTCCCAACACCGTGTTTCCAAAGAAATTAACTTACTAAATATAGAATTTAATTTCAATAAGTGGAATAAAGCTAATGATTTCATAATAAACCCAAAATTTCTCTCAGAGTTTGCAACTGATCCTCCTCGTACTTAGAGTAAACAAGGTTTTCATCAATAAAGACTACCAAAAAGGTGTCATGAAACTCATGGAAAATCTTGTTCATTAAATCCAAGAATACTTTAAGACTATTTATTATACCAAATATCATGAAAAGGTACTCATAATGGATATACATTCTTTGGAAGGAGGTTTTTGGAATATCAAATTCTTTAATTCTTAATCGATGATAACATGGTCAAAGATCAATCTTCGAAAACTACTTCGCCCCATTCAAGTGGTCAAATAGACCATCAATACATGAAAAATAATACTTGTTCTTTACCATAACTTGATTTAGTTTTCAATAATCAACATAATGAAAAATTAACCTATCACATTTTTAGCAAAGAGAATAGGTGCCGCCTATGGTGACACACTCGGGTGTATCATGACTTTTTTTAATATATCATCAAACTGAGTATTAAAATATTTTATTTTAGCTAGTTCCCTATTTTAAGAAGGAATAAAAACCAAATAAGTACAAGTTAATAAATAAATAGAAAACAATACCTATCTTACCGCCAGAAAACAAGATATGTCAGCAGAAAAAATGTCAGGAAACTCAATAAAAATTGGAGGGAGATCAGAACTGAAAGATTAACACTATAGTTCAGAATAGAAAACTGATATAACTTTCCCAAACTCTAGATAAGAAGGTCTGGCTCAACTCAAAATGAGGACACATTCTCCCTGGAAGATATGACACACCCCATCAGGTACAGTAAAGAAGATTCACTATTGATAAAATTAAATTTTAGATTTATTAGTAATGATCCAATCCTTCTAGAATATAATGTCAATTGGATTTATATTGAGAACCAAAAATTCCCAGGTAATGTCAATATTTGATAAAGAGAAGACACAAGCAGGTATGTAGAGACCCTAATCTCCCTTCTTTCCAAGGGGTATAGTCATATCCATCACATAAGTTAAAATCTCCATAGGAATATTTAGAAGATTAAAAATTTTAGTTGAAATGAACTAATGAGATGCACCAGTATAAAATAATATAGTCACTAAAGATGAATATATAGTAATGATACCTCTCATGGTTGCTAAAACTGTATCTACTTCTTATGGAGACTCTTCCATTGTGTAAAGAAGATTCATTCCAGATTCTTATGGATGGAACCCCTTACTCCTTAAATCATCTGATTTCACAATAGTAATTTTTAGCGTATATGATCTCATTCTAGTATGGGGATCATAATAGATATGGTAGAACTTATGAAAGTGACCTGATCATCCAAAAGAACCACATACCTTGGGCGACTTAGTGAAAACTGAGATAGAATGCCCAGTCATGACACATTGGTAGAAAATAAAAGGGCCTCTACCATACACTATAGGAGTTAAAGAAGAACTCTGCTATTTAGAACCACCACAATAATCATTATGCTTCTTATTCCCTTTGTGGAAAATCAAAGAACATCCACTAGGAAATAAAGGAACTCCCGTAAACCCTAAATTCCAAGCCATATATATCTCAACCATCAAAACTCTATCCTATAAATTATAATAATAATATAGATTCAGTAAGAAAACCTAATAATGAATATCATATCAAAGTCCCATCTCGAACCACTGAGTCTTCATCTTCACATTTGGTACAATGTAAGGTGAGAACTACACAAGCTCAGTAGAGTGATTTTTATATTCTTTCATGGTCCTGTCAGCTTATTTGATCTTGAAAAAATCATTATCCTTTAACAAAACTATATACTCTAAATAGAACTTGTTGTTGAATTGGTATTTGAAGATATTCACTCTAATCCATCACACTTTTTCACTATCACCATAATATCCCAATATCTCCTGATAGGTCCCTCTACCATGAATGTGTCACATTTCAACTTTATATAATCAATAATTTCGAATAATTCAAATAAAATCTCAACCCTTATTAATAAATCCTCATCCTCTATAGGATCATTTGAGCTTTGGAATGCTAGTGGATTCTGGAAAAAGAATTTTTGATCATGAATCCTCAATTCATCCCTTTAAGGTTCCACAACTAGAGCTTGAATATGACCGGGTGTTGGTGTCTATCCCAGAGCATGAAAAAAACACAAAAACTTAAACTATATTCTAGTCCAAGGTATGATTTTCACACTATGGTTCATCAAAAGAGTCCTCCTAGATACAATTCAGATGTCCTATTAGAGGCATGATGCTACAAAACATCTATAGACAACATTTAGGATGTCAAAAAGGATACTCAGATCAACACTCAAATAATAGAAACATGGAGAATTAATCCAATCAGATAGATAAAAAAAATTTAATTTCAACTATCCACATCAAAAAAGGGAAAATACTCTAACAAAAACTCAAGATTTTTTCCCAAACTACCCTTGGTGACTTAAGTCTCATTAAAATGAGATTTTCAAAGAACTCCCTCGTAACTACCTTCTAAGTACCAATAAGATCTCAAGATTCACACTGACATTAATAAAACATGCTTAAACTATAACTTGGATAACAATTTTTAATAAACCATCTTGGATACTCTGGTACTCTGATACTCGAGTCAGATTTGGTGTGTACTGAAGGGTATTCCCACTCCCCATGGGTTGGTGACTAGAACCTAGTATCATACACGATAATGGTTAGAACAATTTTTCCACATTCAATAGTGGAAGAAATAGATACAAGTTAGTATTTCCCAAAGAAAACTCCCTAGGGAGAATAATACTAGAATTAAAATAGGTATTTAAATCTAATGTAAAATAAAAAAGTACTAAAAAACATAAAGATAACAACCCAATTACTAATGGACACAACAATGCAAGCTCAAAAGTGTCAACAAAAACCACCACCTAAAATTAGTGCTTTCCCCTTGCTCAAACTTGGTATATGGAAATCTAAAAACACTCGAGGTCATAGGTAGTGTGTGAGATAAAATCCTAGTAGGGTCTCATCAATGATTCCATAACAAGATGATAATAAAATAATTCAATACATGCTTTCAATTTATAATAAATAAGGTATATAAATAATGTTTCATATTTAAAATAAAACATTCTATTCATTTTAATAGATTGAAAAATGTCAATACAATGGCTTAATAAACATTTTATATAAAATAGTTTATATAAATTCAAAAAGTATATTTAAATAATATTTAAAAAATAATGGAATATATATCAAAATAATAACAAATAAGAATCATGATAATCTTCTAAGAGGTATAATAGATCTAGGTTATGGGATCCTCAAACACTTATAGAATAAAATCACAATGTGCACACAAGTCCCTCCAAGACTGTTTAGAGTGGACTAACCAACATCCCTCTGGGGATAAAATCTACCAATAAGTTTATGTTAGATTTGTCAAGAATCAATCTTTTGATAGGGAATTACCATCCTTTTGTGTTTATACCTAATAACTCACTAAAATACTAGGATTTCATGTTCTTAAACAATAATCAATAATGTCCAATTTATTTCAAAACTATTTAAAATACAATTATCCCATTTCCCATTTCAATATACCTATTTGTCTTTAAAAATCAAACATAGATTTTTAATAAATTTATTCCTTTTCATAGAATAAACCAAACATGTTCTTATCAAAATTGTTTAATCCATTTTCTTAAATCAATTTTACAAAACAATTTAACAATTCAATTTTACAATCAATCAATTTTCAAATTTCACCCAAATTTACTAGAATTGTGGTTTTTATGAAATTTATAAAGATAAAGAAATTTATAATCCTAATTCACATTCAATTGGATCTTTAACAATTTAATTTAAAGTAATTAATACAATAAAATAATTATAGGTTAAATAAAGTGTCTAATCTTATATAGAAATGCCTACCTAAACAAAGAGATATCATCTCACAATGCCAGCAATGAGAAACTCCAATAAATAAAATTGGGAATAGAGACCCAATAATCAAACAGAGATTCAATATCCAAAAAAAATTTTATATCATCCAACAACATGGAAATATATCAAAACATAAGAATGAGAGAGAGACAGAGATTTTGAGAGAGGAGTATTGGAAGAAATATTACCGGGGAGAGATCGAAAAATATTCTCTTAGCTTTGATTTTATTAATAAAGGGTTTAAGGGATCCAAAATGACCTTTATGGTGGTTCCAAGGAAGAATAAATAGTTTTGGGGTCAAATGGGCTCTTTGGGAACATAAACTAGAGGTTTTATGATTTTAAAATTATTTTTTAGAATAATTAAAACCTTTACACATGGTTTTCTAGGCACGAACACTTGATTTATCAAACTGTACACCCTAAATATACACACCTCTAATGGGGTGTATAGTTTTTCAAATAATGCACAAACCATAAGAACCCTCACTTATTTTTTATGCACATTTTTCACTAACAGGGTGCACAGTTTGGGAAAATTGTGCACCAATCATGCACAACCTAGGAGCCTTCCAAAATACTCTTAATTTAACCAAAAACACCCCTAAAAGAGACCCAACCAAAGCATAATTAAAAAGAGGGGTCAAGAAGTACCTGAAAACATTTATAATATATTATAGAAATAATGTAACATAGAATAATTGACCACATATGTAAGAATTTTAAAAATTTTAATATTGTATTCATGAAAAAGTAAGATGACAATACCTCCCTATGGGATATATCAATCAATAATGTATGGGTCCTCATAATTTTACTTCCCCTGATCAAATAAATAATTATATGAATCATCACAATGAGAAATGAAGGGGAAAATATCATCTCCAAATAGAAAATCTTAATAAAAATACTTTCTTGATGTTTTTCAACCTCACTATGTTTTAATTTTTTTTAAAGAATTCTGAAGAATGTGAAAAAATCAATTACACCTGGTATATTTAATAAGGTATCAATTTATAAAATAATAAATGTATAAATTTCTCCATCAAAATATGTGATTAATGAATTCTATGTCTATGTAACTTATTTTAATGTCCATAACATTTTTTATAGAAACAATATGTTGAATAGCATACACGATCCACAACACCAAACTTGACAGAACAATGAAATATTATTTTTTAAATATGACCATTATAAAATAGTCATTAAATTATAATGTAAAGATAGTATTTAAAGAATTATGAAATATATATAGTTGATACTAGATAAGAATTCCTTTCTTAATTCTTAGTAAATAATCATTCATTTTTTTTGTAAATTCAATTTATTCTTCAAAAATACATTCTAATCAAAGATGAGTTTTATTGGTTTTTGTGAGAGAATATTATAAATAAATTATGGGTATTTTAGATGTTTTATTTTATAAAAATGATGTAATTTTTTAAATCTTCTTATCAAAATTATTTTAGGGAGAGATTTTGGGATTTTTTTTGAAATGGTTTATTTTTCAATGAGAAGAAAAAAAAATCATTTATTTTTATTAAATAAAGTAATTTAAAGTACCATTTTATCTTAATATAAAATAATAATTACTTAATTATATATAAAATAATTAATTATATATGAGTCTTAATTATACCATATTTTTGTGTAAGTTCATATTTGTGCTTAAGAACACATTTTTCAAAAAATAATTTTTTGTTGCATTTTGTACTTTAATATTAAATTAATTTCTGAAAATTATTGAAATTAAATATTGAAAAATAGATTCAACATTTGAGATTCAAAGGACTAGATTTGGTAAATATACCCCTTTTTATTTTTGTTCAGTATAAATAGTAATCATAGTAATTATTTTTCACCTCGGTAAGGGTAAATTAGTTAATTAAGAATAAAAACAATATGAAAAAGACTAAATAAAGGAACAAAAACATGAATTTAATCTATTATATGAGTGTGGTTTGACCATACTAATCCAAGATTCTAATTTCGGTCAATTTCATTCCATTTTTCTTTTAAAATTAATTATATATTATTTTAAGTAAATATATGTCAAAAAATATCACTCTCTTGTGTTTAATATATATAAAATTTAATGATATGTATAGAAATAAAATACACTGAGTTATAAATTATTATATTAAAGATAAATTATTTTTTTTCATGGTAATGTATTTTTAATTTATAGTGATTTAAATAATTACCTTAAAAGCTTATGCAATTCTGAATTAGTGGTTGTGTAAGAAAAAAAATCAAATTAATAATTTTAAAAACTATAAATGTAATATTATTTGGGTGAGTTTTAGTTTCCCAGTAATTTTATAGATCAAAATATAATATTAATAAGGTGTTAATGGATCATATTATAATTCCATTTCTTCCATGTTTTTTTAAAGCCAATGTAAATGAATAGTTCCAAAAATGACTTTAATTATATTTTCTAATAATTATTATTTTATCAAATGATTTAGAATAACAAAAAAACCAATTTTATTTGAATTTAATGAGATATGATTTATAATATCAACAAAAATATATTTATGGATTAATTTTCCATATTGGTTACTTTATTGACCTCTAAAGAGTAAAAAACATTAGTATCACAATAATTGTCTAAAGGGTTAACAGTGGGTTAAAGCAAAGATATAAGTGTATAAGCATATTATAAATATGTGAAAATTTTATTTTGTGAGTTGATTTAGAATCAGAATCATAATATATTATAATTAAATGAATTTGGATCCATTTTACAATGAATATTAATTTATATTAATATAACACTTTACGTAATTCCCAGAGTGCCCCTCCCCTCACTTATAAAATGAACCCACCCCTCACTTGTAAAATGAAACCTACTCTCTTATATTTATCATACCTTTTGAGAACTTAATTTAGTCCATGAAATACTCAAATAAATTCATAAAATCTATCCCCATGTCCTAGAGTAATTGTTTTACCCAAAAACTAACTTATTAAGGTTTTTGGTATAAACATAAAGAGGCCGTTTGAAGAAGAGGTATATCTCTAAACAAAATTTTTTAGTTTTATTCCTTTCTCTACCTCCTAAAAATCATATTAGACCATGATTACATAATAAAATCAGTGTCATAAATATATTTATATGTCATTATGTTTATTTTATAACCTATATCATTCTCCTCTTCTATTAAATGGGAAATGAAACCATCGTTCGTGTGTGTGTAGGACTACCACCTCGTGAATAAATGTAATTTTTTTTCCATCACTGCATCAGACAATTGGTTATAATGATGGATTTAATGTATATAAGTTATATTAAGCACATAAATATAATTATATAAGGATGATATATTATTTATTTTCTTACATTTCTATCCATTGAGAAATTATAACATCATTCATTTGTATGTATGTATTACCACCTCCATGAAGCGATGTGACTCATTTTTATCACCCCAAAACATGGATCATATATATAAGTGTATTTAGAAAAATAATATGATATATAATATATAAAATTTTTTATATGAAGTTAAAAGAGTACTCACCTTTTTTCCATTACAATCCTTGAAAAATGGAAATATTACTCATGTATACGTTTGACCTACCGTCTCCATGATTATAACGTAATTAATTTATTATATCCATATTTCAGGATTGGGTTTAAAATTTTAATTAATATAATAATAGTAATAATAATAATAATTTAATTATTATTATTATATACATTATGGAATATTTACCCATTTGACCATTATCAACATACCAAAGCCATCTTGATGTTGTGAATTGAACATCATCCAAATAAATGATGTGGATATAATAAAATTAGTAATTAAACATATAATTAAAATAAATTAAATAAATGGTTTAAAGATAATATATTGGACTTGTGAATGGTTCATAAAAAATTAAATAATTTATATATTTTTAATATATAGGAGTTAAATGCAATACATGGAATGTATGGACTTGAGGCAAGAGATTTCATCTTAATTTCCTTTTATTGAGGCATATTTTTAAAATATTCACTTGATTTTCTTATTTATGGTTTATATGTTTCTCTTTTTACATGTAATATAATGAATCATTTAGACATAATAGTATTTTATATTTAAATTCAAATTATTTCATCCAATCTTTTGGTATTGTGCATAACCGTATTCCTACTAAGATACATCTCCAATATTTTGGTATCCAGCTCTATTCTAAATGTCATCTCTGTTATCAATATATAGAGGATATCAATCATCTATTTTTCTCATGTGCTATGGCCTCTTCTCTTTGGAATTTTTTTCTGACATATTTGATCAAATATGGTTATTTTATGACACTACTTTCTCTCAGCTAAAATGATGTGTGGGGTTTGATTCATCACAACAAATCAAGAACCTCTTCTTATCTGCTATTGCAGATCTCCTACACGTTATCTGGTATGAAAGAAATTCCATTATTCATAATTATTACTCTTCCATCCTTATTACATGTTAGATGAGAATTTTGATTTCCATTAGGGATGCCGCCATGATCAAGAAAGCTCATTGTGACAACACGATTAGTGACTTTATGATCCTACGACGTCTTAGGATTGATGGTATCTTTAGTCAGCTGAAACATTTTTTTGAGGTGTTATGGAAAACCCCTATTCTTGGATTAATAATGATAAATGTGGATGGTGCATCTAAATGAAATCTAGGACCTGTAGGTTGCGGATCCATTTTCATAAACTTTCTAGGTCATTTCCATGGTTGTTTCTATGGCGACAATGATGTCACCTCTTCCCTTGTAGCTGAGATGTTGGCACTGATTCAGACCATTAAATTTGTTAAACAAAAAGGATGGAACAACATCTAGATTAAAAGTGACTCCACCACCATTATTCAAGTAATTTGGAATGGTATAGTTCATCTTGTTTGGCCTCTTACTATGATTTGGAAGAACTGCCATGACTCGCTTCTGGAGTTCATATACACTACCACCCATGCTTACCGTGAAGCAAATATGGAAGCAGATGGTCTTGCAAGCAATGGAATAAACTAGGCCATTATGTGGATCGATAACTTTCTAGTTGACCTTCTCCCTATCTATGAAAAATATTGTAATAAAATTTCCTCATTCAGACTCATATAATTTCCTTTCTTGATTTTAATAAATTGTGTCTTGGTCTTTGACTAAAACATTGCCTTTTAAAAAATATCACTTCTTCATCGATTATATTATGTCATGATTATTTGTGAAATGAAATTTGTTTTATCTATATTTTTATTCACATTTTTTTACTTAGAGTAACATTTTTTACACATAATCACTCTATTTATTAATTCTAAATTAAATAATATGATCTTTTTAAGGATTATTCATCGCAAATTTTCTTTTTTTGGGATTTAAATTTATGTCTTCCACCTATATTAATTTATGAGGTGTATATAATACACATTTTACCTGTTATATCATGAATATATGTATTTTACAGAAATTTTACATTTCATTTAAAGTTATTATTTCATGGGGTTTATGATTCCAAAGTTACTAAAGTGGAATGAGATTTCTATTTAAATCATACATTAATCTTGATTGTTTATGAGAGAATTTTATTTGAGGAAATTATATACTCCTGATTTGATAAATATATTTAATTTTTATTTTCCTATGTAGTCTTATATAATTATATATTTAAGTACCATTTGTTTCTCTTTAGTACTCTAAATTGTTTAGAAAAGGTTATTAAGAAAATATGATCTTATTTATCATATTTCGATTAGAAGTTTTTATTCAATATCCATGTTTTATAAAATATTTTTAATTTTTTAAATATTAATCAATGATTTTAATGTAATTTTTACCCTTGTTTGAATTTTATAATATTATTTAAAAATAATATTCTTGTCATTTTATAAACAAGGTACTTTTATTAAAGGCATGACATGAATATTTGTTTTAATTATTATGGAATAAGCAAAATTTCCCACTGTTATGACCACTCAATTCACTAAATCTTTATTAAAAAGTTTCCATGGTTATTTTCAAAGAATTTATTTTCCTAATATTGTATAATTTTTTAGTTTTCAAAATTTATTTTCAAAATGGAAAGTGTTTTTTCTTCCAAAATGTTTTTAATAATACTCTTACGGTATTTATATTTATCAACAACAACAAACATTGATTTTTCTTATACTATAATAGGGATATATTGTAATGATACAGTTATTATTATTTCTCTAGGAGGAATATTATTATTTCAAATATATTATCATGGAACCTATGTCTTTTCGACATTTAAATGAATCTATTTAAGAATAATGGTTATTTTTATGTTAAAAATGAAAGATTTCATCTTTTATGATTGGTTCTTAGACATTATTTATGATGAAAGGCGAGCCCGATATAGCTCATTATATTGAGGGATCCTGATATAGATCTCCAATTCTCTAGGTAATTATGACATAATTGATTGAATATTAGTAACTATTTAAAGGAGGTGGAGTTAACCAGTTAATAAGTTACTTTTAATAGATTATGGTTATTAACCTGGAAAGGGTTTACCATATGTAAGGTTTTAATGATCATATTGTTCAAAGATACCAAAACTCTTTATTCATATTATCTATGTGTTTTTAATGGTTATTTTTATAAATATTGATATCACATGGATTGTGATTACTTTTTCCTATAACTTATTCCCTTTTCATTCTTTATTACATGTCTCGTGTTTTATGATCCATGTTTTGATGCTTATAAATTCTCTTATATTGTTTTAAGGACTTTGATTGTGTTATTACAACAATATATTCATAACATTCTCATAGGTTACATTCATTTTTTAATGCTTATGTTTACCCTTAATGAGAATTTGAGATCAACCTTATTATGTTTCCTTTTCCCCAAGTTATGAAGAATGGTTTTAAATATGTTTTTCCATAAAAGGTTACTAGATAAAAAGAACTTAGTTGGAGATTATTTGAAGGCAATGTCCTGGTTAAAGACCAAGACACAATTGGGAATAACACCAACATTCATTTTTCTGTAATTAAATATAATCACAAGATATTATACAACTTTAGTAAGAAAGATATTTTTTTATATTTGATATATCATTCATTAAACTCTCGATTTCTATCTTCCTATAATTTTTAAACCTCATTTGATTTTTAGTTACCTTCAAAATTGTAATAATATCTATAAAATTGAAATGTGGTTCCAGTGATATGTAATAATCTTCATCATTATGTGAAATCTGAATTTTTTAATAGGTTATAAATTTCATTCTCCAGTATTGGGATAATATTTTGTTTATTTTAATGATTGTAAAATTAAACTTTCTGAAATATATAATTCCCCATGCCAAATCCATCTCACATAACTAGGAGGAAATTTTTTGAATATCATGTTCTAAAAAACATCATGGCTTCTCAACCACCATCTAAAATTATAATTAGGAAATATACACTTTATTATTCCATCTAAAAATTAATTTTCAATTACAAAATCAAGAAACACTTCTAACCCATTAATACATTGACCTATATTTCAAAGTAAGTTAATATAACTTTTATCCATTTGTATGATATAGATAAATATCAATATAAAAAATTTAATTCTAATTAATTAAAAAATAATATTTTATGAATAATAAAAAAGTTTAATGGAATAAAAAACATTAATACCAAAATAATAATAAAATTTTAAAATTTTACTGACAAAAAATCATCAGATACAATTATGATATTATATAAGTATTATTAATTGAATAAATATGAAACATTTAAATAGTTTTGTATAAATAATAACTACTATACTGATTTTTTATGAAAGCAACCTTAAGGTTAAATATTATTTATTATTCCTAAGATTACTTGATCTTGAAAAAAATCATAAATGGGAATTCAAATAACATTTTTACCAGCTAATTGAATATATGGTATGTTTATTTAGATGGTCTCCTATATATGAATGAATATAATAGAAACATGTCCATTCAACATAAATGGAGTATGTATAACAACATTTTAAATCATATTGCATTTAATTCCATGAATTTGGTACTCTAAAATCCCAAATCTGAAGTAAGTCATCATAAAATATTCACTCATCATTCAAATTTGTATTGATATTATTACACTAGAGAGGGAGTATTTCATTAATTTAATTTTTTTTGGGGGGGGGGTTTCTCAAATATGGTGTTTATGAAATTGATAATTGTTTCATGGGTAATTCCATTTAATTATTCAATTCTAATGAATACATATAATTTGATATGATAAATGTTACATATACTAAGTGATCTTTACTCTTCTTGCTAAAACAAACTATAATTCAAAATAACATCCAATAAGGGTCATTGTTATTGTATGAAAATTAGAGTAAAATAGATTATCCTCATGGATATTTTATAAGAGAAGTTTATAACTATATTTACCTAATTGTATCACATATAGATGTTCATATAGAAGTTTACATTGTAGGTTCTAGGTTGGAATGATTTTGAGAAGGAATTAAGGGATATCTCACCACATAGAAGGATACATGCTAAAAGAACATTGATCAATTTTATAAACCATTTTCCATATCATCTGTTAGTGATTAATAAGTTATTGATGGCAGTGTATAAATTATGGGTAACAAAACATTTCCCATAAATATTTGAGAAATTAGATGATAGGTTAATTTATGCCTATAATGGGCATGGTCTCATCAGAAAGATTATATAAAATATAAATGCTAAAGAGATGATTAACTTGTCCTCTAGGAAAGGATAAAACAAAAAAATATATAAATGTTTATATAGTATCTGAAGTTATATGTTATTAGTGTTGGAATAAAAAACACTATTTTTACCGAAACACTACCTTTAAGAGGGGGTTTATTCTTCATTGTTTTTTTAAAGGTATGACATTGAGGAGGGGAGGATGCACCAAAGACTTATCATGATGAGGAGTTGTAGTCAAGGAGGATTTATTATATAGGATGATTTACCAATAAGGATCCACCACCACAAGTGAGATAGGTTAGGGAATCAATAAATAATGGAGGAATAAAGGGGATCTGTTCTATGATATGTGCTCTTTTTTAGTAGTGAACAATTAACAAATCACTTATAAACACATCTTTTCTGATAATTATTTTATGAAGTACTGCTAAAAATTTACTAGATATAGTTAAAAATATATCAATAAAAAATGATCAATATTTAGATTTACCTTATTAACTATATTCACATGAAACTGTAATTAATAAATCACTACTATTTATTATTTTTCATGTAGTGGTTTATTTAGACTTATACCTTCTTCTTGAATATATCCCTTTTGATAACACCATAAGAAATCTTGGATGGATCTTTTGAGAAGAACAAGACCTTTAAGATGTGGGAAGGGATTTTGGGGAGAGGTTTGGGGAGGGAATGTATGAACTAGAGTACTCAACAGCTACATGGAAGGGAGTATAGGTGGTTCACTATTATAAGTGAGGAAAGTGGAACACTCATAAATTTCCTAAATTTTTAATATTATAAAGTATTAGTCATGGTAATGTAGCTTAAAAACTATCTATCTTCAAAGGTAAAGTGATAAGGGCTGAAATACCATAATCCAATAAAAAATAATCTAATATTTAGTGGCATTATCACTTATTTTATACCTTAATTATCCTGGTTTACCATTTACTAAGGTGAATTTTTTTTACATTTATTACTATTTATAATGAACAAAAAAGAAATTAACCTCCTTACTAAATTATAACCAACTAATTTATAATATAGAACTGATTTTTTATTATTAAATTTGTTTAAGTTATTGAAATTACATTTAATATAAGTGTACAAAACTTAATAAAAGAATTTATTAAAAAAATAATATTTTAAGTATAAAAATGAAGATATACCAAAATAAAATCTAATTTTGATTCATATGGATTTATTTTTATTATTTTTAATTAATTTAATCTTATATATATTTAAAACCAAATAAAAAACATAATAAGGATTTTAAATTACTTTATTTAATGAAAATAAATTCTAGTTTTGTAAACATTGAATTTTTTCACTATTCACTAAAAAATATATCTTTTAAAAAAATCTTAAAAATTCATTAATATTTATATTGGAAATGATTATTTGATTTTTTTTAAACAAAATGTATAAAATAAAAATTTTATATTTTAACTGAATCTATGAAATTCATGGAAAAATATTTAGTTAAATAAAACTATTCATTTTTGGATTGAAAACATTTACATTTTTTTATAAAACTATTATAAATATAAATCCATAAAATAAATAAATATAAATTATATGATTGATTTATATCTTGTATTACCTTTTTTTCACATTTTTCTACCCTTAAAATATTACAACCTCTCAATTTTTTTCTTTACATAAAAAAGTGAGAGTATTTTTCCTTTATAATATTTTCTGATTCCCATGTTTCCTCCTTAAGGAATTGGTTCTTCAATAAAAACTTTACTTGGTGAATAACCTATATTTGTAGAAACTTCTATCCATGGTCGAAAATATAAACAAAATTTTCATCATAAAAGTGTTTATCCACGAACTATATCTCTTCATGGATAAAAGCATGAGATGCATCAGGTACATACTTTATTAGCCAAGAAATATGAGAAAAATATTTCATCTAATATAAAATCATTGATAATGATACTTGGTGAGAAAATAATCCAAAATTTTCCAATAACTCATATATACCAATGAAACATGGACATTACATTCCCATTGTGCTAAATTACATTACACTTTTCCATGAGATAATTTAATAAAAACCAGATCACCTACCTCAAGTAAGAGATCTTTACTCCTATGATATGCATAGATTGTTTTCCTACATTGAGATATACTATGTTAAAGAACATTTTTTACCTTATAAAACATATATTATATCAATTATATTTCCAAAAAATTCATTTTATTTAGTTCATCCCAACATACTAGAGTTCGAAACCACTATCCATATAATGCCTCAAAAGGATCTATAAGTATTCTTGAATAAAAACTATTATTATAAGAAAAATAAACTGAAGGTTAATATTGATCAAAACATCCACGATAATATAATTAGAATTCTCCAAGAATATACATTAATGTCAAAATTATATGATTTTATTTTCCATTAAATTTGGGATAAAATGTGTTACAAAATTCAAATTTAGTGCCCATCAAATTATATATTCCTATATAATTTTTTGTATAAAACTAAGATCATTATCGGATATAATTTAAATATGGAATATTTTTAATTTGACCATATATTTAAGATAAATACTTTCATGTTGATCTAAATAAATAATATCATGGATAGGCTATAAATGTGAGTCAAAAAATAAAATATTACACAAATTGCATTACTACTTTGATATGTATTTGGTAATCTAACCCTGAATTCCATAGATATGTTATCTCAATTTATTTCTAGAAATAAAAAGGCTAAAGCGTTATATTCTATAGTTTTTATTTAGCTTAATCCTACTAACAAGTCAAACATTTCAGGGTAAAATCATTTATATCATTATTTTTATCACCCCACAAAAATCATTTCTAAAGGTGTCTATACATCATAGTTCTTTTAGGATGAACTGATAATGGAGGGATGTGAGATTTACATAAAAATTCATTATTCAACTAGAAATCACTTGAAACACACAACCTATATCCATATCTGATAACACCTTATTTATAAACTTTTATCTCAGGAAACATACCCTTCTTGACTGATTCCAATCTTTCTTTAAAACCAAGATCTGGATTTCAATCCTCCTTAATTATTTATGATAAATATTACTACACTGATATATATTCTAAAATTGAATAATTTTCTACATACATAATTTCTATTCCAATATTGATTAACACATTAAATAAAATATTATGTTTTAGAAACAACATAGTTAATGGTGAATTATATTTCTAACTCGATCCATCAAACACATTGTTTGATTTCTTTAGATTATAGTGAATTGTGAAATCATAATCCTTAATTAGTTCTAACCACATTATCAACCTCTTGTTAAAATCTTTTTGAGTGAATGTATAAAAGTTTATGATTAGTATATATTTCACATTTATCCCTATATAAATGATGAATCCATATTTTCAAAGAAAAAAACTAAAACTAGTTTTAGGACACTTGTTAGATAATTCATCTTATGTAGATTCTATTGATAAGATGCATATAAAATAACCCAATCATTTGTATCCAGACACAATAAAATGATTTTAAAGAAGCTTCGCTATAAATTAAAAATTTATCATTTCTTATTGGAAATTATAACACTAAATAATTAACCAATATTCATTTCAATTACTGAAATCTATCATTATATTCCTTTAATTAGATTAATTTAAATCCTTCTAGTGTTAAATAGTTTGTGGTAAAGATAACCAAAACTTGTTTCCACAAAACCATCAAAAGTAATCTATAAATCCATGAATAATTTGAATCTTAGAGTTATTTTTAGGCATTGGACACTCTTTCACTACTTTAGTATTGAAATATCAACAACTATTCAATATTTAGAAATAACTACTATTTACACCCATGTAATGGCATGTGATTTGAAATTTCATGATTATATTTAACAATAGCATGGTTAGAAATACTTTCATTACTTTATAATAATAAAATAGATATCCATATGGAAATCACAAGGTGTGATTTCATGTTTTCAAGTGGTGATAGGTAAATAATTAAAAATAATAATTATCAAATAACTTACTTTTCACACAAAAATATTCAATTCTTTACCTCAATTGATTACCACCATCCTAAAAAATTCCCAAATTCCATAATTTAAACATTCAATTCCACCATGTCAAACCTCAACATAATCAAGTAATTAGGGGAAAAATTAATTTAAAATAATATAAAGTAATTTATGATATAATTAAAAGGCATGAATTAATAGTAAAATGAAATATGTAGTATGGTTAAAATAGGAAATTTATAATTAAATTTTTATAAAAATACAAAGTCTAAAAAGTAAAAAATTACAGATATAGTGTCCCTATAGATCATTTGATTTCTTCCAACTCCTAAATCCAACACCTATATTTATTTATATATTCCTAATGTATCAAAATGATTCACAAGTCTGAAATATAGTTCATATCAACTGACATATGTGTATCTCTCTAGAGTAACATTTATCAAACTCATACCCCACAGTATCTGGGAATAATCCTTACTGGTGGTTTAGGTCAATAAAATTATACATTAAATATGTAAATAATGTAATTGAAGTTGTAAATGATGTTATATATATACTATAAAATTTTAAAATGGATCATGGATTTAAAATTGTAAAATAATCAAACCATCATGGTCTTCTTTTCAAACCCCACCACATACTTCTCTTCCATATTTTTCTCCAGGGATTTTATAAAATACCTTCATTTACTAAATAATAAAAAAGAAATATTTTTTAAATATGTAAATAAATTATAAATAAGAGTAATGAACTTGATCTGACACTACTCAAACAGACTAGAAGTGAACATAACCTAAAAAACAACAAATAAAAAAACCAAATAAATTCATCTAAAACCAAACTAAATTTGATTAAATTAAATTAAAATATTCATATCTTCACTAAAATAATCCTTTATAAAATATACTTACTCAAATTGAATAAATAATAACAATACTGGGCATAACTATATTAAATGAAACTAAATAGAATATTCAATATTGTTATGTTTTTTAGATTACTCTGGTCTTATATAGGATATTTATATTTTTGAAAACATTTGAAATGATATGTATTATCACAAAACAATTTAGGAATGAACATATTTTTAATACACATTCAAATTATATCCAGATTATATGAATTTATGCTATTATTCTATGTAATTTGAAATAAAAATCTCTCTTATATATCATTTTAATATGAAATTATTATAGAGAGATTAATAGATTTGTAATAATACATGTAATTTTTAGTTTTGGTATCCATATATATTATTTTAAAATTTAATATAGATATTACCAATGAAAATAATACACATATTAGATCGACAAACATTTGTTAAGATACAAATATTTTAAAATAGTAACAAAGGTTAAACACACTTAAGTTATGAGAGATATGAGATTATAAAAAAATGGTTTTATTTATATAAGAGATTATAATATAATTAAATATTATAAAACACTATATAAAACAATAATTATGTATGGATTATAGATTATGAAACTCTAATATAAAATTATATTTTATGTTAAATTTTAAGGCAATAGAAAAATGATTGCAAATTGGATTTTCATTTTGTCCCAAATAAAATTATCTTTGAACATCATTAAAGTAAGTAGGTGAATCCAAATAAAAAACACTTATTCTTCATCATGAATGTCTAACAAAATATTTACATTAAAAAATGATTAATTCCATCTATAGATAAAACATAATTCCATTGAAAAAATTACTCCTAAATTATTATTATGTAATGTTTTATTAATATATATATATATATATATATATATTAATAAAACATTACATAATAATAATTTAGGAGTAATTTTTTCAATGGAATTATTTTTTATCATATATATATATATATATATATATGTTTCATGTTTATGAATATATATTGGTGATTGAATGGGAAAAACAGTTATTTTGAGTCTCCTCCATTTTTCTAACCATAGTGAAAAATGACTATAATATACATTTTTATGAATTATAAAATTTGACAACATTATACTAATGATAAATTGGAATATATATTCAAAATGAAAACAACATATATAATGAATATAATAAATAAAATATACTATAATTGAATGGAAATACATAGACAACATGTTAACATATATGATAGTATTGTTGGTTTCATGAAAATGGGGTTTAATGCAATGATATAAAAATCATGGATGATAAAATTAATGTGATTTATGAATGATAGGACGTTACTATGGGGTATGGGTAGTATAAAACTATTGTTGATAAAAAATATATTATGAAATCTAGTGTATCTTGAATGATATAGAGACATGTCAAGAGTTTTTATTCTAGCTCCAAACAGGATGAAAATCCTAATATATGGGTATATCATGCTACTTTTATAAAAAGTGGTAGCATTGGTATGGGTTTTCATAGATCAATGTAGGTCTCATGGGATCTATTTTATATTATATGGTTAACGTATATAATTCTGATTATAGGGAACCCTCAGGGATCAATAAGGTTATATTATGATAATAATCATTTTTTTTCATATTATAACAATGAAGAAAAAATGAAATAGTATATTAAAACTACATATTATAATTATTGAAATAATATAGATAAATATTTAAAATAATTATTTTTTATTTACATTTTAAATTGGAAATAACATATAAAGTATTATAAATAATACATGAAAAAGGATACTAAATTCAAATTGTATTTTTGTGTTATTGAACCAATACATAATCATATGTAAGAAAATTCATTATCTAAATAATTTTATAGTTTGAAATACCATATAAATACTGGAAATTATTCATGATAAAGGCTAAGAAATCAAACTTATAGGTTGTCTATACCAAATACTATATATCCAAAATCAAAATCATGGTGGTATATAAAAAATTGTGGCACAATTCATTGTACTCCTATGCATGGCTTGTGGAAGAAGACATGATAATTTTTTTCATAGATTATTATAAAAGGGTTTCTAAGAGAACTTATTTAAAATAGAGAGAGTTTATATTAAATGAAACCAATATAACTTTTACTACTTTAAATTGAAATAATATATTGAAAATGAATTTTTAAAAAAGTAATATAACAGAATATTGAAACATGTATGTAATAATGTTTAAGAAAATACATATCACACAAAATAAGGTAGATTGAAAATGATAATAGATATAGAAATTATACATTCCAAAGGATAATTATTCCAGACATGATTAAGGATGGTGGATCAAGGATATAATGGTTAACCAAGGTAAAAACCTTAATCCAGAAATTGTGATTAAGAAGTCAAGAAAAATTCATCAAATTTAAATGATTCTATTTGAGATAAAAATATGCTCGATTATGTTTGACATACCAATATCTTCTAGTCCACCTCCAAAAGTGTGGTGGATCAAAATTGAGCTATTAGCAATGGAAAAAAGAATAAATTTTCCGAGGTGGTAAATTTATTTTCAAATAACCGCTTCTTGGATTTTGATCTTCCTCCTCAAGGAAGAATCATAAGAAAATAGAGGTTACCCATGTTTTTTATGATTATGATTCAGTGTAAGAACAAGTGATCTCCGTGTGTTTTCCATAATAGCATGGTTTATCACTTCTAAAGGGGTGAACATGTGAAAATTTAATGATCTCACTAGAATAATTATGAAAATATGGGGGTTTTAAGACTAGAGAATGAAGGCCATGGAGAAGGGATACAAACATGTGATATTACCCTCTGATGAGTGAAAAATAATACCTTATAGCCTTAGTTAAGTAGCCTTAAAGTATTTATTCTTATAAATTCTAAAATTTGATATGAAGTTTGACCGTAAAAATTTTATAAATTCTCATGCATAGGTATGGATTCGTATTTCTAAACTCAATTGGCTATAATGGCATTCAAGAATTATATGGAATATTTCCTCATCTGTTAGGAATCCCATTAGAATGGACAAGCATACTAATAATACTAGGTTTGTACACTATAATTGAGTCTTCATGGAGGTGGAAATGTTTAATACCCTTTTATAAGAAGTGGTTCTAAACATAAGGGATGATATTATCATGCTTGATATCCAATATAAAAGGAAACCCTTGTTTTTCTTGTGTTGTAAATACTTTGGTCACCTTGCTAGTGACATCAACAAGGAAAAAATGTAGTTTTTTTCATGATCAAATGGAATGATGATAGTAATTGTCTAAGGAAGAAGGGGAAGGGGATTGAATTTGTAATTATGGAATATATGAATTCTAGGACCTTTAATTAAGAACAAAAAATATGAAACTGGACACCCTGATCCATGCAAGGAGGTTGGGAAACTCCCATCAATACTTGAAGATAAGGAGCGTCTTTAGGTTGAGGTCCCAATTTCTAGATGTTATTCATCTAATATTAAATATTAATATCATGATAAGGATAATTATTTCCCAGAATTAAAATTTTATTAGGCCTATGCGATCATTGGATGGGATTCATATACTCAACAAGATCCCTCAGTTACTCACAATGATTATGTCCATGATACTGTGGATCTTACAGTGGAAAATTTTGGGAGGGATATATATTGATCAACTATCAATAAATCTAAGGTTTATTAGAACACTATAGTATATTTTTATAAGAATCTATAGGGCCCCTCAAATTCATGAAATGGTCCTGTCCATGCTGCAATGGATGTAACAATGGATGATTTTGATGAAGGGGTTGGTGGAACACCTTTGGTGGCTACTGATGTGAATAAACTAGTTATAATTTTGTTGTTGTGATTAATGGAAACACTAGAGGTATCTATAAATACTCTATTGAAGGTTCATATTCAAAATGTCCTTTTTTATAGGTACCAACTTCTAGGGTTTCAAGGAGGGAGACCCTAGTGTAGAAACCCTATGAACTCATGTAATCTATGAAAAACTTTACTCCTTTGAGTAGTGTTTTTGTCTAATAAAGTAGAGAAAGAATAGGTTAAGATCACTCTAAGTGCCAAAATATGTGAGGTACATCACTCATCTGGGGATATGGAAACTGTAGTTGTTGGATAGATTGTACAAGAAAAAATGGATGTAGTTCAAATTGAAAGAAAAGAAAATGAGAAGGTAAAAAGTAAGAAAGATCATTGAGTTGTTACTCAGTAAAATGGTCCATGTACTAGTGGTCAAGCCTGAAAACAATAAAGATTCAATATTAGAATATTCAAGGGCCCGATAAATCCTAAAAATCTTGAGAACTTAGAAAATATGTTTTGGACAACAAAACATTGATTATTGGAATTGATGATCCACATAGGTATTTTTAAAAATAAAATACTTTCAAATGGACCTCTCTTGGATATAATATTGTCTCTTAGAACATGAATTATAGTAACATCAATAATATTTGGATTTTTAAGCATTATAGAATCCAAATTCATACTATTATTGATTATCCTCAAAGTATCTATGTTTCCCTCAACATTAATGGCCCTACTATGAATTTTTATTTTGTGTATACCTCAACCTAATATATTAGAAAGATAAAATTATGAAAGGATATTGAATACAATGCTAAGACTATGATCCATAAATGGATGATTTTTGGGAAATTAAACACTCTTTTGAAGCTATAGGAAAAAACTTGTCTTAATTTTAATAGGATTTTTTCTTTTGGGTTTCAACATGCATTGATCAATGAAATCTTTCTAAGATACCAATTGTGGGAGATAAGTTCACATGGAGTAGATATACTTTGAATGGAAGGAAATAAAGTAAACATGATAGTTTTTTTGTTCATATTGATGATATCAACTGAAAATTATTTTTTATTAATAAAGACACTTCTGAGGTAAAAGTGAGAAACCATAAGTTCCAACAAGCACCAAATAGTGACAAAAATAAGGTCAGAGACAACCTCATCCAAGCATAGGCACCGACCGATAACTCCAAAGAAGGACAACTCGGTGATCCCATGCAAGCATGGTCCCTTCCGATGGCAAGCCATCCCTATGTATCCACCACATCCCAAATGTCCTGCAGAGGAAGAAGCAGCATGCTCAAGCCCATCTGAGCCGAACCGACCCTTCAACATTCCTTACACAACAAGATTGGTAACTCAACAAATCATAAGTAAGGAAATAAGTAAAATAGAGTCATTGAAAACCAGTTGGATTCTACCAGAGTCAGCGTATCTAAACAGCCTCTAGGATAAATTAGATACCTGGAGAAGAGGATCCCCCCTTATCATGTCTTCAAAGGAAGAAGTCAGTTTATTCCAGACCTGCATATACTCCTCAAGTCCGATCAACCCCTTATTGAAGCCTCCAACCCGGATCGTGTCCTGTTTATCAGCCCAAATATACTGTTCCTCATTAAGATCCACTTCAAGATTCCTACCCATCATCTTGGCTGCATCTTCTTCGGAGGCGTTTAGGAATAACACCTGCTCTGGCACCACATCACCCGAACATAAAACCAAATCCAAGGAAGGACCAAGCTGTCCAGGAGACTTTAGACTAATCTCCTTGTCCATATTTTCAAACAAAAGTTTCTTTGAAGACCGAGTCTTCATAGGAGGAGGTAAGGAGGAGTAATCCTCCCTACCCCTTCTCCCTCTCGTCCTCCTGATACCCGTCGAACCAGATTCTGCTTCTGAGAAACTTCTACAGACCACGTTGCGTTCATATTCCCCTCCCCCATCTTCAAACTCTTCCTCATCCAGGGCAGCTGATTCAGTTCTGGGTTCCTCCTTTTCCAGCCTCTCGTACCTATTGCTCAAGACTACTGGATTCCGGGATGGTGAAATAACCTCTGGCAGAAAGGCAGACCTCGACCCCCTGCATCTCCAAGGCTAGTATGGGCCTGTACCTCCAAAATATTCCCTATCATTTGTCTAGGGGTGGTACCCAGATCAGGCCCTACCCCACTGGTCCTTTTCTTCCCCAAGACACAATCTTCCCCAACTCATGATCCCTACAGAAAAACAAGTTGATCAAAACCCCTGCCCATATATTGGGGCTAGGGATTCTGATCCTCCCAGCCCCTGACCGGAACACATATGGCCTCAATTCTGGTAGTCTCACCTGTAGGCAGGGAGGGCAACTCCAAAGCCCCAATCATAAGACCCCAACCCTCATTCCCCATGCTGCTAGATTCCTGGGAAACACCCAAATCCTTCTTGGGACCTTCTATAACTGCCTCCACCCGAGGTTCCGAAACATTAAAAGTCTCCTTCAATAATGTACCTGCAGACCTCGGCCTCCCCGAGTCAGTATAAACCATTGCCGATGCATTAGAGGTACTGGGAAACTCCAACCCAGGTTGGCAAGGAGACCCCTGGTCTTGGACACCCCGAAGTGCCTCCATATGTTCACTGGTATCCTAAGGCACCTCTTGTGACCTCAGTGTGTGCGCAAAAGGCTTAGATCCATTTCCAGGACCAGATCTAATGCCCCCGCCCTGACCTGAGTCACCCTTGCACACCGAAGAAGTGCCAGCCACAACTGCCGAAGTCCTTTTGCGGCACTCATCAACACAGTGGCCCTGTCTATAGCAGAAGGCACAGAACAAGGGCCAGGATTCATAGAAGATTCTTTGCAAATACCTGTATTGACCTTGAATCACAACCCATACCTTGTCGTGTGGAGGTCGGGATAGCTCCATTTCAACACATATTCGTGCAACAATTGGGTGCACCATGGAATCGGTCTTCCAATACACACAGAGGAAACGACCTATAGAATTACCTATTGATCGGAGGAGCGCTGGATTCTGAAAGGGAAGTGGTAGCCCTGGAAGTTGAATCCAGATTGTCGAAGATGAAGAGTCACGATTCATGTTCAAATCAATCATCCATCAATGTAAAAAGAAAGTAAAACCTATCACAGATCTGCTTGTACGAGACCAGGCCAGATCCATGTCGTCTTCATCCACGAGACGAACAAGAATTTGACACGGTCCAAGGAGTCCAACAACCACACGACGACCTAAACCCCATTCTTGATTCACATACCTCTCTAACATCTCAACCGGAGGTCTACGACGAGTGAACTTTGCGACTAGGGCCGTGGAAAGAAGTGACGAAGCTTCAGAAAATTCTTTGGATGAAACCGGGACAACTGGATGTCCGTTGCAGATTCCAGGTACCCTTGGAGAGACGTCAATGCTGGGGAAGAGAGGGCTTATCTTGGGTACTACATCACGAGAAGGAATATCCTTCCCCTCCCCCTGAAGGGGATGGGCCGTCGCCTCCGCCATGAAGCTAGGGCATCACGAGAAGGAAGATCCTATAATTTTAATTCACGTCAAAATTGAGAAATCATGTGCATATTGATGATACAAATTATACTAGTTCTTGGGTCACTTACTCCCCAAAAATCCCTCATATCACAATCATATAATTATTGATATCTCCAACCACTTTCAAAGGTTATCTTTATTACCTTCTATTTTTAATAATGGATGGATTGTAATACCTGAATGTAGAGAAATAAATATTGATTCCAAGAAAATAAAGAATCCCACTCAGGATACTTGTTGAAAAACATAAGATTGTTTAAAAAATTATGAATAAATGGAGTAACGATTAATTTTATAAACATGAGATTGAAATTATATATACAGAGAAACATCTTATAGACTTCGAAATTAAAAATCAACATAAAAAAAGTCTAGAGAGGAAATGAAGGCTATAACACGGTTTGATGATTTTCTCACTCTCTAAGAAAGATTAGGAAGATTCTAATATAACCTTTTTGGATGAAATATGTGGAACAAATAAATTTTTTCCATAGATTTTATAAGGAATATAGAATTAGATTTAGAAACATGTTCATAAGTGTGGATGGAAGTATCTACACCTCTGAAAATGACATCTTTAATGTAGTGATGTGGTAATTTAAAAGGATTTATTTTTATGATTGATAGGAATGCACATAAATAATGGTTGATTATATTCCCCCTTGTGTTGAGGATCATCAAAATAAATCCCTTACTATGCCTCTATCTAATTGGGATGTAATGTTTTTACTTTCTCCCCTCATCATGGAAGGTGCAGCTGACCCAGATGGAATCACAAAAAAGTTCCTTATGTTTTATTAGTAAATTCTATAGGATGAGTTAAGTAATGAAATTAAAGTAGTTTTTACTCATGCCTCCATGAGAAATGCAATAAATTATCATTTTTATATATTTATACCCAAAAAAGAAAATGCTATGGATATTAAGGATTTAAGGCCAGTTGATCTTGGTAATACTATGCCCAAAATTATTAGTAAAGTCGTTATGTTTAGAATAGGATAAATAATCATGGAATATCTGACAAAAAATCAATTTGGGGTTTTCCCTTGGAGAAGCATACACGATTTTTTTTTCACTTCCTTAAAATTCAACAATCTCCTAAAGAGGAAATCAAAGGAATGGAAATTTTCCTTCAAAATTGACATCTCCAAGGCTTTTAAAATTCTGAAATAGATCTTCATTTTTTAATTTCCTAAAGAAATTTGGACTCTCAAGATCAGTTCCATTATTAGATTTTAAAATCTATCAATTATTATTAATTTATATTAATAGGATTTATCCACTACACAAGGGGTGTTAGGCATGGAGATTGTATTTCGAGAATTCTATTTTCTAATATTGAAGATAACATGAGTATTTACATCAATGAACTTGCATAAACTGGATTTTACAAAAAAATTAAAGTTGGTATATATATTGTCTTCGCAAAAAACATATTACATTATGGTGACATTCTTCTTTTTGGAAATGATTCAAGTAAAAACAAACATAACATTAAATACATGTTCACACAATATGAAGAATTTTTTGGGTGATCATTTAGTTAGAATAAAAAATTTATTATATTTGGTGATGGAATCTCCATTGGTAAGAAGATCATGTTTACTAAATATTTTTAAGTGAAGAAGTAAACCTGTCCCTTTAATTGCTTTGGGGTCCCATTTTTTTTGTTAAAAGTGAAAAGAAAATATTTCAAAGGTAAATACTCATGAATTATTAATTAAATGGCTAGATGTAAAGGTAAGACCATTTCACAAGTTAGAAGGGTGTGTCTTGTCAATTCAGTGATCACATCAAATTTTGTTTATTTTTCTCCCTTTATCGATGGTCAAGAAGCCTTGTTAAAGATCTTCAGTACATGATCAAATACATTATATTGATTTTCACAGTTCATGAAAGGATAGTTATCTTAGTTTCTTAAAAAGAATGTATCAAACCGATTGATATTGGAGGCCTTGGTGTCAAAGATCATAGAATCTTCAATGATGGACTTCTTAATAAATTTATATGGAATATTTTGAATTCTAATGATTCTAATTTTGTTTTTTATCCATGAGGTTCAAAAAAAGGTTAAATGTTGGGTAATCTAATTATGTATAACCCTATTCATGGGATTCAATCGTCCACTCTTATAGTTTCATCATGAATAATTCAAAATGGATGTTGTTTCAACAATCCAACCTCAGTTGCTGGAGAAAATTATAGATTGACATACAACTTCATGATGTTATGGATATCCTAACTAATAGACCCTATATGACTATTAAAAAGTTGTTAGAACATAACAATATTGATGATCTAGTTCCCCTACTATCTAGTATGGAAATAAAAAGGAACAATTTCCTTAACTGTGATACACTCATATAAAATCCCAACAGAATTGGTTTGTTTAAATCAAGTGAGTATTATTGGATGAATTAAACTTTATCTTTCATTCCACCATCATGGATGAGAAAATTTAAGGTGACATTTATAAAACCTTCAAGGTAATTTCTCTTATAGATGGTCTGGAAAATTTGGTTAGCAACCCATGAGCAGTTAAAAATGTTAGAGAAACAACATTCTTCAAAATTTCATTTATGTTTCAATGATGAAAAGAATATATCACATCTGTTTATGGAATGTGAATTTGCTCAGAGGTTGTAACTATATGTAGGATGTCTGTTCAACATCAAAATATATAGAAACATGAAACTGGAGGATTTAATTCCTTGTATAAATATTATTGTTATGGGTGGAAAGGTATATAAATTGTTTATTACTATTATTGCTTCATTTTTCTTTATTGTTTCGTCATTCTTAAATTCCAGTATTTTCAATAACCAACTACCTAACTTCCATGAGGGGGTTATCATGCTACACCAAAAAACTCATACTGTAGAAGGTTTTCAGGTCAATGGATCATAATAATTTTAATGATATTAACATATTAAGATCATTGGGTGTACAGGAAAGGACCCAGAAACCATTGATGATGAAATATATTCACTAGATTCCACTGATCCCCTTATCCATTTAGGTTAATGTTGAAGGTGAAACTACTATAATGTTTGGCCCTCCAAGTTGGGATTGTGTGTTTCATACCTATCATGGGTTCTTTAAAGGTTGTTTCTAGAGTTATATTGGTATTAGTGTATTATATGAGGCTGAACATTATGTGATGATTAATTCTATAAAACATGATATTTATCATAAATGAGAATACTTATGGGTTTAATATGATTTTGAACTTGCTGTCAAAGCATTAAAAGAGATAAACAAGGATATCCCTTAGAGAATCCTTCCCCTACTAGAATTAATGCCTCAATCATGTACAACACATTAACCCGATCATCTCACATGTCTATAGAGAAAGTAACCAAGTGGAAGACTCATTATCAAAGAGGGAAAAAAAATAAGATGAGCACAACGTGGTACTACAAGTCCAAAGAATTTTGTGCATCTTTTGTGGATATAGTTATGAGGGGTGTAATGAAATCTCAATTATGTAAAACTCCTTGTAATTCTTGAAATTGTTTGGTTACTTTTTATTTAATAATTCTTGGATTGGGTAAGCTTGGAACTTTGATGTTTTGAGTCCAAAGGATAATGAATCCCATTAAAAGTTTAAAATTATCAATTCATATTATTCAGAAGCAGATATTACTACATAGTTAAACATTATAGTTATATATAGGCATATTGAAACTGTACTTAACAAAGTCTATTGATTTCATATAATTATATAGTAGGTATATTGAAAATAAATATTCAAAATAGATATTAGTTTTATTAAGAAATCAATAATAACTGTAAGTTAATAAATTTTGTGCATAAATCGTTAATTAAATACTTCATCAAAGTGCAGGAAATCATACATGACAAAAACTACTGATTCCAACTTTAAAGGGGGTCTATACCAAATTTTGGATAGCCAAAACAATAGTTATGGATTTCTGTACCAAGTTAAGGTTAAATCAATGGATAATAAGAGGAATAAAAGTTATTGGTTGATATTTCATATCTTCGATAAATTATAAAATCATTGGAAGGATAAATACTTGAAATTATCATGTTCAAATGATCAAAATGGTTATTAGTGTTTGTGAAAAAAATATAGTTATCCATTTTATAACTAGTATATTAACACTTTGTACAATAATTATAGGGATAGTATAATCTTTTATCATAAGGAAATTTATATTTTAATGTATGATAGAAAATTATTTACTAAAATTTTATAATAATTATGATTAGTATTTAGTGAGGACCAAAAGGGAACAAACAAAAAATGTGAAGGTATTTATATTATTGGTAAATGATAAACAATTTGAATATTCACAAGAATAAATACAATGAATTCATTTCATAAAAGTTTTTTAGTTGTCTTGTGGATTGTAAATAACTAGATCCACCAAATTAACCTTTAGATTAACTGGGCATGTTAATGATGAGTTGATATGAGAAGTTGAAATAAATATAAAACAATTTAGCATACCAAGTAGGTTTTTATGTTAATAAACTAAATTAAAATATATGAGTTATTTTAAGATTAAATTTTAATTTATATAATGTAAATTTCAATACATATAAAAAACCATAAATAACTACATTCCATATTTACTTTTTGAGTTAAATTGTATTATAAGATTTTGTGTAAAATGGTTCCTATAATGTATACATATTAAAATTATATTTTTTAAAAATTAATTTGGAAAAATCATAGAATAAGAATAAAATTAATCCATGTATGTATTAGGAAAAAAGGGTACTCTCTTAATGTTGGGTAGGAATGAGAAGTATGAGACGACGTAATTGTAGGTGCAATATAGGGTGGATTAATAACATCACCCAGTTATGTTAAAGAATCAAAAACTAAATGATAAATTGACAGTAATATGAATTGAAATAATTTCTACATGTATAATATTAATAAATTTTAAGGATTCATTTGACACACATACCATTTGGGGGAACATTTCCTAATTAAAACCTTAGTCTTTTCCTACTCTATTAGGTGATATTGTAGAATGTATTCTAGTAAGAAATTATATGAATGCTTACCAAAAAATGGATACCCAATTAGTATTTCACTATAGTACTGACTTAATTATGATTAGTAATTAGTGATTATGGAAAAGTGAGAACAAAAAAACATGTGTTATTGTTTTTGATAATGGTAGAAAAAAAATTGCACTTTCACATGACTTAAAGAATATGAATTTATCTCATAAAAAATTTATAATTGGATTATATATTTTATATAAATAGATCCAATAGATGAATATATAGTTGAAAATGTTATATTAATTATTTTATGAGTGAAAAAATTATAAATAAATTATATGTTGGTAAATTCTATCAAAAATGCATCTAGAGCTGCATTTTTGGGAACTTTTTTATTTAATCGTGTAATCTATTTTAATAGCCTATATCATATTTAATATACTTATAATTTGAATACATTTCCACTATATAAGTAACACATGAAATGAAGATACAGTGGTAATTGAAAATGAGTGAATTAAAAATTCATTTTTTCATAAATAAACTAAAAATACATGTTAAATGACTGAAGAAACTCATAAAGTTATAAAAAAATGAAATAAGTCAAAAAACCCCACAACATAATGAAATTTAAAATCATGAAAAATAGAATACAAAATGGATGATTAATAAGTTTTTAATATAGTATTATCAATTTTTAGGTTAGGGGTGTGGTAAAAAATGGTCTACATGAGTATTTGAATATATAAATTTTATAGTCACCACTCGTGAAGTTAGAGATTGTAAATATAAAAATGTAAAAATGTTGAAAAAAAAACCCTCATAGATGAGTAATATCTTAATGTCATATAGGATGAATTGAGTCAAATTTCAATGACCCAATTACTATTTATAATATTATAATAGAATGCATAAATGCACATATAGATCCTAGTATAAAGAAAATAGACCATGGAAATAGGGAACACTGGGAGTATATTCAGATGAGGTTACATTTATCATGTGATTAATGGATAATATTAAATAAGGATGAAAATAAAGAGTGTGGAACATTTTTTCTTGGATTAGAAATTAAAATTAAAAATAATGAAGATAGAATTCCAGTATTACACATGGATTGAATGAAGAAAATGGGAAGATGGTAATTTGACTTGGAAAGTGGGAAGAGAGATGTAGGTAGAAGAAGGGAGTTAAAAATCTAGAGTGGTGGAATCCAAGTTGGTAGAGGTAGGGGAGGAGATAAGAAGGGGTGGTGGAAAATGAAAATAGGATTTGATTTGGGAAGAAGAGAGTAGTGAGGACAGAGAAGAGGGTAGTTAGGGAGGAAACAAAAGGTGGGAGGACTAAATTGGGTTGTGGTAAATTTGATTTGGAAAATGTGAAATGTTTTAGAGGGAAATTAGTAAAGGATATGATTCCATATGAAATGGATAAGCCATTATAATATATATATATTCCACAAAAAAGAAATTTTCTCACAACCAAAATTCACATTTACTAAATTTTCCGTACAACTTATTTTCATTTAAACTCTACCAAAATAATCCTTAGGTATTTCTCATGATCTTCATAGATTTTAGAGTATACTAGAATATTATTGATAAAAAATATCACAAATTTATAAAAATATTCAGGGAAAAAACTATTCATTAGATTTATAAATAAATATGGTGTGTTTTCTTACCCAAACGACATAACCATAAAATATTAATGACCATACATAGTATTGAAATACAATCCTCATAATGTCTTCTCATTCACCTTCAGCTTATAATACCTAGACCTGAGATCAATCTTTGACAATGTTTCTGCATCCTAGAGTTGATCAAACACATCATCTATATTTTCTAATAGATACTTTTTATATATAGTTATTTTATTGAGTGATCTATAATAAATGAAAATTATAATGGGACTAACCTATTCTTTTAAAAAAATATAACAAGGGAACATCAGGGAAATTCTCTAGGGTTAATGAAACAAATATCAAGAAACTTGTATAATTTATCTTTTAATTTAAAAACATAATTGAAGCTATTCAATATAGAGTTTTTTAAATTGGATTAGCATTAGAAACTAAGTCAATAGAAAAATCAACCTCTAGATATAGAATTAAACAATGAAAATCAATAGGAAATATATACATATATTCATTTACTACTATAACATCCCAATTTAAAATATTCCATTATTATAAATAATATTTTAAAGATAACATTCACTTATATCTTTTATCAGTTTCACATATTATTGATATGTTATCAAAGTATTGAATTCATTATTATATACAAATGAAAAGCCACTATGAAAAATAACTTCTCATTATCTTCAATATATAATAGCATGTTAAAATAAAATCCAATCCATAACTAGAAGAACAAAAATCATGAAAATGTGAAAGAAAACAAGGTTTGAAGGTATGACCATTCCATATATTGTAATATAAATATGTTTATAAAGTCTTGTTCCCTTTATACTACCCCAATATGTTTACCAAAATTTACATATTCAATTCATGAGATGGTATTTCTAGTTTACTTGTTATATACCTATACATACCAGAATGTGTGGATCTCAAATCCAACATGTCATTGGCATAGTCAGAATAAACAAGTAAAATACCAATTGAAACTTCATTTTAGGGTCCCTCATCCACCATAATAGTTGAAAAATAATTGGTTTCACATTTCTATTTCTAGACATGATAATTCCCACATTGATTAACGAATTTTGGCCATGAATCGACAAAATTTCCCAATAAAATGAAATTAAAACATTTACTACCTACTTTACATTACTGGTCTAAACATTACCATTTTTCTTTTTCTGATAGTCATGATCCATGTGTCCAGGATTTTTACATTGAAATCACTTCCCAGATCTCAAAAGACATTCTAAAGAATGATTTTGTCCACATTTATCATAAGAGGGTAATTGAATTTTCTTATCTTCACATTTATTCAATGAATGTTTCCCAATATCTTATACTTGGATCACTTATTATCCTTATTATTGTAAAACTCCCAAAATGCAATATCAAACTTACCATGACACAAAACAATTTCCTTATAACTTTTGAACTCCTGAGTTATGAGAGCCCAACATAAATGTGTCTTGAATCCTGAGTAAAATTTATCAATTTTACTATCATGGTTTAGAATAATAATTGTTCCATACCTATAAAATATAGTAAAATTATCTTTATAGTTGGAAATAAATTCATTATACTTTTTCATTAATTCGTTGAATTTTATTTCCATTCTATATTGAATAACTTTAGGAATATAATTATATTTAAATACCTCCCGTTTCATAAAATAAATTTTATTATTTAAATTAGTGTACTTAATTAAATACCACCATTGAACATATCCACATTCAAGATAATAAATAGAAAGGGTTCCATTTTTCTTCTCGAAAGATCCCATAACATCAAAAATATTCAAGAGTGTATATATCCATTCGTCATCATTTACCAGTTCCAAACATCCATTAATTCCAGAGGATCTATTTCATTAAATGATTCAATATTGACATTTTTTTAGGGATTATTTATTCACTCCCTTTCACTAGTGATAATATTAAAATAATACACCAATTAAGTTACCAATATCACAAACGTTTCTATTCTAACCATTCTAGGCTATTGAGTTAGAAGGTAATTATCTGTTGATGTCTTTGAAACTCATATAACACGTTTAATCTATGGAAAACCATTCTAAATAAACATGGATGATATGCATCAACTTGTAAATCTTCAAAATCCATATCATAAAGATATACATTTAAATTATAGTATCTTTAAAGTGTCATTTAACATTATTCAATCCTCTAAATGTCTCTAAATATTTTCTCTGATATAAACTATAACACCTCATATATTAAAATACCCATAAAACGATGATTTATAACTAAGATTGAATTTTTTTTATATTTTTCAGATCTTTTTAGTTTAGATTTTAAGTTAATTAGGTAAAAAATTACATGAAAATTAGAAATTTCTATGTAGTATCAAATTTTCCAACCATAAATATCTTCACAAAGACACACTTGATTTGTTAAAGATGACTCCAATATATGGAACTCATAATTTATTAAATTTTATACTTATCATTAATACTTATAAAAAATAATTTAATAACTTGGCATAAGAAAAATAAATCTTAGTAGGGGAGAAATAAAATAAACATGCTATTACACTTCTCATCTTAAAAAATTCATAATAATGTTTTCAATTTTTATAATGAACATTTGAAATAAACAATCAATATACTTTTGCATAAAAACAACTCTATTTCAAAATTTATTTCTTAAAACATTTCATATACAATCATACAGGAAAAATAATAATCATAAGGGTTTATTGTAAAACATGAAAACTCTTGAATATGTTTTCAAAAAAACAATCCTTTCACATTTATAAAAAAGGTCAACAAATTTCCTTAAAAACATAAGCTCATTTACATACATTTTTAAATAAAATGATTTCATTTATAAACTATTACAAAAATATCGTGTAGGTACATTAGTAAATTATCCTTACATTCACCCTTAATGGAACCATTAAAATGGAATCACCAAACTAAATAATTCCCAAATCTTTTAAGAGTAGCTTATAACTACTAAAATCCTTCATATTACTAAATACAATTGAGAGCTATATCAGGATAACCCATCATCAAAGATACATCAAACTCACCTGTTATTAATATAAAATTTCCATGAATCATACCATGAATAAAAAATACATCTTTCACTTTAATCATAAAAACAATTTTATTTTTCATTAAAGACCATAAATAATAACAATCTAAATTATCTTAAAAATATGAATAACAATACATGATTACATAGAAATGAATTTAAATATAAAAAATCTTATAATATTGAGGGAACAATTTTATTTCAAAATAACCATGGAAAATTTTAAATTTATATTATTATTGTATAATAATTATGATGTTGGAATGAATCTATCAATTCATAAATGTTAAAAAAATATTTTTGGAAATCTATTAAAACCTAAAAATTTATATTTCAGTAAATGTTTGAAATATTAATTTTTAATCCTTCAAAACAATGTAAAAATTAATTGAAAATTAAATTTAATTGACTTTTATGTACACATAATAACATTATTGAATCATTTTAAATAACATTTATATGGTTGGAAAATATTTAAAAGAAATACTTTAAAATGAGGTTATAAAGAAAAATCCCTCACCTTAAGTCTTATCTAGATTTAAATATTGTATAACCCAAGAATAATAGTATTATTTTAGTTTTATACTTACTTAAGAACCTTTTTCATTTTAATTACATTTAAATTATTCTTTTTATTTTAATTATTTCAATATTTTATTTAGTTACTAAAATGGTTAAGTTTATATGGGTTGTTTTTGGGGTCATTCTGTTTATAACATGAAAACCACATCGGCATGCTGAATGTAATAAAATGGGTTATAGTTATATTATCAATATAATATTAAAAATATCATACATATAATATTTATTCATTATATAATATTTTAAAACTATCCATGTATGGAAGTTATGAAAAATAAACCACGCCTTTTTGATGGAGATGGTAGTATGTAAATACGGATGAATGGTGTTTTAATTTTTGTAAGGGGTGGAAAAGAAATAAAGTATAAAATATTTTAATTTTATAGAATCAAAAATATTTTATAAATGTAATATTTATTCATTATTTCCATCCTCATCACTATCTTTTAAATGTGGAGATGAAAATTTTATCACATTGCTTCAAGGAGGTGGTATTATACATCTATGTACGAGCAACATTATCAACTTACAACAGATGGAAAGAGTAAGAATAGAAGTTATATTTTATGTATAAAAAATAATACTTATGTAATAAATATCATATATATTCATTTATTTGATCATTTTAACCATCCATATGATCCAATTATGAAAAATTAAACAAACCGATTCATGGAGGTGATATTCCACACGTACGCATGAGCGATGTTTTCATTTATCATAAGATGTAAATGAGGATAAAAAATAGATATACCATAATAATAATATTATTTAATTATATGTAATATACTAATGTTATTATTTTATCAAGGTTTAAAAATATTTTATGGAGGTAGAAAAATAAATAAACAAGAAAAAGGTCAGTTGGGTTTTATAACTTCTCCTTTGATATATAACTTTGGAACACACTCAAATACTTAAAGGATTGGTATTTTGAGAATAAATAGACCTATTAGAAGTGAGGAAGGATTATTTATAAGTTCTGGTCGGTTATTTTATGAAATAGAGCTTTAAAAATGTGTGAAGAAGGTAGGAGACTAGGTCCCTTTTTATAAGCTAAGGGAGTGAAACACTTGTGATTTTATAAAATTTTAAATATTATAAAGTATTAATATTGAGTATGTGGCTCCAAAAATCTAAAATGTATGAAATAAGGTTATAATGCTCGAAATAACATTATCATATAATAATTAATGTGATATTTTTTTTCCTAATCACTTAGTTTTTACCTAAATTAACATAATTTACCCTTTACCATAGCGACACATTTTTATCATGGTCACTATTCAAAATAAAGAAAAATAAAAGTGAAATAATTAATAAATTTTAACTTAATAATTAAATTTTTTGAATCCATTTAAAATATTAATTTTTTTGTTTCATATATTAATTTTAATATAATTTTTCAAAAATTAATGAAAAAACGTTTTTAAAAAATTACATTTTAAGCATAAAAATGAATTTATACCAAATTAAAATATAATATTGATTACTATGAAAATATTAAAATTATTAATAATAAAATATATATTATTTTATTTTAAATCAAAATCCAAAATATAAAAATACTTTTAAATTACTTGAATTAATGAAAATAAATTATAGTTTTGAAGAAACAATCCTGTTTACTATTCATTAAAAAAATTATTTTTTAATCACAAAATTTCATCCTATGATATATTTTATATTATTATTCAAATAATTAATTTTATTTTAGAAAATTAAATTTATGAAATGAAGAAATTTATATTTTAAATAAAACTATGCAATTCATCAAAAAATAATTAATTAAATAAAACTATTAATTTTTTGACTAAAAACTTTTATAAAATTATTAAAAAAATATGAAGAATATAAATCCATAAAATAAATACTTAAAAATTATAATATTGGTTTATTCCCAATATTACCTAGGTTTTCACAGTTTTACTATTATAACCCACTATTTCTATAGTCTATATAGAATTGTATGTGTCGAGTAATCTTCCTTTAAGTATTTCAATCATGAGTGGGTCAGATTGTTTATTTCAAGAAATATGTTATGAGAATATCCAGTACTATTGTCCCCTTGTTCATCATCATGTCCATCTAGCTTTTATTCATGGGAAATATTATTTTTCATGGAGTCCTTATAATAACACCTATGACTCTATCATTTAAAGGGAGAATATTCATCTAGAATGTCTGTTTTATATAATAAAATACTGAAATCATTGAAGATAAGGTTTTTGTGAAAATTGATTCACCCTTGGATTCAAGGGAAGATGCTCCCATTAATATTTTAGATTTTAATAGTTCTATTTTAAATAATTATAAAACTATTATTCACATAAAATGATATTTAATATAATCAAGTTTATGTTCTTTAGAATGATTAGATGATGGATTCCTTTATAGTTTCTTCTCACACAGTTTGGGATGAAGCCCCAAGTGTTTGTTATTTGAATGGAGAAATACTATTAGACTATCAATATTTTTGTATTCATTATGTCATGATATATGTTCAAAATTTCATTATATATATTATAATCAAATACAGGACTCCTTTTTTGGTTTTGATCATTTTTTTATTAAATCCTTAAAAATTGATTTTGTAAAAAATGTGTGGTAGTTGATTATCAAAGAAATACATTTAGAAATTAACCAATAGTTGAGGCTATTTGAAGTGACATAAAATAGTAAACATCTAAAGAAGTAAATTTCTAAAATAGTAATCTTTTTGTTTTTGAATAAAAAGGATATACCCACCGAGTTATACCCCCTTTCATTTGTTCTATATATTGTTAAAAAATCAATGATAGCTGATAGTTAATGAAAAAAATAAAGTGTTTCCTATGGAAAATAGATCTACATATAGGGGAGGGTTTCATTCATGTTAAGGAGAAGAGATATTATCCAAGAAGAGTATTCTCAATAACTTTGAGAATTGTTTATATGAAATGTAAAAGTAAAACTCAACTTTTTTTAGTGATAGTTATTAATGACATAAAAGAATAATGTCATCTTGGGACGATATTTGGGAAACACTGACTCTCATGAAATTTGAATGAATATACTCTAATTTTAAAGGAAATACCAAAATAAATCATTGATTTAATTATTCCCAAGAAAGAAAGTAATAAATATTACTTATCAAAAATATTAATTAAATGTCAGCTCAATCAATTGGATAAAAAACTAATTTCAAATATGTCTTTGGTACATATTTTTTCCTAAAGACTATATGTATCAAGTGATGATCCATTATTAGAAATCATAAATGGAATTAGATTTTTGATATGTTTATGGATTTTGATATTGTATCTTTGTTTTTGTGGTTGTTTGTCACTCTTTTTATTTTCTGTTTATCCTTTAATGTACTTTTAATATTATATGGTGGACTTATTTGTGTATTTTCCATACAATTTACAAAATTCCCTTCTCCCTTCCACACACACACACACACATATAATTTTATGTATGTATATGAGTGTGTGTATGTGGGTTGTTATGTAATCATTTAAAAATTCAATACACACACAATCAACTATTTTTCGAATTTTATTTTTCCCATTAATATATATATAGATAATATAAAATTTACATAAATTTAAATTTATATAAATCAATATTATTATTAAATTAAATAATATATATATATGACAATAATTTAAATATTTAATTGTGTTTACGTGTGTGAGAGTGTTAATTGATATATGAATATATATAAAAATAAATATATTTCATAAAATATATCACAAATATCTTGTTTCCCTCTCCTAACATTAATGTTTTCTTCATCCATAGGAAAACAATTTAGCATCCCAAATGGCTTGACCAAACACCTTCACATTTGTTTCCCATTTTTATTATTTAATACTCATTATTTTATACTAGATTTCCCCTATAAACACATTCACTCTCCCTCACATTATCTCTCTCTATCTCTCTCTCCCACTATTACATAAATAAGTATTCTTGGTGAAAAAAGTTATATTTCTCAGCACTTTTGATGTGTTGTTCCCTCATGGGAAGAGGAAACACCTTATAATGATTAAAAAACACTAAAAAGATGTGAATTTGTTAGAACTGACTTAGTAATGATAAAGAAAAACCATTATTAGTGATTATTATTGAACTAATAATGACTTGAATATTCTTAATACTACAATATAACAATATGAAAGTTATTTTTAAGCCTTTATATAATGTAAATGAAATACAACACACTACAATAAAAAACAAAATTGTTTTGGAGGAAAATCGTTTCCTTTTCAAATTATAATGATATTTAATTAAATTTTAACAATTTTTCTAATTAACAATATTTATAAATGTTATAAAAATTAAAAACACAAAATAACCATGTTTATATTTTCAATATAAACACATTTTAACACATCCAAATTAGAAAGATAATAGATCAAATAAGAAAATACATGAAGGGGATCATTTTTTCAAATTATCAACCATTGATTCAATTAATTCTTATAAAATTAAAATATTTTTAATTAATATTGAATTGATATATAAATGTGAATAAATAATTTTTTTATTAATAATTATTAAAAATTTAAAATTAACTATATTTGAATCATTATATAATAATATAATAAACTTTAACCGATCCAGAAATGATTATAATCACATGACATGATATAAAAAACTAATAAAACATTTATTATAACCAAATAATATAAAATAATTATTTCATAAATACTCTAAAACTCCTCACATTATATTTCTTATATTCAATTTAAACATATCCCATAAAGCTACTTGGCACAAAACTATTTGTAAAAAAGAGATACGTGTGTGGGATAATTAATATATTCTGATATAGGATCAAATTACTTTCTTTATATTAGTGTATTCAATAATTAAAAAATAATTTTCAATATATAAGAGAGATAATTCATTTTTATCAAATTAAAACTCTAAGAATTTAATTTAATGGAAAGATAGATTAAGAATGTTCACATCTTTCTTCCTTATTTTACTGAAGGAAAAATGGAATGGTTTTTTAGAATTTGTATTTGTAAAAATTATATAAAAGGAAGGCACAAAACCTAACCACAAGATCATCCATAAAGGGAAACATTAAATAAAATGAAAAAACCCTAACAATTTCCATTATGAGTATAATAGTGAACACTAAGAAGATATTAATTGACTACGACCATAGAAGGTATTCATAAGCTAAAATGGACACATCAAAATCCTTGGTAAGAAAAATTATCATTCAAATGATATTATCATACCAATTGAAAGGTAAATAAAGAAAAGATAATGAGGTATAATTTTAGATTTTTTGGGAGTGGCCAATTTCATTGAAAATGAGGTGTTTGAACTCCGTTAAATAAAAACCCTTTATTAAATTATAAAGTCACTTAAATTTTTTATGTTTCTTAAATATGAAACTAGTCAAGTCATGGATTTACCAATTGTAATGTATATAATAAGTCATATTTATTTTATGTCTTTTAAACTCCTTTAAAACTAACTTAATCATTAATATATAATAACATGACTTATTTAAAGAAATGATATGATAGTCATATTAGGAAGAATTTATGAATTATATCTTTTATCATTCATAAAGAAAATCACTACATAGAACAAAAAACTTTTCCAAAACAAAACAAAATGTAGTGAATTTAACCACATCATCATTTCTAATGTATAATGTAGCATCCTGCCCTGAATGCCACTTAACGGTGACCCTAAATGGTTGGATACAAGACCTCAAAATCACCTTCACAAACTCCATAGGGTGCCAATTAGCAGAGAGGACCAATGGTGTGTCTATGGGGAGATTATGCCCACATGGGTTAGAGTTCAGTGTAGAAATATATATGTATATATATATATATAGAATTAGAAATAGTAAAATCAAACACTATATGACCAGACCAGTAACCATCCATAGAGGAATAAATAATAATAAATAACAAGAGTATAATAATAATAATAATAAACCGTGAAATAGAAATGATCCACTGGAAGGAGATAAAAGACTAAGAGATAACAATGATAATGATTCTCATGATGTTTTATTTATTTAAACTAAAATTATGAACAAGGATTAGGTGATACAAGTATATACCACATGCTAAAAAAATACAATAAGGCTAAAAAGTAAATACTACTTGCATCACGAGAATAGGCTCAGTCCCTTTCTCCTGCACTACATCCTAATAAAGTAAATCAAGCATCAGAAGTTAGTCACTAACTTTTATATATTCCTAAAATTATGAATTATTCTTTTTTACCAAATGTGGCCAAATCCGAATTTGTAATAGTAGGTATAGATATAGGGAAGCAACCTGCATTCGATGCTTGATTGACATTCCTATAATGGATTGCATGAGAAAGGGACCGAGCCCATGCTCATGATGCTAGTAGTAATTGATTTTTGGCCTTTATTTATTTTTTTAGAACGTGATATATTTTTGTACCCCTTGATCCTCGTGCATACGTTTTGTATAGATTAATGACACATCATGATCATCATTATCATTGTTATCTATTATTAGTTTAGCTTATGCCAATGGATTATTTCTATTTCATGGTTTATTATTATTAGTAGTCCACCACTATTGTTTCTTATTACTACTTCTGCTATGGTGGGTTACTGGTCTGGTCTTATAGTGTACACTTTTATAATTTTAAATTATTTATATATATCTTTGCTACACTGGGACCCATGTGGGCATAGTCTCCCCATGAATAAACACTAGTCCCTCACTCCTAGCTCTGGAGTTCGGGGAGGCACGCTTGAGTTCTTGTAGCTCACTGTCTTGAGACACCGTTAAGTGGAATTCGATGTGGTAAGATACAAAGTAGTACCAAAGTGTTTTATTCCTTTTTTCATACTGTTTGGGTTTAGACAGAAGACTGGGATATAGAAATTTGGTAATGATCTTATTCCTAAGAGTAGATGACCCACATATAGGGGAAACCCAAATTACTTAGGGTGATGTACATGCTTTGCATTGTTAATTTCATTATGGGATATGCTGTACCTTATCCTGAGGAGATTAGGCAACATTAAAGCATGCATCATACTAGGAACCATTGGACTTACTTATCATTTATTATTCAATGCCATATTTACATTTTGGGTTTATTTCCTATGATTCATGTGCTTGTTGTGGTGACTTATTTTTTTATGTATTTTAGTTATTTGACTATTATATCTCGGAATTTGTCTACATTCATTGTATGATAGAGAAAACCCAATTGAAAGTTAATGTTTCTTCCTTAACCTAATAGTGTTATCCTTCACAGGTTAAAAAAATACCTTAAGAATCCAATTGTGGATTTTTGAGCCATAGACCATTGGGTGCAAGAGATGGAACATGTTATGTCAAGATCACATTTCAATTTATAAGGTGTATGGTACCTTATAAATATCAAGTGGTAATTCATCTAAGTCAGCCATTAAAAATAAATTGAAATACATAACGAAATAAGAAATAAAATATTTATACATTTTTTAATATGAAATTGACTCCTTGTAAGTGTAATACAAGACCTTGACCCTATCTCTACCTTGTAGTGGGTTGTAAGATATGACTCCTAATCATTCTGTGACCTTTCTTTATCACTTAGGCCCAGATCCTGGAGTAGGCTAAGGGTTACAATGTTCTTATTGACAGGACTTGTACCTGAACATTATTTATCACTTTCTCTATTTGTTACAAATCATGTATGAGGTGTGTACTTAGAGATTATAGAGGCATGACACCATGAAGACCTCATGATGTATTCCATGAGAGTGGTGGTGAGAATACTCTTGAGGTGGTGTTCCCTGAGCCATTCATGATACCTTCTATAATGACACCTGATGAACCTCCTACAGGTCTTCCACTGGGTACTAATGCTCAGTTCCAGGATAGTTTCTTACAGTTCATGTAATCTCAACAGGGTGCTCTCCATCCCTCCCCTACTATGGGAGAGCTGACCTAGGTTTTCCAACAGCGACATCCTATCACCTTTTCAGGGAATGGTGGACCACAAGCTATAGAGTCATTGCTAGAGGGCATGCCCTATATCTTTAAGAATATCAAGATATCTCTATAGAGAAAGGTCAAGCTCGCTACCTCTACCAATCATTAATAGGACACCCTTAGCCAGGACAGTCGACATCCGGGTATGGTTCGAAGGGATTTCCATATATCCTTCTTCAACTTATTCTTTTCAGAAACTTTGAGAATATACCTTACTCAAGAGTTTATTAGCCTTAAAAAATATGACATGTTAGTGATGGAATATTCATCTTGCTTCATAGAATTGAAGTGTTTTTCACTGACATTTTCTGTTGACATGATGGAAACTGTAATATGGTTTGAGGATGGGCCTACATACGCCATCTGATCATAGGTGAACATCTTTCAGCTGAACACCATCTCTAAAATAGTAAACTTGACCCTCATCATTGAAAATAACGTGATGGAATCTTATAATATTAGTTAGGAAAGTTTAACTTCCAGGAAGAGTAGTGGTTTATTTAGAGGCATGTAATGTGGATTTGAGGGTACTTATTAGAGAAGAACTAGCTAGGTGGGACACACTGGCAACTATGTGGTGTGACACAAGTGTGGAAGGATAGAGCATAAAATATTTAATATAAAAGGAATCCGATCGAGTGATAATATTGTGGTAGGATGTGCCACCTCTATTATTTACATTGATCCTTTCCTCTAGTTCATATTGAATGGGGTTCTGATCTAGAACCACCTTCAGTTGTAGGGTTCGTATGACCCCATAATATTTGAATTTGAACCTACACTAGATGTTTGGGCCTAGTAGGTGGTCATGGTCGAGGCAGTCAGGACTCAAAATTTTAGTGTTAGTATAGTGGACATGCTTAGGAAAGTCAAGAATCATCTCAGGGCCACATTTCATGACACATTAATGAAGTGAATCCGATGCCATAGGATAAGAGTCTAGGTCTATATACAGCTCATGGTACTATTCTATTAGTCTCCACTTTAGTATCTTCCTTATATGATATAGGCGCATCACACTATTTTCTATATGTTGCAACTACGGTAGGTCTGGGCCTGGTGATAGAGTATTCCAATGGAGTAATGAATCAAGACATTATGTTAAGAGTTTGGGATAAGGATATATACCAGTACAAGTTTTCCCCCTTTAGATAGGTGGGTACCATTTTCTAAGGAGTTTCTTTATCCTCAAGATGACTGGTTTCTATGTCACCCTCAGTATGGTCTATCTCGTACCTTATCGATCTTCGGTGGATTTCTATCACTGACGGGTATAATTCATATCACCAGGTAGTATCATTTATATTCATAAGGGATAATGGTATATTTTGGAAATTAGAGATGGACTGAAGTACACTAGGCTATGTGAGGTAGAAACCCATATGGCTAGTATCTTTATGAGAAATCAGAGAATGCATCTTGTGAAATTTCCTCCCATTGTTGATCATTTTAGGGATGTTTTCTCTAATTATTTCTTTGGCTCACATCTAGAGAGAGAGGTCGATTTCACCATTGAGATTCTTCCAAGTGTGATACTAGTTCCTACTACTACCTATATAATGACACCTATAGAGCTCCATTAACTCAAGAAGAAGCTTTGAGATCTAGAGGCAAAGGGTTTTCTATGAGTCAAAACATCTCTATGGGGCTCACCAATCATTTTATAAAAAATGTGAAATGGTACCCTTAGATTGTGTGTGGATTACCGCGGACTAAATAATGTTATGGTGAAGAACCGATATCCACTACCTCATATTGATGACCTCTTCAACCAGCTCTAGGGAGGAATAGTTTTCTACACAATCAATTTGAGTTCGTGATACCATCAGGTGTGTGTGAGGATATCATATATACCACATACAATGTTCCAAAGAAGGTACATATTGTTTGAGTATATAGTTATGCCATTCAACCTGATGAAAAAACCAGCTGCCTTTACGAATCTGATGAATTGGGTTTTCCACCCATATCTTGATTCAATTATGGTATTATTTATAGAAAAAGACTTAGTGTATCTATAAACCATAAAGGACCATGTAAATCACATTGAGATAATTTTTAATACAGTAGGATAAAAAAAGATATATGTAATGCTCAAAAAATAAAACTTTTGGATCAATAAGGATAACTTCTTAGGTCATATTATTTTAGAGGCTGACATATATGTTTCCCCAGATAAGGTTAGTTCCATGGTTTATTTGGAGTTTCCCAATAATGATTTTGACATACGAAGTTTCCTAGGGATGGATGGATGTTAAAGGTTATTAATTATGGACATCTCATTCATGTCACCGCCACTTATAGGTTTGACCAAGAAGGGTGTTAAATTCAATTGGACCGAATTTTGTGACAACCTTAATAGAGTTAAAGGGGAGACTGAATTTTGCACCAATTTTTATTCTTCCTATGCCCAGTAGAATCTATGTTGTTATAGATATGCTTTAGGTATCAGGCTGGGGGTAGTTCTAATGAAGGGAGGTTGTGTCATGGCATATGGGTCTCGAAAATTGAGGCCTCATGAGTGGAATTACCTCATGGATGACCTCGATCTAACAACTGTAGTTCATGCTATATGATGTAGGAGGTACTATGTATTAGGTGAGATATTTTTTTATACATATCATAAGTGTCTAAAATATATATAAACATGGTGAGACTTGAATCTGATGTAACATTTGTGGTTTGAATACCTGAAATAATTTTATTATTATATTTTTAACACTCCATGAAAGGGTAAAGCTATAGATGATGCCTTGATCTAGAAGTCTCAAACACAAGACTTCCAGGAGGCTTGTAGTGAGTGGCAGTTGATGGCTCTATTTTGAGAGATGCAACTTGAGGTTCAGAATAAGTACAAGAAGCAAGTTTAATCATCCATGACAGCGACATCATCTCTTATGGAGTAAGTTCAGATGAGTAATATATCTAATTCTAAGTGCCTCATCTTGAGGGAGAGCATCACATGTGAGAACCCACCTCCTAGATGGTTTGTTGAAGAGAGTGAGATCCATATCTTCTGTGGATGTGTTTGGGTGACTTATGATATACGGGAATGGATAATGGAAGAATCTCATTCCTCTATTTGAGGATTTAATCCTAGAATCACAAGATGTATCGAGACATGCTTCTCCAGTATTGGTGACTGGGTATGAAGAGGTAGATAGTGGGTTTTGTTGCTTTGCACACAACCTATCAGATGGTGTAGGGAGAGCACTAGTGACCTTCTGTACTTCTACAGTCTATCTTTATTCATGGGGGGAAATGGAATAAAATCACCATGGTTTTTGTGATGTTCTTACCGATATCACCTCAAGGTAGCAATGCATTATGGGTGAACAAAAATAGGTTGAACAAGGTCTCACACTTTCTATAGATCTGGGAGTCCTTCAATATTGATGATCTTGGGATGATTTATATATGTGAGATAGTTTAACATCAAGGTGTATTTATTCTATCATTTTAGAATGAGATTCCCTCTTTACATCGTGGTCTTGGAAAGGGTTTCAAAATACAATGGGATAATAGGTTCTCTTCATTTAAAAATATCACCTTTAGACTGATGAGTAGTTTGAGTGGACAATAAAGGTGTTAGAGGATATGATTCAGGAACATATCATTGATTTTGGAGGTTCATGGGAAAATAATATACCTCTCATTGAGTATTCCTACAATAAAAAATTTTAGGAAACAATTAAAATGGAACTATATGAGGCCCTTTACGGTAGGTCATGCCATTCACCAATGTGCTAGTTAGAGGTAGGAGAGGAATCATTACCGGGTCCTCATATCGTTCGAGAGACTTTAAAGAATATCCAAATGATTTAGAAGCACATGGATATAGATCAGTCTAGGAATATTTCATATAATGATCTTCACTGTCTACCTCTAGGCATTTAGATAGGGCTTCAGGTCTCTCTTTGTGTATCACATAGATTGGATAATAGATGAAATCATAGATAGGGAATTTTATCACCTTGTTATGTGGGACCGTTTTAGATACTGGAGAGAGTTGGGTTGGTACACTATCGGTTGAAGTTACCTCAGAGGTACCATTCCATGCATGGAATTTTCTATATATTGTAGCATAGACGTTACCATCTTGAACCATCTGATTTATTTTACCCTAAGTATATTTTTCTAGAGGTGGATGTGTCCTTCAAAGAGAATCCGATATGTACGATTGATCAAATAATGAAGGATCTTTGAGTTTATTCAGTTCCTCTTATTCAGGTGATTTGGAAGCACAATCTCATACATGATGAGACCTAAGAGTGAGAAGATAGTGTACATGAGTAGTGGTTGGAACTCTTCTCTGATGATGTTTAACCACCCTTAGAAGGGAAACTCAAGGGACAAGTTGTCTTGAGGAGGGGAGATTGTAATGCCATGAATTTTCTAAAAGGTACATACTAACTGTTTTTGGTTTAAATTATTTTTTTGGACCTAATAATGATTCCTAATGAATTAAAGGAGGTATCTGGGGGGTTTTGGGTCTTTTTTGGAGCTCAGGTCCCTGAAATGTGAAGAAGTAGAATAGGCCTCACGGTTAGGAGAAACTATATATCCCATACTACATGGTTTATCTAATTGTGTGTGTTGAGATAGTGGGGTATAGGGGGCCACAATTTTTTTTGTAATCATGTGACCATAGTCACATGACCATCTGATATTTCAAACCACATGGATATAGTCCTTCCACATGGTTGGTGTATGGTTTGGCCAATCGTGCGACCAAACCATGTTCCCTTACATGTGTGGGTAAATTTTCATTTATACCAATGAAATGTTTTTAAACTTAAACCCTTATTCCAAATCATTTCTCTAGAGGTATCCAACACCTTCCCCTCACATGAAGACTCCTCCTCCTCCTCCTAGGTAAGTTGATAACTCCTCTATACGACAACGAAAATTTTCACCTTTAGATCCACTGTGAAGCTATATGTATGATATTCCATCATACTGATTCATTTTCTAGTTTCTATATTCCTATGAAACATTATTTAAGTGATAGATAATTTTCCATATTTTCAATTAATTCGTTTATTTCTTAAATATCTTCCATTCTAGATTGAATCAAAGGTTGAAATTGGATGAGGGAAGCACTATGGGTCTATGGTAGGTGTTCTAGTTCTCTCCTGTAAGTTTCGTTGTGTTAAATAACATGTTCCATTAGACCATGAGATGAACCCATCTTATGATTCCTCGAAATTGTTTAATAAATACAATTATATTGTTTTAAATATTTTTCATGACCATATTGAATAGAGAATCACCCATTTGGTTGGTTTCCTTGGCCCAAGCCCCCCCTTTGGGTGTGACTTGCCTAAATTACCATGTTGATCTATGTTCCTAGATTTCTAAATGAACATGAATGTGTCTCTTTTGTGAATAATAATTATTTATGACCGTAATAATTTTATGGGAAAAGTGTTTTGGGAACCTTACCTCATGCATTATCCCTTATTCCCTATGTCACCTTATGTTGTAATTGAAGCTTTAACTAAATTAAAGGACCGTATTTGTTTAAAATGTAAAAAATGTCTTGTATGATAAATTTTATAGTTTTTCTAACCAAATCATACAATCCCCTAGTACTGAGGGAGATACAAGGTGTTCTAACTTAAGGACTTATTAGATGGGTCATCATTCCTTAGTTATAATTTTTTAAAACTTTGTAAACACACTAGGGGAGACACAATCTATGCTTGGGATGAACTGGCCAAGCATTATTTATTTTTACCTCCAGACGAGTGACACTGATACCCTAAGAGATACCTCATCAACTTTTTAGATCACGATATCTTCATACCAGGCCAAGAGTGAGACTTTGGATTACATTATTTGGTTACCTTGGATAGAATCCCTTTTCATTTTACACATATCGATCCCCTCAAGAGATACTTGAAAATTTTCAGGGAATTGACATGGATGGGCTCATAGAGACTCTTAAAAATCTAAAAGGAGGTTAAATAAATTAAAATGGGAAGATAATGAATTTAATTAAGAAATAAAACCTTTAAAATTGGGAATTTATGGACGTTTCCTCCAAGCATAATCATAAGATTGGGGATAATCTATCTCTTTTTATATTATTCTACTCACTATACATTTATAGGATCACTTGGTTCGGACTCACCAACTTAGAATTAAGTAGGTATAATTGTATGGGTGTCTTAAGTGGAACCCAATTCAATGTGATAAGTTATTTATTATTTCTTTGAATTTTTTAATTTTGGAAGAATGTTGATTTTATACTGCATGAGATGGATTGTGCTAGACACCTTTGGTGGTGGCTAACTCAAATTATATCTCACACCCTGCTTGGGCAACCTTTGGTCCCTAAGAAGGCTTCATAATTATAGTTATAGAAAAATGTAAGAAACCTAAATTTGGTGATTGATTGCCTTTCCAAGGAGTGAGTGAAGGATAAATGGACTGAGCATATATTCATGATGCTAGTTGTAGCTTATTTTTTTCCTTTTTGTATTTTTTAGCATGTTGTATATTATTGTATCCCATGATCCCCATGCATAATTATTTTTATAGATAAATGACATACCATGATCATCATTATCATTGTTATCTATTATTATTTTATCTTTCACCAGGGATTATTTCTTTTTCAGGGTTTATTATTATTATTATTACACTAATGTTGTTTCTTATTACTTCTTATGTTACTGTAGGTTACTGGTTTGGTCTTATAGTTTCTTGTTTTCTTATATATATATATATAAATTACTGCACTACACTCTGAATCATGAAGGAATAGTCACCCCATAGACACACCCTAGGCCCTCATTACTAGTCCGCAACCTCTGGCGTTTGGGGAGGCGCACTTAGGGTATAGTGGCCCACCATCTCAGTGTATTGTTAAGTGGAATGTATGTAAATATTATATAAAGAACATATATCTAATAATCTACCACTCACTTAAATGTATAATAGTCTTTATGTAAAATATCACAACTCTTTAAAAACATACAAATACATTTGAAATAATTATCATACATAATCTCAATTCTTTTGCAAACATATTGTGATAAAGTTAGTACTTATTTCATAGCTTAATATGTAACCATATAAATATTTATAACATTGCATAAAATAATTAACTCCTTAATCGATATTAATAATTAAATAATTTCCTATAACTGAATTTATTAGTTTAGTCCCACACAAGGAATGGTATCCTTAGAAGGGTGGGGTGTGAAAAGGGTATGCAAACTTCAAAAAATCCCACTCCATTGATAATTTTCTTGATTAGTAAGGAATAAAATCTCTTTATATATTAATTAAATATAAAATTAATAAAGATAAATGATATATAAGTGATTTTACTTTTTCCAATCGTACTAGGAAACATATAAGGTGGATACAAAAAACGATGTGTTGGTATACACATATCTACATTAATAACATTACTTCTTTATAAATTATGAGAATAATCACTATTCCTTTTGGTTTACAACCAATCACATGTTTGAGAACATAATAATCTCTCACCAAAGAAAGAACTCACTACATTCTCAAGTCAACAATTTTGGTCATCATGAATCAAAATAGTGATTACAACTTCAATTGAATAATAATATACTTTGTATTCATAATAATGTCTATCATCACAAGTTTTCTAATAAGAATGATATTTGTAATTTTCTTAATATTAGATCAGTTGCCTATGCTTTTCTTATGAGTATATTCTCTAATCTATTTCACTTTCTCACATGAAAAGATTATACTCTAATCCAAATATAAAATATCCATGCTCCACTTCATTAAATCACTCATCACCATTCACAATTATTCTAAATATTCATATATGTATTTAAAAACCACATTAAAATATTTTTATTTAAATATTAAAATATATAACATTAGAAAAAAAATTAGAAAATAGAATTATTATAGAGCATGAAAATTTTTTGGTGTAACACCAACTGTTATAATTATATACTTTCAAAAATCAAACTCTTATATAATCAGAGACATACCAAACTTGTATTCTAGATTTAACATAATGAATAAACTTGTGAAAATATTTTACTTCATCTCATTAAGGTGTAACTGAACTTCTCATGATGCAAAATGATATTAATGGTTTATAATTTGTATCATAAATGTTTTCCCATAATTCATAGTGTCAAACAACATCTCTAGATATAATCATCAATAATAATAAATGAAGTAATAGAATATTTTTATGGTTTGATTCATACTTTTTCAAATCTTATAAATTCAATTAATAACTATAATGACCTAAATTATCATATCTTTTCACAATAACCCTATCACAACGTTTATCCTCCCAAAAAATTATTATAGGGTTATATATTATGCAGTATTAATTGATTTTATCCTTATAGAAAAAATCATATTCAACTTCATCCAAACTCCTCAAAACTATAAAACTCCAATATGAAATTTTTTCTTGAGTCTTTTGAAACAAAATAAATAAAACTTTCAGAAAAAACCTAAAATAATTATTTATAAAAACCATGCACATTGATTTTGTAAACAAAACATCTCACTTCAACATGATTCTTCACTAAACTAAAAAATTATATATGAGTTATTCTCAATGTGAGAAATAATATTTTAATGAAGAGTTTACAAATGAATTGATTTATTATACTCATGTTTTGACACTTCTTTTCACTACACTTATGTTTTGATATCCCTTATAATCTAAGATCTAAAATTTATTCTCATCCAAATTCCATATAAAAATATCACTGAATTCTTCTTCTAATTAAAAAATCATGCACTCCACCATAATTAAACTTTTTTAAATAATCATTCTCCCCCAAATTAAACACTTCTTGAAAAAAATTTAGAAATGCAACAATTTAAACTATACCACTACTTAAGACATTTTCATATATATACCCCACTGACAATGAACTTGAATATATCTTTATTGAGTGGTATAAAGAAGAAAACCTAACTCAAATTAACTACATATAATGAAAACATACATATCCATGAAAACAATTTTGAGTAAAAAAATGGCATTATAATCAATTTAGGGGTGTGGGGGTTTCTTCTCTAATATACTGTAGTAGATAGAAGAGGTTAAATTTTGAGATCCAACTAATTACTCACAAAATTTCATTATAAATTTCCATCACCAAAATATAAATAATTTGACTTTTAGTAGACACATACTCTAATCCCACCATCCAATGTTAAAATTAATCCATGCTAAAGTACAATTTGAGAAAAATATACTTAAACTTTGAATAATACATTGAATTTTTAATATGATCTATTAATATCATGTTATCACACTTGATTTAAATTTCTTAACTTACCTCAAATCCCCTCTCTTCAAGGCGTTTCTTCCTCTATGATAGTTTTATGAAAGCTTGAGTTGATAAAATTATTCAACTTCTGTTGTTCTTAATGAAATAAAATACCAATTCATATTTTCTAAGAAATTCACAAACAAAAAATATATAATACATGATATGATGAAGACTTAATACCATCTACTGAACTGATAAAATACACATTTATATATCCCAATAACTTCTTCTACAATGAATATTTATAAAAAAGTCTATTTTTTTGGTGGCATCCTCCATGGTGACGTTCACTGGGGGTGGGGGGGGGGGTAAATTAGTGAAAAATATTACCTTGTTTTCATTTTATGATTTATTTTAAAATCAACCTACTTAACATTTTTGAGAGAATGATTTCATTTCTCAACTCCCACACATTGAGGGAATAAATAATAAAAGTATGCTCTATGTATAAGGTTTACTAATCAAAACATGTAGCAAGTTTGTGGGCTGGTATAGACTCAACTGAGCCTATAAAATCCATTATAGTCCCCAAGGTGGTTAAAAATGATAAGGGTGTGAAAAATACCCTCATGATTAGTGTGATATCATTGAGTATGTGTGTGTTGAAAGGGTGGCGGGGGGGGGATCAATGATTCTAATTACTTTTTATATTTCTTATAGAAAAAATTTCACCACATGTTAAAGTTAAATTTTTTATCTTTTCCAAATACACCCATGAAAAATCATAGAAGGAAAAATATACTCTTAGAAGGTTCACCTCTCAAAATGAGAAGTACAGTCCTTGGAATAATCATAATTCACATGAGACCATAAAATACATTAGTTTCTTCTTCGGTACTATAAACTAGTAGGGTTTATCCTATAACTTATGATTCACATAAGTCTCCTAAATTTTCATAATGATACCATATAGATAACAAGATATATTTTTTTAAAATATATGATAGTCTTCAACTATATCTTTCTTCCATCAAGTTATCTATGTACTGTTAGTTCTTCTTCTTCCACTTTTTTACATTCACAACAACAAGTATCGTTTTCTTCATATTCCCCCATCACTATTTTATAATATATGTATATTTATGTTTTCCACATAATATTTTACACACATAATAATAATATTTTCATAACACCATGAATATTATCTTTTCTAAAACACAAGGAATTTCCTCTTCAAAAATTTGCAATGAAAACTATAAAGGCAGACCGCTAACTGCATTTTGACTAATTATTCAACTTCCATTATTCTTATCTATTATTTTTCCTTTTTTTTTTAAATTTTTTCCTGGTCAATTTGGTGAAATATTACATGTTACCTCATTACTATGCAATTCTTCAATAACTATTTTTCTTTTTTCATGGAGCAATATATATCTCCAAGTTGTAGACCATTTTTCTTCATTATATCTTGAATTAAAACTCCCTGGGTGATGTTCAATCCATGAATGCACAACATAAAAATTATGATATTAAAATTTTTCCATAAATATATTATAATATGGAATTCTTTAATATTTTTTCTAAGTCAATGATTCTGATAGTTACCAATATGATTTATAACTTTTTTAAAACTCTATAGATTTTGTTTATCATATGATTTAATGAATATTATGATTTTCTATAATTATATACCTTTGTAAAGTGTACTTAAAAAGTTTTTTATATGCATACATGACTAATATAAATTCCACTAAGACACTTATGGAGTATCAAATGAGTTTTAAATATCTCATTGAGTCGTATATACTTGTACAATTTCAATAAAATAATGACTTTTATGAAAATCTATATAACCTTTTTGAAATATGAATGATTGTTTTAAAAATTCAAAATGAATTTTATAGAATTAAAATCAATCTTATGGTGTTTAAATGATTATTATAGAATAATGAAGTGAATCTTATATAGTCTTGGTGACTCTTATAGTATCATAATTCCATTGCTGATTTTATATTATTGAACTGAAATGACTCTTAAGGAAATATATATGCCATTCAATATTTACTATGAGTATCAAGATGAATCTTAGGAAAACGTTAATAGGCATCTTATGTCCAAATAAATTTTACTATAAAAACATTAAAATTACTTACAAGAATATTTAAAACTTTTTAAAACTCATCTATTCTTCTAAAATTATTCACCTCACATAATAAATATACTTTCCTGTGAGTTTAAATATGATTTCTTTATAAAAAATAAAATCCAACTAATAAACACATGCACTGCATATATTAAACAGATCAACTTCCCTAGAAAAACACTACATGCATAGGGGTATTTCTTCTATACCAAATCTAAAAAACTTCTACCAGAGTCTTAATAATCTCCCCAATATATCAAAATTTTCAAAAAACATCTATTGGGATCAATAATATATCCCTTCAGAATTTATTTGAAACTAAGTAACATAAGACAATTTTAAACTCAATATACTAAGTAATGAATCAATATTAAAAAAAATTCAAAGATGACATGAGCGAACTCAGTTTGTGAAACAAGAATATTTAATAACAACATCATGATATAAATAAAATAGTTACTTACTTCCAATTCATCATAAATTTTGATCCACTTTATTGAAATTGGAAGACAAAATTTTCTAAGACCTTGAAACCACTTGATATCAACTAATAATAAATACTTTTACAATATAAAAAATCTATAATTGGTACATTTATATAGAAAATTCCTACATATATATCCTTGGATACTATTAGAAATGTTTAAAGCTCACAAAGACTCACAGAACCAGTTTCTAACTCCACAAATTTACCCTTTTAATAACTCTCTATAAATACAAAACTATAGATCGAGTTATAGTAAATGATAGAAAATTCATTAGTAGGGCTAAAAAGTGATATTATCATAAGAACCATTAAAAGGTCTCCCTTTTATCAAGGGTAGAAAAGAACTGATAAAATTAAATTTTATTAGCACTAGAAATAGTAACGATAAAGGATATATTATTATAGTATGCTGTTAAAATTACATCACACTCCAACAACAAATATTGGTGTATGAAAAATGCATAATATAATTGAAATAAAAATTACAACACAAAAAAAAAATAAAAAAAACAATTTTATATAAGTTTGAAAAATTATTTTATATAATTACATTAGAATTAAAATTTATCACAAACATTCAAAAAAATAAAAGGTTTCATTGCCTTCGGCACTTGATCCCCTCTAAAATAAGCCCTACCAGGGTGTTAATTCCTGAAAAAAACACCCCAATGTAAGAAAAATAATTCCAAAGTATAAGAAAAAATTCATATGTTTTTACTACAATAAATAAATAAAAAAAATAAAAAAATGAAACAATATATTAATAAAATGTCATTTTTAAAATGAAACCACACAATTTGAGTCATTCTTGTCATACTGTGTATTATATTGAGGGGTGGATGATTCCTACATGTTAAAAATGACATATGGATCATTGTAAGAATGTATCAAAAAATTTGAATATGTTTTCAAATTTTTTAGTATGTCATTTCTTTTTTAAATTAAAATGACATTTTAAACTCAAAACACACAATTTGAGTCATACCTAGTAAACTATGTATTAGATTGAGGTGAAACTATTTCTTATATGTCAAAAATTACTTATGGATATTTTAACTAATATATAAAAAAATCCAAATGTTTTCCCTTGTATTTGATTATGTAACAAATGTTTTTAATTACAATGTCATTTTTAAATAAAAATACACACTTGGAGTCCCAACAGTAACATAATGTGTTTGATTGATGTGTCATTTATTTTTACATAAAAAAAAATTAAATAAGGATCATTTTCTTAAATTATGAACACAACCAGGATTATTTTTCTTGGTTTGGATCATGTCACATGTTGTTTTTACTATAATTTCAATTGAAACTAAAAAAACACTTTAATTTATAATAGTCACATCATATATTGATTCAACATGATATTGATTCCTATATATCACAAAAGACTTATGAATAGTTTTACTAATGCAACAAGACATTCCGAGCTTGTTTTCTCAGTTTTCATTGAGTGATATGTGTTTTAGACATAAAAGTCAATTTTAAAATGATAACGAACACTTTGAGTCATATCGAGAGCATCTTGTAGCGTATTGAGGTAGAGTTGAATTATAAATATAAAGAAATAATTATGCAATAAGATCATAATGTATTGAAAATATCTTAATGAGTTTTCTATGTTTTGAGTATGTGACATGTGTTTTGAACTAAAATGTCAATTTTATACAAAAACACTCACCTTGAGTCATATCAGTCACACCATGCCTCAGATTGACATGAAATTGTTTCCTATAGATCAAAAATGACTTGGATAATTATTCTAATGTATCAAAAATATTCTGAATGTGTTTTATCTTTTTTAAGTATGTTGTGTGATTTTTTTACTAAAACTATATTTTAAACTAAAAACACACACATTGAGTCATTTTAGGAACATAATGTGTTGGTTTTATGTGAGGCTAATTCCTACACATCACAAATGACTTATGAATAATTTTACTAACATATCAAGACAATCCAAATGTTTTTACTTAGTTTTCTTTGAGTGACACACATTTTGATCTAAACTGTCAATTTCAAAATGATAAAATACACTTTGAGTCATACCAGGAACAAAATGTATCATATTGAGGTGTGCATGATTCAAAAACTGTATAAATTTTTATGGATAATTTTACTGAAGTTTTAAAAAAATTCAAATTCATTTTCTCGATTTTGAGTATGTGATGAGTGTTCTCAACAAAAATGTCAATTTTAAATAAAATCACTCTTTGTGTTATATATATAACACCATGTGAAAAATTAATTTTCATTTGACTACCACACACCAAAAATGTACTAAGGATTAGTTTTTTAATGTTTCCAAACAATCTGAATTCATTTAATCAGTTTTGATTATGTCATGTGAATTTTTTACTAAAATGTCAATTTAAACTAAATACAAATACTTGGAGTCAAACATGTGACATCATTTGTTAGTTTGAAATGTGAATTATTTACGAAAACAAAAAATTACTTATTAATTGTTTTCTTAAAGTTTCAAGACAATCTAATCATGTTTACTCAATTTTCAGCGAGTGACACATTTTGAAATAAAATATTAATTTTAAACTGAAAACATACACTTTGAGTTATACTGGGAACACCATATATTATATTGTGATGATTATAATTCTTAAACATCAAAAAATGTCTTATGGTTCATTTTTATAAAGTTTCAAATCAATAAAAATTCATTTTTTTGCTTTTTATTATCTAATGCATGTTTTGAACAAAAATGTTAATTTAATATAAAAAACACCCTTGAAGTCATATCAGTCACATGGTGTGTATTATTAATGTAAATTTTATTTTTACCCATAAGAAATGTCTTATGGTTCATTTATCTAATATAACAAAACAATTTGAAAGTGTTTTCTATTTTTTAGTATTTTATGTGTGTTTTTGACTAAAATGACAATTTAAATTAAAAATAAGAACATTGGGTCATAAAAGACACATAGTGAGTTGGTTTTATGTGACAACAATCCATACATGTAAAATATGAATTATAAATTGATTCCCTAACGTATTAATACAATCCATGAATTGTTTCATAGTTTTTAGTGAGCTAAACATGTTTTCAACTAAAATTTCAATTTTAAACATATAATATACACATTGAGTCATACTAGGAACATTGTGTATCATAATAAGGTGTGGGTGATTATAATACACCAATAATTATTTATGGATAAATTTATTAAATTATTAAAACATTATGAATGCATTTTCTCAGTTTTGATTACATGATGTCTGTTTTGAACTAAAACATCATATTTAAATAAAAACAAAAATAGCATAATATCGGTCATGCTGTGCATTGTATTAACATGAATTTGATTCCCAAATGTCAAAATTGAATTATAGATAATTTTATTAAAGAATCAAAATAGTTTGAATGTGTTTTATTTTTTTTGAGAATGATACATGTCCTTTTAATAAAATGTCAATTTAAACTGAAAACACTGACTTTTTCCATACAGGCCACATCATGTATCATTTTGATGTGAAACTAATTCATACAAATAAAAAATTAAATATGAATCTTTTTTACTAAATTATTATGATAATCCAATAATGTTTTATTATTTTTTAGTGAGTTTCACATGTTTTAACTAAATTGTTAATTTTAAATTGGTAATAGAAACCTTGAGTTATACCCGACACAATATGTATCAGATTAAGGGGTGGCTAACTCCAACACCTAATTAATGATTTATGTATCTTTTTCTTATATCATCAAAAAAATATTAATTCATTATCATAGTATTGATTATATGATGTGTTTTTGGAAATAAAATGTAAATTATAAACTAAATACATAGAAATTGAGTCATACAAAAAACATTGTGTACTGGATGGAGGTTCACCTTATTGTGGTGTGGCAGATTCCTAAATTGTTTGAGATAATGTTAATGAAATATCATCTGAGAAGTCATAATTTTTCTTTAATTGTAATAAACTAACATGGTAGATGAGAGCTTATTTTTGAAGCACATATTATCTTTAAAAAATTATTTTAGAAAAAGTAGTGTGATAATTGGTTTTGTCGATGCATCCTTATGATTCATTTCACATTTCAAGAAGCATGTAGCTTAATATTCTATAAAAAAGGAACACGTTCTCTCTTTCTTGTATTTATGAAAATAGTTGAATATAGAGCATGACATACTGAACAATCTGTAAGAAAACTAAATAGTAATGAGATAAAAATTATAAAGAAATTAAAATAAAAATTATAGATAAAATGCTTACAATATTAACTAAATATATAGCAAGAAATCACCTTTTCATTTTGTATATATACATTATTGACGTAGTTACCTATCTTCATTATCTTAGTTTCATCCTTCAAGTCTAATCTCTCTTGAGAATGAGTAGGTTTGAACATTTTATCAGCACCTTTAAACTAATAACACTATGTATTAGGCTGAGGTGAGGCTGATTCTAATAAGTCACAAATAGCTTATGAGTTATTATCCTAAAGTATCAAAGTAATATGAATTTATTTTTCTCATTCTGAGTGTGTAACATGTGGTGGTAACTAAAATGTCAATTTTAAAATAAAAACATAAACTTTGAGTTATAATGGACATATATTTTATAATTTTGAGTTTCTGTTGATTCATATACATCACATCATGCCTTTTTTATTCTATAATGCATTCAACATTCAGGGTTATCAAATAATATTGTGGTTTAATATCCTGGAATTTGGAAATCATTGTATAATAAAAAGAAAAGTGCAATATAATGATTCAATCATCCTTGTTGAGTGAATGATTATAGTACATGAGTGCATCATCCTTGTTGAAGACGTGGTCTATAATTTTTTTTCTCTGATCCTCTTTTAATCTTAATAGAAAAAAATTGTCCAAGAAAAAACAACTATGGAAGAATTAACTTGTTCTTGATCTCTATGAAAATAAATCAATTAATAATAAGATAAAAATATAATAGATTAACTAAAAAATGTAGATAATATGATGAGAAAATTAATTAAACCATTAGTAGGGAGTAACCTATTATGATGTCCATATACATTCTGACATAATGTATTCTACCCATTAGATTCTAAAAAAATATATTTACTCATTTGAATATGAGTAATTCCAACATTCCTGGTACTACAGGAAAACTATATATAATAAAATGATTAATAAATATTTTAATTGTAATTGTAATTATCACTGAAAATATCTCTTTGGGTATGATATTTTGTTTATGAAATATGATATCTTTTATAAATTTGAAAACATAATAACCAAAATATTTATTATCGGTGTATTTAAAGCACTGTAAAAAAATATAGGAAAATAAGTAATTTGTTTTGATATATATTTTGACAGTGAAATATTATTATATATACGTTAATAATTATGAAGTTGTTGAAGTTGATATGATTTTTGTGCTTAGTGACCATCCTCAAGGCATGATTTTGATAATATTTAAACACCTACCTATCATAATATAATTTTCATTAAAACATAATATAAAATGTATAACTTGATATTTATTTGTAAAGTGTTTCACGTAGTTTACTAAAAAATGATAAGCGTATTCACACGTGATTGGTTTATTTGTTATACGTGCATTGAATCTAGTAAATAAATATTTAGAGCATCCAAATTTCTTTCAATGAGTAATAAATAGTGCCATAAAAATAAGAGGAATAAGTAATTAAAAGAATTAAAATATTTTTTATATGATTAAATTATTGATTTTTACCCTCGAATCAAGGGTATTAAGAAGTGTCTATGTTATGTATGATTTTTTTCAATATTTGTGGCATGTTTGGCCATTATTTTATTCTTATTTCATTGGTACCAATGAAAATAGTTTTGTAGAAGTAATATGAAGACTAATGAGTCCAAATTTCTATTCAAAGGGTTTTCCCATAAAATAGTATTTATATATATGCTTGTAAAAAATATTAATAGTATTTAGTCATAATTAAAATTATAGATCAAAGATTTGAAAAACAATCATGAAACACACCTCAAGTATACATTTATGATGATCTAGTCTATTCGTTTGTTGAGCCATTATATATTTTTTGATTTTACCTTCCATTTCATCCCTTACCTTTCTTTGTCTATAATAACATTCATCAGTTCATGTATTTTTTCAGTAGTTATTAATGGTTTGGATAAAATATAAATTGGAATGGAATGACTCCTTGTCAAAATATATTTTTACAAGATGAAATAACCATGATACAAAAGTTATAATATCAATCCTGACCATATGAATATATGTATCATCAAATGGAACATGTAGATCAATATTTGGGTCATGTGATGCATGAATCCTAAATCAAACATGAACTATTGAAATATTATTTTCATTTAGAACATTTACTTTTATATTATAAACACACTAATACAAAATATACCTTTAATAGGGATGATATTTATCAGTTCTAGAAAAAAGAACTGATAATGGTGGCCTTTATCAGCACTAAAACAAGCATTGATAAATGGTAATCAATGATTTTGTTAGCACTGATAAACAATAGCCTTTTCTTGTGCTTTATTATTAGCTCTGATAAATGGTACCCTTTATTAGTTTGCTTTTAGTTCCCATAAAGGGATCATTTATTATTTCCTTTTATGGATTATTAATGTATGTAAATAAATCAAAATTAAAAATAATTTTTTTAGAAAAAATATTAAATTTTTTATTAATTAAACAATTATTGATATAAATGAATAAATTTATTATACTATATATAAATTATAAATACTAATAAATAGTATATATTAAATATGTATATATAAGTAAAATGAAATTTAATGATGATAGAGTGAGATGTCGTGGGCTGAGAGCATCTTACTCTATGAAAACAGTTTCTAGGGTTTCTATCTTTGATGAGATCATCTTTCCTTGATTATTTGAATCCTTTGGAGGTTTTATTGGCCCTTTGAGGATGGTGAAAGATGGATCTGGCTCAACACAAGCCCTATCCCTTATTGTGTAACAATTGAATTGTTAAATCCCCTTGAAGAGCCTGGAGTTTGGTGATTCAGTCTAAAGAGCGGATGATTTTCCAGTCCAGGGTTCTTATTGTTTCTTTATTGGCACTCAGGGTGGGGAATATATTCTAAATAAGATCTCTAGGAATGGTATCCTTTAATTTGTAGAAGTTTACCCTCAACTATTTAAATACATAATTGATTACTACAAACATTTAATTATTGCTCTTCTTAGCATGAAAACTATAACAAACCTTCTCATTATTACACACATAAACACAATTTATTACATAAAAATACACTTAAGAACACTCTGAGGATCGATAGGGCTAGTGTATTGGGAAATTAGTAACATTACATAACAACTTAGAACATAAAACACAACAACTTTATTGAGAACTTCTTTTACATGTCCACAACATTCCTTCATACTTGGCATTGCATGGGGTAACCTGAGGACATGAATAAGAAAAGGGTGAGCTATAAAGCCCAGTAAGGGAGTAAACAAGGAATAAAATGAATAATACAATACATTTAAGGAAATAGGCATATGAATGGATCATAAGAGAAACATGAACGTAAAGGCATGATATAACATGATTAGCATAACATGGAAATGTGGCAACAACATTTAACATGATATTAACATGAGAAGAGGCTCATTACACATAGAGCATGATTAAAACCTCATTGAACATGAATTATCATGAGTAAACACTCATTTTACATGGTGTATTAGGATACTATACTTTACCCAATGCATTGGAGCGCTATCATGGCGCACCCTTCTTAATTATTTCATTTCATGCATAAGTCTGCCACATAGACCATACAAAATGGATTCATTAAACATTATAATTTATTCAATGATAAAGGAATTTTGAATTCATAAATGAAACTATATAATAAATATGTAAATATACATAAATGTGAATACCCTTGATAGAGAAATGGGCATGGTATTCACTACATAATGACTTTGGCTTAGAAAATCACAGTGCAATTTCAGTAGCATAACGACGTGACATAAAGATTATTAAAAATGGTTGATGAGAGAGAAAAGGGTATCTAATAATATTTCCATGATATGGATAGTAAATGGGTCATATATATACATGTCCCAATATATGTAGTGGAATTTAGATGCATAATATAAAAGAATTGCTTGAACGTAAATGAGAAGAGAAGAATTCTTTACTGAATTTCGGCATGGTAAAGGGTGCATATGGGAGGAATTAATGAGATTGAAATGGGTCTCTCTTTATTAAAACATAATGAGGGAAGTATATGGGAGGTGTGAAAACATACCTCAACATTTATAATTGAAAATAAGTGGGTATAACGATATAAAGAAACATGGAAAAAAATGAGAAAAGAAGAAATCCCTTACTTGAAAGTGTGATCTAAAGGCTTGGGAGAGACTTGAGAGAGGATTCTTGGGAGCTTGGGGTGGCTTGGGAGGATTCTCAGGAGGGGATAACTGATGTTGGTTGATCTTAACATTTTTTAGTGAAGAGAAATAGGAGATTGAATGAGTTTCTATAGGAAAGAAGAGGAAATTATTTATTATTTATGTTTTGGACACCACAAATTAAACTTATGAAAAACACAAACCAACCCATGATTTTTTCACATGGTTTTTCATAAAGGGGTTTGGAGAAAATTAATTTATAAGGGAAAAGGTCGAAATTATTAATATAATAGGCTTGATTATGTGGAGGAGAGTCACACTCTCAAGGAAATCATTTAAAAATGTTAAAATGTTTTATAAGTTTTGGAGGGTCCTCTAATGATTTGTAAAATAAATCAAACAAAACTAAAATCAAATTATTTTAAAGGTAAAACATATATTTTCTGAAAATAATTTTTATAGTATTTCATTACATCACTATTTGGTCATTATAATGTCATAGAACACATTATATATTTAAATGAAATTTAATTTTAAACAAAAAATTCTACCGTCTAAGAAAATTATGAAAAATTCCCTATTTTATGATTTTGAAACCTAATTCCAAAAATAATATTTATTTTATATAAATAATTTTCTAAATATGATAATTTTTACTTTTAAAATAAAAACCGACATTTATCGAAAATTTATGGGTTTTGGAAAAATTAGCTTTCAAACCTTAATAAAAATTACAATTGTTTTTATAAAAATTATACAATTATTTATATTTAATAAAATGTAATTTAGTAATAATATTTTATTAATATATTATTTTATTCATTAATTCATCAAAATAGATTTTTTATGGAATTGTAACAAAAAACACTATTTGTACTTTGAAAACTATTTACAACGTAACAATAAAATAAATGTATATTATCTATACAAAAAAATAAAACACACAATCATGGTGCTAGATTCATGTTACATATCCCCTTATAACACCAGCTTAAGACCTAAGTGTAAGGTGCGTGATGGTGAAAAACTCTTTGGGAGGCTTAGATAACATCGCTCTGGTGTTAATCTATATTAACATCCACTTCTCCCATATGTAGTTCTATTTTAGGTTAACGTGTCGAAGCTCAGCTTGGGATTGGTCAAGAGGGAATCCCAGTGATGATACCTCATTTATGAGCTCTGAAAAATTGGTTCGTATGGAGAAATTCTACTGAATGAGGCCGTCTCTTCCATTTTATTAGTAAATTGGATTTACTAAAGCCCTATATTTATACTAATCACGTGGTCACTATTCAACAACTATATTAACAACTGTAAAAATTATTATTAGTATTTTAAAATCCAAATACATAAAACCATGGAAGTGAATATGTTTTATATAACCATTTTGTATAATAATAAATTTAGTTAGATCAAGAATAATTTTCATTAATAAATGTTTGGGTCATTACAATCTTCTCCACTTAAGAAATTTCACCCTTGAAATTTCCTTTTCCCACACTAAAACAGATGGGGGTAACTCTGCTTCATCACTTCCTCTGATTCCAAAGATACTTCTTAAAACTTGTTGTTTATCCACAACCCTTTTATTAGGGGCATTGTCTTATTTCATATATCCTTTTCCCTATGATCTAAGATCATCACCGACTTATCTTCATAAGAGAGGTCATTATCTAATGGTACCACCTCTAGATTGAGTACATGTGATGGGTATGGTATGTACTTCTTCAAGAGTGATACATGGAATACATCATGTACTTGATATAGGTTTAGTGGGAGTGCTAGTCGATATGCCACTACTCCAATGCGATCACGGATCTCAAACTGAATGATGTACCTTGGACTAAGCTTTCCCATCTTCCCAAATCTCATAAATTTCTTCCATGGTGATATGAGGAAGAATACCATGTCTCCAATATCAAACTCTAGGTATCATTGATGATTACCAGCATAGCTCTTTTTTTTGACTCTGAGTAGCTTTAATGTGCTGCTATATTGTCTTAACCTTATCCACAATTTCCTTGACAATTTTTGGACATAGGTATTTTCACTCCCCAAATTCATCCCAACATTCCAGTGTTCTGCACCGCTTCTCATAAAAGGATTCATAAGGATCCATTTCAATTCTTGTGTGGAAACTGTTATTGTAAAATAATTCAACTAGAAGAATATGTTGATCCCATCTTCCTTTTAATACCATTGAGCATTCTATCAACATGTCCTCAAGTGTTTGGATAGTCTGTTCATATTGGCCATCAATTTGATGATGATAAACTGTACGGATGTTCAGATCAATATTCATATCAAGTTGGATAATCTTCTAGAACATAGAGGTGAATCATGGATCTCGATCATATACAATCAATAGTGATACTCCATGCAGCCTTACCACTTCCCTAATGTATATCCATGTCTGTTGATCCAATGGGAAATCCTATCAAATTTCAATGAAGTGTGTAGCCATTTTAAGACAATCCACAACAGCCCAAATAGCATTGTTTCCTTTGGATGTCTTCAGACGTTCGGTGACAAAGTCTATGGTGATGTTCTCCTAGTTCCATGTTGGTATGGGTAATGGTTGCATCATCAACATAGACTTCTACCTCTCAACCTTCACTTGTTGAAATACCAAGCACTTGGATGTATACTCAATGATATCCTTCTACATGTTATCCCACCAATAATTCTCTCAGAGATCTTGATAAATCATTGTGTTTCCTGGGTGAATAGAGAAATTTGAACTATTTGTATCATCCAAAATTTAATTTTTTAACTCTGGATTTGATGGAACACATAGTCTTGACCAAAATCTTACAATTCATTCTTCATTAACATTTAACCCTTAGGTTTTCTCTTTTTTGATACATTCCACTTTCTTCTAAATTCCCACACAATCCTTCTGATAATCATTTAACCTTTACAAAAGAGACGGTTGAACAATAATTTTTAAATGGATTGATTATGTTCCCTTCATTATGATTCCCATTTACATCTTCATCAAATCGTAGAAGATTGGATCCTTTTCAATTCTCATCAATGATAAAATCGTTGGGTTCTTTCTACTTAGAGCATCTGCCTCCTTGTTCACTTTCCCAGGGTGGTAATGGATCGAGTAGTCATAGTAATTGATCATATCTAGACATATTCATTGGGACATATTCAACTCTTTATGTGTAAATATATACTTGAATATTTTTTGATCTGTGTATATTTCACACTTCTCCACAGAGAGGTAATGTCACAAAATTTTTAAAGTGGAGATTACTGCATCCAAATATAGATAATGTGTTGTGTAGTTTTTCTCAGGAACCTTAAATTTCCTTGAATCATAAGCAATGAATATTTCATTTTTCATCAATACACATCCAATGCCCTTCTTTGAAGCATTACTGAATACCACAAAAGTTATTCACTTCTAGGTAGTGTGAGCATGAGCGCAGTTATAAGCCTTATTTTGAACTCCTTTAAGATCTCTTTACTTTAATCAATCCAAACAAACATTATTCCCTTCCGATTTATCTTGGTAAGAGGGTTTGAAAATCATGATAAATTTATCACATATCATGGATAATATCTAGATATCCCCAAGAATATATGGTTATCCATCACCGATGTTGGCCTCGTCTATCCCTCAATAGCAGCTGTCTTGGAGGGATCCACAAATATCCCATTGCTTATGATGATATGATCCAATAATGAGACATCCTTCAAACAGAACTCACAATTGCTATACTTTTGACAATTCTTATCCTTTCTCAAGGTCTCTAGTATAGTTCTTAGATTCTCCTCATGATCCTCCTTGGTTTTGGAGTATATTAGAATATAATCTATAAATAATAGAAAAACTTTATCAAGTTAATATCTAAAGACTCTTTTCATCAAGTCCATGAAGATTGTTTGAGCATTAGTGAGTCTGGATGGCATTACAATGAATTAGTAGTGCTCGTACCTTGTACGAAAAGCAGTCTTGGGGATATCCTCCTTCTTCACCCTTACTTGGTAATATCCCAACCGCAAATCCACATTGGAGAAGTATTGTGCTCCATGTTGTTGATCAAACAAGTCATAAATTTGTGGAAGAGGATACTTGTTCTTTATCATGATTTTGTTGAGCTCATGATAATCAATTCAAAGAAACATAAACCCATTCTTCTTATTGAAAAAGAAGACTGGTGCACTGCTTAGTAAAGCACTTGGGAATATAAACCCTTTATTTAGATTCTCTTGTAGTTGTTTCTTCATCTCCTCAAGCTCAACAAAAACCATTAAATACAGAGTATTGGATATTGGAAATTCCCTATGTATAAGATCAATTTATAATTCAACATCTCTTCTAGGAGGTAGACCAAGTAATTACTCAGGACACACTTTAGCAAATTCCCTGACAATATGAATGTATTCATGGATGGTTTCTTACTTAGAATCAATTATCTGAGCAAGATACACATGCTAATTGGGTAGTAATATCCACACTTGAGATGATGGGGCTAAAGAAGATTCATCCTCCTCCTTGCACTTGTACATAATCGAGAATCGATTCTTCATATAGAGAGTGATATACCTCTCATGGAAATTTATTTTATCTCTATGGAGGGAAATCCAATCCATGCTAAGTATTACCACAAATTCCACCATAGGGAGTATGACTCAGTACGTTTGTAATTTAAAACCACAAAATGTGACAGGGGAGGAGTTATATTCATGAGTTGCAGTGATTTTCCCATTTTCTATCCTCATCGAAATCTTTAATTCCAGGATTTGTGGTGGTGTTGGGATTGTCATTCACAAATTTCAAGATATAAAAGAACATGTATAACTAGAATAAAGATGTACATTCCCTATTCTTGAATGAATAACTAGTGTAACTGTCCCCAATTCTTTGTCGGGGTTTTCTTCAGTGGTAGTGATGGAAAAATATCACCCTTGATTCCTTTGAGGTAGTTGGTTGCCTTTAAAAAACCTTGGATTAGGGAACTAGTTAAAAAAATGCCTCAGTTCTTTGCAGTTGAAGTAATGAACAATGCGTTGAGGGTCAAACAGAGTGTTCTTCTCCCCTATCGCAGCTGTAAGTTTCTCTTGTCGGTAGTTAATGTCCAGGTGCCCTTCTCTTCCACAGCTAATGCATTTCCTCATTCCCTTCAAGAAATTTCCTTAGCGCTTCTTTCCGAACCATTGGCAAGTGGGTGCTAGAATTTCATAGCATCATTGGATTTATCTATCAGACTGACAGAATTAAAGTCCACATTACTCTTCTTATCCCCATGATATATATGAGATTATCCAATATCCATTTCAAACTAGAGGGCATATCATATAATTTCCTCATAGATCTCAAAGTCACAAATCTCTAGGGATTTCCATAGGTCAGGTTTTATCCTACCAAACAAGTGGTTAACCTTATATTTGGGGGTAATGATAAAACTATAGGGATATCGTGCAAGCCTTGTGAGGTCTACCTCGTATGATCTAATGGATTTGTCATCTTTTTTCTTGAGGGTAAGGAAGTACCTTTACATCTTAAGTCAGAGGGTGTGAGGAAAATATTAATTAAATTTTTTTCCGTAAATCCTTCCATTGCAACAACTTGATCTCCTCCTCAGGCTTTATATTTTTGATCAATTTCTACCATTAATCAGCTTCAACCATTATCTGATAAGCATCCAGAAGAAACATCTCCTTTTTAAAACATTTAAGGATGGAGAAGATATTTTCAATGGAGTTGATCCATTGTTCGATAATTGAAAGATTATATGATCAATTAAAAGTAGGAGACCTTTGTCTCCTGAATCTATCAATTGTGAATAGTTATTTCTTGGGGGGGGGGGGTTGAACGTTCCTCTTGACCCATGTTTCTATTCAAAACATGAGTTAACTGTGAGAGTTTAATGACAATGTTTACGATTTGAACTCCCATTAGATTTGGAATCTCATTAGAATAGTCGTCACACTGATCCTTGCATCGGTTGTTCGCCCAAGTCCTTCTATTACTGGCCATTAGCTTGAATAAAAGGAAATTTAGGGGTAACACATAAAAGGGTAATCCAAAGACAAAAGGTTTAACTTATAAATTACTTTTATTTCCATAATTTATGAATTTATAAACTTCAATATATGTTATCCATGATCTACTTCCCAACATATATTCATAAGGGGATTTTTTATTACCTTAACAATGGTTCATACTAATATTATAAATTTACCAAAGAATATCTCCTAGGAGTGTCGAAACTAGGAGTACAACAAGACCTGTTGTCGAGCACCAGTTCCCGTTCAAGTCTATCTCAAAGTGGTGTTTTCAGGTTCTACCCCAAAATACATCTGTTCCAGAGCCACATCTACATGTTTGTATCTAGACAGAGATATATTTTATTGATAAAACACTTAATTTATACTCACCAAAATTTAGGGATGTTTTTATTATACTTAGTTTTATCCCTAAGGTGTTTACTAGGGTTTTGTAATCCAAATCCCAAATATAATTAAACATATCCTTTGATACCAACTATAAAAACCCTTCTAATTGTTACACACATAATCATGATTTATTACATAAAAATGAACTTAAGGAAACTATGAGGATTGAGAGGTCTCGTGTATTGGGAAATTAGGAAAATTACATAACAACTTAGAACATAAAACACAATAACTTTATTGAAAACTTATTTTACATGACCATAAAATTCGTTCATACTTAGCATTGCATTTGGTAACCTGAGGAAATGCATAAGAAAAGAGTGATATATAAAGCCTAGTGAAGAAGTAAAAAAGGCATAACATGAAGAATAGAGTACATATTAATAAATAGGCATATCAACGGAGTATAATATAATCATGAACATAAAGACATGATATAGAATGATTATCACAACATGGAAATGTGGAAACAACATTTAACCTGATATTAGTATGAGCTGAAGATCATTTCACATGAATCATGAGTAAAACCTCTTTGAATTTGAATTATCATGACTAAACACTCATTTCACAAGGAATATCATGATACTATTCTTTAACCAATGAATTGAAGCACTATTAGGGTGAACCCTTCTTAATCATTTCATTTCATGCATAAGTGTTCCATAAAGATCATACAACATGGATTAATTAAACATCATAATTTATTCCAAGATAAATGAATGTGGAATTTATACATGGAAATCTATAATTAATAAGTAAAAATTTATAAAGGTGAATACCCTTGATAGGGAAATGGACATGGTATTAAATACACTATGACTTTGTCTTGGAAAAACACGATGCAATTTAGACAGTATAATGACCTAACTTAAAGATTCATAAAAATGGTTGATGATGGATAAAGGGGTATCTCATTATATTTAAATTAAATGGATATTAAGGGTTTAATAAATATACATGTACCAATATATGTAATGGAATTTAGATACATAACATAAAATAATTTCTTGAATGTAAATGAGAAGAGAGTAATTCCTTATGAAATTTTGGCATGGAAACGAGTGTACAGATGAGGAATTAATGAGAGAGAAAGAGGTATCTAATCAATTAAAGATGCCGAGGGATGTGTATGGGATGTGAAAAATCAAACCCCAATATTTTGGATCGAAAATAAAATTGTATAATAGTATAACGAAACATGGAAACAAATGAGAAAGGAAGAAATCCCTTGCTTGAAAATGTGACACAAAGGCTTAGGAAAGGCTAGAGAGAGGATTCTTGGAAGCTTAGGGAGCCTTGGGAGGATGCTAGAGAGAGTAGAGAAGAGGTTGTCTGAACTCCAAATGGTTTTAGTGAAGTGTAATGGGATATTGAGTAGGATTGTATAGGAAATTAGAGGGAATTATTTATTATTTAGGCTTTGGACACCACACATTAAACTAATCAAAACCATAAAACAACAAATGGTTTTTTCCAAATGGGAGTGTAAAAATTTAATTTTTGATGATAATGCCCTAACTTCTTATAATATTAGTCTTGATTATGTGTAGGTGAGTCACACTCTCAAGGAAATCGTTTTCAAATGTTAAAATGTTTTATATGTCTTGGACGGTCCACTAACACTTTGTAAATTAGGTAAAACGAACATAAAATCACATTATTTTAAAGTAAAAACATATATTGGTAAATAACCCATTTTATAGTATTTTATCACATCACTGTTGGTCATTATGATGTCATAACACAGATTATATATTTAAATAGTTTATAGTTAGTACCAAAAAATTCAACTATCTCAGAAAATTATGAAAAATTCACAATTGGTTAATTTCAGCGTACTGATTCTGAAAATAATATTCATTTTATCTAAATAATTTTATAAATTTGTGAATTTTTACTTTTAATATAAAAACTAACTTTTATAAAAATTATTTTGTTTTGACAAAAAAATAATTAAAACCTTAATAAAAATTAAAATAGTATTAATAAAAATTATATGATTATTTATATTTACTAAAATATAATTTAGTAATACTATATTATTAATATATTATTTAATCCATTAATTCATCAATATATATTTATTAATTTTAAATTATCAAAAATACCATTTGTTCTTTAAAAATTATTTATAAAGGAACAATAATATAAATGTATATTCTTTATACAAAAAAATAAAGCACAACATATTGGTGCTAAGGTATTATTACATATCCCCTTATAAAACATGCATAATACCTAAGGGTAAGGTGTTGATGGTGACATGATCTTGGGGAGGCTTAGATAACATCGCGCGGGTGGAAATCTCTATCATCTTCCACTTCTTCTGTAGAAAGTTCTATTCAAGTTTAACTTGCTGAATCTCGACTTAGGAATGGTCAAGAGTGAATCCCAACGACTCTACATCCTTTATGAGCTCCAAAAAATGGGATTCGTATGGAGAATTTCTACTAGATGAGACCATTAATTTCTTTTATTGGGTAAATTGGATTTAATAAAGCCCTATATTTATACTAATCATATGATCACCGTTCAATGAATATATTAGCAATAGTATAAATTCTTAATGATATTTTAAAATCAAAAAACATAATTCCATGGAAGTGAATATGTTTTACATAAACATTTTACCTAATAAGAAATTTAATTATATTAAGATAAATTTTTATTAATAAAAGTTTGGGTCTTTACACAAACACACAATGCTTGGAAGCCTTAGGATCTTAAGAAATGTCTCCTTCAGATTTGTGGATTTGGTAATTAGAATATAGTGTCACTTGATATGAAATTATTTCGTTTTAATTACTATTCAAATATAATAATATTAAATGATTGGGGTTGTGGTTTTTTTAACTTCAAGCCTAGGGTTCTGAGGTTTCAAAATTTGGATCCATGGTTTGAAAATCTTTAATCCAAGAATACTATTTCATAATTTTAGATTCATATCAAATGATTAAATTGAATTTTTTAGAACACAAAAATGATTTGGGATCTCACTTTTTCTATTGGAAACCCAATTAAACCTGATACAGAGATAGTATTGATTATATATGGTCATTTCACTTGAATTTTGGTTGAGTTTGATATGTATATGCTTCGTGTTTAGACTGTTTACTTGATTGCTGGTGAGTTTAAATTTGAACTTGATATTGAATTTGGAACTTTTCTTGAATTTTTCCATAAATTCTCAACCATTGGACATGTTAATGATAATTTCCATAGAGGAATGCGATGCTATAATTGTAAAAGGCATGGTCACCTTGTAGAAAACTATATGTCAAATGTTACAATTGTTGGTGATCCTGTTCCTTCTAAACCTGTGAGTAGACAGAAGAGAAACTATGAAAATTTAAGGGGATATTCTTTACATTTACCCACTAAGAGGACAATGAATCCTAATATTAATGATGGGTCACTGAATATAGGATCTCCATCATTTTTTATTGTGGTGGTTTGGAATAGGGATGGTGGTAATCAATATGATGTGGTCTACAGTGGTGGATTGCTAATTGTACAAGCTCGACTCCCTATCACTCATATGACTCAAGTGAAGAGAAGTTATAAATGGGTTTATGTTAATAGTCATCATAAAAAATATGACGATCCATTGATGTTACTACAGGAACAATTCTATAGCATCCCACCTTTTTATAACATTAACTTTTATTAAAAAATACAAAACTAAGGATCTTTAAGGTTTAGTGTCTTGGAAACCAGGAACTTATTACATGAGGAAAAAAACATTCTTATTAAACACTTGAAAGGCTAATTCATTTTTTCATCCTAATTTCATTACGACATCTCATAACCTGGGAGCATACATCAAAGGAAAGTGTGAGAAAAAGGCCCAGTAAGGGAAACAAGGGAAACATTTTACATGAGAACTTGAGATACATCAATAAAGTCATGAAAAGAACATTAAGAAATGAGAATGAAATCATGAGGCATATCTTAATAAAAATAAAATACTTCATAACTTGAATATGTGGCTATAACATTTAACAAAGACAATCATTTCTGTTTCACAAAGGTCCATCTCCAAAGTGTCAATAAAAATTACCAAGGTTATTAACTAAGGTATCTGTCTAAATGGTCATCTCTAGAGATTAAGTCATTACCCAATCCATTAGAGTTCTATCGGGGTGCACCATTAACATGTATTTATTATCATGTGAGCCACATATATCATCATCAATCATTTCATAAACAACCCATATAGCATAAAAGAAATGGGTTTCATTTCATAATCAGAATGTTTTAAAAAAACTTCTTTAAAGGCATGATCTTTATGTCACTTTAATCCCACGGAAAGGGAAAGTGGGTCTCATGTATGTAAATCCCAGAATAAAAAAAATTGGTATATATGTGAATACCACTATATAAAAGAGGGCTTTGAGTATTCACTTAATAAAATAAAAGAACTTTAGAAAAAGAGAGAGACATTTTGAGACGGAAATTCTGCAGCATAACGTCTTTGTTTCAGGGTTTTAGAAAACATTGAAAAGAGAGGGGACATGGGTAAAACATTCATAAATGACCCATAACAGTAGAGGGACAGAATATTAAGGATTTAATAACATTTTAATGAAATTTTAAAGATATACCATATGAAATTAAGAACATGAAATGAAGACAAAAATAAGATTTCTCTTATGAAAATTCAGCAGCCTAACGACGTCACTTAAACTTTAAAAAAATGAATTGATGAGATTAAATAGGGTCTCTCATCATATGAACATAAAATATCAGTATGATATATATAGAGACCATACCCCAACATAATAAAAAGAAATTTTAAAGACTTGACATGAAAGTAGAACTTTGAAAAAGGAGAAAGGTGAAATAATCCCTTAAAAAATCATGAGCCTAACGGCGTCACTTAAACTTCAACAAAAATGAATTGATGAGATCAAATATGGTCTCTCATCATATGAAAATAAAAGATCAGTATGATAGATATAGATATCATACCCCAACATAATAAAAATAATCTTGAAACACTTGACATAAAAGTAGAACTTGAAAACGAGAAGGGTGAAAGAACCACTTAAAAATTCGGCAGCCTAACGACACCACTTAAAACCTCAAAATAAAGAATTGAAGATATAAAATGGGGTATCTCATAATATTATCATAAAACATCAGTATGATAGATATATATATCACACCCCAACATACTAAAAAGAAACTTGAAAGATTTTACATGAAAATAGATCTTGAAAAATGAGAAGGGATAAAGAATCCGTTACAAAAATTTCGACAGCCTAACGACGCCACTTAAACATTCATAAAACAAAATAATGAGAGTAAGAGGGGATATCCAATTATATTAACATGAAATGGGAAGTAAGAGGAATATAAAAGAACATCCTCCAACATAAGAACATGGAGCATAAAATAAATGACTTAAAAGAGAGAATTCGAAAAGAAAGAGAGAGGTTGGATCCCTTACCTTAAAACATAACTCTTAAGACTCAAAGGTTGGGACCTTGAGGGCTTGGGGGAACCCTGATAGGACACCTTGGGAGGTAATGAGACCAGATCTTCATTGGGGGAGAGTTGGAAGTTGAATGGATGAGAGGATGTCTTGGTATTTATAGGGAAAATGAGGGGACAAGGCGTTAATGACCAAGGGACACCTCATTGGTGGTTTTGGAAAAACCATGGGCTTGCCCATGGTATTTTCCCATGGTATTGGCCACATGGGTCCCCCATACAATAATTCATCACCTTTTGTAGGCCAAACCTTAAAATATCTCATGACTTCATCATGATGCAGTCATGATGTCATTAAACATTCCGAAACCCTAAAACTCTATTTTTACTATTCACTAAAAATTCAACTTTCTCAGAAAAATCCCAAAATCTCACCTTAACCAAATATCAATGCTCTGATTTCAAAAATGAACTCCATTTTATAAAAATAATTTTCAAAATAATTTTAATTTAATTTTTAAATATATACACTATTCACTGAAAATTTATTTTTTTTCAGAAAAATCCCCAAAAATTACCATAACATAATATCAATGCTCTAAGTTCAAAAATAAAGTCCATTTTATAAAAATAATTTTCTAAATAATTTTAATTTAATTTTTAATTAAAAAATTCTATTCCCCTGAAAAAAACTAATACATGATTAATAATTTATGAAATCGTTATTTATCCATTTTATTGAATCACATTAGTTAATCAAGGTGTCTAAATTATATTGAAACTTTTTTTAAGTGAGATTAAAAATCCATTTGGTCACATTACTAATCCTAAGCATAAAATCACTATTCATAATTTACAATTCGTCATAAATTATGTTGATCTTATTAGAATCTAAATTTCGTACTGAACATAATTGTAGAAGACCATTTTTTGAAAATCATTACACATAATTAGTTATCTAAAGTATACATAATTATTTTCAAATATACTTTTTCTAGAATTCAACAAAAATATGCATACTATATTTATCCGGACGTTTGAAAATTCACAAACTTCATCACAAGAAGAAATCACAATTTTTATTTAAAATAAAGTATTACAAAAATCAGTTATGGTCTCGTTACAAAGCCCCTTATAACACCAGCATAGGACCTAATAGTAAGGTGTGCTAGGGTGATAGAATCTTGGGGTGGCTCGGCCAACATTGCATGAGTAGTAATTTCTATCAGTTTGAACTTCTCACAAAGCCGATTCCATTATAGCTTCACACGATGTGGTTCGGCTTAGGTTTGGTCTAGAGTAAAGCCCAATGGTTCTACCTCCTTCCCATGTTCCGTTAGATGGGCTTCGATTGGCTTGAGACTACTGGATGAGGCCATAAAATCATCTTTCTATATTAATTATCCAAGGTCACTTGTATTTAGAGACAAAAGTCACAACATTCAATTTTCAATAGTCATACTGACTAACGGTCATATAATAGTAAAAACCCAACAGTCTCATTTTAATTATACTCATGTTATCAAATGAAATAGTTTTTTTGAGTATGAAAAATAAAATAACACACAAAATTAGAAAAAAAGATTTATTCAAAAATTTGGGTCGTTACAATCTTCCCCCCTTAAGAAATTGCATCCTCACAATTTTTTAAAATTGGGTTTTGAAATTTCATTGAAAGTCCCATATCGAAAAAATAGTCAGTAACACTATTACTTTAAAAGAAAGAAAAGGAAGTACAAAGGCCACCCGAGTTAACCCATACTAGGATTCCATGTAGGAAAACATGGATATGGAAGAAAAAAACAAAGGGTCATGTTCTGAGGGAGAGTGATAGAAAACATGATTAGGAGAAAGTTATCCACAAGAAAATCACAAACTTATGATGTGTGTAAATGATCTTTGATTACCCAGTAAGAATATTAAACCAACAACGTTTTTGTTTTACGTTACTTTTAATGATTTTGAGGAATTCATTTACTACATAGAATAAAAACATAAGGAAATATACCTACCTTCAAGTAGAGTTTAATCCTTTAATATGTTTCTACCAAAATTAATCTTTTATCCAAACGATGAGCATTCAAAACTACCTGGTCTCATCAAATCACAAGAATCATCTTATATAGAATCACATAATCCAAAAAAGATTAACTATCACTTTCTTCTATCTTTAATCATTATCCAAAAAACAGAAACGGTAAGACAAAACAAATCTTCAAAAAGAAAGAATCCCATAGGAAGGGAAACTTCCTTAAATCATCAAAATTACCCGGTACTACCCAAATTTCATCATAGACCATTCCATAAATAACTGTCATTAAAATTCCATGAAATAAGGCAAACTATGATTGAAACCCAAATACAAGAAGGATTTGATAACATAGTCTTCCAAAATAAACTTCATCGTTTATCTCTAAACAACATAAACCACTCTTAACATCTTATAACAAAAGTAACTAACTGAAACATATTTTCCCCATGATAGGTTAATCCCTTCTATAAGTAACCTATATTACTATAATTTCACCTTAAATTCATCTATTCATTAAAATATAAGTTAACCTTTACTCCTCAAATAAAATACCATAGTAATCTATTTACCTCGATCATATAGGGTCCCCAAAATAGTGAACATATTACAAAATAATAATCATCTTTTAATCCCCTAATCATCTCTGTCATATCAATATAGAAATTGTCACATTTCCTCTCACATTGGTTGTTGGGACATGTTCTTCCATTTCCCACCATTAACTAATAAAAGAAAGTAAAATTAAGGGCTTAAAAACTTAGGCAATAATCCTGAAAAGGAACTTAAAGCATAGAAGGATAACTTGTAGAAGAAAAGTATACCCTAACTTGTGATCCCCTAGGTTCCAATCTAGGTTATCCATGATCATATATTCTTATGTGAATCTTTATTTTATTTTATATTTGTTCCTTTAATAATGGTTCATACTAAGCTTATGAATTTACTAAAGCATATCCCCTAGGAGTGTCGTAACCAAGAGTGAAGCAAGGCCCGTTATCGTGTACCAGTTCCCATTCAAGTCTAGCTCAAAGCGGTGTTTTTAGGTTTTACCCCTATGTACATCTGTGCCAGAGCCACCTCTACCTGCTCGTATCCAGACAGGGATGTATTTCCTTGGAAACTTCTTACTCAATACTCACCAAAATACCAGGAAGATTTAATATATTTAAACTTTTTTATTGTGTCTTCCTAAAGTTTTCATATCCTAATTTCCACAAATAACGAAACCATCCTTTGATGCCAACTATAGAATCTTGCCTTTTTATAACATTAACTTTTATTAAAAAATACAAAACCGAGGATCTTTAAGGTTTAGTGTCTTGGAAACCAAGAACTTATTACATGAGGATTTTTTTTTTCTTAAACACTTGAAAAGCATCTTCATTTTTCCATCCTATGTTCATTACAACATCTCATAACCTGGGAGCATACATTCAAGGAAAGGGTGAGAAAAAGGCCCAGTAAGGGAAACAAAGGAAACATTTTACATGAGAACTTGAGATACATCAATAAAGTCATGAAAAGAACATTAAGGCATGAGAATGAAATCACGAGGCATATCATAATAAAAATAACGTATTTCAAAAATTTAAGATGTGGCTAAAACATTTAACAAAGACAATCATTTCCGTTTTACCAAGGTCCATCCCCATGGTGTCCATAAAAATTACCAAGGTTATTCACCAAGGTATCAGTCTTAATAGTCATCTCTAGAGATTAAGTATTTACCCAATGCATTAGAGCACTATCAGGGAGCACCCTTAACATGTCTTTATTATCATGTGATCCACATATATCATCATCAATAATTTCATAAACAACCCGTATAACATAAAAGAAATGGGTTTCATTTAATAATCATAACGTTTCGAAAAAACTGCTTTAAAGACATGATCTTTATGTCACTTTAAACCCACATAAAAGGAAAGTGGGTCTCATGTATGTAAATCCCAAAATAGAACTACTTGGTATATATGTGAATATCCCTATAGAAGAGAGTTCTTTTAGTATTCACTTAATAAAATAAAAGATCTTTAGAAAAAGAGAGTTACATTTTGAGACAGAAATTCTACAGCATAATGGCTATGTTTCGGGGTTTTAGAAAACATTGAAAAGAGAGGGGACATGGGTCAAACATTCATAAATGATCCAAAATAGTAGAGGGACAAAATATAAGGGAATTAAGAACATGTTAATGAAATTAGAAAGATATACCATATGAAATGATGAACATGAAAGGAAGCCAAAAATAAGATTTCTCTTTTGAAAATTCGGTAGCCTAATGACGCCGCTTAAACTTAAACAAAAATGAATTGATGAGATCAAATAGGGTCTCCCATAATATGAAAATAAAATATTAGTATGATAGATATAGAGATCACACCCCAACATAATAAAAAGAAATTTGAAATACTTGACATGAAAGTAGAACATTGAAAAAAGAGATAGGTGAAAGAATCCCTTAAAAACTCAGGAGCCTAACAGCGTCACTTAAACTTCAACAAAAATGAATTGATGAGATCAAATAAGGTCTCTAGTCATAGGAACATATAAGATAAGTATGATAGATATAGATATAATACGAAAACATAATAAAAAGAGACTTGAAAGACTAGACATTAAAGTAGAACTTGAAAACGAGAAGGGTGAAAGAACCACTTAAAAATTCGACAGCCTAACGGTACCACTTAAAACTTCAAAATACTGAATTGAAGAGATAAAATGGGGTATATAATAATATGATCATAAAATATCAGTATGATAGATATAGATATCATACCCCAACATAATAAAAAGGAACATGAAAGAGTTTACATGAAAATAGATCTTGAAAAATGAGAAGGGAGAAAGAATCTGTTACAAAAATTTCGACAGCCTAACGGCTCCACTTAAACATTCATAAAATGAAATAATGAGATTAATAGATAATCTATCATTATATGAACATGAAATGGGCAGTAATAGAATATAAAAGAACATCCTCCAACATAAAAACATGGAGCATAAAAGAAATGACTTAAAAGTGACTATTTGAAAAGAAAGAGAGGATGGATCCCTTACCTTAAAACGTAACTCTTAAAACTCAAAGGTTGGGACCTTGAGGGACTGGGGGCACCTTGGGATGACTCCTTGGGAGGTAATGAGACCATTGCTTCGTTGGGGGAGAGTTGGGAGTCGAATGGATGAGAGGATGGCTTGGTATTTATAGGGAAAGTGAGGGGACAAGGCATTAATGGCCAAGGGACACCTCATTGGTGGTTTTGGCAAACCCATGGGCTTGCCCATGGTATTTGCCCATGGTGTTGGTCACATGGGTCCCCCATACAATAATTCACCAGATTTTGTCGGCCAACCCTTAAAATATCTCATGACTTCATCATGATGCAATCATTATTTCATTAAACATACAGAAACCCTAAAACTGTATTTTTACTATTCACTGAAAATTCTACTTTCTCAGAAAAATCCCAAAATATCACCTTAACCGAATATAAATTCTCTGATTTGAAAAATGTACTCCATTTTATAAAAATAATTTTCTAAATATTTTTAATTTAATTTTTAAATAAATACACTATTCACCGAAAATTCATTTTTTTTAAAAAAATCCCCAAAAATTACCATAACATAATATTGATTCTCTGAGTTCAAAAATAAAGTCCATTTTATAAAACTAATTTTCTGAATAATTTCAATTTAATTTTTAATTAAAAAACACTATTCACCCGAAAAAAAATTACTTGACTAATAATCTATGAAACCATTATTTACTCATTTTATTGAATCACATTACATAATCAAGGTGTCTAAATTATATTAAAAGTTTCTTTAAGTGAGATTACTAATCCATTTGGTCACATTACTAATCCTAAGCATAAAATCACTATTCATAATTTACTATTCATAAAAAATTATGTTGATCTTATTAGACTCTAAATTTTGTACTGAACATAATTGCTGAAGACCATTTTTTGAAAATCATTACACATAATTAGTTATCTAAGGTTTACATAATTACTTTCAAATATCAATTTTCTAGAATTCATCAAAAATATGCATACTATATTTATCCAAACGTTTGAAAATTCACAAACTTCATCACAAGAAGAAATCACAATTTTTATTTAAAACAAAGGATTACACAAGGCAGTTATGGTCTTGTTACATAGCCCCTTATTACACCAACATAGGACCTAAGAGTAAGGTGTGCTAGGGTGATAGAATCTTGGGGTGGCTCGGCCAACATTGCATGAGTAGTAATTTCTATTAGTTTGAACTTAATGCGAAGGCGATTCCGTTCTATCTTCACACGATGAAGTTCTGATTGGGTTTGGTCTAGAGTAAAGCCCAGTGGTGCTACCTCCCTCCCAAGTTCCATTAGATGGGCTTCGATTGGCACGAGACTACTGGACAAGGCCATCGAATCTCCTTTATATATTAATTAACCAAGGTCACTTGTATTTAGAGACAGAAGTCACAACATTAAGTTTTCAACAGTCATACTGACTAACGGTCATATAATAGTCAAAACCCAACAGTCTCATTTTAATTATAGTCATTTTTTCAAATGAAATAGTTTTTTTGAGTATAAAAAATAAAATAACACACAAAATTAGGAAACAAGATTTATTCAAAATTTCGGGTCATTATAATCTTCCCCCCTTAAGAAATTGCATCCTCGTAATTTTTTAAAATTGGGTTTTGAAATTTCATTGAAAGTCCCACATCGGAAAAAGAGTCAGTAACACTATTACTTTAAAAGAAAGAAAAGAAAGTACAAAGGCCACCCGAGTTAACCCATACTAGGATTCCTTGTAGGAAAACATGGATATGGAAAAAAGAAACAAAGGGTCAAGTTCTGAGGGAGAGTGATAGAAAACATGATTAGGATAAATTAACCACAAGAAAATCACAAACTTATGATGTGTGTAAACGATATTTGATTACCCAGTAGGAAACTTAAACCAATAACATTTTTTTTACGTTCCTTTTAATAATTTCGAGGAATTAATTTACTACATATAATAAAAACATAAGGAAATATACCTACCTTCAAGTAGAGTTTCATCCTTTAATAAGTTTCTACCAAAATTAATCTTTTCTCCAAACGATGAGCATTCAAAACTACTTGGTCTCATCAAAGCACAAGAATCCTCTTATAGAGAATCACATAATCCACAAAAGATTAACTATCAATTTCTTATATCTTTAAACATTATCCCAAAAATAGAAAGGGTAAGATAAAACAACTCTTCAAAAAGAAAGAATCCCATAGGAAGGGAAACTTATTTAAATCTTTAAAATTCCCCGGTACTACCCAAAGTTCATCATAGACCATTCCATAAATAACTTTCATTAAAATTACTTGAAATAATCCAAACTAAGATTGAAACCCAAATACAAGAAGGATTTGATAACATAGCCTTCCAAAATAAACTTCATCGTTCATCTCCAAACAACATAAACCATTCCTATCGTCTTATAACAAAAGTAACTAACCGAAAAATATTTTCCCCAAGATATGTTAATCACTCACATAAGTAAACTATATTACCATAAGTTCACCTTAAATTCATATATTCTTCAAAATATAAGTCAACATTTACTCCTCAAAGAAAACACTATAGTAATCTATTTACCTCAGTCATATAGGGTCCCCAAAATAGTGAACATAATCTAAAATAATAATCAACTTTTAATCCCCTAATGATCTCTGTCATATCAATATGAAAATCGTCACATTTCCTATAATATTGGTTTTTGGGACATGTTCTTCCATTTCCCACCATTAACTAAGAAAAGAAAGTACAATTAGGGGCTTAAATACTTAGCTAATTATCATGAAAAGGAACTTAAAGCATAGAAGGACAACTTGTAGAAGAAAAGTATACCCTAACTTGTGATCCCCTATGTTCCAATCTAACTTATCCATGATCATATATTCTTATGTGAATATTTATTTTATTTTATCTTTTTTACTTTAATAATGGTTCATACTAAGATTTTGAATTTACCAAAGAATATCCCCCGGGAGTGTCGTAACCAACAGTGCAGCAAGACCCGTTGTCGTGTACCAGTTCCCATTTGAGTATAGATTAAAGCGGTGTTTTCAGGTTTTACCCCTATGTACATCTGTTCTAGAGCCACATCTACCTGCTTGTATCCAGATAGGGGTGTATTTGTTTGGAAACCCCTTACTCAATACTCACCAAAATACCATGAAGATTTCCTATATTTAAACTTTTCTGTAGTGTTATTCCTAAATTTTTCATATCCTAATTTCCACAAATAACTAATCCACCTTTTGATTCCAACTATATCATCCCGCCTTTTTATAAAATTAACTTCTAATACAAAATACAAAACTGAGGATATTTAAGGTTTAGTGTCTTGGAAACTGGGAACTTATTACATGTGGAAAAAAATATTATTCTGAAACACTTGAAAGGCTTCTTAATTTGTTCATCCTATGTTCATTATGGCATCTCATAACCTGGGATCATACATCAAAGGAAAGGGTGATCAAAAGGCCTATTAAGGGAAACAAGGGAAACATGTTACATGAGAACTTGAGATACATCAATAAAGTCATGAAAAGAACATTAAGGCATGAGAATGAAGTCATGAGGAATATCATAATAAAAACAACATATTTCATAACTTGAATATATTCCTACAACATTTAACAAAGACAATCATTTCTGGTTCACCAAGGTCCATCCCCAAGGTGTCAATAAAATTTACCAAGGTTATTTACCATGGTATCAGTCTTAATGGTCATATCTAGAGATTAAGTCTTTACACAATGAATTAGAGTGCTATCAGGGTGCAACCATAACATTTATTTATTATCATGTGATCCACATATATCATCATCAATCTTTTCATAAAAAACCCATATAGCATAAAAGAAATGTGTTTCATTTCATAATCATAACGTTTTAAAAGAACTCCTTTAAAGACATGATCATTATGTCACTTTAAACCCACGGAAAGGGAAAGCGGGTCTCATGTATGTAAATAACAGAATAAAACAACTTGGTATATATGTGAACACCCCTATAGAAGAGAGGTCTTTGAGTAATCACTTAATAAAATAAAAGAACTTTAGAAAAAGAGAGTGACATTTTGAGACGGAAATTCTGCAGCATAACAGCTATGTTTCGGGATTTTAGAAAACATTGAAAAGATAGGGGCATTGGTCAAACATTCATAAATGACCCATAACAGTATAGGGAAAGAATATAATGGATTTAAGAACATGGTAATGAAATTTGAAAGATATACCATATGAAATGAAGAACATGAAAGGAAGACAAAAATAAGATTTCTCTTATGAATATTCGGCAGCCTAACGACGTCACTTAAACTTCAAAAAAAATGAATTGATGAGATCAAATAGGGTATCTTATCCTAGTAACATAAAATATAAGTATGATAGATATATAGATCATACCCCAACATAATAAAAAGAAATTTTAAAGACTTGACATGAAAGTAGAACATTGAAAAAGGAGAAAGCTGAAAGAATCCCTTAAAAATTCGGAAGCCTAACAACGTCACTTAAACTTCAACAAAAATGGATTGATGAGATAAAATAGGGTCTCAGATAATATGAACATAAAATATCAGTATGATAGATATAGAGATCATACCCCAATATAATAAAAAGAAAATTGAAAGACTTTACATGAAAGTAGAACTTGAAAACGAGAACGGTGAAAGAACAACTTAAAAATTCGGCAGCCTAACGGCGCCACTTAAAACTTCAAAATACTGAATTGAAGAGATTAAATGGGGTATCTCATAATATGATCATAAATGTCCAGTATGATATATATAGAGATCATAACCCAAAATAATAAAAATAAACTTGAAAGACTTTACATGAAAATAGATCTTGAAAAATGAGAAGTGAGAAAGAATCCGTTACAACAATTTCGGCAGCCTAACAACGCCACTTAAACTTTCATAAAACGAAATAATGAGAGTAAGAGGGAATCTATCATTATATGAACATGAAAAGAGAAGTAATAGTAATATAAAAGAACATCATCCAGCATAAGAACATGGAGCATAACAGAAATGACTTAAAAGAGAGTATTTGAAAAGAAAGAGAGAGGTTGGATCCATTACCTAAAACGTAACTCTTAAAACTCAAAGGTTGGGAGCTTGAGGGCACCTTGGGAGGACTCCTTGGGAGGTAATGAGACTAGATATTCGTTGGGGGAGAGTTGGGAGTCGAATGGATGGGATGACAGCTTGGTATTTATATCGAAAGTGAGGGGACAAGGCATTAATGGCCAAGGGACACCTCATTGGTGGTTTTGGAAAAACCATGGGCTTGCCCATGGTATTTGACCATGGTATTGGCCACATGGGTCCCCCCATACAATAATGCATCACCTTTGGTCGGCCAACCCTTAAAATATCTCATGAATTCATTATGATGTAGTCATGATGTCATTAAACATACCAAAACCCTAAAAATGTACTTTTACTATTCACTGGAAATTCAACTTTCTCAGAAAAATCCAAAAATTTCACCTTACCCAAATATGAATGCTCTGATTTCAAAAATGAACTTCATTTTATATAAATAATTTTCTAAATATTTTTTATTTATTTTTTAAATAAACACACTATTAACCGAAAATTCATTTTTTTCAGTAAAATCTCCAAAAAATAGCATAACATAATATCGATGCTCTGAGTTCAAAAATAAATTCCATTTTATAAAAATAATTTTCTAAATATTTTTAATTTAATTTTTAATTAAAAAACAATATTCACTCGAAAAAACTAATACTTGACTAATAATTTATGAAACTGTTATTTACCCATTTTATTGAATCAAATTACTTAATCAAGGTGTCTAAATTATATTAAAACTTTCTTTCAGTGAGATTACTAATCCATTTGGTCACATTACTAATCCTAAGCATAAAATCACTATTCATAATTTACGATTTATCAAAAATTATGTTAATCTTATTAGACTTTAAATTTCGTACTGAACATAATTTTAGAAGACCATTTTTCGAAAATCATTACACATAATTAGTTATCTAAGGTTTATATAATTATTTTCAAATATCCTTTTTCTAGAATTCATCAAAAATATGCATACTATATTTATCCGGATGTTTGAAAATTCACAAACTTCATCACAAGAATAAATCAAATTTTTTATTTAAAACAAAGGATTACACAAGGCAGTTATGGTCTCGTTACATAGCCCCTTAGAACACCAGCATATGACCTAAGAGTAAGGTGTGATAAGGTGATAGAATCTTGGGGTGTCTCGGCCAACATTTCCTGAGTATTAATTTCATTCATTTTGAACTTCTCGTGAAGGCTATTCCATTCTAGCTTCACACGATGAAGTTCAGCTTGGGTTTGGTCTAGAGTAAAGCCCAGTGGTGCCACCTACTTCCCAAGTTCTATTAGATGGGATTTGATTGGACCCAGACTTCTGGATGGGGCCATCGAATCTCCTTTCTATATTAATTTACCAAAGTCACTTGTATTTAGAGACAAAATTCACAACATTTTGTTTTCAATAGTCATACTGACTATCGGTCATATAATAGTCAAAACCCAATAGTCTCATTTTAATTATACTCATGTTATCAAGTGAAATAGTTTTGTTGAGTATGAAAAATAAAATAACACACAAAATTAGGAAACAAGATTTATTCAAAATTTTGGGTTGTTACAAATTCTCATCTCAATCAAAACTAGACCTTGATCCCATTAAAAGGGTTTTTAATATTATATTTGGGTAGCATTTCACTAGGAATATTTCAACTATCTCTAATATTACAAGGCCTATAAAGTTTATTTATGTTGGTTATGTGTAGTTTGTTCCTTCTTAGGATCTTGTGGAAAATCATGCACATTCTCTTGTGTCTTCTCTAGATTTGGGGACCATTCTTAGGATCATTTTGTAGCATTATTAAATTTTATTATCTCTGCTCCAAAATCATTGGGAATATCTTCTACCACTTTTATATAGGATTATTCTCCTAGGTGTGATGTTTTTAGTTCCCAAAAGCCGATGCAGGCAGCTGTTATAGCTTTTAACACCTCTAATTTTAGGGGGGGGGGGTGTGCACACTACACCTCAAAAATATGTATCGGTTAGTGATACTTTTGAACCCACTAATGCAATGGTGGTCTCCTATAATGATGAAAACAATGTGGTAACATCCAATAACAGGTCCATAAAGAACAATTTATTCACCATGCTTCAGTCCATTTACTCTCTAGAGTTTTATGAGATATATAATGAGATCCAGTATAGGATAGGTACTCAGAGATTTACATTACATGTGATTGATCCCATTTTAATGATTAAACAAGATGATTAAAAGGAGAGGAAAATAGGGAAGTCTTTAAAGGAGTACTTGTTGGATTACAAGCCTCTTGTTGAGGATGGGAAGAAGACGGATGCTAATCTAGACATTGAAGTGGATAATGAAACATCAAACTTTGATTATCAAAGTGGCATGTGAAAGACACTAAAGCAATTGAGGAGACGAATATATCCAAAAAGTTGAGGTGGTTTTCATGGAAGGGGTGGTAGGAATAAAGGATGAATCAATTTTTTTGTATCTAGTCTTGTGAGGTGCTTGACACTTTGTCACTGTTCTTTCTTTGTTCACTTGTTCTACCTTTTTATTGATAAATTTCTAAGACCATGGAATTCTCCACGGTCATTAATTTTTTGGTAAAATGAAAATTAAACAAATTAAAATTAAAAATAAGTACATTGAGAAATATATTACACATTTTATTAATTAAATAATTATTTATAATTTTAATTAATAGTATAATATATATATATATGTATATGAATATACAAAAACATGTGTTATATAATATATAAAATTTATGCTTTGTATTAAATGGTAATATATAGTAAATAATGGTTTATAATTTAAAAATCACTTCATTTACTAAATCACACATCTAATATAACACTATGTTTGTTTTACATTAATATATCTAAAAATAGATCATTCTTTAACATTTCCTTTTAATTTAAACATCTATTAAATGAAAACAATTTATCTTAAGAGATCCACCATTTCTAAAATAATAAGTACCCTTTTAACTTGTCCAAAATCATTAATTACATTAATTTATTTATCATGTGTGATGAAAAACCAATATCTAATAAAAAAGAATGTTTCTTTGGTAAATAATTTAGTTTAAAATCAATTATAAATTCCTATTAAATTATATTATTTTTCATATAACACATTTCTAATACATGAAAGACTTGTCTTAGTTAAAGGATTGATAGTATTACTGAGAACTGGGAAAATGTGTCACTCACTGAGAATGGAGAAAATGTTCATGGATTGTCCTAATAATGTAGGGAAATTATTTATTAGTCATTTTTGATGTGTAGGAATCAGTCTCACATAAAACCGATACATAATGTGACTGGTATGAGTCAATGTTCTTGTTTCTAATTTAAAATGAAATTTTAGTTAAAAAGGAAAGTGATGTACTCAAACTGAGAAAACGTATTCAGATTGTTTTTAAACATTATAACAACAGTCCAAAAGTCATTTGAGACTTGTTGGAATCAACATTACCTCAATCTGACACATAGTGTGATGGGTATGACTCCAAGTGCGTCTTCTTAATATATAAGTGTCATTTTAGTTTAAAACACCCATCACATTGATAAATATTATGTCAAATTTAACAGATTATATTAATATTTATTATTATTAATAACATAGGGATTTTTTTTTACTACAGGTGTGTTATTTTTCTCTAATAGTGGTGGTTTGTTTGGAAATAGAATTAGTCAGGGTATGGATAAAAAGAAAAAAACATTGATACTTTTGAATGTATGTAGTAATTTACACTTATGTAAATGTATAATTTTCTATTAAAATGTCTAAAATATTGTGTTTTTTCTTTTATTTTTGTTTCAAATTTCATTTTATTTAATTTTTTTATTGGTACATTATTTTGTTGATATTTGGAGGCTTTTTCAGTGCCATGATGTGTTGTTACAACACATTGAATTGGTTTTACAGTGTGTTGTTACATCACACTGTAGTATTCCCCATTATCATCACTTTTAAAATCACTGATAAAGGACCATTTATCTTCACTTTTACAAATTATAATAAAGGTATCCTTTACAAGAACTCCATTAAGCACCGATAAATGTTCACTTTATCGGTGTTAAATAAAAGGGCTAATAAAGGACCCCTTTATCAATTCTTTTTTTAGAAATGATAAAGAACCCATTTATCAAATTTTTAGAGCTAATAAATGACTAGGTCTTTTAATCTTGCTCTGATATTCACTAGTTTTCTAGTGCTGATAAAGGCTATTTTTGTAAATATTAAATTCGTATGTTGTAGTAGTAACAATACCCATTGAAACACATTGAAGGATGGGTGTTAAATGATATAAATCACAATAATTTTTACCCTATAGAATAACAGTACAGGAAAGGTATCAATTTCTACCCTATTCACATTTCATAGAAAAAATTAAGAAAAAATTGACTACCTCTTCAAAGATAGCTCTTTGAGGAGAATGGATTTCCTTAAAGCTAGTGGGAGGGGGGGGGGGGGGTATTTGTGTAATGTTTGTTGTTATGTTGTGTGTTCTCTTGGAGTCCTTCACATAACATTTTCTTACAAATCATATTTGATATTAAGTATTTAATCTAGAGAAGATAATCATGCATTCATATCTCTCATTTTCTTATCCTTATCCCCCTATTCATTTCATTTCCCCAAATATGTTTGGATTGACACCCTAAAACTCACACCACTGATGTGACCATACTATTTTGGGAAATTTAAGGCCACTGATGGTGGTGATTCGTCAGGTACAACTGATAGTGATTCGAGTGTCTAATTCAGATAAAAAATAATGTCTAATAAGTAATCATTGTTATATTATAACAATTTAAATTATTTTTTTTATTATTTTGTACATATATATGCTTACAACACTTATGTGTTTTCATCTATTAGTATCCCATATTTATTTACATGAGCCTCCTTTCATATCACTTGATACGGTATAAAAGTCGGTTTGGATTTAGAATCATCAATCTTCCTATAAACAAAGTAACGTAATTATGTTGTTGTTTTATGTCACATAAAATTATTGATGTATATTTAAAATACATAAGATGTCTTCACGTGAAGTGTACACAATCATTGGTTTACAGTAGGGGTAAGCTTGTTTTGATGCAGGTTGTTATTTTCAAAACTTTTTACTACTTCATAAATTAATAATTCTTAATCAAATTCATTAATACATGTATTTTCATGATGTTTATTACCAAGTACAATGTACATAAAAAGATTCCTTCTAACGATGACCAATAAATGCATTCCAAATATTTCCGTTCATAAAATGTGAATCCATCTATGGTGGGTGTGGGTTTATTATCCCATCAACATCTTTGAGATGATAATTCAAAAGAATTTTTAGAAATCCTCTACGAGCGTTTCCCAAGATCATTAATACAAATTTAATTTGGAATTTATCTACTATAAATGCACTCTGGATGGTATAATGAAGAGAGAATCAATGTTTCATTATTATTTCTATAAAATAAAGAAAGAATATTAGAATTCTACCCTAATCTCATCCCAAATTAGTTCCTTCATAATGGGAAGAACATTTTAACAAAAATATATATCAAATGGCATGCACATTCTAGTGGGGATGCCAATATAATTTTTGAACATGACTTTGTAGGGGTTAACAGGCTGTCCATGTGCATTCCATCCATCCACAAATTTTATTCCTTTCCCTCTCAACTTAATATTTTTTGTGTACACCATCACACTATAGTGCTCTTATTTTTTCTTGGACATAGGTTGTTCACTATCTATCATTTCTTTGTATTAATCATCATAAATATGTTTTTTCAATGGATTGGTATCATTGAAATGTGAATAAACTTATTGTTCTTCGGAATAGGGAGAATTAACATGTTGAGAACCCTATTACTTATCAGGACTAAGAGCATCATTATGTGATGAACTAATTATCTACAGAATTGGTTAAACATTTAATTTATATTAATTAAATGTAATATTAAATAGATAATAATATGAGGTAACTCAAAGCATATTAAAAAAAATCACGATTATTGAAATCTCTTTTTTTAAAGTTTAAATGGATTTTACCCCTCTATCAAGTATCCAAATCCCCTCATTATGGTCTTATTTGACATACTTGACCCTATATATATTATGATAACTTCGAAATGATTGTTAAATACAATTGAAAGGGACATCCTTAGTTGAATTGACATTTGAGCCTTTTTTTATTTTTGTTAAAAATAGAATAATTTTCTAATTTTGAATTACTGGATCTAGAACATAAAACATGTTTGACTCTTATTATGTTAATATAAATGGTTCATCTTTGTATCCTTTCTTATAGAAATCCACTTTTTTGAATCCTAATTCATCTATTTTAACCACAATCCACTTATTAAACCACATGCATTAAAAAATCATCAGTTGGTATATTGCATTATCCAATTCTCATATTTGTTTGTTGATACCATAGTTTGACATAATTTCATAAATTTTATTTTTGTTCTTGGTACCAGATGTATGTATAGATTCAAAAAGAAGTGTAACTCTATATTTTTCTTGGAACTGTTTTAATAATATTCATTTTTATAGAAAGTAAAATAATTAATTACATAACCATTATAAAATAATACTTTCACACTTACTCCTTTTTTAGCCATCAAATTCTTTCTAAAATTGAATCCTGATTTATAGTTGATTCCTTTAAAATATGGTCTCAAAACCATCCTATAAACTAATGACCTTGTGTATTTTATATTCTAATTTCAACACTTGATGGATTCAAATGTCTAAGAATAACATTATAAGTTTTAACAATTGTAAAAACCATTAAACAATTATGAAAAATGTAAAAGTTATCATTCACCCACTCAATAATAGTAATTACGATGTCATATATTTTGAAAATTAATACACCCAAAAGCCCCACATTTTGAAGATATTTTTGTAGACCAATAGTTTCCACATCAGATAGGTTACTGGTATAGAATTCAATTGATTATTAAAGAATATATTACTACACAATCCAATTGTTTGGCCAACATTTATTTTTGGAATTCCATTTCAAAATATCCATATACCATTCAATGGGGGTACATTCATCTCTATTTTATAGAACCACTTAATAGAATATCTATAACCAATTGATCCATCAATTAAACCATCACATAAAACATCTATAGTGGGAAGAACATATATAATCCACATAATATGACAAAAATTTGTTTCCCAAAGTTGGTGATTTTTTTTGGTCTATAACATTACTGCATATATAATTTAAAAATAAATAAATATTTATTAATATTTGAAATACATTCTTTAAAAAAATGATATGTAAGTCTACAAACTTTAAATCATACATAAAAACACAAAAGTATTGTGATTTAAGATGCTTTAACATTAACCCAGCCATTGACATGATATTATTTATATTTGAGGAATACCCCTCCAGAACCTTTAAATCATTCAAGATGTAAAAGAACTAATATATATCTTTTAATGAAAGAGTGTATGTAATTGGAGGAAGAAATGTCTATTTTTCACTCTTCCTTGGTGCTATCACTTCTCGTAGCCCTATTAAAATCATGTTAAATGTATAAATAATTCCATTATTTTTTTCAGGTTCATTTAGTAACGTGCTATGAATAATATCACTTCAATTTTTTCCCCACATGCATAACATTAAAAAAATTAATGATGTATAAAAAATTCTTGTTTGGTAAATAAAAAAACTAATCTGTTTTTCCAATCCATTTTGTAAGTTTTTATAAAAAGGTTTACCCAAAGTAGTGTCTATATATTTTACTTTTCCAAACAGTTGATCATCTGTTGGTGTAGACGGTTTCAAACCTTCTTCTGAACTCTAATTGAATTATGTCATAAAAGATCAATATTTAAGTATCTAGGGTAAAAATATGTGATGTCATAGAAACACAGTCTTCAATTAATGATTCAACATAATTTATTGTATTCCTTCTTCAAAAATGGCACACCTTTGAGTTCCTTTATTGATATATCTCCAAACAATTATCAAAAGATAAAGGTCATTTATCATCTTGTACAACATGGTACTCAACATGAAATATTTATATATGTAAGAATAATATAATGTAACACCTAAATCCCATAATAATTTAAAACATTTCATTAGTGGATCCAAATAAACATCAATATAATTACCCTATTTTTTGGTCCTAATATAAGTAGATATATCATAATGTATTTTTTTTTTCATACATAAACATTGTAGAAAGTTATAATTTCCCAATACAACTGGCCAAGTACTGTGAATGATTATTTAAAAACCAAAAGGAATCACTATATTTGTAGACAACACAAGACAAAGGTTTATTGGTTTATTTCCAAATTAAGGATACTCATGATCAATTTTCTTCCATTGAGGAGAGTCAATAGGGTGAAAAATTTTCCCATATTTTTTTCTTATATGTTCATTCCATGTTAATTACCTTGCAGTATCCTCACTTCTATTTACGCGCAAAAACCATAGAATAATTATAAATCACCACAAATTTTTTAGAATCCCTTTTATCTTTATTTTTTTGAGACACAAAAAATTTTGTGCATTTTGATGTGATTTATTGTCCTTGAGAAATAGTATAAAGTCTTTTAGACTTGCATGTATTCATTAAAAGATCATACAAATTTAACGTAGCATTGTTTTATCCTTATATTTTTGATAATGAAGCTCATTATCTTTTGGGATCATATCATTTGAGAGATAAAATAGTTCAGTAAAACTGGCATCACTCCATCTATTTCTAGTCTTTATATTATATAGCTTCAATATGGCTGACAATGCTATATATTTATTATAATAATTACATATTGGAATATTTTCACAAAACATAAACTTCCTAAACAATTTTGAATAATCATGAAAATCATCTTGAACTCTCATTTTCAATTCCACAATACAATTTTACCCACCATTCACACCTATTATAAAATCCATGATTCATTCTTCATCATTGATCACAGCTGCAATATTATCAGATGATCCATAAAACATAGTGTTTTCCTAGTCACTATCCACATTCACTTTTTCCTCATCTATAGTCTAATATTTATAAGTTTGATCTATTCTATGACTGATCAAGTGTTCTTATAACTCCACTGGACCAATTAGTCTTGAATAAAAAAAATCATAAAAAAGAATAATATAATCACTATAATGAAAAAATTTACATGTATATAAGTTTAAATAAATATAAATGTATATAATTATAAATACATATAAATATATATAATTATAAATACATATAAATGAATATAATTATAAATACTTATTTTTATAATTATAAATATATTTAAGGAATCATAAATAAGTATTTATAAATATAATTATAAATAAGTAATTATTTATAGAACTACAAATATAATAAATGAATTGTAAATATTTATTTATAAATATAATTATAGATTTGTATTTATAATTTTAGTTATAAATATAAATATATATTTATAAATACTTTCATATAATTATAATAAAAATTATATAAATATGTATATATATATATTTATTACTATATATATCTATCATATCATAAATATGTTAAATATATTTACTATTTAAGTATATTTATTATAATTTTATAAAAAGTTTAATATATTCATTATACATTTTATATTATTATAATAAATAAATATTAATTTATAATTATATAAGTATTTCTTAAAAAATATATATTTATTTATAAATATAAAAATATTTATATATAAATATTTACTTAGACTTATATTTTTCAAAATATATTTTTAAATTTATTACTGAATATATAATAATAAATGAATTAATATTAAAAATGAATATATAAAATAAAAAAAGTAATTTTTTAAAACAACATGAATTTCTAACATTTATGTGAATTAAAAACAAAGACAAAATGATGAAAAATGTAAAAATAGATAATATTAATTCTATAAATAACAAAATTATTAAAAATGAATTATATTTAATATACAAAAATATTAATAATTAAATTAAATTAAATTAAATTAAACCCACACATAAAAAATAATATTTGATAAATTCAAATACATATATATTAACAATGAATAAATATTAAAAATGAAAAAATTAATGAAAATAAAAAAATAGAGTGATATTAAAAATGGTTAATTAATATTTAATAAATAAACATACATATTCACACACATAAATTTACACATGATATACACACCTTTTTATACATCGACATATACATAGAAAAATACATGAACACACAGACACACATATACACACATACACCTGATTTTTTTTTTCTGATTTTAAAATATCTACTTTACGGTTGATCGGTAACCATGTGGAACACAAGTTTTCAAAATTAAAATTTTAAAAAATTTCCACCATCACTACCTCGATCCACATTCCATCATGTAACAAACAATCGGGTCACATCTTGAGCTACTAGATGCTCGCCAACATCATCTCCCTAATGTTGGTGAGAACGCATCAGACCTCATACCATCACCAATTCAAACCACTATCATAGAACTCCATAAATCTAGCCAAACCTTATCATCACATCACCAGTGTAGAAAAAACTGGTGGAAACCACTGAAACCAGTCGCCAAACCCTAAAGACAAATAAAAAACATCAAACAGTTGATCAACCCAGCTAAACCCAAAGATGGAGAAGAAGCCACCGCGAGAGACACTGACTGGAGCACCGATGACTGACTTAACTCACATCCCAAAACAACATAAAATCCACCACATAGATCCTACTTGGATTGAATGGTGGAATAATTGAGAAAGGTCAAATAAAGGATCAGACTTGGGCCTCGATAGTGAGATCTTTCCCATGGCCACCCAACTCCAACAGCCACCACAACTCTAGAAATGAACATCACCAAAACCAAAAACATTGATAAAAATATTATCTAAACGAGCAACAATGATCGAGCATTCATAGATACAAAAACCAACAAACATTCACCAATGGAATTGGGGAAGAAACCTTAAACAAGTACTTGTCAAAACAAGAGAAAGCCAACTCCAGTCGTTCTAAGACAAGGTCAACTGCCAAACCACATAACTCAAAATTTATTTGTAACCTTCACCCCAAATCTGACCTCCATAATGAAAGAAAAAACTATTTTAGGATAAAAAAATAGAGCACTATAGATAAATTTTCTAGAGAGAAGTGTAAAGGAGGTCCATAGATGAAATAAAAAGAAAGAGGGGGAGAGGGAGGCCCCAGAGAATGAAATCCTCAACGTATATTCAAAATTATTTAATATATATGTAGTTATATATTTAAATATAAATATTGATTTATATATTATATAATATTTTTAATAGGTGGGGTCTTTTCCCATTTATTAAGTTAAAAAAAGAGCGACAAGGGGAGGAATGGGATATAAAAAACTATATTTCCCTCATCTGATGAGGAAGTAAAATATGGACAAAAATACCAAACAAAAAAAAGTCATGAGATAAAACCAGGTTCTATAATTGGTTGAATTAATTAAATCACTCAAGAGTGAGTGATCATGGTGTGGTGTGATATCCGTCCACCATGACCAGGAGGATGATTCCCCTCATATATGATTTCGCCTGCTTCATGGCGTTCCTATACCATCAATAGATTAATTATCAGAAAGAGATTCTAATTATTATGATTTGGAATCATTTTTATGACTTTGGCAATCCATACCCCTATTATCATAGCAAATCCCCTCAAAATAATTGTGTGTGCGAACCATACCACTGCAAAATACCTTAGAAGTAATTTTAGAAACAATAGGTATTGTATCTGTAAGACCTACAGTTAGATCATGAGGACTACTTGAAAATCCAACTAAGGGACCAAATATCTTCATTTCCATATGAGACATATAAACATAGGACTATCCACACTGCCTGCCTCAAAATTTACACTAAATTAACAACCACATTTCTAGGAGACACAACACCAAGTAAAGATTATCCCTAAACGACCTCTTTATTCATACCCTTAGGACCTATTATATTCAATGAATAAAATTTAGGATTATGATCCTTCTTTGTAATTGATTTAGATAGAGTAGCTTACTCTATACAAGAAGAAAATGCAGGACTAATTCTATTAGAAGAAAAAACCGTCAGAAAAACATTAGGATTTCATGAAGCACCAACATAATGCTGCATTGTTTTATACCATGAGAGAAATAAATAGGGATCCCTTATATCCTCCACTATATCTTTCATTATTAGAAAATAAGTAATCTTGAGGTGCTAGAATACAATGATAGATCTATCCTTGTAATCCTTTACTTTATTAGCTTATTCCATCTTCATTTTACCCTTAAAATTATTTTATGAAACCAATTTATGCTCCTACCATAAATAAAGGTCAACATATCTTTGTGGTTAAATATCAGGATTATTCTAGCTATATTTATCCTCCCCAGGTCCAACATCAATATATTCAGCATCATAGTTATCCTTTTCAAAAAATAGATTGACCCATGAACTCTTAATATTATCCAAAATAGAATGGTTAGACCTTATTCTATCCTGAACTAGATTTCCACACCGTAGAGATTTAAGAACCCTCTCAGATTGATAAAAACAAATTCCCAACTACAATCTTCAAGTCATTCTCATATTTATTAGATATAATTAAAGGTATTTCTATTAAAGATACACTAATTTTATATGGGGCTTAATGTCGGTCAGAATTTCCTTGAACCTTACCAATATTTACTTGATTTGACTCATTTTGAGTTTCACCCTCAATCACACCATTTCTCTTATCCTTTCTCCTGTAATTTGTGGACATGTGGACTTTAAAATTTTTGTCACTATAGATTATATTCAATTGAAATATATCTTTGGAGTTCCTAACTATATTATAATACACACAATATTAATAACAATTATCACAATCCACATAAAAGTGAATGTAATCACTATAGTTTTAAAGAGTAGCCTTATTAGTGAGGGTGGTACTATGATATACATACAACAATATTCTTACAAAATGGCCATATTTCACTTTTTCAGTTTCTCTATCTAGCCTAATTAGAACTTCTATTGTTATTGTGATATCATAAAAAATATTTGGGTTCCATAGTATCTAATTGAGCTCATTTATCCTAGTACACACCTATGGTAAAACATTCCAACCATTTTACAAATTTAAATACAAACTCCACTAATGAAATTAGAGAGAAACCATTTTAAGAAATAGGGTCCCAAAACTCCATGTGTGTTTTTTTGTTCATCCAATGGGAATATGTAGTAGAAAAACTATAGACTAATTGAAACTAATTTATAATCAGAAGATCCCAAATTTGGAGAAACCCAATTTACTAAATCATCGATCCTCCATAGATTCTCACCTTTAGGAATAATGATTATTTCAATAAAAGAGTTGTTACCCATTTTAAGCCTCTCTAAAATTTCCTCTGAGTTTGCTTCAATGAGATCCAAAGAACCGTTCTTGATGATCCATACAATTGTTGTTTCTCTAAAAGATGCAAGTGAACACATACATACTTAAGCTACTAAAACCCAAAGCACCTTACCACGACCATATATATGGACACCATAATCAATAAAAACACACCCAATGATCTCCAACTGATTACCTCTGGTGAATCTTGACTCTTTCCTCCCATGAAAAATCTGAACCTCCTCCCCCATCTAGTATTTAAAATGTGTGAAGGATAACACTCGACTCCCAGTAGGGTCCCCTACCAAGAATAGAGTGTTCCACACATTACCTATCTAAGAAAATGTCTATGAATCACCATGTTCATATCATGAATAGTGTCTAGGTCTGGAAAGACTCAAACCTGTGCCAGTTCCCCTAGGTAGTGGAATGGTACCAATTAATTTACCACTCAACTAATAACCTAGTAGAAAATAAATGTAATGTGTAACACTCAACTCCCAGTGTGACACTGACTGAGCCTAGAGTGTGTCATATATTATCCAGCTAAGAAAATGGTTTGAATTTCCCTCTTAATAATATGAATATTATCCGAGTTTGGTGGGACTCGAGATTTTTCTAGATCCCCCATGTAGGGAAATTTTACCAACCATTGTACCCCTAAACTAACACCCAAATGGATATTATATAATTCTTTTAAAAAGAATATTAATTTATTTTTAGTATATAAACATATTTTAATTACCGTATATAAATATAATATAAAAATTCAAATTTGATAATTTATATATATATATATAATTATGAAAATAAAATTAAAATTTTATTAAATGTTATATAAATCATATTTATATATTTTATTTACAAATAGATATTATTGTAATATAAATATAATTTAAAACTATCTAAATATTTATATATAAATTAAATTACTCATGACAACTTTTATTAGTGCTGATATAGAACTGATAAAGGTGTGAATTGTATCAATGCTAAAAAAAGTACCAATAAAGGGGATACTTTTATTAGTGTTAGAAAAAATCCCAGAATAAGTGTACCATATTATAAATGTTTTTTGGCGTTGATAAAATTTATCTTTATCAGTTCTTTTTGTACACACTAATAATAGTCCCCCACCTTAATCATTTTTTTCTATCACTGATAAAGGCCAACATTGAATATCACACAATCTTTGGTAGTGATACATGATCCCCCTCAATAATATTTCTTTCCCTCATTAGGATAAAAAAAATATTAATGTATTCTCTTTAAAATTATTTTCTTCCCATTTCCCAATGCATTTTTTAAATACACAATTGAATAAAAATATAGTTATTTTTGATTTCATTATTTACCATTGATAATAATAACCATATAAAAAGTGATATTGGGGACATAATAACCACACCCTAGACTTGATATGAATTAGGTTCATCTCCCACCATTAAACTCAATCATTGAAATGCATTATTTAGCAGTGGTTTGGTGAAAATATCAGGTAGTTTCTCATTTTTTTTAATAAATTCCGACTCCAACACAATATTCCTTATAAGAAATTTGATAATGTGTTATTTGATATCAATGTTATTTTTTGAAAAATGTTGAACCAAATATACATATAAATTTTTATCACTTTAATTACAACAAAACATAAGTAGTCGAACATTTACTTACACATTAATTCCTTCTAAATGTGTCCTCATCCACATCAATTGGATTAAATTTTGAGTTAAATCCATATATGATGATTCTATATTAATACAGGCCATAATTGCTTTTATTTTTGTGCCAATATACACACATTTAACAAAACATATCTATAAGTTGTATATTTTATATCATAAGCTTTTCCAATGCAATCACCATCTATATATCCAAACAGATCAAACTTTCCATTTTTATTATATTTCATTCTATAATTTTTCCCATTTATATACCTTATATTTATCTTTTTAGCTATTAAATGAGCCTTCCATGGTGAAAATTAATACCAATGAAATTATTTGACATCATATAAAACATCATATCTTGAATCTTTTAAATAAAGTAAAGTTCCAATAAGATTTCTGAATTACTTTGTGTCTACTTATTTCCCTTTATAATTCATAGAAAAATGTTTTCCCAATTTTCTATGTAGATAAATTGATTTTGATTCATTTATTCCCAAATTTTATAAATTTTAATGAGTAGAATTCAATTCAGATAAAAATATTTGATCATACTCCTGAAAAAATATTTATCCTATAAAATATCTCATTTCTCTAAGCATGGAAATTTCCCTTTACACACTCCAATATTTTCATAAAAAATGATTTCATAAATATAAATAGTAATAATAAGTGTTCCTTTGTTATCATATTTAATATAGAGATTGTTTTTTACCATTCCATTTTGGAACTTCAACTACTTCAACTAGGTATCTAATATAGAATACCATGCTCTTGGGGATTATTTTAACCCTTATATAACATTCTTTAACCTGGAAATATAATTTTCATCTTTATCAAGAAGGACACCACTTATTTTTACAAAATTTACTCCTCTTAAAGTTCTCCACTAACTAAAGAAAAACTTGACATCCATTTAAAAAAATCATATATTTTATTTACTATATATTAAAATAGATATCTAATGGTTTCTATTATAGAAAATGGAGTGAATATCTCATAAAAATCAATACCTTAAACTTGTATGTACACTTTTAAAATATTTATTTCTTTTCTTCTTATAACTTATCCCTTTTATTCATCTTGTTTCAAATCACACATGTTATTTTGATAATATTCTTATTTTATAACATGGGTACCAACTCTGATGTTTTATTATTCTCAATCTGATCTAATTATTCATTCATAGTATCAACTCACTTTTTATGCTAAAATTTCCAATTCAAATATCATGGTTCAGCCTAAAAAACATAGAATTATATATTACTAACCACAAATATAATCTTTTTTGAACCTACATAACTTTTTCACAAATGATATTTTAGAACTCCACCTTCTTTCTCTATATAGGATTATTTGAGTGAGTTTTTTATTTATCATTAAAAATATTTAAATCATCATATTAATTTTAAAATTATTCCAAAATAATATTATTTCCAGAAATTGATTCCATCAATTTAAAAAAATTATCAAGAAAAATTCTTTTGTAACTTACTTATTCTTATTTAATATCATTTTATGTGTATCCTAACATGTTTACATTAGTAGTATCCACAATATTTCTAAAATACTTTATTTAAAATAAACTGATCTTATATTTTTTGTATTAAAAAAGAAGACTATATCAAATATTTTTTGATCATACTCCCCATGACTTTTTGATTTAATGTTGATTATGAAAGGGATACCAAGAACCATTAAATATTTCATACTTGGCGACTTATTATACTAAATATCATATGAAAACATATCAAAATTTATTCTTTTCCAACAGTGGGTTTTAATGTGTAAAATCACACTATTTACTGTCTCTAGAAATATCTAGAAGTATCAAGCTCAATCAATATGGTCTGATCGATCTCCACTACACTTCTATTATTCTATTCAATAAAAAAACTTTATATGGTGTGTATGGTGAACTGAGTTCACAGTGAATACAATTATTATCAATATAATACTAAATTTTTTTATAAGTGTATTTTTGACAATTTTATGTTCTGATCTTTTTGAAGGGGAATCCACATTCATTTTCAACACTGTTAAAATTTTTAAACATTTTCACATCCAATGACTTTAAATTATAAACATAAAAAATTGATATGAATAAATTCATTAATAAAGAAAATAAAATTTTTATCTACACTTTTTGATTTCTTCCTTATTGGCCTAGAAATATCAAAATTAATTAGACTCAATAGATGTAATATATGAATTTCATTTTTCTTTTATGATGAATTTACAATATATCATTTTTAACATGTTTTGAACATCCAATTTATTTCACATTAAGTGTAGGAATATCAATTACATTATCCTACCATGTAATATTGTTCATATTCATTTGGTTAAGATAACTAATCATTCAATTCAATATTTTATTTATTTTTATTTCAAGTTTAGGTAGCATGAATTATCAGCATCCACAACAAGAAAAATTAACAACTTATTCTATATTATCTTTTAAATATACATCCATATTTAAAAACATTTTCCTAAAACATATTTTTCCTAAAAATACATTCATTGACTTCATTACATAGCTAAGATACACTTAACATATTATGTTTCATCCCACTAATATATAAATCATTCTCGGATTTCAACTTTTCTTTCCCAATAAGCGATGAACTAGATCCTTTCATTTAATGTGACCCATAATTTCCAAGGGAAAGAAAAACATCCTTGAACCTTTCAACATCCTTTAATATATTTTAATCTCCTATCATATGTAAAGAAAACATAATATTGATAATCTATGTACATTCCATTTTTGATGATTTATGTTATAATTAAAAAATAATATATTCTTCCACAACTCTATTATTATTCTTATGAGATTTTTTAGAGTTAAAATTCACACTCAATTGGGTTAGTAGGATATGAATACAATAATGAGAAAAGTGACTCAACAGGGAACATCTTCTACATTCTTTTTCAAATTATTGAATTTTTATCCTATATTTATCCCATAATTTGTTGTTTTCTTCTGAAATATTCTACATTGAGTTGGGTTTATCCCCATAAATATTTTTCTCCCAAAACATCTAAGCTCATATTAATATTGGTAATTAAACCAAAAATATTTTTATTATGTTCCCAAAGCCTCCGTAGTTTCATTAGTACATGTAAAAGGAATACTTCCCTTGGTAATTGACTCACTATCTAAATGTTGACACCGAATCATAATAATTACTTTGACTATAAATATAAACTTCTTTTTGTGATTATTTTATACTCCCAAAATATCCTTCTTTGCTTTAGGATTCTTACCACCTTTTTTGAATAATATTCTTTTCGTAGTGTTTAATTTTAAATCACTACTATAAGAATTTGCATATTTTTAAAATCATTATTAACTTCCCCAAAATTAATCTTTTTAAATGATGAATTATAATGAGACATTAAACTACATTTACTAAATATTAATCCTATTTTGAATGTAGTTATTTCTTCTCAACTTCAATTTGTTCATTATTTAAATCTTTAATTCTTTGGGGAGTCTTTTTTGTTGAAATCTCTCTAACTTCATGAATGAAATTCTAAAAATTGGACTTTAACTTTTCGAATTCACTTTTATAATTGATGAAATTGATTTATACAATATCAATCTCATTCCAATTGTCTTTATGTATTTCTTACATCACAACTTTTAACGTCTTCTCTTATAAAAACAACTTCATTAATTCCTCAATTTATTCCATTATTCTTGATTCATTATAAATAAGAGAATAATATTAAGTGGTTGATAATATTTTTAAGTTATTTAAATTTTTAAATCACTTTATCTAATTATGAGTTATTTTAAAATGTAATCCTTGAGTTATTGCATCAACAAAAAATCCATCTTAATTTTTTAATCCCACTTAGCATTACTAATTTCATCACCTGTGAATTATTTTTTATTCACTTTAAAAATTAGTTGTTTTTTATCAATATCATTGGAAGTATTTACTTACTCTTATTATTTACTATTATCTCTAACTTTAAATTTTGATAAGATGTTTCCCTTTTTGTATTTATAGAAATTACTAGACTTTAATTTAGAATAAATCTTTGATTTATTTTATTTTATAGTTTCTTTCTTTGTAAATCTTCTTGTTTTCCCATATTAACCATCAAAAGATTTATCTTCTTTTAGATATTAATGATTTTCTATGAAATTTATAATTGATATAAACTTGAAAATGTTGTTCTAAACTGTGTTCTGTTACATTTTTGGTCAATATGTTTATATATGTTAGTGTAAAAAGTAAATTATGAAAAGTGGAGATGTTTGAACGAAGATATGTTTCTTGATTTCTATAGGAAAATTTCATTATAATGTTTAAAAAGGTTTTCTTAATAATCTTGAGGAGGATATGATGATATTATAAGTACCAATAATAATGAATACTTTGTTTATCCTAGCTGAGTTTGAATGAGTTTGAATAAATTTAAATGATATTTCATAAAATAGAGTTAAATAACCTGAGACTTTTGGATGGAGGAGTACAATGTTAAATTAGATAGAGACATCTATGTAGCATATCAGAAATAAATATATGATGTTTGAGTTACGTAGTTAAACGATGGGACTCTATGAATATTTATTTTTGGAGTTACATCTTTAAAAAGGTTGAGATACAAAGTAAAAATGCACATGATAATGTTTATTAGAGATACTATTTGTAAAATGATAACAATTATTTGTTGATGAATTTGAAAATAGTATGAACTTATGATGTATTTAGAAATTATATGATACATAGTTGAAAGATGAACATGATGGATGATATCTTGTCTACACAATTGAATAGATGAAGCCCATCTAGAGCACCTGAAAAATAAATCTATGATGTTTCTTTAGCTGAATTTTCACTAGAAAAATACCCAAAAGATCCATCATATAGTGAAATGAGATATCATTAGAGGGAGAAATATAAATTCATTCCTTATAGAGAAATGATGTTTAATTTTTTAACATAATTTGAGTTGTACTAGATGAAGAGCACAATAAAGTTCACTAGATAATGAAATATGATGATCAATAAAGTTTTGAAAAATAAAATATTGAAAATAACATAAAATGGAAAAAAACCACAAAAATAAATATGAATTTATAAGATGAATATTGGAATGAAAGGTCATCAGGTATGGAATTATAAATTCAATAGATAGACATGTGTTGAGCTCATTAGATAGAGTTTTACTATAAAAAGATGACTAGATAAAGGATTGTATGAAATTGGATTCCTGGAATGAACATAAAATAGAGAATTCCTAAGAATACCAGACTAAGGTAGTATGATATAGGGGAGTTGGACATGACATTAATGTATTGAGTAATTTATGTTAAGTAAAAATGATGAGCTACCAAAATGTTTTTTCACTAGATGAAAGTTGGAATATCTATGTAAGATATTGTAATGTCTTTAAAAATGTGATGATACTGAGATGTTATTAAAATATTCATATGTCCAATTGAGTTAAGTAAGTTTTAGGATATTGAAAAAACATTGTAAACTTGTTAACAATGTGATTATATTGAAATGTTCTTCTAATGTTCATATATATAGTTGAGTTAAGAAATTTTTATTTTTATTTCAAAATCTATGTTTTTAATAATATTAAAGAATATTCTAGAATAATTGAGCGGTTCCCAAAAAAATTAATTTTAGTAGGAGAAATGAAAATCTAAATTTTGGGTTCCAACATTTTAAACCTAAATGAAACCAATGAAAATGGGTGATAATACATTATGAGTAGTTAGGAAAGTATTCATATTCATGAAAGAGTGGAAGTTATAGAGTTTTGATAGCATAATGTGAGTTTCTGATCAGGTTCCTACTTATTAGAAGGAGAGTGCATCAGACAGAAGAGCTATGGATAAAGATATAATAAATTAAGTAATTATGGGTAATAGGTGCACTTGACCAAGTTTCATAAAATTAAGAAGTGGGAACATTTGAATTTGTTTCTTCATACAAATAATAGTCATATCATGGGTTGTGGACTAAGTTTCCACTCTGTTTAAGAAGGGACACCAGGTGAAGAAAAGGCAACAATTTGAGTTTCATCAAACCATTTATTACTGTACTATGTTTCAGTGAACCGATAATAATAGAAGGAATTCCAATAGATGGACTATTTATAAGAAATATTTCCGGACAAAGTTTTGGAAAGGTGAGTTTAAGCTTATCCAGGACTTTCTTAGATTAGGAAAATATTTCATTAACAGAAAACTCTTATGAGAGTTCCCGAAGATCAAAAAGAATTTATACACAGGAGAAATGATTAGACTTTATTATGGAGAAAGAACATATAAAAAATAATATATTTCAAAAGTGGATTACAAAGGACATAAGGGAAAATATTTTCTGTTTTGTGCATAATAATATTCTAAAAAGTCTTATGGATAGGTGAATACCTAGTCAGAAAGAAAGTAGATAAAAAATGATATTGGGGGGGGGGAGGTATAACCGAATATGACATGGTAGAAGAGTTGATTGATGAGGGTAAAAGTAGTATTATCTTAAGAAACAATTACTAGTGTGTAGAACTAGTTCCATCCCATTACTTTATATTCAAAATTAATTTAGTAATAGAATATATATTGGATATATAACCAACATGGAAAGGAGTGGGTCTCTATACTAAACCTTGAAAATATTTTATACAGATATCTCACTTTAAATTACTATATAAAAATTAAGATAGAGATATATCTTTAAGTGTATCATAATTTTAACAAGTTTATGATTTTGAATTATTAAGAGAATAATTCATAAAATAATGTGATCATTAATTCACCCCTCCCCCTCTATGTGTTCTTACACTGATATAGAAACAACAATTAGTATTAGATCAAGGTTCCTTATAAAATATCCAACAATATACTATGTATGGAGAATATAAATTCAATGAATAGGAGGGGTGTTCCAGTATTAAATGGTTTAATCCACCATATTTGGAAGAATATTATTATACTCTATCTTCTATCACTTGTACTAGAAGTTAGAGTTTCTATAACGGTTGTATTTCCTCCCATTAATGAGATTTACATGATATCTCCCAATAAAATAAACCCCTACATTGATAAAAAATAACAGAAATCCCTTTTATGGATCTCTTAGTGGACATTTATATAAAGAATATGGTATTTTCAAATTATAAAAAACTGTTGGGTAAGTTGACAATACTCTATAAAGGAAACATTAATGTTAAGAAAAATAATCGAGAAATATAGAGGACCATATTTGAAGATATTAAGATGTATAATGAAGAAAATATTGATTAATGGTTTAAAAGAATCAATGATATTGTCAGTAATATCATATGATTTAATGATAATCTTGAATATTATACTATATTTTAGATATTTTTGCGAAACCTTCCAGATAAGTCTTATATTAAGGGGTCATCTCTAGAATATCAAGAGGATTTATCACCTGATGAACTTCAGAATACTCTCAAGGAATATGAGATGAGTAAAACAATAGTATTTAACTATAATGTGAATAAATAAATAAATATAAAAGACTTTTTAAAATGTAATTATAGAAATAAATAAATAAAAGAAAAATTAAGTGACTCAAATATTGAGGAAAATGAATAGGACTTCAATAAGATCATTTCACTTATTTCTAAAAGATATAGACATTGAAATGAAAGAAGAAAAAGAAAAAAAATTCTTAAATAGTGGAATTTTAATGATATTGGTAATTTTTTGGGAATTATCCCTTATAAGAATATCAATAATTCTATGTCAAAAGAAGAAGATGATATGTCTCAAGAATAGAAGTGTAATGACCATAAGAAACTTTTTCTCATAAATAAGAAGAAAGTTTTTTCTAATAAGAAGAGGGAAAAATGATTCCTTATGTAGTAATTAATATTATTATCATGTAAACTTCTTATCACATGTTTGAATACAATTTACTTAATCAGAATGTGATGATGGTAGAGAAAATAGTACTAAACTTAAAAGGGTTCTAATAGAAAATTTGTAATGTTATTTTGAAAAAAATAAACAACTCAAGAAGGAGAGAAAGAAGTTTAAGAAATAATTAAAGGAGTTAAATATTGAGAATGGTCATCACGAAAACAATTATATGGAATCATTAATGTTGTTTGCAATCAAAAAATTAAATTCAATGAGATATAAATGAAATTAAATTGTTATAAATATTCCTTAACCAAGAAGAAGAATCTTAACAAGGAATACATTATCATTGTTGAAAGAATTAAATTGAAAAAGTTGATGATTTATTAATTAAAAAATATGGTTAATGATTTTAAGGAAAATATTTTTGAGAGAGATAAAATTTTTTCTAAAAAATAATAAATATTTTTAATAATAAAAATTTAGTTAGGGAAGATCAAAAAATAATTCATCAAATAAGTTGGGGTTAAATTAGAATCTTCTCAAGTAGGTAAGAACAAGGTTCCATATAAAAAAGTTGTTTCTATTTCTAAAATATCTCAAGATACATATGCTTTTACTTATAATTTAGGGTAATAAGATAATATTAAATTATTTTCCAATAATAGGGAATTGAATTCATCTGGAATGCTTTCCCCTGAGTAATGTTTTTCACAATTTTAATGAAAACATTGAGCTGAACTACTATTAATATTAAAGATCAAGATTCAGTGGTGATGACTAGGGTTGTGGGGTATTTTGTAATGCCCCGACCCCGGTTACCCATAGTCGGTGCATTATTATGTAACATTGGCATGATAAAAAAAGATCAAGTTTCGAAAGACCGATTAGTTTAGTAGCCTTAGAAACACTAGATACATTCATAAATGTTACATTACATCGTAAAGTAAGACAAAACTAAAAAAACATCTTGTATTCATATCCCCTCATACTATCCCTTCATGTCATTCATAAAATACGTCTTCACATCCTGGAAAAATTAAAACATTGAAAGGGGTGATCTCTGATGCTCAGTAAGGATAACAATATAGCGAAAAAATTCATAAATAAACATAAACATTTAAGGCAATGTAGAACTGAAACAAAAGCCTTTTAAACATGAACTTCAACATAATATTGGAAAATAAAATGAAATAATTCCATTTACTTATTCACATGAATATTCTACTAGTCGAATAATCAAATGAAATATAATTAACCACTTTCATAATGATGGAATACATAATTCCAGACTATCATAACCACGTAGCCAAGGCCTCGTGCCAAGTCTACAAATAATATATTATCAAGGCCACGTTACAAGACACTAGTTTGTCCCATGAGGCTTGTCGATGCATCGAGGAGCTATAGCAGGCTCCACCCATCACTTATTAAGTCCAATGCATTCCTTATATGAAAAGGTTTAAACATATCATAAACCAAAACATAATTGTATCATATAAAACATGCATAAAGGAAACATAACATTTCCACATTTCAATCACAAGATATAAATACAACAAATTAATATAAGAAAAACATTATCAAAACCATTTTCAATACCAAAATAAAAGAAAATTAAAACATGGTATTTATTTTTCATTTAAAAAAATGTTATGGCTTATAGAGGAAGTTGAAACTCAAATAATGGTCACAGAGGTGGAGAAGTTGTTGTCGCCTGCTACGTACGACAAAAAAAAAACATTCCCTTTTTGTCATTTAGTAAACCGGTTTGTATAAAAAGATTCCTTTTGAATAAACGTAAAAGTCAAAGGGGTACACACATCGTATAAAAGAAAGTTGTGTATAAAACAAAATATACCTCAATGAAAGGAGATTGAGACGAAGTCCCTTACAAAGATCATTTATTTAAATAAAATAGATCTATTATGTGTATTCACTATAATTACAAATAAATAAAGTACAAATACAAGATAATACATAATAATATCATGGAATAATTTGAAAGTAAGAGTTCAACCCAAAGAATGGAAATTGGGTAGAGTTCGGCCGAGCCAAAATCCTTTAATGTGTGAATAAGGTGGTAGAGGTGGGGGCCTTTTATAAGAGAAGAGGAGGGGAACTCTTGGAAAGTCAAGAAATGTTACTTTATTATATAATGAGTTTCAGATTTTAAAGGTCCCAAAATAAAATATTTCTAGGATCAGGTGATAAGGGTTATAAATATACTCATCCAATAGGTTTTTGACAAGTTTAAGTCTTAGATTTTACATTATCTTTTCATTTTATTTAAATCGTTAATTAATAAGGTAATCACTGCATCATCATGGTGTCATAAAAATTTTAATTTATTTAATGTCTAAAAATTTTAAAACAAATATCATGATGTAGGAAATATTTGTTGCTTTCCAATGACTATTAATATCCTAAGAGATCATTTACACAGATAAAACTAAAATTGTTTTACTTGGGTGATACATACTTTGCTTATACTTTCCCTTTTAAAAAAAATAATATAATAAAATGTCACTATCACCCAAAGGTGATTCAATGGGGTCCAAAAGTTTGGCACAAGGTATCTCATGGTCGGCCATGTCACAACCTATAGCATTTAGACACATGTTGGGGTCATTTTTATAATTATGATATTATTTAATTACCCTTAACTACCTGATTACTAATTAATCACGATAATTAATGATAATTACCGTCGTTACCATTCATAATGTCCAAAAAAAGTTTTTTATTTAAATAATTTGGATGTAATGATTCCAAATATTGAATCCATTTTACCAAATTCCAAACAAAAAATTGTAGTAATTAATTTAAAAATTATTCCTCCTGTCAAAACAAATAGCGTGTTTTTAAGAAACAATATTTATCAAAAGATTGACAATTATTTCTGTCCAATTTCAATGTGAAATTAATTATAATGACAACCATTGGATAAAATGGTAAAATTATATTATAATTATACTCTAAAACCACTCAATAGTATAATTTATCACAATAAAATATTCTGATTAAAAATGTTGTTTTTAAGTATTTTTCACTATTCATCGAAAATTGGAAGTTCTCAGAAAAATACTAAAAATTCAACATAGGCTAATTTTGATATTCTAAATCCAAAAATGAAGTCCATTTTGAAATATAAAATTTATATAATTTTAAAAAGTGGGTATTACTATTCATAACAGCTACTTTGATTGGTCGTGGTGTGTTAGAACTTGAAGTTGCGTACAATGCTAGCTATTGTATTATTGAAGGAGAAGCGTACCGTTGAAGCTTGGGGTGTTACATTCGCCCATATATAAAATAATTTCATCCTCAAAATTCCAAGAAAACTACCGCATGAAAAGTCTTGGGTGATTCTTCATCATAAGTTCCTCAGGTTCCCACGTTGCCTCTTCCATCTTATGGTTTCTCCATAGAACTTTTATCAGACGAGTCTTCTGGTTTCTCAACACTTGTTCTCTTGTATCAAGAATTCTTATGGGATCTTCACAGTAAGAAAGATAATTTTCCAGTTATAATTCCTCATAGGTGAGTACATGCATTGGGTTAATCATGTATTTTCTCAACAGTGATACGTGGAACACATCGTGAACTTTAGAGAGACTTGGCGGCATTAGCAAACGGTAAGCTATAGCCCCGATTCCTTATAGAATTTCGAAGGGTCCGATGTACCTGGGACTCAATTTACCCTTCTTACCAAAATGTATAACTCCCTTCTATGGTGATACCTTTAAGAAAACATGATCTCCTACCTAAAATTCCTAGTCCTTCCTTCGGTTGTCAGCATAGCTCTTCTGCCTACTTTGAGCTGCTTTGATGTGGTTTTGGATTACCTTCACCTTTTCCATCATTTCCTCTACCAGTTTTGGGCCTACAAGATTTCTTTCACCAACTCCATCCCAACAAGTTGGTGTCCGACATCTCTTTCTGTATAACGCTTCATATGTTGCCATCTGAATACTTGAATGGAAGCTATTGTTATAGGAAAAATTCTACCAGAGGTAAATATTGATCCCACATACCCTAAAAGTCATGTGAGCCTGATCTCAACATGACTTCTATGGTTTGAATAGTTTGTTCTGATTGTTCATCTGTTTGATGGTGGTCAGCAGTGCTCAAACAAAGTTCAGTATCCAAGGCCTTCTAAATACTTCTCCAGAATCATGATGTAAAGTCGGAATCATGATCCGAGACAATCGATAAGGGTATTCCATGAAGTCCCACAAATTCATTAATATATAGTCTTGCTAGACGTTAAAGTGGTAGATCCTCTCTTATAGCAAGAAAATGTGCTGACTTGGTGAGACGATCAACAATGACCCATATTGTGTCATTCCTTCTAGGAGTCTTTGGTAGTCCCATGACAAAGTCCATCGTAATATTATCCAATTTCCACTCAGGTATGGGAAGAGGTTGCAATACTCCACCAGGTTATTGCCTTCCATCTTTCAGTTGTTGACAAACCATACATCTTGACACAAAATCAGCAATCTCCCTCTTCATGTTTTCCCACAAAAAATGTTCCTTTAAACTCTATACATTTTGGTGCTCCTAGGGTGTATAGAGAAATTGGACCCATGAGCATCATCTAAAAATTCCCTCTTTAAATCAGGTATATCGGGAACACAAAGTCTCCCCCCAAATTTGAAAATTCCATCTTCATACATAAAGTCACTCAATTGCCCATCATTCAAAGCTTTAGTCTTCTTTTTCAACTCTTCATCATCAGCCTGAGAACTCTTTATCCTTTCAAGTGAAGATGGTTTGGAAACCATTTGAAAAAGTTTTGATGTTTCACCTTTCATGGTGATTCCCATATCCATCTTTACTAGATCCATTGAAATAGGATCCCTTTCCACGATCATCATGTTCAAAAGTCCATGA